>CM060903.1:1435120609-1437620609 GCA_030737815.1 Allium fistulosum
ATAGTGGTATTTGATTGACATGTAAAAGTGTTTATTTTTGTGCTCATATCTTACCTTTGTTGTATATAAATAAATGTTACACTGGGCATTTTTGAGTGTTTCTACAGATATACAAATTTGATGAGCCTTCATGTTAAATGGAGCAAAAGAGAAGAAAAAGGAAGATTTTCATTAGATTATACCAGCTACTCTGAAAAGATTGAACAAAAGAAGTTGTAGCCGAATGGTTAAGCCATCTTCTAAATGGCGTAAGGAGTTGAGTTCAAATCCTAGAAAGCACGTTATTTTTGCATATGAAAATGGAGGATTTTTGAGAAGATATACATATACATATGAACATACTTGTGATTGATTATATACATACAAATCAACAATCTCCCAATCAATCACAAATCTTCTACCAATCAAATCACAATCAATCAAAATCTTCCAATCAAATCAAGCAATCGCAATTACAATCACATTCAGATAACTATGCCAATTTATCATGGATTTGATTCACATCAACAAATCAACCTCAAATCTCAATCACCCATCATGCCACATGTCAAAGATCTGAAGACAAGCTAACTCTCATGAATATTTATGTTCACATGATCAAAGAGAAGATATACATTTTTATGGCAACATATTTTGTAAATTTTTGATGGGAAACAACTTGCACTCTATAAATACCCAGGTATATTCATTGTAAAAGATATCTCATATCTCATAATTTCTAGTGTAGAATAAAGCTCTTCTTCTAATTCTAATTTCTGTTTTTTTATTTACTTACATAATTATGGCTTATATCAATTAGTTTTGTTAGACATAATTATCTAAGTTTTTCTTCGTTTTTCAATAGTGATAGACCGTTAATTAGTTTTAGCGGCTATCCTAATTTTATTTATCTGAATTTCTGTTTGTTTTTCTGTTTTCCATTGTTAAGAACTTGTGAAGGAGTTCTGATTTAACTCTCAACAACTCTTCCGTGACAAATAGTTGGATCCTTCTGTGAGAAAAGGATTGGAGTTTAAATCAATATTTCTTCACTTGTCTATTTTTCTACATTTTTTGTACTTTAGAAATCACCTCCAAATTTGTCTAACTCGTCCACGAAATTACATAAACAATAGAATTTAATTTTCCTCCATGTGTTCGACCTGCATACTACACACCTGTGCGCTTGCAGTATTATTTTTAATTTTTGCTTTTCTAATTCCATAGAAAAGTGTCAAACATCAGACAATTGAGCAATTCACGTAGCATACTATAAATGAATGATAAGTAATGTATCACAGCGGAATGAAAATATATACATATCAGAGTGTAATATACACAGATGTGTTAAAACATCAAAATACATACATTAGCTAAGCTATAGAATCAAAATCTCTACTTACCAAAACTATGCTTTGCTAACAGGTCATACATATATACAATCATATAGGCTAAACTACTCTAGATCTGCAACTCTAGATACAACTCTACAATTTCCCTATTCCAATTGATGTTGATTGAACAATGCAAATTAAGCTCTAAAGTGTGGGTCAAATCTTCTAAGGCAAGTGTGAAGGTGATAAAAAACATAGTATGGGTAATATTGTCGACAACTTGCTCCAAATTCATGACAACAAAATAGGATGGAGTAATCATCCTGTAACAATGACATTCCTCAGTCTGACCCTAGGAAATGTCACAAAACAAAACCATGAGTCGGGGTAGAAATTAGCCGTGAGTATAACAATGCAACAGAAATATACAATCAGGTGTTGTCAGGATACATATATGTGAATTTGAATTTCAAACTCTGAATTGAATTTGAATATCGATTTGAGTGATTGCTTGGGTTTTTATTCGTTTTCGAGCACGGATTTTTCCAAACCGTTTTGAAATAATTTTAAAAAAAATTTTGATTATAAAAATAAGGTTTGGATGATTTATTGCATTTTTTTCCTATGCAAGAAAATAATTTTTATAAAATTATTGGAGATAAAAATGGCGATTTAAGCATTTATTTGTGTAAATTGGGTTATTTGTTTAAATAAGACTTTTTATTAATAAAAATGTAGTTTGAGATTAAAATGGTTTGGGTAAATATCTTCAAAAATTTCTAACACTTAGAAAATTTGAGAAGATAAGAAATTAATATGTCTCACACTTCATAATCTATATTTGCCCACACCCTAACAAATTAATCATATCAATGAAAACACACATGTCATAAACTATTTAAAGTGACTTACGGCTGCAGCTCTAATCAACTGGGATATCACACCCTATTCACATTTTAGAAGCGGCAATCATTATTCAATTAGCTTTCATTGCTCAAGTTATTCATATACGAGGTATGTAATCATTAGTGAATCCTACTCATTATTCACTTTTACTAGACCCTGCATGGAACCGATATCACAACGTTTTCTATCCATATACCTTTCGATCAGACGTTGTGTGTGCCCCACAAGATCTATTAGTTCATTATTTTCTCCCATTCACCATTGGCGCTCACCCCATTGTGCTATAATCTTCATCTTCTTCCATAATGTATCCATCAATGAGATTAATCTTAACTCTCTCCCGTTTCCCATTTTCACTACGCTGTTACTGTGGCTATGTCCATGTAACAAATCATTTGGGCAATAAGTGATGAGGAACCACACGGTGTAACCCTGAATCTGTTCGCTAGGATGGATTCTAGTGTCTGGTAGTCCCACCTCCTCTTATTTGCTTCATAGGTTAAATTCAATTCAAATTATTTGTATTTAACCCCCCAAAAGTACCATTTATTCCTGAAATGACATTGTGTCCATTATTATATCACATATAGATGGCATGCATCATATCAATTAACTTGCAATTTACAACATCATTCGTAATAAAACATTTATGAAGCATAATATAGGAAAATTCGCTGGATATTGATATTCAGAACATTTTAAATTTAATAACTTGCATTCATTGATGAAATTCTAACTCATTCACAAATAAACTAGTATAACATCATAAACACATGCACATTTCATTGCACTCCTATATTATTCAAACAATATTTACTTTGAATTATTTTTCTAAAGAAAACCTACTTTCATAGGCTAGGGATGCAAGAAGGGTCCCCCCAACCCCATCTCCTTTTTAGTCGAGCCTCCATGGTGGCACTTTGCAATCCCGCGGATTGTTTACCTTTGAATAGGGATTATTGCATGCCTCCGCCAATAACATGCTGCTAAAGTGTAGTTGCCAGGGCTCGAACCCTCTCCCTATGCTGGGGAACCCCTGCCAACTCCACTAGAGCTGAGGACATTTGAATTATTTTTAATTAGGATATAATATTTTATTACATTTTAAATCCAAATATATTTTAAAATGAGATTTAACTTTAAAATATATTATTTTATCTCAAAAATAGTCTAAATATATTTTTCAAAATTTTCAAATCACTGAACTTCCATTTATCCATGTTTCCTTTAAATAAAAAATATTTAAATATTTAAAATCCTCTTTCTAAGTTTAAATCTATATTTCTTATATCCCTTTAAAATTTTCTAGAATATTTTATAAACTTCAAACTTATTTTTAAAATCTTTAGACAATAAGTTTTTAAAATCTAAAATCTTAAAATAATTTAATATAAAATAAACTCATTAGGGCTCTTGGGTTGAACAAACCGGTCGACCGGTCATGTGCATGGTGGTCGACTGGTTGTGACAATCCTAGAGCAGTAAGCTCCAGGAAAATACTGGTTGTTCACTAAAATCACTCCCATTTTACGATCAACTTCGACTCACCTCCACCTAACTATGGGTACTCTAACTTCTACAGTAGATTGGGGTTTAAAACATCTCGTAATTGCATCAAGATTCAAGTATATAAATATTTTGTTTCAAACTGACAATAATTAGACTCATAGCATAGCTTTAGCAACGCAAATTCTACGATTAAACATTATCAAAATCAAGCATTCATTGATAGGAATCCAAATACAATACTACCAAGCCATTATTATCCGATATAAATTTAATTTAAAGGTAACTAAAATTAGGAATTAAACTCACTATAAATAAAAATATAGCTTATACCCACATCCTTAGCTTAAGTTGATAAAGAACTCAAGTTGCTTGAATGAAGATATAGAAGAATATGTTGGAACTTGTTTCTGGGTTTGGGAACGTGAATTCCTTTGTAAGGTTGGGTTTATATATGCATGGGTAAAGGAGGCTTAAGGATTAAGTGTTCAGGGGAGTAAAAATATAATGATGATTTAGACAAGTTTAAATTCTTTGGTCAATCAAAATTTAATTCATTTCCTTTAAAAAAATAGTACATCTAACCGCCTTTTAATCAAATCGCCTTTAAATTAACATTTTATACTTATTTAAAAATCTAGTTAAGACATTTTATCCAAATTTTATTTCATTCCTACAACAATTTCTATTAATTAAAATATCACTTTCTAATTTCAGCAATTTAAAATAATTGTTTTATTTCCAAATCAATTCCAAAATTTCACAAATATTATTTATTTTGCCAATTAAATTTTCAAATAACTTTTGGACTTTAAAATATAATTTTAATTTTAATTTTGAATTTCAAATATATATTTTTCTTTTATTATCAAATAAATTCCAAAAATTCAATTTATTTTAAATTCATTAAAATACTCAATATTCAATATGAAATCCAAAAAAATTACCAAAATTTAGAGATGTTACACCCGTTGTCCCTCGGGTGCACTTCGTTCAGTGTTGGCATGGTAGGCCATTGATGAAGCTCTTTGGTTGCATACAATATTTGCAATAGCACTTTACACTGCCTACTCATGCAAACCCTTCCCGTGTCTTTGCTCCACTGAACATCCACCCATCACCTCTTAAGTAGACACATACATGATCATGGCAACATTTCTTGTACCAAAAATAATTCCAAATGGTATGTGCAACCAATCACACCCACACACACACACACATACACACACCGCACACCATGCTTTCTCCATGTATCTTGTGATGTGCGAGTATTTTTGTTCAATCCATGCACCCGCCCCACAACAATGTGAGCCACAAACCTAACAAAACGATCACTTGCCATTGATTCACCTTGCCTCGACGATCGATTTGATATATAATTTGATGGGTATTGAACATTTTTGAGTTTAAAACAAATTTCGATTAAAGGTAATTACCTTCCATTAACACGTGATTAAGGAATTTTAGGATTTGGTAAGAAAAATGATGATGAAGCTGACAGTTAAGGTTTCATAGCTTCATTTAAATAGACGTTTAGCTGGGTTATTAGTGTTTATACAATTATGATAGAAATAGTTACGTACGTCATTTATAACTTGTAAACTCCATATCTCTAAACCATGACTCTTAACAAATTTATAACCAACTGATCAGCTCAGAAAGACGAACACAATGGTTATAAATAAGATACTCAAATAAATCACCATTCAGTAAATACCAGCCCTATAGTAACTGAAGAGGAGATTCACACTCTGCATCTTCTTCACTTTTATCTCCCTCCCTAAATATACTCTAGAAACTTCATTGTAAATCTAAGATCTATTAGGTTGTGTCAAATTTGATAAAAGTAATTATAATCCGAAGAGAAAACAACTAATAACAATGATTAAAGTGGATGTAGGCTGGAGAATTTACCGAACCACTATAAAAATTCTCCTTTTCTGCTTTTATCTTTATTTTATTAGAACTGGTGCTTTTATATGATATTTGGGTGTTGGTGCTATTTTTGGCGTTATCATTTTGGTGCTTTCATTGAGAAAGGGTTAGATTTCACAACCTAAAGCTTGGATCTGAAGTTTGGAGAAAATGAAGAGGCCTAACATCAGATTTAGGATTGGAGGAAGTCAACCAGAGCATGAGGGCAGCCAGGAGGTATCCTCAAATTCTAACCATTCCATCTATGTGACTAGAGAGGAGATGGAGAGAACAATGAGGAAGATGTTAAATGAATTCTTCAGAATGATGGATCAAAGAATAGCCGGGGCAGTTGAAATTCAGAACAAAGGACTGGAAACTAATGTAGGAGCACCTAGAGTTGGATCAAGGCAAATTGGAGCAATGCCCTTATAAGTTGAACCAATCTGTACCGAGAGGAATCAGATCAGTACCGAGAGGAATTCACTTGGGGGCACGATCGACTTGGATCTAGGATGAGCTCTAATGCCTGGAATGGGCAATGCTGGAGCCAGAGAGTCAGATCGAAATGTGAATACACAATAATAGGAGCTTTAGCCAGAATCTCACCGTATGAACGAGGGGCTGATGACATTATGGATCGGAGACTTCCATTGGGTGATAACCTAATAATCAAGATGGATTAAAGTTAGGTTTGATTCCCTTATCTCACCTTTTATTTTAAATAAACGATGCAATATCACTAGCAGACTGCTTAAATGTGTACAAGATTATGATCGGTCTCTAAACATGCTCTGAGTTAGAAGTCTAATGGTGATCCTTGATAGGATTATATGGTTTAATGATTGCTAGATGCTATGTTGTAGGCTTCACGAATGATGACTGACACTGATTAGGAAACACCAACGGAGATTGATGACCCCCTGAAATTGATTAGGATTTTATAAACTACTTAAACGTGACGATTGATATTGATTATGGTAGTCCAATCCGGAGAGATGGGTGGTGACTATAAGAAGTAAGTCCCTTTACCCGAGATAAGTTGATGGACTTGCTTGTCGTTGAGTCCCTTCACTGAAAAGCGAGCAGATTGGACTCAGCAAAAATCTAGAGAGATCAAAAGTAAATCCCCTCACCGAAGAATGAGTGGATCGACTTGCTTGTTATTGTGTCCCCTCGTTGGAGGTGGATTGGGCTTAGCAAGAATCCAAAGAGAATGAACCCTAGATTGGATGTCAAACGATCCAGAGTGATCGAACCGAAGATTAAATGTAGAATGATCCGAAGAGATCATACCCTATATTGGATGAAACCCTAGGTTAGACAATACCCTAGATTGGATGTTAGACGATCTGTAGAGTTTGTACCCTAGAATGGACGTTGACTTGACCTTAGGATTTGAATGCCTTATAATCAGACTAAAATAGATAAACACCATGAGAACATAGGAATATTTTGATATAAGGTATTATTACTCCAGATGAAAATAGACTGATTATGATTCAATACTAACACCTAAGTAAGGACTAGAGTCCTTAGCTATAACGGGTCTAGAACGACCTTTGGTTTGCAGGAGAATCCGAAGGAACCGGATGATTCACCACAACTTGAATCAATGGATAGCTGGAAAGCTCAACTACCGGAGACTGAGTACTACTGAAACTTGTTCTTGTGTAAAGCACACCTTACATCCGAAAGGCGTACTTTGGGTGCAAGCATTAACTCGCTGTTTAGCCAAGTCGATTTCAGCTGGACCTAGAAGGCCAAAATGAAGACGAGAAAATTTACGGACTTAGAAACGTGCTTAGAAGAATAAAAGAATCATACTCAAAAAGTTTAAGGAAAAAATGAACTAAGCGGACTACTAGGTACCGAGAGATTTTTCATCCACTTGAGGCCTCCCAACCTCCTTATACTCCAAGTACTTCTTCAAGCAATTTGCGGTAAAGTGCATTTCCCGAAAGATTGCACTCAAGAAGTTTAAAGAGACAAAAGGACCTCTTGGTATTAAGAGGAACCTCTAGGTATTGAGAGCTTTTTGTTGCTCTTTTGATCCTCAAGCTCCATACATCTCAAGTTTAATATCAAGAGATTATGATCAAGTGCTTTTCTCGAACAATCAACAATCAACACTAAGGATTTTGGAGAAAAAGGTAGGAAAAGACGGACGTCAAGCTAATCATCAGAAGGAACTTGATCTATGGGGAAGAGTTTGAAACACATTGAATTAGAGATAGAAAGGTAAAACAAATAAGGTAAAGGACTTTCACCCTGAAAAAACCACTTGGTACCGAGAGGAACCTATCGGTACTGAGAGGAACCTATCAGTATCAAGAGGTTTTTATTGGAGATTGGGTCGGCGTGTTCACTCTTGTACACTTGGACTTGCTTCTAGACTTCATTCAATATGGGCTCCTAAGTTGACTTGCGAGTTTCTCTATAAATACCAGCACTATAGCAATTGAAGAGGGGATCACACTTTGCATCTTCTCCACTCTTATCTCCTTCCCTAAATATACACTAGAAACTCCACTGTAAATCTAAGATCCACTAGATTATGGTCAGATCTGATAAAAATAGTTATAACCCAGAGAGAAAATAACTAATAACAAGATTAAAGTTGACGTAGGCCAGATAATTTAACGAACGACAATAAAAATTGTGCCTCCTTTTCTACTTTTATCTTTATTTTATTAGAACTGGTGCTTTCATCTGATATTTAGGTGTTAGTGCCATTTTTGGCGTCAACACTACACACCGTTGATTAGTCGATCAAACCAAGTGTTTATATGGCGATAAAATTTATTTAAGATTTAAAGGCGTGGTTGATTTGGTTTTCTTCATCTTCAATTCTCCTTCTAACACTAAGAAGACATTACCATATAGATAAATACTTTGTTCGCAATCTAGTTTATTAATGCAATTTGTATTTATTTACATTTGTTCAATATATTACTTGTAAATAATTTTTCAGAAAGAATAAAGAGGATGGATAAATAGAATCTTATTTGTGTTGAATTTTGAATTGTTTATAGATTCACATATCATCTTTAATTAAAAACTAAGTCTTTTTCACTTGAGTGATATAAGATATGAGGGCAAACTTCCACAAACTTTTTATCATTTGTTAAGATCTACATAGTTGAATTATGGAAAAAGGGTTTTTCAAGATACATGAAATTATCTTAAAGCATTTACATGGAATTAAAACTTACAATATAAAGCCTCAATAGTTAAAGATCTCATCTCTAACAACCTAATTATCATATAGATCAATAGAGAAAAAAGGTTGACTTTCAATAGCACGAAAGAACATAGTTCAGAAGTCAATACAATTCGAGGACTAAGTTAACTATACTAACTGCGAACATGTTGAGAAGATTTAAAAGAAGCAATGCTAGAAAACCACGATCTAAGCATGTGAAGGCAAATTTTCACACCTCGAATAAGTTTTGTTACAAAAAACTCACAAATTAAAGCTATATAGAAGTGATGAGAGAAGATCTCTGATGCATTTTTTGGAAAATATTATGGTGAATATATCAAATCCAAATGAGAAGGAAATTGTTATCCAGTCTATTGACCAAGCAATATTCGAACAGAATGGACAAGTCGAACTTGAAGTTATCAAGGCAGGAAGCCTAGAGAGATAGCCCAAAAGTCCAAAAACCAAACACCAACAAAGTCACGAAGCAAATACCAAACCAACCCAAGACGAAAAGGGAAACCCACCAAAGTGGTGGATCGGTACCGATCAATAATTCCCTGGATCAGTACTTTTGATACAAGAATGCTCCTCCAATGATGCTAATCTCTTTCCTACAAACTCAACTTTATGTTAGAAGCCTACTTTAAGTGTTGTTTTGATGACCCCACACAATTCTCCATTGATCTCCACAAGCACTTGAATCAACAACTTTGTTCTCCCACAGATCCATCGATTGAGCTCAGTGACAAGCAAATCTTAATGTGAAAAGGCTTGAAAATCACAAATCTAACCACAAGATGATCCAATACAAAGAGTACAAAGCAACCATTTCGACCATCTCTTGGATTGGTACCGATCCAAGCCCAAGGTCGGTACCGATCCACACAAATTGATGAGGTGTCTCCCTATTTCTTTGGAGAAATGGTTTATGGCATGGAAAACAACATGGAGATCTTTTGGATGAGATTTTAGCTTCCTATGTCTATAATTTGAGGGCATGGCTCATTTCTAAGGATCATTTGGCTCTTGCTTTCGCTAACTCTAATTTCTTGTGATCAGTGTTGAATTTATACCGATCCATAAGAACTCTTGCTTGTAATCAACAAGATAATTAATAAAATCACTAAGTGGACATAGGCCAAGATTAGCCAAACCACTATCAATTGTTGTGTATTCTTTCCTACTCATTTTCATTTAAATTACTTTACTTTTATTCTGTACTTAATCTTCTGGGTGTCTGTGCCATATTTGGTTCAAACATTTTACCGCGTTCACTGAGTAATCATATTCTCAAGCTACTTAGATCCATCATCTACTATTGGGTTTCACAGATCCAAAAGATAGATCC
Organism: Allium fistulosum; assembly: GCA_030737815.1. Classification (NCBI taxonomy): domain Eukaryota; kingdom Viridiplantae; phylum Streptophyta; class Magnoliopsida; order Asparagales; family Amaryllidaceae; genus Allium; species Allium fistulosum. The sequence goes on from CM060903.1 coordinate 1,435,130,805, forward strand.
AATTGTCCAACCTTATATTTCTACTATTTAGATTTTCAATAATCTAAGAAAAGCTATTTTCCATGGCCCCATCAAGGAGAGAATGTGCTACAACTTCCATAGCTACTAATGATGCTGAAAACTAAGACCCACATCATGTGGATGAAGCTGCTCAACCAACTAAACCGAAGATCTAAAATCTAGTCGATGTCATGACCAGAGTGAAAATGGATCGGATGATGAAGCAGATGGAGGATAGATTCTAGGGGAGTCATAATTAGATGAGGCAGAGCTTGAGGCTATTGAACGAACTAATGCAAAACAATCGAAGGAGGAGTGAGAAGGATTTAAGTTCAGAATCTGAAAGTTCCTCTTCATCACCAAAGACAGAGAGATAGAAAGCAGAAGAAGACTCAAAACACTGCTGTAACGTTATATTAAGGAGGAAGACAAACTCAGGGCTCTAGCTCGGGGATCGGCATTGATCCAAGAGGATGGATCGGTACCGATCCAGTCGATGCTGGGACCAGTGCATACCCTTTGGATGGATGCATGGATATGACTATTGGATGTAGCGTGGATGATCAGAATGTTGAATACTGGACAACTGATGATGATGTGATGCATCGGAATCAAATGGGGGGACTACTAGATGAACGGATCTCTTGGAGTCTGAAGAATTCAGGTATCAAGAGTATGCTCGAGAGCGTTCGTCGGGCCGAACACTCGGAATAGATATCGATCACTACCATTCAACCAAACTTGTGGACCTGGAGTAATTGGAGGATATGGTTAGGAGACCAGTGAGTGAAAACTGATTCAGAAGCAATGATGAATGGGGTACTTCTCCTAGTCAAAAATCCATTTACTAAGAACATTCTATGTGAGAAGTATCCACGGAGATTTGTAATACCAACGATGCCGCTAAATGGTGAAAGACGGATACTAGGCAACACTTAATGAAGTAAGAATGGCATATGAACTCTGCCAGAGCGTCTGATGCCGTGAGATATCATTGATTTCCTACTTTCTTGAAAGGAGTAGCGACGATGTGGTTCACTCAGCTCCCACCGAGATCTATACCGTCTTTCGCTAAGCTATCGCAAAAATTTCTGGAGCAGTTCCATTTACACACTGCACGTCTGAAAGATGTGATATCTTTATCAAAACTCTTCCAGAGAGCGGGAGAGTCATTAAAAGATTTCTTGAATTGGTTCCATACAACTGTGATGGAAGTAACAAATCCCAATGATGATATAGTATTGATTACGCTGATTAGGGGGATTCATCTCGAGATGGATTTCGAAGAATGGTTGGAGAGGAAACTCCATCAACGATGGATGCTTTCTATATAAAAGCTAATCGGTAGTTATGCTTGGAAGAAGCGCGCAATCGTCCTCGGAGGAATGGTGCATGAAATTTAGAAGAAGTGATACAAAGCAACATTGCTATAAAGCAGTTTAGAGGAAGTTCTGGAAATGTGGATGTGAACATTGGCAACAAGAATGATAGCCAGATGAAGAGTGATAATGGGGTCAAGAAACGAAATCCAGATAATAGGAACCGTCCCAAGAATCCTAAGTACGATAATTATACTAAATTGAATAACTCAATCGAGAATATCTATCTAACAACTCAAGGTACTGAGTAGTACAAGAAGTCGGCTCCGAGAGAGTCGTCCGAGAAGGAGAAGGGATCCGGCAAGTTCTACAGGTTTCATGAGATGCACTGTCATAATACCAATGAATGTAGGCACTTGCGCGATACAATTGAGGAGCTGATTCGAAAGAAAACATTACAACAGTTTTTGAAAGCCTCGCAGAACGGCGGGCAAGGAAATTATAATACCCATGGGTCGATAGCCTAACGGGAGCAAACTGGAGCTAATGGTGAGGAGACTAGATGACTTGAGAAACATTTGGTGATAAACATAATCGTCGGTGGGCTACACCCAACAGACAAAAGTTTGAATGAGATAGACATGTATGTTGGTGCTTTGAAGCATACCGAGTATGAGAGTTGTTTGGCAGTTGAGGATGGAAATCCGGCAATGCAATTCAGAACCATGACATATGACATTGTTTTCTGGAACAGAGAGGTTGATAGGGTGGAAGCCCCGATGATTTCCCATTGGTTATAACGGCTATAATTGATCCTGTTATTGTATGAAAGGTGTTGGTTGACTGTGGGAGTTCAGTTAGCATTCTATTCAAAAAAGCCTAAGACCGGATGCTTTTGGAGGGCAAGGAATTGAAACCATGCAAATCTCGGATTCAGGGATTTAATGGGGCAGCTACAGAGCAAGTTGGATATGTGGAACTATCGGTGGTGCTTCGAGACGGCGACCCCAGGCGAGCACGGGTTGTTCCTTTTGTCGTGTTGGATACTTACTCTGCTTATAACGCATTTTTGGGTCGACCGACCCTAGCCGAGTTCAAAGCGTTTGTAGCTCCCTAGTGTTTGATGCTTAAATTTTCTATGAAGAACGGTGTGGGAGTAGTGCATGGAGATCATGGGCTTGATGGTGAATGTTATGTCATTGAGCTAAGAGAGGCAAGGCGAAGAGAGAAAGGAAAAGGTGTAAAGAGGACTCTTTGCATCAAGGATTTGGACGCTCAATGGAAGTCTATGTGGACGACATGCTCGTGAAGTTACAACGTTCAGGAAACCACATTGACGACTTGGTAGAGATGTTCGACGTTCTCCGGAAATACGGGATGAAGCTCAACCCTTTGAAATGCTCTTTTGGCGTTGCGTCAAGGAAGTTCTTGGGATTTATTGTGAATTCCCGTTGAATTGAAGCCAATCCGGAGAAGGTAAAGGCATTAAGTGACATAAGTGCCCCGTAGACAGTCAAGGAGGTCCAGAGTTTAAATGGAAAGGTTGCCACCCTGAGTCGATTCATCTCTAGACCCACCGACAAAGGCATTCGTTCCTTTGACGTCGCTAAGAAGGGTTAAAGTCCAAAGGGAATAAGAACTTTCGCTTGGATGCAGGAGTGCGCAGATGCATTCCCGACTCAGGTTGACCACTTGGAGATACCCCCCATCCTCTCAAATCCGGTGGATGACGAGGACTTGTTTATATATCTGGTAGTGTCGGTGCATGCTTTGAGCACTACACTCGTACGTGAGGAAGCCCGCATCTAACAACCGATCTATTATATCAGCAAGCGATTGACAGGAGCGGGAAGAAATTATCCAAAGTTGGAAAATCTTGCATAATGTCTTTTGATTGCTTCAAGGAAGCTCTGCCCCTAATTTCAAGCTCATCCGATCAAAGTTCTTACCGACCAGCCTTTACGACAAGTCTTGCACTGACCTGAGACTTCTGGAAGGCTTTTGAAATGGAACATTGAATTGAGCCAATATGATATAACCTATCACCCTCGGAGAGATATATAAGGTTAAGCTTTGGTGGATATCATAACTGAATTCACTGCACGAGACAATACTCCGGAGAGCTGTGGTGAACAAAATGCTAGGTGGAAGATGTACATGGATGGTGCGTCAGAATGTTATTCCAATGCTGGAGTTGTACTTGTCACTCTCGAGGAACGTTCAATCTGTTATGCCTTGAGACACGATTTTCTTGCAACAAACAACGAAGCGGAGTACGAAGCTTTGATTGCGGGATTCAGGATTGCAAAAGAACTGGAGATAATGACTTTACATATTTTATATGACACTCAACTAGTGGTGTGTCAAGTGCGGAAAGAGTTTTAGACAAAAGAAGTAAGGCTAGCCCCTTATCTAAACCGAGTCCTTTAGCTGCTTAGTGGTACTGAATATTATGCGATAATGCATATTCCTAGAGAGGAAATTGCGAAGGTCGACGCACTGGCTAAGCTGGCCAGTTCTGGAGATGCGCAGCTCATGGGCTTGGTTCTAGTGGAAATATTGTCAGCACCGAGCATTGACCAGATGGATGTTGAATGGATCTTGGGGGCTGAACCTGAAAGAGAGTCATGGATGACTCCTATAAAAGACTACTTACATAGATGAATCCTTCCCGACAGGAGGAATGAGCAACGGAAACTCCTTCGCCAAGCTCCGAGATATATCATACAGGAAGGATTGCTGTACAGGCAGGGTTTTTCTATCCCTATGCTTCAGTGTGTCGCTCATGATGCAGCCAAACAAATCCTAAAAGAAATTTATGAGGGTGCCTATGGCGACCACAATGGGAGGCAAACACCGGTGAAGAAGATTCTACACTATGGGTATTTTTGGCCGACTGTAACCCGATATGCAGCTGATTACACTAGAAAGTGTGACAAGTTTTAGAGGTTTGCTAAGATTTTAAGAGCCCCACCGACTGATATTACTCAAATGGTCAGTCCTTGGCCGTTTGCAGTTTGGGGGATTGATATTATCGGTGTGTTGCCGATATCAAAAGGTGGCGCAAAATACGCCATCGTTGAATATAGTGATCAACTTTATAGTCTGAAATATTATTTGTCCTTTTAGAGTTCCACATGCGATCATTACCGATAACGAAACCTAATTCAACCGCAACGAGTTTAAGGACTTTTGCCACCAACATCGCAAAAGAAGAGGTTTGCTACGATGGCACACCCCTAGGCGAATTGACAGGTTGAAGCTGTAAATAAGGTTATCAAGTCCATTCTGAAGAAGCAATTGGAAAAGGCTAAGGGCAAGTGGGTTGATGAACTTCCATTAGTACTTTGGGCTTATCGAATGACCAATAAGTCAGCGACTGGCCTTTCTCCATTCGCTCTAGCCTATAGATTAGAGGATATGATTCCGATTGAATTGGAAGTACCTTCTTATCAGGTAATTCATAACAATCCACAAACAAATTAGCAACTCCTTATGGAATCTCTTGACATGATCGATGAGAAACGAGATGAAGCTGATTTGAGAACAGCTACGCACCACAACCGAGTCGCCCGGTATTATAGCGTCAAGGTCAAGAATTGGACCTTTGAAATCGATGACATGTTCCTCAAATGAATCTTCCCAGGGCCCGAAAACTTGGGCCCGACATTGGAAGGTCTGTACGTAATAGAAAAAAGCTTGGAGATGGAAATTTCAGGCTTGCAACGGTTGATGTGATTTCACTCCCGAGGGTATTGAATTGCGAGCATTTACGATGCTATTTAACTTAGAAATAAATTTGTACATAATTGAATGAAGCCATGTTATAAGACAAAATATGTCATTTCCTGTTTTTAATAAATGGCTTCTCGGATTTGTCTTTACATTGCTTAAAAGTAGTGAAAATGTGACCGACTCGAATGAATATGCATTTTTGTAATGCAGGTATGCAGGTACCTGGAGATAGGTGCTAACCAAACTTCCACGGTCCATGATCGGACCCCTGAAGTTCAATCACTCTCGGTGTTCGTAGATCGATACCAGCTAACTCTTGCCCCTAACATGGGGGCTTGAGTATAAACACAAAATAGATGTGATACGACCGTCTGTACGCTAACTCTTGCCCTTGATGTGGGGCTAGGAGTATGAGTCGAAAGAACGTGATACGATTGTTCATCTAGTAACTCTTACCCTTGGATTAATGATAGGAGTATAAACCGAAGTGAACAGATTTGACCATCCATTTGCTAACTCTTTCCTTTGCAATGGGGGAGAGAGTATAAACCCAACAAGGACATGACTTTCTCATCCATCAACTAACTCTTCCTTGGAATGGGGGCAAGAGCATAAACCAAAATGGACGTGATATGACCTTTTATCCACAAACTCTCGCTCCTGATACTGGTGCAGGAGACACAAATTAGATGTGATGCAACCATCCAATCACTGACATATTTCCCAGAGTAGGCAAGGCTAAAGATCCATGCCACATATAAGGTGAGTTCTTACTTATGAACTTTGGTCGATGCCTAGAGTATGGCACGATCGAAAATCACTATCCTAGAAATGGATATTAGAATCACTAGTCTAAGTGGTCTACCTCGGCTAGTGCCTAGAGTTTGGCATTTCTGCAATTACTTAACGTTCGCTATAGCAATGAAAGCTGGAAAATTATTGAATGGGATAATGACTTAGTGTGACGATGAAAATAAAAAGAGATGGATCACGAGTACATTGAATGGAAAGTGCAGCTCTTCAATAATTTAGGCAAATTCATGCAAAGACTTAACAAAACTAAAACCTTTATTATTCATATAGAACTTGGAAAGATAAGTATAGGTTTTATTTACGCCTAAACAAAATGCAAAAGCAGAGGCCGGATCCGCACAAATACCGGTCAAGAAAACAAAACGAGGATGATCAAAAGAAGCCTATGTACTACTATACAATCAGAAAACACAAAGAAGATGGAAGATTACTTCTTGATCCTCTTCTTTCTCTCCTCCTCTCCTTCTTCTCAACAAAAGATGGCGCACTGGCTCATTCCGGTTGCTTCCTTGTCCTTCCCTCACTTCCTTTGCCTTTGGACGAAGTGCTCTACGATGATCCAGCCGGCATGCTTTGGGTGCTTTCGGGCGGAGGAATGGTGATGGGAGCAAAGATAGTCTGACCGGGCAGAGCTATGGATAGCAAAGGAAGGAAAGTCTCTAGTTTCTCCAAGTTGACCTTTTTGGGTAGGACCAGTTCCTGCTCAAGGGTACTTATGGTAGGACCCCACAGAGGTTCAAAGACTCTAGTAATAACAAAATCATCGTTAGTCTAAGCTCCTTAGATCTCACCGGTCCCTTCATCCTGAAGAGAATTTATCATCTGCTCGCCAGGCCCAAGAGTCTCACTAATCAAAATAGTCGGCACCATCGTCGAAATAGTCACGGACACTGATTTTGTTATAGTCGCTTGTTGACCTGATTGGAGACTTTTGTCAGGAAACAGAATGACCTGGGGCTGACCTGAAACTTGATAGATATAAAATGAGAGATTAACGACGTCAATCGACGACATATGGACTCTCTGAAATACAGGTGAGGTCAACGAGATACCTCCTTCAGTTTGGGTCTCTGTGTGAGCTGGAGTGCCGCCTAAGTTCCTCTCCAGGATAGGAGAAAGGGTAACAGGTTTATGCATTTGGGGTTGATCTGGATTGTACCTTAGGACCAAAAATGGATCGGGAGTGGTTTTGGGTTCGGGAGTGTCCTGGGTAGCAGCATCTTGAGGAGACGATCCGTTGCCTTTGCCTAAGTCTTTCTACACTGTAGCAGCTAGCTCCAGATGTAGAATAAGCAGAGCCTCTTTCAGCACCTTGGGTTCGTCTCCAACCAAGATTTCTTTCTCTAGCTGAGCCTGATTCACCTCACCACCTTTAAGATATTTCTTTTCTTCCTCAAAAATTTGTGCCCAAGCATGGGCAAGAATTCTAGGGTAATCAATGTTGAAACACTCCAAGATGCGGAATTTTAGCATGTTGTCATTGTACTTATTAAGTTATGGCTCGAAGTTCTCCATTACCCGCTGTTCTGTGGCTTCAATCTCCTTCTTGACAAGTGCATCCACATCATTAGCAAGTTCAATCACCTTGTCTCTTTCACCGTGAGCAGCAAGAAGCTCTTTGCAATAGTCTTGAGCTTATTGGAGAGCGTCGTTCTTCTCTTTTGTCTCACTCTTGAGTTTGACCGATAGCTCAATCACTATCTTGTTTGAGGCATCTCTCACAACACCAAAAAGGTGTATTTGTAACGAATATAGTCGTTACAAATGAAATTTATAACTGATATAGTCGTGAGCGGTACAGGCGTGAGGTATGTCGTTACAAATATTTATAACGGCCTCTACCCGTTATTAGATGTATCACTTACCAACGGACTTTGTCGTTAGAAATCTAAATTTTTGTAACGAAATAGGTTGTTATTAGTTGCATCGGTTTGTAAGGTATTTTCCGTTACTTAGTTTCCCCTTTCATGGTGGAAGAAGGGGTTGTCATTCTAAATTATCACGACCTTGTCCGTTACAAATTTCATCATTAGTAACGCACTTGTTCGTTACAAATTTCATCAATAGTAACGACTATGCTCGTTATAAATTTCGTCTTTAGTAACGAATATGTTCGTTACAGCTACCAAACCATGTAGAGCTGCATTTTTGCTAGCATTTACACTACAGAATTGTCTATTATAATACAGTAGGTACATACATATCAAAAATTACAGAATTTCGATAACAATAAGCAATTACGCATCCAAACATACAACTTAAATTGCACAAATATTTGACAACAAATTAAAGGAAGATTCGAAATTTCACAAGTTCATCATACATAACTAAAGAGTATGAAATCAAAATATTACAAGTTCTAACATTACTTCAAAATAAATTCTAGATCCTACAAACAACGAACACGACACTCAGGCCATTTCTCAAATCATTTTGCATGTCGACAAAGTACAATGTCGCTGCTATGGTAAATTGTTTTCAACTCAGGAGCAAGAGAAGAAAGAAGCATGGTCATAGTGCTAAGACCCTAGAGTTTGTGGCAGAGCCTTTTGATTTATGGTCAATGTCCTTTGTAGGCACCCATGAGTACTTGGCTCCTGAGATTGTTGCAAGTAATTAACTTGCTCTCCTTTAAGATCTGAGTGCACCAATAATAGAATATCAAAGATTTGTTAACAAAATTTTAAAAGAATGTATATAAATGAACAAACACACTTCAACCTTGTACTCTTTGTAGTCAATATACATGGACCTCACAATTAATGTACTGGGCTACCTTCTTCCTTCTATCACTACCAGACATTTTAGTTGCACCTCTGCTCCTATGGTCCTTCCTCATGGTTTTTCTTCTACCAAGAAAACTGGATTTGTAAACATCTTCAAATGTAGGCATATACCTCATAAAACATACCCAGCCTATGAAAAAAGATTTACAAAATATAACCAAGAAGCAACAACAGAGACCCTACGTATTCTTCAAGAGTATATCAATGTCGTAGTGGTTTGGAAGCCTCAAGGATATACACATTTAAATTTCCCAACATGGTTAATTTCTTAATCTTTTCATACACCTCAATATTTAATGTAGATACTCACATTCTTAGCCGTACACTACTCACTAGTGTGTACTCCTAAAATTACTTCTGTATTTGTTATACTATCTTTTCTCATCTCTATCTATACATTTTTTTTCTCTACCCAATATCTCATTATTTGCTTGGAATAAAGAATTTTTGCTTGGAATAAAAAATCACAGGTTCACCGCTTGACATAACCTACTTCTGTATTTGTTAAACTGTCTTCTGGCACTTGATACTTCTTGTCTAATCTCAGCACTGAAAGAACCTGTATATGTTAACCAAGAAAAAAAAAGGGAAAAAAAGAGGTATTAAAATATTATATTTGAATTTCCATGCAAGCACTTGTGATTGATTATGCACTGAAGTCTAAAGCGATAAATATAATGTGTTATAACTTAGTTCTACTATAATATACTATCACTAATAGTAATATTTAAACTGGCGAAGTGTATTGGTGAAACAAGAGATAATATAAGGTTTACCCGATCTAAATTTCTATATTTCGAAACCAACGTGTGAGCTCGTTTGGGGCCAATGCCAAGGATGGAGGGAAGAAAGTCGCAACCTGCTAGGACACACATTCCTGAATCAGAAAAAATATAGAGTTTGGTGAATGAATAAAAATGATCCTTTTCAAATTAAATTTGGTGAACAAAATTTTGTGAGCAAGAATTTGGAGTGTTCTAACACTACATCAGCTGATCCTTGTTGCTATGTGCCCATTAGATATGGCACCTTTCACATAAAAGGAGAGCAAGCATCAAGTAGGTTAAGCATGTTCAGCTACACTAAAGATCATGTGCTGCAAAAAAGGAATTGCAGCACTGATTGTATAGCAAAATTAGGAGCAGAGAAACAAGATAATTGGATCAAGAAAAATGCCCAAGAAAGTCGTTGCCAAGGAAGATAAAGCAGTGTTAACAAAAGAAAAAAGGAAAAAAAATATTCAGTAGTTAGGGGAGAAACAAATAGGGATCAATTTCTCAATTCTATAAATGGGTTTTGAAGAAGATGAGTGAGAAGCATGAGGAAGACAAAGAGAAGTATAAGAAGAAACGATAGACATCGGTTGTCCCACCATTCTCAATAAAAGCTTCCATTTTTTGTCTATTCATTCATTTGAAAGATAACAAGTATAAAACATTTGTGTTTCAATTAAAGGAAAATGCAAAATTAGTAATCTTAATATAAATAATAGTATAATATCTATTTTCGTTTATTCTTTTTACCTTTATCTTCCTCCTGTTTATTTATTTGCTCGTCTTTTTCAAATTTGATCCATACAACTCTTTTCATTTCTCACTCAATTTCAAAATATCATTGGTGCATTTATTATCCACATTCATCTCTTTTGGCAATGCTTCCTCTAAGCATTGTTCTCAATTCGATTATGTTTGATGTCTATACTTTTATCTTGCAATGCGGCTATTGCTGTAGACCATTATCGCAGCACATGATCCATAGTGCAGTCATACACACACCCAACTAGCTCAATATTTATGTGAAAATACGGTGTCAAGTCTAAGGTGCAATTTTTGTTAGTTATTAAACTCTTCCACATGACAATAATATGCTCACCTGTAAAGAGTTCTTCGTTGAAGTTCTTAAAAGACAGACCATTGGTAACATTATTGAACACCTTATCCATCAAGAACTCTTCACCATTTCCATATCTATCCATCTTGAATATAATATTAAGAATAACAAATCATATTAAATCTTGACATGTGGAACAATGGGCAAGACTTATATGTTAAATATGATGAACTGATAATAATAGTCTTACCGCTGGACAACCATATGCAACCAAATCACTATCTTCTGTTATTACTGCATATATTCCCCCTTGCTCAGAACTCAGAGCTGATAAATATGCTAGCTGGGCATCAGCTTCATATGGAGCTACTATAAAATCAACAATTTTCGATCGTAGAATCTAAGGAACAAAATATATGTCAGTGTCATAAGAAAGTTTATGGATGACATAATTCACTGAATGCCCAAAATTGGACTGATTTACCTGAATTAATTCATGTGCCATGTCTAGAGTTATGTGCACCGCTTTCTATAACCAAAAAGAAAAGAAAAGGCAAAGATAATTATAGAGAAATAACAAAATCAGCTATATATACTCAGCATACCACATAATGGACCAAGCTTGTAATCATAGAATCGCTAAAAAATAGCCAATAAAGTAGTAAAGTTCTCTCTGTCAATTGCATCTTCAACTGACATTATTTCAACAACAATTACATAATCTTCACTATTGTATATTTTATTATCATCGACCAATGGTTATACTGCAAAGTAAAAGAAACCTACAGTATTCAGGGCTGGAAATTTGACATGAAAGCCTATATAGTCATCTAGTGCATTTTAGAAATATTTGCTCTACAATATAATTTTTTTTTTGTTAATTCTCTTTCTTCATAGCAACATACAGAAGCATTCATGGTTCCATTACAATCCTATATCAAATGGGGGAAGAAAGGAACAAAACAACAGTTGCAATAACAGATTAAGGTAATGCACAATATATTAAAAATCAAAAGTATCACACAATTATTCAAACAAAAATTAGTATCGGCTGTTCACATGTTATGGTATGAATAGGTAATGATTGATTTTCACCATTAATTTGTTCAAAAATTGTGAAAAGGCATCTATTTGTGCACCCAGTATCCATGACTGCTCCAAGAGGATGCACCTTATCTAATTAGCCAAACATCCAAATCATATAATCATTGATTATGAGATGTAATTATCAATCATATATACTTAAAAATTAACTATATAAGAACCTTGAAGTGGCAAAGGGTCTTCCATGTAGCATTGGAAAGTGACTTAGACTGCTAATGTACTGCTCTTTTCCGTGGATCTCATTTGCTTGTTCACCGATAACTGAGTTAAGCATATAATACATTAATATATATCCAATTTTACTGCAATATTACTTGATATGGAAAATTATACAAATATACGAGTACCTTGACCAGAATCATCAATCTTTTTACTTCTATACATCTATCGGTTAAGCAAAAAGGAATGAGAAAGAAAGTCAGTTAACCAATTAGGCAACATAGTTAACTATATACTGTAGAGACATTTTTTAATTAGTAATTACCTGTAAGTGACTCTTGACATGAGCAATACTAAGTCCTTTAACATTCATCATCTGTAAAACTAGCTTTGGAGTTGCTCCTGCAATCAAATTATGATAAGTCCACAAAATATTATATAGAAAAATATTTTTATATATTCAAAACTAATGAAGAAGAAGCGAGTCCATATTCTAAAATTTGAAGTTTGACTCACTTTCTTGATCACCGAGTCTCTCAACTGCATGTACAAAGCAAAGATGAAGATCCGGAGTCCACCTTAGCCTAGGTGTCTTTGATCGGTTATACTGACGAATTGATCCTCCTGAATTCCCTCTTGATCTTTCACTTTCTTCAACTGTGCTTGTACTCGAGCTTCAAACTTTGACATGTTGCTACTCGAGCTTCCCACTTGATCTTTCACTTTCTTCAACAAAGAGAAATAACATGTTGCTACTAAAAGAAAGAAAAGATTAATCGGTGATTGATTCATACAAAGACATAATATAAACAAAATGTGAAGGATACTCTTCACCTCTTCCTTTTGCCGCCTCTTCCTAAACTTTGACTGCCTTTCTCAGTTGAAGCAGATGCTCTGGACTTGCTTGCAGGTGTCTTTTTTGCTTTTGGTTTATCATCTGTTTTTAAATTAAGCTGCACTTGTATTCCTGATACCAAAAATATAAATTGTAATTAAGAAAGATGTGAATATCATATAAACATAAAAAAAATACGAGAATATTATATAATGAAATACTATGGATTAAAAGCATAAAGATTGCTGAACCTTTCAGCTTGCTATTGTCAAGCTCCAACTTCGTCTTCGCTCCCCATCAAGTTTGATGTCATCGCCTGAAAACATTAAAAATGTACAAATTCATATTTCATAATAGAATAAAACATTAAAGATGTACAGATTCATATTTCATTGTAGAATAAACTTCAGAGATGTACAGATTCATATTTCATTACATAATAAACATTAAAGATGTAGAGATTTAGATTTCATTATAGAATAAAACAAAACAGGGTTTAACTTAATTTGTCTGCTTAGGCAATAGCTGTATCTACGAAAATGGCAAGTTTATCCTGGCAATTAATAAATTAATAAACATAGATGATCACTTACGATTGAAATACTATATCATTAAAAAAATTATGAACCGATTTTTAGCACAAAATCTAATTTCAAAAAATAAGTTGAAGTTGAAGTTATAACCTAATTTGAAATTGTGGTTGCAATCGATTGTCAAAATAGACACAAGCCCTAATCTTTCTTTATCTTCGTCAAATCGACGTAAAATAATCAAACGGAGGCAGTGGTTGATCGATGGAGATAATGGAAAAAGGCGGTGGCAGAACGGCTGAGGAGGCGGCCGAAACGGCGTAGGCGATGGGTGAATAAATCAAAGGCGTGATAACCTAGAACGAAAGAGGAAATAAAATGAACGATGAATTATTGTCCGTGAGAAATGGAATAAGTAATAATAGAAATAAAATTACAATCCTATCCATGTTATTTTTAACTATTTACAAAATTACCAGATTTTGTAACGATAATAACCATGACAAACGTTTGTAACGGAAATATCTGTTAGAAATTTGTAACGGTTATTACCGTTACAAATTGAAAGCGGAAAAGCGTTACAAAATAGGCTATTTGGTGTAGTGTCTTTCCAACATTAAGGCGTGATTTTGATGATGCGCAGCCTCAATCTCATCTCAATGCTTTTTTCTCTCATCTTCAAGCACCTTGATGGCATCCTTGGCTTTCATCTCAGCTTCAGCTTTTGATTTCCTTAAGTTTTAAACCTTAGCATTGAGATGGCCAATGATTCTTTTGTCCTGCGCTGCCATGAGATTCAGTTTATCAATCTCAAGTTGCCTTTCTCTCAAGACCACATATATTTTCTCAACTACCCGCAACCATTCATTATACTGTTTATAAGCGTTGGTTACACAAGCAATGGTCATATTTTGGACATCAGGTGGAATTCTCTCCAAATTGGGTAGGAACAAGAACCCATCAAAACAAATACTTGGAAATTGTTCTTTCAATTCAGCCATTCTTGCGCTGGAGGTAAGTTGTTGCTCCGTAGTAACGACCGAAGCTTCGATCGATTGTTTTTCGGCTCTATGATGGGATGTTTCATAACTACATTTGATGGTGCCTATGGAAGGAGGATTGACTGGAGTGAGAGGGTGCAAAGTGCTACACATGAATGGAAGCTGGAGGAGGTGCGCGAGAAACAGCGCCCGATGGCAAGTTATCGCGAAGATTAGATTGCCTATTTAAGCCTCTTGACGGAGGTGACCTGGACCTGGAGCTTTGTTTGGAAGCAGAGTCATGCGACAGATAATCTCTGTCGTAACTACCTCTGTCGCGACTGCCTCTATTTCGCTAGATCGGTAACCGGACTCTAAATCTCAACCGCTGCCTTGATGGTATGTGCTTGGACGGTGCCTATGCAATGGAGATACATTTTCCTCCATAGATTGATATATATACTTTTTCCTCTCCATGGATCCTACAAACTAAAACAAGAATGAATTAGTTTCCACTAGAAAGGATGCGAGTCAAGTGCAATGTAGTGCCGTGAAGTGCACGTGTGCGTGAGTGTCCTAGTGCCCCCCTCCCCGACGGACCATGTTTTGGAGCTTTGCTCATTCTTGTGATCTCACATGCTGATGGGGCGGAATTTCACCATTAAAGCAGATGGGGGAGTCAAGACCCTCGAGGATAATGTCATCGATGCCAAAGGAGCCAAACTTGGTAGGAATAGGCCCTAACTTAGAGAATGTATATGTGGAAGGAAGAAAAGGAGTTTTCTTAGCAGCCATAATGGGTAGAGGCTGTGTAGAAGTCTATGCCTTAGAATTTTCACGACAGGTCTCTTCTTCGGAGCAGGCGATTGGTCATCTGTGGGTTGTTCAGCCAAGGACTCGTGGACACATCAGTATCGTCATAGCTAGCATCATCATGTCAACATACAGTTTTTCCTTCCTCGGTGTGTTCTTCCCTTTCTTTAAAATTTTCTTCAACTTCTACCCTTGGCCTCGGGACTGGGGGCACATTTGGATCAGCCTCGCCTCCTTCGGGTTAGTTATTGTCATCGTCATCGTCATCATCACTAGCGACCACATAGACTAGATCTGTGTTGCGACCCGCTTCTATCAGATTGTGGGCCAGGAGATTCTCGTTGGAGAGAAGAACTCCAATGTCTTTGTCCCCTTCTAAAAGTGTCATGAGAACTCTGACGGCATCCGCAAAATCTACGCCGCTGGGCCTCACTGAAACATCTGCATGACAGAAAGAATATGAGTTAAGTTCAATAACTAACAAGGCGAAATCATAGAAAAAAATGAGATAGAACTTACATCCAGATATCCATCTTCGAGCAAATCCTGGTGGACATCATACGTAAAACCATTCCCTTTTTAAATAGCTTAACTTGTTCCATCTGCCAGTGACAACTCGGCAATTCTTAACTAACTCCAAGTAAGTCAAGGAAGGACTTCCCTTTCGCCTCTTAAAACTATATATGTACCGAATTTCTTCGTCATTGGGTACTTGGTGCAAATATTGAACAAAGACAATGTATGTACCAAGAAGGAAGGCGTAGCTGTTCGGGTGTAACTGCGTCAGAGCTTATCTCATGAAGTTTAGAAATCGACGAATAAATGATTGAATGGTGGAACTCATCCCACCAGACATATATATCTATTGCAAGTAGTGTAGCCTTCTGGAGGGCTACGAGCTCTCTAATGGTAAGAAGGAACAAGTACATCATCGAATGGAATTCCGTGCTTGTGGAAAATTCTACGAAGTGATCCCTCGTCAATCTTAGTAGCGACGGAATCAATATGATCATCTAAAAGAACAACATCTTTGAGAGTATCAGAAGCATCAACCTATGGCCCTTCCATGGGCTCTACAGGATTTTTAAGAACTTGTTGTTCAACCTGTGGATTTTCTTATTAATGTACATGTTGTGCTGGAGTTTGTTGTACAAGTGGAGTCATAGTTGAACTTGACTCAACATCAGATTCAATGTATTTGGAAATAGATGGACCTACAACTAAGGTGGCATGATGCTCGAAACGTCTGTGCTCCATTTCTACAAAACTCAACATACAGTCGGCATCAGATAAATTATAAGTTATGCCCCCATGCTAAAGTGAAACCTAGCGCGGTGTTGTGCATTTCAAATTTCGATATTATATAATAGTTCAACTTAAATTTTGGATATTGCTTGGAGTGACCGTCACTGTTGACCGTCCCGATGAGCAACGTGTTATCGACCATGCTTTTGGAATGATTCAAGACCAAGAAGAGGTCATTAGTTCACAAGGCAAGATTCACATGTGAACTCAAAGTTCTTGAAATTTTCCTAAGTATTGGATTTATGCCGATCCAACAACTTAGAAAATTTTCATCCTTCTTCTCCATCTTCTTCCAATCCCAAACCATGGCCGTCCATGGTGATCCTCATCCACGACCATCCATTAACGTCCAAGTCCATCACCTACCTACCTATTCACGACAATCAAGGATGAGTTCCATTATGGTTTTTCAAATCTAGGAGTCGGTGGCCCAAAGTGTTGGATCGGTGGATGTCCAATTAAGGCGAGGTGGTGGTTTGGGCAAGGCTAGAGTGACGTCACTAAAGGTGTTGAAGGAAGAGATGGAGGCTACTGATGGTCAACGATGGGAAGAAGTTTGGATCGCAGGCGAAAGAATTTTAATGGCAAGCTCAAGTTCCTTAGATCGGTGGGAAAATAAAGTGAAGAGGAGAATAGAAAGAGATGGGTTATATAACCCTTTAGACCCAAAGTCGTAGGCTATAAAGTTGGAAATCTTCTCCAACTTTTAGATCGGTATCGAGTCTTGAACTAAATATATATATATATATGTGTGTGTGTGTGTGTGTGTGTGTGTGTGTGTGTGCGCGTGTGTGTGTGCACGCATGCGTTGTGATGATACCCCATGTATGTATATGTGTGTGCATGCCAAAAGTTGTTCAAGAATGTGCACGTGTATGCTTGAACGTGTACATATCCAATGCCCGACAACTAAGATTAAAGAAATCAGATTCAAACCTAGATAATTCATCAAAGTAGAACCAGTTCAAAATTATGGATTTTGGAATGACAGATCATGAGAGCACACTTTCTATAATACTAGATGTTGATAAAGCATCGCAACGAATGCCAATGGACGTAACTTTTCACAGAATCGATCTGCATGAAGGATAACGACCATTCAAACTTTGAAGTACAGGATGGAATCCTTCAAAATAGTTCCAACTTGTCTTGATTCAAAGCACATCACGTTTGAAACGAAAAGTACTTTGGGGGACAAGTGTTATCCAGTCTTTTGACTAGGCAATACTCGGACAGACTGGATGAGTCGAACTTTGAGTTATTAAGGCAGAAAGCCCAAAGAGATAGCCCAAGAGTCAAGAAACCAAACACCAACAAAGTCACGAAGCAAATACCAAACCAACACAAGATAAGGGAGGCAGAAACTCACCAAAGTGGTGGATCGGTACCGATCCAAGAATGCTCTTCCAATGATGCTTATCTCTTGTCTGCACACTCAACTTGATGTTGGAAGCCTACCTCAAGTGTTGTTTTGTTGATCTCATGCAATTCTCCATCGATCTCCATGAGCATTTGAATCAGCAATTTTATTCTCTTACGGATCCATCGCTTGAGCTCAGAAACAAGCAAATCTTGATGCGAACAAGCTCTGCATCACGAAGCTAACCACAAGACGATCCAATACAAAGAGTACAAAGTAACCACTTTGGCCATCTCTTGGATCGGTACCGATCCAAGCCTATGGATCGGTACCGATCCACACAAACTTATGAAGTATCTCCCTATTTCTTTGGAGAAATGGTCCATGGTGTGGAAAACGATATGGAAATCTTCTGGACGAGATTTTAGCTTCCCACGTCTATAAATAGAGGGGCATGTGTCATTTTTAAGGATCTTTTCGCTCTTGTTTTTCCTAACTCAAATTAATTGTAATCACTATCGGATTTGTACCGATCGGTAAAAACTTCTGCTTGTAATCAGCAAGATAATCAATAAAATCACTAAGTGTACGTAGACCAAGATTAGCCGAACCACTATAAATTATTGTTTGTTCTTTCCTACTCGTTTTTGTTTAAATTTCTTCATTTTTTATTCTCTGCTTAATCTTTTGGGTGTCTGTGTCATTTTTGGTTCAAACAGAAATCAAGCAATGGAGTGAGGGAAATGAAGCAAATTTTAGAGGATGATTTCATTTTGTCTCACTTTTATATGCTAAATTGAATAGGTTTGAAGTGTCATTTAATTTCGTTTAAGAGCGCGTGTCTATCTTAATTTTATTTCTTTCATAATTTAACTTTATACAACTGCAATAAAAGCCTGAAATTTGCAAAATATAATATGAATATTAACACTTGAAGTGAAGAATGATAATTACAATTGCTTTCTTGTTCCACTTAGTAATCACACTCGTAGTTTTCATGTTCCACTTGATAACCACACTACTATTTGAACATGAAGAAGCAGATGGAAATGTTATTGCGAATTTTGTGAAAATGAGACTGCCTTAAAATACTCGTTAACACTGGACATCAAAAAACATTTACAACTGTATCATTCACCTTTCTTTGCAAACTTATAACTCTTCATCTCCAAATATTTACCTGCAAGATTATCAAACAAAAATCCAGCACCCAGACCAGCTGCTAGGTCGACTGTATAATGCCCTCTCGTAGCAAGTAGCCTTAATGATTGCAAAATATTTAGCACATCAAAACTCCATGCCAATCCGTATCTTTTCATTCTTCTCATGTCAAGAGATGCAATCATCGACCCACCTACGTGTCCTGAAAAAAATAGAAAAAACGATACATTTCCAACTGGAAAATCTACTCCAGATCCTAGAAACTCCTGCAGATAAAAAGGGTCACATATTACCATACAGCCAAGGGATAGTATAAAAAGTGTATTTTTAATATTCTAACATATTTTGTTATATTGATTGTTTGATGTTAGACCGTTTATGGTATTAAACCTGAGGAAGAGGAAGTTGAGTCGAGTAACCAAGTATCCCTCTACAAGTAAACATGAACAAGGCGGCTATTGTTGACCTTGGTCTTCCTTCCACGAGTATGTTCCAAATAATATACAACATTTGCATTCCCACAAACACCTGAAAAATTGAAGCTTCGTGATTTAAGCAAAAAAAGAATCATATATGGACTGAATATTTGATACGTCGTTCTATTTTGAATAACTAGACAAGCTGCACATAATATTTTTGTGTGTGTATGTATAACTATACACGATTCTACAATATATTATATATATGGAGGGACTCCAAATCATCCTCCTTAAAATTATCCCTTTCACCTCTCTTTTCCTTTTTAGCAATCTTTTGAAGCAAAGTATTTTTATGTTGTATTCAATATGGAGATCATCTAACAAAATTTGAACCATCTTGAGATCTTTAATCCATTCAAAAATAACGTTACAAATCGACGGTCAAAATAATTGGTTCAAGGTTTAATTTATATTGGTTCATTTATGACTCATTCGAAAGGAGTTAAAGTTACCAAAATCATTTGAAATTTTGTATAAATGATCATACCAACGAAGGTAACATATTTACAAGGTTTTTTTTTTCGGAATCGTTGTTGGATAAAAAGATGGAGTTTTGCACAATTAATATTTTTATGTTTATAAGCTCATCATTGTTAACAGGGTTCAAAACTCGTTATCTTTGATCATTCGACTCACGCCATATACCAATTGTACAAGCTTGTGTGTTTCCTTATATGCATGTGGAGGCAGGAACCAACATTTCAACTTTTTGGCATCACTATTTGACATTGATTCAAATTTTGGTATCCACCCTTATGATATTTTGATGCATTTTTGCATGTATGGTCTACATATGACCTGCATCATTCTTGAAAATAATTAGCTTATTCCGATATATTTATCTCATCAAAATGTACACATATATTACATATTATAATCATTGATTCAAATATTTTAATTTTAGTGGTCAATAGGTATGGAATAAGTTAAGTTTGTGTAGAGATGTTGGTGATGAAAGGTAGATCGTGCCTACAAAAAGGAATGAAATGCAAAGGTCGTTGATACCAAGATATGAATCTGATGCAAATCAGGGATACAAAAAATCTGGATTGTGGGTCTCTTTTCTCTCGCTCTCTTTCTTTATACATGCACACACATATATGATAATCCACATCCTTAAAAATTTAAATCTCTTTTGGTCCTTCATATGATTTACCATATCAATTTTTTCCAAATTCCCCAAGCATTTTGTAAATATGGTCTTACTAATATCCAGATCATACAAATTTTTCTATCAACTCGAAATTTCTAGCTCAATCAAAATCTTAAATCAATACAACCCATTCAAAATATTTATTTTAATTAAGGTAATTTTAAAGGAGTTGAAAATGTTAAAATATTCTAAATTTGTGAAGATGATCTTGATAGAATCGTAGCTACAAATTTTGTTTTATTTTGAAGTTTTGAAAATAAACATGAGAACAACTTTTGAGGGAAAAAACAAAAGAAGGATAGGTATATTTTGAATTTATTTTTTTATAGTAAAATAATACTTTGTTCAAGTAGAGCACTTACTTTGATATCTTAGGGGTTCGAATTATGATCTTTAGTATTTATGCCTAGAGCGTCATAGCATTAAACAATTTAGCTAGTGGGAAAAAAAGGATTTATCAAATATAGGAAGGTTCAAATCCACTAAACTTCAAATCCTCTTAAGATTCTTCGGACTAATCAAACATATTTAGGATTCAACTCCTAAATTCTTATTTGACATCATTGAATCTAGTATTTTGAATTAAAATTTCAGATTGCACAATGATTAGCAATATAATATTTTAAGTTTTTTGGCAAAATTTAAGTTGGAACATACAAGAACTATAAGTGGACCATATCAGAGTGAAACATGTTCATTAAATTTTTGGTACTTGCTACCAAACAAATTAATTATTATAGATAAATTGGTGAGTTCATCAAGCTTGTCAGCCACTCATTTGAACAGAGCAATCTAGAAAAATAAACATGACTCACCAAGATGCAAATGCCCAAGAGAAACAAGAAAAGTATAATTTTGCTAGAATATCATATAAAGTCAAATCAAATTTCACTGACAATGTAGGCAATTTTGAGAACTTGTGACAATATTAACCAATATTGACAACAAATAGAATTCACTATTTTTTTCCATGTGCTAGAAAGTGACTACTTGTTGTCGACATAAATTTTTTTCTCTTAAAATATACATTTCATAGTCATTGCTTCCAATTGCTTCGATATGTATATATCCTAAAAAGAAATTTTATATTCAATTGAGGGAAAAATGATAGATATTTGCAGTATGTTTTAAAACATGATCATTGTAGTAGTAAAATAAAACAAAAATGTTAAAAGAATCCTACAAAATAACATAATTATAGACTGCATATATACATAAACAACATAACATAGCAATCAACATGAAATGATACTCCGTCACCCATTCATGAGAAGTAATAACATATAAAACCAATATCAATTTAAAAAAAAAATACAAAAATAAAATAAAAATACTTACAGTGTTGAAAGCAGCAAGTGCAGAATTGACAGCAGGCCTGGCTTCTATTATACAATGCAAGTGCTTTGTGAGTATGAATCCAACATCAAATGGTGGAGAAGTAGAAGGCACCATCTTCAACGTATATTCAACTCCCATGAAAAACAAAAGAGAGAGAATCAAAATAGAAGGCAATGGATGATTTCTTGCTATGCCAATTGCATCTTTAGCTGATAAATCCAAAATATATGCCCTGTTTAAAAATGAAGAATCCTTCTTTTTCTTTGTACTAACATAAGTGCCCATATCTTGTCTTGGATAATGCTAATTGTTTGCAAAATAATCAGAACTTATATATAGATATAATCAGCAATTGATTGAAAAAATATATGTGTGTGGTAGGTATAACTGGTAAGAAGAAGAAAGGCTGTATATATAACTATAAGTTTAGATATAAATTTGTGTGACTCATAAGTTTCTTGTCAAAAACAGTCTCTTTCTTAATTGACTGTAATTTGGTCTGTCACCAAACCAATTGTGCGCTTTAGTTATGTTTGTGTCCTTCCATCTGAAATGGAAACTATAAAATGAAAGACTTTCTTTTTGGAACAATTAAATACGTAGAACCGGATTGTATAAATTGTTGGTTGATGTTGATTCTCAACCAATTTTTACACTGATGGTATAATTACGGGTCCATTTCCATTGAAGGCTCTAGTCACATCATCAAAGCGTTTCATATGCTGTGATTCAGAGCCGGTCTGACAACAGTTTTTCCTGTTGCCACTCGAAATGATAAGTTTGAGTTGCAACTTTTAAGCTGTTTCAGTTGTATGGTAAAAAAATGTTTTGATATTTAGTTGGAAATTTTGATAAGATAGTAGTAAAATAGGAAAAGTTATCTTTCGTTTTCTTTCTTTGTTTTTTTAAAGGAAACATGGGGTTTAATAACTTAGTTGATGTTTGTAACAACTACAACAATAATAAGATGTTATCCAATTTTCTACGCACGGCATACACACAGACATAAACACACACATATATGTACACATATACACACACATATAATTTTCAAAAAAATATATATATATATTGATACACACATACAGACACCCACGCACGCACATGTAGGACAAAGATCGGCTACATCTCAGTTTTACTACATTATAAATCCTCTTAATTTCAACCACACGTTCTTTACTGAATAATATACTTTTCTCTTCTGAAATGATAAAGAGGGAAAAAAAAATATTATTTAATATGAAACATGTAGTTGAAATCATAGAAGATTCAAAATGTAGTCGATGCTAGCAAAAATGAGGTGTAGCAAAATTAAGTTGGATTAGCTATCAATGATCGATTTGGATCTGGAATCGCACTGGAGTTTCAAGGAATTGGGCAAAGCCGGAGATATGAAAGTTAACGTCATTAGAGAAAATCAAGCGGGGTAGTTTCCCACTTCTATTCGAGCAACGATGAGAAACCATTTACCAACTTTTTGGCTTTCCATCGCATTTGCCTCGAGTCTGATAAGATCCAGAGATTTGTCGATGGTAGAGCATTAGTGGCTACGATGTATGAGTCGATGACAAAGGCGGCTCCGCTTTGAGAGTACCTGAAGGCACATGCAAATCGACTGGAGAAGAAGGTTCACATGATTGCGTTTTTGTTCATGCGGTTATCTGAGTAGCGGTTATCACAACTGTTACGTGGAATACGTGTCTACTGCAAACGGCTAATGGCATTTGCTGCTTTCTTTCGCAATGGGCCGTTGGGCATACATGCTATGTGAAAAATTATTTTCTCGCGGCTGCTTGTTTTATGTTAGGCTTGTTGATGGTGGGCTTTGCAGGCCGATTGTGGGTTATCTTTTTTTGTTCTTGATTGTAATTATTAGGTGTGCGCTATACTGTAGTATAATTGGTTTGTTGTACTCTTTTTCCTTACTTCTTTGCCAGGTTTTTTAAGAAGGCAAAACCAACGATTTTCTTCATAAGTCTTAAATAAAGAACCCATTTTCAAAAAAAAATTTTTTTAACCAAACGATATTTTGATGGATCTGCACTACGAAACTTGTAAGTATATAGAAAGTCATATCAATCGATATCGATCCATACTGATCGATCTAATGGTAGATGCAGGTCTCGTTTGGTTCTGTCTATGACTCTACATGCAAGTTTGAAGAAAAAATACAAGTCTAGTTGAAGTGAAATCGATCGGTACCAATCTATCATCATTTACAATTTTGCTTTTGAATATCCAAGACTTGAAGAATTAAGCATATCTGAAAAGAAAATTAGAAGACCAAGTCAACGTATCGATTGATGTCGATCGATCCAATCGATCAGTAACGATCGATCATGATTTAGATCATGCAGATTTGACACGTTCTTTAAGCGGAAACCCGACCTAGGAGTTAGACTGATTCAAACTAGATCTGGTGATTCCAGTGTGCAGATTCATCTATAAATAACAAACTTCGACATGAAAGAAAGGACTTTTGGATCGGTTTTGCAAAGAAACTTTATCAAATTCGAAACCAGCAATTTCTAGATCTGAAATCGTATTGTAATTCGATTGTAATAGCAAATCAAATCAAAAATAAAATATAAAGTGGATGTAGGCACTTGATTTTGTCGAAGCACCATAAAAATTATGTGTTCTTTCTCACTACTTTCAAATTCTTACCTTTTTAATTTCATTTTTGATGGACTAGAAGTGTTTTCCCGTTTCACACGCAAACTTTTTTTGGTGGTTTCACTAAGAAATAGAAGATTGGCCAGATCTGTGGTTGCTACTAAGATTTGAAGAAAATCTCCAATCAGATCTGAATGGAATGGCTCCTAAGAATGCATCCACTATATCCAGAGTGTTCCTTAAAGAGCATGACGATTTAGATCATGGAACTAACAAAATGAATCGGCAAAACCTGGAAGGAACTTTGAAACCAACCAGAAGTTGTTACAATGGCTGAGTTGGATCGCGTTATGACTGACATGAATAAGAAGATGGTGAAAAGCCAGATGACCATCATGGGCAAAACAAAGAAACAGTTTGCACTTGGCTCAAGCCACATAGCAAAAAGGATCCAGCGAACACTATAAAGATAGAAGAGAATCTTCATCTTCATACTCAGATGAAGGAAGTTCATTGGATCAGATCCAAAGAGACTAAAAGAAGAAGATGTGCAAAAGGAGTGGTGAAGCATCAAAGAGACAAAGTGGAAGATCTAGGGTGATTGTTGCAACTCAACCATCAATCGATACCGATTGACCTAGATGTGTCGTTACCAATCGATCTGAGGAACAAGTAAACTTAAGTGATTCTAAGGGCGGCTTGTAGGAACTTGATGCAGATGATATTGGACAAGAAGTTGGTCCTCATGATGGTGTTGTTAAAGCAAACATAGTTGGAAATTCTAGAAGAGGACGTAGTTCGCGCCGAACTCGTCGGACAACTGGGCTAATGGACTCCACAGAGACAGGGTGACCTAGGCCTTATCATGCTAACCATGAATGTTTAGGAAGTCAAACACATGGTGATGCACATGACGCTCGATGCTCATGGCAAAACGTAAGAAATGATGAGCCGATTATTGAGACAAAAAAGAAGTTGCTGCAACATATCTAGCAAAAACATGATGATGAATGAGGGTCCATGGCAAGTTGAAGCTCATTTACTGAAGAGATTAAAGCTGCTCTATACCCAAAGAAATTTTTCATGCCGGTGATGCAGAGTAATAAAGGGTTGACTAACCCAATTTAGCATCTAATAAAGTATGGATGACATATGGATTATGTCTGAGCTAATGATGCAGTTAGGTGTAAGTGTTTCTCCTCTTATTAGAGGGATCGACCGAGGTTCTATTTTGTCAGCTTGAGCCTGTATCCATATAGTTAATATATGAGTTAGCAAAGAAGTTTATGTTGCAGTTTAGAGTGTACTCAATGCTGCCGAAGGATGCGATGTCCTTGATGAATTTGCATCAAAAAAATCCAAAAAGACCTTGAAAAGTTTTCTAAAGAGGTTTAACGTTGCTATGATGAAGGTGAAACCCTAGAGAGGAGATTGTGCTGAGGGCTCTATTGAGCGAAGTTCATAATTAGATGGATTTTGGTAAATGGTGGAGAATGAAGAAACCTCATATGCTCAATGATTTTTATAGAAAAGCAAACCAATTTATGCGCTTGGAAAAGGAAAAATTGGAAGGTAATTTGGGCGATGGCGGATAGATTGGATTGAGAAACATCATTAAAAGCAATGTGGTTATCAAGCAAAACAGAGATAGAAACAATAGAAATAAGAAAAAAACACAACATTGAGGGCATGAGGCAAGACCCGAAGAAATAATTGTGGTCTTTTCGAGAAGAAGAGTACATGGAGCTGAATGTATATATGGAAAATATATACCTTGCAACTCAAGGTATGGTTAAATATAGGAAGTCTGCTTCGAAAGAGGTAATGGATAAGGAAAAGCACTCGGGAAGTATTGTAGATTTCACGAGAATCGCGGACACAATGCCAAGGGGTGCTGACATTTGAAGGATATGATCGAGGATCTGATTAGAAAGAAATAGCTCCAGCGGTATGTGAAGAACCCTTAGGATGGCTGGCAAGTAATTAATCGACAAAGGGGGCAGTGTTTAACTGCAAATTTTCTATCGAATTAGAAAATCGCCAAAAAATATTGTGATAAAAATAACCGCAAGCGCACGGCGTATAATTTTAGTACGTGGCAAGTACGGGTCGATCCATAGGGAATTGAAGTGATTTTTAATATTCTACTCAATCAAATTAAATCAAACTTGAGATTGTTTTAAGCTAAAAAAATGTAAAACTAGCTAGAACAAAATGAATGGAAATATGAGGTTAAAAGACAATTTAGAGGTAAATCCACTCTCATCCTCTCACATAAATCAACACAAAATTTTATCCATGATCTCTCATTTTAATCTAAATAGAATTAGTGATGTATTTATCATAAGTATGGTCTATTTATGTTATTGATTAACATAGCTTAAACCGTCAAACTTTAATACAAAAACTAGAACCACTTGTTGAATGTCATGAAAATGAAAATAAAGCAAAAGTCTATTTTAAGCATGATTTATTTACAATTTTTGATTAGTAACATAGCTCATCAAATTTTGCTTCTGTTTTTATTTCATGATCATAATCACTTAGTTAGTTAATGATGTAAATTGTGTTTATGTTTGAATAAGAATAGCCTACTTGTGATAAAGAACATAGACTATCAAATTCACTAATAAACTTATCTCATAATCTAACTTTTCATGAAGCATCAAAGAAGATCATAAATAAGCAAATATATTGAATCTACATGAATTAGAGAGCTTCATTACCCCTAAATTGAAGGGGTTTAGCTACTCATTTTTGTTATCATTTCAATACATGTAGATTGCAACATTAAAAAGAAAGAGAAGTAAGAGCAACTTAAAAGAATAGAGAACTAAATAATTGCTTAAAAATAAAACTAAACTATGTGCATAAACGAAAATCTAAACTACTAATATAAAAGGAAAGAGAGCACGTAAATAAAAATGAGCATAAAAATAACATGGAAGCATGAAAGAGTAAAGAAGAAGAGGCTTAGGAAGCCATTTTATTTCTCTTTTGATTTGAGGCTACAACTTGCATAATATAATAAGTAGATAAAAGCTTCATTGCATGAACATAAAAGGGTTATTTATACATGCCTAAAACTCTAATCCATATTTTGAGGGACTACCCAAAATACCCCTTAGGAAGTGTAACCTCCAAGTAATCATTAGCATGAGCTTAATCCTCCATTAAATGTGCATGTGACTTTAATCCCCACTAACTTGTGCATTAGCTTGTAGTTGTAGATTATAGTAAGTGGGTAGGTGGGATCCTCCATGATTTCATGAATCCATTTATTTCCATCTTCATTTGCCTTCTTCTCTTGTGCATGCGTATTTTCATCAAGGTTTCTTCATATTTCCATCCAGATTCCTACAAATAAAACTAAAAGGTGCAAATAAATATTCCCCAAAATTAATATGTGCACAAAATTACCATTTTGCCCTTAAATGAAGATGAATGAGTGATGATTTGATGATATTTGGATTTTGGTAAAAACATGTAAAAATACCCAATTGTGACATTTATTTAAATAAAACTAGATTAAATATGAAAGTAAAAATATGCACATTTACGTGCACATCAAATACCCACACACTTATCATTTTATTCGTCCTCGAATAAAATAAAAGTAAGATAAATCCATTTTTGTAGGAAACACAATTGTATTAAGCGTACACAACAAGCCACTAAACCTCTAGGTGTCTCTAGTAGGACGAGTGTTGTCTCATGAGGATTTTTAGTGGATACTACCCACAAAATCCAAATGCAACATGAATTTTTTTTATAAATACAAGATTTATTTACAAAGAGATGAATGCAAGTTTTTGAAAATATTTACAAATGAAGAATTTACTTTTAAATTAACATGAATAAGTTAAATATAAGTTCTGGTCATTATCAAGAAATTTAAGTCCATTTACTCGTCAAAACTTTCAACAAAAATTATGTTATCATCACAATTAGCCTCGAGTTTGGCTAGTTATTTCGGTTGATAACATAGTACAACTATGAAATGGATCCTTGTTGATTATCAAAGTTTTTCAAAGTGGTATCTTTATTTTTTTGAATAACAAATCGAATCAAATAAGTGAAATAGTGCTTGAATTTCAATTGCTTGCTCTTTCCATTTTTGAAAAGTATTAACATTATTATTATCTACACACTTAACTCAGATAAACCGAGGCCTGATATTCCGTGCACTGTCTTTCGGACATACGTGAGAAGAGTACAGATCATGGTGAGTGTACACACTTGCGTATGAACACATGACTCTAGATGGTTATTTTTATTAAAAATATTTACGTACACCTAACTCAGATAAACTAAGGCCAGATATACCGATCCTACACTGCCTTTCGGGCTTACGTGAGAAAGGTACAGAGCATCGCGAGTGTACACACTTGCATGTGACACATGACTCTAGGTGTTTCTTATTTTCACAAAAACCATTTTTTTTCTTTTGTGTTTTCTTTTTATTTTTAATGTAGAGAGAGCTTTGAAAATCATCTTAGCACCACTTAACTTAGAGGATCAAAAACGTTATCGCCTTTACTTTAAATCAACCACTCTTTTAAACAAAGATTTACAATTATGATATACTTCATAATCAACACCCATGAACCTTCCTATATACTAGTTAAACTTTAGTTGCTTCTAATCAAACTTTATTTTTACTTTTGTTGAGACAAATAAATTATCAAAAATTTCAACTTAATTACCAAAAACATATACTTATCCTATAGTGTTTCTTCAAAAGTAAATTAATATGCTAAAAAGAAATTTTGTTTTAGAATTTTTTAGTTTTTTTTAGTTTTGAGTTTAAGTATGAAAAATGCAAAAAAAAAACCATGAAAATGAAAAATGAAGATGAGACTCCCCCCTCCACACTTGATTTTGACTGTGTCTTCATAGTAAATGCATGATATACTGAGTGTAACAGGGAAAAATATGTACATATTTACAGAAGAGGGTTAACATTTCTTATTAGACGTAGAATGGCTCATGAAGAATCATGAGCTCCTCCTCTTGATTACTTGGCAATTCCAAGTATGGTTTCAAGCGATGACCATTGACTTTGGAATTTGTTCCATCCCTAGGGTTTTCTATTTCAATTGCACTGTGTGGAAAAATAATTCGAACCACAAATGGTCCGATCCATCTTGATTTTAATTTCCCAGGGAATAAGTGAAGTCTACAGTTATACAAAAGAACTTTTGATTTGGCGAAAACATTTTTCTTAGGATAGACTTGTTACGAAAAACTTTTGTTCTTTCTTTGTAGATTTTATCATTTTTGTACGCATCGTTCCTAAGTTCTTCTAATTCGTTGATTTGCAATTTTCTATTTTCGCCAGCTTTTTCAAGATCAAGGTTTAAGTTCTTATTGCCCACAATGCTTTATGTTCGAGTTCTACTGGTATATGGCACACTTTCCCTTAAACTAAGCGAAATGGAGACATCCCAAGGTTAGTTTTAAAGGCAGTACGGTAAGCCCAAAGTGCGTAAGTCAATTTCTGAGACCAATCTTTTCGATTTTTATTAACGATTTTCTCCAAAATTTGTTTGATCCGACGATTTGAAACTTCAACTTGGTCACAAGTTTGAGGATGATACAGAGTGGATAATTTGTAGGTTATCGAGTATTTCTTCATTAAAGTTTCAAATGATTGGTTACAAAAATGATTTCCATTATCGCTTATTATTATGAAAGATGTTCCAAACCTCGAAAAGATGTTTTCTTTAAGGAATTTCATAACAACTTTATGGTTATTTGTTTTACACAGAATGGCCTTGACCCATTTGGATATGTAATCGACAGCGAGGAGAATGTTCAAAATTATGAAAGAATTGGGAAACGATTCCATAAAGTCAATACCTCAAACGTCAAAGATTTTTATCGTAAGAATGGGGTTCAAAGGCATCATGTTTCATCGAGAGATTCTTCCTATCATTTGACAGCGATCACAAGTTTTATAAAATCTGAACGAGTCTTTGAAAAGAGTGGGCTGGTATAAGCCACATTAAAGTACTTTTTCAGCAGTTTTCTTAGGACCGAAGTGTCCTCCACAAGCTTGGTCTTGACAAAACGAAAGAAAACTTTTGATTTCGCAATCCGGAATGTAACGTTGAATGATTTGGTCGAAACAGTATTTAAACAAGTATGGATCATCCCAATAGAAGTATTTGACTTGGGAAAGAAATTTATATTTATCTTGTTTCGACCAAAATGAAGAAGTTTCTTTAGTGACTAGATAGTTCACTATGTCTACATACCATGGATCGACAAAAACAGAAAGGAGTTGTCCGTCGAGAAAGTTCTCGTTGATCGATAAAGAAGATGGTGCGTATGGAAGACGCGACAGATGATCAGCGATGACGTTGTCGGATCCCTTTTTGTCTTTGATCGTAAGATCAGATTCTTAGAGTAACAAGATCCAATGGATCAAACAAGGCTTAGCATCCTTTTTAGCGAAAAGGTACCTAAGAGTAGAATGGTTAGTGTAAACAGTAATGTGTGATCCAATCAAACAAGGTCGGAATTTTTCAAGCGCAAAGACTACCGCTTGAAGCTTATTTTCAGTGTTCGTGTAATTGAGTTGAGCATCGTTAAGAGTCATACTAGCGTAGTAGATGACATGAAGAATTTTATTAACGCGTTTTCCTAAGACAGCACAACCGCAAAGTTAGAAACGTCACACATTATTTCAAAGTGAATATCCCAATTAGGTGAGCAAATGATGGGAGTAGAAATGAGTTTATTTTTGAGACGTTCGAAAGCACAAACATAATCAAAATTGAAGTCAAATGGAATGTCTTTTCCAAGAAGAGTCTTAAGCGATCGAGCAATTTTACTGAAGTCTTTTACAAAGCATCGATAGAAACCAGCGTGTCTAAGAAATGAACGAATGTCATTGACAGATTTGGGAATGGATAGATTCGCAATTACATCGACTTTTGCTTTATCTACCTTAATTCCTTTGTTTGAAATGACATACCCAAGGACAATGATGTGTTTGACCATGAAATGGCATTTTTCCCAATTTAACGATAAATGTTTGTCCTTGCATCGTTTAAGAACTAATTCAAGATGGCGTAAGCACTCGGAAAAAGAGTTTCCAAAGATAGAAAAATCATCCATAAACACTTCAAGAAAGCATTCGATCATGTCAGAAAAGATGTTGATCATGCATCTTTGAAAAGTAGCAGGAGCGTTGCAAAGGCCAAAAGGCATACGTTGATATGCAAAAGTGCCAAAAGGATATGTGAAAGTTGTTTTCTCTTGATCTTCGGGAGCGATTGGAATTTGTTTATAGCCGGAATAACCATCAAGAATGCAATAGAATTCGTGGCCGACTAAACGTTCAAGCATTTGGTCGATGAAAGGAAGAGGGAAATGATCCTTACGTGTTGCAGCATTTAGTTTTTGATTATTAATGCAAACACGCTAACCCATTTGAGAACGAGTTGGAATAATTAGTTAGAATCATTCTTGATAACAGTAAGTCTAGACTTTTTAGGCATGACATGAATTGGGCTAAAACACAAACTATTGGAGATTGGGTATATGATTCCGTTATCGAGAAGTTTAAGAATTTCGTCATGAACCGCATCCTTCATTTTTTAGTTAAGCCTTCGTTACATGTCACGAACAGGCTTGGCATCGTTGACTAAATGGATGCGATGTTGAACAAGAGCGGGAATAATTCCCTTTATATCGGTGATCGACCATCCAATTTCTTCTTTGTTTTTCGATAGAATTGAAAGTAAGGAAGTTTCTTGGTCAAGAGAAAGAGTTGAAGAAATTATGGTGGAAAACATTTCGTTGTCACCTAAGTATGCGTACTTAAGGTGATCGGGAAGGGGTTTAAGGTCCAACCTCGGGGGTTGCTTAATAAAAGAATTCGGTGGAAGTTCTGATTCACCGGTAAGGGGTTCAAAAGGAAGTACATTTTCAATTTCGTTAGGTTCATCCTAAAACAGTTGTGCGTATTCGGTCTCGCGTTCGTGGTTTAGGCCAACTGTTTCATTATTGAATTTTTTTGAATGAAGCTAACTTCCAACGTTTGGTCATGTGGTTCATTAGATTGATTTTCAAGATTGAAAATGTTAAGATTCAAAGTCATGTTTCCAAAAGAAATTTTCATCGAACCATTTCGACAATTGATTAGAGCATTTGAAGTAGCCAAGAAGGGTCGGCCTAAAATCAATGGAATTTGACTCATTGGATTATTCATGGGTTGAGTCTCCAAAACGATGAAATCGATGGGGAATATGAATTGACCGATTTTGATGAGTACATCTCGATTTCTTCCACGGGGTTCTTAATCGAACAATCAGCAAATTGAAGAGTTACTTTTGTCGGTTCTAGTTCACCCAAGCCAAGTTGCTGGTAAACGGAATAAGGAATCAAATTGACACTCGCACCCAAATCGTGTAAGTATTTGTTAACCGTTTTGTCTTCTATCGTGCACGAGATCGTTGGACATGCAGGACCTTTGTATTTGATGGGAATTGATTGAGACAAGACTTCGCTAAGTCCGGCGGCTAAGAAAACTTTCTTGGGTATATGAGTGTGTCATTTTTGAGTACACAAGTCCTTGAGAAATTTAGCGTAAGTTGGGACTTGTTGCACGATATCAAGAAGCAGAATGTTTACTTTGACTTGTTTAAAAATTTCCAACATCTTTTCCATTTGGTCAGAGTGTTTCTTGGGTCGAAGACGATGTGGAAATGGAACACGATACTTAGTTGGTGGGTCTACTTGAGTAGAAGAAGAATTTGGATCGGGGTTTGTTTCGATGTTTGGGTCAACGTTTGTTCTGATTCATTTGTTGTTTTAGAAGTGCAAAGAGGAGTTCTCGGGTAAATCATTTGGATTAACGTTGATTATCGGTTTGTTTACCTGAACACAAAGTAGTGATAACATTCATTTGGGTTACGTTGCTATCATGAGAAACATGGGCTTGATTCGAATTCATGGTTTGATTTCTGGATTCGAAACTGGCTGACTTGGGAATGTGCCTCGTTCATGTTCACTCACAGACGTAGTTAATTAACTCATTTGCATCTCAAGTTTCGCAATCGATTGACTTGTATTTTGCATGTACGAGGTTAACAAAATTTTCAAATTACTGTTTGATTGGAGGCTTTGAGTGGTTGCCTTAGCCAAAGTTTTGAGACATTTTTCAAGAGAAGACAATCGTTTATTGTCTTGAGGAGCAAAAGATTGTTGTGGTTGATTTTGAGATGGACCCACAAAATTTTGTTGAAACTGATTGGGTTGAAAGGGAGGATTCGAAGCATTGTTCGGAAATGCTTGAAAGTTGGGACGAACCAAATTCGTGTTGGGATTATTTTGGTTCCAAGCAAAGTTCAGATGATTTCTCCAAACGTTGGATAAAACGGGTCATTTTTAACCTTATTGAAAGTGTTGAGTTGTTCAATCGAATTAGGGCACTAATTGGCTATGTGATTCGGATCGTTACATTTATAACACATTGGTTGGGAAGCTTGGTTCATTTGGATGGATGAGAAAATGTTATCGAATTTATTAATCATTGCGTCGATCTTAGCTTCCAAAGCCAAAGATGATCCTATCGAGTGTGCGCTCGATCGTGAGTAAATTGATTTTTCATTAGAACGTTCCCATTGGGACGATTTTTTAGCTAGGTTTTCAAGAAATTACCAAGCATCATCGTGATGTTGGACGAGAAAATTGCCTTGGCACATTGACTCAAGCATGGTTTGTGAGCTGTTTTCAAGTCCATCGTATACGATTTGGCAAAGGGTCAATTTTTCGAAGTTATGGTGTGGACATTTTATCAGAAGCTCTTTAAATCTTTCAAAATATCTTCCGAATAGTTCACCCAAGAATTGATGAAAATTTACGATCTCGTCTTGGATTTTAGTTATTTTTTCCAAGGGGTAGAATTTTTTTAAGAAAACTTTAACGAATTCTTCCCAAGTTTTAATTGAATTTGATGGCAAGTTGTACAACCATTTTTCCGGGTAATCAATAAGAGCAAATGGAATTAATCAAAGTTTGATTCCATCATTACTAAGTTGTTGGAGTTTAATGGTTGCGCAAATTTGTTCAAATTTTGTTAAAAAAATGTAAGGGTCATTGTATTCAAAATTGCCAAATTTTGGATGTGTGGCAATATGGTTTGAATGAATTTTGAAATGATTACCTATAGGGGTGGATAAAGTGATACAAGAAGGAATGGAAACTCTATCGGGAAAGATTCTATCCATGAGAGTTCGAGGGGCGTTCTCGTTTGCCATTTCAAGAGGATCGTTTCTTCGAGTTAAACGATTCATTGTTGGATCACGAGTCTAGGTGTTTGTTGTTGTATCACGAAGCCAAGTACTCATGCACAAGAAAAAGTCAAAAAGAGGTGAGAATTGAATTTAAGAGAAAGAAGCAAGGTTTAAAAGGTGAAATGAAGTGGAAATTTGTTTTTTTATACTCGTTTTTTAAAGAAAAATATTTACCAAAAAGAATTTATTTTTCAAATGGGAAATTTGATTTTTGTTTTGTTTTTTTATATGTTTTTGCTTTTTTTAGTTTTTGAAAAGATTACTTCTTTTTTGGATTTTTGCTTTTCTAAAAAAATACTAAGTGAAATGCTTTTTTTTCGGATTTTGGATTGAAAATTTTCAAAAGGAAAGATTTAGAAAGGTTTTTTTTTCTTTTTTTTAATTAAACAAGAATTAAGCTAAGTAAAATGTACAATTTTTTTAGTTTTAGATTTTTGAATTTTTTTCTTTTTTTAAAAAAAATGCATGAACTAATGCAACTAAATGAATGTAAGGACTTAATTTCAAATTTTTTGTCCTTAGTAGCTCCTAACCCAAAATTGTATAATCACACTTTGTCTTAATCAAACAAAATATTTCTTAGCCAGGTAACGGACAGAAGTTATCGGTGCACCACAAATCACTGTAGGAATGCAGCCGAAGTTTTAAGTACCTTCATAGAAACAATCACTATAATATTTACGAATCACCGTAATATTTATATATGATTATTGCTCTACCGTAGCCTAAACATCAAGAAAATAAAATTTTCAAAGAAGACAACTTGTCAAGATACAATTAATCCCTAGGTGAGCTCGTGACTTCCTTAAGTCCGAAGTTTAACCATTATTATTAGTCAAATTCTAGAATGAAATGTGATTTCTGGGCCAAGGAAGGGGTGATGAAATCCCCCACCTTATGTGGATTTGGGTGTTTCCCTTAGAAAAGAAAATAAGATGATATGAATGCAAAACAGAAATTAAACATGAATTAACAATCCAACTACAAATGAAATCTGTTTTTGTTTTTGAAAATTTTAAAATGCAAGCAATCAACAATGCAATGAAAATAAAAACAAGTGATAAGAGCACAATACAAGAGCGTACAGAATTATTAGCAATTATTTTAAAGCAGCGATTTTTTTTAAAAGCAAGCAATTTATTTGGCAAGCACAGAAAATTAACAAATGGTTCATTCTTTCTGATTTTCTGCCTTTGCAACCTGAAAATCTAAAATTTTTAAACAAGATATATGTCAAAAGTAAAAGAAAACACAACACAAAATTCTCTCAACCCAAAAGAGTATAACCCTAAAATGATTTTGTAAACAATTTTTTTTAAGATAAGCGAACAGAAGAAAACAAAATAAAACACTCACACAACTTAACAAATTCCAAATACCCAAACAAATACCCAATAAATTCTCAACCCAAACAAATACCCAAAAAAATTCTAAATTCCCAAGAATCAACAAATACCGTAACTTATTCCAAAGTCAAAATTCCAAAAAGAAAGTTGATTCCAAAATCAATTCTTGGGTTTGGGTTACGGTTCTTTGCGATTGCAAAAAAAAAACAAGCATGCAGACAAAACGAAAAAAAATCACACAACAAACAACAATTTTTTTTTTAATATGCAATTCAACATACGAAATGAAAACACAATAAAATCAAATAAAAATAATTCGAAGAGTAAAATTAAAATCAAGTCTATTCCTTAGCAACGGCGCTAAAAACTTATTTAATGACAAATTTTCTATCGAATTAGAAAATCACCAAAAAATATTGTGATACAAAAAACCGCAAGCACACGACGTACAATTTTAGTATGTGGTGAGTACGGGTCAATCCGCAGGGAATTGAAGTGGTTTTTAATTTCTACTAAATCAAATAACAAACTTGAGATTATTTTAAGCTACGAAAAATGTAAAACTAGCTAGAATAAAGTAAAAGGAAATATGAGATTAAAAGACAATTTAGAAGCAAATCCACTCTCATCCTCTCACATAAATCAACACAAAATTTTATCTATGATCTCTCATTTTAATCTAAATAGAATTAGTGATGTATTTAACATAAGTATGGTCTATTTATGTTATTGATTAACATAACTTAAACCATCAAACTATACAACAACTAAAACCACTTGTTGAATGTCATGAAAATGAATATGAAACTAAAACAAAAGTCTATTTTAAGCATGATCTATTTACTATTTTTGATTAGTAATATAGATCATCAAATTTTGCTTCTATTTTAATTTCATGATCATAATCACTTAGTTAGTTAATGATGTAAATTGTATTTATGTTTGAATGAGAATAGCCTATTTGTGAAAAAGAACATAGACTATCAAATTCAC
The DNA here is from genome assembly GCA_030737815.1 of Allium fistulosum. Taxonomy (NCBI): domain Eukaryota; kingdom Viridiplantae; phylum Streptophyta; class Magnoliopsida; order Asparagales; family Amaryllidaceae; genus Allium; species Allium fistulosum. The sequence goes on from CM060903.1 coordinate 1,435,167,767, forward strand.
TAATAAACTTACATCATAATCTAACTTTTCATGAAGTACAAAAAGAAATCATAAATAAGCAAATATGTTGAATCTACATGAATTAAAGAGCTTCATTACCCCTAAATTGAAGGGGTTTAGCTACTCATTTTTGTTATCGTTTCAACACATGTAGATTGCAATATTAAAAAGTAAGAGAAGTAAGAGCAACTTAAAAGAAAAGAGAACTAAATAGTTGCTTAAAAATAAAACTAAACTAAGTGCATAAATGAAAATCTAAACTATTAACATAAAAGGAAAGAGAGCATGTAAATAAAAATGAGCATAAAAATAACATGAAAGCATGAAAGAGTAAAGAAGAAGAGGCTTAGGAAGCCATTTTATTTCTCTTTTGATTTGAGGCTACAACCTGCATAATATAATAAGTAGATAAAAGCTTCATTACATGAACATAAGAGGGTTATTTATACATGCTTAAAACCCTAATCCATATTTTAGGGAACTACCCAAAATACCCTTAGGAAGTGTAACATCCAAGTAATCATTGGCATGAGGTTAATCCTCCATTAAATGTGCATGTGACTTTAATCCCCACTAATTTGTGCATTCGCTCGTAATTGTAGATTATGGTAAGTGGATAAATGAGGTCCTCCATGATTTCATGAATCCATTTATTTCCATCTTCATTTGCCTTCTTCTCTTATGCATGCATATTTTCATGAAGGTTTCTTCATATTTCCATCCAAATTCCTACAAATAAAGCTAAAATGTGCAAATAAATATTCTCCAAAATTAATATATACACAAAATTACCATTTTGCTCCTAAATGAAGATGAATGAGTGATGATTAGATGATATTTGGATTTTGGTAAAACATGTAAAAATACCCAATTATGACATTTATTTAAATAAAAGTAGATTAAATATGGAAGTAAAAATATGCACATTTATGTGCACATCAGGTAGCCACCTCGAGAGAGCTTTTAAGGGACCAACGGAGATGGTCCATGCTTCGAGTTGGAAATTGGTAATCAATACCATGTCTCACATCATGCGGCAAAAAGTTGGAATGAGATGGAATGCTATAGGAGTTCCTTAAAGCATGAAACACAGGAAATGTGCTATAATATCTAGGACGGTGCTCCTACAAAACAACATCGTATGATTGATGATGACCTCATCTTTTGAAATCGGGATGCAGATGGGGTTGAGGCACTGACACTCGATCTAATGTGGATAATGGGTGTGATAGGCCCGAATGCTATTCATCGAGTGCTGGTAGACAAAAGAAGCTCAATGAATATCCTTTTCAAACAAACATTCGACGAGATGCAGCTTAATGAAAAGGATTTCTTACCTTGTAAATCCCAACTTCAGGGGTTTACCAAAGGGGCAACATCTCTGATATGTTGCACCAAGTTGCTACTGCAGCTAGGAGATGGACCCCAAAGGGTTATCGAGATTCAAAATTTTGTTTTAATGGACGGATATTCTACCTATAACATGTTTTTGGGCTGACTGGCCCTAGCTAATTTCAAGATTGCACTCGCTCCATGGTATCCGCTGATGAAATTTCTCACGGATAATGGAGTGGGGAAAATCCAAGGAGACTAGAGCACATGTCAAGAGTGCTATATCATAAAGTTCAGAGATGCGAGACGAATGAAGTGAGAAAAGAATGCAAAGAAGATTTTCTATATCGAATCTCATGAGGCATAAAAATTATCACTTGATGAATAACAAATCCCTTCTTCGTTAGGAAGGCACTAGGAAATGTCGGACATGCTTAGATTATTTAGTTGAATAAAGTGTCCCCAAAGAGCTGCTTTCCACTTCCGCCGAATAACTAACACAAGGACGTGACACCGGATTGGATTACTTTTTTACTTAGGAAATATATTATATTTTGGATTGGATGTAGTAATGCGATATTTGCCATGGATTTGGAATAAGGTTAGCTTTTTGAATCAATGGAATTGTATTCTTAAGATTTGACTTTATGCCATGGGATTAGTGGCATGGTCATGCATTCTGTGTTTTGAAAACCGAATGTCTAGGTACCGATGGACTCCTTTGAACCATGATCATATCATTGGAGTATAATCAGAATGGGGGTAGATCGGATAATTCGTCTATTGACATCTTGTCTTTGACCAACGCGTAGAGATAGGAGAGGTCGCGGTTGGAATCCTGGAGATAGGCATCATGTATAGTGATACCCAAAAATAGGAATTGGTTTGTAATTGGTTTTTGCAGGTCCAACTTTGAGTTATATTATTGCTCTTGTACACACAAGAGAAAAGTCATATAATTTCGGTAGTAACAATGGAATACTATTTGTTTAGAGTTAAACGGAAAATGTTTGACCGATAATATATAAAACTAAGCAATGGAACAACAATGGCCAGTCATAGATACTTGTTTATACGTATAAAGATAAAGTAAACAATGACATTGCATAAATCACAAACACAGATAATGATAATTATATATTTATACATGAAGGCAAATACATAGGCAAGCAAATAAAAGATATGATAAAATAAGTACGACAAGGTTGAATAGAAAACATTTTTATTTATATCATCTTTTGGATATAAAATTACAAGGATGTACCCACACAACGATGACTTATACATTAAGTCTGAAAAAGCAAAAGACCAAAAGAGATTAGTCTTTAAAAAGTTGTCAGGATTGATTGCTTCCTCCACCTCTTCCCTCCTTTGGCGAGGTTCTTGGTGCGACACTTCTTTTGTTTGCCTTTCTCTGGAGTGTTGTTGGCAGAATGTCATACTTTATAGTCAGATAGAGCAGATCATTGAGAATGGCTTGGCCATCTTAAGGTGTCCGAGAAATGTTGGTAGTAGGAGTAGAGAGTGGCTTAATACAAATTGGAGGAATTAAGATAACAGTGATTAAGGGCATAGGAGTATTTTCCAAGCCTAGCATTGTCTTTGCATTTGAAACTTTAAAACATTAGTAGCCTTCTTAGTTTCCATCAAAGGTTTTGATCCCATAACATAGGTGATTATTAAGTTGTCGTCATCTTCATTGGCAAGGTTGGAGTCCACCAATTCCTCCTCCAAGTCTTTTATCTTTTCGGCTCCAAAACCGAGACCGGACCCAACAAAGAAGGAAGGTTTGGGAAAGATGATGAAATGATGATAGATGTAGTCGCATAAGCGGTGATAAGAGGACCCATAACTTGAAAAAGAGCTTAAAGTTCCATAATCACGAGTTGACCTGTATGGAGGCAAATTAAAAGGTAAATGTCATAAACATCTTCATATGACGTCCATAGTTTCTGAAGTATAGATGAGTTGAAGTGTGTACCTTAGGACGGTGGTGTGAGCTCAGAGGAAGCAACAACATTCTTTCCTCATCAGGAATCATAGTAAGAGTAGGAAGCATGGGGGAAGTCGTAGGGTGAACAAAGCTAGTATTTCGGTGTTATGCCCCTTAGATGCAGCAGAAGCAGCAGATGGCGGTGGAACAGACGTAGAAACTACAACTGCCTCGGAGTTGGACCCCGCTGGAGAGGAAGTCTCCATCTAAAACTCCTCAATGAAAGGAGCAATATCTTTAGTCGAGCACTTAGAGCTGGACTCGGTGGGGACCCTGGTGTGCATCTTGGTAGAAGAAAGAGCCTTAGCACCACGCACTACATGACCCTTTGCTAGGGCCTTCAAGTCAAAATTGTTAAAGAGGTGGTTCTTGACTGTCTCATCATCGACCTCACCCACCATCCTTTCCTTCTCTTAATGGAGAATCTCCATATAAACTTTTACAAATATCTTTGGGTATGTATCATCAAGCCATCTTGTGTTACCCGTCTTAACGACTTCACAAAGAAGCGTAAGATGGCTATATCTACTTTTCCTTCGAACTCTTCTTTTTTCCCACTCAGAAGATGCGAGTTTTCAGCTCTGCGACCCTGTCCTTGAGGATTTTTTCTTCTTCCCTTAACCCGTAGATTTCAGCATATGATTGTGAAGTTTTAGTTCCTTGACTTTTTCGTTCTTCAGGTCAAGTAGCAGCTTTTTAGTTTTAGCTTCAATTAGTTTGAAGCTCAGCCTTCCCCCTAACCATATCCCATTGCATATGTGAGCCTTGGACTTGTTCATCTAGAATCTTAATCTTAGCCTCTATGGCTTGGACTTTAGCCTGATGTTTCATTTTGGCTTCCTAGGCTGCCTTGTCCTTGGTGGCCAATTCTTTCTCAACATTCTCTAACTGATCGGAGAGGTTTTTCTTGATGTTTTCTTCCTTATCGCTTTCCTTCTCCATCATCGCTAGGTTAAGGCAATTATTCTTGTTTAGGTCAGTTATGCTCTTAGCAAACCTTATAGTGTTACTACTTCACCACCTTCTTGTGAAGCGATACACCCACATCCAAATCGTTTGGGGGGATGTCCTCCACATTATACATAAATTGGATCTTGGTTAAGTCCATCATGAGGTGCAAGAGCTGACATTGCAATAAAGCATCGATGGATGGGTGCATAGGAAGGGATATGAAAGTGGTGGTAGCAGTAATCTATTATTTTCCTAGCCTCTGAGGTGGAGCAAAAGTTGAAGAATGTGAAGCTTTTGATTTGGAGTGGGTAAGAGCCAAGGCCTGAGATGGTGTAGTAAAACTTGAGATAGGAGCCTTAGATATAGGCGGTGGTTATGGACATCAACCTCTTAGAAATGTGTTCTTCTCAAAATATGGATCCAAAGAGCATGCCAGTGTAGATCAACCTCAGTGCGGAGAGCCAAAACTACTTTACGACCTTGTGCGGTCCCTGGATCTTTTATGCTCAGAATAGCACTTTTTTCTTATTCTTGCCATTCTCTTTGTTTCCCTCTAGCTCTTTTGCTTTCTATTTACCAATAGGGGTTGCGTCTCGAGTGCAAGAAGTGTTGATGGAAAGGGAGATAGCTGCAACTATTTCTCTTGTCAAGGTCCTTAAGTTTGATCGTCCCATTGTACTAGGAAGAACGAAAAAACTTGATTACAACTTAAGAATCTGAGAAGACTGTGTGCAAAGTTATCCTGAGTGAAGTGTAAAGTGTTGACATGCCCTATTGAAATCTACGGACTATTACTTGAGTGGAAGTTCCTATGGAATATAACCTCCCTTAGGAGGCAAGGGCACATCAATAGAAACTTGGTTTAAGTTCTAAGGGTCTGGAGTGAGGTAGTTATCAATATTGAAGTCCTAAAGGTTTATATCCTCCAAGTTCTCCAGTGAGCCATAGAATTCGGTGAAGGTCAAGAGTAGGGAGACCCTCTAATTAGGCTTTGGCAAGGCTCAGGCCTAGGGAACCTTATCCTTAAACGCTTTGGCCGAGGAGGGGAGGCTGAGGTTCCTTCTTCTCCAGTGGTCTCTCCAGTTGACTCATGTTCTCCTTCTTCTTCACTTTCTCCCTCTTAGTCCCCCACTTCAGATTCTCCTTCTTCATCCTCATCTTCTTCTTCCTCATCTTTGTTTTCTTTATCTTCTTCCGCGGTGTTAAGAATATCCTCTATCAAGCAAGGAGCCTTCGAGTGAGCTAGAGCCGTAGGAGCTATCTCGACTAAAGAGGCGGCACAAGGGGCACTTGAGCGGCATTGGATAGAGATTGCACACATAGGTAATTCTTCGGCCATTGTGTAGAAATTTGAAGTGGGTGTATTCGAAAATCTGAGATGAGGAGTGTTATTTTTCTTTTGTCAACTGGAATTTCCCTAAGGCATCGGTGCATCTGAACTAGTGAATTGTTCATGATTCATTGAAGGATGTCTATAAAAGTGTTAAAGGAGGATTAGTAACTTAAGTGGATTAAGTTAGAGTAAGATGAAAGTTATGGAATTGGAACTTACATCTGGACAACCATCGTTGAGTGAAGCCACTGGAGTACCTAACGAAAAGTATTGGTCTTTAAAGAACTTTATTTTTTGTGAAGCTTGATGATGACTTTGCAACCGTGGAATACCTCAAGGAAAGTGAGGGATGGGTTGCCGGCTCTTTTCTTAAAGTTGTACAAGTATTCGACTTCTTTGAAGGCAGACTCCCTGCCTAAATGTCCAACGAAGACCATATACAAACAAGAAAGTGTAACATATACGTTAGAATAAATAAGTGAATTTAAAAAAAATCCATTTCAAGATCTTATTCGACTTTTGAAGTCTAAATTATTTTAGATCCAATCCAAATAATTTTACAGGAAAATGTGCTAGAGGAAGTTTTTACTTCTTTTTTTGGGCTTACGGACGCGGATTTTTTTTTCGTTTAAAGGACGCGGGCTTTATTTTTTCGTTCCAAGGACAAACTTCTGTAAAATTTAAATTTGCTACTTCATTTCTCATTGATCTAATTCTGATATTACCGATCTTAGTTCATCGATCTTCAATTCAACGACGCGTGTTTCTTTATTTTTATATTCGATCTTCTTAATTGTCTATCAATCTTCATCGTGTTTCTTTATCATTGATCTTCATCGTCCTCTGGATCGTTATTAAACAATTTCCTTACATTCAGGTATGTTGCTCTTATTTGTTTCGATCTTATTCTTATCTTCCTCTGATCTAATAATTTTCGATTATTAAGTATATTCTTGTTTCTGTAGGTTGCACAGTTTTGTCTTCTTTTAGATTTCGGTACCTATTTTAAATTTGTTTAAATGGCAAAGTAAGATTTTATTGTGTACTGTTATTTTTCTTCGGCACAGTTTATTGTTTTACAATTTTAATGTTCATCTATCATTGTACTGAATTTTATACGTAGTTTGTTGCGTTATGCTATATTTATATAGCATTCTTTGTTGTTGTATTCATAATTTGTTTTAATTTGATTGTCCTATGTTCATTTATTATCTGCTTTTTCATGTCATTTGTTTTTCTTTCATTTAGCATGTTAATTTGAGAGCCATCTGTTATTCTATGTTAATTTAGCATTTTTAACTAGTTTTTAAATTTCTTTTGTAGTACTGATATCTACAATGATAAAGCAAATAGTTTGCTAGTTATTTTTAAACATAATGAGAATTGTTATTCTACTCGACTTACGACAGGCTCTTCATTGTTTGCTGTTAAGACTGAAATCTATGAAGTTTAGCCACATCTTAGTCCATTTTGTACTGAGATATCTTATGTTCTCGAGAATAAGAATATAATCATTGATACTGATTCAGATTTGATTAGTATTTTGTGTTTTCTAATTTTCAAGAAGCGTGAATATTTTAAGTTCACTGTTAAGGAAAATGTTTGTGCTATGGAAGTTGATAATGCTGGCTGTGGATTAGGCTATGCAAGTGTTCAAAGTACTTCAATTGGTAGTAATTCTGGTGCTAATAGTGATTCACATGCTGATTCTTCTTACTACTTGAAAGATATGTTGAAGAAAGGTTTTCAAAAAACTATTGTGGATTTTCTTGGTTTTTGTTTTAACGGATCTGAGGATTTTCGGGAGTTTTTAATGGCATATCAAATTAAAAATGGTTATGATTTGATTCTTGTAAGAAACTCTCCTGATAGAATTTCAGTTAATTGCTCTTGGTTGAAGGATGGTTGTAAGTTTTATCTTAATGCTTCTTCGGATCCTGGTCTACTCTCTCGGTTTTTTATTAGAATGTACAATTTTCATCATTCGTGTGGAGCTGGGCTTAGAGATGTTAATAAAGTTAATTTTTCAAGTAGATTTGTTAGATCTTTGATTGTTGATCAAATTCGAGATGCTCCTATGAAGAAGCCAAACGATATTATGAATGAATTTAGACGAGAGTACAATTTTAATCTGTCATATTATTATGCTTATAGCAAATAACAGTTGGCTTTAAAAGAAATATATGGGGATAATGCTATGTCATATAACGATTTAAATTGGTATTTGGAGGCGTTGCAGAAGTATAATCCTGGTAGTTACGTGGCCATGGAAGTTAATGCTTTAACTAATCAGTTTGAGAGAGTTTGTATTGGTTTTAGTGCTTGTCTACTTGGATTTAAACATTGCCGGCCATTAATATTTTTAGATGCTGTTGGTTTGAAGGGAAAACCAGGTGTTTTGTTAGCTGCTACTTGTAAAAATGGTAACCAAGGTATGAGTTTCATTTTACTTTTGTTTTATTTACTTATTTATTTTTCTGGTAATGATATATTAAACTATCATTGTTCAAAGTTGTACATAATTTTTACTGCATCCATGTTTACACTAGAATTGTTTCTTTATTTTATTTAATGATTGAGCTGGTTACAGTAGAAATGTTTATAGTAGAAATGTAAAACAAGAACTAAAATTTTATGCAGCAGTAACTGGAAGACTTTAAAATAACATATGCTATATTCATATATCATTTGAACCTAATTTAATTGTGTATAATAGAAATTATTAACATTTAATACAGGTTTTGATGTTTACTATAATTCATGTTTCTTACTACTCAACTGTCATTAATTGTTTATTTTGTAGGTTTCTTTCCTCTTGCTATGGGTATTGTTTCACATGAAAATGAATCTAATTGGTCTTGGTTTTTATCACATTTGAAAGGAATGCTTAATGAAGATTGGTCTTTAGTTTTTATGTCTGATCGTCAGTGGGGTCTCATTTTAGGTGTTCTGAAAATATTCCCTTCTTCATATCATAGCTATTGTTTACTTAACATGGAACAGAATATTGGTATTGTTGTCAAGTCAGCTAAAGGTGATTCATTTATTGTGGAGTTGTTCAAACTTTGTGCTAAAGCCTCTAATATGTATGATTTTGAGCGATATCTTTCTAAATTTAAGGATATTGGGGGTACATCTGCAGGAAATTTTCTTAGAGATAAACCTTTTGACCATTGGGCAGATTTGTTTTTTCAAGGAAAGCGTTATGGTGAATATTCTTCAAATGTCGCAGAAAGTTTCAACTCATGGATTTTGAAAGATAGAGTTATGCCTATAACTTCTTGTTTGGATGGTATTGGAGTAAAAGTTATGGAGCAAATGGCGAGATGAAGAGAGGAATGTTGTTTGTGGACAACAAATATTTATCCTGTTATGGAGGAACGTTTGTCTAAGTTAGTAGATGATGGCTTTGGTTGGGATGTTTATAAGTCCTCGGAAATTGTGTTTGAAGTTAAATCTCCTAAGTCACAGGTTGTTGATCTTAAAAATCATTTATGCAGTTGTAATCAATGGAGAGTTACTAGTTTTCCATGTGCGCATGCAATTAAGTGCATTAAGAAGTCTAGATTATCAGTTTATGATTTTGTGGAGGAATATTTACTGTTAATGCTTTCAGATCTTCGTATGCTAATGCTATCAATCCAATTCCAGATTTTGATAAACCAGTTGCTGCTGAAAATGATGTTTTGATTAGGCCTCCTAAAGAAGTTCGTGGTGCAAGAAGACCATCTACAAAGAGGCGTGGTGGATTTGGATGTTCTCAAAGTAAAAGAAACAGATGTAGCCAGTGTAATGTAGTTGGCCACAACAAAAGGAATTGTCTTGCTTCTTCAAAAAGTTAAGAAAATAAAATGTGTATTGTTAGTGTAATAGAATAGTTTTTTAACTATAAAGCTGCTAAAGCTTATAGAAGAATGAAGTCATACTTTGTGAATTCATTAGAAAATAAAATGTGAACTGTTTTGGTTATTTTGTTTTAACTTCAAATATCTGATGTTCTTATATTTTCCTTTGTTCTTGAATTTTTTTAGGAATCTATTATTTAATCATATTGCAAAATATAAAATATGAATTGAAGAACTGTATTAGCTCTGCACTTCAGTATTAACATTTCTATTCAATGTTAGATGTACTTATCATTTTAGTCGAATGCTAGTTGTAACTAGCATTTCATTATAATCAGTATGCATTTCACCTGAAATAGAATTTCAACATTGAAATCCATAATCTGTTATTGTATAGAACTAAGTAAGACGTTGTGCAAGAATGAAGTATCTGATGATGATGATGATATACTGTTTATATGATTAGCTAATGAGATTACATAAGTGGTTTTGTGATTAATTGACAGTATGATGATGTACAGTTGAATGATAGTTGTATCTAGCATTTCAGTTAAATGCAAGTTACAGTGTAAACAGTAGTCATCACTCTTGAAACAGAGTTCATACATTGGAAATCATACATAAATGATATATGGATAAATCCACGCATTATGCATCATAGTTCAATTACCAAGAAATGTATTTTTGCATAATGCTAGTTTTATCTAGCATTTCAGTGTAAATCATTATTTACCACTTCAGAAATACAGTAAAAGCATCAGAAAACACATAAAAATGACAATTGAATATATCTTTAGTTTATACATTGTAGTTCATGCACTGAAAACAGACAATTATAATCAAGTTAAATTCAAATCGAGAAGTTCAAATACATCTGAGCAGTTTATGCACTGAGAACAAAATACAAGCGTTGTATAACATATATGACTCTATCTCAGACTCTATGTCAGACTCCATCTCAGACTCCATATCAGACTCCATCTCAAGCTCCATATCAGACTCCATCTCAGGCTCCATCTCAGTCTCCATCTTTGTTTAATTAGCATAAGTGTTTCTGTTCAATAATTCTAAAGTTCAAAGAAGTTAAAATGCAACAACTATTCTTATGTAGAATATTTGTAGGATTTCAGCATTGACCAACTATATTGTGGATTATTGAGTATGTCAAGCACCACTGCAGCTCTTAGGTTTCTAAGCATTTCGTTTGAATATTTATCTAGCATCTCATCCTTGTCCAGTTTTTTCAAGTTTGCCATGACAAAGAATGCACAATCAAGTCTGTTTCAGATATGGAAATATTAGTTAATATTACAGTATAAGCTAATGCTAAAATAAAATAGCATTCTTTACACTAGAATTCTAAAATATAGCTTTATATTTTTTATCACATTATTAATCAATGCATTCATAAAGACACCATTGCTGTGTTTAGAATGTGCATCTTATACATAATCTTTTTGTTAAATAGATGCAGTTCAATGAACTGTCAATTAGCAATGCTAGCTTTAACTATCATTTTGCATATGTAATGCATTCTAGTGCAATTTAAAAATACAAATGATATTTTGTTATTGTTTTGCATGTTTAGTCTAGTCCAAAAGAATTTAAAAATATGTATGCTAGTGTAAACAATCATTTTCGATATTTGATAAATTTATAAGCACTGAAAAAATATAAATGATAGTTTGAACTCTCGTTTTTTTTCTTTCATTTTCACAGTTTTATGCATTTTAAAATTTTTAGTTGTAGTTTAACTATCATTTTGATCATTAGATGTAGTCAGTTGTATTTTAAAAAAGAATAACAAAAGTTGGATGAATATACAAACTAAAATGACAAGAGAAGAAATGGAATTAGTTACTTAGGAATCACAATCCTGTGGTGGGCTTTTTGGCTGCAACACTTTAGGTTTGTGAAATTCTTTGTTCAGTATTCCTACTTCTACCCATTTCTTCTTGAACATTAATTCAATTTTGTCTTTCTGCAAGAAGAAAAATTAGTGTTGTATATTAATGTTAGACTGATATAAAAATTATACTTTTCTTACAAGAATGATGGCTTGGTTATAGCTGGGGTTTGAAGTCCTTGTTGATCTAGTTTTTGGTTTTGTTGAATCATAATGACTCCACTGCATTGTTTCATAGTTTAGCATCAACAAGCTCCAATGGTTTGTGTAATGTAGAGGGAAGAAAATTTTCTCTGTAAATTCATCTTTGACAATGACATCTATTGCCGGTATGACTATGTCTTTGATCACAGTTTGCTGATCATGTGCTATAACATTCTGCACATTCATATGCATTAGAATACTTTATATTATGTTTTAACATTTATAATGAAAAGCTTATACTTACCATCATCATTGTAGTGAAGTAGTAACTGTGTTCATACATCTCCTGATTATAGTAAAACCAATCAATAATCTGTTTAAGCAAACAAAAAAGGTTGTAAGTTTTATGGGATATTTTGTTTTTGAACCAGGAATTTTTATGCTAGTATTCACTATCATTTACATGTTTACTTTATTGTATGCACTGAAAAATGCAAATGATAGTTTAAACAATCATCTTTGACATTCGACATATTTATATGCTCTTTACAAATACCAATGTTGTTTTTAACTACCATTCTTTTATTTAATACATTTATATGCAGTTAGAAACTTCGAATGCTAGTTTTAACTATCATTCTCTCATCTTTTACATTTATATGCACTTAAAAAACTATGAATGCTAGTTGTAGAAATCATTCTCCTATCCTATACAGTTATCTGCATTTTACAAATAGTAATGCTGCTTTTAGTTGTCACTCTCTCATTCAATTCATTTATATGCACTTTGAAAGTTGAATGCTAGGTTTACCTATCATTCTTTCATTTTATACATTTATATACATTTTTTTTACTATCATAATTCTGAGTTGATGCATACCTGTCCATCTGTAACCCCCTCAAATAGAACAACTTCCAGCATAGATTTCACTACCGTGATTCCTCCATTGTTCCCTTCATCCTTTTCATATGCTACAGTGCTGTAATTGAAAATCAATAATTGACAAGTTGGTTTTTTTTCAATTTTATTTAATTACAAATATAATGAAAGAAAAAAGATCAGAAATCTTACTTCTCATTTTCATTAAATTTGAAGAAAGTAAGAATTTTGTTTTGTTGTTCTTTATTCAATAATTTTAGAATACTTCTTTTTGTTATATCTTTACTCTTGTAAGCTTTAGTTAATGGCGAGTATCCATCAACATCAATTATCTTCATTTTCAATTGTAGTGACTTGCTCATCAGTTTCAGTTTCAGATTCCTCTTCATAATCAGATTCTTCATTTTGTTCTTCTTGTTTCTGTTCACTTGTATATTTTTTTTGACCTTCTTCAGTTTCTGGTTGTTCCTTTTGGTCTTCATTGTCAACATTTTTCTTTGTTTTTCTGTGAACAATTTCATACTGGCAATCGGGATCAATTTTATTCCTTCGTTGGCGCTTTTTAACCCTCAAAACTAAAGAGCTTGGTTTCTTCTGTGTTCTTTCATTCACTATCGCGGATTTTTCTGTTTCCTCTGAAGGTACCTTCTGATGCTGTTGTTTTTTCTCTTCCTGCATCTTTTTTATTTCCTGGGGTTATATTCATATCAAATGATGGTGCTTCTATATCTTCTCTTGGTTTTGATTTCAACATTTTGATTTCTTTTCTCAACTCTATGATAGTGCCTTCTGCTTGTATTCTTTTTTGTCTCTCCATTTCTAATTCTTTTTCGCTCTTCTTTAATTTATTTTCCAAATCTTCAATGTACTGTTTCATTGAGTCAACTTGCTTTTTTGATGTCTCTTCCAAGTTTTCTGGTTTTTGTATCACAATATTCTCATTTGTATCCAGCTGAACAAATTTTTGTTGGTTTTTTGTTGAAGAAGTGCTTTTTCATCTTTAGTCAGGTTCCTTATTTCAACAAAAATCTATGTAATAACATAAATGGTAATGAATGAGCTGAGATACAATGAATGAAGTAATTTTATTTATAATTTTCATTTTTCATGTGATGCTATATCTGACTATCATTTTTTAGTAGCAACTACAAAAAATTGTATTTGTGCAGAAATGATATATGTAACTATCATCTAAATTATGACTGTATAATAACAAAATGAAAATTGTTAATATACATTATGTTATGATATATTTATCTATTAGTGTACATTTCTTATACTTGTGCGAGAAATAATACCTTTCTACTGTCCATGTTTATCAAAGCTTCTCTTGAAATGACTTTTTTCAAGCTTCCGATATTCCACCTCCCAAATATAGGTAAAGTAGAACAGTATGTTGCTAATGGAGATATCAAATTGACATGCTCACATAGGAGAAACTACAAATAAAATATTACTTGTTAAAATATATAATGTATATAATTTAATTATAGAGATAGATGTATTAACATAAAGTTAGAATGTTGTACTTACAATTGGGAGCATGGAACAACCTGGCATGTTTCTCGGCTTTGTTTTGAAAGCCATCAAAGCTCTAATCAATGAATGATGAATTGAAACTGGCCAAGATACAGAGTTCATTTTGTTGTGATCAATAAGATAAGGAATATATCCCCATGGTAAGTATCTTTGGTTGTCGGGAAAGAAGAAGGTTATCATTGCAAGAATAATAATCAGTTTTGGAAAATCAGTTAATTGCTCTTGGTTGAAGGATGGTTTTAAGTTTTATCTTAATGCTTCTTCGGATCCTAGTCTACTCTCTCGGTTTTTTATTAGAACATACAATTTTCATCATTCGTGTGGAGCTAGTCTTAGAGATGTTAATAAAGTTAATATTTCAAGTAGATTTGTTAAATCTTTGATTGTTGATCAAATTCGAGATGCTCCTATGAAGAAGCCAAACAATATTATGAATGAATTTAGACGAGAGTACAATTTTAATATGTCATATTATTATGCTTATAGCGAAAAACAGTTGGCTTTAAAAGAAATATATGGGGATAATGCTATGTCATATAACGATTTAAATTGGTATTTGGAGGCGTTGCAGAAGTATAATCCTGGTAGTTACATGGCCATGGAAGTTAATGCTTTAACTAATCAGTTTGAGAGAGTTTGTATTGCTTTTAGTGCTTGTCTACTTGGATTTAAACACTGTCGGCCATTAATATTTTTAGATGCTGCTGCTTTGAAGGGAAGACCGGGTGTTTTGTTAGCCGCTACTTGTAAAAATGGTAACCAAGGTATGAGTTTCATTTTACTTTTGTTTTAGTTACTTATTTATTTTTCTGGTAATGATATATTAAACTATCATTGTTCAAAGTTGTACATAATTTTTATTGCATCCATGTTTACACTAGAATTGTTTCTTCATTTTATTTAATGATTGAGCTGGTTACAGTAGAAATGTTTATAGTAGAAATGTAAAACAAGAACTAAAATTTTATGCAGCAGTAACTGGAAGACTTTAAAATAACATATGCTATATTCATATACCATTTGAACCCAATTTAATTGTGTATAATAGAAATTATTAACATTTAATACAGGTTTTGATGCTTACTATAAGTCATGTTTCTTACTACTCAACTGTCATTAATTGTTTATTTTGTAGGTTTCTTTCCTCTTGCTATGGGTATTGTTTCACATGAAAATGAATCTAATTGGTCTTAGTTTTTATCACATTTGAAAGGAATGCTTAATGAAGATCGGTCTTTAGTTTTTATGTCTGATCGTCAGTGGGATCTCATTTTAGGTGTTCCGAAAATATTCCCTTCTCCATATCATAGCAATTGTTTACTTCACGTGGAATAGAATATTGGTGTTGTTGCCAAGTCAGCTAAAGGTGATTCATCTATTGTGGAGTTGTTCAAACTTTGTGCTAAAGCCTCTAATATGTATGATTTTGAGCGATATCTTTCTAAATATAAGGATATTGGGGGTACATCTGCAGAAAATTTTATTTGAGATAAACCTTTTGACCATTGGGCAGATTTGTTTTTTCAAGGAAAGCGTTATGGTGAATATTCTTCAAATGTCGCAGAAAGTTTCAACTCATGGATTTTGGAAGATAAAGTTATGCCTATAACTTCTTGTTTGGATGGTATTCGAGTAAAAGTTATGGAGCAAATGGCGAGACGAAGAGAGGAATGTTGTTTGTGGACAATAAACCTTTATCCTGTTATGGAGGAACGTTCGTCTAAGTTAGTAGATGATGGCTTTGGTTGGGATGTTTATAAGTCCTTGGAATTTGTGTTTGAAGTTAAATTTTCTAAGTCACATGTTGTTGATCTTAAAAATCGTTTATGCAGTTGTAATCAATGGAGAGTTACTAGTTTTCCATGTGCGCATGCAATTAAGTGCATTAAGAAGTCTAGATTATCAGTTTATGATTTTGTGGAGGAATATTTACTGTTAATGCTTTCAGATCTTCGTATGCTAATGCTATCAATCCAATTCCAGATTTTGATAAACCAGTTGCTGCTGAAAATGATGTTTTGATTAGGCCTCCTAAAGAAGTTCGTGGTGCAAGAAGACCATCTACAAAGAGGCGTGGTGGATTTGGATGTTCTCAAAGTAAAAGAAACAGATGTAGCCAGTGTAATGTAGTTGGCCACAACAAAAGGAATTGTCTTGCTTCTTCAAAAAGTTAAGAAAATAAAATGTGTATTGTTAGTGTAATAGAATAGTTTTTTAACTATAAAGCTGCTAAAGCTTATAGAAGAATGAAGTCATACTTTGTGAATTCATTAGAAAATAAAATGTGAACTGTTTTGGTTATTTTGTTTTAACTTCAAATATCTGATGTTCTTATATTTTCCTTTGTTCTTGAATTTTTTTAGGAATCTATTATTTAATCATATTGCAAAATATATAATATGATTTGAAGAACTGTATTAGCTCTGCACTTCAGTATTAACATTTCTATTCAATGTTAGATGTACTTATCATTTTAGTCGAATGCTAATTATAACTAGCATTTCATTGTAATCAGCATGCATTTCACCTGAAATACAATTTCAACATTGAAACCCATAATCTGTTATTGTATAGAACTAAGTAAGCTGTTGTGCAAGAATGAAGTATCTGATGATGATGATATACTGTTTATATGATTAGCTAATGAGATTACATAAGTGGTTTTGTGATTAATTGACAGTATGATGATGTACAGTTGAATGATAGTTGTATCTAGCATTTCAGTTAAATGCAAGTTACAGTGTAAACAGTAGTCATCACTCTTGAAACAGAGTTCATACATTGGAAATCATATATAAATGATATATGGATAAATCCATGCATTATTCATCACAGTTCAATTACCAAGAAATGTATTTTCGCATAATGCTAGTTTTATCTAGCATTTCAGTGTAAATCATTATTTACCACTTCAGAAATACAGTAAAAGCATCAGAAAACACATAAAAATGACAATTGAATATATCTTTAGTTTATACATTGTAGTTCATGCACTGAAAACAGACAATTATAATCAAGTTAAATTCAAATCGAGAAGTTCAAATACATCTGAGTAGTTTATGCACTGAGAACAAAATACAAGCGTTGTATAACATATAAGACTCTATCTCAGACTCTATGTCAGACTCCATCTCAGACTCCATATTAGACTCCATCTCAGACTCCGCATCAGACTCCATCTCAGACTCCATCTTAGTTTAATTAGCATAAGTGTTTCTGTTCAAATAATTCTAAAGTTCAAATAAGTTAAAATGCAACAGCTATTCTCATGTAGAATATTTGTAGGATTTCAGCATTGACCAACTATATTGTGGATCATTGAGTATGTCAAGCACCACTGCAGCTCTTAGGTTTCTAAGCATTTCATTTGAATATTTATCTGGCATCTCATCCTTGTCCAGTTTTTTCAAGTTTGCCATGACAAAGAATGCACAATCATGTCTGCTTCAAATATGGAAATATTAGTTAATATTACAGTATAAGCTAATGCTAAAATAAAATAGCATTCTTTACACTAGAATTCTGAAATATAGCTTTATATTTTTTTATCACACTTTTAATCAATGCATTCATAAAGACACCATTGTTGTGTTTGCAATGTGCATCTTATACATAATCTTTTTGTTCAATAGATGCAGTTCAATGAACTGTCAATTAGCAATGCTAGCTTTAACTATCATTTTGCATATTTAATGCATTCTAGTGCAATCTAAAAATACAAATGATATTTTGTTATTGTTTTGCATGTTTAGTCTAGTCCAAAAGAATTTAAAAATATGTATGCTAGTGTAAACAATCATTTTCGATATTTGATAAATTTAGAAGCACTGAAAAAATATAAATGATAGTTTGAACTGTCTTTTTTTTCATTTTCACAGTTTTATGCATTTTAAAATTTTCAGTTGTAGGTTTAACTATCATTTTGATCATTAGATGTAGTCAGCTGTATTTTAAAAAAGAATAACAAAATTTGGATGAATATACAAACTAAAATGACAAGAGAAGAAATGGAATTAGTTACTTAGGAATCACAATCCTGTGGTGGGCTTTTTGGCTGCAACACTTTAGGTTTGTGAAATTCTTTGTTCAGTATTCCTACTTCTGCCCATTTCTTCTTGAACATTAATTCAATTTTGTCTTTCTGCAAGAAGAAAAATTAGTGTTGTATATTAATGTTAGACTGATATAAAAATTATACTTTTCTTACAAGAATGATGGCTTGGTTATAGCTGGGGTTTGAAGTCCTTGTTGATCTAGTTTTTGGTTTTGTTGAATCTTAATGACTCCACTGCATTGTTTCATAGTTTAGCATCAACAAGCTCCAATGGTTTGTGTAATGTAGAGGGAAGAAAATTTTCTCTGTAAATTCATCTTTGACAATGACATCTATTGCCGGTATGACTATGTCTTTGATCACAGTTTGCTGATCATGTGCTATAGCATTCTGCACATTCATATGCATTAGAATACTTTATATTATGTTTTAACATTTATAATGAAAAGCTTATTCTTACCATCATCATTGTAGTGAAGTAGTAACTATGTTCATACATCTCCTGATTGTAGTAAAACCAATCAATAATCTATTTAAGAAAACAAAAAAGGTTGTAAGTTTTATGATATATTTTGTTTTTGAACCAGGAATATTTATGCTAGTATTCACTATCATTTACATGTTTACTTCATTGTATGCACTGAAAAATGCAAATGATAGTTTAAACAATCATCTTTGACATTCGACATATTTATATGCTCTTTACAAATACCAATGTTGTTTTTAACTACCATTCTTTTATTTAATACATTTATATGCAGTTAGAAAGTTCGAATGCTAGTTTTAACTATCATTCTCTCATCTTTTACATTTATATGCACTTAAAAACTATGAATGCTAGTTGTAACAATCATTCACCTATCCTATACAGTTATCTGCATTTTACAAATAGTAATTCTGCTTTTAGTTGTCACTCTCTCATTCAATTCATTTATATGCACTTTGAAAGTTGAATGCTAGGTTTACCTATCATTCTTTCATTCTATACATTTATATACATTTTTTTACTATCATAATTCTGAGTTGATGCATACCTGTCCATCTGTAACCCCCTCAAATAGAACAGCTTCCAGCATAGATTTCACTATCGTGATTCCTCCTTTGTTCCCTTCATCTTTTTCATATGCTACAGTGCTGTAATTGAAAATCAATAATTGACAAGTTGGTTTTTTTCAATTTTATTTAATTACAAATATAATGAAAGAAAAAAGATCAGAAATCTTACTTCTCATTTTCATTAAATTTGAAGAAAGTAAGAATTTTGTTTTGCTGTTCTTCATTCAATAATTTTAGAATACTGCTTTTTGTTATATCTTTACTCTTGTAAGCTTTAGTTGATGGCGAGTATCCATCAACATCAATTATTTATTCATTTTCAATTGTAGTGACTTGCTCATCTGTTTTAGTTTCAGATTCCTCTTCATAATCAGATTCTTCATTTTGTTCTTCTTGTTTCTGTTCACTTGTATATTTTTTTGACCTTCTTCAGTTTCAGGTTGTTCCTTTTGGTCTTCATTGTCAACATTTTTTTTTCCGTGAACAATTTCATACTGGCAATCAGGATCAATTTTAATCCTTCGTTGGTGCTTTTTAACCCTCAAAACTAAAGAGCTTGGTTTCTTCTGTGTTCTTTCATTCACTGTCAGGGATTTTTCTGTTTCCTCTGAAGGTTCCTTCTGATGCTGTTGTTTTTTCTCTTCCTGCATCTTTTTTATTTCCTGGGTTATATTCAGATCAAATGATGGTGCTTCTATATCTTCTCTTGGTTTTGATTTCAACATTTTGATTTCTTTTCTCAACTCTATGATAGTGCCTTCTACTTGTATTCTTTTTTGTCTCTCCATTTCTAATTCTTTTTCGCTCTTCTTTAAGTTATTTTCCAAATCTTCAATGTACTGTTTCATTGAGTCAACTTGCTTTTTTGATGTCTCTTCCATGTTTTCTGCTTTTTGTATCACAATATTCTCATTTGTATCCAGCTGAACAATTTTTTGTTGGTTTTTTTGTTGAAGAAGTGCTTTTTCATTTTCAGTCAGGTTTCTTATTTCAACAAAAATCTATGTAATAACATAAATAGTAATGAATGAGCTAAGATACAATGAATGAAGTAATTTTATTTATAATTTTCATTTTCCATGTGATGCAATATCTGACTATCATTTTTTAGTAGCAACTACAGAAAATTGTATTTGTGCAGAAATGACATATGTAACTATCATTTAAATTATGACTGTATAATAACAAAATGAAAACTGTTAATTTACATTATGTTATGATATATTTATCTATCAGTATACATTTCTTGTACTTGTGCGAGAAATAATACCTTTCTACTGTCCATGTTTATCAAAGCTTCTCTTGAAATGAATTTTTTCAAGCTTCTGATATTCCACCTCCCAAATCTAGGTAAAGTAGAACAGTATGTTGCTAATGGAGATATCAAATTGACATGCTCACATAGGAAAAACTACAAATAAAATATTACTTGTTAAAATATATAATGTATATAATTTAATTTATAGAGATAGATGTATTAACATAAAGTTAGAATGTTGTACTTACAATTGGGAGCATGGAACAACCTGGCATGTTTCTCGGCTTTGTTTTGAAAGCCATCAAAGCTCTAATCAATGAATGATGAATTGAAACAGGCCAAGATACCGAGTTCATTTTGTTGTGATCAATAATATAAGGAATATATCCCCATGGTAAGTATCTTTGGTTGTCAGGAAAGAAGAAGGTTATCATTGCAAGAATAATAATCAGTTTTGGAAAATCAGTTTCATGTTGAAATTGTTGTGTTTCTAGTACATTATTTATTTTTGAAACTGTAAGATCCTTTGTGATGTGCTCTACTGTTCCAAAATTTCTTAGTACAAAATCCTTACAATTGTGTGGAAGGATTTGTAAACTCATTTTAGGTAATGGAAAAATATTAATTCCAGACAAAGGTAAGCTAAAGAGAATTGAAATATCTTCAGGTTTGATCTTTAAAAAAACATTCCCCACTTTAAAAGCTTCGTCGGTGATAGAAAATGTTTCTTTGATATCATCTAAGGTTGTTGATGATTTTGTAAAAGCAGCTATGGATAAAATTTCTTTGAAAAACACTAGCATAAATTTTTCAAAAGGTGTTTGTTTTAAATAATTCAATTGATCTACAAGATAACCTCCTTTTTCCTTAATTTTCCGGAAATTTTTTATCATTGGAAGCAAGCTGCATCTATACTGAATTTTTTCCTGAGATACTTTCTTTGATTTTTCCCTTCTGTTTTTTTGCTTTCTTTGATCTTTTGCCTTTTGATTCCTGTACAAAAAATTATGAATGAATAATTCAGTATTTAACAAACTATAATCTTATTTCTCAACCATGAATGCACAATTTTCTAGTGCTATATTCATCTATCATTATTTGTAGAAATGCTATATTTGTCTATCATTACTCTGTTTCAATGTATGCTCCTACAGTTTAAAGACCGAATGCTATGTTTGTCTATCATTTTATCCAATGCTATATTTGTCTATCATTACTCTTTTTCAATGTATGCTCCTACAGTTTAAAGAGTGAATGCTATGTTTGTCTATCATTTTATTCAATGCTATATTTTTCTTTCATTACTCTTTTCCAATTATGCTCCTACAGTTTAAAGACTGAATGCTATGTTTGTCTATCATTTTATCCAATGCTATATTTGTCTATCATTACTCTATTTCAATGTATGCTCATATAGTTTAAAGACCGAATGCTATGTCTGTCTATCATTTTATCCAATGCTATATTTGTCTATCATTACTCTTTTTCAATGTATTGTCCAACAGTTTAAAGACTGAATGCTATGTTTGTCTATCATTTTATCCAATGCTATATTTGTCTATCATTCTATAACAATGCATTTTATTGTTGTTTATCAACCATCAAAAACTGAATGCTATGTTCATCTATCATCTCATATTTCAATATTATGTATACAAATGAAATTATATATTGAACTATCATTCAATAACTATCTATTTAATTATTGTCTGCCGTATATCAAATATGGAAATGCTATTTTCACTTATTATTGCATCATTATACATACAATAGATAAAGTGATATATTCAACTATCATTCTATAATGCAATGTTTTTCTATCATTTTTTTCAATGCTATATTTGTCTATCATTATATAACTATGCATCTTATTGTTGTCTGTCTTTTGTCAAAGACTGAATGCTATGTTCATCATCATCTCATATTTCAATATGATGCATGCAATAAATCAAATGATGTATTGAAGTATCATTCAATAAATATCGATCTAATTATCATTTACTGTCTAATAAATACTGAAATATTATTTTGAAGAAAAATAAATCAGATGTTATACCTTTGTCTTTCTTTTTCTACTGACGATTTCATCACAAAGCTGTTGTCTCTTCATGTCGCCTTCTTTTACAGTTTTTGCTGCCCTAGATTTTATCGTTCTCTTTGTTTCTTCTTCAATATCAGTCGAATCAACAGCTATGGATGGATTATTTTTTCGTCTTCTCTTTATTTCTATACGCATTGCAGTCGAAACCCTACCTTTTGAAATCCCAGTTTCATCATTTATTTGTTCTGGATTGGTTGAAATTTGTGGATTTACGTCCATTGGCTTAGCTTCGGAAGTTGATTGCGCTTGTAAATCAGCTTGAGGAAGAAAATTGATTTGGGTTTGGAATGCCATTGCTTGATGGAGAAGAAATTTTGTTTACAGAGGAAAACAGACTAAAAAAGCAGGAACGATCGTGAAATTTTTCACGCTTGTCCTTGAGACGGAAGCTATATTTTAACGTCCGTTAAAATAAAATTTTATTAAACTTTTTCCTTTAAACTAATTTTCTCATAATTTTAACTAAAATATTTATTTTATTTTATTTTCTTATATAAAATATTTGATTTTATTTACATAATATATATAATGTATATGTATATCAAATATGTGTATAGTGCACGTGCAACATATTGGAGTGTACATGGTTTAATGTACCAGTATATAAGTGTTGGCATTTACACTACAACGGACATGCTTGTCTATTTATATATATATATATATATATATATATTTGATGTCCATAATTAATTTATTATATATATATATATATATTTGTTTATATACACACGTACATATTTATACATATGTATGTATATAAAGTGTGTATGTATGTGTTAATTTTGTTTGTTTAGAATCTAAAGTATATTAAGGTAGTTTTAAATTTAAAAGCTTGATCAAGATCTATATAAAAATTCAAATTTGAAATGTAGATATGTTTATATATATATATATATATATTTCAAATAAGCAATCAAAACAGTTCCTGTTTAATTTTATAATTTATAAACTATTAATTAATAATTTTATTTTTAAATTTTGGTCGCAACATTTGTTATCAATTTTTTTAATATATGCAAATTCTTAAAAATTTGTGTATATAAAAATTATTATTTTATTATTATTAATAAACCTATATGGATTTGCTAAATTTTTTCTTTATAATATAAATCCATATAGATTTATATTTTAAAAATATATATTTTAAGAACGTAATATTTTAATATAGTTTAAACTATATTTATAAACTATTTTATATTTTGGATTTAATTATAAATATATATATATATGTACATATAAAAATGTTTTTCAATATGTGTGTGTGTGTATACGTGGATAAAAATTAATAAATTAATTTGTATTATATACACACACTAAATTCAAATTCTTAGTTTTAAAACATTTTTATTTTTGAATTTTTTTTGTTTTAATTACGGAAAATAAATTTGTATATATATTGTATGTATATGTATATTTTAGTTTAAATTTATTGTACGTGTATATGTATGAATCATTCATCAAATATGCATATAAATCCATTATAATATGGAGATCTGATCTACACATGCATATAGATATAAATGAATATATATATATATATATATATATCTATGTGTGTAAAATAGTATAAAATTTACCAGAATATGAAGACTAGGATTAGCACCCTAAATGTCGGATGACCTCCTCTTAGATCTAATCTAAACTCCTTTTAGATCTAATCTAAACTCCTACGGAAATTGTAGATGATTGGAAAGAATACCATTAGCTAGAATTAGATTTATTTGACCTGAATTTTACTTGAAAATGTAAGGAGGGTAGCCCTATGATTTTCGATCAGAGATAGGTGGGATGGAGGCTCAGTCTAAAAAATTGAGAGAGGATGGATGGTTTATATAGGCAATAAGAAGGAGTAAAAAGAGGAGATATAGATCTGCTTATTTATCTCTCTCTTTACCAATTCAAACCCAGATACTTCGAACAAAAATACCTCTCCAACACTTTGTATGGTCGGCCCCTATATGGGTTGTACGGACCCATGTACATTTCCAAATTCGATTAATATTTATTCATTTTAAATCAAATTTAAGTGTTTGGTTATATTGTATATCGATACGTACACATATAACTTTTATACATACTTTATTAAATAATGATTCAAATAAGTCAAGGTATAATAATTAATATTTCCTAAATATTAATTAATTGAATTAATTAATAATTATCATAATCTAATTAAATCATGTTGTATTTCGAAGTATTCAATTTTGCAGTTGTATGGCTCGAATAGTGTAAATTTAGTCAGCGATTAATATCGAAACAACTCGTATATTAATGTTCACACGTCACCATAGTTAATAGTGTGACAGTTTCGCTAAATTTATCACTTACACGTTTTTTGGTAAAATCCATCCTTATTTTAAGTGGTACTTGGTAATAAAGATTGTTTACACCAGTTCTCTTTGCCAAAATTATATCACTTTAGGACTTATGGAACTTGGTTTCTATCAAAATTCATATGGCGTCCACATTTAACTTGTATAATTCAAGCACAAAGTCCTTGGTTCAATAATAACAATTATTATTGACCAAACTGCTTTGGCCAGAGACATTGACTTCAAGTTGACTAAAGTTTACCATGATACTAAACTCATATCACCGAGGAGATGAATTCTCTACTGAATAGTGTTATACTTCCAATGCTTCAACTTAGACCCAATTATAGTCGTTCGATGGATGCGATACCAACATTTAACTATAATTAAATCGGAGTGTCCACGTTGAAATTTAATAGTATTCTCAAGTCGAGAGAAATATGTAACATCGCCATTTCAATATTCTCTATATAATCTTAGTTATATTAACCAACAGAAAACTATCAAGTGAGTCATTCCATAGTTTGCCAATAACTATCAATACATAACACCTTGATGCCCCCAACAGCCATGAGTAATACATTACCTAACATTTGAAGAGCATTACGTACTCTAGTATCAATGGATGAATTGATATCCTATCTCGATACATCTTGACTAAGAATATTTAAAATAATATGTTATTTTAATGTAATAAATTTCTCAAGATTACAACACACTATAATTACTATCACATAACGCATCACTAAAGGATTTTATGTTTAATACACTTAAATTGAATAATTAATTGTTTTATTTTCCCAGAACGTATCCTAATTTTTGGCCTAATTTTAAGATATCACAATTTTACAAGTATATAGTAGAAAGAAAAGCACATTTTATTTTGAACAAGATTATATTACAGATTAATAGCTTACAACAAATTACAGATTTTACTACAGAGTTAATGGAATTTCAATGCCATCCCTTTGATCAGTTTGTTGAGGACAGATCGAGCCAGTCCCTACGTGTATCGATCTGCTATGTTATTTAATTACCTTTTCCATCATGTGGAACTATTCAGAGTATGTTTCTTGACATCTAGTTAGTTCTTGGTTCTTTTTTATCTGTATCACAACACTATTATCATATAACAATGACATAGAGGATTCTCAATACTTGGAATTAATCCTTGCTTAATTATAAATCCATACATTTACATTTAAACATTGTTATTATTGTGGCATTAATCAACGCGATGTACTTGTCATTTTAGTTGAATTAGCCTAAACCTTTTGTTTAAAACATTTCCAAATTAAAGCTTCTTAACTATGGTTTGGACATGAATTTAATATATTGACATATTATACTCAATATCACTTATGAAGTTCAAGTCCGGATACTTCTTATAAGAAGCTCATTGTTTTAATAAACAATTCTCTAGTATTTACCCAATACTCAATAATAATCTTAACTGTCACTTAGCGATCTTAATCTTAATTTGGATTTGTTAATTGTTTTATGTATCAAATACATACGCTAAAAACAATATTGTAGACAATATAATATGTAAGATAATTTCTACTACTAATGAATAAGGAATCTATCATATATAGTCTAATTAAACATTTAATATGTCGTTTATTAATATCGTTTTGGACATCCCCAATATCCTTTTACACTGACAATAAAAGATGCCTTTTCAAATCCTATATCGAGAATTGAACAACTAAACTAAAACTGATTATAACATAGGTATATCGTTAACAATCAGTAGTGTGTTGTCTTTATAGTTTAGAAATATCTAAGTACCTTTTAATATTTTTTCTTAAAAATACATGCTTCCTCTGCATTTTGATTGGAAATCAAAATATTTGATATTTTTATTAAAACACTTGTTTAACTCTGATGCTTATTGAACAATATTTTTGTATTGGTTCTTAGATCATATTCGAAACCCTCAAACTAAGTATCGCTCCTACTGATTTTGGAGACACTTTGATTGTTATGTGCAAACAGTCTATTCTAAATCATTATTTAGAATTTTAAAATTAAACAAATATGTAACAAAACTTAAAATCATATTTGCAATAATTTTGTAAGTAAAATCTGAATTAACTTAAGCACGTTGAATAACAAATCTATTACGCTAATTTCAACAATTTAAATTACAATGTTATTCTTATCAATGTTACTATATTCCCAAGTGCATTAGCCTTCTTCTCACAGATACATTAGTGGCCGATGGATCATATATCTTCGGGTACAACTATCAAAATCATATTTTGATAACATATTTGGAATCTATTCGGGATTTGAGCATCGTACCATATGGTAGATCAATACTCTTACTTATTGACAACTGAGTATTTCTTTTCTCGACATCGATAAGATAATCACGGTTTCTTTTCAGTGTTTGAGAATACTTATTAGACATTTTAATTTATTGTTTCCCATTAGGTTTGGTTAATTTCATTTCATCCCACATAATCAGTTTTATCTTTGGATCGTATCCAAATCCATTTTACTACCAATATATCTAGAAGAAATTCTTTCGCCACGAAGTTTGTTTTTCTTGAAACAACAATCGTTTCACAATATAATGGGATTGGTATTCATAAACATTTTATGAATAGCCTTATATATGTGTATATGTATATATAACCGATCTGCTTTTAGTTTACGAAATTTATCCTCAAAACATAAATTGGTCAATGTTGTTTGGTCCCAAACTCCTTTAGTGTGGTCCCTACAAGATCCATCACAAACAATTACTATGTACAGTTTTTTGACTCGCACAACCTATCAACTCATTAACCTAGGATATGTTGGGGTTCTTATAAACCCTTATCTTGTATGATTTTGTAAACAATTCTTTTAGATGAAATTAATTTTAAACTTACGTTGCTTTCTCTTCAGTATATGACCTTAGAAAAAGAAGTTAACTCAACTTAACTCATTGTTAATCGTACTTTGTTCAACAAAGTTTTCTTTATCGATACATCATTGTGTATCATAAGTGTATCATAAGGAGGAGCGAATTTTGAGATTGCATCCTTATTTATTTTGGATACATTTGAAACTCATTACAATATACTTGCCTATTCGATCAAATCAAATCATTTTATTTTCTTTTGCATGTTATATTATTTACTTTCATTTTATATTCTATGAGCTTACCATAGGCATACTACATGTGTGACACATTTGTGTGCTTGTGATAATTCATCATTGAATTTAACAAAGTACAAGGAACCATTGTTGGTATTATTAGACTTAAGATTGCATACATCAATATGCATCAATTCCAAGAGTTCGCCAACTCTTATGTCCCTTCTATAGAATGAGTGCTTTGCCCTTTATCGTTTGAGATATAATCCACTAGTACTATATGATTCATAATTATATGATCAAAAAATCATTTCTCAAAACTGTGGCTTAGTCCATAATTCCAAAATAATTGCAAAAAATTTAGATACTTCTGTCAGTATGATCATAAATAATGGTTTTACTTTATAATGAATGTTCAAAATATTCATATTGAAATAAAACTATATTTATTTTCAGTCAATACTGAAAATAGTTATTTTTTCACAAAAAATATTTAGTATGCTTATGAAAACAATTTTGTAACTTGATTTGATTTCCAAGAAGTGTAATATGGTATGTTCCTACTATTTCCGCCATTACTATAATAGCGTACAAAATATGAAGCTCCATTCAACTACTTATAACAAGATTTTATTTCATTCACTGGAACTAGTTTACAGTCATGAGTTTCAGATCAATTATCTTAAACTCAAAGAAAAACTTTTACAGAAAACAATTTTCTATATGAAATTACATTTGAAATAGAAATCAAAATTCTCATTCCATATTAAGTATCTTTTAGTATTTTATACAATTCTTGTTTCCAATGTTTCTTCATGAAGCAGAAGTGGCCATTTACTCTCTTCGTCCTAATTGAGCCTACAGTTACATCCACTTTCATATATTTGCTTTCCTTTCCAAATGGTTGAACCATTCAAAAGGAAACCCTTATACAAGACTATAATGAACTATTTACAAAAGTGCATTTAGTCATCCTTAACATTTAAGGATATCAAATAAGTTTCACTTTACATAAACTGAACGAACTGAAATTTCATTGATCGAATTCGTAGATACATCCTGTAGCACTTGGCTTAGTGCTACATTGAACACAAACAAGATCCTTATTGCAATTAATCATATTGAATACACGATCTCACGTTATGGTTTACTTACTTATTTCAAATGAACTGATTTCATCAAAGTTTCGTACATTATGAATTGCGATCATTCACCATATAACATTTATATGGTTATGGGATTCGGCTTTGGTGCGAAAGGTCACAAGTTTGAAACTTGCGTAACGTGATTCGAATGTTTATTGACATGTGATATGTTGTCCTAGTGACATGTTGTATATAAAGTACCATTTCAAAAAAAAAACATTTATATGTGATCGAATATGGATCAAATATTTATATTATTGTATTGCTTTAGAGTTTAAAACTCATAGAAGACAATACACGGTATCAGGGAAATAAACATGTAAGTGGCCAAGTTATGAACATATTTTTAGTTGTATAATTAGGCACTTGAATGTGTCTTGAATTGACAACATGCAAAAATTTACTGGTAAGTATATTTTTTTATATTTCTATTTACTAATCTTAATTCAGTTCATTTATATATTTCAAATGATAAACATTTTATTAGTTATATTATTTGCACAAATTTATCAAAGAATATTAGTTTAACTAATGCATAATAGATGTTCTTATACCATTAGTAAAGTTAAATATATTTTTTGCATTTTACTAATAAGTTCCCACCAGGCATTTATGTTTCTCAAAATCCTAAGAGGAAACACGGAAATCATTTGATTTCACTAGTGAGTGTTAGGATTCACTTGCCTTGGAATTCTGACCATGAATTTGCTGAACAAATCATAGGCCCACAAGAGATGGATGACACTTTATCGATTATATCATATACAACTCTTAACATGTAGTCTTTGTCCTAATGTCATTGCGACCTTGAGTTTTCTCAACAAATCAAAAAAGATTATTCACTCGTACCTACCATTTTGCAACGGCATAAGTATAGTATATATATCTTGAGTTTGATCAACAAATACATATAGTTATCTTACCTCCTCTAGTTAGTATATTAATAACACTACACATCACATCTCTAGCTTGAATTTGCTCAACAACCAAAGAGTATGCAAGTAATTCATTAATATATAAATGGTAAAGGACAACGCTTATATTAAAGGTTCGTAATCTTTAATATATTTATTTGAGTGATATTGACTTACGTAATAATGTATTTTTTATGAAATACCCTCGTGATTCAAGTGTCAGTCACATCGAAAATCATGGTATACGTACTATATGTATGTATTTAATCCTTAAATCTAATTTGGGATTACTACATTTCCACCTTTTATTATACATTTATATTATATAAGTTTAAATGTTGTATAATAATTTATAATCTTAATTAACTTATATAATAATATTATGTATAATCGTAAATTAGTTTTATTAATTAAATCTTCAATCAATCAATTAATTAACATTATAATTAATCTAATATTTATTTATTTTAAACATTTTAAATTTAATTTATATACTGAAACATTTATAGTAATACACATATATCATAATACATGTATATTGACTGTTTTAATTTATTTCAAATAATTTCGAAAGTTATATAGTGATTACCTTAAACATTTTATGATAAATTTACATATTTTTAGTTTAATTAATATTAATTTATTTAATCCAAATCATTATTATTAAATTTTTTGAAATAATTGTTTAATTTTCAAAATAAAACTTTTATAAAAAATTTAAATGTTTTAAATCTAACCTTTTAAATTTAGAATAGAATTTATAATTTCAAGAGAGATTTTGAAAACTAGACCAAGGCACAAATTCAATTTGGGCATTTATATTAGGGATAAACTTTGGGCTTACTTCACCTTCAGGCCAGGCTAGTTAGAGCAGGGTACTTGATTATCCAACAACCCAACCTTAGAAACTATCTTTCTAGAGATTGCTTCATGAAAAAGATTTACAAAATAAAGGAAAAAGCCTTTGATCCCCCTACAAAGGCCTGGTCAAAGCATTATAAGCCTTTGGGCTTGCCTACAAGGCCTGACCGTAGCACCTCCTAGAGGGAGGTTGGAGTAGGCTTCTGGTATAGCCTATAAGACAAGGCCAGAGCACCGTAAGCCTTCGCTCTCGTCTGCATGGCCTGGCCGGAGCGCCTCCTTGAAGGAGAATGGAGTAAGCTTTTGGTTCAACTAAGATGGCCTAGTCAATGCACCGACCAGCCTTCGGTTTCGCCTATAAGGCCTGTCCAAATCGCCTCTTATAGGGAGGACGGCTTAGACTTTGGTCCCACCTAACATGGCTTGGCTAAAGTACCGACCAACAACATTCGGTTTCGCATATAAGGCCTGTCCGGAGCACCTCCTATAGGGAGGGCGGGTTAGACATTGGTCCCGCCTAAGATGGCCTGGCTAAAGCACCGACCAGCCTAAATCCTTACCTAAAAGTTACAGAAAGGGCAACCATATATAAAGAAATCAATCATACGAATCTAATTCCATCTTATTGATGGGCCAAAGCAATCTTCTAAAGGAAGAGAAATAAAAGACGATCAATCTTGCCCCAAGGCAAAGTCAAAGCAACCTTGAAGGGAAAGGTTAGGTAATTTTTCATGCTTATTGTAATGACTCGTAAATTTTGATATTTAAAACTATTAAATTAAATAAGATTTTGAAATTTAATATTGTGAGAAATTAAATTTTATGATTTATTATTGAGGAAATAATTAGAATATGAGTTAATAATGTTGTTTGAATGCTATTGATAACTATTTAATGTAATTTCAATCAATTGAAATAAATTTTAGGTTAATTTGGTTATAATTATAAATAAATAAATTAATTAAATGATGAATGTAATGGTGAGATTGTATGTAATTGATTGATATTGGTTAATGTAGAATATGAAAGGGGGGAATTAATTTAAAGGACAAAAATTTATATATTTTTAGCCTCAAGGACACGACCTCAATATTTAAACCACAAGAACAAACATTTTACTAAAAATTATTCATAAGGACAAACATTCTTTTAAAATTATTCATAAGGACAAACATTTTTCCAAAACTGCTACCAAACAAAAAACTGATACCTAAAAACTGCTAACGATAACTACAAACTGATACCTAAAAACTTAAAAACTGATACCTAAAGAAAGTTGTCCTTCAGGTTAAAATACTGAAGGTCTGTCCTTGAGGCAAAAATGCTGAGAAATTTTGTCCTTGACAATAATTTCCTGAATATGAAATCAGTGATGTGGTAAGTAGTTATAATATTTGTTTGTAAAGTATAAATTTATAAATGTTATAAAATTACTTAAATGTAACAATTGTTCATTTATCATCTCATTATTTAATATGTTTGGAATTAATTTGGAAATCAACGAAAATTTATGTAATTAATTATTCCAGTTAATTTGGTAAAAGATGTTAATGGTAAAATAATGAATGTAATAAAATGTAAACTTATGTTAATATAGTTCATAGGGTATTGTTGATTGAATAATAAGGATGATAACATAGGTTTGAATGTAATTGGATGAGAATTGGATGCGTAGTTAATGGCATGAATTGGATAATAAAGGAAATTGTAAGCAACGATAAAATGCATATTTATTTAAGGAAATAAAATGTGTGATTTAAATGGTAACATACCAAGTTGATTTTAAATAACAGAATGAGGTAAAACAATTAATTGGTAAGTGATGGATGTCTTTTGTTAGTGCAATGAACGTTACAACTGTTTAATAACGACAATAGAAATTACAAATATGTTAGAAACAATAAATTGGAAATTTATAACCACCATTTAATTTGAAATATATATATTGAACTGGCATTTAACCTTTTAAATATGATAAGGAAACACTACAACAAAATAGCCTTTTCATAACGGGCAATGCCCGTTGTAATATGAATTTCGCAACCAGGCCCGGCCCAACCGGTCATGTTGCCCTAGTCTGAACTTAAAAAAATTGTCCCAAAAATTTACTGCTTTCCATACTCGAACTTTGGTTGCTTGATTTAAATGACAATAACCTAACCACCTCACTACATTGTCAATTAGTTTTGTTATTATATAAACCATTTTTATCTAAATAAATGACTGAACCCATCACCACCACCACGTCGTTGCCCCCGCCAAGTCGGTTGCCCTAAGCGGCTGTCTTGCCTGCCTTGCCCTAGGGCCGGCCCTATTCGCAACGGGCATGCGCCCGTTGTATTAGGCCTCGTTGTAATAGGTCGACCATATTTTACAACGGGCAATAAACATTGTAAAAGGCCATTGCAATACATCTTTTTACAGCGGTCATCAGCCCTTACAATAGACTCTATGACAACAATTAAAGCCCGTTGTAAAACGTTGAAACTTGCAATGGGTTCTGACCGTTGTAATAGCCTATAATACAAGTGGCATAGCCCGTTGTAATAGACTATAATACAATTGGCATAGCCCGTTGTAATACATGATATTGCAACGGTTTCTGACCGTTGCAAAATAAATGCAAATTTAAAAAAAAATTATAGCAGCATCCATGCAATACATCCATACCAATAATGAATAATTTAACGAGTATTAAATATTATCATAAAACAACCAAAATCACATGCTAGAGTCATAAAATTCCAACACATTCCAAAAAGTTAGATAAGTTTACATTGACATAGTTCTAACATACACATGACAACTAGTTTCATAACAGCCAAATACGTAAAGCATTAACACATAAGCATAAAGCTTTTGTCAATGAACTCATCTTTCTTTGATTGTCGCTTTCTCTTTTCCCGCTCTCTTTCTCTTTTCCTTTTGTTTTTCTTCTTGCTTTTATCCACATAATCTTCCTCTCTTTCTTCTTTCGTCTATATGGACAGGTGAAAAACACCAGTTTATATGTGCAATAATTGAATGGTTACATGTCCTTATAAGTTATAGTCAATGAGCAAAGTAATGCTACTAAATATATAAACAAAATGTTTATGCCAGGTTTAAACAATAATATAAAAATCTAGCAATAATCTTAAAATATATGATGTTGATCTGAATGATATAAACATCACGTCTGAATATATTTTTAGCACAATTTGCTATATGTAGATCTAGTAAACATGATTATATTCAATAATAAGTGAATGCAACAATATTGAAGGATTTAACACGCAAAGAAAACTATGTAACTAAATATGCAAAGGAAACTAACGAACGAGAAACATGTCATATGTGGTGCATAAACAAAAAAAAAACACCACCAAATTTTTTGCCTAATTCTATCATCAAGAATCCAGCAAAAGGAACAGAGCTCCATTTTCAATATCAATCTTTCAAAAGTATTGTAAAAAGGCTGTTTAAACTAAAAACTTTTTAACTCCCTGCTCGAACAATGTCAATCAATTTTCAATATCACAAAGAATTTGAGTGGAGGTGATAAGAATATAATATTTTATTGTAGCATCTCTTTTATTGTTAACACACATTGTCTACTCAAAAATAATGTTGGATAATAAGGAAAAAATTACGAAAACTTTTATATATTGAATGTATTACCTACTGCTCAATATTTCCACCATGCTTTCTTCTCATTTTCCTTTGTTGGAGGAGGTGATTTCAAAACTATTGATTGACAGAGATGAAAGTTTAAATGTGAGTAGTAGTTAGGTTTTTGACACTTACAACCATGCTCATAAATGGACTCATGTTATATATACTCGTCTATACTCCTTGCATTGTACTGGCAAATACTTTTGCAAGTTAATGAAAATGGTTAAACTAATATTACGCAGGAGAAACTTATGGAAATCCATTTTATGCACAATAAATTGTTCTGTATATATAACGAAATATGAACCTAGATTGAAAATTTTAACAGACTGATTGATATTATATAACTGGAATTTGAGATGGAAAAGGTGTGAAACAGGGTTGAGATTAAAGGTGAGCTAACACCGTCAGAGACTTATTTGTGAAATATAAAATGTACTTTAACCAAAGTCAATATTCAACGTACTTTGATTAAATTAAAAGCCAGGGATATTAATGAGTAAGGCTTCCATTCTGTCCAAGAATGTGGGATGTTGAGGTAAAGTCATCTTCCAAAGCAAACATTGATATATGAAAGAACAATGTCATTCCAATTTGGAATATAGTATTAGCTTGTCTATGTTACATACCCAAAAAAAGTAGTAAACGAATGCGTTAAAAATGAGAAAATTACCAAAACATGACAGGCGCGCACTTGAATGCTAGTTTCATGCCTTCTTTTCATCAAAAAGTTATGTATATGACGTACTATACTAAAATATAGTACTAAGCTACAAAATGGTACGCTGCAATGAAAAATAAATAGAATTTTAAACATTAAAAAGGAATTTAATGTACAAAAATCAAATGACCACAGTTTACAAAAATATCCTATTATAATGATAATTACGAATCATGTCCACGCAAGAAGTGGAAACCTATATATCATAGCCATGAATTCTACAATATCGCCATTACAAGACATGATGATTATACATATATATCTTTTCTAATCTACGGATAAAGTGTATTTTATGTAAACAAAGATAATGGGAGGAAAAGGTTCGGTCGCATATGTATCATCCCATTATCTCTAACTTGATTTTATTTATTATGAATTCTAATTTTTCCCTCTTTATTTGACATATCAACCAAGTTGTATCATGTCAATAATTAAATAGGATGATTTATTGTATTTATAACCAATTCAAGAAAGCCCTAAATCTCTAGGAAACAAGAAAAAGCATGGGTTGCCTGAGATATGGAAGAGTCATTATCTTCATTAATGATGGATTCTGAGACATAGAATCTTACCACTCCGATTTATCTATCTTGCCATCCCTATTCACGTCAGCTTCTTCAAATGTCTGTTCATAGCAACATTGTAATCAAAGGATGATATCAAAACCCAAAAAATAAATATACTCAACTGAGCTACACCACTACCTTATCTAAGATTGTCTCAAATACTTCATCAGATGGTCTCATTTCGATTCGGATAGAAGAGCAACTTGCATCTACTTAACCTATAATTTGATAAATAGCTACTAAAGGTAAGTGATAAAAATAAGAATAATTTATACATGTATATACAAAAGAAGTAAGATTAACTTAAATAAAATAGCAGAAAAAAGCAGCAGCAGAGACTGTTATCATAAACATCAACCTGGGTGACAGACAACATGAAAGATGTCAATAGATTAACACAAGCAATAATACTCAAATTTTGCTTTCAATGTGTATGGCCTTACATCAGGATTTATCAGTCTAACCCTCTAACTTGCAATAAAAATATATATGCTAAATTGTATTTCAGTACATAAAAATGCATATAAATTTTTAGCACAACCAACTCATAAATTCTATCATCAAGAATCTATGCAAAAGGATTTATCATAGCTGTATATACATCTCTAGCCGTAGTTCTAAAAAGGAGTTAATAATGTAGATATACAAGCTCGTAAAGGAATAAAACTCCATTTTCCTTCATCAAACCTCTATACATGTATGATTCAATTCATAAAAAAGGCTAACAATCCAAACCAATACAAACTAGTGAAATATATATACACTAACAAAAAGGTGAAATACACTTGAGATACCAAAACATTTTTCTTAATCTAAATGCTAGTAATTTCTACTTACAACAGGATAAAGTGTTTGCATGATTCTTATATGCTTTTGTGTAATACATGCTAACTAGTTAATCTTAGTAAAGATGTGTCCAAAGCCAAACTAAAATGAAAAAGACGGTCCAGATCTTAGTAAAGTTAACAAAAAGACGGTCCATATTGAAGCCACAGTTAGGTGTCAGTTGTCATATAGATTATAGACCTTCAGTACGATGCAAAGGACATATAGGCAATCACAAAACTAAGGGAAAACATGATACCAAAAAGCAAAACAAAAGTAGCCTACGCTATTGTCAAGTGTAACTTATCATCTAACAATGATATGGACAATGAATTGAAATTAACCTAAATATAGGTATTCTACATAATCTCATGTTCATGTTTGCAATCCAAACTAAAAAAATATCCTTCATTTATTTTTTAATAGAATACTGTTGTATTGTAGTACATAGTGCATAACTAAATTTATTTTATTACTGTTATGTTTTAAACTCAATTCAGTACAGCACAAGCACATTTAACCATAAGAAATGCTTTTTACTGGTGTTTTGATGTCTCTTTTACCTAGACGAACTTTGGTGGAAGAGGTTTACCCAAAAAGTAATTTTGAAAAGCACTGCTGTACATGGAAGTGCATTAATGAAATTAGTGAAATCAAATAGCTAAGAGAATCTGTAATGGATGTTATCAAACAAGTTAAGTTCAGAAGTTACAAAAGGATTAAATTTAACTTCACATTGAAGATGCTATGCCACTTGCTAACGCTGTCATATTCTACTTTCTTAGCTAACTATAGAAAGTCATTTATCTAGCGAAAGTAAACCCATTCATTATGTTTTGTATCAAAGTCTCCCAAGTAAAATCAATAAATAAGTCAAAAAGAGTATGACGTACCTTATTATCCAGAAGCAACAGAGTTCTCGACTTGTCAAACACGAATTCATAACAGCGTCCAACTTGAAGCAATAGGTAAAGGTGATGTTGAGTTCCTTGTACCTAGAGTTTTAGATCTTGACATCGACAATACATGAAAGTACGACAGCTTCGCGAATCTCAAACACTCCTCCACCTGCCGGTCCTTAGCACTCGGAACTTGCCTGTGTAGTTGCGATCAAGGGGGACGTTTACGGATTTGCGGTCGCGGTGGACTAGGGTTTCTGATTTCGTTTAGTCGAGGAGGATGTTTGCAGCCTTTGATGGTAAAAGAACTCTTCTTCAATTTGCCCCCAGTCTCCATTGCTTTGATTTGGGATTTAAAACTGAATTTAGGGTTTCTACTTTTTATTTGGGGGTGTGAGAACGATGTGGAAAGATAAGGAAGGACGAAGGAGAATTTCAGGTGAAGGCACAAAATGCTAATGTCATCCATTGGATTAAAGAAATGATTGATGGTGGTGATTATCTCTTCAACTATTAGTAATCCAGTTGTTGTTTTTGACCAAAAGTGTGTTAGTGTTTCCTTGTGAAGTTCAATAGATAAGTTATTAAGTAATAGTTGGTTTGGAAGCGCAAACTTTTGGTCCGACCACAAACTTTCGAAAATACTCTTTACCCGTATATAATTTAACATCCATCTATATATGTTACCAAATTCCTTAAAAACTGATCTAACAAATAAACTCACTTTACAAATTCAACACGTGTCTTTACAAATATTAATAAACGTTAATATCACTTGAAAATAGAACTCGATAACTAGTTTTTTTTACAAATTCAGAACGCTTATATATTATCAAATCTTAATATCAGTTTAAAATATGATATAACAAATGAAATTCCTTTACAAATTCTTTCTTTATTAACTAATAATAGAAATATAAATTCAAACTACCAAGAAATTAGATACTGAAACTTAAAAATAAAAATTCAAACAAGCTATACATGAGTTCAACGCAAAATACGACTAAATATGTCTAAAAATTATTTTTTTGAATGTTTTGAAACATAAATAATTTGTAGAACAACTCACGCTCGAAGCGCATGCCGTAATGCTCGTATTATTATAAATACAATTATGAACGGCATGTCCGTGTTGTTTTTGACCAATAGCGTATTAGTGTCACCCATTAAATATTGAATATCGCTAATGCAAAAAATTAATTGTAAACTTTATTTATTTATTATTTATTTGATAATTAATATTTTGTTCAAATAAGCGAAAATTCAAATCATGGTAAAACTATTATAGCTGTTTGTAATCTGAATTCTAATTCAAACATAAATGAGATATATCATTTTTTAGATGGGATGCCAAATGCATATGGAAGTAATAATCCACTACGTAATGTTTATATTTTTCGAATTTAAATTTTTTAAACATTTTGGAATTTTCTAAAATTTTGAATATTTAGTAAAATTTTAAATTTATTAAAAAAAAATTATATTTTCGTTTTTTAATATAAAACATTTCAGAATTTTATTTTTTAATTTTATGAATATTATTATAAGAATAGTTAATTAATTATTAAGAAGTAAAAATTATTAAATAGTAAATTAAATATTATTAATTATATAATATTAATTATTAAATATAAAACTATAATAATTATTAAATATAAAAGATAATTATTAATTATAGATAATAACTAGTAGTTATAAATTATTTATTAATAGTAATTAATTATAATAAATTATAAATAATGATGTATATAAACTATCATTTATCATTATTAATTACAAATTATTGGATAAGTATCTATTATTTGTTATTAGCTATAAATTACTGATTATTATAATATTTAAAAAAATAGTAAATATATTAAAAAAATTAACTTTAATTTGGCAATTTCTTTAGTGAACGTTTCCTCAAAAAAAATTTCAAACCTATGAGTAAAACAACTTTTATTTTAGTAAATTAATATTTGCAACTTTTAGGGATAAAGTTGTTAAAAGCAATGTTTTTACAACTTTTTCATAATAAAAGTTGTTAAAAAAGTACGATTACAACGTTTGTTATTATTAAATGTTACTTCATATTTATTAATTATAATTTAATGTTAATTATTAACATTTAATAATTAATATGTATATATTATTAATTTTTAATATTAATTATTAATTTATAATAGTAATTATTAATCATAAATTATTAATATTTATTGTTAATTATAAATTATTATATATTTAATATTAATTACTCCATATTACTTAATAATAATTGGAAAGTAAAATTAAGCATGTTGGAATACTAATTATATATAATAATTAGTAATTATTTATTAATAATCATTAATTATTATAAGTTATAAATGATAAATATAACATTATTAACCATTAATTATTAAATATTAATAAATAATAATATTATTAATGATTAGTAATTAGTAATTAGCAATATAATATTATAATTAGTAATTAGTAACATATGATTAATATAATATTATTAATGATTAATTATTAAATATTAATAAATAAAAATATTAATTTTAAGAAAGCATTGTAATTATTAATTATTGATTGTCGAAAATTGCAACAGAAATTTATTATAACGGGCATTTTATGATCGTTGTAAAATTAGCATCGGTTAAAACGGGCATTTTTGACCGTTGTAAAATTAGCACCTATTACAAAGGGCATTTTTAGCCCGTTGTAAAATTGGCACCTATTACAACGAGCGTTGTAAAATTGACACCTCTTACAATGGGCATTTTGCGACAGTTGTAAAATTGGCATCTATTACAATGGGCAATTTGTGAACGTTGTAAAATTGGCATCTAT
Organism: Allium fistulosum; assembly: GCA_030737815.1. Classification (NCBI taxonomy): domain Eukaryota; kingdom Viridiplantae; phylum Streptophyta; class Magnoliopsida; order Asparagales; family Amaryllidaceae; genus Allium; species Allium fistulosum. Next base: position 1,435,207,963 of record CM060903.1, read on the forward strand.
TACAACGGTCATGAAAGGACCATTGTAATAGCATTCTATTACAACGGGCAGTCATTGCCCGTTGTAAAAAGGGCGTTGTATAAGGCATCTATTACAACGGTCCTAAATGGACCGTTGTAATAGCCTTCTATTACAATGGGCAGCAAATGCCCGTTGTAAAAAGGGCGTTGTAATAGGGTATTTTTGTTGAAGTGGGAAACAAATTAATATTGCATTAATTGATATTACATCTTTTAATTAAGATAAAGTGGAACGATTCGTAACTTTTAACAACTTTAAAATGGCAGTATTTTGAATTTAAATAAAAAATTAAATTTGAAAAATAAATTGAATTTGTGATGGTGAGTGTTTTATTTGACCAAATTTAATAGAATATAATTTCTTTGTGAAATTTCACATTTTGGTCAAACTTAGTCAAAGTTTGACTTTTGATTGGAAAATTTAAATTTGAATTTTAAAATTTTATTATTTTTATATGATACTAGACTGAATTCTAATCTCCTCTCCATTTTTCGTTTTGTCAAAATCGAATTCCTATTGCTCTAAAAATATAAATTACTGTGAAAAATTGACATAAATTTGCAGTATATATTTGTGTTTTTGGCTAAGTCTTATTGGGTTTGTTTAGTCTAATGGGCTCCTTAATAAACAAAGAGACCCTAGGAACCCTAAGAGACGTTGGACCCTTCCTTTTCCCACCCATTGACCTTCTATTTCCTATCTGATTAAACAAGTACGTATAGATTTTTCTCATTGATAAACTTTTAGCGTACTCTTCTTCTTCCTCCTCAAATCTATAGAACTCTAAAACTCCAAAATCACAAATCCCCAAACTTCATCCCTCCTCTCTTCAAAACCCTTCCATCCTCTCTCCCTTTGTCGCCGCCCTCCACCACCAATTCCGACCATCTCCTCTCTCCTCCTCTATTTTATAAAAATAAACACAATTTGTTCGATTTGCGTTGCCGTGCTTTATTTTGCGTTTGGATTGTTGCTTTGGATAGGATTGATTAGCTTGTCGTGTTTGGATTTTAACTTGTATCTATCTATTTGTGTTGTCAAAAACTCTCTAACCTCAAAAGGTAAGCAATCACACATGATTAACATTTTTATTGTTAGGTAAATAAACATCGATTGAAATTTTATGAGAAATGTTTGCATTAGATAGGAATATGTGATATATGTTGTTATGTTCCCTTGAATTTGTGTTATAATATTCACATGCACATGTTGTTTTATATGTCACAAATAGTATGTTATGTTGATTTGATTAATTATCACATATGTATGTTAAATATGTCACATATGATATGTTAGAAAATATGTTATGTTAGAAATTTTTTTATATATGCCATGTTGAAATATGTCACATATGCTATGTTGAAAAAAAAGTGAGGTTAATAAAATCATATGTTGCACATGCTATGTTAATAATATGTCACCTATGCTATGTGGAAATAATGTGTTATGTTTGGGAAAAATGATATGCCATGTTATTTTACTGTAAATCACCTTGCAACTTCCTTGTATATATGTCATGTTATATATTTATATGTTATGTTAGTGTATGACATGTTAAAATTTGAAATATCAACTTATGCTGTTTATGATATGTGACACATGTGATATGTTAGTTATGCATGTGTATATATTAAATTGTTAATTATGCACGCATGTTGGTCATTGACATGTTATGTTATTTATGTTATTATTGTTCTCACACTCCAAGTTCTCTGATAGTTAGCAAAAGCACTTTGGGTTGAAATGATATATACCCGATATAAAACCACTTTGGGTTTAAATAAATTGATTTAGAAATAAAATTGGAATATTGTAAGTTTAAATTAATGTTTGAACTTGAAATTATGAAATTGAAATTTAATTGATTTAATGAAAGTTTTAATTGGATTTTTAGAATTAAACTTGTTGTTTGATTTTAATTTAATAGCTTTAAGTGAAAAATTGAAATCTGAAGTTGAATTTAATAATGAATCGATTGGAAACGAACATTAAAGTCAGTATTTGAACTGAACCGATTTATAATGTGAAAGATGATGTTTATTTAAACCTAAGCATTTCACTTATTGAGTTATCTGTACATTTGAATTGAGTTGACTTACTTACATAAGAATTTAGTCCCGACTCGGGTGTTTTTGTTTTACTTTACGCTCGGGTCAGATCGAGTATTTCAGTTTAGCGAAGATACTTATTTCTGAAGACGAAGACAGAGTCGAGGACCGTATCTACTACTATTATAGCAATTGTCTATTCTCCTTAAAAAAAATGTAAATTCTGATTTTGTTGAAAGTAGCTTCATGAACTGTTTATGTATCTATTTTGTGTACTATACTTTATCCTTCCGCTTTGAGATTCTGTATTTTGTTCTTTTGAATCTTATTTCGTTTGAACAATCCCATTAATAATCTGTCTTTTGAATAGTTTGAGTTAGACATGTGTGGTTTATTGTCGACTTAAACTGTCTAAAAAGGCGGGTTGTTACAGTTGGTATCAAAGCCAGGTTTAGAAATACCTTAGCCTGTTGGGGTTTACTCATTAGAGATAAGGTTAGTAATACCCTATAATGAGTTTGAGTGTGTGTGTGTGTGTGTATATATACAAGAGCGCGTATTTGTTAGTGCTATAAATTGTTTTCTATAGTTTTGAAATGAAATAAATTTTTTCCTAACATTATATGATATATATATAAGGGAATGAATTTTTTTATAACAAATATAGTTATTTGTAATATGTTTGTTTCAGGAAATAATAATATTTAATTATTATCATTTATCTTTGATCAGTTGTATTCAGTCAGTTTATAAGCGTTGGCTATTATTGTTGATTTGAATTTATGAAATAAACACTAGTTTAATAATGGTATATTAAAGAGAATAAAGTGAATGATTATATGAACACGATTTCTAAGTTTAGCCTTAATAAAGAGAATTTAAACTGAAAAACTGAGAACTAAAATTCTGATGTTTTAGAAATTGGTTTCCTAATATTTTGTAAATAATAGTAATATTATTCAAAAGTGAATAATTAGGATATTTGTTTATGAAATTGAAATGTTTTGTTGTGAATCTTGTTGTTTTGTTGATTGGCAGTTTCAACTATTGGAATAAAATGGAATGTTATGAAATTCTGGACAGTTCAAAATTTTGAAATTAATTTTAGTGTTAAAACTTAGTAATTTTGTAAAATTATAAAAGTTGAATTTTATAACCTTAATTGGAAAAGGCAAAATGAGTAAAACAAGATTTGAATTGTTAAAATTTATGTTAAGAAAATGATTCTGAAAGTTTGTATGTACTTTTAGGATGAATATGGTACTATAAGTGTGAATTTAAGTTTTGGAGTGTTTGAGTTGAAATTGTGGAGAAAAATGTGTTTTAAATAGAGTTAAATGGTTGTAAAAATGTTTATAAACTTAGTTAAAATTTATGAAATGTGTCATAATAATTTGAAAAGTAAAAGTGAAAACTAATTGGATAAACAAATATGAACTAAAATCAAATGATTATAAATAAAGTCATGACCTGTAAATTGTTTATGAAATAAATGGATGTTGTAAGAAATGGTTATAATTAAAGTTGTGATAACTTTAAACTCGAATAATTTCTTATAAAATAGTTAAGCCTTTATAAATTGGTTATAAACTTAAGGAAATTTCTTATGAAATGATTCACAAATAAATGTAGCATTAAATGAAAAATACTATATGTGAAAATGAATGTGATTTATAATGAAGGGAGATGTAGTAATGTTATTTATTAATGATTATGTCATTAAATGGAGATTTTTTTTTTAATTGATAAGAGATAAAATGTGTATAAATGAATGAGATTTATAATTTGAATTGAAAATGTAATTGTGATGAAACAAATTGGAATAAATACGTAAGTTGTACGTATATTGTTTTATTCGCATAATTAATTTGATCCGGATTTGAATACACAAGTTCGAGGTGAATTACACCATTTCATGTTAGGATATTTCATTCGATTCTTAATGGCGAATATTTGATATGGATTTTTGGTCTGATTCTAAAATTCTCTATCATAGTATATGGCTATGCAAGGAGAATGATGGTTTCTGATCAAGAAACCTTATCAAAGTCTGCACTAGGGAAGTCGAATGAACAATACTAGTTCGAAAGCCAAATTGTGTGATCGAGCGAGCGATCGAATGTGATATTGCGTGATGATGACATATGTACATCTTATGTTCTAATGTAAATATATGCTTTGACACTGAAAATGAAAGTTGTTGGGTTGGATGTCCTTTGTAATTTAAATTGGAATTTTTTTATGCAAACCTACTATAAATTCAAAACCATTTTACAAAATTATTTTTATTTTTTGTACAAAATAGTTTTTTTATTTTTCTATTTATCTTATATACAAAGACTATTTTTTTTATTTTATCTTATATACAAAAACTTTTTTATTTTATCTTATATACAAAAACTATTTTAGATTCAAAACTATTCTAAATTCAAAAGCTTTTATAAAGCAAAGATGTTCAATCCCATATGGCTTTTTATGCGGCGTATTGATTTTGGAAAAAATCTTGATTCTCATATAAGATGGACTTTATATAAGTATAAGGTGATTTTGAAAACTATTGATTTTGGAAGGTATTCGATCTGAAGAGATAAATCTTATATACAACGGAATTTATAAAAGAATGATTTTATATATTCGAGACTATTGATTTTGGAAAGTATTCGATCTAAAATGAAATCTTGTATATAATGGAATATATATAAGTGTGATATTTGAAGTTATGATTTTAAAAGAATACTATATATGGTATGATATATTTTGAAGTAAAAGGTATGGAGAAGTACCCTCCACGAAGAAGTATAGTATGATATGCTTCGACCCAGATGGACTTGGGGAATCCAGGAATGGATTTGACCGAATAACCCTAATATACTTGGGTGAATTCAGAAAGGGATTCAAACCGATATGGTTGTCCGGACTTAAACTCATGAGTTCCTCGATTTTTTTCAAGGTAGATGGTTCTTTAGTTTACCTAATGGAGGCGCTTTCAATCGGCAGCGTACCACTGCAGCAGGGGTCGATGGTCCCTTGTTTACGAAATGACTACGATATTTTTTTGGAATTTGGAAGGTGGAAGGATCTTCTGGAAAGTTTTGTGTCCACTGCGTAAACACTGGATCAGCAGCGGGCCACTTCTATAGTAACATCATCGTTTGACATCAGATTTTGAGCTATACTTTTCATATCTGTTTTAAGTATTTTCACTGGGTGTTGAAACAGATCTACTAAGTACTTGGAGATTTCTAGTCTTGTGTTTGATCAACGTACGACCAGAGTCTGTAAGAACAAGGATAAACTTGTTAAAACATCGAGTTATAAAGGTATTTTGATAAAAGTATTTATAAAGGATATTTTGATTATTTTTTCCTTTCTTTTATAAATACTTAAATTTTTTTAAAATATTGTTTATTTATGTAAAACATGGTTTAATAGTAACATATTAGTGTTGTAAATATTATGAGAAGTTATTAGTTAAATAAAACATATTTAAAGTTAATAATTATTGATTTATCAATGATGTTTGAAAAGTATTTTGAGATTTAAAACTAATAAAATTTATAAATAATGGATATAAGGTTTTCAATAACTCCTTTTTAAATATAAGTAATGATGTAAATAATTATTTTCAAACAGTTTACATATATTTATAAAGATGTTATTTTTTTTTAAATGGTATTTATAGATGAAGCAATAAATTTTACAGATGAATTTTTTTGTAAAGTATTAAAGTATTAAAGATGATTGATTTGCAAATGAAGTTTTCAAATGAATATTTCAAGTAAAATTTATATAAGTTTCTTTGAATGTATAATTTAAAGATATTATATAAATGGACTATATAAAAAAAATGTATTTTACAATTTTATAAAAAAAATAAATGATTTGGGAAATTTATTTATAGTATTATGCTTGAAAAATAAATTGGAATCGCTATTTTTGAAAGTATAGTTTGAAATATTTCCTTGATTTCGAAGTACTAATAGTAAATTTAAAGGTTTATTTACCATTTGAATCTTGTATTAAACCAGAATAAATGTTTTTCCATGATTTAAATATTCATTTTAAAACAAGTGGGTAAAATTAATTATGAAGATATGAAATTTTATACTTTGATTCGAAAATTTAATGTAAGATTTGAGTATACTATTAGTTTCAGTTTAATAATCTTGAGTTTATACTTATTTTAAAATAACGAGTCTAATAAATTATAAGGAACTTTATTTTAAAAGCTTATTATAATGTTTTGATATTAATTTCTAACATTGTTTTAAACTTTTTGGAAAATCCTTGCATAATGCTGTAACGACCCTGAATTTTGAACAATTTAATTTGAGAATATTTAATTAATTTTAAATATTTGAACGATGATTTGACTTGAATTTCAAATTATCAGAATGAATTGGCGATTAAATTTTTGAATTTAATCTATTGAAAGTTGAATAAAATTTGAATCTTCAATTTTAAACCGGTTAAAAATAATTTAAAGGCTTGGAGAATTCATATTGATAATACTGAAGATAATAGAAGCTTCAGAATTGAATTTGAAAGCGATTTGTTCCGTTTTGAAATATTATCGTTTGAATTGAATTAAAAAATAGTCTTCCGAGGCACAGTCTCGGAATTTGACGAAACCAGTTTCATTGGGTCCGTAATATTGAATTATTACTGGATTTCAATTTCGTATTTATCAGAATTGTTTTGTGAATACACGGCGTATAAACGCGTAGAAAATTTAATAGGATTCAAATTGAATTTCTGTAACAACTGGGGTTTTGCCCAAATTATAATCATCGATAAACGATTAAAGTTGACAGATAATTTGTTGTTTATTGTTGGAAATTTTATAACGATAAAATCTTCGTCAATTGGCAATGTAAAATGGTTGTTAAATTTTATTTAAACTGTAAATCGATTGGAATTCTCTTATTGAATTTTATTTGTACGAAATGAATAAATACACCTAGTAAAATTTTAACAACAAGTTTAAACAAAATAAATTAAAGAAATTATCTAGACAAAACAAATTTGATTTTTAAAAGAAAAAAAAATAAAACACCATACTACCCCATACCGGCCCATACCCCTTATTCTCTGTATAAACCACGACATCCCCATCCCTTTTCATTCAAACCCTAAAACAAAAATAAGCGACGGAAAAAAATGGTGGCGATTTTGTTTTCGTTGGATCGTCTTCGAAAAAGAGAGGCGGCTCCGATTCTGGTTTCTTCGATTTGAAAATTAGGGCTTCGAGAAAGGGAAACAGGGGGGGGGGGCGATCAATCTTCGTACTCCTCTTCTCGCTCGCGACCGCTTCTGACAAAGGTGAGAAATTTCTCACATCTAATTCAATCTGTCTCGTGGCTATCTTGATTTTGATCGTGTGTTCGATTTTCGTGACCTGTTCACCTTTTTGCTTCGAACCCTTTTATTTTGTCACATAGTTATGGCTTCGGTCGTGAATTGGAACCAATTCGAGGCTTTTGATTTTGCTGTTTGTGTCGACTCTGATTTTGTCTACTGGTCTAGTTTCAGTTTGCATATATTTGTGAGTAACTCCACTTTTATGCGTTGGAATATCTATAATTTCCCTGTTCACGGATTTATGTTCTGGTTTTGATTTAAATTCAAAACCCTTTGATTTAATCTCTGTTAAACTTAAGTTTCAAATGAAACTTGCTTGTTCCATCATAGATTTTAGTTAAAATTTATTTAAGTTAAAATAATTTGGCCATATCTCTGGGAAGTAAAACTCAAGACTGTGTTCATCGGGAAAACTGAAATTTACTCTCTGTTAAATTATTTCAGGTGAGTAATCACTAAAATTTAAAAACAGTTCTTAAATCAAAATCTTACTTGATGCCTGGGATAAATTTATATGGAATGTTTTTGCATGAATGTTCTTTGCTCTGTAATATGATTAAATGGCTGCAGATATGAATATTTAAACTTGTAAACCAAAATTTCGTTTCAAACTTTGCAAACTAAATCAAAGTCTGGATCATCACCATCGTGTTCCAGGTTTAAAGCATTCCAGTTGCAAAGTTTTTTTTCAGTTTTAAAGAAATCGAGCAATACCAGATTCAGGGAACATTTCAGACTTGAAGTCAAGCCTGTCCCCTGTTTATTTGCGTTGATAATGAAGTGAGTAAACAAGCATTTTCACTGTTATGAACCCTGACTTCATGAAATAAAACCTGAACTTAATTTAGGATATTAGATTGAACTGTGCATGTTATTTAAACTGTTGCTCTGTGTCCCTGATATTGTGATGTTGAGTTACTGACACACTTGTCTTGTTGAACTGTAACTGTGCATTTGTATCAACTTGAATATGTTGCATTTGTAATAGTTTGGTCTCTACCGAGCTTCACTTGACACCATACATGTGATATTTGTAGACTTGTACATGATACTTTTGACTATTACTTGAGTACTGCATTTGTTGATTCATCATTGTTGCCAGGTAGATTGATGTCTGCATTTTTTGGCCCTGTTACTTGCTATTACTTGGTGTGTTGTGCTCTATTGTTGCATTTGCACTGAGTCACTGATTTTGGGTCGAGACTTGATTATATGTCTTGACTATCTCATTTGAAGTTGCAGATGTGTTGAACCCGATTTTTTTCTGGGTTTGACCTTGTGCTTGTCTGTGGGTTTTTTTGTGGATCTTTTGTGTAGTTTGACCAGGTCGTGCCATCCAGTTGAACTTGACACTTGAGTGGTCGTTGTTTGACTGTTTATTTTCCTGGTTATTCGCTTGTTTCAACTGCAGTTTTATTATGCAGTTGTTTCCACTTTCTTTTGTGTAGTTTCGCCCTTGCGATCAAGTGGTGGCTGCATTTTCGTTGCAGTTTTACCCTTGATTCCTTGTGGTGGCTGCAGTATTGATTATGTTGATTTTATGAAAATAAATGGGGTTTGGCACTGATTTTGTTTTTGGGTCGTTTAAATTCGAACTACAATGGTTCGAATGAACTGCAGGCGAGACTTTGAACTGCAGTTGTTTGAATTCAAATATTCAGTTTTGAAAGAAAAATATATTTTTTTTTTCTTACTTTGGCACTGCACCTGGTTATTGATTGTGATACATGTACATCAGCTACTGGTTTATGTTCATATATGATTTCTACTTGAGTTGCGCTGTCCAGTCTCATGTAGTTGTTACTGGTGACTTCGGCATACCTTAATTTACACTACAGTTATCTTAGTTCAAAACTGATAATTGATGTTGACTTGGCATAAGCTCGAGCTCTGTAGCCTTGCTTTGTTCAATTCATACTTGTAGCCTTTGTGCCTTGTTGTTCCACTGTTGCACTTCAATTGCTTCTGCTGTTCATGCATACGTGTGGGTCATTGCCCTTGTGCACTTGGACATTCTTTTGGTTTTGCTGATATCTCTGATTTGGCTTCGCAGTTGTGTTGAGTCTTGGTAACAATGACTTGACCTCTGCATTTTGTAAATATTTTACCTCAGCAGTTTTGATTGCTGTTAGTATTCACTGTTGTGATGATTTTATATGCTGTGGTGGCGAGGCAGTGCACGCGTGCGTGCACTGCAGCCACCCAAAAATCGACAGTTTTGAATTGATATTTCTTTGCGTCGTGATGCATTGATCTTTATGCCGTATTGGCGAGGCCGTACACGCGTGCGTGTACGGCAGCCAATAACACTGTTTATCTCTGTTGATGTCTTAAATCTGCTGATTTATTGTTTAACACTGTTAAGTGTTATATTTTCGTTATCCGATTTCTTTGTTTAAAGAGTCGGATAGACGAGAATTATTGTGACTGTCGTCTATTTAAATTATTATTGCCTCTATGCACTAATAAACTGGTTTGAATTAGACTGACCTATGTATTATTTTCTTTTGAATATAATACTCGGGTCAGACCGAGTATTTCTACAGCTTGAAGATTTTCGAGCAGCGAAGTTAGAGAGAGAGTAAAGAACCATTTTTAGTTTCAGAAGAAAATTGTATTTTAAGATATTCCGCTGTATCAGTATTAAATTGTATAAAACTCTGATGTATATAAAAGATTTAAAGTAATGAAATAAATTCTCATTTGTTTTAATTGATTGTTATTATCTGTGTTTCTGTGGCTGATTCTGTTTAAACCTTATAAACTAAATAACAATTCGTCTTTTTGAACGTTTCGAGTTGGTTTAATTACCGACTGGAGGCAGTCAGAAGGGGGAATGTTACAGCGTGGTATCAGAGCTTTGGTTTACACAAAGCTTAGTTTATGATGTTTAATATGAATAGTTACTAGAAACACTTTTAAAAAGGAGAATGTTTTTCTAATCCAAAGAAGTATAAAATTGTTTTATAAAATATAAGATAAATGAATTTGGAATAGATCTTATATAAGTAAAGTGAAGGTTGAATATGAAAATAAAGATTTTTAACTTAAGAAAAGTTAAATCGAATTGAATTAGTATTAATAAATATATGGATTTGAAATTTAACTATAAGGGAGTTAAATAAATTGAACTTGATTTGAAAAATTATTGAGATGAAAAGTTGAAATTGAAAGATAAGTGATTATATGATATGAATTGGAAAGTTTAAATTTAAATAAGTTGTTTAACTTATAAAATGAGAAAGTTTAAGTAAAACCAGTTTTTAAATGGTTGAACAGTTTCGTTAAGTAAAACAAAATCTGAATTTTGAATGTTATATGAATTTGACTTTAGTAAAGTTAAATAAAATAGAATTTCAAATAAATTTGAGACGAACTTAAGTTTTATGGTGAAAATAAATGCAAGTAGAGATAAAATGAAACATAGCTTAAGTAATATTGAATCAAATTGAATTTGATATCTAAATGAATTGATAAAGTGAAGAATGAATATGAATTTGAGTTATATAAAGGAAATTCAACTTTAACTGTAAAAGTGAATTAGTGAGTATGGTGAGTATAAAAATTCAATCAGAATTAGAATATAAACCAATTAAAATTAAGTGTGTTAAACCAAATGGAATGTAAGCAAAGTAAATAAATTTGGTTAAATTGAATGTGCATTGGTTTTGCCAGTTGATCGTATAGAAATTCATTAAGTATTAATGAAATTGAATTAATGGAAATTGGAAGCTATGTAAATTGAATTCAAATTGAAAGGTAAGAAATCTAAAGAGAATCAAATTTGATTTGAATTGAAAGCAACTAACTTGAATATAAATTAGTGAATGTGAACTAATTGGATATGAATGAATGTTAGTAAAATCCAATGTGAATGAATCAAATGCGATTAAATTGAAAACCAAGTCGATGAATGATTTACTAATGGAAAACTGATAAATTTATATAATAGTTTAAATTGGAAATTTTGAATTATTATAACCAGTTTAAATTGAAGATTTGAAAAGTGTTAATAAAATAATTTGTATAAGTGTTAAAAGTGAAATATTTAATGGATTTCATAAGTGGATGAAAAGTTTCAGAATTAAGATTGTGAAGTTATAAAATGATTCGAAGTTGCGAAATAAAAGAATTTATAAGTAATTCACTTATAAATTAAAATTCTGATATAAAACTGAGTTATAGAAGGAATGATTAATAAAGCAATTTTTATAAATTGAAGTCTTTATAAATAGGAATGGAATTTATAAACGTTGTTTATAAATTCGAAACTGACTTATTTTGATAAGTAAAATTCTGTATAGTTTGTTAAAAGTAGTATATTCACAATTTTGGACCGTGAATATATTATTGAGTAAAATGGACATGTTTGGAAAAGTGATATTTTTAAAACGAAGTCAATTGTTTTAAAGATGTTTTTAAAGGCATTGAATATCGAAACCATAGATTTCAACATTCATTGTTGAAATAGACGTTTTCGAATATAAGGAAATGGTGGACTATAACACTGTTGTTATAGTAAATGATTTCCGAAAGGAAATGTTTTGTATAGTATTGGGATTTATACATCTATCTAAATTTCGAATCCCTATACTAGTGATTTTGAGTTGTCGTAACGATGTTTTACGTAACATTCGTTTTAACTCAAATGAATATGTGAAAAAGAATGATTTCCTTAAAGATGAAATATATACTTAATTTTGATTTAAGTATATCGAATATTTTCAAATGTTGAAAATAAAATGGATTTGTGAATTACTTATTTTTAAATAAGTATGGAAATGTTTTTCCAAATATGAAATGTTGTGAATATATTCCGTAAGGAATAAATGATTTGAAATTCATTTTTGAAGTCGAAGTTGAAAAGTTAAATGAGAATTTGAACAATTTGTTCAATTTGAAATTTTTCAAAAAGATTGAATCGTTAAGTTAAAATTGAGTTTAACTTCGACATCAAAGACAATATAAGTTGAGCTTTGAATTTCAGATGATGATTTGGATTGCATGTCTAACATTGTGAATTGATGACATAGCAATTGATCTCTATTAAATATATATCTGTTGGTGGCGGAGAATTTATTCTCTTAGCTTAACACCCTTCTCTGAGACGTACGAGCTCAAAGGTTATATATCGATAGACATCAATTCTGTGTTGAGAATTGACGATGTAGCGTGAAATCCAAATCGAATGTGAAAGTCGATAATAAATGGAATTATGAATATGAATTAGGTTTGAGATAACCTTAAATTTCCAAATCGACTTAGAGGGAAATTTTGAAATCCTCTATTTTGTTATGAATATGAGATATGTAAGTTTTTAGAACTTATATATATGAATGCGGTAAATTTGAAACCGTTAGTTTAGAAAGACAATGTTATGGAAATCTTATGTATGTTTACATAGATGTTATATGTACGAAATGTGAAATGAAAGTACTACATATATGATATTATGTTTTCTAAACTGAGGATATGGAAAAGTACCTTCCATTTATTATTGGAGAAGGTATTGGAACTCGTGAAGAGTATCCATTTGAAATTCGTAGCTACGTAGAATTTTAGTCAGAGTGACTATTTGAATCGGAAATCCTTCGCGATAGTTCATCGCGATGAGATTAGATTTGATTGATGATTAGCGTAATTTGAGGGGCGAGATGCCCACAGTTACAAGCGATACCACTGGGATAGTGGCGCAACCGCCGAGTAAACTGCAATCTAATGCCAGGCGAAATTTGAGGGGCGTGATGCCTACAGACACAAGCGACTCTACTGGGATAGTAGCGTAACCGCCGTGTGTACTGCAATCTATGGCGACAACCATGGCGAAATTTAAGAGATGAGAAATCTACAGCCACAAGCGACTCTACTGGGATAGTAGCGTAACCGCCGGGTGGAACTGTAATCCATGGGGGAACGTGCTTTCCATATCCATTTTTAAAAGAATTTTTAAAAGTATTTTCACTGGGAATTGAAGCAAGTATATTTAGTACTTGGAGATTTTTAGACCTGCGCCTGGCCAGCGTATGTCTAATGTCTGTGAGAACGAAGATGGACTTGTTAAATTTCGAGTTAGCAAGTATTTTCAAACTGTAAATAGCAAATCAATGATTTGAAAGTAAAATTACGAAATTCCTACCTAATAAACTAAGGAAGAGGATCTTTGAAATGTTTGGAAAGTCCACAGCTTTGGAAGAGATATATATTATATAAATCTCTAATGTGAAGAATTTTAAGTTTGAATCTGAGTTTTAAATTAAAAAAATGTTAGTAAAAGACTTTTGGGTTTTGATTTTTGAAAATCAATGAACCAAAGAGAAAATAAATAGAAATAGAGAGATTTAAAACAAATGAAATGAATCCTATATTCATTTATTTGTAATAAGTTTTAAGTTTAGAAAAAATTGACTAGAGTATAAATATCGATGAAATTTTAACAACTTTTCCTTTTCGTGGACGAAAAGTTTTTAAGGAGGGGAGTTTGTAACGACCCTGAATTTTGAACAATTTAATTTGAGAATATTTAATTAATTTTAAATATTTGAACGATGATTTGACTTGAATTTCAAATTATCAGAATGAATTGGCGATTAAATTTTTGAATTTAATCTATTGAAAGTTGAATAAAATTTGAATCTTCAATTTTAAGCCGGTTAAAAATAATTTAAAGGCTTGGAGAATTCATATTGATAATACTGAAGATAATAGAAGCTTCAGAATTGAATTTGAAAGCGATTTGTTCCGTTTTGAAATATTATCGTTTGAATTGAATTAAAAAATAGTCTTTCGAGGCACAGTCTCGGAATTTGACGAAACCAGTTTCATTGGGTCCGTAATATTGAATTATTACTGGATTTCAATTTCGTATTTATCAGAATTGTTTTGTGAATACACGGCGTATAAACGCGTAGAAAATTTAATAGGATTCAAATTGAATTTCTGTAACAACTGGGGTTTTGCCCAAATTATAATCATCGATAAACGATTAAAGTTGACAGATAATTTGTTGTTTATTGTTGGAAATTTTATAACGATAAAATCTTCGTCAATTGGCAATGTAAAATGGTTGTTAAATTTTATTTAAACTGTAAATCGATTGGAATTCTCTTATTGAATTTTATTTGTACGAAATGAATAAATACACCTAGTAAAATTTTAACAACAAGTTTAAACAAAATAAATTAAAGAAATTATCTAGACAAAACAAATTTGATTTTTAAAAGAAAAAAAAATAAAACACCATACTACCCCATACCGGCCCATACCCCTTATTCTCTGTATAAACCACGACATCCCCATCCCTTTTCATTCAAACCCTAAAACAAAAATAAGTGACGGAAAAAAATGGCGGCGATTTTGTTTTCGTTGGATCGTCTTCGAAAAAGAGAGGCGGCTCCGATTCTGGTTTCTTCGATTTGAAAATTAGGGCTTCGAGAAAGGGAAACAGGGGGAGGGGCGATCAATCTTCGTACTCCTCTTCTCGCTCGCGACCGCTTCTGACAAAGGTGAGAAATTTCTCACATCTAATTCAATCTGTCTCGTGGCTATCTTGATTTTGATCGTGTGTTCGATTTTCGTGACCTGTTCACCTTTTTGCTTCGAACCCTTTTATTTTGTCACATAGTTATGGCTTCGGTCGTGAATTGGAACCAATTCGAGGCTTTTGATTTTGCTGTTTGTGTCGACTCTGATTTTGTCTACTGGTCTAGTTTCAGTTTGCATATATTTGTGAGTAACTCCACTTTTATGCGTTGGAATATCTATAATTTCCCTGTTCACGGATTTATGTTCTGGTTTTGATTTAAATTCAAAACCCTTTGATTTAATCTCTGTTAAACTTAAGTTTCAAATGAAACTTGCTTGTTCCATCATAGATTTTAGTTAAAATTTATTTAAGTTAAAATAATTTGGCCATATCTCTGGGAAGTAAAACTCAAGACTGTGTTCATCGGGAAAACTGAAATTTACTCTCTGTTAAATTATTTCAGGTGAGTAATCACTAAAATTTAAAAACAGTTCTTAAATCAAAATCTTACTTGATGCCTGGGATAAATTTATATGGAATGTTTTTGCATGAATGTTCTTTGCTCTGTAATATGATTAAATGGCTGCAGATATGAATATTTAAACTTGTAAACCAAAATTTCGTTTCAAACTTTGCAAACTAAATCAAAGTCTGGATCATCACCATCGTGTTCCAGGTTTAAAGCATTCCAGTTGCAAAGTTTTTTTTCAGTTTTAAAGAAATCGAGCAATACCAGATTCAGGGAACATTTCAGACTTGAAGTCAAGCCTGTCCCCTGTTTATTTGCTTTGATAATGAAGTGAGTAAACAAGCATTTTCACTGTTATGAACCCTGACTTCATGAAATAAAACCTGAACTTAATTTAGGATATTAGATTGAACTGTGCATGTTATTTAAACTGTTGCTCTGTGTCCCTGATATTGTGATGTTGAGTTACTGACACACTTGTCTTGTTGAACTGTAACTGTGCATTTGTATCAACTTGAATATGTTGCATTTGTAATAGTTTGGTCTCTACCGAGCTTCACTTGACACCATACATGTGATATTTGTAGACTTGTACATGATACTTTTGACTATTACTTGAGTACTGCATTTGTTGATTCATCATTGTTGCCAGGTAGATTGATGTCTGCATTTTTTGGCCCTGTTACTTGCTATTACTTGGTGTGTTGTGCTCTATTGTTGCATTTGCACTGAGTCACTGATTTTGGGTCGAGACTTGATTATATGTCTTGACTATCTCATTTGAAGTTGCAGATGTGTTGAACCCAATTTTTTTCTGGGTTTGACCTTGTGCTTGTCTGTGGGTTTTTTTGTGGATCTTTTGTGTAGTTTGACCAGGTCGTGCCATCCAGTTGAACTTGACACTTGAGTGGTCGTTGTTTGACTGTTTATTTTCCTGGTTATTCGCTTGTTTCAACTGCAGTTTTATTATGCAGTTGTTTCCACTTTCTTTTGTGTAGTTTCGCCCTTGCGATCAAGTGGTGGCTGCATTTTCGTTGCAGTTTTACCCTTGATTCCTTGTGGTGGCTGCAGTATTGATTATGTTGATTTTATGAAAATAAATGGGGTTTGGCACTGATTTTGTTTTTGGGTCGTTTAAATTCGAACTACAATGGTTCGAATGAACTGCAGGCGAGACTTTGAACTGCAGTTGTTTGAATTCAAATATTCAGTTTTGAAAGAAAAATATATTTTTTTTTCTTACTTTGGCACTGCACCTGGTTATTGATTGTGATACATGTACATCAGCTACTGGTTTATGTTCATATATGATTTCTACTTGAGTTGCGCTGTCCAGTCTCATGTAGTTGTTACTGGTGACTTCGGCATACCTTAATTTACACTACAGTTATCTTAGTTCAAAACTGATAATTGATGTTGACTTGGCATAAGCTCGAGCTCTGTAGCCTTGCTTTGTTCAATTCATACTTGTAGCCTTTGTGCCTTGTTGTTCCACTGTTGCACTTCAATTGCTTCTGCTGTTCATGCATACGTGTGGGTCATTGCCCTTGTGCACTTGGACATTCTTTTGGTTTTGCTAATATCTCTGATTTGGCTTCGCAGTTGTGTTGAGTCTTGGTAACAGTGACTTGACCTCTGCATTTTGTAAATATTTTACCTCAGCAGTTTTGATTGCTGTTAGTATTCACTGTTTTGATGATTTTATATGCTGTGGTGGCGAGGCAGTGCACGCGTGCGTGCACTGCAGCCACCCAAAAATCGACAGTTTTGAATTGATATTTCTTTGCGTCGTGATGCATTGATCTTTATGCCGTATTGGCGAGGCCGTACACGCGTGCGTGTACGGCAGCCAATAACACTGTTTATCTCTGTTGATGTCTTAAATCTGCTGATTTATTGTTTAACACTGTTAAGTGTTATATTTTCGTTATCCGATTTCTTTGTTTAAAGAGTCGGATAGACGAGAATTATTGTGACTGTCGTCTATTTAAATTATTATTGCCTCTATGCACTAATAAACTGGTTTGAATTAGACTGACCTGTGTATTATTTTCTTTTGAATATAATACTCGGGTCAGACCGAGTATTTCTACAGCTTGAAGATTTTCGAGCAGCGAAGTTAGAGAGAGAGTAAAGAACCATTTTTAGTTTCAGAAGAAAATTGTATTTTAAGATATTCCGCTGTATCAGTATTAAATTGTATAAAACTCTGATGTATATAAAAGATTTATAGTAATGAAATAAATTCTCATTTGTTTTAATTGATTGTTATTATCTGTGTTTCTGTGGCTGATTCTGTTTAAACCTTATAAACTAAATAACAATTCGTCTTTTTGAACGTTTCGAGTTGGTTTAATTACCGACTGGAGGCGGTCAGAAGGGGGAATGTTACAGCGCTATGAGGATGTTTTAAATATATCTTATATTTTTACTATGTGAATGAGGTTAAATGTTTTAACTGATTTTTTTAGATATATTGAAATATTTCTTATCTCTTCAAGGGTGAATACCAAAAACTTAAATTATTATTCTATAACTGAATTAAGTTATATACTTAAGTAAGGCAGTAAAAGCTTAAGTAATATTTAATGAAATGATTCATTAATGACTTAAATCTTTAATGAAAAAAAATTATGTAAGTGATTGATCTTTATATAAATAAATGAATGAAAAGTAAATGATGAAGAAAAAAACCAATCGAATAAACTTAAATAATATTTAAAATCCTATGTGTTTGGCTTATGGGATGTTTGAGGAATGATACGTTAAATTGTTCAAGGTTGTATGAATAATCTATTAAGTAATTGCCAAAGGCTGTTGAGCGTAAGATACACTTGGTAGTTTATTTAGCACTCTTGGACGATGAAAAGTGTCTGAACATGAACAAACCATGAGTTTGGTTGCTATGAATGTTTGATAGTTTCCTTTGTTGCATATAATGGTAGAACTTCTTTTGTTTGCATATGATTATTATATATATTGTATGTTGCTTGCACTATTAATTGAAACAACTAATATATAATCTTTTACATAATTTTAACTCTTTTTGATTATATAAGTGAAATACAGGTTTATGGAAGCAATAGCTACTGCTTTTTGTTTCATAAATTAAGTTGTTTGCCCGACAAATAGGTACATTTTTGGATTACGGTTTTGCAACGATATTTTAATTGTTTTCCCATGGTTTGGGTGTTTTATTTTTGAAATATGAGTATATATATTGAAATTATTGATATTATTATTTTTCCAGACCTATCCGTATAGAGGAGACTCTGCCGAAATTTTTCGTAAATTTAGGACTTGGAATTTTTGTAAAAGTGAAAATATTTTCAAACTTTTATTAAACTTGAATATGAAATATTTAATCATATATAAGTTGATATATTTTATCTAAAATACTTAATTATGTAAGTTTAAAGTGTTTATAAATTGATTATTCTCGAAAAAAAAATTAGTTTCTTTATCCCTTCTTGTTCCCTTTCGAGGACAATAAGTTTTGAGTGGGGGAGAGTGTAACGACCCGCAAATTTTGGTAATTAAAACTATTAAATTAAATAAGATTTTAAAATTTAATATTGTGAGAAATTAAAATTTATGATTTATTATTGCGGAAATCATTAGAATATGATTTAATAATCTTGTTTGAATGCTATTAATAATTATTTAATGTAATTTCAATCAATTGAAATAAATTTTAGGTTAATTTGGTTATAATTGTAAATAATGAAATAAATTAAATGATGTATGTAATGGTGAGATTGTATGTAATTGATTGAAATTGGTTAATGTAGAATATGAAATCAGTGATGTGGTAAGTAGTTATAATCTTTGTTTGTAAACAATAAATTTATAAATGTGATAAAATTACTTAAAAGTAACAATTGTTCATTTATCATCTCATTATTTAATATGTTTGGAATTAATTTGGATATCAACAAAAATTTATGTAATTAATTATTGCAGTTAATATGGTAAAAGATGTTAACGATAAAATAATGAATGTAATAAAATGTAAACTTATGTTAATATAATTCATAGAGTATTGTTGATTGAATAATAAGGATGAAAACATAGGTTTGAATGTAATTGGATCAGAATTGGATGCGTAGTTAATAGCATGAATTGGATAATAAAGGAAATTGTAATCGATGATAAAATGCATATTTATTTAAGGAAATAAAATGCATGATTTAAATGGTAACATACCAAGTTGATTTCAAATAACGGAATGAGGTAAAACAATTAATTGGTAAGTGATGGATGTCTTTTGTTAATGCAATGAACGTTACAACTGTTTAATAACGACAATAGAAGTTACAAATATGTTAGTAACGATAAATTGGAAATTTATAACCACCATTTAATTTGAAATATATATATTAAATTGATTGGCATTTAACCTTTTAAATATGATAAAGTGAACCAAATTAATATTGCATTAATTGATATTACATCTTTTAATTAAGATAAAGTGTAACGATCCGTAACTTTTAACAACTTTAAAATGGCAGTATTTTGAATTTAAATAAAAAATTAAATTTGAAAAAAAAACCGAATTTGTGATGTTGAGTGTTTTATTTGACCAAATTTAATAGAATAAAATTTCTTTGTGAAATTTCATATTTTGGTCAAACTTAGTCAAAGTTTGACTTTTGGTTGGAAAATTTAAATTTGAAATTTGAAATTTTATTCTTTTTATATGATACTAGACTGAATTCTAATCTACTCTCCATTTTTCGTTTGGTCAAAGTCGAATTCCTATTGCTCTAAAAATATAAATTACTGTGAAAAATTGACATAAATTTGCAGTGTATATTTGTGTTTTTGGCTTAGTCTTACTGGGTTTGTTTGGTCTAATGGACTCCTTAGTAAACCAAGAGACCCTAGGAACCCTGAGAGACTTTGGTCCCTTCCTTTTCCCACCCATTGACCTTCTGTTTCCTATCCGATTAAACAAGAGTGTACAGATTTTTCTCATTGCGAAACTTTCTGCATAATCTTCTTCTTCTTCCTCAAATCTACAGAACTCCAAAACTCCAAAACTTCAAAATCACAAATCCCCAAACTCCATCCCTCCTCTCTTCAAAACCCTTCCATCCTCTCCCCCATTGTCGCCACTCTCCACCACCAATTCTGACCATCTCCTCTCTCCTCCTCTATTTAAAAAAAAAAGAAAACACAATTTGTTCTATTTTCATCGTCATGCTTTGCTTTTCTTTTGTATTGTTGCTTTGGATAGGATTGATTAGCTTGTCGTGTTTGGATTTCAACTTGGATCTATCTATTTGTGTTGTCAAAAACTCTCTAACCTCGAAAGGTGAGTAATCACTCAAGATTAACATTTTTATTGTTAGGTAAATAAACATCGATTGAAATGTTATGAGAAATGTTTGCTTTAGATAGGAATATGTGATATATGTTGTTATGTTCCCTTGAACTTGTGTTATAATATTCACATGCACATTGTAACGACCAGGATTTTCGACCCTAAAAAATCGACACTAATACGTCAACTGTATTAGATGCCGAGCAATCGAATGTCGGAAAACCCGATAGTTAGGGGAAAAGAAAAAGTAGAGGTAGAAGAAAAGAGAACAACAACACAGAATCTCACAATCACAGTGGAACAATATATAATAGATAATAACATGTCTTTATACAAAGAACAATAACTGTTATTTATACATACCATCATCAGAGTACAACAATTAACAAATGAGTACTGGACAGTTATAATAACTTGTCCTCACAAGTGCTGAGTATACAGCCTACAATACACAACTGAATATAACAAAGTATGTGGAATACACCTCTATCATCCAGCTCGTCTCCTAAGCTCCATAGCATCCTAACCTGAATTTGTAATACTCGTTCTGACCCGAGCATTATAATAAAATGACACTTGAGTTAGTCTGGAAAACTAGCGTGAGAAAACACACTCAATTTGAATTATTACTGTTATCAAAATCCTTTGGAAAACAAAGGTATCTCGTAAGACCACGTCACACGTAAACACGACGGGTTTTAACCTTACGATAACCAAAACATTTTATATCAAAATCATCTGATATTATAATAGTGTCTAAGTACAAATACTTATTCAAATAGCCTAAATTGTTACATTCATTAAATTTCAACATACTGGGCTCTACAACCAAAACCGTAAAGGCATGTATTGGAGAATGGGTTTCCATACAATGACTAGGCATTGGGGTACCACCTATCACAGTACACATTTAGAAAAATGTACCGAGGACCTCGCCGGGATCCCCTACAACACAAGACTGGACTACCCCTAACCTGGATAGTACCGAATATACTATCACTCCTGGTGTTCCCACCCTTATCGAGCTCTCCCATGCACCGTAATTATAATATAAGAGGGTATCTAGAAAGGTGATAAGCATACCCTAATTGGGTGCGACCCACTTAGCCTTGCTGCATCTCCCCTGATTTTCAGTCATTCCGGTTGATGAGGCTTGAGGCTATGATTACCTTTTTAAGGAATTTATACTTGGAATGTTCATTGTCCTTCAATAACAATGTATTGAAAACATTCATCCATACAAGTCCGTTCGGGGTTTGAACGAAACCGAAGGCACTATTCCTACTACATCCATTTTGGGATCATTCTCAGGATTAGTAGCGATTAGACCTTGCACTTCAATACTCCATCTTCGATTCCACGCTCTTGTCCTCACTTTGAAAACGTATTCGTTGGATCGAAATGGTTTTTGGAGAACTTATCCGATCCTGGTCTCTTCGAAACAACGTTCGATATTTTCGGTAAACTTAACCCCGGTTCTTTAGGAAATAAACATATGAAAATAAGATCAGAGATCATCTCCTAACCGTTAGTGGACGGATTTCCTTATCATCATCCTAGAAGAACGAAACAAGTTTATACGTACAGTATAGCACCTTCGACGGTAACTGTACCATATAATTCCCGTGTTTCTCCTAGATATTCCCAAGGTTATGTTTTTGGTCCAGATTTGATAGTCGGTTATTTAACTATCAAATAAGCAATCATTCAATAAAAGATTCATTTCCCACCGAAATCCCTAAGCCTTATTTAATTTAAATTTCAATAAATTAAATCTCTTTATCAAAAAGGTATATACTTATCTTATCGGAATAAGTATGTTCACAGACCATTCCCTTCGAAAATATTTGAAAAACCTTTTAAAATAAATATGGAAAGCACCACGCGGTATCAACCATGGATTCGCAGCTCAATGATTACGTCTCTATCCCAGAGAAATCCAAACTTAACTGTAGGAAATCCCTGCCTCTCGATTTCGCCATCAAAAGTATACCATTACTTTTTGAAAACTTTATTTAATAATTATCTCAAAATAATGCTTATAAAGTTTCTGTAATGATTTTCCAAGTTTAATTTAGGCAAATACCTTAAATAAAAGCTATTATATAAAACTATATTAATATTGAATAATTTATCTTTTAAAATAATAATACTGATTAATTCTGATTTATTAATAAAATTCTAATCGTTTTACAAGACTTGCTTATAAAACTAATAATTCATTTTGATAATTTAAAAATATTTAAATAACTAATTTTCTGGAATATTTTTATGCCAACATTTTTAAATTACCTAGTTTAATAAATAAAAATCCTCTTTTTTAGAACAAACTCAACTTCTCGATAAAAATATATTTTTCAATTCTAATATAACCAATCTAATATTTATAAATCTCTCTCGATTTATCACTAATCGATTTACGTCCCTAATTTCATAAATCCCATTTTCACATTTCCAAAAGAAAAATCTATCCTTTCTTTTTAAACCGATTTACCCATCTCATAATAAATTCTTCCATGAATTTATATCTTCAATTTATCAAATGATAGTCATTTCACTTTATTTATAAACATTGTTTATAAATCCCATATGCTCATTTCCAACTTACAACGGTTTCACATCACTTAAATCCATTATAAATGGATTTCTGAATTAAATTCCATTTATAAACCAATTTCTTAAATAACCCAAACTATATTCCAAAACCAACCAAATCTCGATTTTACTTCTATTTCGTAATTTAGAATCTTATTTAAGATTCAGTATAACTAATTTTATCTCTACTCCCAAATTCACTTTTATTTTCTAAATCAATTAAAAATCTCGATTTTTAAAACCTTTTATATTTAATCAAGTATCACTTAAGAATTATTATTTAAAATCCTATATACACATTATTCCAAAATCTCTATTTAAAATATCATGGAATAGTCAACTACGAATTTAAACCATTTATTTTACCCAATCAATTTATTCTAACTAATCCAAAACTCTATATAAATGTTTTACTTCCAAAATCCCTTTTTTATTTCTTTCAAATTCAAAACATATATTTATGGTATTTTTTTAAAGTACCAAAATCTAGGCCAGTGCTACCATAGCATCCAATAAATTAAAATCATACATTATTCTATCGCAGATTATCCAAACATATCACATATCACTATATATGAAATTAAATTCAACATTTTTGAGGAATCCAGTTGGATCCCTCCAACCTGCTTCCCTGCAACCATAGATGTTAATACAACATAAAAATACCAATCCCTCTTCGAGGCGGGATATCGCGGTAATATAGGGTCATGCACTATTATGCGGGGCGCATAGAATCTCATCCGCTCCAATGGGCGGGAAATATATCCAACTACTAATCTATATACGAATATAAATAATATAGCATTCAACTGATATTAATTTATAAATTCAACCAATCATCCAAAATTAATTTTAATCATTTAAAATTAATTGCAGTCATCCAAATGAGTGAGATTTACTCACATTTATTCCAATTATCGCCTTCATTCCTGATTTCGACTAAATTCGAACGGCGTTCGAATTTAGCTAAAAAATTTAGAAGCTCCAAATTCGCCCAAACTAGATTTATTGCAAAGCTCTCGTCCCCGCGATCGCAACGCAAAAAGTTTCGTCCAATTTCGACCTCGCATGAATAAGATACGCATTTTTAAAGCTTACATGAATTTAATATTATAATTAATATACAAATCCATTTCATTTAAAAAAAAACCCGTACCCTACGGTCTGTAGACCCGGCCAAAAGCCTAACCCTCCTTCTTCTTCCCCCTTCTATTTCTCTCGCCTGAACCCATATCTCGTGCACGGCGTGCATATACACTCGGCCACCAAACCACCTTCGACGCTTCCAAACTCGCCCACACATCGCCCTCCTCCTCCTCGACTCAACCACTACTAAGATGCCACCTTCGAGCTTCAAAATCGAAACGCGACATTCATAGGTGAACACGAGCTCGCCCATAGTCGCGATCCTCAAACGGCAGCCGCACGCCACGAAAATCCTTCCCCGGGTGCGCCTCACCATGCCGAACCCACAACCAAGCTCCGTTGCTTGAATCGAAGGCCAATACTCGATAAAACCTAAACCCTAGACCACACTGTCGTTCGACTCTCACTGACGACCAACCCCAATCAAGGCCGCACCATCCAAGAAGCATACCAGATCGAAGATCATTGAGAAATATGAATTTACAAACAAGTTTTAGATTTTTTTTTCATTGAGTATTTTGTGAGTTATAAATTTTCAAAACTTTGATTTTTGTTTTCTCTTACTGTTTTGTTGCATGCCGTACTATATAACGAGAAAAGAGGGAAGTGTGTTTGAAAAGGAAAAGGTACAGTGATAGGTAGGTAAGGTGGCTCACAGATTTGAATGGTTGACTAAAAATATATTAATTAAAATTTCAAAATGTCTCAATTTATGTAGCTTAAAATCTTGAACCCCTATCGAGGCGTGCCGCCAGGCATTCATAATGTTATAGCCCTATTCCAAATGCAATGAAACAAGTTTCAAGTCCTAATTCGATTGTATGGAGAAGATAGCTTCTTGAACCCAATTATTATATTGAATTTTCGATATCAATTTTTATGCGTTTCTATCCCGTACGATCAAATGATAACTCCAAACACTACGAAAATTGAATTTCGATAATAATACACTATTACGGATCTAATGGAACTGATTTCGTCGTAATCCGAGACTATGCCCCAGAAGGTTATTTTTATATGTTAATTTTAAACGAGCTATTTTTAAAATCGAACAAATCACTTTTAAATTCAATATAAAAGTTCTATTACCTTCATTCTTATTAATATAAATTTAATAAGCCTTTAAATTATTTTTATCAAGCTTAAAACTCAATATTCAATTATTTGAGAAATTTTCAATTATTAAATTATCCAATAAATCATTATATTTGAAATTCAAGTTAAAAATTTACTTTTAAATATTTAAAATCAAATAAATAAAGAATTTCAAATAATCAAAAATTCTAGGTCGTTACATACATGTTGTTTTATATGTCACAAATTGTAACGACCCAGAATTTTTGATAAATAAAATTCGAATATTTAATTGATTTTTAATATTAATAAATGAATTTAATAAGTCGAATAATTTATTTAAAGGATATTGGATTTAATTTGGTCAATTAAATCGATAAATTAAATAGTGAAATTCCAGAGATAATTAAAAATCGAGTTTAAAATGATTGAAATTGATTAGGAAAATTTTATTTAATCATACTGGAGTTATAGAAAGGTTATAGAACTTTTAAAATTGAATTTGGAGTTAATCTATGAAAATTGAATATTTTAATATTTAATTATCGACTGTAAAAATAGTCAATTTTCGAACAGTCTCAGAATTGAACGAAACCAGTTCCATTGGATCCATAATAGTTAGTTATTATCGGATTTCAATTTTCGTATCCATCGGAGTTGTTGTTTGACCGTGGCAGCTCGAAACGCATCGATATCATTTTAATTTTAAATCGTCGAGTTAAATTAGTCATTTTTCAAAAGGTCTCGGATTTCGACGAAACCAGTTTCATCGGATCCGTAATGTGATATTATTGTAAGATTTCAAATTTCGTAATTTTTGGATTTACCGTTTGTCCGGTACGAATCAAAACGCCTCGAAATCGATTTAAATCGGTTTAATTTAAATTGATCGTTTAATTCCATATCTTGCACAGACGATCGAATTAGCTTCCGAAACCTGTTCCATTGCGTTCGGAACGCGGGGTAAACCTTACGAACGTCAGCCGGCACGCTCGAATCGGAGTTCGAAAAAATTCGATGAATAGTAAATCGTTAAATTTTCTATAAAAGCCCCTCTTCTCTTCATTTTGCAAAAGAAAAATGAGCCTAGGGTTTCGTTCAGCTGGCCGCCACTTCTACAATCAATGGCCAACATCTTCATTCGATCTCCCTCGAAAATCTTCCAATCCAAGCAGCGATTTCAAAAATTTTCAACTAGGAAATCGTTAAGCATCTCAAGTGCTATAGATCCAACGGTCAAATTCTGTTGAAGTAGCTTAGATCGATGGCAAATTGCATGGGAAGACGTGCGTTCGTGGGTCGAAATCTCAGCCTAGGGGGAACCGAGCTCAGCCGCACTTGGCTGGGTGATGTGAGGTGACGTTGGCTTCGACGTGGCGTCTCCTGATCGTTGTAGAAACGATGGATGGTCGAGCGGCCATCAATAAAACGTGAACGATGATGGGTTCGAGCTCGCGAACGTTACCTGGGAGGGAAGAAGCAAGGGAACGAAAGTCACGGCTTTGATTTCATCTTCAAAACGAACGGTTGTGATTCGATTTGGGTATGAAAATAAAAGAATTTGTAAATAAATTATAATTTATATCGTGTAATGTTTAAAATGTTGTATCTTGGTCATACGTTATCAGATTTCGATGAAACAAAGTGCGTTGGAATCGTATTTGCGAATACTACGCGATGCAATTGAATTGGAATCGTTTGGAGCTAGTTTGAATTTTGGGCAAAATTAAACGCCGTTTAATTTTATTCGAAAATAAACGCTGAAATCAGAATTAAAAACACGGTGAGATCTTCTCACTCAAAAATTGAAAAGTGGAATTTTCAGTTATTTATTTGATTGCTATTGGATGTGATATTAGATATAGTAGGATATATATATATATATAGCAATATATACATATTGGCATATGTATATATTGGATTGATGATTTCCCGCCTCGTATAGCGGATGAGACCCTATTGCGCCGTTAGTAAGCGGATTTTTATAAAAACCCATATACCGCGATATTCCACCTCGAAGTGGAATGGTATTGTGCTAACGTCTTTGGATGCAGGGAAACAGGTTGGAGGGATCCAACTGGATTCCTCAACTGTATTTATTTATTTACAGATGTTGATATATGTTCTGTTATCATATGATGATATATGATGTTTGATGTTGTGATGGACTAATTGATGCGTTGCATCATTGGATTCAAATTTTGAAATTTAAAAATAACGATGTTGATTTTAAAAGTGAAATTTTAAAAGTGATCTTTGAAAATATACGTTTATTTAAATTGTTGAATTGATTTACTTTAAATAGATAAACGTTAAAACTTTAAAGTTATAAAAGTTAAGATTTTGTGAATTTTAACAAAAAAGTAATTTCCTTTGAAATAAAGAGTTAAGAAATTTATAAAATGGTTTAAGTTGAGATTTTTGAATTATTAAACCAATGTATATAAAAGATGTATCAAATTGATATTTATCAATTTAAGTTATTGGAATTTTAAAATGAGTTTTATAAGAAGATATGAAATTTATAATTATAAAATGTGAAGATATGAAATGTATAGAATTATAAATTGTAAAGATATGAAATTTATAGATTTATAAAGTATGAAGTTGTAGAATGAATGATTATAAGAAATTTACTTATAAACTGGATTTTTGCCTTTAAAGGGAATATTGATCGAAGTTAATAAAAAAAGAAGATTTTATAAGTCAAAGTTGTTATAAAATAGAAAGAGAATTTATAAACGTTGTTTTATAAATTCGAAATCAATTAAATTTGGTAAATCAAATATAGGAGGTCATTAAAGGAAATATATTCGCGATTTTGGATAGCGAATTATCTTGAAATAAATGTGTAGAAAAGATTGAAATTGGGTTAAGTGAAGTATATTCACGATTTTGGACAGTGAATATATTATTGAATAAAATGGATTCATTTTTGAAGAAGTGATATTAAAAATGAAGTTAAACATTTTAAAGATGTTTTAAAATGTATTGTGAATCGAAATCATAGATTTCAACATTCATTGTTGAAATAGACGTTTTCGAGAAATAAGGAAATGGTGGACTATAACACTGTCGTTATAGTAAATGATTTCCAAAAGGAAATGTTTTTATGTAGTATTGAGATTTATATATCTATTTTAATTTCGAATCCCTATACTAGTGATTTTGAGTCGTTCGTAACGATTTTTTACGTAACATTCGTTTTGACTCAAATAAATGTGCTTAACAGAATGTTTTCCTCAAAAAAAAAGAATATATACTTAATTTGATTTAAGTATATCGAATATTTTCAAACGTTGAAAATAAATGATTTGTGAAACACTTATTATTAAATAAGTGTGGAAATGCTTTTCCAATATGGAATGAACTGTTTTGAGATTTTATCTTCAAAGATAAATTGAAATGTGGAAATTGATTTGAAATTGTTTTCAAATGGTTAAGTGTGGAAATAATATATCTTATCAAGATATTTTTGGAAAATAAATAATTTGGAAAATTATTTGGAATCTGATGATGTTGTGCATCTTTATTGATAGTTAAATAACCGACTATCAATAATTACCTTTAGATAGGTATTTGTTGTGAATTGGATGAATTTGAATGCCACACTTATTTTTGAATAATCGCTCACTATTCGGGTTAGCCGGGAAAGGACCATGGGGTCGTATAACCCATTCCGAATATGTGATACGTCGTTATGAATTGCATTCGAAGACCGGTGTTGAAGACCGGATATTTTTGAAAACGGAAGGATTACCGTCGAGTTACTCTACATCGGCTGATCTCCGATTTAGAGGTTTTTATCACCCTTAGCGACGGGAAGTCCGGACGTGATTAGAAATTTATCCGAATATGCAAGGGCTTCGTGAGAAGTGCCTTCGGTTCTGTTCGATCCCGGAACAGACCTGTATGGATTGTGTGTCTGACGTTACAATTTGAGATATAAAGCTGATTTCTTTCAAATACATTTCTGTTGGTGGCGGAGAATTTATTCTCTTAGCTTAACACCCTTCTCTGAGACGTACGAGCTCAGAGGTTATGTAGTTGAAATTTATCAGCGATATATCCCAATTTGGTAACGTGGCATACTGAGTGTTGCTGTGAAATGATCAGTGTTTGATCATTTACGATATGATCATTTGTTTGATCTTATATCTTTGTGATCATAGGTTGATCATTTTTGTTTGACCCGAAGCAGGGCTTTGTAGAAAGCGTAGCTTTGTGGACGAGACTTCGTCGAGCCTCACACCCCGGAAATGGTCGAAACAGGAAGGATGCAGCAAGGTTCTAGGGAGTAGCGCCCCTTAGTGTATGTCATTCCTTCTGGATAGATGTCACATACCGAAATTTTCGACTTTCGAAAATTCGACATCGATACTCACTTTATCGACTACCGAGCAATCGAGTGCCGGAAACTCCAATAGTGAGGGTTTTAGAAAGAAGAAATAGGTAGAAGAAGAAGAAAAGAAGAAAAGAGAAAGAAGAAAGAAGGAACAACAACTGAACAACATCAGAACAGAAAACAATATCAGAATCTCACATTCGCAGCGGAACAACATATAATAGATAATTACTAGTCTTTTAAAACAAAGAACTATATCATTTTATACATACATCAATCATCAGAGTCAATATACAACAATGGACAGTTATATAACTTGTCCTCATACAGAATACACAATGGAATAAATACTATCAGATACAAATACTACGTCTCGTCATCCAGCTCATCTCCAAAGCTCCAGAATATCCAGAATATCCTGATAATATAACTCTAGGCTGCCCGTGTGGAAAATGGTGGGCACCCAGAGTTTAGAAGGGAAACAATAAACTCCGAGTCAGTCATGGTGACTGGTGTGAGATCGTAAAACAGTTATTCTTTATAACAACAAAATAATTTTTAAAGTCAATTCGAAATGCTTTTGGAAAATGAAACTACCATAAGACCTCCCACCACACACACAATGCAAACGCGGAATTGGAGGAGATTTCTTCTTATGATAGTCAAAGATGCTTGATACGCAAAATCAAATCATTTTTTTTTATTATTATTAGTGCATAGTGTAGAAAACATTTCGAAAGTATAATATTAATCTTAGCCAGCATAGGCATTCCGCACTTATGCCTACTATAGCTACCATCCAAACAGTGGTGACCACCATAAGTGAATGATAGGTTCTACAACTAAAACCGTACAAGGCTCGTATTGTTTCTTTGGATTTCCAACAAATGGTCAGGCTAAGGAACTTCCTTTCCACGATGGGTACGTCCCTGGAATAGACGACCCGAGAACCTAACCGGATCTCTGCCAACACAAGGCCGGGTTACCTCTGCAAAAATAGGTAACTACTGACACGCGTATGTCATCCCCCGATCGTCACCGATCTTCCCGAGGATCCCCGATTCGCAACAACCACAAAGAAATAAATTTGCAGCAACCACAGAGGTTAAGTATCTGGGCTCCATACCATGATACCACCTTTATCCAGAAGGAATGACATACACTAAGGGGCGCTACTCCCTAGAACCTTGCCGCATTCTTCCTGTTTCGACCATTTCCGGGGTGTGAGGCTCGACGAAGTCTCGTCCACAAAGCTACGCCTTCTCAAAAAGCCCTGCTTCGGGTCAAACAAAAATGATCAACCTATGATCACAAAGATATAAGATCAAACAAATGATCATATCGCAAATGATCAAACACTGATCATTTCACAGCAACACTCAGTATGCCACGTTACCAAATTGGGATATATCGCTGATGAATTTCAACTACATAACCTCTGAGCTCGTACGTCTCAGAGAAGGGTGTTAAGCTAAGAGAATAAATTCTCCGCCACCAACAGAAATGTATTTGAAAGAAATCAGCTTTATATCTCAAATTGTAACGTCAGACACACAATCCATACAAGTCTGTTCCGGGATCGAACAGAACCGAAGGCACTTCTCACGAAGCCCTTGCATTTCCGGATAATTTTCAATCATGTCAGGACTTCCCGTCACTAAGGGTGATAAAAACCTCTAAATCGAAGATCAGTCGATGTAGAGTAACTCGACGGTAATCCTTCCGTTTTCAAAAATATCCGGTCTTCAACACCGGTCTTCGAATGCGATTCATAACGACGTATCACATATTCGGAATGGGTTATACGACCCCATGGTCCTTTCCCAGCTAACCCGAATAGTGAGCGATCTTTCAAAAATAAGTGTGGCATTCAAATTCATCCAATTCACAACAGATACCTATCTAAAGGTAATTATTGATAGTCGGTTATTTAACTATCAATAAAGATGCGCGACATCATCAGATTCCAAATAATTTTCCCAAATTATTTATCTTCCAAAATATCTTTTACTAGATATAAAATTTCCACACTTAACCGTTTGAAAACAATTTCAAATATCCACTTTCCAATTTATCTTTAAAAGATAAAATCTCTAAACAGTTCATTTCATATTGGAAAAGCATTTCCATACTTATTTAAAAATAAGTAATTCACAAATCATTTATTTTCAACACTTAGAAAATATTCGATATACTTAAAATCAAAATTAAGTATATATTCATTCTTTAAGGAAATCATTCTCTTTAAACACATTTATTTGAGTCAAAACGAATGTTACGTAAAACATCGTTACGACGACTCAAAATCACTAGTATAGGGATTCGAAATTAAGATAGATATATAAATCCCAATAGTACATCAAAACATTTCCTTTCGGAAATCATTTACTATAACAACAGTGTTATAGTCCACCATTTCCTTAAATTTCTCGAAAACGTCTATTTCAACAAGAACTGCGGAAATCTCTGCTTTCGATTTATAATACATTTTAAAACATCTTTAAAATGTTTAACTTCATTTTTCAATATCACTTTCCCAAAACAGTATCCATTTTACTTAACAATATATTCACTGTCCAAAATCGTGAATATACTTCACTTAACCATATTTAAATCTTTTCTACACATTTATTTCAAGAATTGTCCACTATCCAAAATCGTGGATAAAATTCCCTTAATAACCTTCTATCTTAAATTCATCAATTTTGATTGATTTATTTCCGAATTTATAAAACAACGTTTATAACTTCCATTTTCTATTTTATATAACAACTCCGGTTTATAAATCTCATTTTATTAACTTCTAAAACTCACTTATAAGAATAAGTGATTTCGGATTTATAAACAACGTTTATAAATCGCATTTGTACTTTATAACGATTTCAACTTTTAAAAGAATCATTTATGAACACATTCGATCAATATTTCATTTAAAGGCAAAAATCCAAGTTATAAGTAAATTACTTATAAATCCTTTATTCTACAACTTCATTCATTTTTAACTTCACAACGTAAATCTATTAATTTCATTCACTTATGAAATCCATTTATACTTCTTTTTAACACTTATAAAATTCGTTTTATAAGTCCAATATTTTGATTCACAAAATTATCAATTTTATAAATCTTTTTATACCAATCGTTTATAGTTATTCAAAAATTCCAACTTAAACCATTTTATAAATAAATCGACTTTTATTTCAAAAACGACACTTCGGTTATATTTCACTAAAAATTATAACTTTAAAATCTTACGTTTATAAATCGATTCAAAAATTTCATAAAACGTATATTTTCAAAAATCACTTTAAAATCCGTTTAAAGTAAAAGTCGTTATTTTTACATTTCAAAACTGAATCTGATGATGCAACAACACCAATCAGTCCATCACAACAGTCAATATCATATATCAATATGATAACAGAATATATCAAAATATCTGTAAAAAATCAATACGGTGAGGAATCCAGTCGGATCCCTCCAACCTGTTTCCCTGCATCCAAAGATGTTAGCACAATACCAATTCCGCTCCAGTACGGAATTATCGCGGTATATGGGTTTTATAAAAATCCGCTTACTAACGGCGCAATAGGGTCTCATCCGCTATACGAGGCGGGAAATCATCAATCCAATATATACATATGCCAATATGTATATACTGCTATATATAGATATATATCCTACTATATCTAATATCACATCCAAACAGTCAATCATCAATCAATAACTATAAATAATTCCACATTCAATTGAGTGAGAAGATCTCACCGAGATTTTAATTCCATTCCAGCGTTTATTTCGAATAAAATTAAACAGACGTTTAATTTCACTCAAAATTTTCATTGACCCCGATCGCTTCCAATCCAGTTGCATCGCGTAGTGTTCAGCGATACGATTCCAACGCAACTGATCTCGCATTTTTCTGATAATGTATGAAAGAGTTATAACATTTTGAAGTTAATACAAATTTTTATATAAATAATTATACAATTTACTTTTATTATCTAACCCTAAAACAGATCTGGCCTTCGATTCCAAATGGAGAAAATCGTGGCCGCTTGCTTTCATCTTCCCCCCCCGTTCGCTCCTACCAGGTAAACACGCACGCGAATGAACCCAACGAGCCGCCCCTATTCATCGAAATTTTGAGCCACCTCCGATCGTCTTTATATCGATCAAGAACCACCGTTCCACGCGCCCCGCTCCCCCTTACCAACGCCCCAGACCCGGTGGTACTCGGTCGAGCCAAGGCTGTGGAATTGGCCTTCGAACGTGCGTGCTTTAAATGGAGATTACCATCGATCTGTGCTTCTAAACTCAATCATAACCGTTGAGATCGTAGTTCTCAACGATCTTTACAAGTTTGTAGTTGGAGATTTCTGGAATTAACATGTGGATGAAGAGAAAAATTGAGGGAAAAGCAAGAACATTTCGGCCATTGATGTTGTGAACGGCGGCTACGAAGAAGATAACTAGGGTTTTGTTATTTTTCTTCAAAATGAAATAAATGAAATGCTATATATAGAATTTTGACGAACACTATTCATCCGGCTTTCCCGAACTCCGATTTACGCACGGTCACTATCGTTTCTGGGGTTTATCCCGCGTTCCGGACACAATGGAACAGGTTTCGAAAGCTAATTCGATCGTATGTGTGAGATATGGCAATAAACGATCGATTTAAATTAAACCGATTTAAATCGATTTCGAGGCGTTTTAATTTGTACCGGACAAATGGTAAATCCAAAAATTACGAGATTTGAAACCATGCAATAATTTCACATTACGGATCCGATGAAACTAGTTTCGTCGAAATCCGACACTGTTTGAAAAATGACTATTTTAACTCGACGATTTAAAGTTAAAACGATATCGATGCGTTTCGAGCTGCCACGGTCAAACGACAACTCCGATTGATACGAAAATTGAAATCCGATAATAACTAACTATTACGGATCCAATGGAACTGGTCTCGTTCAATTCTGAGACTGTTCAAAAATTGGCTATTTTTACAATCGATAATTAAATATTAAAATATTCGATTTTCACAATTTAACTCCAAATTCAGTTTTAAGAGTTCTAAAATCTTTCTATAACTCCAGTATGATCAAATAAAATTTTCCTAATCAATTTAAATCATTTTAAACTCGATTTACAATTATCTCTGGAATTTCACTATTTAATTTATCGATTTAATTATCCAATTAAATCCAATATTCGAGAAATAAATCATTCGACTTCTAAATTCCATTTATTAATATTTAAAATCAATTAAATATTCGAATTTTAATTATCAAAAATTCTGGGTCGTTACAGACTTCCCCCCTTAAAAGAATTTCGTCCTCGAAATTACAAGTTAGGAAGAAAGGTCCTTAACTCGTCTACTATTTTTCTCAAATTCAAATAGTTTTATCAATTTATCAAAACAAGTCTTTCTACTAAAGATTCGTTATCAATTCAACTAGCTTTCCAACTTCAACTCTAAGTTTCAAACAACATTGTTTAACTTCTCAATTCAAATTTAAATTCAAATTTAAACTTTAAAGTTTCAAAATTTTCTCAAAAATTTTCTAACACCCTAAATTTCCAAAAAATTTCGCCAGCGTCTCCTTTGCGCGGCTAATACGGTACGACTACAAAATGTCCCTACGGACTCTCAGATTTCAAAAAGAAAAAGAAAAAGCCAAGCGGCTGGAGAAAAAAGTCATCAAATCTCATATTCAAATTTAAATACATACCTTTTTTGAGCAATTCAAATTTATCTTTGCAATTCAATTCCAATTCCTTTATACCTGTATATCCTACTAGCCATTATATCTAGTTACCCATTCGAATCATTTTGCAAATTCAATTACAAATTTTCAATATAACTGCTTATATATCTTTAGCTTACTTCACTGTTGAAATTACATATTCATATCCATTCAATTTTACATTTCTAATCTCATTTGAATTCAATTTACATTTTCAATCTAATTTAGATTCAGTTTACTTCTGAATATTGAATTTCATCAATTATCTTTAGTTCACTTCAAACTAATCTTAAAACTTCATTTTATTTTACACAATTCAAATTCGTTTTCAATATTCAGTTTTAACTCCAGTTTTATTCTTTTGTTCAATCATCAAATTTTACTTAAGAATTTCACACTTCATTTCTTAAGTTCAATGTAAATATTCCATATACACATTATATTTATTTTCAATTCACTATTATGGTTTATAACCACTCATATTAAACTGGATTTCAAATATTCTATAAGTTATCAACTTATTTACATTTTGATTTATACAATCATTTATACATTCCCATTCACAATTCCAGAGTCTTTTCAACCTTTTCAAAACCATTTTTGAAAACGATTCAAATTATCCTTTGAATTTCCAAAACAAAATCCAAATTTTCCAAACAACTTTCATTTAAACAATTTGGCAGCAATTCCTCTTTTGGAAACCCGAAAATGAACACCGGTGATGTCGCGATCATCATCGGAATTATTTTCCAGCGACCGAAAAGAGTTTAGAGCTTTTCATTCCGTCAAAACATTTTTCAAAACCCTTGAAATCCATTTTCAAATCAAAAATGATTTAAACTTTCCAAATCTTCAAAATTTTCAAATTCTTTTCAAACATTTCCAAAAACTTCTCTGGAATTCCGTTTCAAATTACAAATCACATTTATAATTTACATTCCTAAATTTGATTAGTATATGGATTTATTTCTTAACTTTGGAGTTATGATTTCAATTTCTTATTCAATTTCAGTGATGATAATTCACTATTATTACTTCCTAACATCCATGCAACCATATACTATAGTACTTTATAGAAAAACATTTCTTTTCCATACAAAAATAGTTTTGGGCAAAATTATCTCATTTACCCTATTTTAAAACAATACTGTGCCGAATTGTTCTATTCGAGTGTTTAGAAACCCTTTCGATACAGTTTTGCAAGACTGTGCCGACGAAGGTTCATATACCACTCAATAAACCAATCATCAAAATACAAAACAATTTTATATTCAATAACAAATACGCGCTCGTATATATTATTACACTCAACTCATTCTAGAGTACTACTGACTCTATCTCTAATGAGTAACACCCAACAGAGAAGGGTTGTCGCTTAACCATATGCTCTGATACCACGTTGTCACATCCTGAAAATTTTCGACTTTCGAAAATTCGACATCGATACTCACTTTATCGACTGCCGAGAAATCGAGTGCCGGAAACTCCAATAGTGAGGGTTTTAGAAAGAAGAAATAGAAGAAAAAGAGGTAGAAGAAAAGATAGAAGAAGAAGAGAAGAACAACAGAACAACAGCAGAACAGAAAACAATATCAGAATCTTACACATCGCAGCGGAACAATATATAATAGATAAACACTATTCTTTTAAAAACAAAAAATTATATCAGTTTTTATACATACATCAATCAGAGTCAATATACAACAATGGAGAGTTATATAAACTTGTCCTCATACAGAATACACAGCGGAATAAATACTATCGGATACAAATACTACGTCTCGCCATCCAGCTTATCTCCAAAGCTCCAGAATATCCAGAATATCCTGATAACATAACTCTAGGCTGCCCGTGTGGAAATTTGTGGGCACCCAGAGTTTAGAAGGGAAACAATAAACTCCGAGTCAGTCATGGTGACTGGTGTGAGATCGTAAAACAGTTATTCTTTATAACAACAAAAAAATTTTCAAGTCAATTCGAAATGCTTTTGGAAAATGAAACTACCATAAGACCTCCCACCACACACACAATGCAAACGCAGAATTGGAGGAGATTTCTTCTTATGATAGTCAAAGATGCTTACTACGCAAAATCAAATCATTTCTGATATTATTATTAGTGCATAGTGTAGAAATCATTTCGAAAGTATAATATAAATCTTAGCCAACATACGACCAGTATCGTATGCCTACTATAGCTACCATCTAAACAGTGGTGACCACCGTACGTAAATGGCAGGTTCTACAACTAATACCGTACAAGGTGCGTATTGGAGTTTGGATTTCCAACAAATGGCCAGGCTAAGGAACTTCCTATCCACGATGGGTACGTCCCTGGAATAGACGACCCGAGAACCTAACCGGATCTCTGCCAACACAAGGCCGTGTTACCTCTGCAAAAATAGGTAACTACTAACACGCGTATGCCATCCCCCGATCGTCACCGATTTTCTCGAGGATCCCCGATTTCCAGCAAACCACATAGATAATAATAATGCAGTAACCACAGAGGTTAAGTATCTGGGCTCCATACCATGATACCACCTTTATCCAGAAGGAATGACATACACTAAGGGGCGCTACTCCCTAGAACCTTGCCGCATCCTTCCTGTTTCGACCATTTCCGGGGTGTGAGGCTCGATGAAGTCTCGTCCACAAAGCTACGCTTTCTCAAAAAGCCCTGCTTCGGGTCAAACAAAAATGATCAACCTATGATCACAAAGATATAAGATCAAACAAATGATCATATCGCAAATGATCAAACACTGATCATTTCACAGCAACACTCAGTATGCCACGTTACCAAATTGGGATATATCGCTGATGAATTTCAACTACATAACCTCTGAGCTCGTACGTCTCAGAGAAGGGTGTTAAGCTAAGAGAATAAATTCTCCGCCACCAACAGAAATGTATTTGAAAGAAATCAGCTTTATATCTCAAATTGTAACGTCAGACACACAATCCATACAAGTCTGTTCCGGGATCGAACAGAACCGAAGGCACTTCTCACGAAGCCCTTGCATTTCCGGATAATTTTCAATCACGTCAGGACTTCCCGTCACTAAGGGTGATAAAAACCTCTAAATCGAAGATCAGTCGATGTAGAGTAACTCGACGGTAATCCTTCCGTTTTCAAAAATATCCGGTCTTCAACACCGGTCTTCGAATGCAATTCATAACGACATATCACATATTCGGAATGGGTTATACGACCCCATGGTCCTTTCCGGCTAACCCGAATAGTGAGCGATCTTTCAAAAATAAGTGTGGCATTCAAATTCATCCAATTCACAACAGATACCTATCTAAAGGTAATTATTGATAGTCGGTTATTTAACTATCAATAAAGATGCGCGACATCATCAGATTCCAAATAATTTTCCCAAATTATATATCTTCCAAAATATCTTTTACTAGATATAAAATTTCCACACTTAACCGTTTGAAAACAATTTCAAATATCCACTTTCCAATTTATCTTTAAAAGATAAAATCTCTAAACAGTTCATTTCATATTGGAAAAGCATTTCCATACTTATTTAAAAATAAGTAATTCACAAATCATTTATTTTCAACACTTAGAAAATATTCGATATACTTAAAATCAAAATTAAGTATATATTCATTCTTTAAGGAAATCATTCTCTTTAAACACATTTATTTGAGTCAAAACGAATGTTACGTAAAACATCGTTACGACGACTCAAAATCACTAGTATAGGGATTCGAAATTAAGATAGATATATAAATCCCAATACTACATCAAAACATTTCCTTTCGGAAATCATTTACTATAACAACAGTGTTATAGTCCACCATTTCCTTAAATTTCTCGAAAACGTCTATTTCAACAAGAACTGCGGAAATCTCTGCTTTCGATTTATAATACATTTTAAAACATCTTTAAAATGTTTAACTTCATTTTTCAATATCACTTTCCCAAAACAGTATCCATTTTACTTAACAATATATTCACTGTCCAAAATCGTGAATATACTTCACTTAACCATATTTAAATCTTTTCTACACATTTATTTCAAGAATTGTCCACTATCCAAAATCGTGGATAAAATTCCCTTAATAACCTTCTATCTTAAATTCATCAATTTTGATTGATTTATTTCCGAATTTATAAAACAACGTTTATAACTTCCCTTTTCTATTTTATATAACAACTCCGGTTTATAAATCTCATTTTATTAACTTCTAAAACTCACTTATAAGAATAAGTGATTTCGGATTTATAAACAACGTTTATAAATCGCATTTGTACTTTATAACGATTTCAACTTTTAAAAGAATCATTTATGAACACATTCGATCAATATTTCATTTAAAGGCAAAAATCCAAGTTATAAGTAAATTACTTATAAATCCTTTATTCTACAACTTCATTCATTTTTAACTTCACAACGTAAATCTATTAATTTCATTCACTTATGAAATCCATTTATACTTCTTTTTAACACTTATAAAATTCGTTTTATAAGTCCAATATTTTGATTCACAAAATTATCAATTTTATAAATCTTTTTATACCAATCGTTTATAGTTATTCAAAAATTCCAACTTAAACCATTTTATAAATAAATCGACTTTTATTTCAAAAACGACACTTCGGTTATATTTCACTAAAAATTATAACTTTAAAATCTTACGTTTATAAATCGATTCAAAAATTTCATAAAACGTATATTTTCAAAAATCACTTTAAAATCCGTTTAAAGTAAAAGTCGTTATTTTTACATTTCAAAACTGAATCTGATGATGCAACAACACCAATCAGTCCATCACAACAGTCAATATCATATATCAATATGATAACAGAATATATCAAAATATCTGTAAAAAATCAATACGGTGAGGAATCCAGTCGGATCCCTCCAACCTGTTTCCCTGCATCCAAAGATGTTAGCACAATACCAATTCTGCTCCAGTACGGAATTATCGCGGTATATGGGTTTTATAAAAATCCGCTTACTAACGGCGCAATAGGGTCTCATCCGCTATACGAGGCGGGAAATCATCAATCCAATATATACATATGCCAATATGTATATACTGCTATATATAGATATATATCCTACTATATCTAATATCACATCCAAACAGTCAATCATCAATCAATAACTGTAAATAATTCCACATTCAATTGAGTGAGAAGATCTCACCGAGATTTTAATTCCGTTCCAGCGTTTATTTCGAATAAAATTAAACAGACGTTTAATTTCACTCAAAATTTTCATTGACCCCGATCGCTTCCAATCCAGTTGCATCGCGTAGTGTTCAGCGATACGATTCCAACGCAACTGATCTCGCATTTTTCTGATAATGTATGAAAGAGTTATAACATTTTGAAGTTAATACAAATTTTTATATAAATAATTATACAATTTACTTTTATTATCTAACCCTAAAAAAGATCTGGCCTTCGATTCCAAATGGAGAAAATCGTGGCCGCTTGCTTTCATCTTCCCCCCCGTTCGCTCCTACCAGGTAAACACGCACGCGAATGAACCCAACGAGCCGCCCCTATTCATCGAAATTTTGAGCCACCTCCGATCGTCTTTATATCGATCAAGAACCACCGTTCCACGCGCCCCGCTCCCCCTTACCAACGCCCCAGACCCGGTGGTACTCGGTCGAGCCAAGGCTGTGGAATTGGCCTTCGAACGTGCGTGCTTTAAATGGAGATTACCATCGATCTGTGCTTCTAAACTCAATCATAACCGTTGAGATCGTAGTTCTCAACGATCTTTACAAGTTTGTAGTTGGAGATTTCTGGAATTAACATGTGGATGAAGAGAAAAATTGAGGGAAAAGCAAGAACATTTCGGCCATTGATGTTGTGAACGGCGGCTACGAAGAAGATAACTAGGGTTTTGTTATTTTTCTTCAAAATGAAATAAATGAAATGCTATATATAGAATTTTGACGAACACTATTCATCCGGCTTTCCCGAACTCCGATTTACGCACGGTCACTATCGTTTCTGGGGTTTATCCCACGTTCCGGACACAATGGAACAGGTTTCGAAAGCTAATTCGATCGTATGTGTGAGATATGGCAATAAACGATCGATTTAAATTAAACCGATTTAAATCGATTTCGAGGCGTTTTAATTTGTACCGGACAAATGCTAAATCCAAAAATTACGAGATTTGAAACCATGCAATAATTTCACATTACGGATCCGATGAAACTGGTTTCGTCGAAATCCGACACTGTTTGAAAAATGACTATTTTAACTCGACGATTTAAAGTTAAAACGATATCGATGCGTTTCGAGCTGCCACGGTCAAACGACAACTCCGATTGATACGAAAATTGAAATCCGATAATAACTAACTATTACGGATCCAATGGAACTGGTCTCGTTCAATTCTGAGACTGTTCAAAAATTGGCTATTTTTACAATCGATAATTAAATATTAAAATATTCGATTTTCACAATTTAACTCCAAATTCAGTTTTAAGGGTTCTAAAATCTTTCAATAACTCCAGTATGATCAAATAAAATTTTCCTAATCAATTTAAATCATTTTAAACTCGATTTACAATTATCTCTGGAATTTCACTATTTAATTTATCGATTTAATTATCCAATTAAATCCAATAATCGAGAAATAAATCATTCGACTTCTAAATTCCATTTATTAATATTTAAAATCAATTAAATATTCGAATTTTAATTATCAAAAATTCTGGGTCGTTACATATTATTACACTCAACTCATTCTAGAGTACTGCTGACTCTATCTCTAATGAGTAACACCCAACAGAGCAGGGTTGTCGCTTAACCATATGCTCTGATACCACTTTGTCACATACCGAAATTTTCGACTTTCGAAAATTCGACATCGATACTCACTTTATCGACTGCCGAGCAATCGAGTGCCGGAAACTCCAATAGTGAGGGTTTTAGAAAGAAGAAATAGGTAGAAGAAGAAGAAAAGAAGAAAAGAGAAAGAAGAAAGAAGGAACAACAACTGAACAACAACAGAACAGAAAACAATATCAGAATCTCACATTCGCAGCGGAACAACATATAATAGATAATTACTAGTCTTTTAAAACAAAGAACTATATCATTTTATACATACATCAATCATCAGAGTCAATATACAACAATGGACAGTTATATAACTTGTCCTCATACAGAATACACAGCGGAATAAATACTATCAGATACAAATACTACGTCTCGTCATCCAGCTCATCTCCAAAGCTCCAGAATATCCAGAATATCCTGATAATATAACTCTAGGCTGCCCGTGTGGAAAATGGTGGGCACCCTGAGTTTAGAAGGGAAACAATAAACTCCGAGTCAGTCATGGTGACTGGTGTGAGATCGTAAAACAGTTATTCTTTATAACAACAAAATAATTTTTAAAGTCAATTCGAAATGCTTTTGGAAAATGAAACTACCATAAGACCTCCCACCACACACACAATGCAAACGCGGAATTGGAGGAGATTTCTTCTTATGATAGTCAAAGATGCTTGATACGCAAAATCAAATCATTTTTTTTTATTATTATTAGTGCATAGTGTAGAAAACATTTTGAAAGTATAATATTAATCTTAGCCAGCATAGGCATTCCGCACTTATGCCTACTATAGCTACCATCCAAACAGTGGTGACCACCATAAGTGAATGATAGGTT
This sequence comes from Allium fistulosum, assembly GCA_030737815.1. Taxonomy (NCBI): domain Eukaryota; kingdom Viridiplantae; phylum Streptophyta; class Magnoliopsida; order Asparagales; family Amaryllidaceae; genus Allium; species Allium fistulosum. The sequence goes on from CM060903.1 coordinate 1,435,251,292, forward strand.
CTACAACTAAAACCGTACAAGGCTCGTATTGTTTCTTTGGATTTCCAACAAATGGTCAGGCTAAGGAACTTCCTTTCCACGATGGGTACGTCCCTGGAATAGACGACCCGAGAACCTAACCGGATCTCTGCCAACACAAGGCCGGGTTACCTCTGCAAAAATAGGTAACTACTGACACGCGTATGTCATCCCCCGATCGTCACCGATCTTCCCGAGGATCCCCGATTCGCAACAACCACAAAGAAATAAATTTGCAGCAACCACAGAGGTTAAGTATCTGGGCTCCATACCATGATACCAACTTTATCCAGAAGGAATGACATACACTAAGGGGCGCTACTCCCTAGAACCTTGCCGCATTCTTCCTGTTTCGACCATTTCTGGGGTGTGAGGCTCGACGAAGTCTCGTCCACAAAGCTACGCCTTCTCAAAAAGCCCTGCTTCGGGTCAAACAAAATGATCAACCTATGATCACAAAGATATAAGATCAAACAAATGATCATATCGCAAATGATCAAACACTGATCATTTCACAGCAACACTCAGTATGCCACGTTACCAAATTGGGATATATCGCTGATAAATTTCAACTACATAACCTCTGAGCTCGTACGTCTCAGAGAAGGGTGTTAAGCTAAGAGAATAAATTCTCCGCCACCAACAGAAATGTATTTGAAAGAAATCAGTTTTATATCTCAAATTGTAACGTCAGACACACAATCCATACAAGTCTGTTCCGGGATCGAACAGAACCGAAGGCACTTCTCACGAAGCCCTTGCATATCCGGATAAATTTCAATCACGTCAGGACTTCCCGTCACTAAGGGTGATAAAACCTCTAAATCGAAGATCAGTCGATGTAGAGTAACTCGACGGTAATCCTTCCGTTTTCAAAAATATCCGGTCTTCAACACCGGTCTTCAAATGCGATTCATAACGACGTATCACATATTCGGAATGGGTTATACGACCCCATGGTCCTTTCCCGGCTAACCCGAATAGTGAGCGCTTATTCAAAAATAAGTGTGGCATTCAAATTCATCCAATTCACAACAAATACCTATCTAAAGGTAATTATTGATAGTCGGTTATTTAACTATCAATAAAGATGCGCAACATCATCAGATTCCAAATAATTTTCCAAATCATTTCATCTTCCAAAATATCTTTTACTAGATTTAAAATTTCCACACTTAATCATTTGAAAACAAATTCAAATCAATTTCCACATTTCATTTTATCTTTGAAGATAAAATCTCAAAACAGTTCATTTCATATTGGAAAAGCATTTCCATACTTATTTAAAATAAGTATTTCACAAATCTATTTATTTTCAACATTTGAAAATATTCGATATACTTAAATCAAATTAAGTATATATTTCATTCTTTTAAGGAAACCATTTACTATAACATTTATTTGAGTCAAAACGAATGTTACGTAAAACATCGTTACGACGACTCAAAATCTCTAGTATAGGGATTCGAAATTTAAGATATATAAATCCCAATACTACATCAAAATATTTCCTTTCGGAAATCATTTACTATAACAACAGTGTTATGGTCCATCATTTCCTTATATTTTCGAAAACGCCTATTTCAACAATGAATGTTGAAATCTATGTATTCGATACTTAACACGTTTTAAAACATCTTTTAAAACAGTTGCTTCATTTTTATAACATCGCTTTCCCAAAACCATATCCATTCTACTTCAAAAATATATTCACTGTCCAAAATCGTGAATATACTTCACTTAACCATATTTAAACCTTTTCTACACATTTATTATTTCAATAAAAATTCGCTATCCAAAATCGCGAATATATCTTCTTTAATAATCTTCTACCTTAAATTTGTCAAATTCAATCGATTTCGAATTTATAAACACTTTTTATAAATTCTATTTGTATTCATTTTCAATATTAACAAAATTCCTTTAAAATTTCATCACTTTGATTTATACAACATCAAATTTTATAAATCTTTTATATAATGCTTTTATTTCACAATGGTCCATTTAAACCAATTAAATAAATCCTTATCGATTTATTTAAATCTTTATTCCAAATTCGTAAATCTATTTCCACAAATTTAAAAGTAAATCAATATTTATTTTTACACCAATTTCCCTTATTTCAATTCAATTCATTTTCCAATTCTTCACTTTAACCCCAAAATCAGATTCCAAATTAATTTCAATCTTCATTTCTAAATAAATTTCCCATCCCAACTCATTTTATATTGACTTTCCAAATTCGTTTCAATTTGCCAATTTAATTTCTAATTGGACTTCTCACTTATTTCTTTTTAAATAAATTTCTTTTAAAGAAAATAAATTTCTTTGCCTCTTTCGATCTATTTAAAAATCCAAATTTAAATTGAATTCTTCAATTTAAAATCACTGTTTATGAAATCCATTTATTTAGCATTTTCACTTTATTCTGGAATTTATTCAATACGATTATAAAAATTTACTTTTTATATTTTTTTAAAAATATCTTTCTTCAAAATTTGATTCACTTAGAAATTTTCTACTTGAATTTCAAAAATTCAATTTCGTTTATCTTTGAAATCCAATGATGTCAAACATCCATTCAGCTAAATTTTAGCTTCCAAACAATTTCCAGATATCAATATGATTAATAGCATCACTATAATCATTCACAGATTTATATCACAGTATAAATAAATTCAATCAATGTGAGGGGTCCAGTTGGATCCCTCCAACCTGTTTCCCTGCATCCAAAGACGTTAGCACAATACCAATTCCACTTCGAGGTGGAATATCACGGTATATGGGTTTTTATAAAAATCCGCTTACTAACGGCGCAATAGGGTCTCATCCGCTATACGAGGCGGGAAATCAATCAATCCAATATATACATATGCCAATATGTATATACTGCTATATATAGATATATATCCTACTATATCTAATATCACATCCAAATAGCAATCAATAACTGCAATCCAAATTTAAATCTGAGTGAGAAGATCTCACCTTAGCTTTTAATTTGCCATCCAATTTCCGTTTTGACTTGATTTCTCGTTTTGACCTTGTGTAAATAATTTATACAAATTCATCAATATTCGAATTAAATCGGACAATTCAATTATCATTTTATAATTTCAATTCAACTAATAATTTAATTTAATTAAATCAATTTCCTTTATAAACATTTACAGTTCATTTCACTTTTTAAACAGTCGGATAGTACATTTCCTATTCCAAAAATTTAAACTTAACTACTTTCTCCAATAATAATTTCCTAGTAGCTAAAATAACTAACTATGTTAATTTAACAGATAAATCTCTATTTCTTTTTATCTACTGTAATTTTCTGCATATACAAACTTATATCTATCTCTATAAAAATTTTAAGATAACTATAGTAGATTTACTATCATACATAAAGATTCGAATTTATTTCCAAATTTTAATTGAATAAAATAAATCGTAATACCTTACTGCCGAAGGCAACCTAGGCTACCCAACACGCGAGCCACCGCCTCGTCATCGCATCGCTGCCGTAGTCGCGAATGTCCCCAGCCATGCTCGAACTCGAGCTCAAACCATCGCCAAACTCCGCGCCCAATCGAAGTCGATAATCCCCAAAGCCCCATCTGTCGATCATTCATCTCCGGCCATTCCACCACTTCGAACTGCTCGCGTAGGCTTCCAAATTGAAGTCGATCACGACCAGGCTGCCGAGCTCGACCTTGAAAACCATCGCCTAACTGTCATCGTGAAACCCACGCCGTGCCCTAGCCTCTAAAATTGATCGCGACCCCAGTCTCGCGTGCTTCGTCGACGCGATGTCCGTCGAGAAACCCCACCGGAAGCCCTAAATCATGTTCACGACGTTGCCTTGTCGCCGCCTATTTCCCCACGATATTGCGAATTCGATCGCGATCTGGACTTCGTGAATCTTGAAGGGGTCACGGTTATAACTGGACGAGGCAGCTTCCCTTTATTCTTTGCTGGAGATAAAAGAGGTAGAGGAAGAATATATGATTTTGTTCGATTTTAAATTTCTTCATTCCAACATTTTTTTGTTGTTGAAGCACTCGAATTTGAACAGAAAGGAATGAAGAAGAAATGGTCACGATTTTTTTTTTAGTTTGAACGAGATATGGGGTAGAAGTACGCGGCCACTCCTTTGCACGATTTCTGCACCGCGATTTTAGGCGTGATAAATGGAACGAAACGTGATGAGGTTTGACTAATAACTAATTTTTTTAATTTAAATTGAATTTGATTTGATTTCAATGCGTTAGCTCGCCGTACGATCACGTATTAACTCCGAAAAACACGAAAATTGAAATCCGACAATAATTCAACGTTACGGACTGAATGGAACTGGTTTCGTCGAATTCCGAGACTGTGCCTCGGACGGCTATTTTTAAATTCGATTCGAACAATAAAATTCAAAACTGAGCAAAACAGTTTAAAATTCAATTCTGAAGGTTCTATTACCTTCGGTATTATCAATACGAATTTTAAAAGCTTTTGAAATATTTTTCTTCAACTTATAATTGAAGTTTCAAATTTTTATCCAGCATTCAATCGATTAAATTTTTAAAGTTAAATCGCACATTTTCAAAGTTATATCGGGGATTCAAATTAAATCATCGTTCAAATATTTAAAATTAATTAAATATTATCAATTTAATTTGTTCAAAATTCTGGGTCGTTACAATAGAGGTGGTATCATGGTATGGAGCCCAGATACTTAACCTATGTGGTTGCTGCATTATTATCTATGTGGTTTGTTGGAAATCGGGGATCCTCGGGAAGATCGGTTACGATCGGGGGATGGCATACGCGTGTCAGTAGTTACCTATTTTTGCAGAGGTAACCCGGCCTTGTGTTGGCAGAGATCCGGTTAGGTTCTCGGGTCGTCTATTCCAGGGACGTACCCATCGTGGATAGGAAGTTCCTTAGCCTGACCATTTGTTGGAAATCCAAAGAAACAATACGAGCCTTGTACAGTTTTAGTTGTAGAACCTATCATTCACTTATGGTGGTCACCACTGTTTGGATGGTAGCTATAGTAGGCATAAGTGCGGAATGCCTATGCTGGCTAAGATTAATATTATATTTTCGAAATGTTTTCTACACTATGCACTAATAATAATATCAAAAATGATTTGATTTTGCGTAGTAAGCATCTTTGACTATCATAAGAAGAAATCTCCTCCAATTCTGCGTTTGCATTGTGTGTGTGGTGGGAGGTCTTATGGTAGTTTCATTTTCCAAAAGCATTTCGAATTGACTTAAAAATTATTTTGTTGTTATAAAGAATAACCGTTTTACGATCTCACACCAGTCACCATGACTGACTCGGAGTTTATTGTTTCCCTTCTAAACTCTGGGTGCCCACCAATTTCCACACGGGCAGCCTAGAGTTATGTTATCAGGATATTCTGGATATTCTGGAGCTTTGGAAGCAAGCTGGATGGCGAGATGTATATCTGTAATTATTTATTTATTCCGCTGTGTATTCTGTATGAGGACTAGTTATATAACTGTCCATTGTTGTATATTGACTCTGATGATTGATGTATGTATAAACTGATATAGTTCTTTGTTTTTAAAGACTAGTGATTATCTATTATATATTGTTCCGCTGCGATGTGTAAGATTCTGACATTGTTCTGTTCTCTGTTGTTGTTCTGTTGTTCTATCTTCTTCTTCTTCTGCCTTTTTCTTCTTCTTAAACCATCATAGTTCGCATTCCCGTTCATTTTGAGTTAATCAATGGAGATTAGTGGTTAATCAAGAGGTACGGATTTGCAGGCCATGACATTTGGTATCAGAGCATATGGTTAAGCGACAACCCTTCTCTGTTGGGTGTTACTCATTAGAGATAGAGTCAGCAGTACTCTAGAATGAGTTTGAGTGTAATAATAGATATGAGCGTGTATTTGTTAGTGAATATAAAAATGTTTTATATTGTGTTTGCTTATCCGTTGAGATGTTTGTGAATTTTGGTCGGTATGTGGGACGCCATATTATCGATAGGGATTTCTAAACACTTAAACGAGGCAAGACGACATAGTATTGTTTTAAAATAGGGTGAATGAAATAATTTTACCCAAAACTATTTTTGTATAGAAAAAAAATGTTTTTCTATGAAGTACTATAGTATATGGATGTTTGGTTGTTATAAAATAATAACATTGAAACATTATCATTGTTATATTGAAATTGAATAAGAAATAAAGTAATAACCAAAGATTTAAGAAATAAAATTCACACACAAATGAAATTTAAAGAATGTAAATTATAAATGTGAATTGTAATTTAAAACGGAATTCCAGAGAAGTTTTTGGAAATGTTTTGAAAAGAATTTGAAAATTTTGGAGATTTGGAGAGTTTAAATCATTTTTGATTTGAAAATGGATTTCGAAGGTTTGAAAAGTATTTTGAAGGAATGAAAAACTCTAAACTCTTTTAGGTCGCTGGAAAATAATCCTGATGATGATTGGCCACATCATTAGAATTCATTTTCGGGTTTCCAAAGGAGGAATTGCTGCCAAATTGTTTTAAATGGAAGTTGTTTGAAAAATTTGGGTTTTGTTTTGAAATTCAAAAGATAATTTGATTTGTTTTCAAAAATGATTTTTGAAATGTTGGTAAGACTCGAGAATACCATATTTGTGAAATATTATTAAATTGATAACTTATACAAATTGAATTTTGATAAAATAAATTTAACTTAAAGATGAAGTTAAATAAATGTAAGTACAAGTGAATTGATTGTGATTTAATGAAAGCGAAATTGAAAGTTAAATTAGTGAAATTAAACCTTGAATTGTGAAATAAATGAAAGAATGGTTCGAAATTGCAAATAAATTCAAGTAAGTAGAAATAAATTTTAAATGAATGGAATTCACAATTGTAAGTGAATAAAATTGAAACTGAATGTTGAAAACAAATTTGAATTTGTCCGTGGATTAGAATTTGTAATACATTAGTAAATGAAACTAATTTGAAACAGTGCAGTTGTAAAAGAAAGCCGATGAAATTCAATATTCAGAAGTAAATTAAATTGAAAGAGTGAATAAAATTCAAATGAAGTTTGAAATGTAAAATTGAATGAAAATAGACATGTAACTTCAACAGTGAAGTAAAAATGTAGAAGAAGTAAGTATCAAAATTTTTTGTAATGGAATTTGCAAAATGTTTGAATATGTAACTAGATATTATGGCTAGTAGGACATACAGGTGTTATAAAAAGGAATAGGAATTTTAATTTTGAAGAGAATTTGAATTGCTCGAAAAAGGTATGTATTTAAATTTGAATATGAGATTTGATGACTTATTTCTCTAGCCGCTTGCCTTTTTCTTTTTCTTTTTGAAATCTGAGAGTCCGTAGGGACGTTTTGTAGTAGTGCCATGTTAGCCGCGCAAAGGAGATGCTGGCAAAAATTTTCGGAAATTTAGGGCGTTAGAAAATTTTTGAGAAATTTTGAAAGTTTAAATTTGAATTTGAAATTTAAATTTAAATTGTTAAGGAAACAATGTTGTTTTGAAACTTATAATTGAAGTTGGAAAACTAATTGAGCTGATAACGAATCTTTAGTAGAAAGATTTGTTTTGAAAATTTGATAAAACTATTAGATTGTGAAAGATAGTAGACGAGTTAAGGACCATTTTTCCTAACTTGTAATTTCGAGGACGAAATTCTTTTAAGGAGGGAAGTTTGTAACGACCCAGAATTTTTGATAATTAAAATTCGAATATTTAATTGATTTTTAATATTAATAAATGAATTTAATAAGTCGAATAATTTATTTAAAGGATATTGGATTTAATTTGGTCAATTAAATCGATAAATTAAATAGTGAAATTCCAGAGATAATTAAAAATCGAGTTTAAAATGATTGAAATTGATTAGGAAAATTTTATTTAATCATACTGGAGTTATAGAAAGGTTATAGAACTTTTAAAATTGAATTTGGAGTTAATCTGTGAAAATTGAATATTTTAATATTTAATTATCGACTGTAAAAATAGTCAATTTTCGAACAGTCTCAGAATTGAACGAAACCAGTTCCATTGGATCCGTAATAGTTAGTTATTATCGGATTTCAATTTTCGTATCCATCGGAGTTGTCGTTTGACCATGGCAGCTCGAAACGCATCGATATCATTTTAATTTTAAATCGTCGAGTTAAATTAGTCATTTTTCAAAAGGTCTCGGATTTCGACGAAACCAGTTTCATTGGATCCGTAATGTGATATTATTGTAAGATTTCAAATTTCGTAATTTTTGGATTTACCGTTTGTCCGGTACGAATCAAAACGCCTCGAAATCGATTTAAATCGGTTTAATTTAAATTGATCGTTTAATTCCATATCTTGCACAGACGATCGAATTAGCTTCCGAAACCTGTTCCATTGCGTTCGGAACGCGGGGTAAACCTTACGAACGTCAGTCGGCACGCTCGAATCGGAGTTCGAAAAAATTCGATGAATAGTAAATCGTTAAATTTTCTATAAAAGCCCCTCTTCTCTTCATTTTGCAAAAGAAAAACGAGCCTAGGGTTTCGTTCAGCTGGCCGCCACTTCTACAATCAATGGCCGACATCTTCATTCGATCTCCCTCGAAAATCTTCCAATCCAAGCAGCGATTTCAAAAATTTTCAACTAGGAAATCGTTAAGCATCTCAAGTGCTATAGATCCAACGGTCAAATTCTGTTGAAGTAGCTTAGATCGATGGCAAATTGCATGGGAAGACGTGCGTTCGTGGGTCGAAATCTCAGCCTGGGGGGAACCGAGCTCAGCCGCACTTGGCTGGGTGATGTGAGGTGACGTTGGCTTCGACGTGGCGTCTCCTGATCGTTGTAGAAACGATGGATGGTCGAGCGGCCATCAATAAAACGTGAACGATGATGGGTTCGAGCTCGCGAACGTTACCTGGGAGGGAAGAAGCAAGGGAACGAAAGTCACGGCTTTGATTTCATCTTCAAAACGAACAGTTGTGATTCGATTTGGGTATGAAAATAAAAGAATTTGTAAATAAATTATAATTTATATCGTGTAATGTTTAAAATGTTGTATCTTGGTCATACGTTATCAGATTTCGATGAAACAAAGTGCGTTGGAATCGTATTTGCGAATACTACGCGATGCAATTGAATTGGAATCGTTTGGAGCTAGTTTGAATTTCGGGCAAAATTAAACGCCGTTTAATTTTATTCGAAAATAAACGCTGAAATCAGAATTAAAAACACGGTGAGATCTTCTCACTCAAAAATTGAAAAGTGGAATTTTCAGTTATTTATTTGATTGCTATTGGATGTGATATTAGATATAGTAGGATATATATATATATAGCAATATATACATATTGGCATATGTATATATTGGATTGATGATTTCCCGCCTCGTATAGCGGATGAGACCCTATTGCGCCGTTAGTAAGCGGATTTTTATAAAAACCCATATACCGCGATATTCCACCTCGAAGTGGAATGGTATTGTTCTAACGTCTTTGGATGCAGGGAAACAGGTTGGAGGGATCCAACTGGATTCCTCAACTGTATTTATTTATTTACAGATGTTGATATATGTTCTGTTATCATATGATGATATATGATGTTTGATGTTGTGATGGACTAATTGATGCGTTGCATCATTGGATTCAAATTTTGAAATTTAAAAATAACGATGTTGATTTTAAAAGTGAAATTTTAAAAGTGATCTTTGAAAATATACGTTTATTTAAATTGTTGAATTGATTTACTTTAAATAGATAAACGTTAAAACTTTAAAGTTATAAAAGTTAAGATTTTGTGAATTTTAACAAAAAAGTAATTTCCTTTGAAATAAAGAGTTAAGAAATTTATAAAATGGTTTAAGTTGAGATTTTTGAATTATTAAACCAATGTATATAAAAGATGTATCAAATTGATATTTATCAATTTAAGTTATTGGAATTTTAAAATGAGTTTTATAAGAAGATATGAAATTTATAATTATAAAATGTGAAGATATGAAATGTATAGAATTATAAATTGTAAAGATATGAAATTTATAGATTTATAAAGTATGAAGTTGTAGAATGAATGATTATAAGAAATTTACTTATAAACTGGATTTTTGCCTTTAAAGGGAATATTGATCGAAGTTAATAAAAAAAGAAGATTTTATAAGTCAAAGTTGTTATAAAATAGAAAGAGAATTTATAAACGTTGTTTTATAAATTCGAAATCAATTAAATTTGGTAAATCAAATATAGGAGGTCATTAAAGGAAATATATTCGCGATTTTGGATAGCGAATTATCTTGAAATAAATGTGTAGAAAAGATTGAAATTGGGTTAAGTGAAGTATATTCACGATTTTGGACACTGAATATATTATTGAATAAAATGGATTCATTTTTGAAGAAGTGATATTAAAAATGAAGTTAAACATTTTAAAGATGTTTTAAAATGTATTGTGAATTGAAATCATAGATTTCAACATTCATTGTTGAAATAGACGTTTTCGAGAAATAAGGAAATGATGGACTATAACACTGTCGTTATAGTAAATGATTTCCAAAAGGAAATGTTTTTATGTAGTATTGAGATTTATATATCTATTTTAATTTCGAATCCCTATACTAGTGATTTTGAGTCGTTCGTAACGATGTTTTACGTAACATTCGTTTTGACTCAAATAAATGTGCTTAAGAGAATGTTTTCCTTAAAAAAAATGAATATATACTTAATTTGATTTAAGTATATCGAATATTTTCAAACGTTGAAAATAAATGATTTGTGAAACACTTATTATTAAATAAGTGTGGAAATGCTTTTCCAATATGGAATGAACTGTTTTGAGATTTTATCTTCAAAGATAAATTGAAATGTGGAAATTGATTTGAAATTGTTTTCAAATGGTTAAGTGTGGAAATAATATATCTTATCAAGATATTTTTGGAAAATAAATAATTTGGAAAATTATTTGGAATCTGATGATGTTGCGCATCTTTATTGATAGTTAAATAACCGACTATCAATAATTACCTTTAGATAGGTATTTGTTGTGAATTGGATGAATTTGAATGCCACACTTATTTTTGAATAATCGCTCACTATTCGGGTTAGCCGGGAAAGGACCATGGGGTCGTATAACCCATTCCGAATATGTGATACGTCGTTATGAATTGCATTCGAAGACCGGTGTTGAAGACCGGATATTTTTGAAAAAGGAAGGATTACCGTCGAGTTACTCTACATCGGCTGATCTCCGATTTAGAGGTTTTTATCACCCTTAGTGACGGGAAGTCCGGACGTGATTAGAAATTTATCCGAATATGCAAGGGCTTCGTGAGAAGTGCCTTCGGTTCTGTTCGATCCCGGAACAGACTTGTTTGGATTGTGTGTCTGACGTTACAATTTGAGATATAAAGCTGATTTCTTTCAAATACATTTCTGTTGGTGGCGGAGAATTTATTCTCTTAGCTTAACACCCTTCTCTGAGACGTACGAGCTCAGAGGTTATGTAGTTGAAATTTATCAGCGATATATCCCAATTTGGTAACGTGGCATACTGAGTGTTGCTGTGAAATGATCAGTGTTTGATCATTTACGATATGATCATTTGTTTGATCTTATATCTTTGTGATCATAGGTTGATCATTTTTGTTTGACCCGAAGCAGGGCTTTGTAGAAAGCGTAGCTTTGTGGACGAGACTTCGTCGAGCCTCACACCCCGGAAATGGTCGAAACAGGAATGATGCAGCAAGGTTCTAGGGAGTAGCGCCCCTTAGTGTATGTCATTCCTTCTGGATAGAGGTGGTATCATGGTATGGAGCCCAGATACTTAACCTATGTGGTTGCTGCATTATTATCTATGTGGTTTGTTGGAAATCGGGGATCCTCGGGAAGATCGGTTACGATCGGGGGATGGCATACGCGTGTCAGTAGTTACCTATTTTTGCAGAGGTAACCCGACCTTGTGTTGGCAGAGATCCGGTTAGGTTCTCGGGTCGTCTATTCCAGGGACGTACCCATCGTGGGTAGGAAGTTCCTTAGCCTGACCATTTGTTGGAAATCCAAAGAAACAATACGAGCCTTGTATGGTTTTAGTTGTAGAACCTATCATTCACTTATGGTGGTCACCACTGTTTGGATGGTAGCTATAGTAGGCATAAGTGCGGAATGCCTATGCTGGCTAAGATTAATATTATATTTTCGAAATGTTTTCTACACTATGCACTAATAATAATATCAAAAATGATTTGATTTTGCATAGTAAGCATCTTTGACTATCATAAGAAGAAATCTCCTCCAATTCTGCGTTTGCATTGTGTGTGTGGTGGGAGGTCTTATGGTAGTTTCATTTTCCAAAAGCATTTCGAATTGACTTAAAAATTATTTTGTTGTTATAAAGAATAACTGTTTTACGATCTCACACCAGTCACCATGACTGACTCGGAGTTTATTGTTTCCCTTCTAAACTCTGGGTGCCCACCAATTTCCACACGGGCAGCCTAGAGTTATGTTATCAGGATATTATGGATATTCTGGAGCTTTGGAAGCAAGCTGGATGGCGAGACGTATATCTGTAATTATTTATTTATTCCGCTGTGTATTCTGTATGAGGACTAGTTATATAACTGTCCATTGTTGTATATTGACTCTGATGATTGATGTATGTATAAACTGATATAGTTCTTTGTTTTTAAAGACTAGTGATTATCTATTATATATTGTTCCGCTGCGATGTGTAAGATTCTGACATTGTTCTGTTTCTGTTCTCTGTTGTTGTTCTGTTGTTCTATCTTCTTCTTCTTCTACCTTTTTCTTCTTCTTAAACCATCATAGTTCGCATTCCCGTTCATTTTGAGTTAATCAATGGAGATTAGTGGTTAATCAAGAGGTACGGATTTGCGGGCCATGACACAAATAGTATGTTATGTTGATTTGATTAATTGTCACATATGTATTTAAAATATGTCACATATGATATGTTAGAAAACGTGTTATGTTAGAAATATTTTTTATATATGCCATGTTGAAATATGTCGCATATGTTATGTTGAAAAAAAAGTGTTAGGTTAATAAAATCATATGTTGCACATGCTATGTTAATAATATGTCACCTATGCTATGTGGAAATAATGTGTTAAGTTTGGAAAAAATGATATGCCATGTTATTTTATTATAAATCACCTTGCAAGTTCCTTTTATATATGTCATGTTATATATTTATATGTTATGTTAGTGTATGACATGTTAGAATTTGAAATATTCACTTATGCTGTTTATGATATGTGACACATGTGATATGTTAGTTATGCATGTGTATATATTAAATTGTTAATTATGGACGCATGTTAGTCATTGACATGTTATGTTATTTGTGTTATTATTGTTCTCACACTCCAAGTTCCCTAATAGTTAGCAAAATCACTTTCGGTTGAAATGATATATACCCGATATAAAACCACTTTGGGTTTAAATAAATTGATTTAGAAATAAAATTGGAATATTGTAAGTTTAAATTTATGTTTGAACTTGAAATTACGAAATTGAGATTTAATTGATTTAATGAAAGTTTTAATTGGATTTTTAGAATTAAACTTGTTGTTTGATTTTAACTTAATAGCTTTAAGTGAAAAATTAAAATCTGAAGTTGAATTTAATAATGAATTGATTGGAAACGAACATGAAATTAGTATTTGAAATGAACCGATTTATAATGTGAAAGATGATGTTTATTTAAACCTAAGCATTTCACTTATTGAGTTATCTGTACATTTCACTTGAGTTGACTTACTTACATAAGAATGTTAGTCCCAACTTGAGTGTTTTTGTTTTACTTTACGCTCGGGTCAGACCGAGTATTTCTGTAACAACCCGCATTTTTGACCGTTCAAGTCGACAAAACATACACACATGCCGACTCAAACAATCCGAAATACGGATAGTTATTGGGGTAAATAAGAAAAGAAAGGAAAAGAAAGAACAAAAGCAAACTCAGAATCTCGCAGCGGAAGAAACAAGATATAATAATAAAATAACAGTTCATGAAGCTGTTAAATAAATAAATTTGATTATTATTATACATCATAAATCAGAGTTACATACATATCAGAGATAATACAACAATGCAGCGGAAAAATAATACAGTAGTAGAATACAAATGATGTAATACCAAACTCCGTCTTCGTCCTCCAGAATAGATCTTCAACCTTATCTGAAATGCTCAGGCTGACCCAAGCGTAATGAAAAGGCAGAACACTCGAGTCAGGACTAAAATATCTCATGTAAGTCAAATCGAATAAGAAAATATGAGTGTGACGGCGTCAGATATGTTTACGGGTTTTGACATCTCCTATCCAGTGTCAACGTGAGTGCAATAACTTAAGAGATGTTACGGGATTTTCCATCTCTCAAGGATCCGTTAAACTATCTACTATGTAGTACAATACGCTATTATAATATGTCTACATTAAAGTAAAAGTATTAAAATAGCGTTAAGCCATGGCCCATTCCACCCTTAACACATTTTTATTCCCAAAAGCATATACAAGACCGTAGTTTCCCCAAAACCGGAAGTCACCAGAGGGCAATCCATATACTAAAGGTACAAATCAAAATCGTAGTGGTCGCGTATAAATGGAATACAAGTATGACAAGGCACATGAGGCAATACCCAAGGTAGTGATACTACCGTTCGCCTGATCCGGACTGGTGAGAACGCAACGCCGCAGCGCCCGCAACACCGTGAGACAACACTCCCAAATTCAAGGGTGCACCAATCGACAACATATAATGAGTAGTTCGAAGAAGTGTGTCCACTTGAGGTAGCAAATCCTCCATTGGCCCGGCACAGCTCCTGTTTTAGTCATTTCCAATTTGACACAAGTGTCAAGGCTATCCATCATCGTTCACTTTCTTCAGTCATCAACGAACATCATTCCAACCACTTCATTCTGGATCATCACTCCGCGTATAGTTATTAAAGTGGTTTTCGGTTTAGATAGAGAGTATATCCATAACCGAATTCCGGTCTCTTTAATAACTTCCGTAATTATTTCACCGATTGGTCGTTTATTTATTTCAAAACCAAATCAATTTCAATTCAATTAGAATTTATAAATCAACATTTCATTTGTCTTTCTAAATCAATTTCCACAATTTACGTTTCAAAACTTCCAAATCAAAATTTCAAAATCTTATAATTCAATTTCAATTTCAATTTAAACAATTCAAATATTGATTCAAGTTCGTATATAAGTTTCATTCCGAAATCATTTAAATTAATTTAATTCAACATTCAAATCAATTTAAATTCATTTATCGATTTCATTTAATATCCGTTAAGGTACTTTATCATTCAAAACATTTTTTATTAAATTTCAAATCCATTACACTACCTTTTTAAGTTCAACTTCATTAAATCAAAACTTACAATTTTGAATTAAATTAAATTCGTCAAATCAATTCTTTCAATTACAAGTCTTACATTAATTCCAAAAATATCACATTTTCATTTCTTGTTAAAAAAATTCAATTTCACTTATTTACTTTCTTAAATAATTTTCCAAAACTTAATTAATAAAGAAACTCAATTTCAATTATTTACGAAGTAAAAATTCACTTATTCAAAAGTTCAAATTTTTTCTTATTAAAGAATTTCAATTCAATTTAATCATTAAATAATTTAACCTTATTTAATTATTAAATAATTCAATAGTTTCAATTTAGTCCAATTCACAAATTTCTTTGAATTTCAATTAAATTCCAAATTAATTAAATCTCAATTTTAAATAAATTTTCAATTCCAAACTCAAACTTGAAATATCATTTCATAAAAATTTTCTTAGAAATATTCAGAGTTCGATTAAAAGTCCAATCTTTTAAAACAAATCAACTTTCGAAAATTTACGCCGTAAATTTTTTTTTTCTTTTTTTAAAAAAAATCTAAACTTCAAATAATTAAACAATTTCATTTACCAAGTTTAAATTCCAACATCTTGAGCTTCAATTCAAAATAATTCAATTTCCATAAATTGGATTTTTATTCTTAAAATCAATTCATTTAAATAATTTCAAAACAACTTTAAAATCATTTAATTTAACCAACCCGGTGTCCGTATATAATTCTCTAACCTATGGCCAAGTGGTTAGTTATTTCAATTAAATGTCAGGGATGAATATATATTACTTAAACCAATCATAGTGTCATGTGCATGTATAACAGGATATATATAAGCAAATAAACATCCAAACATTTAAATATCAACCAATAGCATCCATCGAAATAAATCATCCAATAGTCAATACAATTCATGGCAATTTTATAGTTATCAATATCGGGAAATTTGATTTCAATTAAATCCTAATTTCAATTTACTATCAATTTAAATTTTCAACGGTGAATTCACACGACAATCTATATGACAATTAAAATTTATCAAACAACGACAAATAAATTCATATCACTTCATAATGTCAAATTTAACTACCATAGAAATATTCAGTACATTGTGAGTGTTATAAAACACTCACCTTTTGAATTTAAATTGAATTTAAATTCAATTTAAACTCAAAATTTTGACAGTCTCCTAATCCGTCCAAACCAGCGTCAAAGTGTCCGGAATTTCGATACGATCCTAACAAAAGAAACCTCGTCTAAATCCGAGTCCGTATGCAAAAGTTATGAAAATTTGAAGATTGGAAAATTCTGGTGCTGAGTCGACTTCGAGTTCCCACCTCAAATTCCCGAAGCCTGCTTGGAGTTTTTGTGAAAACGACCCGATGACCCGAGTAGTTTTCTTCCCGACTCGAAGTAGCTCCAGGGTTTTTCCCCCTGAAACCCCAAGCGCGACCCGAAGCGCGTAAATCTCGAATATTATTTTTTTTTTTTAGATTTTGGAATTTGGGAATTAGGTTTTGTCTGCCATTGGAATGAGAAGCTAAGAAGAAGATGAATTGTACGTACAAACAAAAAAAATTAGGGAGGCTAGGGTTTATAACTGTGTTTACATAGGTATGTTAGAGATAGAGTAGATAGACTGGATAGATGAACGTGCGGAACAAACTATGGCCCGAAAAGCCCGTTCTGACTCCGGAACGGAATTGGGTAAACCCATATATCAAAATAGGTGTTTTAAAATATTTTAAACGCAATGGAAAAGGTTTCAAGTCCAAATTCCATCGTATGAAGAAGTTATGCTAAAATCAAAATTTCAAATTGATTTTAATTGATTATAATTGCATTTATTTCAAGGCGTTTCGAGTCCGTACGATCAAACGACAAGTCCGATTGCTACGAAAATTGAAACCTTACAATAATTCACTGTTACGAATCCGATGAAACTAGTTTCGTCGAAATCCGAGACAGTTGTAAAAATGGCTATTTTTAGTGTTTAATTTCAATATAAAATTCCCAATTTTAAATTATTAACTTTTAAATCAAATTTCAATTGTTCACAAATTTTATTTTTAATTTCACAGTAATTAACAATCTTTTACAATGCAGTTTTCCATTATAAATCCAGTATAAAAGATTACATTAGATTCAGCGTTCAATTATATTGTAATTCAAATTCAAGTTATTTAATTCCAATTGAATTCTTTTATTTCGATTTACACTTTCATTATTGCATCAACCATTTACTTATACATTATTATCAATAGTTTATAATTCATTTACTTTCATTTTCTTCAGCTATCATCTTATTTAAATTCACAGTAATATTAAATTACATTCATTTACGTTGATTTCCATATTATAACTTCAATATTAAATGTACATTTTATTTATTTCATTGTTTACAATCAAATTCAATTCAATTCAATTACTTGTTACATTCAAATTTAAATCTTTACTTACGTTTAATTACCAGTTAACATCTTTATCAAATTACAGTTTCGGTTATTATTTGATTTCAATCAACTGTAATATTAAGTTACATTTATTTATACTAGTTTCAATAACATAAACTTCCACTATTAAATCTACCGTTTTATTTATTCTTTGTTTACAATCATAACCAATTTGGTTTACAATCAAACTCAATTCATTGCTTACATTCAATACAGGTTAACATCCATATTTAATTTACAAATAAGTTATTTCAGAATTCAGTTTTGCATTTTAACTTGTAATTCACATTTAACGACACAAAATTTTATTTCCTTCGGATTTTTATCCAAATTTTTTATTTTAATTCGTATTTTTAAAGTGTTAAAAATACAGGTCGTTACATTCTCCCCCACTTAAAACTTTTCGTCCTCGAAAAGGAACGGAGAAGGGGAAACCATCATTTAGATATAATTCATTCAAAATATTCGACTTATTTGCAAAATTTAGTTATATGATTTTTTTAAAATCTCAAAATTTTCTAACTCCCGGATTTTTGAAAAATTTCGGCAGCACCTCCTTTGCGCGGCTAGGACCGAAAATTTTCACAGTGGTAATAATTGCATGATATACATCTCATTACAAGAATGAGGCATCCCAAAACATGGGGAACACAATAATATACCACAACATAAACTGTAATCCGAGAACATACCTTTTATTTAGCGTTTATTAGCATTTTAACTTACATTTTGCATTAAGCGCAGAAGCGAGCTCCACAAGCGAAGCGCAACCTCTTTGCTACCTACTAAAATGCTCAATAACCAAGTTAGAACCATGCATGTAAAGATAGATCGATATACTTATCATAAACAACACACATATAACATGTTTAGCTTCAAAACTGAAATTCCAATTTCAAGACAGCAAATGAATCTCAGTTTTTGGTCACCTAAACGATAAAATTTAACAATGGAATCTAAACAAAAGTTGTTGCATTCGTTTCAGGCTTTCCGGAATGTCCAAAATCATTAAATTCGGACCTTCCGTTCAAAAGTTACGACCGTTTTACTAAATAGATACGCCTCAACCTGGCAATGAATTGCGCAGGTCAGCGACGTTTGGTCACGTTTTCGACCCTCTAAATTACAGCAAAACACAAAACACTTAAAGCAAAAGTTTTAACTTAAGTTCTTAGCTTTCCAGAAAGTGCAAGATCATCAAAATCCGATACACCAGTAAAAAGTTATGGCAAAAATACTAAGAGTATATGCTACTGATTTTGCTTCCCTTTTACACAGGCCAGCGAGAAGATTCAAACTTTTAACTAAGTAAATGAAGGAATTTCTCAAGACAGTCTAAACAAAAGTCGTGCTACAGTTTCTAAGCTTCCCGAAAAGTCTAATATCGTTGAATTTCGTCCATCCATTTAAAAGTTATGCTTATTTCCGTTTCAGCATATATTGGACAATTTTGGATTTTTTTTTCCAAAATTTTGCTTTTATTATTTCAAAGTACAAACCATCAAACTTCAAATTTCTAAAGATCAATCACAAACCCAAAGTCGTTTATTTTCTTATTTATCCATGAAATAAGTTTACATTCGATTTGTTTCAGATTTATTCAAGTTTGTTTCATTCATAATTTAAATTCAAGTCAATTTGCTTCAATTTAATTTGAATTCAATTATATTTAATTCCACTTTGCTTCAAATTTGAATTTAATTATTAAAAAAAAATTATTCCGTTTATTCAATTCCATTAACACTAATGAATTCTATTTAATCAATTATCATCCATCTAACAACCAATGCATATCAAACATTAACATCCATCCAAATCTATAATAAATCAATTATACATTTCCAAGTCAAAATTTTAATTTCATACACTTCCAAGTTTATTGACATTTAATTTTATTCAAATTTATTTAGTTTCCATTTACTAATTCTATATTTAATTAATTTTAAATTTAATTCATTTTAAAACTTAAATTTCCTTTATATTTACAACTATGAATAGATCTTCACATTTTATTATTCACCTCACACTGGTATATTATTCCTCTACTTATCCTTATTAGCATTTTAAACTTTTTAAGTATTTGGTAAGTTTTTGTTATGCAAATAGAATGTAGTTAAACAACATACAACCTCTTTTCATTCAAAGTTGAATTTTCAATTAATTAATTCTTAAGTCATTACTTAAATTTCACTATAATTTAATTTCACATTTACATTCACATATAGTATTTCCATTTTATATTAACATAATGGTGAATCACCTTTAAATGTTAATTTAAATTCCAATTATTTACTAACAATTTTATTTATATTTGCAAACCATTAATTAAATGCATATTTCATTTTTCAAACCTATACTTGTATATTATCCAATTAACAATTCATATAACATTTTTGAACTTCTTAAATGATTTGGTAAGTTATATCTATGCTATAGAATGAAATTTAATACTATGCGAGTTTTACAGTTTCAATTTTACTTTAAATTCATAATTTCCTAATTCTAAGGATTTCTACTTCAATTGATATTTCACTTAGCTCTTAGGTTCATTTCTTATTTCGCAATTCAGAAGTTCCGTAATGATTCAAGTATTAATTCATTTCAACCATTAAAGAAAAAATCATTAATTATTAAAGAACTCAAGAATTCCAATCCCGGTTTCATTTCAAATCAAGTTTTGAAATAATATATACTTATATAATTTATATATCAAATCATACTATAGAGAATACAAAATAAAATTCAATTTTTTTAATCAAAACAGGGTTTAGAAAAACTATTAAGTGATCTCCCCCACTTGGACTCTCGAAAATAAACGTCAATGATGCGTGCACTCATCACCGAAATCATTCTCTAGTGTCAAGAGGGGAGTATAACACTTACTTCATTTGAAAATCCTTTGAAAACAATTTCAAATCGAATATACTATCATATAATACTTATATTATACATTTCAAATTTTTGTTAATAAATTTTCAAAACACCGGAATTTAAATTCTCCATCTTAATTTAAATTCATTTTTATTTTATTTTATTTACCATTTATATTCATTGTCAATCATATTTACAAGTTTCATTTCTTAAATCGTCCAATAGTCAATAGTTAGAAATATTGACTAATCAACAATAAACGATGATAATCTAATATTATCATCTCCTAACAACCAATACAATCAAAATTTATAAATTTTCAAGATAGTTCTTTTATATAAAAATATAGTCCAAAACAATATTATGTCAATCTGTCCTATTCGAGTGTTTAGAAATTCATATCGATGCCTTGGCGTCCCAAGTACCAACCAGAATTCATAAATACTCAACGGAACAATTTAACACAATATAAAATCATTTTTATATCAAAATTACAAATACGCTCTCTCATATACACTCGAACTCATTCATAAGGTTTAACCCTATTTCAATGAGTTATTCCCCACTAGAGCCAAGGTAATCTAAATCAAAGCTCTGATACCAACTGTAACGGACCGCGTCAGTGGGGTAACGCCCACCGTAGCATACAGCAGTACCTGTGTTCTGCCTTTACAGCCAGCCTCTCGACTGCACCAACCCCGCAGGGACATGTAGGAGTAAGAGTCATCCGCTCGCTACCAAACCAAATGCGAGAACCCCCTATCATGCTGCACCCACCAAGTGCATAGGTAGACACACATGCCGACTCAAACAATCCGAAATACGGATAGTTATTGGGGTAAATAAGAAAAGAAAGGAAAAGAAAGAACAAAAGCAAACTCAGAATCTCGCAGCGGAAGAAACAAGATATAATAATAAAATAACAGTTCATGAAGCTGTTAAATAAATAAATTTGATTATTATTATACATCATAAATCAGAGTTACATACATATCAGAGATAATACAACAATGCAGCGGAAAAATAATACAGTAGTAGAATACAAATGATGTAATACCAAACTCCGTCTTCGTCCTCCAGAATAGATCTTCAACCTTATCTGAAATGCTCAGGCTGACCCAAGCGTAATGAAAAGGCAGAACACTCGAGTCAGGACTAAAATATCTCATGTAAGTCAAATCGAATAAGAAAATATGAGTGTGACGGCGTCAGATATGTTTACGGGTTTTGACATCTCCTATCCAGTGTCAACGTGAGTGCAATAACTTAAGAGATGTTACGGGATTTTCCATCTCTCAAGGATCCGTTAAACTATCTACTATGTAGTATAATACGCTATTATAATATGTCTACATTAAAGTAAAAGTATTAAAATAGCGTTAAGCCATGGCCCATTCCACCCTTAACACATTTTTATTCCCAAAAGCATATACAAGACCGTAGTTTCCCCAAAACCGGAAGTCACCAGAGGGCAATCCATATACTAAAGGTACAAATCAAAATCGTAGTGGTCGCGTATAAATGGAATACAAGTATGACAAGGCACATGAGGCAATACCCAAGGTAGTGATACTACCGTTCGCCTGATCCGGACTGGTGAGAACGCAACGCCGCAGCGCCCGCAACACCGTGAGACAACACTCCCAAATTCAAGGGTGCACCAATCGACAACATATAATGAGTAGTTCGAAGAAGTGTGTCCACTTGAGGTAGCAAATCCTCCATTGGCCCGGCACAGCTCCTGTTTTAGTCATTTCCAATTTGACACAAGTGTCAAGGCTATCCATCATCGTTCACTTTCTTCAGTCATCAACGAACATCATTCCAACCACTTCATTCTGGATCATCACTCCGCGTATAGTTATTAAAGTGGTTTTCGGTTTAGATAGAGAGTATATCCATAACCGAATTCCGGTCTCTTTAATAACTTCCGTAATTATTTCACCGATTGGTCGTTTATTTATTTCAAAACCAAATCAATTTCAATTCAATTAGAATTTATAAATCAACATTTCATTTGTCTTTCTAAATCAATTTCCACAATTTACGTTTCAAAACTTCCAAATCAAAATTTCAAAATCTTATAATTCAATTTCAATTTCAATTTAAACAATTCAAATATTGATTCAAGTTCGTATATAAGTTTCATTCCGAAATCATTTAAATTAATTTAATTGAACATTCAAATCAATTTAAATTCATTTATCGATTTCATTTAATATCCGTTAAGGTACTTTATCATTCAAAACAATTTTTATTAAATTTCAAATCCATTACACTACCTTTTTAAGTTCAACTTCATTAAATCAAAACTTACAATTTTGAATTAAATTAAATTCGTCAAATCAATTCTTTCAATTACAAGTCTTACATTAATTCCAAAAATATCACATTTTCATTTCTTGTTAAAAAAATTCAATTTCACTTATTTACTTTCTTAAATAATTTTCCAAAACTTAATTAATAAAGAAACTCAATTTCAATTATTTACGAAGTAAAAATTCACTTATTCAAAAGTTCAAATTTTTTCTTATTAAAGAATTTCAATTCAATTTAATCATTAAATAATTTAACCTTATTTAATTATTAAATAATTCAATAGTTTCAATTTAGTCCAATTCACAAATTTCTTTGAATTTCAATTAAATTCCAAATAAATTAAATCTCAATTTTAAATAAATTTTCAATTCCAAACTCAAACTTGAAATATCATTTCATAAAAATTTTCTTAGAAATATTCAGAGTTCGATTAAAAGTCCAATCTTTTAAAACAAATCAACTTTCGAAAATTTACGCCGTAAATTTTTTTTTTCTTTTTTAAAAAAAAATCTAAACTTCAAATAATTAAACAATTTCATTTACCAAGTTTAAATTCCAACATCTTGAGCTTCAATTCAAAATAATTCAATTTCCATAAATTGGATTTTTATTCTTAAAATCAATTCATTTAAATAATTTCAAAACAACTTTAAAATCATTTAATTTAACCAACCCGGTGTCCGTATATAATTCTCTAACCTATGGCCAAGTGGTTAGTTATTTCAATTAAATGTCAGGGATGAATATATATTACTTAAACCAATCACAGTGTCATGTGCATGTATAACAAGATATATATAAGCAAATAAACATCCAAACATTTAAATATCAACCAATAGCATCCATCGAAATAAATCATCCAATAGTCAATACAATTCATGGCAATTTTATAGTTATCAATATCGGGAAATTTGATTTCAATTAAATCCTAATTTCAATTTACTATCAATTTAAATTTTCAACGGTGAATTCACACGACAATCTATATGACAATTAAAATTTATCAAACAACGACAAATAAATTCATATCACTTCATAATGTCAAATTTAACTACCATAGAAATATTCAGTACATTGTGAGTGTTATAAAACACTCACCTTT
Organism: Allium fistulosum; assembly: GCA_030737815.1. Taxonomy (NCBI): domain Eukaryota; kingdom Viridiplantae; phylum Streptophyta; class Magnoliopsida; order Asparagales; family Amaryllidaceae; genus Allium; species Allium fistulosum. The sequence goes on from CM060903.1 coordinate 1,435,275,430, forward strand.
TGAATTTAAATTGAATTTAAATTCAATTTAAACCCAAAATTTTGACAGTCTCCTAATCCATCCAAACCAGCGTCAAAGTGTCCGGAATTTCGATACGATCCTAACAAAAGAAACCTCGTCTATATCCGAGTCCGTATGCAAAAGTTATGAAAATTTGAAGATTGGAAAATTCTGGTGCTGAGTCGACTTCGAGTTCTCACCTCAAATACCCGATGCGTGCTTGGATTTTTTGCGAAAACGACCCGATGACCCGAGTAGTTTTCTTCCCGACTCGAAGTAGCTCCAGGGTTTTTCCCCCTGAAACCCCAAGCGCGACCCGAAGCGCGTAAATCTCGATTTTTTTTTTTTTTTTAGATTTTGGAATTTGGGAATTAGGTTTTGTCTGCCATTGGAATGAGAAGCTAAGAAGAATATGAATTGTACGTACAAACAAAAAAAATTAGGGAGGCTAGGGTTTATAACTGTGTTTACATAGGTATGTTAGAGATAGAGTAGATAGACTGGATAGATGAACGTGCGGAACAAACTATGGCCCGAAAAGCCCGTTCTGACTCCGGAACGGAATTGGGTAAACCCATATATCAAAATAGGTGTTTTAAAATATTTTAAACGCAATGGAAAAGGTTTCAAGTCCAAATTCCATCGTATGAACAAGTTATGCTAAAATCAAAATTTCAAATTGATTTTAATTGATTATAATTGCATTTATTTCAAGGCGTTTCGAGTCCGTACGATCAAACGACAAGTCCGATTGCTACGAAAATTGAAACCTTACAATAATTCACTGTTACGAATCCGATGAAACTAGTTTCGTCGAAATCCGAGACAGTTGTAAAAATGGCTATTTTTAGTGTTTAATTTCAATATAAAATTCCCAATTTTAAATTATTAACTTTTAAATCAAATTTCAATTGTTCACAAATTTTATTTTTAATTTCACAGTAATTAACAATCTTTTACAATGCAGTTTTCCATTATAAATCCAGTATAAAAGATTACATTAGATTCAGCGTTCAATTTATTGTAATTCAAATTCAAGTTATTTAATTCCAATTGAATTCTTTTATTTCGATTTACACTTTCATTATTGCATCAACCATTTACTTATACATTATTATCAATAGTTTATAATTCATTTACTTTCATTTTCTTCAGCTATAATCTTATTTAAATTCACAGTAATATTAAATTACATTCATTTACGTTGATTTCCATATTATAACTTCAATATTAAATGTACATTTTATTTATTTCGTTGTTTACAATCAAATTCAATTCAATTCAATTACTTGTTACATTCAAATTTAAATCTTTACTTACGTTCAATTACCAGTTAACATCTTTATCAAATTACAGTTTCGGTTATTATTTGATTTCAATCAACTGTAATATTAAGTTACATTTATTTATACTAGTTTCAATAACATAAACTTCCACTATTAAATCTACCGTTTTATTTATTCTTTGTTTACAATCATAACCAATTTGGTTTACAATCAAACTCAATTCATTGCTTACATTCAATACAGGTTAACATCCATATTTAATTTACAAATAAGTTATTTCAGAATTCAGTTTTGCATTTTAACTTGTAATTCACATTTAACAACACAAAATTTTATTTCCTTCGGATTTTTATCCAAATTTTTTATTTTAATTCGTATTTTTAAAGTGTTAAAAATACAGGTCGTTACAATTTCAGTTTAGTGAAGACACTTATTTATGAAGACGAAGATGGAGTCGAGGACCGTATCTACTACTATTATAGCAATTGTCTTTTCTGCCTGAAAAAAATGTAATTTCTGATTTTGTTGAAAAATAGCTTCATGAACTGTTTATGTATTTATTTTGTGTATTATACTTTATCCTTCCGCTGTGAGATTTTGTATTTTTTTCTTTTGAATCTTATTTCATTTGAGCAATCCCATTAATAATCTGTCTTTTGAATAGTTTGAGTTAGACATGTGTGGTTTATTGTCGACTTAAACTGTCCAAAAAGGCGGGTTGTTACACTTACGTATCTCATAACAATGAAATATCATGAATAATCATCCAAGAAACCCAAACTGAGGGAAAGAAGCTTACTCTGAAAAATCAACCAGGGTAATAATATTTAAGCAACGAAGATTCGTTTATGAAGTCATTCAGCCTAGAATGATAAAAGGGTATATCGATCCATATTTTTACCAAGTTTGAAAGGTTTATTTAAGATTCTATTGACTCAATAATTATTCCAAAAGTGGGTTTCAAAACCAAGCTTTCAAATTTTCAAAGTCCAATAGGAAAAAAATTTCATAAATTTCTTTGGCATTTACAAAACAAAATAAAGAATTTGAGAAAGAAGTGGTTTCTGAAAATTATGGAAGCCATCACCGCTTACTTTTTGTTTTCTAAAGAAAAGGATTTAAAGAGAAGTAAGAGCCGAAAAGTAAAAAAATACTTGGTTGTACACTAAAATGTAAAAAGCTTCTTCTATATAAGGAGGGGGATGCAAACAAATACTATAAGGCCCGACAAACAACTCCCAAATTAAGGCCTGTCTAAAGCATTCTTCAAGGAAATAAAGAGTAAACAAATCTATGCTTAGTCAAAGACCACATGTCATATTGAATCAAATTAGGGCTCTGAGGTGAGTCACAAATCTCAACCAACTCAACGAGTTCAAATACAATACAAGAATCAGGAAGAAAATACAAGGTTTATTCAAAATATCAATTATTCAAGTACAAAGTTATTTACCAATTTACATATAAAAAGTTAAAAAAATCGATAAAAGGCATTCAAGTCTTCCTGAGGAGGAGGTTGATGGAGCGAATAATGTTGGTATACTTTTTCTTTCTCATTCCTCTTAACCTCAAGAACACATGGATGACTATCGTTTAAAGTAGAGGCGTCTTTAAGCAAAATAGGAGGGCCTCCAATATTCTTTAGGTGGTCGGCATACCCATATAAAATGAAGTGTTGATAATGTTTGTATCCTGCCACCGTTGCTTCGGTCAATCTTTAGTTCATTTCTCAACCTCAGAAGGAATAGTTGATTTTTAAGCTAAAGTTACACTTATTTCAATTAAATGATCTATAAGGGAATTTAATCGGGAGTTCTAAAGTGCCATTACCTTAATTGTTTTCATTTGAGACTCAAGGTCTTTCACCTTCCCTTTCAAGATTTCAACGGGTGAGTAAGGTTCGGTAATATGACGAATCGCCACATCCAGTAGTTCTTCAAGTTTCCTCTCTTTCTTCCGAACGATATTTGTACCATCAACATAGCCAATTTGAACCTTTAATTCATGTTTGAGCATTTTATTGGCCCTTTTAAAAGTTTTGACCTTGCTCTCTAATTTTTAACCTTCTGCTCAAGAGCATATTTCTCATGTCCTAGCTCCTCGACATGACTTTGATAATTATTGAGATATTTTGAAACTTGTTCGTCCTACTCTCCTTTAAGAAACTAGGTGCATTCATATTTATACTCTTGGCACCATCTGGCTATTTCTCCATCAACCAAACTCTGAGGCGGGTTTTCCAAGGAAGAAAATTTCTCTTTACCAGTTGAAGATTTGGACCTAGTTGTCCTCGTAGGAGTAGAAGTGGGAAGGCTGGATTTTCCTCCACTTGCAATAAGCTCTAGAGATTGGCATGATACTTAGCTTTTTAGCAGGTTAACTTCAAGGTTCTCAATATTATGATATAATCGAGTAATTTCTACATCAACTTCAATCCTTTGGGCTGGGGGTCTGGATCAACCAATTGTATCTATGCTCTTTTTCAATTCTTTGATCTCTTTTTCTTTCTCTTTGATTTTCTCCTCTAAAATCAAGGTCATTTCATTCATACCTTTTAATGTTGACTTCAACTTATAGTATTTGTTATACCATTTACATGCTTCTGAATTATCCGGAAATGGTATTACTGAAGCATCTTTAGAAAAGCGCTTCCCAAGATCTAACATCAGCCTAGTTTTAAGTTTATCCAGTCGAGAGAGGAGGTCAAGGCCGCTGGATGCAAGTGTTAGTTGTTTTTCCTAGTAAAAAATAATAAACAAAAGAAAAATCAACACTTGGGAAAAACATGTTCTTTCATTAACAACAACGAAGTATTACAAGTATGAACAAGTTCAAATTACATCAACAACTTAAGTTTTATAAATTCAATCCTTAATTTTGGAAGTAACAATCTTAGTATTTTTGAGTGAACCCATGGACATAGGGAAAGTAGAGTCAAAGGGAACACTAAAACCATAAAGAGTATTGACGGGGGAAACTGGTGATAGTCACATCTCTTGGTAGGAGGGCTAGTTTCCCTGCATAACAGTTTAGCATTCAGAATGGGTTTCTTTAAGTAAACCATCCTTTTCATCACTAAGAAGTCAAAATATAAGTGGGGAAGTTGTGCGTAAACATCTTGAAGGTCCCTAATAAAGCAGTGTTTTGCTAATCGAGAGATTTTGAGGGTTAATGTTTTCTCCTTAAAATCCCTTTTTAGCTTGACAAATTTACTTAAGAGTTCTTTTGAAACAAAAGTGCTCAATGGTTCCTATGTATTTTAAGCAAAACAAACTAAGCCATAAAGAAATAAGAACATTGAAACTTATAAAGGTTGTGTAAATTATATAATACAATAAAAAAGTTACTTAAGTTTATACAACATGGACCCTTTGTAAAATTCAGAGACAAATTTCTCTTTGTTGAACTTGACATTCTCCGAAGGAAGAGTGCGGGAGGAAAGTGGAACGGTCTCAATCCTAGGAAGGTTCCAACATTCTCTAGGATAAGGATCGATCCTGTAATCATTCAAATATGTATTATGCAAACACCTAAGTAAACCTCTACTCTCTTTCCGTAGAAAGGAAAAGTCAGTAAAAAGATTCATAGTGCTGATTTTGTAGACGAATTCCACTAGGGTGTCCTTATCTTCGATAAGTATCCAGAAAAGTGTAGTCAACTCCTCATTCTCCTTTAGAAGGCGGGATCTTTTCAAGAGTAGGGCTACCCGCTTTTCTTTAAAATCTTTTAAACGTTTGGCATAAATGAGAAGGCTCATATACTTTTCAGATAGACTGTTGTTATCTTCAATCAATTTCTCTATTCAATCACAGCACATCTTTCTTGCTCTTTTCATGTAAAATCTCAAAGTGATATTTATTTCTTTTCCTTAGCTAAAATAATAGAATTATTAACTAACGCTAATGGGTAATTATAAGCATTTACATATAACAAATTTTATACCTATACCATGGGAGCTTGTGAGGTAGAAGACCGAATCTTTTCTTTACTGTGATGGATGGAGGCATGAACATCCTTTGAAATAGTGTCTTCCTGAGGAGCATCCTGGGACTTGGGAAGATCAGTCCACCTCGCGAGAAGATGGGACCAAGTCATGGCCATAAGATCCATTACCTCTACTTTCTGGTTCATCGAAGTCCTTGCTGCTATATCCCCATCCTTCCCAAGATCATCATTATCTTTATCACCGTCTTCATCTTCCTCACCATCGTCATTCCTTTTATCATCCCCAGCATCATTCCTTTTATCATCCCCATCATCATTATTCCTTTCCTTATCAAACAAGGGATCATCAAAAGATAATAGTTCCTGAGGATTAATGATCTCCTCTTCTATGAATTCATCTTCTAGCGATCCAGAAACTCTCCCCAGTTTGAGGTTATACTTCCTCTTGAACCTGTCATTCAGTTTTGGTAGTGAAGGGAAGTCTAACTCTAGATAATTTTCAATATTATTAAAATATGCACTGAAGAGCGCCTTCTCATAACACTGCTCTTTTATTTGAGGAGGGCTTGTTCTATAAAGAAGGAGATGTTCTTTTTAGCATCCTTGATAACATTATTTGTATAGGCAAGTGCAGCGTCCTTGCTTTCCATTTTATCTTTTAAAATTGTAACTGTGCAGCCATTTGAGTATTTTCAGTTTTAGCCTCATCTTATCCTTTTCAGTAATAACCTCATTTCACTTAGTTGTGACATCAAGGATTTGGGCATTAAGGGACCTGACTTTATCTACCAACAATGAAATTTGTACTTTGAAATTTGGAACTTAATTAACAGATCCATGAGAGGCTTGTTGAAGAAAGAACATGTGGTCAACCATCTAAATGTATAAAAAAACGATGAATGAAAAATAAGTCAAAGTTATTATTTAATATCTAATCAAAAGTACCTTCTCATCAAGTAACTCATTACAACCATAGAACAAATGAGGAACTCCTGTTGGATTCGCTCGACATGATCAATGAGAAGCGTGATGAAGCCGACTTGAGGGCAGCCGCATATCCAAGGCAAGTAGCCTGATATTACAACACCAAGGTTAGGAGTTGGACCTTTGAGATTGGCAATCTCGTCTTGAAATGAATCTTTCCCGACCCTATGAATATGGGCCCGAGTCGAGAAGGTCCGTACGTAATTGAGCATAAGCTTGGAGATGGAACATTCAGGCTGGCAACTGTAGACGGAATCTCACTCCCGTGGGCCTGGAATAGAGAACGTTTACAACGTTATTTCACATGAAATCTGACTTTGTAAATACTTGATCGATTCCCATGTAATAAGACAGAATCTGTCATTTCTTTTGAATATAAAATGAAATGCCTTCCAAAATTAGTGAGTATATTTCAACATAACTATCAACTGTGAATCATGGCCAACGCGAATGAATCTGAGTGTATATAATGCAGGTACAAATATACCCAAAGATAGGTGCTGACCAAACTTCTACTGTCCACGATTGGACCCGTGAAGTAAAATCATTCTAGGTATATGGAGATCGGTACCTATCAACTCCTCTAACCCACAACTTTGGGGTAGGAGCATAAACATCTAAGGGTGGAATAAGACAATTCACCCTAATGAATCATGCTCAGAGTTCGACCGAGCACTAATACCTTGTCCAGAGTTAGGCGAGGTCTCATACAAACGTCCTAAAAATGGACGCTTAAATCACCGCTCTAGGTGATCAACCCCGATCGATGCCCGGAGTTAGGCACGATCGCATGCAAACGTACTAAAGAGGGATGTTCGAATCACTAGTTCAAATAACCAAACTTGATCGAAGCCCAGAGTTAGGCATGACTTAGAAAGGGTGCGAGGAGATAGGCATCCGCACCAGAACTTCTCAGTTAAAGAGACAATATGATCTTGACTGCAATCGCAAGTCGAATGGAAGTTGATTGGAAACAAAACAAGATAAGCTCTTAACTCGACTAAGTGATAGTGCAAAAAAGATTAATGTGTATACAAGTGAAATTCATAAGCTCATCTTTTGATGCTTAGAAAAATTAACACAAGGCTTGAAAGAAAAACAACTCTAAAATTTTGTTCACATGCTGGTTAAACCAAAAGTGAGGGATGTACTCGCACAACTTCAAATTATATAAATGAGTCTTGAACAAAATGAAACACAAAAAAACAAGGAAGGGCGCAACTAAACCTTCTTTCTCCTCTTTATCTCCTTCTTCTTCTACTTCGAGGAGGGTGTTCCAGGCTCACCAGTCTTCCTTCGGCTTCCATCTTTGCCTTTATGACTAGTCGAAAGATTGCTCGTCAAAGTCTCTGGGGCACAAAGATAGGCTGACAAGGTAATGAGATGGACATGGGAGGAGGTATATCGACATCTTTCTCCTTCTTGATCTCTTTAGCCAACAGAACTTAAGTTCAGAGCATCTCTTCCATGATGGTATGCCCCGAGGGAGGATCAGAAGCACCAGTTACAACGACATCCTCTTCCTCCTACGCCCCGTGAAAGTCCCATTTCGCATCCTGTTCCAAGGCATGAATCATTCTCTAGGGCCTGGAGTTTTGCCGTCTGGGATACCTTGGAGTGTTTAGGAAGTAGACATGTGACTGATTCTGTAACTACAGCCCGTGTCCCCGCCAATAAGCTCTTTTCGGGCTAGGAGACAATCTGAGGCTGGCCTGAAACTTGACAAACATAAAAGGAGAGGTTAGTGACATCGACCAATGTCATGTAAGCCTTCTCAAATATAGGTGAGGTCAACGATATACCTCCGCCAGATTTGAACTCAACATCTGGGGTAACATCAGAACTGCCTTCCAAAATAAGGGATAAAGTAGTTGTCCTTTGGAGATAAGGCTCACCTGGATTATTCATCTGAGGGAGAGATTAAAGCAGTAAGAGCCCGAGAAGTAAGGCTTGTTGTTGCATCCTGGGTATTGGACCCATAACCTTCACATTGATCTTTCTGAGCCCCAGTAGCCAATTCAGGGTGCAGAATGAGCTCGTTGGATCTAAGTGCTTCATGCTCATCCTCATTTAAAAGGTCATGTTTTAATTTCTCCACGTCAACCTTAGCTCCACCCATGAACTCCCATTCTTCGTTCATGACTTCTTCCCATGCCAAGGCCATAGCTCTGGGGTAATCGTCATCGAGCCATTTCAAATTCCTAAATTTGATCACGTTAACATTATAGCAAATGATTATCGACTCAAACTCATTTTGATCTGCTTCTCCATGGCTTCAACTTTTTCCTCCATATCTTTTGCCCGAGTCTCCACAGCATCCCTCACCTGACTGGCATCTAGTAATTCCTCATAGTAGCCCTAGGTTGTATTAAGAGCATCGTCTTTTTCCTTCTTCTATGCCTCCATTTTTTCCTTTACCTCCTACAGCTTTTTAGATAGTCGCTCATTCTCCTGAGACAAGATATGGCTCCTGTAGTGAGCAGATTCAATCTGTTTTTATGACTTTGTCGTTCCAACTCGGCCGACTTCGTCAGGTTCTCCTCCTTTTTCTTGGCCTCATCCAGCTCCTTGTTTAACTTGCAGCTTCCCCATTGAGGTAGCCTATGATGCATTTATCTTGCGCTACCTCAAGTTTGAGACCTTTGATTTCCACCTTCCTATTGTAAGAGCATTCAGAAATGACTTCAGCCATCCTTTTCCATTTAAAACATTGGTCATACACATCATCAACATAAGCCACAGTGTCATGCCTGACGTGCAAAGGAATATCCTTAAGGTCAGGGATGAACTTGACAGCATCGAAACAAAATTTAGAAAACTGATGCCTTAGAGTTTCCATGTGAGGATTAGAAGTAGTTTGTGTCTCCGTTGTGGTAACGGGAGTTCGAATCTACCCTTTGCCAGCCCACTGATGGGAAGTTTTAGAAGTGACAAGCCTAGATGGTTGTTCGGAACGTCGAGGTACCTAAGGTTATGCCATCTAGTGTACCATTAAAGAGACTGATGTTGGGGTATGAGAAACATCAACAGGAGGGATGTCGTCTGGTTGAACGGAGAATCTATCTATACTTTTAGGCAGAGGCGACCTGGATCTAGACTTATGCCCTGAGGACGAATCATGATATCGATAGCCCCTATCTTGGCCCTCTTGTCTCAGCCAGAGCATTTACTGGTATCAGAATTATGACCAGAACCACGAGAATTTTTACATGAACTATGCCTCCTGTGCGTGCTCATCTGACTCTTAATGGAATCATACATGGTTCTGAGTTCCATTGAACCTGGGAATGAAACAAGGACAAGTTAGCCCTAGTATGATAAAAGTATGATGCAAACTAAGCAAAGTGCAATGTGTGTGTGTCTTAGTGTCCCCCAAACAGACCATGGGTCTGGATTTTGCAGACAGGGGTAATCTCCCCCATGCAGGTGATTGGCATTTCATCCGGCAGACAGATAAGGGACCCGATATCCCCAATGCTCATGTTGCCTAAACCATAAGAGTCGAACTCATCAGGAGTGGGACAAAATGTCCTTGTAAATATCCATAGAAGGTGGAATGGGAGTTTCCTCAGTCACGGTGACTAGTGGAGGTTGTGTTAGAGTCCGCATTGGGACAATCTTTATCCTAGGTCACCGCTTCAAGAGGAAAGCATAGTCGTCGTCACCATCGTTGATGGAGAACTCATGACCCATATCGGCATCATCGTTATCTCCTTCACCACTTCTTCCTCCCTTGGTGTGCTCATGCATTTCACCGGTCTCTACAATAGGACTTGAAAATGGGGGCACTTCCTGGTTGTCATCGCCATCCTTCGAAGAAGAACTGTCATCATCTTCATCACCAGCCTCAGGAAAGTGACCAGCGCTACGATCCCCTTTCAAGAGATTGTAAGCTCTTAACTTCTCATCAATAAGAAGCGACTTCATATCCCTTTCTTCAAGCAGGACTTGATGGATAGATGTAAGGGTATTCACCAAGGTTGTGCTGCTAGGCCTTCTTGAACTATTTGCATTAATAAAAAGTGATTTAGTAAGCGATTAAGGGTATATTATCCACATAAAAAGGATGAAGATAAGACTTACGTCTGGACAGCCACCTTTATGCAAAACCAGGAGGACAACGCATAAAATAGATTTGTCTTTGAAATAGCTCAATTTGTTCCAAAGACCTGTTACAATTCGATAACCTATGGAAGGTTCCAGATATGTAAGCAAAGAATCTTATTTTCGATGTTTGAAGCGTTACACGTAGCGGATCTCCTGAGTGCTAGGCTCGCGATTCAGTTGGCGAGAAAAAATGTTGTAAATGCTATTCAGAAAAGCATAGCTATTAGGGTGCAACTAGGCCAGAGTTAATTTCATAAACTGCAAAATTGTGCAAATGAAGTTGCTGAATGACGGGACACATCTAGCCATATACATGTATCGGTTATAGGCAGTGTATCCAACTAGCAGGAGATGTGCTCATTGATGTCGAGAAGGGACTAACACATCCTCAATCGGGATGTCATGTCTCTCGCATATCCTCCTGAGAGACCCTTTATTAATTTTCGAGGTAGGAGAATCCAAGGGGTCATCAAATATAATGGCATCACCACGATTGACAACCGGATTGGCCTCCACTTCAGGACCTTCTGCTTGATGACCGATGAAACGTGACTTGGATAGGGTTGGTGTTTGCCTTGCTATAGGGACTATAGTCAAGCTGGACTCGGTATCAGACTCAGCATACATAGAAGTTGAAGGACATGTGGCCATCGTAGAGAGATGCAAGGAGCATCTGAGATCCATAACTAACAAAAGTTGGCATATAGGTGATATCAGACACATTGAAAGCTACTGTCATCATACTAAAAAGAGAGCCCTATAAAGCAATGTACCATACTCGATGGATATCAATGTGTGCCAATCAATGAGTCTGACACATTGGCACGGGGCAACTTAAATGTCTACAATAAAGTATGGTGTAATGCATGCATGTGGAATCGTGTAGTTCATCATCAAGTTCAAACTAGTTATTTAGTAAAACTTGCAAAAATTTCGTTTGAAGGCTAAATTAGTTTCCAAAATAAGCGTCATCGCTGACCGTCCCAACAAGCCTCGCATCATCGACCATGCATTGGTAATCTCATGGCGACACATAAGAAATTTTCACTTGAGCATAAAATACGTTTGATCACCCAAAATTGCTCAAGTCAAAATTGCCTAAGTGTAGGATCGGTGGCTAATCAAGCATAGTGTGCTCAAGTGCTCGAGTCACTCAAGTAAAATTTTCTAAGTGAGAGTTCAGTGCCGATCCACAAGAGCAAACATGGGAGGCTTTGTCCTGTTTTCTAAAGTCAAGTGTGGCCAACGATGCAAGCCTCCAGCAACGTTGACCCTCAAGACCACTACCTACTTAGAATGATAAGTCATGAATTTTAAGAGGATTCAAGTGAGAGTTCATATCGTTCATGTAGAATGATTGGTTTTATTTTAGATCTTCAAGAGTTTGGAGTCGCCGACATTGGCGGCGGAGCAAGCAGAAGCGGTAAATGGAAGCATGGCTTTGAAGTTGAAAGATTGGATGGAGGCATGTTCATTAATAGCGTGCTCAAGCTTGAAGATCTCGAAAATAAAAGAAATCAGAAGTGAAAGGAGAAGAGGCGGTTCAGGGCTTATATTGGTCTTAACCTAAAAGCTAGGCAATTTTCTTGCCTAGATTTACGAAGGTTGGCGTCGGTACCAATCCCTGAACATGGATCGGTACCAAACCCTATAAAAAATAAAAAGGAAAAAAGAAGAATATATGTATATATATATCCGTGAAAGTGATGAATGAGAGGATGATGTATATGTATGTGTACACATGTGTATGCATATGCAAATTAACAAAAGAGCATAACGGGTTTGTAAATGCCAAAATGATGCTGAGCTATTAGAATTTCGAGGAAAAAGGACCAAAACTGTACAATCTGAGCAAGGAAACCATTAGAAGTTTCTGAGTTTGGAATAACGAGCTTGAAGGACGCACTTCAACCATTATACTACCAGGAACTTGTAGGCCTAAGCTAAACGAAACGTGGCAACGATTGGTCAAAGACATTATGCTTCGCTAAAGCAGTCCGAGGAAAAGATGACTACCGTCTAAAATGAGAATTGAAATCCGACGTAGATACTCCAATTTGTCTTATTTCAAAGCATATTCTATTGGGAAAACAAGATGTACTTTGGAGGAAAATGTTGTTCAGCCTTGTGACTAGGCCATATTCGAAGAAATTCGATCGGTCAAACTTGAAAGTTATATAGACAGGAAGTCCAGGGTCATGACTGCCAAGCTCAGTTGCTAAGTGCAATCAGTGAATCAAGCCCAAAAGATAACAAAGTCTCCAAGCATGGTCCTGCACATCTTCCATCTCTTGAGAAACATGATCGAAGCCCAAGAATCAAAGTGTATGGATCGGTACCAATCCCTGAATAGGGTTCAATACTGATCCGTAAAAGCTCCCTAAAATGTTCACATGTTTCGTGCTTTGCTAAGTTAAGGTGATCGTGAACAATTCCATGCAATAAAGGGTGGTTCACAAGTTCATATCCATTGCCACCATCAAGAGAAACAAAACACTATTGTCTTATCCTCGAACCAAGAAATTCACTCAGATCCAAGCCTCTAGTGAAGAAAATAAAGTGAGAAAGACGAAGGCATAAACAATTCGAGCCTATGCAAGATCAAAGAAGAATCCAAAAGGAAATCTCATGGATCGGTATGGATCCCTGAGTATGGATCAGTATTGATCCCTGATTGTGACTGATGTGGCCACGATCTTCCTAGCACGACTCCTCCTGGACGTGTGAAACGTGGGCATGAACGTAGTGGAGAGGATTTCGATAACCTATAGCTATAAATAAAGGGGCATGGGCATTGTTTTGGGGGATCTTTTTTAGTTGTTTATGAATTATAAAATCACTCTTATAATTTCGGGGATCGTCACCAATCCATAAGAACAGTTTTTTGTAAACAGCTATCAAAATTATCAATAAATTTAAGTGCACATAGGTAACGATTAGCCTAACCACTATAAATCTTATGTGCTCTTTATTTTCCTCATTTTAATCTACTTTCTTCATATAATTCTTCTACTTTTTATTTCTAGGTGTTTGTGCCACTTTTTGGTATAAACAATCGGTATATGACTAAAGACAGAGTAGGCTGCACAATCTTGGGTTTAGCTAACTCATGAGGGTATATCAACTCCATATCTATAGAATGCTTATTGATATGTTGCGCATGTGAGTATTTTATACTTGGTTCTTGTGGTTCTATATGTTCGGGCATTGTGCCAGTTGTGTTTACCTTAAGGTATATTTTATCTAGAGAAATACGACGCTTGGAGGGTGATTTCCAATCCTTGTGCATGAGTTCGGATCCAGCTTGATCCGAAGGGACCTCAACAGAAAATCAATATATGCGAACATGCCTTAGCAGTTTTGATTGTAATTCAATATTGTTGTGGTGTGATTAATGTAGCATCACAACTATTTTCTTATTTATATTCTCTACCCTGGACATTATCTATTATATCATAATATGTACTTATAAGATGGTTGGTTTTTTCGAAGGGATAATTGTTACGACATTCTCAAAAGTACTGTTATATGCTAGCTACATATTTCTTGAGTTTCTCACACTAGACTTTTGTCCGATCTGTGGTTTTATTTTTCCCTTATTTCCATGGATGCTCTTTCGGGCAGTATGAGAAAGTAAGGTTTTCATTGATGTTCATTAAGCTCTTGGGGAGGAGATAGATGTTTATCTACCGTAGTATTCTCATTTCCATTACATTACATTACATATATATATATATATATCAACAATTGTAAGGATAGGTTGTTATAACGGCGTAGGTTGATGATATTACTGTGATTTGTAACTCTGAAATGCTATTTATATTAGAGCAGCACTATGTATTATCTTTGATATTATATGTTTTCATTCCATATGTGAGATTCTAATGTTTTTGTACTCTTGTTTCCTATTCATTTTATTTTCATCTTTTTCTTTACCCTAACGTTCCGTCTTTCTGATGCTTAGGAGTTTGGCACGTAAATACCGTGGATGTGTTAGTGTCGACATTCGAGGGTCAAAAAGATTGTTCATTAAATCTACTATTAGTGCTGAAGGTTAAGCAAGAACATTGGCTTTGATTGGGTATGACTCATTAATAGATAGGGTAATGGAATGGGCTAGCATGAGTTGAATGTAATATATATATGCGAATATGTATTTGATATATATTAGTAATATATGAGTATAGGTCGATAGTGTAATTCAAATAATGTAAGGAATAATGATGTTCATTCGTTACTCCTCATTAATTAGTTTAGCTGTGCTCGGCCAGTTTTTGAGCATTGATGTCCTTTGTAGAATGATTTGACATGCTCGACCAGTTTATGAGCATTATTATCATTTGTAGAAGCATTAACTTAATATTGATCAACCAGTTTACGAGCATTGTTTTCATTTGTTGATTAATTAGTCATGCTCAGCCAATTTGTGAGCATTGACTATTTGTTCTTGATTATTAATTGTGTTCGACCAGTTTATGAGCAGTTTTACCTTTTTATTACATGGGTTTGGTAGATAGTAATTTATGGAAACATTGAAACAAACACCTTGTGAATTAAGTTACACAACTTGACTATAAGTTGTTCGATGATAATGTTGGGTTAAAAGTTAACTTTAATAAAAGTTGTTTATTATAATCTTGAAGAAAGCTAAGATATTTTAAAATAAATATTTGTGAAATGATTTTATATAAGGAAGTGACTTTATATAAAAATGGTTTATAAAATATGGTTTATTAAAAAATGGATTTAAACTAAGAATTTGAGAACTTAAATCCCGGTGTTTTGAAAATTGTTTTTTCAAGATTTTGGAAAAACTAATAATGGTATTATTTAAGTATTTATGAATAGAAAATATTTTAAAAAAGGGATTTTGAAGGAGATAGAAAGTATTGAATCACTTCTATCACTGAAAAATAATTCTACCGATGGCTGTAGCATCATCGGTATTCATTTATGAGTTTCAAAGTGGGGGATGCGACAACAGAAGTTTTTTATAGAGTTGTTTTGGTAAAATAGATATTTGTTTACTCCCAAAAGTATGATTTGATATACAAAATTTATAAGTATTGTAACACCCCTGATTTTTAATAACATTATTTAGGAGATGTAATTAGATAAATTAAATAGAATAATGTAAATGTTAGAGTGATAAGGGGATTGAGATTAGAAAATTCAAAATTAGAGGTCATGCTTAATGATATAAATGGGAATATAAATGGTTTTATATGTTAAGTAATTAACGTTATGGTATTTAGGGTAATTGCACACTATAACCCTTGTATATTTCATTTCCTTCATTATGCACGTTCATTTTTCATTTCATAAAAACATAAACAAAGAGGAGCAAAGCCGGCCATTAGGAGAAAAGAGGAAAAAAAATCAATATAAAGCTAAGGATTCAAGCTAGGGGAAATTAATCTCAATCAAATCTAAAGTTCCTTATCCTAATCAAGGTGAATAATAATCTAAATCTTCTCTATTTTGTTTTATAATCATTTGTTTTGTGGGTTTAAGATTAAATCCATTATTATGTTGATTTTTGATTGATGATATGCTTGGATTTGGACATGTTAGGTTCACACAAAATAATTTGATTACAATTTTACACAGTTTTAAGGACAAAACCGATTATAATGATTTTCGTATGCCATGAGAAAATTTTATGTTATGTAAAACATGATTTTAGAGATGTGTTTTAATTTTTATAATTTTCCAAGCTAGGGAAAATCTATTATGGATTTTCAAAGGAAAATATGAATAATTTGGTTTAAAAATTGATTTCGGTTATTTTATAAAGAATTTGGGTCTGAAATTTTTATATGTTAAATAACATATTGAAAGGGAATTTCTATAATTTTTGGGGATTATTCCTAAGTAATTTACTATGGAAAATAAATTATTTTAGGAGAAGGATTTAATTGCTTTAATTGTTTTGCTTATGGAAGGGCTTAATTGTAAAAAATTAAACTTTGTTTAGATCTGAAATTATGCGGTAGTTATTTTGGTAAATAATTTGAAAAGTGTATGGCAACCAATTAAATGTTTACAAATAGGCAGGTTAGTTATAAAGTAATTACTTTAATTGGCATTAAATAAGTCTTTACCCAGAAAAAGTTGGTTCCGCCTCTTTTAGAAGTACCTTTCGACCCATTACTTCCGCTTCGACCAAGTCAAAACCAACCAAAGCAGAAACCAATACACAAGGTATCAAAATGATGGTACGTAGTGGATTGGAGAAAGGCGGAATATGTGGTATCAAAACCATTGCTTTCGATGGGGTCGAAACCTTTATTTCGCTTTCCAAAGATAAGCGCCCACCTTGTTTTCAAAAGAATGCTTTCGACCAAGTCGGAAACTTTGCTTTCGAATCTGTTTCTGCCTCTTTGTTTAATTGGAGCTGTGACGACCTGGAATTTTGGATATTTGAAATGGGAATATTTAATTGATTTTAAATATTCAAAAGGGTAATTTTGACTTGAATTTCAAATATCACTATTTATTGGGTGATTTAATTATTGAATTTAAATAATTGGAAATTGGGAAAATTGTTGAATCTTTGGTTTTAAGCTTGTTAAAAATATTTCAAAGGCTTATAAAATTTGTATTAACAATACTGAAGATAATAGAACTTTTAAAAATCGAATTTAAAAGTGATTTGTTCAGTTTTAAAAATATATCATTTAAATTGATATTTAAAAATAGCCTTCCAAGGCACAGTCTCGGAATTCGACGAAACCAGTTACATTGGATCCATAATATTATATTATTATCGGATTTCAAATTTCGTAGTGTTTAGAGTTATCGTGTGGCCGTACGAGATATAAACGCGCTGGAATTTATATTGAAATTTAAATATAATAAATAGGTCCAAAAAGCTATCTTCTCCATACGATCGAGATAGGGCTTGAAACCTTTTCCATTGCGTTCGGAATAGGGGTATAACATTATAAACGCTTAGCGGCACGTCTCGATAGGAGGTCGAGGTTTTTAGTTGCGAATTCGAGACTATCTAAATTTAAATTATATATATATATATATATATATATATATTCATATAACAGTCAAACCCAGTTGAAATAATTTCACATCAGATTCTTTTTCATTTCTCTACACATCAACAGCTTTTGCTTTTTAGAAATCACTGAAGCTTGCTGTTCAAACACGCAAGCGTCTCATCCTGTCTCCCATTTTCTTTTTTTAAAAAAACCTCACGCAAGCAGATTTAAAAATATCAAAAGAAATTTTAATGACAGCACGCAACAGATTTCCTTTTCAAAATCAATAATGGCCGAACGAAATAAAAAAAAATGTCGCATATTGATATTCCTTCTCTTCGAATCACTACGCCCCTTCTTCATTTCCAGTTCTATCAAATCATGCTTTCCTCTTCGAACAAATTCTTTCGAATAAATAAATCTCGTACTACTCATAACAATCGAGATCGATGTCAAGGTATACGTGTAGCTCAGAGTGATGTTGCGAGCAATTCGAAGGTGTGGGCGTAGGCTCGAAGTCGCGACGTCGGGTTTGGGAACTGGTTGTGGAGGAGCGAGCTAGGGCTTGGGATCGCCGATGTTGAGTAGTTCGAGTGCGTCGGCCGACTCTGGTGGGGGTTTTGCCGGCTCGAGTCGATGCTCGTGAGGGGAGGCAGTAAGGTATTTCTTGTGGTTAATTTAAGTTTACTGAAAATTCAGGGTAGTAAATTCTATTATAAAGAAAATATATTTATAGTGAAGAAGAAGTTTTCACAGTAGAGGAAATTAATGTTTTTTTATTAACAGAGGGAAACAAATGTATTTAGGGTAATTAATTTATTTAATAAACTTATTTAGCTATTTATTTACTAGGAATAATTTATAAAAATAAAAAGGGTTATTAGTTTAAAACAAAATTTATTAGTTTAAATTAAATAAATAAATGGTAATTAAATTGTTCGATTAATTTAAATGTTAATAAATCATATAATGTTTATACAAGGTCAAAATAGTGGAGAAGCAAGCCGGTTGAATCGGATTGCAAACAAAAATCAAAGGTGAGTTAATCTCACTCAAATTGGATTGCTAGTTAATTTAATTAGAAAAATTAAATTATTGGATTGATTGCTTGAATTTGAAAATTTATTATCAGTCTGGATGTGATATTATATATAGTAGTATATATATATTGGAGTGATTGATTTCCCGCATTTTATAGTGGATGAGACCCTATGCGCCGCATAATAGCGGATGATATTATATAAACCCATATACCGCGATATTCCACCTCGATGTGGAATTGGTATTGTGCTAACGTCTGTGGATGCAGGGAAACAGGTTGGAGGGATCCAATTGGATTCCTCAAAATTATTTAGATTGTTTAATATTCCGTGATATGGTATATGTGATAATCCGTGATAGATTATATTGGTAATTAAAATGTTGGATGCTATGTTTGATTGAATATATTTGGGTATATTGAGTTACCAAAAATATATAGATTAGATTTTTGAAAGAAAATAAAAGAGAGAATTTTTAAGTAAAATAATTTTAGGGAATTGGATAAATTAAAAGAATGAATTTGGAAAAGAAATAAAAGTTGATTTTTTAAAACCCTATCGAATAAATTCCAAGTTTGGGAAGAAGATTTTTGAACAAATGGGGATAAGTAAATTTTGGAACTTAAGTTATATTGTTTAAAAATTGAAAATTTTAAAATGATTTGGGAGAAATAAAGGGAGAATTTTTGAATTAAGTATGAAATGAAGGTTTCAGATTTAAATAAGATTTTAAACCTAAATAAAGGAATGAATATGGAATTAACGGGTTTTGAAATAAATTTGGATAAGTAAAGGAACTTATTTTAAAATGGAGTTGGGTTTGGAAACCGACTAGGTGTTGAAACTGTGATTAAAGGAGAATGAGACTATGGATTTATAAACGGGGTTTATAAATAGAGTGAAATAAATATCAGTGGATATTTGAGGTTTTACATTCACGGTGGGAATTTATAAGGAAAGGGTAATTTTTTTTAAAATAAAAAGGTGGTTTTTATTTTTAAAAGTGTGGAAAGAATTTACAAATTGGGACGTAAATTAAAGTGGGATAAATCAAGAAGGATTTTAAAATGGTTAGATTGGATTTGTTGGAATGGGAGGTGTAGTTTCCTGAAAAGCTAAGTATATTTTAAAAGAAGGATTTTTAAGTATAAATTAGAAGTTTTAAAATTGTTTTAAAAAGAATGTTTTTAGAGAAATTTATTATCTAAGTTGTTTAAAAATTTAAGGGTAAATATTTATTAAGTTAAGTATAGTAGTTAATTGTTTTTGAAGATTTAAAGTGGCATTATGATTAAAGGAAAATTATTAAATATTTATATTTTATAAAATAGCTTTATTTCAAAAGTAGTTTTGACTTAAGTTTTACTTGGAAAATTATTATAGAATTTCATAACTAGTATTTTAAATAAAGTGTTTAAGTAGTTTATTTTAAATGTTTAAAGGTGTATATTTTGGACAAAGTGATTTAAATTGTTTAAAATCTAGACTAAAAAAGACTTGGTGCTTTTCAGGGGAAATAAAATAATTGGTTGGATGATTGTTTGAATTTGATAGTTAAATAACCGACTATCAATATTTGCCAATACGCTGATCGTTCCGAAGAGACCGGGATCAGATTTAATTATCCGAAAACCACTTCGATTCGGTTTGAACGTAGCGAATGATTACCGTGAAGATGATGTAGACGGTGATTCGGTTTGTCCAAACCCAGGGCAACTTGTATGGATGAATGCTATCAGACCATCGTCAGGAGGACGATGAGCATTCTAAGTGAAATGTGTTCTAAAAAGGTAACGCATAGCCTCAAGCCTCATCAACCGGGAATGGTTAAAACAGGTGAGGTGCAGCAAGGCTAAGTAGCTAGCAACCAATTAGGGTAAGGTCATCCCTTTCTAGATGTCCCTTTTTGATTTCGGCTTAGTGGCGGTTGCTGATCCCAACCGCGGGGTGATCTTATTCGGACTATCCAGTAAGGGGAAGCTCCGGTCTTGTGTTGCAGGGGGTCGGGAGTGATCCTCGGTACTCTGATCTAGGCCAGGTACTGTGATGGGTGGTACCCCAGTAGCCCTTCCATTGTATGGAATCCAATCTCCAATAAGCGCCTGTACGGTTTTGATTGTGCCCAACTATTGCTGGAACGTGAGATGCAAGCATTTCAGCTAGATTCTATTTTACTTTATATAGACACTATTATAATATCAGACGGTTTTAATAAAAATGTTTTGGCTATCGTAAGGGAAAAACACGACATGTTTATTTGTGGCGTGGTCTTACGAGATGCTTTTGATTTCAAAGGATTTTGAAAACTTTAATAATCCAATTGAGTGTGTTTTCTCACGCTGGTTTTCCAGACTGACTCGGGTATTGTTTTATTATAATGCTCGGGTCAGACCAAGTATTACAGATACAGGATAGGATGCTGTGGAGCTCAGGAGACGAGCTAGATGGCGAGACGTATCACACGTACTTGATGTATATTCCGCTGTGTAGTGTAAGCTGTATGGTCAGCTTTTGTAACGACATGTTATTATAACTGTCCGGTTGTGTGCTATGGTTTGTGTTGTACTCTGAATATTGTAAGTATTATATAGTTATAGATTCTTTTGTATAAAAATCTGTTGTTATATATTATATTTTGTTCCGCTGCGATTGTGAGATTCTGATGCTGTTTTCTATTTCTTCTTCTACCTCTTTTTTCTTTAATCCTAATGGTTCATATTTCTGACCACTTTGAGTTGAACTGGTGGAGAATATTGTCGGCTCAAAGGGGTACGGATTTGCGGGCTGCTACAGTTGGTATCAGAGCTTAGGCTGGCGAGAACCTTGGCTTTGGTGGGGATTACTCATTTGAAATAGAGTCCGTAAGTAGTCTAGAATGAGTTTGAGTGTATTAATAGATATGAGCGCGTATTTGTTAGTGAATATGAAAATTGTTTTTATATTGTGTTGACTTATTGGTTGAGTGTTTATGGATTCTGGTCGATATGTGAGACGCCATGTCATCGATAGGGTTTTCTAAACTCTTAAACAAGATAAACCGACACAGTATTGTTTTAAAATCAGGTAAATGAAATAATTTTACCCAAATTATTTTTGTATATAAAGAAAATAATTTTCCATAAATTATTATAGTTATATATACATGGTTGCTTGGTTGTTAGGGAATGATAATAATAAATTATTATCATTATTGTGTAGAAATTGAATAAGAAATTGAAAATCATAACTAAAAGCTAAGAAATAAATTCATATACAAATGGGATTTATAAAGGTGAATTGTAAATGTAATTTATAATTTGAAATAGAATTCCAGAGAAATATTTGAAAATAAATTGAAAGGATTTGAAATTTGAAAATTTGGGAAATTTAAATTTCTTTGAGTTTGAAAATGATTTCCAAAGGTTTTGGGGAAATAATGGTGATATTATTCGGGAATTGAATTGGATATGAAATCTGGGGAGATTTGGAATTTAAAGTATTTGGAAAATGTTTTTGAAGGGATAAAAGCACTTAACTCGTTTTGGTCGCTGGAAAATAATTCCGATGATGATCGCGACATCATCGGTGTTCATTTTCGAGTTTCTAAGGGAGGAATTGCTGCCTGAATGTTTTGAATTGGGATTTGTTTTTGGAATTGGGTTTGATTTTGAAATAGTTTGATTGGGTATATATGATTTCAAAAATAATTTTGAATTCTTAAGGAAATTGTTTAAACTCTGGAAGTTGAATTTAAAATGTTTATTGGATGTAAATGAGTTTGATAACTTATAAAATTCGAAATCTGTAGAATAAAAATTTGACTTGAAGAAAAGTTAAACAAAAGGAAGTGTGATAATTAAATGAAGTGGTAAGTGAACCAATTAAATGAAGTAAATTTAAGAGATTAGTGAATGGAATGTAAATATGTTGGAAAACTTATAGAAGTTTAAAATTTTGAATGGAAATAGAAGATAACTAAATCTAGTTAAATAAAATTGAATTTGAGGAAAAGTCTAAGTATACCAGACCAAATGGAATGGCTATTAAAGTAAAAAGTTATCGAGTGGGAAATAAATTTGCGAATGAACAAATGAATTTACATTTAAATGAAATTGAAACTGAGTATTGAAATTCATTTGGAATTTGTAAGTAAATGGAAAATTAGTCAAGATTGGCCTAAACAAAATAATGGATTGAGAATAAAATTAGTAAGTAGACTAATTGATTTAAATTGGGTAAGCAAATGAATTGAAAATTTGATCTTGGAATCAATTTGGATTATGTTAAGTAAAGTGGAATTGAGAAATTTAGTTTGAGTGGACTTAAAGAACAAAGTCCTAAGAATTTAAATTTATTGGGAATTGAAATAAATTAGTAAATGGAGCTAATTTAAAGTAATGATATGGATCAGATATGAATGGAAGATAGTTGATAAAATTCAATATTCAGAGTTTGAAGATAAATTGAATTCAAATAGAATTGAAACTGAAGTATTGGAATTCATTTTGAATTGGGTCAAGTAAAGTTGAAGAATTAATTCAAAGTGGACTAGAATAATAAAGGTTTGGAAATAAAAATGGATGAGATAATGTGAATAGAATTCAATATTTAAAATGAAAGGGACATTGAATTCAAATGAATTTGAAAATGAAAATTTGAATGAAAGTATAGATAAACCAAAGTGGTGAAGTGAAAATAGTTATAAGAAGTATATAAAACATCTATATTGTACTTAAGAGGGAATGGTGAAATTCTTAAGTAAATTTGGTTTTGAGAAAAAGTCTTCTAAGATAATATTTGAATGAAGGTTTAATAAAAGTGTGTGAAATGATAAGTTTGGAATTAGAATAAATGTGAATAAAAACAGAATTGATATAGCTAATAATCAATTAAGATAAATACGTAGGATGTACGTATATTATTTTATTCACATAGCGATTCGATCCAGAATTCGAGCACAGAATTTCGAGATAGTCATATCGATTCGAGTTGGGATTTTTCACTCGATATTCGACGGCGAACCCTGGATATGGATTTTTGATTGATTCTGGATATTCTCTATCATAGTTATGGCTATGCAAGGAGAATGACGGTTTCTGATCAAGAAACCAGATCTGAGTCCGCACTAGGAAGTCGGGTGGACGATACTAGTTCGGAAGTGAAATTTTGTGATCGATTGAGCGATCAGATTTGTTATTGCATACGGATGATATGTGTGCATCATACGGACTTGAATGAAATAGATATGGAAAATTTTGTAAAGAATGGAATAAAATGATTTTGAATGCGTTGATTGGATATTATTGCTAAATAGTATATAGGTGTTTTAAAGGGAAGGAAATTGGTGTTTTTGATTTCAGAAAATAAAATTTGAATTGCCCGACAAAAAGGTATGTATTTAATTTGTCGTATGAAATTTGATAGTTTTCTGATCTAGCCACTTGGCCTTTTGTTTTCTTTTGAAATTTGGGGCCGTAGAGGCATTTTGTAGTTGTTCCGATCTAGCCGTGCAAAGGAGACGCTGGCGAAATTTTTCGAAAATTTAAAGAGTTAGAAAAATTTTGAGAAAATTTTGATAATTTAAAATTTGAGTTTGAATTATAATTTGAATAGTTGAATAAGTAATGTTGTTTGAAAACTATGAAAGAGTTTGGGAAGTTAATAAGTGTGGTAGTGTGTCTTTAATAGAAAAATTGTTTTGAAAGTTGTTTGAAACTGTTTGGTTTTGGAAAAAAAATAGTAAACGGGTATTGGACCATTCTTCCTAACTAGCAATTTCGGGGACGAAATTCTTTTAAGGGGGGAGGAATGTGACGACCCGGAATTTTGGATATTTGAAATGGGAATATTTAATTGATTTTAAATATTCAAAAGGGTAATTTTGACTTGAATTTCAAATATCACTATTTATTGGGTGATTTAATTATTGAATTTAAATAATTGGAAATTGGGAAAATTATTGAATCTTGGGTTTTAAGCTTGTTAAAAATATTTCAAAGGCTTATAAAATTTGTATTAACAATACTGAAGATAATAGAACTTTTAAAAATCAAATTTAAAAGTGATTTGTTCAGTTTTAAAAATATATCGTTTAAATTGATATTTAAAAATAGCATTCCGAGGCATAGTCTCGTAATTCGACGAAACCGGTTTCATTGGATCCGTAATATTATATTATTATCGGATTTCAAATTTCGTAGTGTTTAGAGTTATTGTGTGGCCGTACGAGATATAAACGCGCTGGAATTTATATTGAAATTTAAATATAATAACTGGGTCCAAAAAGCTATCTTCCCCATACGATCGAGTTAGGGCTTGAAACCTTTTCGATTGCGTTCAGAATAGGGGTATAACGTTATAAACACCTAGCGGCACGTCTCGATAGGAGGTCGAGGTTTTAAGTTGCGAATTCGAGACGATCTAAATTTAAATTATATATATATATATATATTCATATACCCGTCAAACCCAGCTGAAATAATTTCACATCAGATTCTTTTTCATTTCTCTACACATCAACAGCTTTTGCTTTTTAGAAATCACTAAAGCTTGTTGTTCAAACACGCAAGCGTCTCATCCTGTCTCCCATTTTCTTTTTAAAAAAAAACCTCACGCAAGCAGATTTCAAAATCTCAAAAGAAATTTTAAAGACAGCACGCAACAGATTTCCTTTTCAAAATCAATAATGGCCGAACGAAAATAAAAAAAATGTCGCATATTGATATTCCTTCTCTTCGAATCACTGCGCCCCTTCTTCATTTCCAGTTCTATCAAATCATGCTTTCCTCTTCGAACAAACTCGTTCGAAATCGAAAATAAATAAATCTCGTACTCCTCATAACAATCGAGATCGATGTCAAGGTATACGTGTAGCTCAGAGTGATGTTGCGAGCAATTCGAAGGTGTGGGCGTAGGCTCGAAGTCGCGACGTCGGGTTTGGGATTTGGTTGTGGAGGAGCGAGCTAGGGCTTGGGATCGCCGATGTTGAGTAGTTCGAGTGCTCGGCCGACTCTGGTGGGGGTTTTGCCGGCTCGAGTCGATGCTCGTGAGGGGAGGCAGTAAGGTATTTCTTATGGTTAATTTAAGTTTACTGAAAATTCAGGGTAGTAAATTCTATTATAAAGAAAATATATTTATAGTGAAGAAGAAGTTTTCACAGTAGAGGAAATTAATGTTTTTTTTATTAACAGAGGGAAAAAAATGTATTTAGGGTAATTAATTTATTTAATAAACTTATTTAGCTATTTAGTTACTAGGAATAATTTATAAAAATAAAAAGGATTGTTAGTTTAAAACAAAATTTATTAGTTTAAATTAAATAAATAAAGGGTAATTAAATTGTTCGATTAATTCAAATGTTAATAAATCATATAATGTTTATACAAGGTCAAAATAGTGGAGAAGCAAGCCGGTTGGATCGGATTGCAAAAAAAATCAAAGGTAAGTTAATCTCACTCAAATTGGATTGCTAGTTAATTTAATTAGAAAAATTAAATTATTGGATTGATTGCTTGAATTAAAAATTTATTATCAGTCTGGATGTGATATTATATATAGTAGTATATATATATATATATTGGAGTGATTGATTTCCCGCATTTTATAGCGGATGAGACCCTATGCGCCGCATAATAGCAGATGATATTATATAAACCCATATACCGCGATATTCCACCTCGAAGTGGAATTGGTATTGTGCTAACGTCTATGGATGTAGGGAAATAGGTTGGAGGGATCCAACTGGATTCCTCAAAATTATTTAGATTGTTTAATATTCCGTGATATGGTATATGTGATAATCTATGATAGATTATATTGGTAATTAAAATGTTCGATACTATGTTTGATTGAATATATTTGGGTATATACTGAGTTACCAAAAATATATAGATTGGATTTTTGAAAGAAAATAAAAGAGAGAATTTTTAAGTAAAATAACTTTAGGGAATTGGATAAATTAAAAGAATGAATTTGGAAAAGAAATAAAAGTTGATTTTTTAAAACCCTATCGAATAAATTCCAAGTGTGGGAAGAAGATTTTTGAACAAATGGGGATAAGTAAATTTTGGAACTTAAGTTATATTGTTTAAAAATTGAAAATTTTAAAATGATTTGGGAGAAATAAAGGGAGAATTTTTGAATTAAGTATGAAATGAATGTTTCAAATTTAAATAAGATTTCAAACCTAAATAAAGGAATGAATATGGAATTAACGGGTTTTGAAATAAATTTGGATAAGTAAAGGAACTTATTTTAAAATGGAGTTGGGTTTGGAAATCGATTTGGAAACCGACTAGGTGTTGAAACTGTGATTAAAAGGAGAATGAGACTATGGATTTATAAACGGGGTTTATAAATAGAGTGAAATAAATATCAGTGGATATTTGAGGTTTTAAATTCACGGTGGGAATTTATAAGGAAAGGGTAATTTGTTTTAAAAATAAAAAGGTGGTTTTATTTTTAAAAGTGTGGAAAGAATTTACGGATTGGGACGTAAATTAAAGTGGGATAAATCAAGAAGGGTTTTAAAATGGTTAGACTGGATTTATTGGAATGGGAGGTGTAGTTTCCTGAAAAGCTAAGTATATTTTAAAAGAAGAATTTTTAAGTATAAATTAGAAGTTTTAAAATTGTTTTAAAAAGAATGTTTTAGAGAAATTTATTATCTAAATTGTTTAAAAATTTAAGGGTAAATATTTATTAAGTTAAGTATAGTAGTTAATTGTTTTTGAAGATTTAAAGTTGCATTATAATTAAAGGAAAATTATTAAATATTTATATTTTATAAAATAGCTTTATTTCAAAAGTAGTTTTGGCTTAAGTTTTACTTGGAAAATTATTATAGAATTTCATAACTAGTATTTTAAATAAAGTGTTTAAGTAGTTTATTTTAAATGTTTAAAGGTTTATATTTCGGACAAAGTGATTTAAATTGTTTAAAATCTAGACTTAAAAAGACTTGGTGCTTTTCAGGGGAAATAAAACAATTGGTTGGATGATTGTTTGAATTTGATAGTTAAACAACCGACTATCAATATTTGCCAATATGCTAATCGTTTCGAAGAGACCGGGATAGGATTTAATTATCCGAAAACCACTTCGATTCAGTTTGAACGTAGCGAATGATTACCGTGAAGATGATGAAGACGGTGATTCGGTTTGTCCAAACCAAGGGCAACTTGTATGGATGAATGCTATCAAACCATCGTCAGGAGGACGATGAGCATTCTAAGCGAAATGTGTTCTAAAGAGGTAACGCATAGCCTCAAGCCTCATCATCCGGGAATGGCTAAAACAGGGGAGGTGCAGCAAGGCTAAGTGGCTAGCAACCAATTAGGGTAAGGTCATCCCTGTCTAGATGTCCCTTTTTGATTTCGGCTTAGTGGCGGTTGCTGATCCCAACCACGGGGTGATCTTATTCGGACTATCCAGTAAGGGGTAGCTCCGGTCTTGTGTTGCAGGGGGTCGGGAGTGATCCTCGATACTCTGATCTAGGCCAGGTACTGTGACGGGTGGTACCCCAGTAGCCCTGCCATTGTATGTAATCCAATCTCCAATAAGCGCCTGTACGGTTTTGATTGTGCCCAACTATTGCTGGACGTGAGATGCAAGCATTTCAGCTAGATTCTATTTTACTTTCTATAGACACTATTATAATATCAGACGGTTTTAATAAAAATGTTTTGGATATCGTAAGGGAAAAACCCGACATGTTTATTTGTGGCGTGGTCTTACGAGATGCTTTTGATTTCAAAGGATTTTGAAAACTTTAATAATCCAATTGAGTGTGTTTTCTCACGTTGGTTTTCCAGACTGACTCGGGTATTGTTTTATTATAATTCTCGGGTCAGACCGAGTATTACAGATACAAGATAGGATGTTGTGGAGCTCAGGAGACGAGCTGGATGGCGAGACGTATCACACGTACTTGATGTATATTCCGCTGTGCAGTTTAAGCTGTATGGTCAGCTTTTGTAAGGCCATGTTATTATAGTTGTCTGGTTGTGTGCTATGGTTTGTGTTGTACTCTGATGATTGTAAGCATTATACAGTTATAGATTCTTTTGTATAAAAATCTGTTGTTATATATTATATTTTGTTCCGCTGCGATTTTGAGATTCTGATGTTGTTTTCTATTTCTTCTTCTACCTCTTTCTTCTTTAAACCTAATGGTTCGTATTTCCGACCACTTTGAGTTGAACTGGTGGAGAATATTATCAGCTCAAAGGGATACGGATTTGCGGGCTATTACAGGAGCTTTCGAATGAGTTCCTTGTTTATAAATCAATGCTTTCGAAAAGGGTGGTTTCCACCAAGTTGAGACCTTGCTTCCAATCTTATGCCTTTCAAAGGTATTGAAGTCATCAATGCTTTTGAAAGGTAGCTATTGTTTTAAAATTGTACTAATCCACTTCCCAAAAGCTTTTGAAAGGTTCCAAGGGTTTCGAAGGTAATGGCTTTGAAAGGGGTTTCGAAGCTATCCTTCAAATGTTTTACTTAAATATTTTGAGCTTTCGAAAGGATGGTGCCGATGCCATCTGTTTTTTCCCTAACTCTTTTTTATTGTTTCGAAAGGGGCCCTTTCGCTTGTGTTCACTTAGACCCAATAGGATATGTTTTAAATTAAACCCTATGGTTTCGAAAGGGGTACGTTCAAATGGTTCGAAGCTATGCGTCTATAATTGAATGGTAATACTTTAATACATTCGAAAGGTTTTAAAAGAAAGGTTTAAAGTGTTTCGAAAGGCAGGTGCCTAGTGTTTTGAAAAGAAGATTTGAATGCTTTCGAAAGTAAGTATTCCCAATAGTTTCAAAAGTAAAGATTAACGGTTTCGAAAGCTTTAGTTTTCAAAACAAAGAACCCAATCTCATTTTTTAGAAGTAAAACCCTTGGCATTTTGAAAGAGCTTTTAAATGCTTTTAAATTGGAGTTTTTAAAGAAGCTTTCCTTGATAAAATAATAGGTTAAAGGGATTAACCATGTTTTATATGAAATTGATTTCAAGGATATTAAACCATAAGTGTTGGTATTATTATGTTAATATTTTCTTCTTCTAATATATACATATATATCACATTATAATGGACCCATAACTAGATTTTTGGGAGAAAGGGGCAGAATAACTTGCTAGGTTGACCCAGTAGTGAATATAAATTGAATTAACTCCTGAATGAGTAGAATTGCATCCAGGAGATTAGGTAGACCATAATATAAGATGCCTAAATACTAGTTAAAGAAGTTGTAGATAGACAGGTTCACAGTAAACCCATGAAAACTATGTATAGGAAAAATTATTGGCAGGGGCCAATAGTTTCGTAGTAAACCCATGAAATCTATGATTAGAAAGAGTTATTTGAAGGGGCTAATAGGTTTGTAGTGAACCCATGAAAACTATATACGGATTAAGTTATTGACAGAAGTCAATAGGTTCCTAGTCAAACCATGGAAACTAGGATAAGAGGGAAGTTATTGGAGATACCAATAGGATTAGGGAGGACCCATAAATGATAAAGTTATTGGTATGGGCCAATAGGTTCTTAGTGATCCCATGAAAACTATGAAACTGGACAGGGAGTCCATAAGTATTAAATAGGTTATTAGTCATCCCATGAAAACTATTAAGTTAATACTGATCGTTGAAACTATAACTAAGACATATAGTCAAAAATGAATGGGGATGGTTAATCCATAATTGATTTACTTGTTTGCATATCATCATAATATTTTGAACTGCTATGTTTTAACCATTGTGGATGTAGGAGTACAGTATATGGTTTTTGTAAAGTTTTTGATAAGATACTAGCGAGGGGAAAACCCGTTCTGCTAAGTAGCGTGGTCTCACTAAATATCTAAATGGTTTGAGATGGTAGATTATTATTCATACCAGGCTTTATGTCCGACTTGAAGTTTATGTTTCCTCCTTAAACTCTCGAGTGCTCAATTGATTTTGAGTAGTTTGAGTGTTGAGGTTTTCAGGTACCTCTTTAGACGAATAAGCTTCCGGAGACGTGCAGGAGGCATGATATCTATTTAGAGTCCTTTCTATTTTGATTCCGCAGTGTTTTGTTGTAAAAGCAAAGT
Source organism: Allium fistulosum (assembly GCA_030737815.1). Taxonomy (NCBI): domain Eukaryota; kingdom Viridiplantae; phylum Streptophyta; class Magnoliopsida; order Asparagales; family Amaryllidaceae; genus Allium; species Allium fistulosum. The sequence goes on from CM060903.1 coordinate 1,435,305,848, forward strand.
TGTTTAATTGCCTAATTATATACTTTGATCATCCAAGGGGGCATCTTCATACGTCGCTCTTGGCGTATATTGTAATAATTATATTTTCTCTAAACTTGGTTCTCGTATTGGGATTATGTAATGAATTTGAAATGCTTTGGAATGGAATAAGAAAGCTGTTGGTTGATTTTAAAATTTTTCCATATCCTTGTGTTTCTGTTATATTAATGTATCTAACATTACCATATTTGGTCGCCGAGGATTAATAACTATGGATGACTGCAACATCCGTAGCCGTTAGTTTTCGGCCTCCAAGTGGGGATGTTACAAGTTGGTATCAGAGCATAGGTTTATGAAAAATTAAAAGAAATTTAAACCTAAAAGATTTTCAAACATAATACAATGAATCATAAAATAAGATCGGGGTTTGGGTTAACGCTATAGTAACGTACTTGTATTGGATGTATATGTATATATATATATATATAAATACGTATTCCCCTCTCTCTCAGACCATTTTTCTGTATCTTACTAAGGCTTATATGCAGATTTACGAGAAAGAAGATATAGAGGTAGGAAACAAAAGGGGAAATCTTGGTGGAGGAAGGACCACAACCAACGAAAATGTTCGACCCACCAGGAGGAACCCAGGTTGACAGGCTAATGCTAACCAAAATGCAGATGCCAATGTGGGTGCTAGAAATCCACCAGTTGATATGGGGACGATGTATCAGTTCTTCGTCAATCTGATGCAAGTAGGAGCTGCTGCTGGTGTTGCTGGAAATGTTGGAGGAGCTAATCATGTGGCTCCAGTTGGGAATATAATGCTAAGTTGAGCAGAGACTACACTAGTCTTGGAGGGAAACCATTTATGGGAATGGAGGATGCTATAGAAGTGGAAAATTGGCTGTTGCACTGTGAGAGAATCTTCACTGATTTAGGTTAGGATGATGAGCAAAAGAGAAGGTTGGCCTCTAGGCAGTTGCAAGGGGCAACACTTCATTGGTGGAATAGTGTTACTGCCGAGGTTTCGGAAGAAGAGTTGACTTGGGCAGATTTCAGAAGAAGATTTGAACAGAGGTTTTTTGACTGAAGTTTCTAAGTCAACATTGCTGAGAAATTTTATGGATTTGGTACAGGGAGAGATGTCGGTAATTGAATATGCTACTAAGTTTGATGAGTTGTCCGGATATGGGTATGCTACTATAGACACCGTCATCAGGAGGAATGAGAGGTTCATTCGGGGATTGAGGCCCAAGATTGCTAGGGCGACCCTGACACATCTCCATGATCCTTGTAATGTAGTTGTGGAGATGGCAATACGACATGAGGAGATACTTGCTATTTGTACTAGAGAAAATTCGGTTGAAACCCAAGGGCCTCAGGGAAAGAAGAGGAAGTTCTTTAAGAAGATGGGAGCCCAGATTGGAGAGGCTGCCAAGAAGGCAAAGGCTGATTTAGTTTGTTTTAAGTGTGACAAGAAAGGTCATTATGCTCATGAGTGCCGGTCAGGCAAGGGGAAGAAGGCCGCAGAAAAGAAGAATGTGAAGTGCTTCAACTTTGACCAAGTTGGGCGTTATAAGAATCAGTGTCCAGAACCAGTCAGGGTGGACAAGGGAAATGTTTTTGCTCTTGGACCATCATCTGCTAGACCAATTGCAGTTGAAAAAATAAAGACTATAATGGAATGTACGTTTTTGATTTAGAGTATACCAATTAGGATACTATTCAATACCCGTGCATCACATTCATTTATATTTCAGAATTTGGTTGATAGGTTATGCTTAGAACCCACATACCTTATTACTTCCTTAAGGGCTGTGAATCCAATAGGCGGGTATGCAACTCTAGGGATGAGATGTGACCAGTTAGAACTAGACTTGTTAGGTCATAAGTTTGCATGTAGTCTGTATGTTTTCGATTTCGTAGATTTCGAGATCATCTTAGGTATGGATTGGTTGGGTAAGTATGAGGCTATGATATTTTGCCAGGATAGGGAGATATCACTAAGACAGCCTGATAGTCATAACCGAATTATATTCTCAGTGGAGAATTCTGATCGGAGTAGTTGTGCATTGTTAAGTGCTATGGAAGTGGGAGAAGAGTTAAGTCAGGTCTATCTAGCAAGAGAGTTTGGAGATGTTTTTGAGCCGGTTATGGAATACCACCGAAACGAGTTGTTGAGTTTTGGATAAACCTTATGGCAGGAGCTGAACCTGTTAGTAGACCACCTAGAAGGATGACACCGACCGAGATGAAGGAATTGAAGGTGCAGCTAGTGGATCTAGAAGGAAGGAATTTTATTAGACCAAGCAGTTCGCCTAGGGGAGCAGCCGCGGTGTTCATAAAGAAACCGGATGGGTGGTTGAGGATGTGTATCGACTATCATAAGTTGAACGAGAGGACGATCAAGAATAAGTCGCCGAGAATTGATGATCTATTTGATCAGTTGTGTGGAGCCAGAGTGTTTTCCCAGTTGGATTTGGCGATAGTTTTCCATCAGTTAAGTGTGGTAGAGGATGGTATTCCTTTGACAATATTTCGGACTAGGTATGGCTCATACGAGTGGTTAGTAATGCCATTCGGGTTAACGAATGCACCTGATTTCTTCATGGATTTTATGAACCGAGTTTTCCGAGGGTACTTAGATAGGTTTGTGTTAGTGTTTATAGATGACATTTTAGTGTACTCTAAGGATGAAATGGAGCATGAAGATCATCTTAGAGTAGTGCTTGAAACGTTGAGGCAGCATCAGCTAAAAGCAAAATTTTACAAGTGTCATTTTTGGAAGAAAGAGGTTAAGTTTCTTGGCCACGTGGTTTTAGAGAAAGGCTTGTCAGTCGATCCAGATAAGATCGAAGCTGTTAATAATTGGAAGAGACCAGAGACGATGACTGAGATAAGGAGTTTTCTTGGATTGGCGGGCTATTACCGGAGATTCATTCAGGATTTCTCGCGGATAGCAACACCTTTGACTAAGTTGACTAGGAAGGATGTGAAGTTTGTTTGGTCCAACAAATGTGAGAAAGCATTCCTTAAGTTAAAGAATTTGTTGATCAACGCACTAGTGTTAGTAGTTCAAAACGGAAACCAAGGGTTGGTGGTGAATACCAATGCATATGGGACTTGATTAGGAGCTATGTTGATGCGGAAGGGTAAAGTTATTGCCTACGCTTCACGATAACTTGGACCGCATGAAGTAAGATATCATACTCATGATTTGGAGTTGGCTGTGGTGATCTTTACATTGAAGATTTGGAGACATTATCTCTTAGTGGAGAAATTTGAGTTATACATAGATCATAACTCCTTAAGGAATTTATTCTCTCAAAAGGAGTTGAATATGAGACAGCAGAGGTGGCTTGAGTTTTTAGCAGCTTATGATTTTTGTATAGTGTATACACCTGGGAAATGAAATAAGGTATCCGGTGCTCTTAGAAGAAGACATCAAAATGTGGTGTTAGCTATGTTGGCAGAATGTAAAGATTTAGAAGCTTTGACTACTTGTAGTGTGCAACTAAAATCGACTGCTAGTTCTAGTCAGAGTACCGCCATGTTGTCCTGTTTAGAAGATAGACCGGTGTTAATCTAAAGGATTGCTTCTAAGCAGAAAGAAGATCCAGTATTAGCTGAGAGGATTAGAAGGCTTGAGGTTGGAACTGAAATCGATGATCTAAAGGATTTTAGTCTTGATCAGAGGGGATGGTTGAGAAAGAAGGGATGATTGTGTGTTCCGAATGTTGAGGACTTAAGGAGAGAAGTTCTTGGAGAATGTCATCGGTCCAAGTTTATGATTCATCCTGGAGAGACTAAGATGTATCAAGATATGAAGAGGAGCTTCTTTTGGGAAGGTATGAAGAGGGATGTTGGCTTGTGGGTTAGGTAGTGTGCAAACTGTCAACAAGTGAAGGACGAACATCAGAAGCCGAGTGGATTGCTTCAACCTTTCGAAATATCAGTTTGGAAATGAGATTCGATATCTATGGATTTTATAGGCAGATTGCCAAGGTCAAATAGGGGAAACGAAAGTATATGGGTCATAGTTGATAGGTTGACCAAGAGTTCTCATTTCATTCCAGTTAAGTCAACCAGGACGACACTTGTTTTAGCTAAGTTATTCATGAAGTACATAGTTAGACTACATGGGATTCCTAGTAGTATAGTCAGTGATAGAGATGCTTTGTTTACTAGCAAATACTGGAAGAGTCTACAGAATGTATTAGGTACCAAGCTTAAGATGAGCACTACATATCACCCTCGGACGGATAGGCAGACAGACAGAGTCAATAAGGTACTCGAGGATTTATTGAGAGCTTGTGTATTGGACTTTGGTGGATCTTGGGAATATCAGCTGCATTTAGTTGAGTTTTCCTATAATAATAGCTATCAGACTAGTACAGGAATGGCGCCTTTTGAAGCTTTGTATGGAAGGCCATGCAAATCACTAGCATGTTAGTTGGAGACTGGAGACAGGTTAGTCTTAGGTCCAGATCTGGTTAGAGAGGCGACAGAGAAGATTGAGTTGATCCGAGAAAGGATGAAGGACGCTCAGTCTAGATAGAAGTGTTATGCAAATAAGAGGTGTAAAGCCCTAGAATTCTTAGTTGGAGATAAGTTCAATAAAGTATTACCAATGAAGAGTGTGGTGCGATTTGGAAAGTCAGGGAAACTAGCGCCGAGATATGTTTGTCCGTTCTAGATTATAGAGAGGATTGGAAAGCTTGCATACAGAGTAGAGTTTTTGAGCAATATGACAGGTGTCCATAATGTATTTCATGTGTCTCATCTTCGCAAGTATGTGCATAATCTAGAGACTACTATTCCTCCAACAGGGTTGGAAGATTTGATAGTAGAGCCTAATTTGACTTTTGTTAGACAACCAGTTCGGGTTGTAGTGTGAGATGAGAAAAGATTGAGGAACAAGACAGTCAAGTTGGTGAAATTTCAGTGGAGCGACAATGAGAAGGACTGTACTTGGGAGACAGAAGATAGGATTAGAGATACATATCCTGATCTGCTTTAAGGGTATGTCTATATTAGCTTTATATAGATAGTTGCTAGGCAGGTAGGCTAGTATGGTTGTTAGGAGTTGTTACAAATGATTGATATGTTTAGTATTTAGTCCTTACTGAATTTCGAGGACGAAATTCTTTAAGAAGGGGAGCTTGTAACACCCCTAATTTTTAATAACATTATTTAGGAGATTTAATTAGATAAATTAAATAGAATAATGTAAATGTTAGAGTGATAAGGGGATTGAGATTTGAAAATTAGAGGCCGTGCTTAATGATATAAATGAGCTTATAAATTGTTTTATATGTTAAGTAATTAACGTAAGGGTATTTAGGGTAATTGCACACCATAACCATTATATATTTCACTCCCTTCATTATGCACGTTCATTTTTCATTTCATAAAAACATAAACAAAGAGGAGCAAAGCCGGCCATTAGGAGAAAAGAGGGAAAAAATCAATTTAAAGCTAAGGATTCAAACTAAGGAAAATTAATCTCAATCAAATCTCAAGTTCCTTATCCTAATCAAGGTGAATAATAATCAAATCATCTCTATTTTGTTTTATGATCATTTGTTTTTTGGGTTTAAGAATAAATCCATTATTATGATGATTTTTGATTGATGATATGCTTGGATTTGGACATGTTGGGTTCAAAGAAAATAATTTGATAATTATTTTACATGGTTTTAAGGGTAAAACCGATTATAATGATTTCCGTATGCCATGAGAAAATTTTATGTTATGTAAAACATGAATTTAGAGATGGGTTTTAATTTTTATAATATTCCAAGCTAAGTAAAATTTATTATGAATTTTCAAAGGAAAATATGAATAATTGGGTTTAGAAATTGATTTCGATTATTTTATGAAGAATTTGGGTTTGAAATTTTTATATGTTAGATAACATATTGAACGGGAATTTCTGTAATTTTTGAAGATTTTTCCTAAGTAATTTACTATGGAAAATGAATTATTTTAGGAAAAGGATTTAATTGCTTTAATTATTTTGCTTATGGAAGGGCTTAATTGTAAAAAATTAAACTTTGTTTAGATCTGAAATTATGCGGTAGTTGTTTTGGTAAAGAATTTGAAAAGTATATGACAACCAATAAATGTTTACAAATAGGCAGGTTAGTTATAAAGTAATTACTTTAATTTGCATTAAATCTGTCTTTACCTAGAAAAAGTTGGTTCCGCCTCTTTTAGAAGTACCTTTCGACCCATTACTTCGGCTTCGACCAAGTCGAAACCTACCAAAGCCGAAACCAATACACAAGGTTTCACAATGATGGTACCTAGTGGATTGGATAAAGGTGGAAGACATGGTATCGAAACCATTGCATTCGATGGGGTCGAAACCTTTGTTCGCTTTCTAAAGATAAGCGCCTGCCTTGTTTTCAAAAAAATGCTTTCGACCAAGTCGAAACCTTTGCTTTCGAATCTGTTGCTGCCTCTTTGTCTAAGCGGAGCTTTCGAATGCTTTCCTTATTTATAAATCAATGCTTTCGAAAAAGGTGGTTTCGACCAAGTCGAGAACTTGCTGCCAATCTTATGCCTTTCGAAGGTATTGAAGTCATCAATGCTTTCGAAAGGTAGCTATTGTTTTAAAATTGTATTAAGCCACTTCCTAAAGCTTTCAATAGGATCCAAGGGTTACGAAGGCAATGGCTTCCAAAGGGGTTTCAAAGCTATCCTTCAACTATTTTACTTAAATATTTTGAGCTTTTTAAAGGATGGTCCCGACGCCATCTGTTTTTCCTCAAATTCTTTTTAATTGTTTCAAAAGGGGTGCTTTCGCTTGTATTCACTTAGACCCAATAGGATATGTTCTAAATTTAACCCAATGGTTTCGAAAGGGGTACTTTCAATTGGTTTCGAAGTAATGCTTCTATAATTGAATGGTAATACTTTAATACATTCGAAAGGTTTTGCAAGAATGGTTTTAAAGTGTTTTGAAAGGCAGGTGCCTAGTGTTTTGAAAAGAAGATTTGAATGCTTTCGAAAGGAAGTTTTCCCAATGGTTTCGAAAGTAAAGATTATTGGTTTCAAAAGCTTTAGTTTTCAAAACAGAGATCAAATCTCAATTTTTAAAAGTAAAACTCATGGTATTATAAAAGAGCTTTTAAATTCGAGTTTTTGAAGAAGCTTTCCTTGATAAAATAATAGGTTAAAAGGATTAACCATGTTTTATATGAAATTGATTTCAAGGATATTAAACCACAAGTGTTGGTATTATTATGTTAATATTTTTGCTTCTTCTAATATATATATATTCACATTATAATGGACCCATAACTGAATTTTGGGGAGAAAGAGGCAGAATAACCAGCTAGGTTGACCCAGTAGTGAATATAAATTGAAATAACTCCTAAATGAGTAGAATTGCATCTAGGAGGTCAGGTAGACCAGAATATAGGATGCCTAAATACTAGTTAAAGAAGTTGGCAGATAGATAGGATTATAGTTAATCCATGAATACTATGTATAGGAAAAGTTATTGGCAGGGGCCAATAGGTTCATAGTAAACCCATAAAAACTATGATTAGAAAGAGTTATTGGTAGGGGCCAATAGGTTTGTAGTGAACCCATGAAAACTATATCTGGATTAAGTTATTAACAGAAGTCAATAGGTTCCTAGTCAACCCATGGAAACTAGGATAAGTGGGAAGTTATTAGAGTTACCAATATGTTCAGGGAGGACCCATAAATGATGAAGTTATTGGCAGGAGCCAATAGGTTCTTAGTGATCCCATAAAAACAATGAAACTGGATAGGGAGTCCATAAGTATTAAATAGGTTATTAGTCAGCCCATGAAAACTGTTAGGTTAATAGTGACCCTAGAAACTATAATTGAGACAGATAGTAAAAAATGAATGGGGATGGGTAATCCAGAATTGATTTACTTATTTGCATATCATCATAATATTTTGAACTGCTTTGTTTTAACCATTGTGGATGTACGAGCACAGTATATGGTTTTTGTAAAGTTTTGGATAAGATACTAGTAAGGGGAAAATCCGTTTCGCTAAGTGGCATGGTCTCACTAGAAATCTAAATGGTTTGAGATAGTAGATTATTATTTATACCAGGCTTTATGTCTGACTCGAAGTTTATGTTTTCCCCTTAAACTCTCGGGTGATCAATTGATTTTGAGTACTTTCAAAGTTGAGGTTTTCAGGTGCCTCTTTAGACGAATAAGCTTCCGGAGACGTGCAGGAGGCATGATAGCTGTTTAGAGTTCTTTCTATTTTGATTTCTTTGTGTTTTGTTGTAAAGGAAACGTTGTTTAATTGCCTAATTATATACTATGATCATCCAAGGGGACATCTTCATATGTCGCTCTTAGCGTATGTTGTAATAATTATATCTTCTCTGAACGTGATTCTCGTATTGGGATTATGTAATGAATTTGAAATGCTTTGAAATGGAATACGAAAGTTGTTTGTTGATTTTAAATTTTTTTCATATCCATGTGTTTCTGTTATATCAATGTATCTAACATTACCGTATTTGGTCGTCGAGGAGTAATAACTATGGATGACTACAACATCCGTAGCCATTAGTTTTGGGTCTCCAAGTGGGGATGTTACAACTATATACTATTGTTTTAAAACAATTTGAAATAAAACCCGGTGTTTAGTTCTAAAGTTTTCTTGTTAAGTTATTTTATGGATGCATGTATCCTATGCATAAGACTATTTGGTTTTTGCATCATGTTATGATATGTTGTTGGTAGTTTTCACTTGTTGAAATAAAATGGATTTTTTGGCCATTCTAGACAGTTGAAAACTTCCGAATTGATATAGAAATTAAAGCTAAGTAATTTTGAAAAAATATAAAAGATAAGTTTATGTGTGTTTACACCAAAAGTTGGCATAAACACCTAGAGATTAATAGGAGAGAATATAATGAAGAAAATAACTTAGAAATGAGGAAAACAATAATGCACATTAATTATAGTAGCTCGGCTAGTCAAAGACCAAGTCTACTAAAACTTTGTTGAAGTTTACGATGAGTTTTTACAGAGCTATTCTTAGGGAGCGGTGATGATCCGTGGAATTACAAAGAAAATACAAGGATTTGTTAAACATCTAAAAAGATCCCTCAAACTATGCCCCTCCTCCTATATTTATAGATGTAGGTCAACGGACAACTCTATCCCATATTCTAGCCCATGTTCCCCACATCCAGGGCATTAACTAAAGAGATCGTGGCCATGTCATAAATATTCTAGGACTGGTAACGATCCATGCCTGGGGATCGGTATCTATATATAAACTTGCATGTGTCTTTGTCTTTGTTTCTTTATTTGCATTGCTAGAGGCTTCGACTTGAGAGAACATCTTGGTTCAGAGTTAGATCAATGGTGTTTGACATATGCATTGACCATGGTAATTGATAAGCCCTTACGATCCATCCCACACAACATGAGCTAGTTTGTTAACATCTTAACATGACACAGCATGAGGCAAGTAACAATTTGGAGGAGCATTTAGGGAACGGTACTGATCCTTATTCATGGATCGGTATCCATCCTTGTCTTTCTCTTAAATGTTGAAATTTCGGGTTTGGTGATCATCCAGGAGGTGTGTTGGCTTTCATTTGAATACTCTTTGCTATCTCTGAATTTTATTCCTCAATCTCACCAGACACCTAAGTTCGACCATTATTGCTCTGGATTCCTGCTTAATAACTTCCCAATCTTATCGAATTGATTCATCCGAATATGGCATGGTCACAAGGCTGAATAACAATTGTCCTCCAAAGTATATCTTATTTTAACAAGATGTACTTTGGAACGAGACAAATCGAAGGCTCTGCATATTGGTTTCCTGTTTTGTTTCGAAAAGATGTCATCATTTTCTTTAAACTATTTTCGCGAAGTGTGGTATCTTTTGTTAGTCGTTGCATCGCATCGTTTGGCTTAAGCCTGTAAGTTCCCTACAGTATAGAAGTTGAAGTGTGTAATTCAGGTCCATCATTCCAAGTTCAGGGAGCTTTCGGCAACATCCTTCTTTGGACTCTACAAGTTCGACCTTGTCCCCTTAAGAGCCCAATTGTTTAGCCTCACACATACATGCGCACACGCATGTAGGCATAACATTACTTCATTCATTCTTTTGTTAGGGTTCGGTACCTATCCTTAAGCAGGGATCGGTACTGACCCCCATTGCTAAACACTTGGGCAATTTGCTTGCCCAAGTTTCTAGGCTAAGTGTTATACACATCTCGAACCCACACTTCTCTCCTCACTTTATTTCCATCTTAAGCTTTTGTTTCTTCCAGCTGCCATTGCCAAGCTTACTTCATCGATTTGACTTCCAACCTCATTTTGCCGCTAGAACTGCCACCTTAGCCTGGCTCAAGCGCCAATGTCGCCGCCTCAACCTCCTATGTCTATTCTTGAGTGCCAAACCTTCTGAGCATCTTGAGATTTTGAAATACATTAACCCAAACTTAATTAAGGCGAATTGCTTTAGGTAGGTGGCAGCAAACAATGGAGTTCATCGTCGACCTGAGTTCTGGATATGTTTTTATCGCTGATGGATCTCCACTTCTTTCCTTTTTAGGAATCGTGACCGACCCACACTCGGGAATTTTTTGCTTAAAGCTTAAGTGTATGGAAGCACTTTGCATACAACATGAATTTGGTCGAGTTTGACCTTATTTATTTGAAACATAACTCGAGTTCGATTCGAGACATGCTTAGGTATTTTCTTGTGATCCAGGATTTAGGCGAAAAATTCCCAAATGTTTCAAGGGACTGTAAGTGGAATTCTAAAATTAAAATGAGTCGAGCCACGGTTGACGATGCACACACAATTTCATATGCACACACTGTATGGTTCTAGATGCTTACACTGCAAAACACATTTAGCTGCACTATCTTGCCTCCCGCCGACGTACGAACGATCAACACACGTTGACATTCGTCGGGTTGGTACATTGACTTTACATGGCTCTCTTTCAAGCATAGAGATTATATCTTTTAATGTGTCTTATATCACTTATATGTGAAGCTTTATTAGTGATGGATCATAGACATTCTGAGCATCTCTCTATTTTGGCAATAGGTTTGCCAACATCAAAATACACGGAATCTGATGCAAAATCTAGTTCTACTACAGTTTTTGTAGTGATACATACTCCTCACTCGATCGGTCATCAAGCAATACAACCTACAGAAATAATTCCTTTTGTGCCTACCAAGGAGCCTGCGGTCGAAGCCCACTTGACGTAGATATTGGCGACGCCATTATTTTGGACGATCCTTAGGATTCCCCAGCATCGAAAGTTTATGTGACATCTCTTTGAAAAATATGGAAGAGGCATGGTATTCCTTACGAGGATGTGTTGGTTCCGCCATTCCATCAACTAGTGCACCTCCCGTTAGTAGGATATACGGCTTGTAACCGATATATGTGTATGGCCAGTTGTGTCCCGCCATTCAGCAACTTTTATCTGCATAATTTTGCAGTTGATGAAATTAGCTCCGGCCCAACTGCACCCTAATATTTATGCTTTCTTGAATAGCATTTATATTATATTCACCCGCCACCTGAATCTTTAGCCCAGCAATCGGTAGATATGTTATTTGTACAGCTTCAAACACTGGAAAGGATCCCTTTCGCTTACATATCTAGAACCTTATGGGAGTTGTCGAATTCTAACGGGTCTCTCAAACAAATTGAGCTATTTGAAAGATGAATTCTTTTTTGTGCGATGTCCGCCTGGTTTCCACAAAGGTGGTTGTCAGAATGTAGGTCTAACTTTCATCCTTTTTCATACGGGCAATACAACTTCAGTTATTCATATGATTATTCCTTGTTTTTGCAGATAGCTCCAGAAGGCCTAGTGGCGCAGCCTTAGCGACCACTCTTGCATCTCTCCATCAAGTCCCACTTGAGGAAAGGGATATGTGAGCACTACTTACTAATGAGAATTTGAGAGCTCATTATATTTTGGAAGAGGTTCGCAACGTTGGATCTGTTTCCAAAGCGGTTTATGGAGATGATTGCGGTTCTTCGTCGGAGGATGGTGACGAAATCCAAGAAGTACCCCCAGTTCCAAGTTCTGTTATGGAGATTGGAGAAGTATGTGAGCACGCTGAGAAAGGAATAAGTGGTGGAAGGGATAATGATGATGCTGAAATTGGTCATATGTCCTCCAGTGATGAAGGTGGTAGTAACCAAGCTTTTCTTCTAAAGCGACGACCCAAAATAAAGACTGTCCCGATGTGAACTCTAACATAAGCACTATAACGACCCGTAATTTCGGACACTTCGTATTAAATATCTGAGCTATTTAAATATTTGAATCTTGAATTAAATGTTACTAAATTGATTTACTAACCTTCTTAACCCGTTTTCAAATGATAACTAATGATAGGAAACTTGTTTTTGAAAATCTTTAAAAAAAAATATTCTTCACAGAAAAATCGATAATGTGACCGAAAATCAGTTTATCAATAAAATTCTTTTTATTCAATATACGTTGTTCGAACTCCTGTGCACTTGTCTAATGATGCATGAACACATTAGGAATAAATTTACACACTTTTATTTATGAAGCAAATGTATTGTTCTAGAAGTTTCTAATGGATAAGAGATATTAATATATTAAGGATATTAAAATATTTTGCTAAAAGAAGAGGTGCAAAGAAGAAGTGATGGGCATGTGTGGAGTTAAGGCTTCCATGACATGAGATGGGGATAAGAGCAAGCTTAGGCATCACCACCTTGAGCCTATATAAGGAGGGGCATACCCTTGAAACTAAATCACAAATTCTCAAAGCTAAAAGCAAGCTCCTTTAAAGTCTCCTTCTCCTCAAATGTTTTAAAGAGATTTTTTGCAACAACTTCAAATCAAATCAAACTTTGCCATAAGCCTTAAGGAAACATTATAACACCTTCTACCTAGATATATTTGGAAGAATCAAAGCCAAACTCTCCCCTTTCTTAGTGGCCGTGAGCAATAAAAGCATCTTTTCCTTAGAAAAGCAAGTTTCAAGTAAGAAGGAAGGAAGGAATTGCAAGGCGATGGTAGGAAGTGTTCTTGAATTTGGTTGTGCTTGAGCATGTGCTTGGCTTGGACCTAAGTGAGTTATCTCACTATCTTGTTGGTATATGTTGTGTGTGTTTGTTGTATTTGAAATATAAACTTAAAGTGACATTGACTAATTAAAGTTATAAACTTTGGACCTCTCTTGCTTTTGAAAGCAAATGTCAACTTTATATTGTATAAATCACTTCTATTACCTTCTTGAACATGTGGCATGGCCTTGGCTATAGTTTTAAATGGCTGTCTGGATTGTGAGTTGAATTGAAGTATGTTTGAAAGTGTTTGAAGCGAGAATAGTCACTATAAGTGCACTTCGATATCCCAAAACTTTAACTTGTGTAAATGGAAGTTTTATGAACTTAACTTGGGATGATTTGATTTGGTTGTTCTCTACACATATTTTTGTGTATTGGAAAGTAAAGAAATGGTTTGGAAAGTTATAGAAATTGTGAAACGTAATGGTTAAAGTTGAAGCACAAAGGTGGTTATAAATACTCTTCGTAAATATAGAATGTTTTCGGGAATTTTTATACATAAATTGGAAGATATTCTTAGGGGTTCTTTCCATGGTTTTTAAGTACCCTAAGGGTAGTACTTAATATAACATTTTCAAGTCTTAAATCATTTGTTAAAGTTGTTAAAACTAGTCGCAAAGATTGTGTTTTCAATGTTGTTCTTTAACAAGGATTTTTAACGACATTTATAAGTGTTGTAGTAAGTTGCTTAGGTTTTAAGCGTTTAAAAATGATAATTAAATTTGGAATTTTTCTCTACTCTTTTTAGAAATGTTTTCTAACCTATTTTAAAGTTGGTTTGAAGTTTAAATATATTTTTAATAATTATATATGTATTTTCAAAGTAAAGAGGTTTTTTAAATAAAACATGTTTTCATCAAATTATAAATTAGTTATTTTTATGTAATATTTTACATAGATATTTAAAACCTATTTAAAAGTATTTTTAAATTACTTATTCATATATATAAGTTTTGAAAAAGGTAATTGACTAAGCTTAACACTAAAAGCCAACGAGGTAAACTTCTCTATTTGTGAGAGATAAGATTTGTGTTTGAGTAGGGATATGAGCAATAGAGCTCTAATCTACCGGCTTCCCTTTTGACCTAGGAATAGTTAAGTTGGAATGTCAAAAATGTGTTAATCTTGTTATTTACTTATTTATTTGGAAAGTAATTAACTTTTCTTAACTCTAAGCCGATGAAGTAGGCTTATCTATTTTTGAGAATTAAGATTGATGTTCAAGTAGGGATATAAGCAATAGAGCTCTAACCTAATAACTCTTGACCGAGGAATAGTTAAGTTGATAATGTTAGAAACGTGTTAATAATATTGTTTACTTACTCATTTATGACACTAAAAGCCAACGAGGTAGATTTATCTATTTGTGAGATTCAAGAATGAAGTGTCTATGCAAGGCTTTGATATGCAACTAGTGCTCTAACTTACCTAGCTTCACTCTTAGATGAGGAGTAGTTAAGTTGGAATGTCAAAAACGAGTTAAGCATATAAACCATGACTATAACCGAACATTTTTAACTAGATAGTCGCTTAGTCGACTATTAAACTTAACAAAATATTATCTTAGATCTTTAAAGTAATGTTTTTAAAGATAAAAATATTATGGAATGGTTTTGGGTTTGTAGTGACAATGTTTGAGTAACATTTTTCTTAAACCTTTTGAATGGATTTGTGAAAGTACTTAGATCCTTAAAATGGATATTTTGAAGGAAATTATAAGTAAGAAATCTTTTGGAAAAAGATAGAAAATGCAAAGGTTGAAATTAAGAAATCTTGTTGATGATTTGTTAGTATACTTATACGATTTGAGATAAGTATATGGATGCCTTTAGAAGTATTAAAAGAGTACAAATAAATAGTAAAAATTGATAAATGATGTTTTATAGATAAAAGAGTTTTACTAATAAAAGAGGTTTTAATTAATAAAAGATTAATTAAACAAAAAGGGATTAGAAGTCGATTTATGTGACTTAATCATGCTCTGTATGAATTGATCATGCTTTGTATATTTACTCGTTTATGCAAAATATTTAGTCGTATGCTTAGCATTAAAAGTCGATGAAGTTGACTTGTCTATCTGTGGGAGTTAAGATTGATGTTCAGGTAGGGATATGAGCAATAGAGCTCTAATCTACTGGCTTCACTCATGATCGAGGGATAGTATGAGATGAAAATATCGGAAATGAGATAAGTATACAAGATTTGGTTTCCATATGCGATCGTTCTCCTTATTATTTAATGACCAAATTCATCGATTCAGTCTTGAAGAGATGGAAATCGGTATGTGTTTTACTTATTGAAAACCACTTCAAGACTTTGATACGTGTTCTATCTCTTGGAAGCGAATCTGTTCGAGATGTTGGAATCCATGTGCGGTTTCGAGATCTACTCGAGATATGGGGAACTAATTGGGGATTCGTGTTCTGCTCGAGCGCTGAAGACTTGTGTGAAAGATGCCGAACGGGACCTCGACATCGAAAATTACTAAAAATAGAATAGGATGCATAATCTAGGGTTTTGCAGTCCCACGACAGGGTGTATCAACTCCATATCTAGAGTATGCTTATCGATGTTGCCCGTGGGAGTTGATGGTACTTGGTTCCATGTGGTTCGGGTTCGCTCGTTTAGGCGTAGGCCAGTTGTGTTTACCTTATGGTATATTTTATCTAGAGATGATATACGACACTCGGAAGGTGTTTTCTAATCCTTGTGCACGGAGATTGGATTTTGGCTTGACCGAAGGGATCTCCATGGAAATCCTTTATGCAAATGTTCCTTATCGGTTTTGATTGTAGCCTTTAATATGTTGTTGAATGTAAGCAATGTAACCATTCCGGCTATGTTATATATTTATATTCTTCACCCTAGACATTATCTATTATATCACCTTATGTACTTATTAGACGGTGGTTCTTTTGAGGGGATAACCTTATAGCATCCCATACGGTCTCAAAATTACCGTTATATGTTGTATAAAGATTTCTTGAGTTTCTCATACCAGACTTATGTCTAATGCTTGGTTTTTGTTTTCCCTAAATTCCTCGCGTACTCTTTCGAGTAGCCTAAGAAAGCAAGATTTTCGTTGATGTTCTTTGGGGATCGAGAAGACGAGCTGGTTGTTTCACCTACTATAGTATTCTTATTTCCGCCGCATTACTATATTGTACATATCGGCATTTTTGAGGACATACAGTTATAACTATCCAGGCTGATGATAGTACTTAGGTTTTATAACTCCAAAATTTATGTATCGAAGTAACCCTTTTTACTATTCTTTTGATATTATATATTATTGTTCAACTGTGAGATTCTGATATTGTGTTCTCGTCTTTCTTGTTCTATTTCCTTTTATTTTTATTTTACCCTAACAATTCGTTTTTCCGACGCTTGGGTGCTCGGCACATGAATACCGTGGATGTATTAGTGTCAAAATTCAAGGGTCAAAAAGACGTAATTGTTACATGAAGTATCAAAGCTAAAGGTTAAGCGAGAACCTTGGCTTTAGTGGGGTATGACTCGTTAAGAGATAGGGTAATGGAATGCCCTAGGATGAGTTGAGTGTATTATACATATGAGAGCGTATTTGTAATTATTATAAATGCATACCTTAAAGGTAATTACTACTGCGAAAATTAAAGATCTTATATAAGGTAACTTATATGTGTAAGTTGTTAAAGTGTAGTTTAATTAATGTAAGGATTAATGATGTTCATTCATTATCCCTCATTAATTTGTTTAGCCAAGCTCGGCCAGTTTATGAGCATTGCTATTCTTTGTAGAATATTTGACGTGCTTAACCAGTTGATGAACATTATTATCATTTGTAATTTAGTAGCTTAGTCGTGCTCGGCCCGTTTATGAGCATAGACTATCATTTGTTGATTATTGATTTGTGCTCGACCAGTTTATGGGTAGTTTTACCTTTTCACTACATGGGTTGGGTAGATAGTATTTGTGGGCGCATTAAAACGAACAACTTGTGAATTTAGTTTCACAGTTTGCCTATAGGGCGGTCGGTGGCAATGTTGGGTTAATTGTTAGATTTAGTAAGAGATGTTTATTTTAATCCGAGAAAGTTAAGATATTTAGTAAATATACATTTATGGATTAATTTTATATAAGAAAGGATTTTATATAAGTATGGTTTATAAAACGTGATTTATAAACCAAGAAGTATTTAACTTGTATTTTGAGAACTTAAATCCCGGTGTCTTTGAAAATATTTTTCAAAATTTTGGAGAAAATAATAGTAGTATTATTTGAAAGTAAATATTTGGGAAATTGGTTTATGAAATTGAGATATAGTACTTAGTAATATTTACAAAGAATTTGATACTTTTTTGAAATGATTTTAGTTAACTCCAAAGGGCATGAATTAGATTTACTAAACTCACTTGTGTCGTTTGAAAACAATTCTGGCGATGACTTCAGCATCGGCGTTTATTTTCAGGTTTCTAAGTAGAGGATGCTACAAGATTGTTTGAGTAAAATAGATTCTGATTTGATTCCAAAAGTATGATTTATTATATAAAAGATACATGTTTGTATTATTATTTTAATGCGATTTGAAATAAAACCCGATGTTTAGTTCTAAAGTTTTTCTTTGGAAAGAAATTTGATATGAACCTTTTAATGTAGAATTTTTTTTATGTATGTTATGTAAGTTGCCCAAGTGGTTGTGGAATAGCTCAGAATAAATGTTGGATGCTTTCAGGTTTTCCCTTTTTGGGTAAAATGTGTTTAATAATTATTAAAATTTGTTAAGTTATTTTATGGACACATGTATCCTATGCATTAGGATTGTATGGTAGGTGCATCTTTTTATGATATGTTATTTGGTAGTTTCCATTTGTTAAAATGAAACTAGATTTTTGGACGATTTTGGATAGTTGGAAACTTCCGAATCATTATAGAATTGAAGCAAAATGTTTTTGTGTGAAAATATAAAAGTTGAGTTTATATAACACTTGAACTTAGTAGATAGTAGAATTTAAACTAGTTATAAATTTAATGTTTTGTACATACTCTTCGGAGGTAGTGGAGTATTATATGAGTAATAAAGTGAAGTAAGTTTTTATGAAATGTTTTATTAAGTGAAGATATAAAAGGTTTATAAACATTAAGTTGTGTTTTATGAAATGGTTCATAAATGATTTAGTATACAATGACATGCTATTTGAATAAAAGAAACTGATAAAAGGATTTGGTATAGTTAAGAAACCAATAGGATAAATATGTAAGTTGTATGTAGATTGTTTTATTTGCATAACTATTCTTGATCCAGTAATCGAGTACGGGATATCGAGGTAGTTTACACTGGTCAAACAAGGATTTTTCACTAAATTCTTAACGACGAATGCTTAATATGGATTCTTGATAAGATCCCAGAGTTTTCTATCATAGTATATGGCTATGTTAGGAGAACGAAGGTTTCTAATCAAGGAACCAGATCGGAGTCCGCACTAGAGAGATCAAGTGATTTATACTAGTTGGGAAGTGAAATTTATGCGATCGAGCAAGTGATCGGAATTCATATTGCATATGGGTGGTCCATGTACATCATACAGGCTTTAATATATGCATACTATGTTTTGATTGGCTTATGGGGTGTTTAGGTGATGGCTCTTCGATTTGTTATGAAGTAACATGAATAAACGACTAAGTAATAGCTTGAGGCTGTTGAGCGTAAGTATGCTTAGTAGATTATTTATCATCCTAGTGCAATAAGAAGATTTTTGAACTTAAGAAAACCGTTAGTTATGTTTGCTAGTAAATTTTGAATACTATTGAGTATAACCTTGTGATTGTTTCTTTTTGTTGCTCGTGTTGGAATTTCGAGGATGAAATATTAATTGGGGGAGAATGTAATGACCTGGATTTTCAAACACTTCGTATTTAAATATCGGAACTATTTAAATATTTGAATCTTTGATTAAATGTGAAAAAACTTAACCCCCTTTTAAATCATAACTAATGATAGGAAACATGTTTTTGGAAATTGTTTACAAAAATATATTCTTCGAAGAAAAATCGATAATGAGACCGAAAATCAGTTTATCGGTAAACAATTGTTTATTCAATATAAGTTGTTCGAACTCTTGTGCACTTGTATAATGATTAATTGAAAAAATTATGAACTAATTAACACACTTTGATTCATAAAGCAAAGGGAATGTTCTAGAAGTTTCTAATGGATATGAGCTATTAACATGTTAAGGATATTAAAGTATTTTGCTAAAAGAAGAGGTGTAAAGAAGAAGTGATGGACATGTGTGGAGGTAAGGCTTCCATGACATAGGGCTAGGGGGTAAGAGCAAGCTTATTCAACTCCATCTTAAGCCTATATAAGGAGGGGCATATCGTTGATAATAAATCACAAATTCACAAAGCTAAAAGCAAGCTCCTTTAATGTCTTCTTCTTCTCAAATATTCTAAAGATTTTTTTGCAAAACAACTCCAAATCAAGTCAAACTTTTTCACAAGCCTTAGGGAAACATTACAGAACCTTCTACCTAGCTAGATTTGGAAGAAGAAAATCCAAACTCTCCCCTCCCTCAATGGCCGTGAGCAATAAAGGCATATTTTCCTTAAAAAAGCTAGTTTGAAGCAAGAAGGAAGGATGGAAAGGTGGTTGCAAGGTGATGGTAGAAAGTGTTCTTGAGTTTGGTTATGCTTGAGCATGTATTTGGGTTGGATCTAAGTGAGTTATCTCACTATCTTTTTTTGTATATTGTGTATATATATGTTGTATTTGAAATATAAAGTTAAAGTGGCATTAACTAATTAAAGTTATAAACATTGGACCCTTCTTGCTTTTGAAAGCAACTAACAACTTTATATTGCATAAATTACTTTTATTACCTTCTTAAAACATGTGGCATGGCCTTTGCTTAAGTTTTAAATGGTTGTTTGGATTGTGTGTTCAATTGAAGTATGTTTGAAAGTGTTTGAAGTGAGAATAGTCGCTACAAGTGCACTCCGATATTTCTTAACTTTAACTTGCGTAAATGGAAGTTTTATGAACTTAACTTGAGATAATTTGATTTGGTTATTCTATACACATATTTTTGTGTTGGAAAGTATAGAATTGGTTTGGAAAGTTATATAAATTGTGAAACAAAATGTCTAAAGTTGAAGCAGAAAGGTGGTTATAAATACACTTTGTATATATAGCATGTTTTCGGGAATTTTTATAAATAAATTGGAAGATATTCTTAGGGTTTTTTTCCATGGATTTTAAGTACCCTAAGGGTATCACTTACTATAAAAATTTCAAGTCTTAAATCATTTGTTAAAGTGGTTAAGACTAGTCGCAGTGACTATGCTTTTCAATGTTGTTCTTTAACAACATTTATAAATCCTATAATAAGTTGCTTATGGTTTTGAGCGTTTAAAAATGATATTTAAATTTGGTATTTTTCTCTAATCTTTGTAGAGATGTTTTCTAACCTATTTTAAAGTATTTTAAAGTTGCTTTGAAGTTTAAATATATTTTTAATAATTATATATGTATTTTCAAAGTAACGAGGTTTAATAAAATAAAACATGTTTTCATCAAATTATAAATTAGTTATTTTCAGTATTATTTTACATAGATATTTAAACCTATTTATAAGTATTTTTAAAGTATTTATTTATATATAAGGTCTGAAAAAGTTAATTGACTAGGCTTAACAATAAAAGCCGACGAGGTAGACTTCTCTATTTATGAGTGTTAAGATTGATGTTCGAGTAGGGATATAAGCAATAAAGCTCTAACCTACCAGTTTCCCTCTTGACCATGGAATAGTTAAGTTTAAATCCCGAAAATGTGTTAACCTTATTTTTTACTTGTTTGTTTGAAAAGTAATTAATTTTGCTTAATGCTAAAAGCCGACGAAGTAGGCTTATCTATTTGTGGCAGTTAATATTGATGTTTGAATAGGAATATGAGCAATAGAGCTCTAACATACCAGCTTCCCTCTTTACCGAGAAATAGTTAAATCGAGAATGTCATAAACGTGTTAATCATATTGTTTACTTACTCATTTATGACACAAAAAGTCGATGAGGTGGATTTATCTATTTGTGAGATTTAAGAATGAAGTGTCTTGGCAAGGCTTTGATATGCAACCAGTGCTTTAACTTACCTGGCTTCACTCTTGGATAAGGAACAGTTAAGTTGAAATGTCGGATAAGCGTACGAACCATGATTTCTATAAGCGATCGTTTTTAACTAAATATTCGCTTAGTCGACTATTAAGCTTAACCAAATATTATCTTAGATCTTTAAAAAGAATGTTTTTAAAGATAATACAAGTATGGAATGATTTTGCATTTCTAGTGACAGTCTTTGAGTAACATTAGTCTTAAACCTTTTGAATAAATTTGCGAAAGTACTTAGATCCTTAAAATGGATTTTTGTAAGGAAATTATAAGTAAGGAATCTTTTGGAAAAAGATAGAAAAAGCAAAGGTTAAAAGTAAGAAATCTTGTTGATGATTTGTGAATATACTTATACCATTTGAGATAAGTATATGAATACTTTTGAAGTATTAAAAAAATATAAATGAATAGTAGGAATTGATAAACGATATTTTATTGATAAAATAAGTTTTACTAATAAAAGAGGTTTTAATCAATAAAAGATTAATTAAACAAAAAGAGATTAGAAGTCGCTTTATGCGGCTTAATCGTGCTTTGTATGACTTGATCATGCTTTGTATGTTCGCTTGTTTATGGAAAACATTTAGTCGTATACTTAGCACTAGATGAAGTTGGCTTGTCTATCTGTAGGAGTTAAGACCGATGTTTGAGTAGGGATATGAGCAATAAAGCTCTAACCTACTGGCTTCACTCTTGATCGAGGGATAATGTGAGATGAAAATATCGAAAACGTGATAAGTAATGAGACATAGTTTCCATATGCGATCGTTCTCCTTATTATTGGATGACCAAATTCGTCGATTCAGTCTTGAAGAGATCGAGATCAGAAAGTGTTTTTCTTATCAAAAACCACTTCAAGATCGAGATACGTGTTCTATCTCTTGGAAGTGAATCCGCTCGAATGCTGGAGTCCATGTATGGTTTCGAGCTCTGTTCGAGATATGGGACCCAATTGGGGACTTGTGTTCTCTTCGAGTGACAAAGGCTCACGAGAAAGATGTCGAACGTGAGCTCGACATCGGAAATGACTAAAAACAGAGTAGGATGCACAATATGGGGTTTTGTAGTCCCACGATAGGGTATATCAACTCCATATCTAGAGTATGTTTATTGATGCTGCACGTCGGAGTTGATAGTACTTGGTTCCATGTGGTTCGGGTTTGCTCGTTTGGGCATGGGCCGGTTTTGTTTACCTTATGGTGTATTTTATCCAGAGTTATATGATGCTCGAAAGGCGTTTTCCAATCCTTGTGCATGGAGATTGGATTTCGGCTTGACCGAAGGGATCTCCATGGAAATCCATTGTGCGAATATTTCTTATTGATTTTGGCTGTACCCTCTAATATGATGTTGAATGTAATCAATCCAACCATTCCGGCTATGTTATATATTTATATTCTTTACCCTAAATGTTAACCCGCTTTTTGGCAAGACAGTACACATACAGATTTATCCCAACCGACTCCATGATCATCAGGGAAGAATGTTCGGAGAGATGTTTAGCATGATTGGAGATCGATTATGGACAAGACTATGGACGATAGTCATAAGGATTCATGCGAATAGCATTCTGGAATTGGCTAAGTATAAAATTCACACTTCAACTGAAAAAACGATCGGGTATTATTATTTTTCATTATGGATCGACTATGATCCATCTTCAAAATGGATTGTCTATGATCCATCCCTAATATGGATCGAATATGGAACATCCCCTTTATTGATCGGCTATGATCCATCTCTAAAATGGATCAGCTATGATCCATCTCCAATATCGATCAAATATGGAACATCTCCATTATGGATCGGCTATGATTCATCTCCATTATGGATCAACTATGACCCATCTCCAAAATAGATCGGCTATGATCTATCTCCAAAATGGATCGGCTACGATCCATCCCTAATATGGATCGAATATGGAAAATCTTCACTATGGATCAGCGTGAATCGATATGGATACAGATCGCTTGGATTGACTGTACAAATTAACAATGATCGATCAATAACTCAAAATCCATAAGTCAACTACGCATGAAACTTTGGGAATAGCAAGATATTACATGGTGAGACCCACCATATTGATCGCACGTGAAAAGAAGGAAAAAGAACAATCGACACCGATTGTTATTTTGGAGGAAGTGGGGCCCATGATCGATAGGGTGATCTCATTTGGATCTAGAGACTCTGCAGCCTACTTAGTCATTTTTATTCAGCTTAACTTCATCTTCTACCTAGGCTATACTTTGTCATTTTTATTCTTGGATTTCATGGTTTGTAACTGTAATCAACAATATAAACGAATAAAAGAAAAATCTTTGGAGTGGACGTAGGCCGGAGTTAGTCAAACCATTATAAATCTTTGTCTCTCTTTACTTGCTTTCTGTATTAATTTTATTATTCTTCAATTTATATTCTCTATACTATATTATCTGAGATCTGTGATTGGATATTTGTGCTTTCACATTCAATCGGGTGTTAGTGGCCATTTTTGACGCCAACACTAGACATTATCTATTATATCACCTTATGTACTTTTTAGATGGTGGTTCTTTTGATGGGATAACCGTTATAACATTCCATGCGGTCTCAAAAATACTGTTATATACTTTACACATATTTCTTAAGTTTCTCATACTAGACTTATGTATGACGCTTGGTTTTTGTTTTCCCTAAATTCCTCTCGTACTCTGTAACAACCCAGAGTTTTATAACAATTAATTTTCGTCATTTAACGATTAAGTGGTTGTTAATTGCTATTGATTGTTTTAATGGGTTGAAAATTTGGTTAAGCGTTGTTTGGGCTTTTAGTAAAATCTTGGCCACGTTTCCTTTTGGTATTGTGATACTTATCTAAGGCCGATACCTATTCCTATCTACCCACATTCATTCGCGAACCCTAAAAATAAATTGAACGAAGAAAAAAAAATGGCGACCGCGTACATCTTCTTTCGCTCGAGAACTAGGGCTTGTACAAAAATCAAAGGCGCCGACCCTTCTCCTCTTCGAACACGACTCCTTCCGATTGCGTCAGCCCAGGTGAGTGATTCTATCACTCGCATCTAATTCAAATTAGTGAAAATTTTGTTACTTGATTTGCTTATTCAAACCTGCGAATTTCGTTGTCTGATTGATTGATATCCTTGGCTTTGATTCCTGACTTTTGATTTCTTGGTCATGGTTTGAAATTGCTGGTTCTTTTCGCTTTGACTTTAGGCAATTTTCGTTAGTAAAAATGTGAACTTGCACGATTGTAGCCTTAGTTGCCACGGTCGTGACTTGATGCCAGGGACTTCGGGTTTAATTGGACCCGCAGTGTCTTCGACTGCAAACTTGATTTTGTTCGCTGTTGATATTTTTCTGACTTGAGTGATTTTGAGACAGTTGATTTTGTGAATTTTCTGATGACCTCGGCCTTGACTTGGAACTTCATTGACCGGTACATTGTTGTTGCTTGATCTTGTGCTGTCGAGCTTTGCTCGAACTTGTCACTACCGTTTTGATTCTCTAG
Organism: Allium fistulosum; assembly: GCA_030737815.1. Classification (NCBI taxonomy): domain Eukaryota; kingdom Viridiplantae; phylum Streptophyta; class Magnoliopsida; order Asparagales; family Amaryllidaceae; genus Allium; species Allium fistulosum. The sequence goes on from CM060903.1 coordinate 1,435,330,596, forward strand.
ACCGCTGTTGATCATTTTTGAAACTGCTACTTGATGCTTGTATTCATCTGGAAGTTTTGCGTTTCTTTGTTTTTGTCATTACTTGACCATATGCATACATTTTGTAGCTGAAGTTACACGTGAGTGTTGCTTCGGGTTTGATTCATGTAGTCTTGATAATTTTGAGCTCTGTAGCTTCTGGGTTGCATCTTGTAACTAAGTCTTGTTGGCATTGTCTGCATCGGTCTTGTATGTTTGATATGCTGTAGTCAGTGTAGTCTGTTGCATTTCATCCTGTTGTAGTTTGGTCAACACTTACTATAGCCCTTCACTGCACCATATGGTCACTGTATATTGTTTACTTGGGGCTTTTGACTTGAGTCTTCTGCATATTGAACTTTCATTAACCATGACTTTGAATTGTCATTTGATATCTCTGTAACTTTGACAACATGTATTCATGTTTACCTGATTTCGATTGCGTTGTTGTTTATGAGATGATTTTGGACTCTTCAAGGTTGAACTTGCTGTTATAGGTTTTCATGACTTCAACTTTGACTTGGTTGTCACTTTACCACCACGCCTCTGACTTGTTCAACTTTGATTTCGATCTGTGTATTCATGTCTCTATTGGCTTCGGTTGTATCTAGTGACCATTGCGGTTTGATTACTGCACTGTTCACTATTTGTCGAACTTGCTTGATACTAAATTCTGGTGGCTTCACCATCTTGTTCAAACCTGATACTTTCAATTACACTTAGTTGCATTCCTGTATATGCTTCGAGTCATATTGCATTCCTTCAGTTTCATCCACTGTGTTGCATTGCATGTATCACTCTGTTGCACACTCCTGATTCATGTAAATGCATTGAAGTGGGGTAGATATAATGGCCACTATGTACCTTGTTAGTTTTATATCCCTGTAAATAAATTTTATACATGTGTGACTATACACTCATGTTAACCTGATCTGTAGTAGCTTTGGCTTCACTGCATAGCATATTTGTTCATATTAACAGTGTAGCATCATTGAGTTGCATTTTCACTTGATTGGAACTTTATACTGCCGTCACTTGAAACTGTTTTGTTCAATCTTAGTCTTGACCACTTTGGCATTCCTATGCTCGATTCGAACATGTATGGCTGCGGTTGCTTGAGACAGCCATCCACTTTATTTTGATGTGTACTTGAGGCTTTCATGTCCTTGTAAGTTAGTACGACTTCAGGTTATATACATTTTATTGAGGTTACACCATCCAGTTTTGTACTGGTGCCTTCTTTGGTTCTTGAATATTTTTACTGGCCTGGACTTCCTCTGGACTCTGTAGTTTAATTGCAGTTGAGTTGTTCCACTTTTGGTAGGTTGAATTAAGTGGTAGTATGGCCTTGCCTTGGGAGTTATATTTGCACTGTCCAGTTTACAGTGTATACTTGTTATGGTTAGTTGTCTCTGTTGGATATTGATCGCCCTTGCACTCCTGGGTGCACCGTTCTAGTTTGTAGCGTGTAACATTACCAGTTCATGGTGATCTCCGCACTGCTTGTATACAAGTGTTCTTGTTCTTTTGGGCATCGCTGCACTGTTTTGTTGCTGCAGTTGAGTTGAGTCAGTAACTTGACCTCTGCATTTTGTAAGTGATTTGGTTTTGCAGTTTCGACGTACGGTAGTGGCGAGGCAGTGCACGTATGCGTGTACTGCAGCCACACCGAGATTTAATTTAATTTGATGCCATCTGTTTCTGTCTTATTAAGCGTATTTTGAATTGGTTCATTTGGATTTGAGTTGGATTTGTTGGTTTTTGGACTCATTGATCTTCTGAGTAGTTGATAGACTGTATTGGCGAGGCAGTACACGTTAGCGTGTACTGCAGTCAATCAGCACCGTTGTTTTAAAATTGACATTTCAATTGTTTAAACTGCTTTGGATTTCTATTTTGTGGATTAACACTGTTTAGTGTTATATCTGCCGTTATCCGGTTCTCTTATCGAGAAGTTGGGTATACGAGATTTCTGTGACTGTCATCTATTTGAGATTGATTATTATTGCTGCCTATGCACTAATAAACTGGTTTGAATTAGACTGACCTGGGTATTATTTTCTTTTGAATATAATACTCGGGTCAGACCCGAGTATTTCAGGTTGTAGATTTCTTTCTTTGAGTTGCTGTTCGAGATTGAAGACTTTTCACATCTTCTGAAGTTGTCAGTCATTTTGTAGTAGCCGTGTCATTGTATAGAATGATATGTATTCATGTATATTAGTTGATAATGTACTTGTATATATAACTTCTAGAGTCGACAGTTGTAGTTGTATCATATGTATAGTGTCAACTATGTATTAACTGACATCAGTTATATATATATCTGAGACTTTTGTTTTTATCTGTGTTCCGCATTTATATTATCTGTGTTATGTTATATCTAATGTCCTAAACTATTATGAACTATCGTAGTTTGTTTTATACTGATAATTGGATATGTCGATGGGAGTAAATAATTAATAGATGAAAAATAAAAAGTATATGCCACTCCTATCGAGATAACCAATAGTAGTGTAAGGCCAATTACGGATGGTCGCTCCTATCCAGCCTTATTCTTCATAATAATAGACAGTATTCCTTTTAATACTCTTTGTTATTATGAGCATAGAGGTGGGGCGTTACAGTTGGTATCAGAGCTTGGGGTTTATGGACATAATATAAAACATAACTTAGATGGAACATATGTTACAACTATTGGCCGACGGTTTAGTTGTATTTTGAGTCAAAACTAAAGTTTTGAAATTTGGATGAAATTTTTAAATATCCTTATTTAAAAATAAAAGTGAATTTGTGTTCTGATGATTTGATTGATTTGAGTACTGTTTATCAGAGTGCGCAGCGGAAACAGTGAAACTGTCTTCGCTGAGTACAACTGATAATCTATTTGAGTTAGAAATTGAAATAAATTTCATTTGTTGTTTACATAGCTGTAACTATTTTGTTTCTTTGAGAATTTCGAATCCGAATTGAGGATTTGAAGAAATTACAGTTATGTAATTTTTGTTGAAATTTCCGCTGGCTTCTCTTGTACTAATCATATATTGATTAGATTTTTGCTGTTTTGAATTATCTTCATTGAAGATACATTCGAATGATTTCTTTGCTCATTTTATAATACGTGCAAAATTTGAATTGCACGTTATTGCAATTATTTTGCGTTGAACCGATGCTTGGTTATGATACGTATTTTGTTGCCGTTATTTTTATAACGGGATTTTTACACCAGTGCTATTTTAAAGCACGGTGTTATGTGGCATTTTGATGAATGAAAATTCACGGGTATTACATTTTGATGTAAATTGTTTTGATGTGATTTTGACGTTTTAAATTTTACTGTTGCTTTGGCTTCAGTAACCGTCATGTTTTAAAAAGTGGATTTTCAAGCGGTTATTCCGCAATACTGATGTGTAACCGTTTTTACGGTATTTTGAGAAGTACAATTTCCTTATCGAAATTGTTACTAATATTGCTGCTTTAATCACGTGATTGGAAACTCGTTTAAAAATGAAAATTGTTTATAAATTTTTAACGGTTTGCGTTTTCAAAAGGATGAGAAAGCGACTTAAACGATTCAGCAAAATCGAGGATTATGACCCCTTTCTTTTACTGTTTCGCTTAACTCCGGACTTGTCCAGTTGAGAAGGTGAATTGTTATTTTTACAAAATAAATAACAATTGTTTTCAGAAATTTAACAGTTTACGCTTTCAAAAGAATGAGGAAGCGATTTAAACGTTTCAGCAAAATCGAGGACTATGACCCCTTTCTTTTACTGATTCGCTTAATTCCGGACTTGTCCGTTTGAGAATGTAAAGTGTATTTTTACAAAATACACAATTTTGCACTTTCAAGGAAACGATGAAGTGATTTAAACGATTTAGCAAAAGTGCGGAGTATGGAACCACACTTTTACTATTTCGGTTAATTCCGGACTCGTTAATTGAAATATTTTGATGCTTTCGTGTGCTTTCGAGCCACTATGAGGACCTTCGGGTCATTTGTTGGACCTTCGGGTCAATACCAGTACTAGACCTTCGGGTCATTTGTTGGACCTTCGGGTCATTTGTTGGGCGCCAAAATTATGTTGAGTACTTGGTAGGCTTCGGCCATTTGTTGATGCACGTGCGGCGAATTAAAAACTCGCCATCTGATGGGATCGATCCAAGCTTTTATGTTGATTTTCTAGTCTTCTTAATTGATTTCTAGATATTTGTTGCTTCCAATTATCTGCAGGTAATTGGATATTTGTTGATATGAGTTCTGATTATCGTTTTTGATAATCAGATATTTGTTGTTTCTAATTATCGCTTGTGATAATTAGATATTTGTTGATATGAGTTCTGATTATCGTTTTTGATAATCAGATATTTGTTGTTTCTAATTATCGCTTGTGATAATTAGATATTTGTTGATATGAGTTCTGATTATCGTTTTTGATAATCAGATATTTGTTGTTTCTAATTATCGCTTGTGATAATTAGATATTTGTTGATATGAGTTTTGATTATCGTTTGTGATAATCGAATATTTGTTGAATTTGAAATTTGATTATCGTTTGTGATAATCGAATATTTGTTGAATTTGAAATTTGATTATCGTTTGTGATAATCGAATATTTGTTGAATTTGAAATTTGATTATCGTTTGTGATAATCGAATATTTGTTGAATTTGAAATTTGATTATCGTTTGTGATAATCGAATATTTGTTGATTTGAGAAATTTGATTATCGTTTTGATAATCGAATATTTGTTGAATTTGAAATTTGATTATCGTTTGTGATAATCGAATATTTGTTGAATTTGAAATTTGATTATCGTTTTTGATAATTGAATAATTGTTGACTTGAAATTTTAAATTACCGGTGGTGGTAATTGGATATGTGCTGATTTGTCTTCTGATTATCGTTTGAGATAATTAGATAATTGATGTTTGCTGATTTTATTGATATGAAATTTTCTAGTCTTCAATTGATTCTAGAATAGGTTGATTTTATTGAATTGCCATTTTCTATCTATCACTGTTGATAGTTAGTAATTGCTGATTATGAAGTTCGTGTTTTCCATTTATCCGTTAGATAACTAGATATTTGCAGTTTTGCGAATTGTGATTTGTGCTTTCTAATCATCTCTGTTGATAATTAGCTTTTGTTGGTTTTCTAATTATCATATCGATGATTAGACATTGTTGCTTTATGATTCTCTGCATTTTAATTATCTTGTTGATAATTAAATATGGCTGATGATTGCATTTATTCAGTTTTGCTGCTTTCTGATTATCTATTGATAGTTAGATTTTGTTGAAGATTTGCGAATCTCTTTATTAGAATTAAAAGATTACTTTGGCATTTGAATTCTTGACTTTTATTTTTCTAGCTTAACCAGTTTATGTTAGAAGAATAATAGTAGTTGACGACCTTAATTATGAAAATTGCGGGGACGCAATTTTTATAAGGAGGGGAGTCTGTAACAACCCAGAGTTTTATAACAATTAATTTTCGTCATTTAACGATTAAGTGGTTGTTAATTGCTATTGATTGTTTTAATGGGTTGAAAATTTGGTTAAGCGTTGTTTGGGCTTTTAGTAAAATCTTGGCCACGTTTCCTTTTGGTATTGTGATACTTATCTAAGGCCGATACCTATTCCTATCTACCCACATTCATTCGCGAACCCTAAAAATAAATTGAACGAAGAAAAAAAAAATTGGCGACCGCGTACATCTTCTTTCGCTCGAGAACTAGGGCTTGTACAAAAATCGAAGGCGCCGACCCTTCTCCTCTTCGAACACGACTCCTTCCGATTGCGTCAGCCCAGGTGAGTGATTCTATCACTCGCATCTAATTCAAATTAGTGAAAATTTTGTTACTTGATTTGCTTATTCAAACCTGCGAATTTCGTTGTCTGATTGATTGATATCCTTGGCTTTGATTCCTGACTTTTGATCTCTTGGTCATGGTTTGAAATTGCTGGTTCTTTTCGCTTTGACTTTAGGCAATTTTCGTTAGTAAAAATGTGAACTTGCACGATTGTAGCCTTAGTTGCCACGGTCGTGACTTGATGCCAGGGACTTCGGGTTTAATTGGACCCGCAGTGTCTTCGACTGCAAACTTGATTTTGTTCGCTGTTGATATTTTTCTGACTTGAGTGATTTTGAGACAGTTGATTTTGTGAATTTTCTGATGACCTCGGCCTTGACTTGGAACTTCATTGACCGGTACATTGTTGTTGCTTGATCTTGTGCTGTCGAGCTTTGCTCGAACTTGTCACTACCGTTTTGATTCTCTGGACCGCTGTTGATCATTTTTGAAACTGCTACTTGATGCTTGTATTCATCTGGAAGTTTTGCGTTTCTTTGTTTTTGTCATTACTTGACCATATGCATACATTTTGTAGCTGAAGTTACACGTGAGTGTTGCTTCGGGTTTGATTCATGTAGTCTTGATAATTTTGAGCTCTGTAGCTTCTGGGTTGCATCTTGTAACTAAGTCTTGTTGGCATTGTCTGCATCGGTCTTGTATGTTTGATATGCTGTAGTCAGTGTAGTCTGTTGCATTTCATCCTGTTGTAGTTTGGTCAACACTTACTATAGCCCTTCACTGCACCATATGGTCACTGTATATTGTTTACTTGGGGCTTTTGACTTGAGTCTTCTGCATATTGAACTTTCATTAACCATGACTTTGAATTGTCATTTGATATCTCTGTAACTTTGACAACATGTATTCATGTTTACCTGATTTCGATTGCGTTGTTGTTTATGAGATGATTTTGGACTCTTCAAGGTTGAACTTGCTGTTATAGGTTTTCATGACTTCAACTTTGACTTGGTTGTCACTTTACCACCACGCCTCTGACTTGTTCAACTTTGATTTCGATCTGTGTATTCATGTCTCTATTGGCTTCGGTTGTATCTAGTGACCATTGCGGTTTGATTACTGCACTGTTCACTGTTTGTCGAACTTGCTTGATACTAAATTCTGGTGGCTTCACCATCTTGTTCAAACCTGATACTTTCAATTACACTTAGTTGCATTCCTGTATATGCTTCGAGTCATATTGCATTCCTTCAGTTTCATCCACTGTGTTGCATTGCATGTATCACTCTGTTGCACACTCCTGATTCATGTAAATGCATTGAAGTGGGGTAGATATAATGGCCACTATGTACCTTGTTAGTTTTATATCCCTGTAAATAAATTTTATACATGTGTGACTATACACTCATGTTAACCTGATCTGTAGTAGCTTTGGCTTCACTGCATAGCATATTTGTTCATATTAACAGTGTAGCATCATTGAGTTGCATTTTCACTTGATTGGAACTTTATACTGCCGTCACTTGAAACTGTTTTGTTCAATCTTAGTCTTGACCACTTTGGCATTCCTATGCTCGATTCGAACATGTATGGCTGCGGTTGCTTGAGACAGCCATCCACTTTATTTTGATGTGTACTTGAGGCTTTCATGTCCTTGTAAGTTAGTACGACTTCAGGTTATATACATTTTATTGAGGTTACACCATCCAGTTTTGTACTGGTGCCTTCTTTGGTTCTTGAATATTTTTACTGGCCTGGACTTCCTCTGGACTCTGTAGTTTAATTGCAGTTGAGTTGTTCCACTTTTGGTAGGTTGAATTAAGTGGTAGTATGGCCTTGCCTTGGGAGTTATATTTGCACTGTCCAGTTTACAGTGTATACTTGTTATGGTTAGTTGTCTCTGTTGGATATTGATCGCCCTTGCACTCCTGGGTGCACCGTTCTAGTTTGTAGCGTGTAACATTACCAGTTCATGGTGATCTCCGCACTGCTTGTATACAAGTGTTCTTGTTCTTTTGGGCATCGCTGCACTGTTTTGTTGCTGCAGTTGAGTTGAGTCAGTAACTTGACCTCTGCATTTTGTAAGTGATTTGGTTTTGCAGTTTCGACGTACGGTAGTGGCGAGGCAGTGCACGTATGCGTGTACTGCAGCCACACCGAGATTTAATTTAATTTGATGCCATCTGTTTCTGTCTTATTAAGCGTATTTTGAATTGGTTCATTTGGATTTGAGTTGGATTTGTTGGTTTTTGGACTCATTGATCTTCTGAGTAGTTGATAGACTGTATTGGCGAGGCAGTACACGTTAGCGTGTACTGCAGTCAATCAGCACCGTTGTTTTAAAATTGACATTTCAATTGTTTAAACTGCTTTGGATTTCTGTTTTGTGGATTAACACTGTTTAGTGTTATATCTGCCGTTATCCGGTTCTCTTATCGAGAAGTTGGGTATACGAGATTTCTGTGACTGTCATCTATTTGAGATTGATTATTATTGCTGCCTATGCACTAATAAACTGGTTTGAATTAGACTGACCTGGGTATTATTTTCTTTTGAATATAATACTCGGGTCAGACCCGAGTATTTCAGGTTGTAGATTTCTTTCTTTGAGTTGCTGTTCGAGATTGAAGACTTTTCACATCTTCTGAAGTTGTCAGTCATTTTGTAGTAGCCGTGTCATTGTATAGAATGATATGTATTCATGTATATTAGTTGATAATGTACTTGTATATATAACTTCTAGAGTCGACAGTTGTAGTTGTATCATATGTATAGTGTCAACTATGTATTAACTGACATCAGTTATATATATATCTGAGACTTTTGTTTTTATCTGTGTTCCGCATTTATATTATCTGTGTTATGTTATATCTAATGTCCTAAACTATTATGAACTATCGTAGTTTGTTTTATACTGATAATTGGATATGTCGATGGGAGTAAATAATTAATAGATGAAAAATAAAAAGTATATACCACTCCTATCGAGATAACCAATAGTAGTGTAAGGCCAATTACGGATGGTCGCTCCTATCCAGCCTTATTCTTCATAATAATAGACAGTATTCCTTTTATTACTCTTTGTTATTATGAGCATAGAGGTAGGGCGTTACATACTCTTTCGAGTAATCCGAGAAAGGCAAGTTTTCATTGACGTTCTTTGGGGATTGAGAAGACGAGCTGGATGTTTCACCTACCATAGTTTCTTATTTCCACTGAATTACTATATTGTACATATCATGATTTGTAAGTACGGTAATTATAACCGTCTTAGATGATGATTGTACTTTGGTTTTATGACTCCAAACTTTCTGTATCGGAGTAACCCTTTGTACTATTCTTTTGATATTATATATTATCGTTCCGCTGTGATATTCTGATATCGTGTACTCTTCTTTCTTGTTCTATTTCATTTTCATTTTATTTTACCCTAAAAATTCGTCTTTTCGGCACTTGGGTGCTCGGCATGTGAATACCGTGGATGCATTAGTGTCAACATTTGGGGGTCAAAAAAGCGTAATCGTTACAACCTCCCCCGGCCATTGTAAGAAATGAAACTCCCTGTCCGCTTTTTGAAGACATTTATGGAGACCTTGGTCCGATTCTAGATGAGTTCGGTTCTTATGGCCTGGGCAACTGTAACATCCCCTATCTAGAGGCTCAAAGCTAAGTGCTACAGATGCTGCAATCATCTATAGTGTTAACTTCCGGCGACTAAATATGGCTATGTTAATGGTATCTTTAATATCAGAAGCACTTGAATATGAAATAAAGCACATATTTCAAAATAGAATTTTCCATTACATTTCAAAATAGATGTTCCATATTCAGATTACATAATCCCAAACATATCCCAAGCAATGATAAAATATACTTATTACAAAATATGCCAAGAGTGGTATATGAAGATACCCCCTTGGATGATCAAAGTCATATAGTCATAATTGACTTAATAAAAACACAGCGGAATTAACAACAAAACAAAGAACTACAATCCTAAATAGCCATCCGTTAGCCTCCTGCATGCCACCGGTAGCCTTATTCGTCATCCTACTAAAACCTGGAAAAAAACCATAATCCCTCAGCCTACTCAAATCAATTTTGAGCACCTGAGAGTTTAAGTGGAAAATATAAACTAAGAGTCAGACATAAAGCCTGGTGTGAATAATACTATACATCCTGGTTATTAATGTAAGTGGGACCACGCCGCTTAGCGGAACGGGTTTCCCCTCACTAACATTCTTTTAAAACATATCTTTTGCAGACTTTTATCCTGCAACTAAAACTGGTTAAAACGTTAAAGAATTATTATGTAAACATACATTTCAGGTAACAAATGGACTATCTGTCCAAACACTATAGTTTTGTTTGGCTTACTATTAACCTTTGGCTGACTCGTGCCTACTAGAAAATTTAATAAAAGTTATCTAACATCTATTAGACACACCTCTTTTGGACGGTATATCCTGAACTATCCGTTAAATATTTCTCTTCTGGACGGTCTGTCCCTAACTTAACATCTCCCAGTGTCACCTGATCCTAATGGTTTTGCGGACTCACCAATAACCTATCATATACAGACATATATATATTCCCTTTTGTGTGTAATCATAATTTTAGTCTTACCTATGACAAAGCCCTAAATTAGTGTCAATAGCTAATGTATAAGGCGCGACCCAATACCTGTCCTATCTGGTATTCTAATATCCGAGTCATTATACTTAGGGATAACTTCCTTTAAATTTTCCTTGAAAAACTCTTTCAAATTGATTTAAATCTTTAAATCATACTTACACAAGGAAAATACATATTCTCTATGCTTTATTCAAAATCACCTTGCCATGTTATATATATATTTTACTCAACCCCTTATTGATGAAAACATTTACTCCTTTCGAAAACATTAAACCTTGTCTTTCGAAAACATTGGAAAATCCTTTCCTTTCTTTTCCTCTAAAGCTTCAAAATAATAGACATCCTTCTTTAAAACATTTAAACATTGCCCTTCGAAAACATTGGAATAACCCTTCCTTTCTTTTCATCGAAAGCTTCGAAAAAAAGGGAAAATCTTCCCTTTCGACCCCTTTGAAACCCTTGGGGAACCACCCCTTCAAAACCATTCATTAAAACTCTTTCGAAAGCATTGAAATACTAGACCTTTTGAAAGACTTTGGGTTCAATTTAAAACATGTGGAAACCTTTCGAAACCATTCAAAGTTTACTACTTCGAAACCTTTAAAATCCATCTCGGTCGAAACTTTTGAATTATGCCTTCAAGTAGAGCAAAAGGATAAGAAGCCCATTGAAGTAGAAAGCACTTCTTTCGAAACCATTAAAACTATCTCTTTCGAAACCATTTGGGATATACTTCAATTATAGAAAAAGGGTCTTTAAAACATTTAAGTCGAAAGCTTCTTTTTTGAAACCATTTCCTAAGTAAAGAAGTGATGATGTCGAAACCATCCCTTCGAAAGCATTGGAGAAGTGGCTGATTTTTAAAAACTAAGTATACCTTCTGAAACCATTGACTTCGAAAGGTAGAAAGGCAACAGCTAAGGGTTTCAGCGTAGTTGAAAGCTAACATTTAAAACTAAAGTGCAACCCATTTGAAACCATTTCTTTTAAATCCATTGACCTAGTTGAAAGATAATTGAGTCGAAAGCCATTTAGTTGAAAGCAAGCAGGCACATTTTAATTTAAAAACAAAGTGACGCATCAACCCCTTCGAAACCTATGGTTTCGACCTCATACCTTTCGCCTTCTTTCTAATTCGCTACGTACCAATTTCTTGATACCAGGCGCCTGGTTTTCGATGGAGTTGAGGGTGGAGGGACTTGGTCGAAAGCCAACCAAGGCGGAAGCAGATGCCGAAAGCAATAAAACAGTTAAAAGCCTGAAATAAACAGTTCTTTTCACCTAACCTGCTTTACGTGTAAAATTTTGATTGGTTGCCTCTTTTCTTTACCACTAAAAAGTGCTGCATATTTCAGAACCAATTAATTAATTTAAATCTTTTGCAAAACACCCCTTCTCCTTAATTAAATATATAAAACATTTAAGTCCCATACCTTAAATAATTTTATATATTCGTCAAAACACTTAGGAAAATTCTGTAAAAATTCCAGAAAATCCTTTTCATTATGTTTTCTCACATACATAAATTCGGATCTAAATAATTATTTATTTTACTGTTAATAATTTATAACCCAATAAATCATTTTCTTCATTAGAGAATTTATATAAAATCCACCATAATTTAAAAAATTATGAAAATTGAAACCCAACTCTAAAATATCATTTTCGATCTACATTAAAATTCGCAAGGCATTTGGATGTCATTTAATAGGGTTTTCATATCAAACATATCATAAAAACGAATATGAACATGTATAAATCATCAACAAGCATATATATAAACATTTAGTCATCCAAAACATGGCATTATCATGCTAAATCATTTCGGTTACCCTTAAATCTAAATCTATAACAAAAATAGGATGTAGTAATCATTCACCTTTGCTTTGTGATTGAAGATACGAGATTTGATGTCGAACAAGTTGATTTACTTCTTCTTCTTGAAACCCTAGCTCTATCTTCTCTTGAGATTGAAAATGGTGGTCAGCTTTAGAGTATTTTTGCTTGAGAAAATGAAATGAACGTGTGTTTGAACTCCTAAGGGTTTAGGGTATATGTTCTATCATTTTTCCTATTTTACCCTCCCATATTTCCTAACACTTTTATTCATGTTATATTGTTTTGATTTACATTTAACATGGCACGACTACCCTTGGTTAAACCAAATCTCAATCTATTAATCACCTTACATCATTTTATTTAATTTAGCTAATTAAATATTCAAAATAATGTTATTAATAATATGGGGTGTTACAATCTCCCATCCTTAAAGAATTTCGTCCTCGAAATTACGATAAGGAACACATCAAACAATCAAAGGTAAAACATACCATCAAAACAAATCAGGATAAGCGTCTCTAATTTCACTCTAAGTCTGCCAAGTACAGTCACTAGCATTGTCACTCCACTGGACTTTCACTAATCTGACTGTCTTGTTCCTTAACTTCTTCTCATCTCTTGTGACTATCCGGAGATGCTTCCTAACTATAATCATATCTGATTCCACTACTAAGTCCTCTAATACAGTCAGTGCTATAGTAGTGTCTGCATCCCTAACACATTTCCTCAGATGAAATACATGGAAAACATTATGGACTCCTGCCAAATTACTCGGTAACTCTACTCTATACGTGAGTTTCCCGATCCTTTCTAAAATAGGGAACGGTCATGCGAATCATGGTGCTAACTTCCCTGTCTTTCTGAATCTGAAAACACCTTTCATCGACGATACTTTGACGAAAACATGATCTCCAATCGAGAATTCTAAATCTTTTCATCTTTTATCTACATAGCTTTTCTGTCTAGATTGGGCTTCCTTCATTCTCGCCCTTATCAACTCAATCATTTCTGCTACTTCTTTTACCAAATCAGGACCAAGAATCAGTCTATCCCCAGTCTCTAACCAACATGCGGGGGATTTGCACGGTCTTCCATACAAAGCCTCAAACAGTGCCATTTCTATACTAGTCTGATAACTATTGTTATACGAAAACTCGACTAGGTGTAGGTGGTCTTCCCATGATCCCCCGAAATCCAATACATAAGCCCGCAACAAGTCCTCTAAGATCTTGTTAATTCTTTCCGTCTGTCCATCTGTCTATGGATAGTAAGCGGTACTCATCTTGAGATTGGTTCCTAAACTCTCCTGAAGACTTTTCCAGAACTCGCTAGTAAACAAAGATCTTTATCACTAACAATACTACTAGGAATTCCATGTAGTCTAACCACATTCTTCATAAATAACTTAGCCAATACAGGTGTCGTCCTGTTTACCTTGACCGGAATGAAATGGGCGCTCTTAATCAATCTGTCTACTATGACCCATATACTTTCATTCCCTCTATTAGATCATGGCGATCCATCTATAAAATCCATAGAGATGGAATCCCACTTCCATACTGGAATGTCCAATGGTTGAAGTAATCATCGGCTTCTGATGTTCGGCTTTTACACTACAACAAAAATACCATTTCACAACTGCCAAAAACAGTTGTAATAGGTCTATTACAACTGGCATCCGCCAGTCTTTATATCCGCAGTTGTAATAGAGTGGGATTATTTTACAACGGTCATTTACAGTTGCATAAGCAGTTGTAGTAAGTCCTTTTGCAACTACAAATAGCAGTTGTAAAAGATTTATTTACAACAGCTTTCGGCAGTTGTAAAAGACTTTTTACAACTACTATTTGCACTTGTATTAAAGTTTATCGCAATAGCCAAATTCAGTTGCTATAATTCTCTTTTGCAAGTGCTAACCGGTGGTGTAATAGAATCTTTTACAATGGCTTTTCGCAGTTGTAAAACACTTATTTACAACTGTTTACGACACTTGCAATAAATATTTTAACAACTGTTTTCGCCTATTGCGTCAACATTTTACAACAGTTTGTAATAGTTATAGTAGGATGTACTACAACTAGTGACGACAATTGCACCAAATATTTTTACAACTGCTCAAATTACTATAATTCATCTTTTCACAATTTTTATTAACCATAAATTTCATGATATTATAATTAAAATCAATATTTCTTTAATAATAACCACAATCATTCAAAAACTTAAAACAACACGAACCATTCACATTCAAAAATAATTCAAGTTTACACTATTTATGAATTCATAACTCCGTTCCAAAACTTAACTAAATCCATCACATAAATCGGTAAAAGTACATATACCTACTAATCAAAAGAGATAAATTCTTTATGCCAAGCAATAGGCGTCCCAACCGCTTGTCCAATTGTATAGATCTCTGAAGTAGGCCTAAATAGAAAAGCTTTAGGATCCACCACCGCATCGACCAAACTTTCCAAGCATCTGCTCCTAGTGGTACATGATGCACTAAAACAGTAGGGTCGGTAGATGTGATTGTTGCTTCTGTGACAACAGTTCTTTGCCAACTTAATAATTTGCACTTTCTAGGCTTCTGTTGAAATTGTATATTAACACTTATTGTGACGTTGTTGCTACTCCGATGAGACTGCAAAAATAAAGCATTATGGTCAAATAAATTCAGAAAATGAGAATTGTAAACATCCATTCTATTGAAATTTGCATATTGTAAACAACCACTCCCTTATATACACAAAAAGAAACACATTCAATTTGGCACAGAAACACACTTATACATCACACACGCTCACAAATACTTGTGCCAACCTGAACCCACATAAAAGTTTACACATACATATAAACACACACGGTCAAAAATATATATACGTGCGCAATCACACACATATAGCCCTCTGCACATAAATGAACGCAGCTTGCAACCTATTCACCCTCATGCTCAAATCAAGCTCAAACAATTCTACACAAAACACATGTTGTTGTTCATACACACACAAATGCACACACAATGCACATAATACACTCATGCACCAACTCGACATCAAAGAAGAAGAAAAACTCATGCACACAAAATATTCATGAAAGAAAACACAAGTCAGCAGGCCGACTCGGGCAAGCTGTTGGTTGACTTGAGCCAGTGAACCTAGGCATGTTTTCATTTTTCTGATGATGACTATACACATATAATGCTCAGACCCGAAATGGTACAAATATATGTATACAAAATTAAAATTTTCATCTTAATTAAACATAGGTTTTGTAACGAGAATTTCCCCTGTAGGTGTGGTAATCATCTTCTCCTTTCTATTGTACACGCACATGACTCACCTAAGCACATACGCATAAGCCTCCTTCTTAAGTATAGACTGAAGAGACTCATATTAAAATTCCATATTTTTATTTTGATTAATATAATCCATGTATGAATTTTAAAGTTTGAAAAATTAGGTTCGAAATCTTCGAAAGGAAAAAATTACTGAAGTAAGCATGGCTGAATCATTTGTGGGGATAAAATATGGATTCCTATCCTAGTTCCTATTCTCTATGTGTACGCCAGTGACCAAATTTAATTGGAAAAGGAGGACAAAAATGGACAGAGGAATGTGCAAATGATTGGTTCAATTATATTTGCAGCAAGCAAAGTGGACATAGTTGTGAGTATAAGAGTACTCGCACTCACTCATACTAATGAAACACACATAAACAATATATAACACAGTTTATTTGATTAGGCATAGGTATGAGAATGAAAATCGCTAGCTAAATGCACATAGGGGGGAGAGAGAGCCAAGATTGCTTTCCAAGAGTCAAAGTCGTGTCTTCTTCACCATGCATCAAGTTTCCATATTGTATGAAACCTGGATATTCTCTATAGCCCTATTATTTCAGTGATCATCAATAAATTTGTGGGCAATTGGAACAATTTTGACTATAAAAGTATGGAGTTGTTAATGTGTGCCCTAAGTGTAAATATTAAAAATGACATTTATATGCTAGAGGACAAATTTCTTTGTTCCAAATAAATATTTTATATTTGAAACATAAAAAATAGGAAAAATTCAAGGAGGCCATTAGGGTAATTTAATCAATAGTGAAAGTTTTCTTTAGATGGTGCTTTGGAGGTTCATTAAAAATTAAAACAGGAATGCTATGATCACACGCCCAAAAAAGAGTATTCATTTCACTTGCTCTTCTGATTGGCTGCTCAACTATGGTGGTGTCCACCACAAACCAAAAATTAACTATAAAATTTGAATTTATGGTATCTCAGCCAATAATCCAGCAAGTATATAAACAACAATCACCTTAAATACTGTCCTAAGCATCCCTCAAAATAAAGACCAACCTACCTAATTTAGGGATACATGTTTTTTAGGTGTTTCTTTTGAGATGCATATAGCAAATAAATCTGTATTACATATCAAAGAAAAAACATTTACTTCCAAATCCAAGGGAAGGATTTGTCTGTCAATTCCACGAATTTTGATTTTACAAAATAAATACTATTTTCTAACATGCAAATTTAAAAATAACCATTTTCAAAAATTGATTTAAAACAAAGAATTAATCATAATTGTTAACTTCTTCATTAGCACCAAAAGATATCCATTCGGTCAAAAACCAGCAACGCATCTAGCTCAATTTGAAAATTTAAAACAATGTTCCACATAGGAACCATCTATAATAAACCTATGTTATACTAAAAAAATTTGAGGTTCATAGGGTTGAGGAGGTGTGGAAAAAGCTGTAGGCTGAGATGGGTTAACTATCTAAGACCTGAACTCAAAAGAGGGAAAATCATGCCTCATGAGGAGAAGATCGTTATAGATTTACATTTTTTTTTAAAAAAACAAGAGTTTATAAACAAAAAGGAGAATAAAAGCCATTCTCCGGTGGCTCACAGAACATGGGGCTAGCATATAAAACACATATACCACCCAAAGACCAAAATTTGAAGCTATAGAAGCAAAAACCAGAAAGACAAAAACAAAACGACAGCACTACCCCACTCTACACAAAAATAGAAAATAGAAAGAGAAACCACCAGCAAAACACCCACCCGTCTTTACCAACAGTAAAGACCAGACCTCCACGCAAAACCACAGAAGCGACTGAACTGAAAACAACCAAAACAGGGAAACCAGAGTAAACAAACTCCTAGTGATGGAGCCTAAAACCGTCCGGAAGGAGATACCAGTACAGAAAACCCCTGACCAATGAAGATGGCGACGGAACCACGGACAGAGCCCAGCGATGTGGAAACAAGTCTAAGCTTTACCAATGAAAACCAGCACAAGAGCACAAGGAGAGTAACCACAGGGATCCATCAGCAGAAAAGAAACGACCCGGTCAAACATCCCTAGGAGAATCCAGAAAAAACCCGCCAAGCAAGCACAAGAGATAGCCAAACCATGAAAAGACCGCAACTTCCTGAACAAAAGACTAGCAAACACATTAAAATAAAAAGAGGGGGGGCATGGGGATAAGGTGGTGTGTGAAAGGCACCACCTTACAACGAAGGCTCAACCAACTCCTAGTCTGGCGACCGATTGAGCGCAGGAGATCGATAGGAGTCCCACTAACCGCCGGGACCGCTGGCTCATGGAACCCTTGAACGGTCTTCCCCGAAAGGCCAGGAACACATCATTCCTCAGGCGATGAATAATGGAAAGCGGATCCATAGGAATGGTGTCGAAGATGGCCTTATTCCTTGCGCACCAGACGTGCCAGCAGATAAGACACGGGATTAATCTGAACACGATAGCACGTAGAGATTTTCCCGAGTTCCCAGCCCACCAGGAAAATAGAGGATCAGAAGGGATGCTAGCATTACTCCAAACCCCAACCAAGTTACCGAAGTAATTCCAGCAAGCTTTGGCAGTGAAGCCGCCGAAAAATAAATGGATCGAAGATTCCCTTTCCCCGTTGCCGCAGTAAAGACAACGGGAGACCAATGGGATACCGATCTTTTGGATATTTTCGTCGAGTGGCAAACCATCGTGAAGGAGTCGCCACATCAGCATAGAAACCTTGGGATGAATACGAGCATCCCAAATGAATGAGAATTCAGGACGGATAGGGGACAGAATTCTGATAGAAGACCAGGCTTTCAGAATGGAGAAAGAGTCGCCATCCCAGCCTGTCAAGCCGCCGTGAGCGTCAGATAGAGCCTTAACCGACTGCATATGCTTCCAGGTCTCACTAGCATAAGATGGAGAGCCTGAGAAATTAGAGCCCGCAAGTCTATGGTATTTAGCTCGGAGGAAAGAAGCCCAAAGGGAGTTGTTAACCCCAAACCGGTGCCACAACTTACACGCAAAGGCCTTGCAAAGGTCGGATGGGTTACGCAGCCCTAAACCACCTTCAGATTTGGGGCGACAAACCATGTCCCACGACACCCAGTGGTGGCGACGGCCGTTTACCTTGTTTCCCCAGAGGAAAGAAGAAGCCAAGGACCGCAAGATGGAGTAATAGGTAATTATTTTGCTTGTACCTGTGCAGTGATAGTAACATAAACCATAACATACTATCTTGTTTTTGGAAGCAATTAATAAAACTGTATTTTTCTACAGAGAGACTGTACTGCACACTCAATAGAGTATGACATTGCAACCAACACATATCGACCTCAAATGGCACATGGTGTTCATCTAGAACAGTAAACCCTAATGGCCAACTTATTCAAACAGGCGGATTCAATGATGGTGATCATGCAGTTCGTATATTCAATCCTTGCAAAGACAAAACTGTAATTGGACTGAAATAAATCAGGCCTTAAAACAAAGAAGATGGTATGAAACAAACCATATTTTACCAGATGGACGTGCAATTGTTATAGGAGGAAGAAAGCAATTCAACTACGAGTTTTACCCAGATAAGGAAAATGAAGGGGTGATAAAACTTCCATTTCTACAAGAAACCAGCGATAGAGAAGAGAACAACTTTTACCCGTTCGTCCATTTAAGTGTGGATGGAAGGCTTTTTATATTTTCAAATAATCGTGCAATTCTTTTAGACTACAAAAAACTTACTATAGTAAAGAAGTTCCCTACGATGCTAGGTGGTGAGCCCCGTAATTATCCAACTTCAGGGTCTTCAGTTCTGCTTCCTTTAAAATCGTCGGGTTTGGAAGTAGAAGTTATGGTCTGTGGCGGTGCCCCAAAAGGGTCTTATAACATTGCAAGGGATTATGGGAAATTCATGCAAAGTCTAAGTACATGTGGTAAATTGAAGATAACAGATGATTCACCCACTTGGTTCATGGAAACTATTCCCATGTCTAGAGTTATGGGGGACATGATATTATTACCTACAGGTCAAGTCCTTATAATAAATGGTGCAGGTAAAGGGACTATAGGGTGGGAATATGCCCAGGACCCGGTATTAAGTCCTGTAACTTATAATCCAAATTCCGTATCGATTACACGTTTTCAAATCCAACTACCTTCAAAAATTCCAAGATTATATCATTCCAGTGCAGTGTTAATTCCAGATGGAAGAATTCTTATTGGTGGAAGTAATCCTTGTGTCTGTTATGTGTTTTGGAATGTTTAGTACCCAACTGAACTTAGCTTAGAGACATTCTCCCCTGGCTACTTGAATTCAACATATTCAAACTTTTGACCAAAAATACTAGTGGAAAACTTTCCTATGGAGGTAAAATACGGTCAAAGGTTTACGTTGCAATTTACACTGGGAGTTTTAGTGCTAAGGGTGTATGGGTATCGATAATTGCACGAGCATTCAGTACACATTCATTTTCTATGAATCAACGAATGTTGATTCTTGAAAATTCTAAAGTCTGGTTCAGGTGTTTATGAAATTGCAGTAACGGCACCGAAAAATGGATTTATGGCACCATCGGGTTATTATATGTTGTTTGTTGTCAATATAGGAGTTCCTAGTGAACGTATAAAGTTAATCAGTTTTTAAACTGTAGTGATTCTTATATATTTTATTTAGTAAAATTATTAAAAGAAAAATTGGATTGAATTAAAAGGCATGTGTACAGAATCATTACAGGTTAATTTTTGATATATAACATTGTATATTTTGTAAGTATTATATTTTAGAATGTTTTACTTGAAATTTGAGGAATATTAATTGTTAAGATGACTACCTCTGAGAGTGATGGAAGTGGCTGTTATAACATAAATTAATGTTGGTTCTATGAAGTATAAATTCAATTTACTTTCTTAATCTTCTTAATGAAATTTGAAGCTGAATATTGATAAATGTGGACAGAGACAATTTAAGTACTCACATAAGCAAATGGTAAAGCATTGTATCAATAGCCATATTATGTAAACTGAAAGTACATTTTTATTATGTAATCCGAACAATATGATCGCACAAACTTTTTTATCTTTTATAAACACTTGTGATGATGTACTTGTCTAAAATTCATGTTATTTTCTGCTCATTTTGTTTACCCTAAACTTAGATGCTGTAAGAGATGCTGGATCCTATATCACTCATCACATTGATACTAATTTCTCGATAAACCAAAATCTTAGCAAATGAACATGATTAAATTCTGGTATAGTAACATGGCTTCCTGACCTAATTGCTATTATCTAAATTTGCACAAACATTGAGGAAAATTAGGCAAAATATAGGACTGCTAACTATATGAAACTCTATAAATTTTGTATAATGTTGTAGCATTAGGTAACGTGATAAGAAGATATGTCTATTTTTGGAATATGACAAGTACACGTTTCTTATTTCCTTGAATAAAGAAATAAAACAATGTGCTAATAGACTACAAACATCAAAGCTAATAACAAAAAAGAAGTATATAATATCCCTACAAGTATTGAATAAACAAATGAAGCTGGAGATATGGTTACTATGATGACTTCTAATATAGCACAGTAATGAATCATACACGAAACTGGAGATTTTTACCTCTATGATGTTAGAAGCAGTGGATCGAATACTTGGTGGTTTAGTCGAGCAACTTCGGTGCATCCACCATATCTGCAGACTGCATGTACAATATGATTTGGAGTAAGTTATGTCCGAAAGCAATAAAAACCGAATTTCATGCAGTAATTCATATATGGGAAGAAATGAATGATCCCAGTGAATCACGAATTTAAAACTAATGGCCCCTTGTTCTACCATGCAAAAAGCCCTACATTAGAATCAGTCGTTATAGAAAATCCCAAGCTGCACAGGTCATACATAACAGGTAATACATACTCACTAAATTACACCTAAAATTTAATAATAACAACACATAAGATCACCTTAGCAGGAAAACAATACCAAACCTAGCTTATCATAATCAAATTCCCATCAAGAAGCACAGTTCGCACAGAATGAAAAGGGTAGGGCTGAGCTCATCAAATTCACATTTTCAATTCAGATACCTTTTGATTACTGAATGATTCACATCTCTATCCATTGCAGTGACAGTAACCTAAACCATGCACAGAGCATTTACACATGAAACACTATCAACTACTTCCACTTTGGGACTAAAACTTATGCTTAACACTAATCATCCAAAAAGATCACCACTATCATCCAGAACTTGGCTTTTAACAAACTTTTCAAAGCCTAAATTCAAAAATAAAAATAAAACACACACAAAACACTATATTAGGAAGAGTAGAAGCATAAGCATACTTAAAGTTGACAAGTTTTAGAAGGCTTAGAATATTTAAGATAAATTTTTTGAAGTTGTAAAGAACTTAAATTTTAATTTTTGTTATTCTGAAATATTCTATTTTTGAAAACTGAAACTTGTAAAAAAAAAGTTAGATTCCTAGCTACTTGTAAGACCGAAACCTATTTTTCTAAAATTTTAGATTCCTGTCTTTGATTATTAACTCCTTAGCCGAGAAGTTTACCCTAATTAGTTTGAAAAGCTGTATAACAAACTAATTATATTAAAACATCTTTAAGCTTAGATTCAGGATATTTGAAAATAGCATACTGATAAAATTAATCAAATGTATAACCAACTATAGGTAGACCGGATTCATCTTGGTGTAAAATAAATTAATACTAATCAAATTAATCAACCCAGAACACGAAATTAAAACCAACAGATTAAAAAAGAATGAAAAAGATCAAACCTACGAGTGATAGCACGAGCGAGTACAAGCGGCGAGCACGAGCGATCTAGCTAGGAGCGATAGGGCGGCCTGCGATCGGCGGCGACGATGATTTAGGGCTTTATGGATCTGCGACTAAATTATTACAAGGAGGGAAAACAAATTTTTTTGCTGGTTCAGATTTGTTTTGGCGTTTAGGCTTTGAGAAAAAGGAAAGGAGTGATGTATTTTTTTTAGGTTTGGGCGGCCGAAGAAATGAATGGAGGAAGATTGAAAGTCCCCTTTGTTAAGAAATATAATATTTGTTACAACTATTGAAAACAGTTGTTATAAACAAATATTACAACTTCTATACAAAAATGGTTGTTATAAGTGTCATTATTACAACTGCTGAAATAAAATAGTTGTTACAAAATACCTATTACAACTGCTGAAATAAAATAGTTGTTAAAAAATACCTATTACAACTGTCAATTTTTGTTAGTTGTAAATGAAAGGTTGTAATATGGTTGTTTTGTTGTAGTGTTACCTGCTGACAGTTCAAACATTGGTTTACCCTTAAGCCAGCATCCCTCTTCATGCCTTCCCAGAAGAAACTTCTTTTCATATCTTGATACATCCTCGTTCCTCCTAGATGGACAGTGAACTTTGAACGATAGCATTCCTCCAAAATCTCTTTCCTTATGTCTCCTACATTTGGAACACATAACCCACCCTTCTTTCTCGACCATCCATTTTGGTCAAGACAAAAATCCTTTAAGTCATCGCTCTCCGTTTCTTCCTTTAATTTTCTAATTCGTTCAGCCAAAACTGGATCCCCAACCTATTTAGAAGCTATCTTCTCAATCATTACTGATCAGACTTCTAAACAAGACAACCTAGCAGATTCTCCACTAGACTTAGCTTCAGACCACCACATTATTCTACAAGCTGACAATGATTCCAAGTCTTTTCATTCTGTTATCATAGCTAATACTGCATTTTGATGCTTCCTGCTAAGCGCATCTGCAACCTTATTTCCTTTTCCGGGTGTGTACTTTATTCCAAAATCATAAGCGGCTAAAAACTCCAACCATCTTTGTTGTTTCATGTTCAGTTCCTTCTGAGAGAACAAGTACTTCGACTTATGAGTACACAGCTCAAACCTTTCTCCCAAAAGGTAATGCCTGCACACCTTCAGTGCAAATATAACTGCAGCCAATTCCAAGGCATGTGTTGGATACCTAACCTCATGCGGTCTAAGCTGTCTAGAAGCGTAGGTAATCACTTTACCCCTCTGCATTAGTACAGCTCCCAATCCTGTTCCACATGCATCAGTATAAACGACTAAATCTTGATTCCCCTACTGAACCACTAACACAGGTGCATGGGTCAACAAGTGCTTCAAGCTCTGAAATGCTTCCTCATACTTATCGGTCCATACAAATTTTACATCCTTTCGTGTTAGCTTAGTCATCGATGATGCAATCCGCGAGAAACCTTTATAAACCTCTGATAATATCCCGCTAATCCAAGGAAACTTCTGATCTCAGTTACCATTTCTAGTCTTTTCCAATTATTAACGGTTTCGATCTTTTCTGGATCAACTGACTGTCCTTTCTTCGAAACCACATGACCAAGAAACTTCACTTCTTTCTTCCAAAAATGTCGCTTCGAAAACTTTGCCTTTAGCCGATGCTGCCTCAGCGTCTCTATCACAACTCTAAGATGAACTTCATGTTCCTTCTCATCCGTAGAGTATATCAGAATATCATCTATAAAAACCAACACAAATTTATCCAAGTGCTCTCGGAAGATTCGATTCATCAAACCTACAAAGAATATCGGCGCATTAGTGAGTCTGAACCGCATAACTAACCATTTGTATGACCCATATCTCGTGTAACGACCCGTAAATTTAACTGATTTTAATAACGTTATTAACTGAAATTTTATGGAATTAAAAAAAATAAAATATTGAAAGAAAATTTAATATTTGAAATGCGTCTAGTTGAACATAGCAGCTGTAAATTTTCATCCAAAATTATGGAAGTTTATTTCGTGGGTAATTTTATTTCAATTTAATCAATTAGTAATTGATGAAAATAAAATGTTTTCGAAACCTAAATATTTTTACATAGAAAAATTCTAAATCATCTTCTGAGCAAGACGACATTTTTCGTTTTTCCAAATTCGGACTTCTTTAGCTCCGTCGATCTTATTTTTCTGCGTTTTACTACATTTTCCGTTAGTAGAAAATTCGAATTTTTATAATTCAATCACACCACAGATATCTGTATGCCGTTTTGATCGTCTCGTCGTGTTGATCCTTTCGGTATATTCGATTGTTAATTTCGAGGTCCGTTATGCAACGAAAAATTGCAAAACGAATAGCCGTATCGGTACTATTTTTACCTTTTTGAATTTCGGTCCATTCAATTTTCCATGTACAACACGACAGCCATTAGCAATTTATATTTATTGGAATTCAACAAACGTGGCTGTCACTTTTTTCTCATTTCTTGGAAACTGATGAGTCAATATAATAACATTGGTATTGAAAAGCCGTTCACTTTATGTTATTGTTTCTCGTCTTTTCATCTTTTCTAGTTGTTCCTTCTTTCTCTGCTCTTTTCTTTTAGTTCTATGCTTAAAATAAAATAAAATAAAAAGAGGAGAAGTTGAGGTTGACAGCACATATCATTCTATATCTGCATGAAAACAAAACCTGCTTCTTTTTGTTTCATTTCAGCTGAAGCTTGCTTTCAGCACGTCACTTACACGCGAGAAATAAAACCTCCTCCCTGTCGCCTACACGAACCACCACCTACATCCCCTCGACCGAGCATTGTAGCCACCATCGCCTAACACGAGACCCAACATCGAACCACCACCCCACGCCAGCAACTCACGGCCTCGGTCCCTTCACCGCAACCCAAGTTCCACCTCCATTCCGTGCCATTCAACTCATACACCTCAGTCTCCGGCCACTCCATCCACTGCCTTCCCCTATCTTCGCCCACCCCGAGCAGCCAATCCATGCCCGTGCATGTCCAAGCCACACCACGGCCTTAAAACATGCTCTGCCTTGCCAAACGCCGCACACCATCGCACGTCGGCAAACCCATGTGCAACTCCCCTCCATCTCTGTCGACGACAGCTACAACCCTACTCTCACGGCCCTCTTTCCTTAGCGCCGCCTCGCGCCACGACAACAACAGTTCGAGCACACTCGACCCAAGCTCCGCCGCTACCCACCCCGCAAGCCACCGCAGCCTGCTGAGCTTGGCACTTCGCCAAGCGTCTCACTCTCTTCTCTTCCCTCCCTTCTGCTTGGGCCAGCCTCCATCACTCATAACTCGCGTGAACACTGTGTAAGTAATTGGGTAGAAATCTGTTTTGCATAAGTTATATGTTGAAAACAAATATAAGCTATAATAACTCTAAGTTATATATATTACAGAAGGATATATTTTACTGTTCGTATGCTTTTAAAAATGATGTTATTTTGTTTTGGTTTGTTCGCCGTAAGGGTATGCTATATATAAAATATTTTATAAAAAATATAATACTGTTAGATATGTTTGATTTTATTTTCTGATGAAAATTTACATATAGCTGGTTTTCGTATGTTTTTCATTATATCAAGCTTGTCATTTGTTTATACATAGCTATTAGCTGTATATGGACCGTAGGGTATTGTATACACATAAAGTATGAAAAAATTAGAATTGGGTGTTTATGTTAAATATTTAGTTCTGGAACCGAAATATGTATTATTATATATATGTATAAAAGTATAAACCATATGCTTTCTGAGTTTATGACTATGTAATTGATTATATGTATTGCAGTATGGCTGAGTACATTATAAATATTATTTATTTATAATGTAAGTACAATTAATTATATATATAGCAGCTATTGTTTACATATAATATGTATATATAAATGTATAGATTATATGATGGCTATGGTATAGTTGGATTTTTATTTTGTAAATGAGTTTAAAAGTATTTATAATATAATAAGATGTTGGAATTTTATATCTATTTATCTCATTCTATGTGTTTTCAGCTTTACATTGATTTTTGAGAAATTGCATAGCGATACGATTTTCATTTCATTTTAGTTTTGCCAAATTGATTCTATTTATTATTATTATTTTGATTCCACACTATCAGCTTTGATTGTTGAATTCGTGCCGATTTTGCTGTGCTTCGATTTGTCATTCAAATTTCAGTGTCCGTATCAGTATCATCTCCTGTTCTCTTTAGCCTCGAAAGGTGAGCAATCACTCACGATTAATGTTCTTTTATTTATTAAATTTGATTTCAATTGAAACGACAATTGAAATATGCTGCTGTTAGTTATTTACACTGTTATATATGCTATTACCTATATCAGTTCACCTGTGACATCTGACGCCATTATCTGTTATATATACAATGATAATCCAGTTTGGTTGTTAAATGATTGATTGTTTGATGTTTACATTGGACGTTAAATTGTTAATGTATGAAGTGATAAATAATTTGAAATTGAAATTGACATAGGACAGTTAGATTTGATATATGTGTTAAATTTGATTTGATGACATTTGTATAATATGACCCCTTTAAATGTTTAAATAAATTGACATGAAGAAATATGGAATTACACCTTGAACCATTGAATGTATGTTGTAAAATTGATGTAGAAGGAAATTGAATAATTGATATGAATTGAAGAACCGTATTAATATTAGTGTAATAATCTTTAATCTACATGAAATGATAGTGTAGATTCTAGAAATAATTATATTAATTTGCACAAACAACAATGTAAATTAATACGATTATTTCGGGATTATTTGAATTAATTATTGGATTGTTATTGATGTTTGCTATTACTTGTTTATTTACTTTGACACCATCCCAGTTATCACACTGCAAGTTTCCTTTGCTATGCTTTGGTTTTTGAAATGAAATGGAATCGGGTTGAAATGATAAATACCCAAAATAAAAACTTTGACCTAGGATAGAGAATTAAATAAAAACCGATTGGTCAATAAATTTGATTTAAAAAAAATGAAGATTTTATTTGAATAAATAATATGGTTTTGAAACGAAGTTGGAATTTGAAATTTAATGAAAGGAAATGTTAATCAAAATATTAACATAGTAGTTGATGAAAGAATGTTGTTTTAAAATTGGAATTATTAATAATTAAGTTAAAAAAGTATTTAATAATTAAGTTGAAATTATTAATAATTAAGTTGAAATTATTAATAATTAAGTTGAAATTATTTAATAATTAAGTTTTGAAATTATTTAATAATTAAATAAGATTGAATTATTTAATAATTAAATAAAATTGAATGCTTTAATAAGTGAAATTGAACTTCTTGAATAAGTGAAATTAATTTTCTTTATTAATTGAGTTTTGAAATTTGTAACTAAGTAAATGAATAAGTGGAATTGAATTTCTTTAACAAGAAATAAAATGGGATTTAGTGAATCAATGTAAGACTTGTAAATTAAAGAATTGATTTGATGAATTTAATTTAATTCAAATTTGTAAGTTTTGATACAATGAAATTGAACTTAAGTAATTGATTTAGTGAATTGGAAATTAAATAGAAATTGTTTGAATGATAAATTTACTTAACAAATATCGAATGAAATCGATAAATGAAGTTAAATTGATTTGAATGTTAAATTAAATTAATTTAAATATTTTCGGAATGAAACTTATATACGAACTTGAATCAATATTTGAATTGTTTTAAAAAGAAATTGAAATTGAATTATAAGATTTGAAAGTATGAATGTGGAAGTTTTGAAACGTAAATTATGGAAATTGAGTTAGAAAGAGAAATGAAATGTTGGTTTACAAATTCTAATTGAAATTGTAATTGATTTGGTTTTTGAAATTTATAAACGACCAATCGGTGTAATAATTACGAAGGTTATTAAAGAGACCGGAATTGGTTAGGGACATACTCTCTGTCTAAACCGAAAACCGCTTTAATAACTATACGCGGAGTGTGATCCAGAATGAAGTGGTTGGAATGATGTACGTGATGACTGAAGAAAGAGAACGATAATGGATAGCCTTGACACTTGTGTCAAATTGGAAATGACTAAAACAGGAGCCGTGCCGGGCCAAATGGGGTTAGCCACCTCGAGCGAACACACTTCTTCGAAACTACTCATTACTTGTTATCGATTGGTGCACCCTTGATTTTGGGAGTGTTGTTTCGCGGTGTAGCGATCGCTGCGGCGATGCTTTCTCACCAGTCCGAATCAGGCAAACGGTAGTTTCACTACCTTGGGTATTGCCTCATGTGCCTTGTCATACTTGTATCCCTATATACGCGACCACTACGATTTGTTTTGTGTTATACCTATGGAGTACTCCCTGATATCCCACTAGTTTACGGTGGAGTTTGCATTGCTGTATAGACTATAACGCTTATATAAAAATGTGTTAAGGGGGATAATGGTAACGCCTTAACACTATTTTGATACTTTATATTACTGATAGGCATTATCTACTTATCGTACACTACTACATAGTAGATAGTTTAACGGATCCTTAAAGGATGGTTATTCCAAACATCCTTTAAGTTACTTGTATTTCAGTTGCTATTTCACTTGAGTTGGATTTATTGATATAAGAATGTTAATCCTGACTCGAGTGTTTTGTGTTTTGCTTCATGCTCGGGTCAGACTGAGTGTACCAGTATTCGAGACCTCACCTTCGGAGTTGGACCTTCGCTTGGAGATCCAGCTATCTATCCAGCTTTCAGATATTCAGTTGATTCCAGTTGTGACGCCCCACCTCTATGCTCATAATAACAAAGAGTATTAAAAGAAATACTGTCTATTATTACGAAGAATAAGGCTGGATAGGAGCGACCATCCGTAGTTGGCCTTACACTAACATTAGTTATCTCGATAGGAGTGGTATATACTTTTTATTTTTCATCTATTATTTATTTACTCCCATCGACAGATCCAATTATCAGTATAAAACAAACTATGATAGTTCATAATAGTTTAGGACATTAGATATAACAATAACACAGATAATATAAATGCGGAACACAGATTAACAAAAATCTCATATATATATATAACTGATGTCAGTTACAATATAGTTGACACGATACATATGATACAACTACAACTGTCGACTCTAGAAGTTATATATACAAGTACATTATCGACTAATATACATGAATACATATCGTTCTATACAATGACACGACTACTACAAAATGACACTGACAACTTCAGAAGATGTGAAAAGTCTTCATATCCTGAACAGCAACTCAAAGAAGAAAATCTACAACCTGAAATAACTCGGGTCTGACCCGAGTATTACATTCAAAAGAAAATAATACCTAGGTCAGTCTAATTCAAACCAGTTTATTAGTGCATATAGGCAGTAATAATTTAAATAGACGACAGTCACAATAATTCCCGTCTATCTGATTCTTTAAACAAAGAAACCAGATAACGGTCAATATAACACTTAACAGTGTTTAACAAAAATCAACAGATTTGAATCATCAACAGAGATAAATAAACAATTTATCAAATCGACTAAATCAATTTAAAGCCATTGAAATTGTCACTTTAAAAACCATCAAAGTTCGATTGGCTGCCGTACACGCACGCGTGTACGGCCTCGCCAATACAGCATAAAAGATCAATGCATCACGACACAAAAGAAATATCAATTCAAAACTGTCGATTTTGGGTGGCTGCAGTACCGAAGCAAAAGACAAGGATGTATTGCTTTTCCGAAAACAATTACTATATAGTGCAAACCATCAATGCAAAGTCAAAGACAACAACTCTACAGGCACCAGGTCAGAGAGACCATAGTGACAAACTCAAATGTACAAAGACATCAACAATTACAGGTGCAATATAATGCAACAGTGGACAAGGACTAGGCCACAGCAACAAGATGAACCAGACAGTGATTTAAGAAATATCACAGTCAAGTATGATACAAAAACACTAACTGATGAACAAAGATAGATGCAACAGACTTTAAAATGAAGACCACTTCATATTAAAGAAGACTCAAGTATATGCAAAGCTTCAACATGGATGCAGACATATCAAACTCCCAAGGATACAATAGTGAAGGAAACTGCATCTCAAAAATGCAGAACCCAAACCAAAAATGCAAACCAACATAGATACAGAAACAGGTCAAAGCAATGCATCTGGCAACTCAGTAATAAATGAAGCATTTACCCAAAGTCCATATATCATTTGGATATACAACCATACATGAATGAAAATGATCAGCAACTACAAAGTGCAGTTGTGTTACGGAAATGTACCCAACAACAGAGATCCAGGTTACTGTCAAGGGTCAGTGATGAAAATGCAGACAACAAAGTCAGGTCTAGACAGCATGAATAGCTAAGCATATGTGCACTCAAATATAATGCACACTCTAAATGATAAAAATGTAACACATGTACATAAGTGATCAGTGAAACCAAACAGTTTATATAAAACTTAAACTGCATAATCAACTGCAATGGCCACGAAGGCAAAAGTGAACGACTAAATGAACTGGACAGTATACTACATCAACTAAGTTCGAATGAACACAGGCAACACAGTGAGGTATCGTGAACACCAGGAACAGAACTAAAGCCATACATGAAGTAGTGCAATGCAGTCATGAAACCACAATGCAAGGATCAGTGATGCAACTAAATGCATGAATCCGACTAGACTACAACCAAATACTAACAAGGACCAGATTCATGTATCAGAGTTAAGGCAGATAACATCACGACTCAAAAGAATCTACAATGATGTATGCAGACAAAAGAATCAAGCAAGCTATACAAAAGATTTCACAACTTGCTTCACAGTATCAACATGAACCAGGAATATGAACAAATGACTGTGCAAGCAAGTGCCACAATGAAACAATATGAATGCAGTAA
Organism: Allium fistulosum; assembly: GCA_030737815.1. Taxonomy (NCBI): domain Eukaryota; kingdom Viridiplantae; phylum Streptophyta; class Magnoliopsida; order Asparagales; family Amaryllidaceae; genus Allium; species Allium fistulosum. The sequence continues at coordinate 1,435,361,933 of CM060903.1, forward strand.
CAACTACAGCATCAGGTCGAGCAAAAAAAAGACAATGGTGAAGTCGTGAACACAAGAAATGAACAAGAAGCAAAGTCGAAGTCAACCATTACACAAAAAAACAGATCAATTGAACTAGCTAAAGCATAGTTCGAATCAAGGGAAATTTCTCCAATATAATATCAACACAACGGAACCAAAATTCATGGAGTCGAATCCACGAAACTGGATGGCCAAGTCAAAAAAACCAAACCAAATTCAACACTGTATTATTCAAACAAAATAGGGAAATCAGTGAACAAGGCCAATTTCAATTTGAACGCAGTACAGTACCAGTCGAACGAGCCAAATTCCAAAACAGTTAAAGCCATACTAGTCACGAATTCAAAGACAAGAGTTGAGTAATCAAAACGACAAATGAATCAAGACAACTTGAATTAGATGTGAGTGGAAGGCCACTCACCTTAGCCACAATTTGGAACAGTCTCGAGTGATGCTACACGAAGTCCAGAAATGAGTCGAAGCTGTAGCAATCGAGGGAAGACGAGCGAAGTTCGAACCCCTTGCGGCCGTTGTCTTCGATTCTGATGCCCCAACTTGATTCAGGGGGACACGCGAGAATGAACGAAGAGGATTGTGGCCGCCATTCTTTTCGTTTTTGATTTAGGGTTCGTGAATAAAAAAAAGAGGGAGGGAACGGGTTATTGAACGAACGAAACTTGAGAGGGGGATCGATTATTTGTCTTGAAAATTTTCACGGCCCTAAACACATACGGGCCACGATTTTTATAAAGCCCATAAAACCTTTTTAACAAATTGTTATAAGAATTTGCCCGATTAAAACACCAAAAAGAAATCTGCCAACAATAATAATCGTTTATTAACGATAATAAATAATTGTAAAATACTGGGTTGTTACAGACTCCCCTCCTTATAGAAATTGCGTCCCCGCAATTTTCATAATTAAGGTCGTCAATAACAATTATTTTCTAACATAAACCAGTTAAGCTCGAAAATAAAAGACGTGAATACAAACGCCAAAGAAACCTTTCAATTCTGTACAAGAAATTTACAAATCCTCAACAAAGTCTGATTATCAGATAGATAATCAGAAAACAGCAGGACTGAAAAAATACAATTGTCAGCACATTCCATTATCATTTAGATAACGGAAATTCAGAAATCATAAAACAGTAATATCTAATTATCGATACGATAATTAGAAAACAGCAAAATCTAATTATCAACAAAGATAATTATGAAACACAAATCACAAATTGCAATTATCTAGTTATCCAACAAATAACTAGAAAACACAAATTCCCTAATCAACAAACTCTAACTATTACAGAAATAGATAGAAAATAGCAATTCAATAAAATCGGCATATTCTAGAAACAATTGGAGACTAGGAGATCTCATATCAATAAAATCAACAAACTTCTAATTATTCAAACAACAATCAGAAAACAAATCAACAAATATTCGATTATCAAAAACGATAATCAAATTTCCAAATCACCAAACATTCGATTATCAAAAACGATAATCAAATTTCAAATTAACAAATATTCAATTATCACAAGCGATAATCAAATTTCAAATTCAACAAATATTTAATTATCAAAAACGATAATCAAATTCTCAAATCAACAAATATTTAATTATCAAAAGCGATAATCAAATTTCTCAAATCAACAAATATTTAATTATCAAAAACGATAATCAAATTTCTCAAATCAACAAATATTTAATTATCAAAAGCGATAATTAAATCTCAATCAACAAATATTTAATTACCACAAACGGTAATCAAATTTCAAATTCAACAAATATTCGACTATCACAAACGATAATCAAATTTCAAATTCAACAATTATTCGATTATCAAAAGCGATAATCAAATTTCAAATTCAATAAATATTTTATTATCTCAAGCGATAATCAAACTCAAATCAACCAATATTTAATTATCTAAAACGATAATTAAATTTCAAATCAGCAAATATTTAATTATCTCAAGCGATAATTAAATCTCAAATCAACAATTATTTAATTATCTGAAGCGATAATTATATCTAAAACCAACAAATATTTAATTATCTCAAGCGATAATTAAATCTCAAATCAACAAATATTTAATTATCTCAAGCGATAATTAAATCTAAAATCAACAAATATTTAATTATCTCAAGCGATAATTAAATCTCAAATCAACAATTATTTAATTATCTGAAGCGATAATTAGAAACAACAAATATCTGATTATCAAAACGATAATCAGAACTCATATCAACAAATATCTAATTATCACAAGCGATAATTAGAAACAACAAATATCTGATTATCAAAAACGATAATCAGAACTCATATCAACAAATATCTAATTATCACAAGCGATAATTAGAAACAACAATTATATGATTATCAAAAACGATAATCAGAACTCATATCAACAAATATCTAATTATCACAAGCGATAATTAGAAACACAAATATCTGATTATCAAAAACGATAATCAGAACTCATATCAACAAATATCCAATTACCTGCAGATAATTGGAAACAACAAATATCTAGAAATCAATTAAGAAGACTAGAAAATCAACATAAAAGCTTGGATCGATCCCATCAGATGGCGAGTTTTTAATTCGCCGCACGTGCAACAACATATGGCCGAAGCCTACCAAGTACTCAACATAATTTTGGCGCCCAACAAATGACCCGAAGGTCCAACATATGACCCGAAGGTCTAGTACTGGTATTTGACCCGAAGGTCCAACATATGACCCGAAGGTCCAACATAGTGGCTCGAAAGCACACGAAAGAATCAAATATTTCAATTAACGAGTCCGGAATTAACCGAAATAGCAAACGCACATGTCCCATACCACGTGTTTTACTAAATCGTTTGATTCTCTTCATCGTTTCCTTGAAAGTGTAAAGTTCATCAAAATCATCAAAACAACAGATATTCAATTAACGAGTCCGGAATTAACCGAAATAGTAAAAGTGTGGTTCCAGACTCCGCACTTTTGCTAAATCGTTTAAATCACTTCATCGTTTCCTTGAAAGTGCAAAATTGTGTATTTTGTAAAAATAAACTTTACATTCTCAAACGGACAAGTCCGGAATTAAGCGAATCAGTAAAAGAAAGGGGTCATAGTCCTCGATTTTGCTGAAACGTTTAAATCGCTTCCTCATTCTTTTGAAAGCGCAAACTGTTAAAATTTCTGAAAACAATTTTATTTATTTTGTAAAAATAACAATTCACATTCTCAACTGGACAAGTCCGGAGTTAAGCGAAACAGTAAAAGAAAGGGGTCATAATCCTCGATTTTGCTGAAACGTTTAAGTCGCTTCCTCATTCTTTTGAAAACGCAAACTGTTAAAAATTTATAAAACAATTTTCATTTTAAAACGATTTTCCAATCACGTGATTAAAACAACAAATCAGTAATAATTTCGATAAGGAAATTGTACTTCTCAAAATACCGTAATGACGGTTACAAATCAGCATTGCAGAATAACCGCTTGAAAATCCACTTTTAAAATTTGACGGTTACTGAAGTCAAAGCGACAGTAGTTTTAAAACGTTAAAATCACATCAAAACAATTTACATCAAAATGTGACATCAGTGAATTTTCATTCATTAAAATTGTCAACAAAACACCGTACTTCAAAATTTTGCATCGATGTAAAAATACCGTTATAAAAATAACGGCAACAAAATACGTTTCATAACCAAGCATCGGTTCAACGTAAATAAATGCAGTAACGTGCAATTCAAATTTTTACATGTAATACAGAATGAACAAAGAAATCATTCAAAGGTATCTTCAATGAAGATAATTCAAAACAGCAAAAATCTAATCAATATATGATTAGTACAAAAGAAAGTCAGCGGAAATTTCAACAAAAATCACATAACTGTAATTTCTTCGAATTCTCAATTCGGATTCGAAATTCTCAAAGAAACAAAATAATCACAGCTATGTAAACAACAAATGAAATTCATATCAATTTCGTATGTAATATCCCGGAAATTTTAACAATATCAATTTAATAATCTGTTAAATAATTAAATTGATATTGATGATCTTTGATAATAAGATTTGAATTTAATTTAATAATCTAATTAAATAAGTATCAAATATGTTATTTCCAAATAATAAGTATAATGTATTATTTTTATAAATATGAATGGATTTTAAAGACTATGGAATTGTTATTTTAAATTGATAAGTAGTTGTATATGAATATATATATATAACTTAATTTTTAAATTGAATCTTAGAATTTAATTTGATTTGAATTTAATTTAAGTTTTGAAATTCAAAAAGAATAGATATTTAAATTGTTTTGGAATTTTAGAATAGTTGTATAAACTTTTATTTATAAATATAAATTAGTTTTGTTCTTTTAAAAGTTATATATATAGATAAACATTTAAATAAATAAAGAAAAAGGTTTAATTTACTTTTTAATAAATATAAATAAGAAAAAAATACAAATGTCATCATATTAAGCTTCATGTTAACATGTGTTAAGTAATGAATTAATCTATGTGACAAGTGTCTTCATTTTTTTTTTCTTTTATTTTTATAAAATTATAAATTCACTTATATATACATGTGCATCCCTTTACTTCACTCTTTCTAATTCCTTTTCAAAACAAGAGAAACTCAACCCTTTCCTCTAATACAAATCTGAAAATAGATCAGTAACCATTTCTCAAACCTTTCTCTAATCTAAAATCTAAGATCAGTAATCAAAATCAAATCCCTGTAATCTCATTTTCAAAAATTCAAACCAAAGCCTGTAACCCAGTTTGCAAATCTGAAGTCTTCAGCCTGAATTTCTTTTCAATCTGAAATCATCTCAACAACTTAGTGGTTCCAGCAACATGCATGTAGTTTAAATAAGTAAAGCTCCTGCAACTCAAGTTTAAAAAGCAAATTTAAAGAGGCATGCAAGTTTAAAGTTTCAAAGCAAGGCATTCCGGTCTTAAGTTCAAAACTGTTTCAAGTTTTTCAAAAAATAAAGGCTCTGTTTCAATGCAAATCAGGTGAGTAACATTTTTAACTTAAACTAACTTAAGTAAATATAATTGCTTGATTTTTCCTGTGATAATCATGTTTGTAGTGATGAAATTCTCTGTAATATGTATAGTTTGGAATGCATGTATGTTTTGATATGTTATTGCCTGTTCTAGTATGCCAGTTTTAAATCCTGATCAAAAAATCAATGATTTCTTGTTCAAATCCTTATGAAAGATGGTTGCATGTGAATGTATAGATAGTTCTGCACATATATTGATATACAAGTGAAATTTTTGCTGTATGTATATATGGATGTTTTGTGTGCATGTGTGATCATGTTCTCTGTTCAGTTTTCTTCCAGATTCCAGAATTCCTTTTAAATCATTTACCAGTTGATCTAGCTTTTGTTAGGACTAACTTTATAAACAAAATATGTTTGAATTATCATAGACAAATGTTTAAAATTTTAATTAAGTCAAACTTCAAGCAGAGTGTCTCTGTAAACCAAGAAGAACAGTGTATGTTTAGGACAAGTGAAAATTTAAATATCTTAATTTATCAAGACAGGTTTATAAACTAAAACCTTATACCAAAACTTGATTTTTAAAGGAGAAATCATAATTTTTAGTTTAGTAATATAGGTGCAGTTCTGTGTTGAACTGAAAATGGATTTTGGGTTAGAACTGTCGATCTAGGAAGTTTGGGTGGCCAATATCTTTTCTGGGGGTGGAGTAATGATCGAAGTTACAGGGAAAAATAGTAGTAGATGAATTAAAGCTTTGAGGCAGTTGTGATTTTGAATCAAAGATTTTAACCCTAGTTTAACTAGATTAGGAAAAATCAATCATCGCGACATCTAGAATGGATCGAGTTCTTCAGGCTTTGGAGAGAGGGAAGCTTGGTTGTTGATGATGACATGGTCGGAGTTGTGGAACCTCTGGTGGTCAGGGTTTCGAAGACGAGGCAGTTTCCAGGAATTGAAGAACGCTCCAGTTTTGGGTTTCAGGCTCGTTCGTTTTGCTCGATTTTGATTCAAGGTGGGATTGTAAGATCTGGTTGGTCGGAGGGGTTGTAGGGGTCAACGGCGATGTGTCGGAGTCAGCTTCGTTGGCCGGAGCATCGTAGGTGGTCGGTGCACGTGCACGAACCCACGTTCGTGTCAGTGATGGTAGGTATCAGGCATACCCGAGTTTTGTTCGAATTGTTACGAGGGATGTTCGAAGTTTTAGGGTATTCGACTCGAAGTGTTTTGGGTGAAGTCTCAAGTACAAATTTAAGTTGCCAGGTTTTTAAAAACCTGTCAGTTTAAATTTAAACCTGAATTAAAATTTGTTAAGCAATATTTAAACAGGAATTGAAATCAAAATTTTAAAATATGGATTCAAGTTTAGTTTTGAATCTGTGATTTGAGATAAATAAGATTTATAAATTTAAATGTTTTAAATAGGTTTAAATGTAGTTATATTTAAATGTTTTAAATTTAAGAAGAAATTTGATTGAAGTACTTTTAAAAACTCTTAGAAGATATAAGATTTCTTTAATAGGTAAAAGTTTTAAAATTAGTTCTAAACTTTGTTAAAGACAAAATTTATATTCATTTTAAATCCCAAATTTAAAATGAAATTTAAAACTAAAATTTGAAATGGATATTTTCAAATGTAAGTAAGAATGATAATTGAACCATGAATAAGGAAATGTGTTATCTTAATAGTTTAAATCATTAAATCTTTAAGGTAATTAAAATGGTTTAATTAATTTAATTAATTAATGATTTGTATTAATTAATTAAGGATTTAATTTAATTTAATTAAGGTTTAAGATTAATTAAATAGAATAATTAATTTATAATTAAGGATTATAAATTGGAATATTAATTAATGATTAAGAATTAATTAATAAAGTAATTAAAGATTAATTAAGTTATGGTTAACACTTAATCAATTAAATAATTAAAGTTTAATTAATTGGTTATTAAGATTTATTAATTTGAAATTAATAATAATTAATCTAAGTTAATTACTTAAGAAAAGTAATTAAATAATTGTTAATGAAGGTCATTAACTATGGATTATTAAATAATTAATTTATGTAATTAATTTTAATAATTAATTAGATTAATTAATTTAAAGATAATCAATTATAGAATTTGTTTAAAATGAATTACTTAATGGAAGTAATTAAGAATTAATTACTTATTGTAATTAATTGAAGTTAATTTGATTAGTTAAGTTAATTAATTAGGTTTAATTAATTTAGAATAATCAGGAGATGATTTGATAATAATTACTTAATGTAATTATTAAGGTATGATTATTTAGGAAGTAAATAATAAGATAATTACTGGAAGTAATTAATTGATGGTTATGTATTAAGGAAAGTAATTTAAGTTTAATTACTTTGAATAATTAATCAAGGGATTAATTAAAAGAAATTAATTAAGGAGAATTAATTTAGTAAATGAAAGTAATTAAGGGTAGTTAATTACTGATTGAAGATTAATCAAGGTGATTAATAAATGTTGTTTAATTTAAAGTTAATTACTTAATGTAATTAATTTAATTAAAGTAATTAATAATTAAGTTGTAATTAAGGATCATTAATTAATATAATTAATGATGTAATTAAGATGGGTTAATTAAGTATAATTAATAAATGAAGTGATTAATTAATGTAATTAATTAAGGTTTAATATAATTAATTATAGTCATTAATTTAATTAATTATAGTTAATTAATTAATGAAGTAATTAAAGGTTAATTACTATAAGTAATTAAGGTTAATTAATTTGAGTAATTAATTAAAGATAAATAACTTGAAGGTAATTAAAAGATAATTAATCAAAGATGATTAATTGAAAAAGGTAATTAGAGGATAATTAATTAATTTGTAATTAATTAATGTTTAAGTAAGAAGGATTTATAAAATAAAAGTAATTAATTTAATTAACTTTAAATTAATTAGAGATGATATAGATCATTTCTTATGGATGGATGATAATACTGAATGCTTTGCATTTGATTGATATCTCTGATGAGATATATGCTATGTGATATGGATGTTTAGTTGAATTGTGATAATATGGATTATCTGATGATATTAATAATGTTGATTATCTATTGTAAATTATCTTTCTATGTGTATAAAGATAATTGAATTAAATTGTTTTAACCTTTAAAACAACTTGGCCTTAAAAGATACGTTTTAGATTTCGATGAGACCGGGATCGGGTTTCCGTATACCGGATTTCCAGGTCTGGAGACCCGAATACCACATCGATCCAAATTAACGATAGGTCGTGAATCTCAAGTGAAGATAAAGATTCAGAGTGCAAGGGTTATTGTCGTTAACTCTGAGGGTGATTCCAAAACGAGTGTAACGAGATAATGCCTTCGGTTTCGTTCGAACCCGGAACGAACTTGTATGGACTGAATGCTTTCAGAACATCGTCAGGTGGACGATGAGCATTCTAAGTGATGTGTTCTTTTCTAAGGTAATCGTGACCTCAAGCCTCACAAACCGGGAATGGCTAAAACAGGGGAGGTGCAGCAAGGTTAGTGGGTAGCACCCAAGTAGGACAAGATTACCTCTGTCTAGATGTCCCTTTCTATTTTCGACTTAGTGTGTGCGGTTGAATCATGACAACCGTGGGGTATCTTGTGCGGGAATTATCCAGTAAGGGATGTTCCGACCTTGTGTTGCAGGGGATTTGGAGTGATCCTCGGTACGGTGATCTAGGCCACGTACTGTGACGGGCGGTACCCCGGTAGCCCTGCCATTGATGGAATCCAAACTCCAATAAGTGCCGTACGTATTAGTTGTGCCCAACTATGTTGGAACGTGAGATGTAAGCATTCCAGCTATTTCTGTATTTTACTTGAAAACCCTAGACCCTATTATAATACAATCGAATTTCCTATCAAATGTTTTGGTTAGCGTAAGGTAAAAACTTACCCATGTTTATTTGTGGGAAGTCTTACGTGATACCTTTTCTTTCAAAAGGTTTTGAAGTTAAACAAGTTTAACCTGTTACTCACACCAGACCCATGTCTGACCCAAGTTGTTTATTTCTTTTATATAAACTCTTGGGTACTCAAATTTTTACGAGTAGCCAAGGGATTCAGGTTTAGCTTTGACGAGTAATCTGGAGGAGCAATGGAGCAGGAGGCTTCGGCGTTGTAGATATAGATAGTAGTTTTCCGCTGTGTTGATCTTTGTATTGATCTGTATTGTGTTGAGATGTAATAACTAGACAGATGTTTATAACTGTCTAGTATGTGATGTGTAATCTGTGTAACTCTGATAGATGATGTATATGATACTATGTAATATTTATGTGATATATTATATTTCGTTTCGTTTCCGCTGTGAGTATCTGTTGTTGTTTTCTTTTCTCTTCTTCTCTTTTCTATTTCTCACCCCTTTCTTTCTTACTGTCGATGCGATTTTCCGGGAGTGGAAAGTCGGGTCGTCACACGTGGTATCAGAGCTTAGGTTGAGCGAATGCCTAAGCTTTTGGTTAAGTGAATATCAGAGCTATTGGTTGAGTGAATACCTAGCTCTGGAGTGGTATCTATCGTGAGAGAGCGTATTTGTAATTTTTATATAACTATATTTATATATCTATTCTACCTATTTGTTGGGTTACCTGTTCGGGTTTTCCAATATGAGTTCTAAAGGTAGATAGGGTAGTGGTGTGTGTAACACGACTACCAATGGTTGGAATTAAGGTTGGAAGTGTATTTATCGAGACTGTAAACCCAATACTGTCTCGAGTAAGTTTTGCTGTGATGAAGGATTTCATCGAATCTCTGAAGGAAACCTGTTAAGGTTCGGAGTTTATCTGTAAAGTTGGATGAGTAGAGTTTGGATCTATCGGTTGAACAGAAGCAAGTGATGGTATCTTGATACCTCAGGTAATAGTAGCTGTGTGATGAGATGCAGTGACGATGGATGTTCCCGAAGATGTTTTCTTTGGAACAAGTTTAAGGAAGTGTGTCTGTTTCGGTGATTGAGGCTGAGTTCAGCATGGTGTTTCTGTTTGATTTGGAGTTCGAGTTTCTCGAAGATCTTTGGATAGGAAGTCCTTGGCATCAGTGTCAGCAGTGCAACTCGGAGTGTTCTGTGTTGGCAAGAAGTTTTCTGGCTGAGTAGTTTTTCTGGAGGTGAAGTTCAGAAGCAGCAGAGTGGATCCATTTCTTCGATGGATTGGATAGTTAAGTATGGGCTGTTCTGATTTGTTAAGAGGAACAGTTTCCTTTGGAAATAGGCTGGGTTGATCGCAAAAGTGACTTGCGATAGTTTGAGGGTTCTCTTGGGTTATCAGAGTTTTTCTGAGTGTCTTCAGAGAAGTCAGGAGTTGCCCGCATCTGAAGGTTGAGTTTTCTTATCGACTGGATTCCAAGAGTAGTACCGGCAGTTCAGTCTAGTTGAAGGATGTTTCCTAGAGATGGAGTTGGTGAAGCAGCTCAAGTTTTGATGGAGTATCTGAGTTTTATTTATGGATCAGTGAACCTTATTTCTGGAATGAGTTGTCCAGTCTGTGCTTGTGTTCTACCTCAGATCAGAATTGAGCAGCAAAAGCAGTTTGGAGTATATCTTTGGATAGGAGAAGTAAGTTTGGAATCTACTGATATTGTGAAGTAAAGTTATGTTTGGATCTCTTCTGTGTTCTGATTTGGATAAGTATTTGGTCTTCAGAATTGAATGGTCAGTTTGGATGACTGAGATTCATTGTGTTTTACGTATCTCTGAGGGAGTACGTATTTGATTTATCTTTGGTTTTAGAATCTGCAGTTCTGGAAGTTTGGTAGTTGAGTCAGACTCGTCTGTAGTCTGATATTCTGTTTAGTTCTGTAGATCTAGATGAGTAGGAGATCTATAACTTAGTAGTTTAGATTGTTGTAGAGCGAGTATTCCGGTATATATATTTGGGGAAACTCGAGGAATTCTATCTAGAATTTTGTCTGGATAGTTAGAATTGTTTGATTGGATGATTGACTGCTATGGTTGTTAGCATATGGATGATAGTATATGCTTGTGTTTTGAATTAAAATCTTTAATAAGATTATTAAATTACCTTTGTTTAAATTTCGGGGACGAAATTATTTTAAGGGGGAAGGAATGTAATATCCCGGAAATTTTAACAATATCAATTTAATAATCTGTTAAATAATTAAATTGATATTGATGATCTTTGATAATAAGATTTGAATTTAATTTAATAATCTAATTAAATAAGTATCAAATATGTTATTTCCAAATAATAAGTATAATGTATTATTTTTATAAATATGAATGGATTTTAAAGACTATGGAATTGTTATTTTAAATTGATAAGTAGTTGTATATGAATATATATATATAACTTAATTTTTAAATTGAATCTTAGAATTTAATTTGATTTGAATTTAATTTAAGTTTTGAAATTCAAAAAGAATAGATATTTAAATTGTTTTGGAATTTTAGAATAGTTGTATAAACTTTTATTTATAAATATAAATTAGTTTTGTTCTTTTAAAAGTTATATATATAGATAAACATTTAAATAAATAAAGAAAAAGGTTTAATTTACTTTTTAATAAATATAAATAAGAAAAAAATACAAATGTCATCATATTAAGCTTCATGTTAACATGTGTTAAGTAATGAATTAATCTATGTGACAAGTGTCTTCATTTTTTTTTTCTTTTATTTTTATAAAATTATAAATTCACTTATATATACATGTGCATCCCTTTACTTCACTCTTTCTAATTCCTTTTCAAAACAAGAGAAACTCAACCCTTTCCTCTAATACAAATCTGAAAATAGATCAGTAACCATTTCTCAAACCTTTCTCTAATCTAAAATCTAAGATCAGTAATCAAAATCAAATCCCTGTAATCTCATTTTCAAAAATTCAAACCAAAGCCTGTAACCCAGTTTGCAAATCTGAAGTCTTCAGCCTGAATTTCTTTTCAATCTGAAATCATCTCAACAACTTAGTGGTTCCAGCAACATGCATGTAGTTTAAATAAGTAAAGCTCCTGCAACTCAAGTTTAAAAAGCAAATTTAAAGAGGCATGCAAGTTTAAAGTTTCAAAGCAAGGCATTCCGGTCTTAAGTTCAAAACTGTTTCAAGTTTTTCAAAAAATAAAGGCTCTGTTTCAATGCAAATCAGGTGAGTAACATTTTTAACTTAAACTAACTTAAGTAAATATAATTGCTTGATTTTTCCTGTGATAATCATGTTTGTAGTGATGAAATTCTCTGTAATATGTATAGTTTGGAATGCATGTATGTTTTGATATGTTATTGCCTGTTCTAGTATGCCAGTTTTAAATCCTGATCAAAAAATCAATGATTTCTTGTTCAAATCCTTATGAAAGATGGTTGCATGTGAATGTATAGATAGTTCTGCACATATATTGATATACAAGTGAAATTTTTGCTGTATGTATATATGGATGTTTTGTGTGCATGTGTGATCATGTTCTCTGTTCAGTTTTCTTCCAGATTCCAGAATTCCTTTTAAATCATTTACCAGTTGATCTAGCTTTTGTTAGGACTAACTTTATAAACAAAATATGTTTGAATTATCATAGACAAATGTTTAAAATTTTAATTAAGTCAAACTTCAAGCAGAGTGTCTCTGTAAACCAAGAAGAACAGTGTATGTTTAGGACAAGTGAAAATTTAAATATCTTAATTTATCAAGACAGGTTTATAAACTAAAACCTTATACCAAAACTTGATTTTTAAAGGAGAAATCATAATTTTTAGTTTAGTAATATAGGTGCAGTTCTGTGTTGAACTGAAAATGGATTTTGGGTTAGAACTGTCGATCTAGGAAGTTTGGGTGGCCAATATCTTTTCTGGGGGTGGAGTAATGATCGAAGTTACAGGGAAAAATAGTAGTAGATGAATTAAAGCTTTGAGGCAGTTGTGATTTTGAATCAAAGATTTTAACCCTAGTTTAACTAGATTAGGAAAAATCAATCATCGCGACATCTAGAATGGATCGAGTTCTTCAGGCTTTGGAGAGAGGGAAGCTTGGTTGTTGATGATGACATGGTCGGAGTTGTGGAACCTCTGGTGGTCAGGGTTTCGAAGACGAGGCAGTTTCCAGGAATTGAAGAACGCTCCAGTTTTGGGTTTCAGGCTCGTTCGTTTTGCTCGATTTTGATTCAAGGTGGGATTGTAAGATCTGGTTGGTCGGAGGGGTTGTAGGGGTCAACGGCGATGTGTCGGAGTCAGCTTCGTTGGCCGGAGCATCGTAGGTGGTCGGTGCACGTGCACGAACCCACGTTCGTGTCAGTGATGGTAGGTATCAGGCATACCCGAGTTTTGTTCGAATTGTTACGAGGGATGTTCGAAGTTTTAGGGTATTCGACTCGAAGTGTTTTGGGTGAAGTCTCAAGTACAAATTTAAGTTGCCAGGTTTTTAAAAACCTGTCAGTTTAAATTTAAACCTGAATTAAAATTTGTTAAGCAATATTTAAACAGGAATTGAAATCAAAATTTTAAAATATGGATTCAAGTTTAGTTTTGAATCTGTGATTTGAGATAAATAAGATTTATAAATTTAAATGTTTTAAATAGGTTTAAATGTAGTTATATTTAAATGTTTTAAATTTAAGAAGAAATTTGATTGAAGTACTTTTAAAAACTCTTAGAAGATATAAGATTTCTTTAATAGGTAAAAGTTTTAAAATTAGTTCTAAACTTTGTTAAAGACAAAATTTATATTCATTTTAAATCCCAAATTTAAAATGAAATTTAAAACTAAAATTTGAAATGGATATTTTCAAATGTAAGTAAGAATGATAATTGAACCATGAATAAGGAAATGTGTTATCTTAATAGTTTAAATCATTAAATCTTTAAGGTAATTAAAATGGTTTAATTAATTTAATTAATTAATGATTTGTATTAATTAATTAAGGATTTAATTTAATTTAATTAAGGTTTAAGATTAATTAAATAGAATAATTAATTTATAATTAAGGATTATAAATTGGAATATTAATTAATGATTAAGAATTAATTAATAAAGTAATTAAAGATTAATTAAGTTATGGTTAACACTTAATCAATTAAATAATTAAAGTTTAATTAATTGGTTATTAAGATTTATTAATTTGAAATTAATAATAATTAATCTAAGTTAATTACTTAAGAAAAGTAATTAAATAATTGTTAATGAAGGTCATTAACTATGGATTATTAAATAATTAATTTATGTAATTAATTTTAATAATTAATTAGATTAATTAATTTAAAGATAATCAATTATAGAATTTGTTTAAAATGAATTACTTAATGGAAGTAATTAAGAATTAATTACTTATTGTAATTAATTGAAGTTAATTTGATTAGTTAAGTTAATTAATTAGGTTTAATTAATTTAGAATAATCAGGAGATGATTTGATAATAATTACTTAATGTAATTATTAAGGTATGATTATTTAGGAAGTAAATAATAAGATAATTACTGGAAGTAATTAATTGATGGTTATGTATTAAGGAAAGTAATTTAAGTTTAATTACTTTGAATAATTAATCAAGGGATTAATTAAAAGAAATTAATTAAGGAGAATTAATTTAGTAAATGAAAGTAATTAAGGGTAGTTAATTACTGATTGAAGATTAATCAAGGTGATTAATAAATGTTGTTTAATTTAAAGTTAATTACTTAATGTAATTAATTTAATTAAAGTAATTAATAATTAAGTTGTAATTAAGGATCATTAATTAATATAATTAATGATGTAATTAAGATGGGTTAATTAAGTATAATTAATAAATGAAGTGATTAATTAATGTAATTAATTAAGGTTTAATATAATTAATTATAGTCATTAATTTAATTAATTATAGTTAATTAATTAATGAAGTAATTAAAGGTTAATTACTATAAGTAATTAAGGTTAATTAATTTGAGTAATTAATTAAAGATAAATAACTTGAAGGTAATTAAAAGATAATTAATCAAAGATGATTAATTGAAAAAGGTAATTAGAGGATAATTAATTAATTTGTAATTAATTAATGTTTAAGTAAGAAGGATTTATAAAATAAAAGTAATTAATTTAATTAACTTTAAATTAATTAGAGATGATATAGATCATTTCTTATGGATGGATGATAATACTGAATGCTTTGCATTTGATTGATATCTCTGATGAGATATATGCTATGTGATATGGATGTTTAGTTGAATTGTGATAATATGGATTATCTGATGATATTAATAATGTTGATTATCTATTGTAAATTATCTTTCTATGTGTATAAAGATAATTGAATTAAATTGTTTTAACCTTTAAAACAACTTGGCCTTAAAAGATACGTTTTAGATTTCGATGAGACCGGGATCGGGTTTCCGTATACCGGATTTCCAGGTCTGGAGACCCGAATACCACATCGATCCAAATTAACGATAGGTCGTGAATCTCAAGTGAAGATAAAGATTCAGAGTGCAAGGGTTATTGTCGTTAACTCTGAGGGTGATTCCAAAACGAGTGTAACGAGATAATGCCTTCGGTTTCGTTCGAACCCGGAACGAACTTGTATGGACTGAATGCTTTCAGAACATCGTCAGGTGGACGATGAGCATTCTAAGTGATGTGTTCTTTTCTAAGGTAATCGTGACCTCAAGCCTCACAAACCGGGAATGGCTAAAACAGGGGAGGTGCAGCAAGGTTAGTGGGTAGCACCCAAGTAGGACAAGATTACCTCTGTCTAGATGTCCCTTTCTATTTTCGACTTAGTGTGTGCGGTTGAATCATGACAACCGTGGGGTATCTTGTGCGGGAATTATCCAGTAAGGGATGTTCCGACCTTGTGTTGCAGGGGATTTGGAGTGATCCTCGGTACGGTGATCTAGGCCACGTACTGTGACGGGCGGTACCCCGGTAGCCCTGCCATTGATGGAATCCAAACTCCAATAAGTGCCGTACGTATTAGTTGTGCCCAACTATGTTGGAACGTGAGATGTAAGCATTCCAGCTATTTCTGTATTTTACTTGAAAACCCTAGACCCTATTATAATACAATCGAATTTCCTATCAAATGTTTTGGTTAGCGTAAGGTAAAAACTTACCCATGTTTATTTGTGGGAAGTCTTACGTGATACCTTTTCTTTCAAAAGGTTTTGAAGTTAAACAAGTTTAACCTGTTACTCACACCAGACCCATGTCTGACCCAAGTTGTTTATTTCTTTTATATAAACTCTTGGGTACTCAAATTTTTACGAGTAGCCAAGGGATTCAGGTTTAGCTTTGACGAGTAATCTGGAGGAGCAATGGAGCAGGAGGCTTCGGCGTTGTAGATATAGATAGTAGTTTTCCGCTGTGTTGATCTTTGTATTGATCTGTATTGTGTTGAGATGTAATAACTAGACAGATGTTTATAACTGTCTAGTATGTGATGTGTAATCTGTGTAACTCTGATAGATGATGTATATGATACTATGTAATATTTATGTGATATATTATATTTCGTTTCGTTTCCGCTGTGAGTATCTGTTGTTGTTTTCTTTTCTCTTCTTCTCTTTTCTATTTCTCACCCCTTTCTTTCTTACTGTCGATGCGATTTTCCGGGAGTGGAAAGTCGGGTCGTCACATCGTATTTCGATTTTTAAATCAAAAAGATTATCAGTTGTACTCAGCGAAGACAGTTTCACTGTTTCCGCTGCGCACTCTGATAAACAGTACTCAAATCAATCAAATCATCCACCTTTTATTTTTAAATAAAGATATTTAAAAATTTCATCGAAGTTTCAAAACTTTAGTTTTGACCCAAATCACAGATAAAACATCGACTAATAGTTGTAACATATGTTCCATCCAAGTTATGTTTTATATTATGTCCATAAACCCCAGGCTTTGATACCAACTGTGACGCCCCACCTCTATGCTCATAATAACAAAGAGTATTAAAAGAAATATTGTCTATTATTACGAAGAATAAGGCTGGATATGAGCGACCATCCGTAGTTGGCCTTACACTAACATTAGTTATCTCGATAGGAGTGGTATATACTTTTTATTTTTCATCTATTATTTATTTACTCCCATCGACATATCCAATTATCAGTATAAAACAAACTACGATAGTTCATAATAGTTTAGGACATTAGATATAACAATAACACAGATAATATAAATGTGGAACACAGATTAACAAAAATCTCATATATATATAACCAATGTCAGTTACAATATAGTTGACACGATACATATGATACAACTACAACTGTCGACTCTAGAAGTTATATATACAAGTACATTATCGACTAATATACATGAATACATATCGTTCTATACAATGACACGACTACTACAAAATGACACTGATGACTTCAGAAGATGTGAAAAGTCTTCATATCCTGAACAGCAACTCAAAGAAGAAAATCTACAACCTGAAATAACTCGGGCCTGACCCGAGTATTACATTCAAAAGAAAATAATACCCAGGTCAGTCTAATTCAAACCAGTTTATTAGTGCATATAGGCAGTAATAATTTAAATAGACGACAGTCACAATAATTCCCGTCTATCCGATTCTTTAAACAAAGAAACCGGATAACGGTCAATATAACACTTAACAGTGTTTAACAAAAATCAACAGATTTGAATCATCAACAGAGATAAATAAACAATTTATCAAATCGACTAAATCAATTTAAATCCATTGAAATTGTCACTTTAAAAACCATCAAAGTTCGATTGGCTGCCGTACACGCACGCGTGTACGGCCTCGCCAATACAGCATAAAAGATCAATGCATCACGACACAAAAGAAATATCAATTCAAAACTGTCGATTTTGGGTGGCTGCAGTACCAAAGCAAAAGACAAGGATGTATTGCTTTTCCGAAAACAATTACTATATAGTGCAAACTATCAATGCAAAGTCAAAGACAACAACACTACAGGCACCAGGTCAGAGAGACCATAGTGACAAACTCAAATGTACAGAGACATCAACAATTACAGGTGCAATATAATGCAACAGTGGACAAGGACTAGGCCACAGCAACAAGATGAACCAGACAGTGATTTAAGAAATATCACAGTCAAGTATGCTACAGAAACACTAACTGATGAACAAAGATAGATGCAACAGACTTTAAAATGAAGACCACTTCATATTAAAGAAGACTCAAGTATATGCAAAGCTTCAACATGGATGCAGACATATCAAACTCCCAAAGATACAATAGTGAAGGAAACTGCATCTCAAAAATGCAGAACCCAAACCAAAAATGCAAATACCAACATAGATACAGAAACAGGTCAAAGCAATGCATCTGGCAACTCAGTAATAAATGAAGCATTTACCCAAAGTCCATATATCATTTGGATATACAACCATACATGAATGAAAATGATCAGCAACTACAAAGTGCAGTGGTGTTACGGAAATGTACCCAACAACAGAGATCCAGGTTACTGTCAAGGGTCAGTGATGAAAATGCAGACAACAAAGTCAGGTCTGGACAGCATGAATAGCTAAGCATATGTGCACTCAAATATAATGCACACTCTAAATGATAAAAATGTAACACATGTACATAAGTGATCAGTGAAACCAAACAGTTTATATAAAACTTAAACTGCATAATCAACTGCAATGGCCACGAAGGCAAAAGTGAACGACTAAATGAACTGGACAGTATACTACATCAACTAAGTTCGAATGAACACAGGCAACACAGTGAGGTATCGTGAACACCAGGAACAGAACTAAAGCCATACATGAAGTAGTGCAATGCAGTCATGAAACCACAATGCAAGGATCAGTGATGCAACTAAATGCATGAATCCGACTAGACTACAACCAAATACTAACAAGGACCAGATTCAT
The DNA here is from genome assembly GCA_030737815.1 of Allium fistulosum. Taxonomy (NCBI): domain Eukaryota; kingdom Viridiplantae; phylum Streptophyta; class Magnoliopsida; order Asparagales; family Amaryllidaceae; genus Allium; species Allium fistulosum. Next base: position 1,435,380,807 of record CM060903.1, read on the forward strand.
GTATCAGAGTTAAGGCAGATAACATCACGACTCAAAAGAATCTACAATGATGTATGCAGACAAAAGAATCAAGCAAGCTATACCAAAGATTTCACAACTTGCTTCACAGTATCAACATGAACCAGGAATATGAACAAATGACTGTGCAAGCAAGTGCCACAATGAAACAATATGAATGCAGTAACAACTACAGCATCAGGTCGAGCAAAAAAAAGACAATGGTGAAGTCGTGAACACAAGAAATGAACAAGAAGCAAAGTCGAAGTCAACCATTACACAAAAAAACAGATCAATTGAACTAGCTAAAGCATAGTTCGAATCAAGGGAAATTTCTCCAATATAATATCAACACAACGGAACCAAAATTCATGGAGTCGAATCCACGAAACTGGATGGCCAAGTCAAAAAAACCAAACCAAATTCAACACTGTATTATTCAAACAAAATAGGGAAATCAGTGAACAAGGCCAATTTCAATTTGAACGCAGTACAGTACTAGTCGAACGAGCCAAATTCCAAAACAGTTAAAGCCATACTAGTCACGAATTCAAAGACAAGAGTCGAGTAATCAAAACGACAAATGAATCAAGACGACTTGAATTAGATGTGAGTGGAAGGCCACTCACCTTAGCCACAATTTGGAACAGTCTCGAGTGATGCTACACGAAGTCCAGAAACGAGTCGAAGCTGTAGCAATCGAGGGAAGACGAGCGAAGTTCGAACCCCTTGCGGCCGTTGTCTTCGATTCTGATGCCCCAACTTGATTCAGGGGGACACGCGAGAATGAACGAAGAGGATTGTGGCTGCCATTCTTTTCATTTTTGATTTAGGGTTCGTGAATAAAAAAAAGAGAGAGGGAACGGGTTATTGAACGAACGAAACTTAAGAGGGGGATCGATTATTTGTCTTGAAAATTTTCACGGCCCTAAACACATACGGGCGACGATTTTTATAAAGCCCATAAAACCTTTTTAACAAATTGTTATAAGAATTTGCCCGATTAAAACACCAAAAAGAAATCTGCCAACAATAATAATCGTTTATTAACGATAATAAATAATTGTAAAATACTGGGTTGTTACACCAGTGATTGTATTCTGATTCTTGTATTTGACTATTGTATTCGAGACATCTGCTATACCTTATTTAACTCTGATATGTATATAGTAGCTTCATGAACTACTATCTTTTGTTTCTGCTGCATTTATTACTCTGTGTATGTGATCTATGATTATTTTATTTACTGTATATGCTGAGTTTTTGCCAAATTTAAATTAACAATTCGGTATTTTGAATTATTCAAGTCCGACATGTGCGGATGCGAATAGTCCAAAATAGCGGGTCGTTACATCTCGTCCTAAACGCGGTTAAAGGTATACTATCCTCCGCTCCTCTAAGCTGATGAAATCCTGTTGCCAAATCTAACCGAGAGAATATCTTGGCCCCGCTCATCTGATCAAACAAATCGTCAATCCTTGGCAGTGGATATCGATTCTTTATCGTCTTCTCATTCAACTTACGATAATGGATACATAGCCTTAGCGACCCGTCCGGCTTATTAGTAAATACAGCGGCTGCACCCCAAGGTAAGCTACTCGGTCTAATAAAACTCTTTCCTACCAAATCTACCAACTGAGCTTTCAACTCCCTCATTTTTGTTGGTGTCATCCTGCTTGGCGGCCTACTCACCGGTTCTGCACCAAGCACTAAATCAATCTGAAACTCAATGGCTTGTTTCGACGGCAGTCCAACTACAGATTCAAATACATTCGTGAATTCTCTAACTACAAAAACGCGATTCAACTCATCTCCCAACTCCATAACACCCAATAAGGCATTCACCTCACAATTGGGGTTTTCTACGGTGTAAACTATTCGATCGTTACAGTCTAGGTGTCTAAGGGATATTTTCCTATCTAGGTAAAATTCCTAGCATCATAATTACTTAACTAATCCATACCCAATATAATTCTGAACCCAATAAAATCAAATACATGCAAATTGCAAACAAAGGTGTAACCTAACAGGTCAAACTCTAAGTGGTCACATTTCATCCTAAGCGTCGCATACCTCTCATATCGGATTTGCAACTCTTAAGGAAATAACTAAATATGTGGTTTCTAGGTTAAGTTCATCTACCAAACATCTAGATATAAAAGAATGAGATGCACCAGTATCAAATAAAATGCTAACAGATGTATCATGAATTTGAAGCGTACCTCCTAACACAGCCTTTCCCTTTTCTTGCGCCGTCGGCTTTGACGTAGTAGGCTCCAATGCAAACACTTGGCCTTTATTCTCTTTTGCTGGCTCTTTGCACTGGTTCTTGTAGTGCCTAATTTGATCACAGTTAAATCCATTTCTTCTCAACAGCCTTCTTTCCTTTGCTTGTCCGGCACTCATGAGCATAATGGCCTTTCTTATCACACTTACAACAGACCACCTCAGACTTTCCTTTCTTTGTCGCACTTCCTTTCCGAGCATTCTTTTTATGGAAAAACTTTCTCTTTTGGCCTTGTCCGACCTAGACCTCTTTCTCCTTCTTCTCCAAACAAGCTAACATCTCCTCATGTCTCAATTCCATTTCCACCACCAAATCACACGGATCTCTGATGTGCGGTAAAGTAGCCCTAACCAACTCCGGCTTCAAACTTCTAATAAACTTTTCATTTCTTTTCAACACCGTGTCAATATTGGCATACCCATACCGGGCTAACTCTTCGAATCTACTAGCATATTCCAGAACTGACATTTCTCCTTGTTCCAGCTCAGCAAACTTTCTAACCAAGACAGACTGCACCATTGCTGACATGAACCTTTCTTGAAATTTCCTCCTAAACTCCGCCCATGTCATAGTCTCTTCATCCACGCCAGCAGTTACAGTATTCCACCAAAACAAAGCAGCTCCTTAAGCTGTCTTGAAGCAAGTCTACTTTTCTGCTCGTCAATGAGCCCTAGGTCAGCAAAGATCCTCTCACAATGTAGTAGCTAGTTTTCTACTTCAATAGCATCCCTCGTTTCGATAAACGATTTTCCTCCAAGCCTAGTATAATCTCTTCTCAAGTTAGCATACTGATTGACCATCGGAGCTTCCTGGACTCCTCCTCCAGTAGCATTACCTCCAACAACTCTAGCTGCGATTCCAGGTTGCATCATGTTTAGGAAGAACTGATATATGGCTCGCATATCCACTTAGGGAACCCTAGCACCAACGTTTTCAGCTTGAGCTTGACTTGGACCTCTCCTAGCATTTGGTCGGGCATTTCCATTTGTAGCGGTGCTCTCTCCTCCGAGGTTAACTCTGCCTCTTCTTCCATCCATATATGTATTCAAGCCTCGTGAGATACAAAAGAACGGCCTAACAAAGATATGAGTCTAGAGATATAGCGTATACTTATATATATATAGCAAATACAAGTACGTTACTATAGCGTTTTCCCATACCCCGATCATATCTCTAATTCCTATGGATTATGTTTTCAAAAATCATTTTTAGTTAAAGTTTTTCATAAACCTATGCTCTGATACCAACTGTAACATCCACTATCTAGAGGCCCAAAGCTAAGCGCTACAGATGCTGCAATCATCTATAGTATTAACTTCCGGCGACTAAATACGGCTATGTTAATGGTTTCTTTAATATCAGAAGCACTTGAATATGAAAAAAGGCACATATTTCAAAATAGAATTTTCCATTACATTTCAAAACAAATGTTGCATATTCAGATTACATAATCCCAAATGTTTCCTAGGCAATGATAAAATATACTTATTACAAAATACGCCAAGAACGGTATATGAAGATACCCCCTTGGATGATCAAAGTCATATAGTCATAATTGACTTAATAAAACACAACGGAATTAACAACAAAACAAATAACTGCACTCCTAAATAGCTATCTGTTAGCCTCCCGCATGCCTCCGGTAGCCTTATTCATCATCCTACTAAAACTTGAAAAAAACCATAATCCCTCAGCCTACTCAAATCAATTTTGAGCACCCGAGAGTTTATGGGGAAAATATAAACTTCGAGTCAGACATAAAGCCTGGTGTGAATAATACTATACATCCCAGTTATTAATGTTAAGTGAGACCATGCCGCTTAGCGGAACGGGTTTCCCCTCACTAACATTCTTTTAAAACATATCTTTTGCAAACTTTTATCCTGCAACCAAAACTTGTTAAAACTGTAAAGCATCATTATTTAAACCTACATATCAAGTAACAAATGGACTATCTGTCTAAACACTATAGTTTTATTTGGCTTACTATTAACCTTTGGCTGACTCGGGCCTACTAGACAAATTAACAAAAATTATCTAACATCTGTTAGACACACCTCTTATGGACGGTCTGTCCTTAACTATCTATTAAATACTTCTCTTCTGGAGGTCTGTCTCTAACTTAACATCTCCCAGGGTCACCTAATCCTAATGGTTTTGCGGGCTTACCAATAACCTATATGCATACAAACACATATATTCCCTTCTGTGCTTAATCATAATTTTAGTCTTACTTGTGACAAAGCCATACACACTGGAATTTTGGACTAAATTAGCAGGAGCCAATAGCTAATGTATAAGCACGACCCTATACCAGTCCCATCTGGTATTCTAATATCTGAGTCATTTTACTTAGGGATAACTTCCCTTAAATTTTCCTTTAAAAACTCTTTCAAATTGATTTAAATCTTTAAATCATACTTACACAAGGAAAATACATATTCTCTATGCTTTACTCAAAATCACCTTGCCATGTTTTATATATTTTACTCAACCACTTATTGATGAAAACATTTACCCCTTTCGAACCGTTAAACCTTGTCTTTCGAAAACATTGGAAAATCCTTTCCTTTCTTTTGCTCGAAAGCTTCAAAATAATAGACATCCTTCTTTAAAACATTTAAACATTGCCCTTCGAAAACATTGGAATAACCCTTCCTTTCTTTTCATCGAAAGCTTCGAAAACAAGGGAAAATCTTCCCTTTCGACCCCTTTGAAACCCTTGGGGAACCACCCCTTCAAAACCATTCATTAAAACTCTTTTGAAAGCATTGAAATACTAGACCTTTCGAAAGCCATTGGGTTCAATTTAAAAATGTGGAAACCTTTTGAAACCATTCAAAGTTTACTACTTCGAAACCTTTAAAAACCATCTTGATCGAAACGTTTTGAATTATGCCTTCAAGTAGAGCAAAAGGATAAGAAGCCCACTGAAGTCGAAAACACTTCTTTCAAAACCATTAAAACTATCTCTTTCAAAACCATTTGAGTTATACTTCAATTATAGAAAATGGGTCTTTAGAACATTTAAGTAGAAAGCTTCTGCTTCGAAACCATTTCCTAAGTAAAGAAGTGATGGTGTCGAAACTATCCATTCGAAAGCATTGGAGAAGTGGCTGGTTTTTGAAAACTAAGTATACCTTTCGAAACCATTGACTTTGAAAGGTAGAATGGCGACAGCTAGGGTTTCGTCTTAGTCTAAAGCAAGCATTTAAAACTAAAGTGCAACCCATTTGAAACCATTTCTTTTAAATCCATTGACCCAGTCGAAAGCTAACTGAGTCGAAAGCCATTTAGTTGAAAGCAAGCATGCGCATTTTAATTTAAAAAGAAAGTGACGCATCAACCCCTTCGGAACCTATGGTTTCGACCTCATACCTTTCTCCTTCTATCCAAGTCGCCACGTACCAATTTCTTGATACCAGGCGCATTGGTTTCAATGGAGTTGAGGGCGGAGGGGCTTGGTCGAAAGCCAACCAAGGCGGAAGCCGGTACAGAAAGCAATAAAACGGTTAAAAGCCTGAAATAAACAGTTTTTTCACCTAACCTGCTTTACATGTAAAATTTTGAATGGTTGCCTCTTTTCTTTACCACTAAAAAGTGCTGCACATTTCAAAACTAATTAATTAATTTAAATCTTTTGCAAAACACCCCTTCTCCTTAATTAAATATATAAAACATTTAAGTCCCATACCTTAAATAATTTTATATATTCATCAAAACACTTAGGAAAATTCTATAAAAATTCCAGAAAATCCTTTTCATTATCTTTTCTAACATACATAAATTTCGGACCCAAATAATTATTTATTTTGCCGTAAATAATTTATAACCTAATAAATCATTTTCTTCACTAGAAAATTTATATAAAATCCACCATAATTCAGAAAATTATGAAAATTGAAAACCGTCTCTAAAATATCATTTTCGATCTACATTAAAATTCGTAAGGCATTTGGATGTAATTTAATAGGGTTTTCATATCAAACATATCATAAAAACTAATAATGAACATGTATAAATCATCAATAAGTATATATATAAACATTTAATCATCCAAAACATGGCATTATCATGCAAAATCATTACGTTTTATCCTTAAATCCGAAAACTATAAAAAAAAATGGGATGCAGTAATCATTCACCATAGCTTTGTGATTGAAGATATGAGATTTGATGTTGAAATCATATGGATTATATTGATTTTCACAACTATTGTAAAATTCAAGTGAGTATGGAAATTCGGACATTTTCAAGACTGTTTTTGTTTTTTTAAGGGAAAAACTATTTACAAATGAAATTTATTTTTCAAAAGGGAAATTGATTTTTGTTTTGTTTTTTTTGGTTTTTCAATTTTTTCCTTGTTTTTGAAAAGGTTTTATAATTTTTTTTTTGGATTTTGGTTTTTCTAGATTTTTTTTTTGAAATTTCAAAGGAAAAGAATTTAAAATTTTCAAAGGAAAAGGAATATTCACAATTTTTTTAGTTTTGGATTATTTTTTTAAATATGCATGAACTAATGCAACTAAATGAATGCAAGGGTTAATTACAAATGATTTATCCTAAGTTAACCCAAAATTGTATAATCACACTCTGTCTTAAATCAACAAGATAGTTCTCAGCCAAGTAACGGGCAGAAGTTATCGGTGCACCACGAATCACCGTAGCAATGTAGCCGAAGGTTTAAGTACCTTCAGAGGAACAACCACTATAATATTTACGAATCACCGTAATATTTATAAATGGTTATTACTCTGCCGTAGGCTAGACACCAAGAAATTAAATTGTTCAAAGAAGACAACTTGTCAATATACAATTAAAAGTTATCGATGTCTAATCGTTATTATTAATAAAAATCTAGGATGAAATGCAAAGCAGAAAATAAACGTGTATTAACAATGCAACTACGAATGTAATTTTTTTGTTTTTTTAATTTTTGATTTTTTTTAAATATATATATGCAAATACAAGAAATCAACAATGCAAGACAAACAAAAACAATAAATATATACAATGCAAGGCAAATAAAGACAAAATTATAAATAAGCAAGCAGTTTTTTTTTGGCAAGCTCAGCACGCAAGCAATTTATTTTAGCAATCACTTCTGCTCCTTCTGCAATTCTGCTTTGGCAACCTGAAATAAAAACCACATATATATACAGTTTTTTTTTAAATTTTTTTTAAAAGAAAGAAAATTTAAAGGTAACGTTTTACTTTAAAAAAAATTTTTTTTTTGAAAACTATGCCCTATTTGTAAGTTGACATAAAAAAGGGAAATCAAAATGAAAGAAAAGAAGAAAAAAAAACGGAAATAAAAATACAAATAGACTCTCCTCACAAATAAACATCTCACCGGCAATAAACAAATCAAGCCCAAATCTCTTCTTTAATAAATACTTCATTACATATTGCTTCTAACAACTCAAAATAAACTGCAGCAAATCAACACCACCAACAGATCATCCTCGACCAAACCCTTGTCACAAACAATATTAACTTCCTTCACACTTCATCTAGCAAAACTAACATCCTGCGGCAGGTACCCCACCTGAAACCAACTTGCACAACAACTACAACACAATCAAACTGCTTTACCCACTGTCTCATACTCCACATAATTACAACAGCAAACCACTGTGCACTCCCTTCTTGCACATATCCCCGGCAACGGCGCCAAAAACTTGTTCGTCGATGGAATTTCTATCGGTTTAGAAAACCGTCGAACGAATTTAGAAATAAAATTAACCGCAAGCGCATGGCGTACACTTTTAGTACGTGGCGAATACAGGTCGATCCGCAGGGAATTGATGATTTTAAAATTCTATTCAATCAAATTAAACCAAAGTTGAGTGATTGTTAACTAACTAAAAGAAAGTAAAAACAAACTAAAACTACGTAGAATAAAAAGATGAGATTAAAGAGCAATTTAGAGGCAAATCCCTTCTAATGATCACATAAATCAACATAATGAAATTATGATCTCTTTTTGGTCATTTGTGACATTAGTTGATGCATTTATCATAAGCATGGCCTAATTGTGTTATTAATTAACACACTTAAACCATCAAACTTTAATGCACCCTCTAACCCACTTACTAACTTCAATGAAAATGATATGAAATTAAAAGTAGAATCTATTTTAAGCATGGTTTATTAGCTATTAAATTAGAAACATAAACCATCAAATTTTGATTCTAAATCCACTTCCATTACCATGATCATATGTAGATGAAGAGGTAATTAATGATTCATATGACTAAGCATAGCCTATTTGTTTTGAACAATATAAGCTATCAAACTCAATATTAAACACAAAAGCATACAAACATCTACTTTCCATTAAGCACAAAAGAGACATAAAAGAAATTATGTTGTATCTACATGATTCAAGAGAGCTTCATTACCCCTAAATTGAAGGGATTAGCCTCTCATTTTTGTTATCAAATCAACAAATGTAGAAAGCAACATTAAACAAACAAGAGGAAAAAGAGAGAAAAAAGAAAGGAAAAACTAATCTACTTGCATGAAATAAGAGAAATCTACACTACAAACATGAAAGTAAATAAAGAAAAGAAGCATGTAAAAGAAGAAAGCACTAATTAACATTGCATAAAAAAATGGAAGTTACATGAAAATAAAAATGGCTAAGTAGCCATGGAAAAGAGAAGAGAGCTTTCTTTTATTTGATCTAAAACTAACTAAGAGAGACCAAGAGAGAAGAATTACATGAACATAATGGGTTATTTATACAAGCATGAAACCCTAATCCATAATTTGGGGAATAACCAAACTACCCCTTAGGAAGTGTGGTGGCCAAGTAACCATTAGCATCCATTAATCATCATTTAAGTGTACATGAAGCCATTCATTCCATAAGCATGTGCATTAGCCTCTAATGTGTACATTAAGGTAGGTGGGTAGGTGGGGTCCTCCATGTTCTTCACTTTGAATTATTTCCATCTTCATTCTTTTATATCTTCTTTGTGCATGCATATTCCTTCATGAAACCACTTGTAATTGAGTTTAAATTCCTACAAAATAATATAGAAATTTCCAATTAAATTTTCTCAAGCTAATTTATGCACAAAAATGTCTATTTTGCCCTTGGATGAAGATGAATATGTGACAATTTGGAATTAATATGGATTTTGGTTAAAATAAGTTAAAATACCCAATATGATCATTTATTTAAATTAATTAGAATAAATATGGTGGTAAAAATATGCACATTTACGTGCACATCAAATACCCCCACACTTATCTTTTTATTCGTCCTCGAATAAATGAAAAACTAAGATAAATCCATTTTCGTAGGGAGCACGATTTCATTGAGCGTATGCAACAAGCCGTTAAACCTCTGGGTGTCCCCAGTAGGACGAGTGTTGTCTTGTGAGGGTTTTCAACGGATACTACCCACAAAATCCAAATGCAGGATGAAAATATTTACAAAATGCAAGATTTATTTCCAAAGATGTGAATGCAAGTTTTTGAAAATATTTACGAATGATGGATTTACTTTTAAATTAACACAAATAAGTTAAATATAGGTTTGGTCATTATCTTGAAATTTAAGTCATTTACTCGTCAAAATTTCCAACAAAAATTAAGTTATCATAACAAATAGACAATAGTTTAACTCGTTGTTTCAGTTGATAACAAAGTGTAACCATGAAATAGGTCCTTAATTGATTATCAAAGTTTATTAAAGTGGTATTTCATTTCATTTCAATAACAAATCAAATCAAATAAGTTAAAATAGTGCTTGGATATCATTTGCTTACTCTCTCCATTTTTTGAAAATTTTATTGATATTTACAATATTTACATATGCCTAACTCAGATAAACTGAGGCCAGATATATTACCCATGCACTGCCTTGCGGACTGATGTGAGGGGAATACAGAGCGTGGCAAGTGAACACACGAGTGTGAACACCTATTGACTGTAGGCGTTATTAAAAAGAATTTTTATATATACACCTAGCTCAGATAAACTGAGGCCAGATATACCGATCGTGCACTGCCTTTCGGGCTTACGTGAGAAAGGTACAGAGCATGGCGAGTGTACACACAAGTGTGTACACCTGTCGACCGTAGGTGTTAATAGAAAATATTTACATATATACAAATGTTTTATTTTTTTTAGTTCTTTTTTATATGTTTTTTTTTCAAATTTTTTTTTTATTTTTTTGGAAAGAGAGAGTTTTGCAAAATCATCTTAGCACCACTTATCTTAGAAGACAAAAAAAATGTTATATCCTTTACTTTAAATTAACCACTTTTTAAAACAAAGATTTTAAATTAGGATATATTTCATAATTATCACATATGAATCTTCCTATATACTGGTTAAACCATTATTATTTGTAATCAAACTTCATTTTTATTTTTGTTAAGACGAATAAATTTTCAAAAATTTCAATTTAATAAACCAAAACCATATATTTATCTTATAGTGTTTCTTTAAAAATAAATCAAAATGGTTAAAAAATTGTTTTTGGGATTTTTTTTTAAAAAAAAAATTTAATTTTTTTTTTGAGTTTTTAAAAGAAAAAAACAAAAATAAATCATGAAAAATTAAAAATGAAGATGAGTCTCCCCCCACACTTGATTTTGACTGTGTCCCCACAGTCAACCCAAGTGGAAGGAGAAAGAAGAAAAATAAAAATAAAAATCCTATATTTACATGAAAGGATGATTATTTACAAGAGATGAGAAAGTATATCGTTAAAAAGTAAATGAAACGGTCTTCCAAAGACCGATTCATTTGTCTCGTCAAGTATACGAGACACAGCTTAAGCTCGAAAAACCAAATCGTAAAAGATTTCGAAGTTGAATGTTGATTTGGAAAAACAAATGTCGTTTTATTAAAAACCGTACAAGTTGTTTTATTTTCGATGATTTTTGGGGTAGATATAACGATTGATTGAAATTCAAGTTTATTTTCACCAAATTGAAATTCAAGTTTGTCATTGAAAAATTCTTCAAAATTATTGATTTCAAAATCAAAGTGGTGATTTAAATCCTCCCCGTCGAAATTTAACAACTTGTCTTTGAAAAATCCAAAGAATTCGTGTTCATTAAATTCGTCTTCCTTTGTTGGATTATCAACAACTTCATTGCGTATCTCAAGTTCAAAATCCAAAGTTGTTGTATTCAAATTTTCAGAAAAAGGAAGATCGAAATTTAAATCGAGTTTCTCACCCTCAAAAGAATTGAAATCCAACTCAATTACCGTGTTTTCAACAACTTCGTTAAGATTTTCGTTTCAATTTCAAAAGTAGTTATTGGAAAATCGTCGATTTGGGTAAAAGATGGATTATTATTTGACTCGTCACATGTTGGAATTTGATTTTGTTTTTCATGTTGTTTCATGTATGTTTCAAACAACGAATTCGTGTGATCATCGTACATTTCGTTCATTTGCTCAACAAAATCCAATTTATAATTATTAACATAAGGATTTTCACTTTGAATTTGTTAAGAAGAGAGATTTTCAATCGTAGCGTGGTTAAGATTATTCCCATTGCCAAATTCGTTTGAAAAGTTGTTTCCAATTTCATTTTGAGTTTGAAATTCATTTTGGAGTTCGAAATTGAATTGGCATGGGTTATAATCGAAATCGTTTGAATTTTGAAGTGAATTAAAATTTTGATTGTTTTGAAAACATTGATTTGAGTTATCGCATAAATATGAATTACACAACTCATTTATCTCTTGATTTTTTTGTGTAGAGAGTTTGAGTAAATACGAAATCATTTCAATGCTTTTTTCAAGATTTGAGGGTTGATCATCATTTTGAAAATTTTGTTGTTCGAAATTCGAATTGTTTATACAAAAGTTGTCGTTAAAATATCCATACGAATTTAGAGTGAAATCATATGGATTATATTGATTTTCACAACTATTGTAAAATTCAATTCGGACATTTTCAAGACTGTTTTTGATTTTTTTAAGGGAAAAACTATTTATAAATGAAATTTATTTTTCAAAAGGGAAATTGATTTTTGTTTTGTTTTTTTTGGTTTTTCAATTTTTTCCTTGTTTTTGAAAAGGTTTTATAATATTTTTTTTGGATTTTGGTTTTTCTAGATTTTTTTTTATTTTTGAAATTTCAAAGGAAAAGAATTTAAAATTTTCAAGGGAAAAGGAATATTCACAATTTTTTTAGTTTTGGATTTTTTTTAAATATGCATGAACTAATGCAACTAAATGAATGCAAGGGTTAATTAAAAATGATTTATCCTAAGTTAACCCAAAATTGTATAATCACACTCTGTCTTAAATCAACAAGATAGTTCTCAGCCAGGTAACGGGCAGGAGTTATCGGTGCACCACGAATCACCGTAGCAATGCAGCCGAAGGTTTAAGTAGCTTCAGAGGAACAACCACTATAATATTTACGAATCACCGTAATATTTATAAATGGTTATTACTCTGCCGTAACCTAGACACCAAGAAATTAAATTGTTCAAAGAAGACAACTTGTCAATATACAATTAAAAGTTATCGATGTCTAATCGTTATTATTAATCAAAATCTAGGATGAAATGCAAAGCAGAAAATAAACGTGTATTAACAATGCAACTACGAATGTAATTTTTTTGTTTTTTTAATTTTTGAATTTTTTTTTAAATATATATATGCAAATGCAAGAAATCAACAATGCAAGACAAACAAAAACAATAGATATATACAATGCAAGGCAAATAAAGACAAAATTATAAATAAGCAAGCAGTTTTTTTTTGGCAAGCTCAGCACGCAAGCAATTTATTTTAGCAATCACTTCTGCTCCTTCTGCAATTCTGCTTTGGCAACCTGAAATAAAAACCACATATATATACAGTTTTTTTTAAAAGAAAGAAAATTTAAAAGTAACGTTTTAAAAAAAAAATTTTTGAAAATTATGCCCTATTTGTAAGTTGACATAAAAAAGGGAAATCAAAATGAAAGAAAAGAAGAAAGAAAAGAAGAAAAAAAAACGAAAATAAAAATACAAATAGACTCTCCTCACAAATAAACATCTCACCGGCAATAAACAAATCAAGCCCAAATCTCTTCTTTAATAAATACTTCATTACATATTGCTTCTAACAACTCAAAACAAACTGCAGCAAATCAACACCACCAACAGATCATCCTCAACCAAACCCTGTCACAAACAATATTAACTTCCTTCACACTTCATCTATCAAAACTAACATCCTACGGCAGGTACCCCACCTGAAACCAACTTGCACAACAACTACAACTCAATCAAACTGCTTTACCCACTGTCTCATACTCCACATAATTACAACAGCAAACCACTGTGCACTCCCTTCTTGCACATATCCCCGGCAACGGCGCCAAAAACTTGTTCGTCGACGGAATTTCTATCGGTTTAGAAAACCGTCGAACGAATTTAGAAATAAAATTAACCGCAAGCTCACGGCGTACACTTGTAGTACGTGGTGAATACGGGTCGATCCGCAGGGAATTGATGATTTTAAAATTCTATTCAATCAAATAAACCAAAGTTGAGTGATTGTTAACTAACTAAAAGAAAGTAAAAACAAACTAAAACTAAGTAGAATAAAAATATGAGATTAAAGAGCAATTTAGAGGCAAATCCCTTCTAATGATCACATAAATCAACATAATGAAATTATGATCTCTTTTTGGTCATTTGTGACATTAGTTGATGCATTTATCATAAGCATGGCCTAATTGTGTTATTAATTAACACACTTAAACCATCAAACTTTAATGCACCCTCTAACTCACTTACTAACTTCAATGAAAATGATATGAAATTAAAAGTAGAATCTATTTTAAGCATGGTTTATTAACTATTAAATTAGAAACATAAACCATCAAATTTTGATTCTAAATCCACTTCCATTACCATGATCATATGTAGATGAAGAGGTAATTAATGATTCATATGACTAAGCATAGCCTATTTGTTTTGAACAATATAAGCTATCAAACTCAATATTAAACACAAAAGCATACAAACATCTACTTTCCATTAAGCACAAAAGAGACATAAAAGAAATTATGTTGTATCTACATGATTCAAGAGAGCTTCATTACCCCTAAATTGAAGGGATTAGCCTCTCATTTTTGTTATCAAATCAACAAATGTAGAAAGCAACATTAAACAAATAAGAGGAAAAAGAGAGAAAAAAGAAAGGAAAAACTAATCTACTTGCATGAAATAAGAGAAATCTACACTACAAACCTGAAAGTAAATAAAGAAAAGAAGCATGTAAAAGAAGAAAGCACTAATTAACATTGCATAAAAAAATGGAAGTTACATGAAAATAAAAATGGCTAAGTAGCCATGGAAAAGAAGAGAGCTTTCTTTTATTTGATCTAAAACTAACTAAGAGAGACCAAGATAGAAGAATTACATGAACATAATGGGTTATTTATACAAGCATGAAACCCTAATCCATAATTTGGGGAATACCCAAACTACCCCTTAGGAAGTGTGGTGGCCAAATAACCATTAGCATCCATTAATCATTATTTAAGTGTACATGAAGCCATTCATTCCATAAGCATGTGCATTAGCCTCTAATGTGTACATTAAGGTAGGTGGGTAGGTGGGGTCCTCCATGTTCTTCACTTTGAATTATTTCCATCTTCATTCTTTTATATCTTCTTTGTGCATGCATATTCCTTCATGAAACCACTTGTAATTGAGTTTAAATTCCTACAAAATAATATAGAAATTTCCAATTAAATTTTCTCAAGCTAATTTATGCAAAAAAATGTCTATTTTGCCCTTGGATGAAGATGAATATGTGACAATTTGGAATTAATATGGATTTTGGTTAAAACAAGTTAAAATACCCAATATGATCATTTATTTAAATTAATTAGAATAAATATGGTGGTAAAAATATGCACATTTACGTGCACATCAGTAGAGTTAATCAAAGAGAGGTTTTGCTGAAGCAGGTCGAAGTTATTAGGATGAAGTATGCGGCCATAACAACTCTTTATATAATCACCAAAGTCATGTCAAACATCATATATAGTCCAAGTCAATATGAAGGTTAATATGTGAGTCAATGTACAAATCAATATGCATGTTAATGTACAAGTCACAATTCCAAGTCAAATTGATGTGCAAGTCGTAAGTTCAAATCAAGTTAATATGCTATGAAATAGTTTAATGTTCAATCCCTTATGTGTACAAAGTTCAAGTGTTACAATCGACAAAAAATACCCAAATGGATTTAGGGTTCACAATGTTGAAAATGAAAGAAGAGTGGAGAGAGTTGTTAAGTCCCTCCTCCATAACCCCTAGGTCCATATTTATAGGGGTAGATAAGCAGCGTGGCTGCTTGGAGACGACATCGCTGGTTCTCGGCTTTAACAGCGTCGCTGGACATTGACTTCGAAGTTCTTAGGCGCACGGCTAGGCTTCGGTGTTGTTTCAATAGAGATGATATTTGATGTCACCAACTCTCATTCTGATCATGGAATAACATTGATGGAGAATGAAGTTGGTAGGAAGCATCTTCATTGACTCTTATGAATATCGATGACTCTTAACATAGGCATCGCCTTTATAGATGCTTGAATTTACTCGAGTTTTATTGGCGTAATATTAGCCAATGGCGATATCAGTGACGACCATCTCGAATTGACGTATGTACAAAGAAATCATTGATTAAGAGCAGCGTCGATGACATCCATGGACATTGACGATGAAAGTCATCAACATTGCATCTATAAATGTGTGGCATTCTTCAAGTGTTAATGAAAGTCGACACTAGAGGCATTGGTCTTTGGCGACATTAATTGACGTGTGGTTCTTCCTAAAAGGAAACTCTAATGAACGACGACGTTAGACTGGAAGTATCATCAATGAGGCATGATGGCATTGATTGTAGATGATATCAACGATGAGTGACGTCGACGAAGTGCAATACTAATGTTTTCTAGGGTTCCTGGCCTTGTTGATGATGCACGATACCATCGTTGATGAGGGTCGGCATTGTTGGTATCGGCTTTAAATCATTCCCACTCTTCCAATGATAATAATAGCAGTAATAGATGGGATACGAGATCGATGAAGCACGACGTAGATTAACCATGGTATTGACTAGGTTTAATATCACTGCTTCTTTAATTACTCACGACGTTGTGTGCATTTCTTTTATTGATGAAGAGCGGCACCATACCTTACACTGATCTGCCTTATATTCTCGACATCAATTTCAAGCACTATAAGCACATCGCTTGCCTCAAGAATAATCACTGCAGTAACACTTGCCCCCTAGTATAAAGGAGTTATTGACTTTTCAAGTCAATATTACCGACACTTTATTTGCAGCCTATTGATATCCCAAGCAGATCTGAACCATCCATTAAAAATCAATCTAATGGTATCTGTGCGTCCATTTCCTTCTACAAATAGCCAGGTTTCTCCTTCTCATTTTTCTTACCTACAATCGAAAATTTCAAACAAGAAATTAGACATTCCAAGGGAACTATAACTTCCTAATTTTCAAGCAACGACTTCTCGTTCACGTATGATTTTCACACCGTTCCAATTAACAAGTTGATTCGAATGATTTAGTATTGAGGTTGTTATTAGGGTTCGATTTGGGTTTTCCCAATTTCAAATTGGCATTAGAGTTTAACCATGAAGTTTTGATGTTTATTAATCGGGGTGATAATCGATCTAGATTAAATTAGCAATAGATTTTATTCTACATGTATGGGTTTTGATGTCAATTGATGTAGGTATTATATCTGATATGTTCTAGGTTAATTAATGAATAAGTCAATCTATTAGACCCGAAACCAGTTACTGATTAACTATGTCGACAGTCAAGAAGTTTTTATTATGATCGACACTGATGGTCTTCGACCTTGCTACGATACTCAAAATTTTTATATCATCTTCTTATTTCATTAGCTATGTTTTTAATAAAAAGCTTTTATATTGCAAATAATGAGAGTGAAACATGGTGATCCACTCAGAGTTACAAACATTACTACTATTAAGACGTCTAAATCAATTAAATGCACATCAATAATCTTGGCATCAATTAAAGTCTATGCTGTGATACTAGCATGACCCACGGCGTCAATAAAGCCCATTATTAATCCTCGATAACACAACACCCTTATGTGGTTAACGATTAAGATGAGATTCAACAACCTTTCATTGTCAAGAGAAAGTGTATATCAATTAGATGCAGCGTCATCTAATCATAACCGACGCCATTTGCTTTCATCGCTAGTTTATAAAGCTTTAATTTGATACTAATAATCTTACTGTTTTTCACGATTGTTTTGATATCATTGCTTATATTATTTTTATTTTTACATGTTAAAAGTTTTTTAACTGATGCATATCAGCCCATGCCCTCGTCATTCACCGGTGTCGACGAGGCTCATTGTTTTGACATTAGCCACAACAGTGATATTTACAAATACTTTATGAGATGAGTAATGTGATACTTGGCATCAATAAGGTTCTTAATATGTCACATTCTTAATGCAAAACTCCCATATTGTAAGTGATTAAGATGAGATGCATTAACCTTTTGCTATTAAATGCGACCTTACTCAATATAAACGGTGTTATCTAATTTCGTCATCGACGTTCAACTTAATATCGATAGTATTATTGTTGCTACCATTGAATTTTAGTTATCTTTAATACTATAAATTAAGCTTCATTTTGATATCATTTATTTTTTAACTAGCACATTATTAACTCACTCCATCTATATTTATTGACGTCGACAATTTTCGTTACTTCAATATTGGTTATAGTGGTGGTGTTCACCAAGGCTTTATAACATTCATCATTATCATAGCCAATGACTTGTGTTTATTAACATTGTGTAACCATTTTTATTTAATTTTCATGTAACTTATTCAAGGGAATCTTTCATTGGAATTGAAATCAATGTCATTTAAGAGTTGTTATCTTGTGAGTACCATAAAATTTGGTATTTAGACAGCAGATAGATTACTGGGATAATAATTTTTAACTTATAATGTGGTAAATTTTTAGATAATATGAGCATTATTATTTTCCTAAATTTTGAATGATATCACCTGGCAGGAAGATGAAAGGTCAATAGATTAGTAAGAAGTTCATCAAGAAACCTAGTAAAGGGCTTAAACCTTCAGCCAGTAAGAAAGGAGATAGTCTCTTGAATCCATCATATATAACGATCTAGGAAGAAGTGAATACTATTCTTGAGCATTTTGGCATTACAAGGATTGAAGCCATCCCGGCTAGCCCTGCAGTCAACATATATAACCCACCAGTGGTTTATTTTGCACTTACTTATATACATATCAAGCATACGGGTTCTTCCTTTTCCTAGCTTTCTGCAAAGATATTTGGAACATTTAGACATCGCACCAATACAATTCTTGCCAAACTCCTATACGTATTTGACTTGCTTAGAAGTCTTTCTTGGGAGGTGGGACTCCCCTCCCTTAGTGATGAGATTCTCTATTCGATAGCTGGCCCTGCTAAGGCGAGTGAAAAATCAGACAATCAATTGTACCGAATCCATCCTCACTCGAAAGTATGATTTCTGAGGGTGTCAACAAGGTAAGAGGATGGGAAACTCAATTCTTTTTTCTTAAGTGCTTTTCTAACATCAGAGGGACATTTTCCGTTGCTAGTAAGATTCTCATCCTTAGTTACCCTATGTATGTTGATTATCTTTTACTGATAAATGTCTATTCTTAGATTTTGCTACTAAGAAGCTAAGCTCAGATGACTAAGCAAATGTGTTGTCTTTAACTCAGACGGCAAAGAAGATAAGGAATATGCTAAAATTGTTAAGCTTCTTAAATATTCTATTATTTTAGACCACCACAAGATCCTAGGAGAACCTCCCATGGTGAAATATAATGCTCGGGGGAAACATTCATTTTTAATGGACAAGTTAAAATCCTTCACTTCTAATTCTCCAGTTTAGCTTGATCTTAGTTAAAATTCTTCAATACCAATTCTCCAGTTCAGCTTGATTTTGTTGGTAAATTTTAATTTAACTAAAACGAAATCCCCGTTACTATCGCTTTACTAACTTTTCCTTTTGCTACAGGATCCTCTACCCTCGTCGTGCTCCCAAGAAGAAAAGGTAAAAGATAGTGTTTCTAAGAAGAGGAAGAGCAAAGATGAAGCTTTGTTCCATCTCAACAAATCAAACTCATTTCTACTAAAAGCTCCATTGCCAAAGACATTGAGGCTTTAGACACAGAAGAAGAAACAGGCAATGATGCTCTTACTGACATTCCTCCTTCCCCTTAGAGTAAGAAGTCCAAAATTGAAGTGAATTCTTGCCCGTTGTTGTGGATGAGGAAGAGCATATAAACATTGATTCAAGTCCTGAGGCAGGGAATTTAGATAAAGCTCTAGAAAAACCCAAGGAGTCTCAAACTCCCGATCCTCTCCTAAATATTATTTTTCCTACCTTCCTAGAATCCATCAGCTGAATGTGTGCCGATCTTGATTTGCTTCTTTCTCCAAATGATCCTCTTCCTTTGAAAGCTCAAACTCAATCCTCTATGATGAATTTTAAATAATTCGCTAGACTAGCCATTTATTCTCCCTCCATCACTTCTCTTGGATCATCGCAGCCTCCGGCTTATTCTGATGATTGCCTTTTCATTATTCTTAAACAACTTCTATCGGTATGTTTTTCTATTCACTTGGTTAATCATAACTTTACATATTTTGTTCTGACTTAGACGAATTATATATTTTAGGTAGGAAAGTATATGTTTCTTCTCCAAGACCCTTCTCAAAAGCCCTCCAATGAAGTTGCCGAGCTTAAAGAAAAGATCTCTTTGCTTCATAATAGTATGATTGACATTGCTATGGTGAGAAATGAGGCTATTCTTGAAAAGGACAAACTTGCTTCCTCTCTTGATGAGGAAAATAAATCTAAGCAGTCATTGGAAGAGGAAATGAAAAACTTGAAAGCTGATTTTGAGTTGGCTAATAAATTCAAAGTAGATCTTGAGAAGGTAATTAAGGAAGTCTTAGCTAGCTAAGAAGAATAAGTTGCTAGAAGTACAACTGCAAAGGAAGTCTAGTATCTTAGCTTATTCGAATAATATTATCACTGATGCCAAGAAAAAAATCACTTCTTTCTATCATGTCACTCTTCCTAAAATCAATTAAAAGCATTATGAAAATGCTTTGTATGTAGCATATGCTAAGAACATCTGAAAATGCCCAGATTTGGACTTTCCATCTTTTCCAGACTTGAATGAAAAATTTAAAAGGAAGTTCAGTCTTAGGATGAAAAAGGACAAGAAGACTCTTGAAGAAGAATTTCCCGTTGAAGAGGAAATTGATGCTAAAAAATGGCTAACATTTGATGATGCTCCAATAGATGAAGAAACAAAACTCGATGGAGAAGAAGACGATGATGAAGATACTGATGACAATAATAATGATCGCAATGACGATGATGATCGTGATGATGACAATGGTGGTGACAGTTGAGGTGATGGAATGGGTCCCTCTGGATAGCCAGATGATAAAGATGGATCTGGTGATGCTAACCCGGACTCAATTGTTCTGGATGCAGAAACCACCAATATACCTGATCCTCCAAGAAAGATTCTCCTAAGAAAGGTACCGCTCCCCAAGGCCAAAAGCCAAAGGGAAAAGAGAAGATATCTTCAATTCCACTTTCATAGGTATGGATCTCTTTATTCAAACACTTTAAGTTATCAAGTAACTCTTAGTTAATATATTGATCACTTTAGCTAAAGAGAAAACCAAAATACTATTACGAGGTTATGCTTAAAATGAAGCAAATGGAAATAAACTGGTTGAATAGAAAATTGGACAGACACTTGAAAGAGTATAATGAGTTATCCGGAAAACAAAAGGATCTTGCAACCAGCACATCAAAACAAAGATATTTTAAAGAAAGAGATGTTGCTCCACGGATGAAGAGAGCACGTCTCTATCGGGAAAAACTCTTAGCAGAAAATGCAGAACCGATGACTCTTTTTTAGATGTTGATTGATGATAGGCATACTTTCGAAGAGTTTCTTTATAAAGTTTATTCTAGAGGCAAGTTCATTGACTTCTCCTATTTAGGCGACAAATGCGGGGGTTTGCTCAGACGCTTTCATCGTACATACTTGGATGAGCATGGGTCCGATTCTCATCTTGGAGTGTGTTGGAATCTTTGTAGAGTAGCATCTATCCCTCTTTCTTCTCATTCTCTTCCCTTCGAAAAAATAAAACATAATAAGAAAAAATTTATTTCTGAATTGTATAAGAAGTCAATTTTATATGAACCGGAGTGATTTAATAATTGTATTATGCAACTCAAGTAGCTTATAAACTTTTCTCCCTTAGATTTTCTTTCATTTAGTCCAATTTTCATATTTTGCACGGATTAGGGAAAATTCGAGTAGTCTTGTTTCTATAGAATTATCGAATAAGTTTGTCAAGCTAAAGAAGGATTTTAGGAAGATTTCTTCAATTCTTAGGACGTCTCAGTTAGCAAGACACTGTTCTCTTATAGATCTTGAAGAAGTCTATATGCAATTTCCTCATTTTCGCTTTGACTTCTTGGGTGATGAGAAAGACAGACTACTCAAAGAAATCTGACCTTATCATGCCAAATTAATATGTGATTTCGATAGCTCTCCAATAGGGGAATGGGATTATCACTGATTTCCTCCGGTTTATACTCCTTAAGGAACTAAAGCTTCCTTTGATTCTACCTTTACCTTATCGGCTAGGTTATTTGAAAAAGCTAAAATCGCAGTTTCAAAACTTTGAATATCAACTGAATGTTTAAAAATAGATTGTGATGTAACTTGATTTTATTTTTCATTTCTAAACTTTGTTGTTATCAATGAAAAAGCTTATTCGTATGTGTATATTTTTATTTACTTTGACTGGGAAAACCAACTAGCACTCGCTTCGAATCCTACAAATATTCTTTCATGAGTAATTGGAATTAAAGATAGATTAGTTGCTGACATTGAAAAAAGACGTTCTTCCCCAAATACCTCAACTTTACGATTCCCAGACAACTCGGATGCACAAAAGTGGCATAGAAAATGCTATCAACTAAGTTGGTCATTTGGAAAGCTTAAAGAAGTAACTTCAAGCTTAGAGAATCAAATTGATGAGAAGATAAAAGGATCCCAAGCACCGAGAGAAAAGATAGATACAGTTCTAGGTTATACACCCTCAATCGAGATTGATGCTGAGATAGCCAAATTTTATCAGCAAATAAATGATCTTGCTATGGAATTAATGAAGAGTCAAGTATCTTGTCAATCTCTGGAACTTATCGCGAGTAAAGGCGATTTTAGTCTTCCTACTCCTACCCTGGGATGGAGGACAGGATCCAAATCCTTTACATTCCAAGAATTTCCTAATTTATTAAGCCCACCTCCAGGTTTGAGCAACGAAACGATCTCTAACTGGAGTAGTCGAGTTAAATTTGAATGCTTGCAGTACTTCAATAGGAAGTGGAATGAAAAGGTATCTCAAGGCCTTAATGAATATGAAAGCAAATTTCAAAAACTTGAGCATGAGAAATACACTCTTAAATAAGAGATTGAACAGTTAAAGAGCATGGTTCAAACTTTGAGAGGAGCTAACAAGACTCTCCATCACGCTTTGAAGATTCAAATTGATTTAGTTGATGATGTACACTGTTCAGAGAAAGGAAAAGAAAATCAAAGAGCTTTTGGGCATGGCCCTTCGCTACATTACTGACCCTTTAATTGCCAAAGATTTGGACAAACAAGCACGGAGCCTTGATCTTTAGCAAGAATTTTCTTTAAGTACCCTCTTCCTTTTGTTTTATTTTTGTACCTGCAACTTTGCATATTTTATATTAGACTATAAATGAATTTTGTATTTGAATGAATGTTACCTCAAATGTTAGGTATATAGCTTGAAATTACTTGGCAACTAGTATCATGCCCTTTGCATTTTGAGCTTTTTGATGTATGGATCAATATTCTGCTTTCTAAGGGAAATGAGAACCTTGCTTATTGAGCTCTTTAGAAGTTGCTTTCCATAATATTTAGCAGTCTTTCTTGTAACAGGGATTGCCATTAATTGAAAATTGATTTGGTAAAATTTTGTCTTCAAAGTGATAAATCCTTTGAATAATTATTTGATGCATTCTGTCTAAGAACCCATTCAGCACTAATTAACTGAAGGCAAGAAAACTAATTCACCAATAGATGGAAGACCAGAAAATCAATCTAGCAATAGATAAAGGACCAGAAAACTTTATTTGGCAACGAATAGAAGAATAGAAAACCAATTTGACAATAGTATAATACCAGAAACCCTTATCTGGCAATAATAGAAGACCGCAAATCCTTATTTGGTGATAATAATGGAAGACCAGAAATCCATATTGCAATAATAATAGAAGACTAGAATCCCTTATAAGGCAATAGTAGAAGACCAGAAATCCTTTTTTGGCAATAATAATAGTAGACCAGAAACCCTTATCTAGCAATAACAATAGAAGATCATAAATTCTTATCTAGCAATAATAGGAGAAGACTAGAAACCCTTATCTCGTAGTAATAATAAAAGACCGGAAATCCTTATCTGGGAATAATAATAGATGACCAGAGATCCTTATCTAGTAATAATAGTAGAAGACCAAAAATCCTTATCTGGAAATAATATAAAAAGATCGGAACCCCTTATCTGCCAATAATAATAAAAGGCCAGAAATCCTTATCTGGAAATAATAATAGAAGACGAGATATCCTTATCTGGCCATAATAGAAGATCAGAAATTCTTATCTGGTAATAATAATAGAAGACCAGAAACTCATCAGGCAATGATAATAGAAGATCAGAAATCCATCTGGCAATGATAATAGAAGACCCGAAATCCTTATCTGGTAGTTGAAAATTACGTTTGTTAGGAAGCATAAATAACTCATATATGATGGACCTTCCTCTAGAAGATTTAATTGATTTGAAGCGCTACTTGGCTTATATTTTGATTGATCTTCCTTGAAAAATCGATTCATTTGGAGCACTAGTTGGCTCAGATTTTGATAGATCTTCCTCTAGAAGATTGATTAATTTGGAGCACTACTTGACTCGGACCCCTTATCACCGCCTTAGATGATGATTTAGGTCTACTATCCGGTGCATTTGGTTAGCTACCTTGAGAAGGACCAAAGACTTACGCGACCCCCCTCTAGGAGATGCTTTAATGAGGCCTTTGATAACGACACTAAAGGCTGGTTTGATGCTTTGGACAGGCTAAAGGCTTACCCGTCCTCCCTCTAGGAAGCGCTTCAGTGAGGCCTATGATGACGGCACTAAACGCTGGCTCAGTGCTTTAGTGAGGCCTTTGATGCTGGAACTAAAGACTTACTCTATCCTCCCTTAGAAGGTGCATCAGTGAGGTCTTTGATGATGGCACTGAAGGCTTGTTCGATGCTTTAGTGAGGCCTTTGATGATGGCACTAAAGGCTTACTCCGTCCTCCCTCTAGGAGGTGCTTTGTCTAGGCCATCTTAGCAGGGGATAAAGGCTTTAGCCCTTACTAACATCTTAGGTAGTGATTTAGGCTTTCCATTATTCTAGGAGAGTTTTACTCCTCAATCGTGTACATACACTTATTTTGTTAAGAAACTCATTCTTTATTTATGACTAATTCAATATCTTTGTACAAATTTGTCAATCTTTTCTTTTCCTAAGAGGTTGTTGATTATTCTCTCCAAGCTTCGACAGTGATTGTTGTAATGGCTATTAGAGCGATGGTAATGACAATATAATCCTACGAGATTCCTTTCATTCTTTGATTGTTTATTTTGCGAAGGCCAATAGTTGAGCTTGTCTTTAGTCAGGAGATTTATTTTCTCATAAAATGTGGTAAGAGTGCAATACTTAGGAAGCTGTAATCTTCTGAAAGTTGTTCCTTTAGAATTCCTTTTAGCTTTCTTATGCATGATAGGCTCTTTAACTTTTGTAACAAGCTTTCTTTTTAAAGAGTGGAGTTTTGCCTAGTTCTTGAGAATGGTTAAGGATATTTTCCCACTTTTTAGCGAATCGATTGAAGTCTCTTTCCATTTCCTCTTCGAAAATGGTCCCCTTGGCCTTAAGTTGAATCTCCCCTTTTCATTTTCAAGAAGATGTTATCACTTTTGTTCTGCCTTCCTAGGGCGAAGATCAGTGTTGGATCAACATGAAATGGATTCACACTCTACTTTTTAGGATTGTAAGGAACTACTTGTTTCCTTTTTTCTTCCATAATTTGTAGTGCCATAATCCTCAATGTTTGTTCCGCATGAATTCGGGGATCATTAATAGTTCGGTAAGTTGGCCTAGTTACTTGATGCTCGGAGGATCCTTGTTTGGAGATTTCAACACGATTAATTGGCATGACTAAATAGAACTTAGTTGATGTGATTAATTGGTGTTGAAAACCAAAGGTAGGTTAGCTTCGAGATGGGATATGCTTGGTAGGAGCAAGTCCTTTAAGCCCTAAATATGTAAGCCAGGCTAGTTCTACTTAGGGTTTTAACATGGTCGGAGGTTCGAGCCCTCTTTCTAGCGCCAAAAATGTTAACTAATTTACTCGTTAATCCTAGAAGTGTGTAGAAAATAGAGTTAATCAAAGAGAGGTTTTGTCGAAGTTGGTCGAAGTCATTAGAATGAAGTATGCATCCATAATAACTCTTTGTATAGCCAACAAAGTCATGTCAAACATCGTATATGATCCAAGTCAATATGGAAGTCAATGTGCAAATCAATATGCACGTCAATGTACAAGTCATGATTCCAAATCAAATTGATATGCAAGTCATAATTTCAAATCAAGTTAATATGCTATGAAACAGTTCAATGTTCAATCCCTTATGTGTACAAAGTTTAAGTTTTACAATCGACAAAAAATCATCAAATTGATTTAGCGTTCACAAAGTTGCAAATAAAAGAAGAGTGGAGAGAAATGTCCGCCCCTCCTCTATAACCCCTAGGTCCTTATATATATGGGTAGATAAGCGGTGTGGCTGCTTGGAGCCGGCATCATTGGTTCTCAGCTTTAACAGCGTCGTTGGATAATGACTCGACGCTCTTAGGCGCACAGCTAAGCTTTGTTGTTGTTTCAACAAAGATGATATTCGACGTCACCAATTCTCATTATGATCATGGAAAAGCATTAAGGGAGAATGACGTCAGTAGGAAGAAGCTTCGATGACTCTTTTGAATATTGATGACTCTGACATTGACATCGCCTTTATAGATGATTGATGTTCCTCGAGTGTTGTTGGCATGATATTAGCCAATAGCGATTTCGTTAACGAGCTTGAATTAATGTATGTACAAAGCAATCATTGATTAAGAGTTGCGTTGATGACAACTATGGACATTGACGATGAAAGTCATCAACATTGCATCTATAAATGTGTGACATTCTTCAAGTGTTGATGAAAATCGACACTAGCAACATTGGGCTTTGGCGACATTAATGACATGTGGTTCTTCCTAAAAGGAAACTCTAATGAACAACGATATTAGACTGGAGGTATCATCAATGAGGCATGACAGCATTGATTGCAGACGGTATCAATGATGAGCGACGTCGATGAAGTGCAAAACTAATATTGTCTAGGGTTCTTGGCCCTGTTGATGATGCATGATACCACCGTTGATGAGGGTTGCCATCATTGGTGTCGGCTTTAAATCATTCCCACTCTTTTGAGGATAACAATAAGAGTAATAGATGGGATACGACATCGATGAAGCACGATGTCAATTGCTCATGGTATTGACTAGGTTCGATATCACTACTTCTTTAATTACTTAAAACGTTGTTTGCATTCCTTTATTGACAAAGAGCGGCACCATACATTTTCAACACTAATTTGCCTTATATTCTCGACATCGATTTCTAGCAATATAAGTACATCGCTTGTCACCTATCCTCGAGAATAATGATTGCAGCAACAGTAGGTATTCGTCGATTCAGGAAGCCAAATTACTTTATATTCATAGAAAATGATAGATTCTGTCCTTTTACATCAAAGCTAATTAGATATATATATATATAAAAAGTCTTACTCAAGTGAAATAGCATCGTAGATGTTCACTATTCCACGCCCATAGGAGCGTGAACCCATCAATAGTCGCAAGCTTGAATGTCCCGTCCCCAAGCTTATGTTTAATCACATACAGACCTTCCCAGCTCGGGCTGATGTTCACAGGACCAGGGAATATTTTTTTGAGGACAAGGTTGCCGATCTGGAAAGTATGATTCCTAACCTTGGTGTTGGAATGTCGGGCTACTCGCTTCCAACGAGCAGCCATTCAGAAGTTGGGTTCATCGCGCTTCTCATTAATCATGTCGAGCAATTCCAACAAGAGCCTTTTGTTTGTTCTGGGATCATAATTGTTTGTCCAATGAGAAGGTACCTTAGATTTGATCGAAATCATAGCTTCTGATCCATGGGCTAAGGAGAATGGAATATGGTCAGTCGCGGACTTTTGGGTTGTTCTATAAGCCCAAAGTGCTCATGATAATTCATCGACCCACTTGCCCTTAGCCTTCTCCAATCGTTTCTTCAAAATGGACTTGATTATCTTATTTACAGCTTCCACTTGTACATTCGCTTGTGGATGTTCTATCGCTGCAAACCTCTTCTCGATGCAATGTTGGTTGCAAAAGGTTTTAAACTCTACGTCGCCGAATTGAGTAAGAAATAATATTTCTTGGGACCCTAAAATGACAGATTATGTTCTTAAACATGAAGTTGATCTCCTTCTTCGTGGTGATCATGGCTAGCGGTTCTACTTCTGCCCACTTCGTGAAATAATCAACAATAACAATGGCGTACTCGCACCATCTTTATACATCGACAACACACCAATGATATCAATTCCCCACACTGCAAACGGTCAGGGACTGATAATTTACGTAATCTTCGTCGGTAGGGCTCTAGGAATCTTCATAAACCTCTAGCATCTATCACACCTCCTGGTGTAATCAGCTGTGTCCCGGTTGACGGTTGACCAGAAATATCCGTTGTGAAGAATCCTATTTGCTAAGATCTGCCTCCCAATATGGTCACCACAAGCCCCTTCGTGCATGTCCACTAGGACTCTTTTGGCTTCGTCACCAGCAACACATCACAGCAGAGGGACAGAGAATCCTATCACGTACATGACTCCTTCCTAAATAACAAATCATGAAGCTTTATGGAGGAGCTTTCGTCACTCATTCCTTCCATCGGGAAGGATTCCCTTCAGTAGGTAATCCTTAATTGGAATCATCCACAGCTCCTTCTTACATTCAGCCTTCAAGATCCAACCGACATCCATCTGATCGATACTCGGAGCTGACAACATTTCCACTGGGACTAAGCCCGTGAGTTATTCATCCCTTGAACTAGTCAATTTGGCTAGTGAATTGGCTTTCACATTTTTCTCTCTAGGAATATGCGTTATCGTGTAATATTGAATGTCATCTTGCAATTCCAGGGCTTTGGCTAAATAAGGAGCTAGCCTTGCCCCTTGCCCCTTTCACTTGAAACTCCTTTCACATCTGGCATACAACCAATTGGAAGTCATAGAAAATGTACAGAGTCTTGATTCCCAATTCCTTAGCAATCTTGAGTCCCACGATTAATGCTTCGTACTCAGCCTCGTTATTTGTCATAGTAAAATAAAGTTTCAAGGTGTAGCAGATCGAGCATTCTTCAGGAGTCACCAAGACAACTCCCGCCTCTAAGCGATGTTCATTAGATGCCATGTTGGTATACATTTTCCACTTAGCACTATGTTCCTTACTACCCTCCGCATTATCATCCCAAGTGGTGTATTCGACAATGAAGTCCATAAAAGCTTGTCCATGAATCGCTCTCTGGGGATGATATGTTATGTCGTACTGACTTAGTTTGATGTTCAACTTCAATAACCTTCCGGAAGTCATAGGTTGTTGTAGAACCTGCCTTAGGAGCTGATCGGTCAGTACTTTAATCGGGTGAGTTAGAAATACGGATGGAGCTTCCTTGAAGCGATCAATAGGCAATAAGCTAATTTCTCCAGTTTTGGGTAGTTCATTTCTACTCCTATCACTCGTTTGTTGATGTAATATACCGGCCTTTGGATTCTTGACTCTTCACTAATGAGTGTTGCACTCAATGCATGGATCGATCTTGCTAAATAGATGAATAAATCATCTCCCTCTAAAAGCTTCGACAAAACGGGTGGCCTTTCCAGGTGATCAACCAAAGTCTGGAAAGCATTCTTGCACTCCTAGGTCCATTCAAAGTTTCTCTTCCCCACTTTGAGGACTTTAAAGAAAAATATACATTTGTCTATAGATCTCGAAACGATCTGGCTTAGAGTAGCTATTTTCCCAGTCAAGCTCTGCACTTCCTTTATCGTCTTCGGGGGTTCCATATTCCTCAAAGTCTTGATTTTCTTTGGATTAGCCTCAGTCCGTCTCGAATTCACGCTGAAACCCAAGAACATTTGCGACGCAACTCCAACCGAGCATTTCAGAGGATTGAGCTTCATCCCGTATTTCTGGAGTATGCCAAACATCTCTGCCAAATCCTCCATATGGTTCGTGGACCGTCACATCTTTATAAGAGTATCACCTTTGTATACTTCCATCGAACGCCTGATTTTCTTTTTGAACATGGAATTGACCAGTCTTTTTTATGTCGCCGTAGCACTCTTCGGGTCGAACGGCATGACAAGGTAACAATACAGTCCCAAATTGGTTATATAACTGGTATGCTCTTGATCCGGAATAAGAATCCATAAATGACAGCAGCTTTTGTCCAGTAGTCGAATCCACCGGCCGATCAATCTTTGGCAGCGGAAAGCCATCCTTGGGATATGCTTTATTTAGGTATAAATAGTCAATGCATGTTCTCCCTTTTATACTGGCCTTTTAGATTAGGACTGGATTCGATAGTTATTTTGGGTATAAGGCGTCGTAGATGAAGTCGTTGTCTCTCAGCTTATCCACTTCTTCTTTCAGTGTAGCGGATCGCTCTGGACCCAGGCTGCATCGTTTTTGTGTCATGGGTACACATTTAGGGTTCACATTCAATGCATGGCATGCAACATCTGACGATATTCCATACATGTCAGAATGTGTCCAGGTGAACACATTCAGGTTCAACTAGGGAAAACCCATCAACTACTCCATCATCCTCATGCTGAGTTGAGATCCAATCTTCAGGACCCGAGTAGAATAATCCTTATCAACCGGGATGCTGATCGTTAACTGTAACGACCCGGAATTTTGACCAAATTAAATTGAGAATATTTAATTAATTTTAAATATTTGAACGATAATTTGATTTGAACCCCCGATTTAAATTTGAATTTGGCGATTAAATTATAAGATTTAATCGATTGAGAGTTGAATAAAAATTTAAATCTTCGATTTTAAGTCGAAGAAAAATATTTCGAAAGCTTTTAAAATTCGTATTGATAACACTGAAGATAATAGAAGCTTCAGAATTGAAGTTTACAGTTATTTGTTCAGTTTTGAAAATTATATCGTTCAATCGATATTTAAAAATAGTCATTTTTCAAACAGTCTCGGAATTCGACGAAACCAGTTCCATTGGGTCCGTAATATTGTATTATTACTGGATTTCTAATTTCGTATTTTTCGGAGTCAATACGTGATCGTACGGCGTGTAAACGCATTAAAAATCTTTATCGAATTAAATTAAAAATTATATTTTAATTGGTCAAATATCAGCCACGTTCTCTTCCATTTAACACGCCTAAAATCACGCTTAAAAACACGATACCAAATCGTGCACCCATACCCCGTTTGATTTTAAGAACCTCGTTCCATCCCTCTTTCTCAAAATCAATTCACATTCAAGAAGAAAAAAAAAACGAATAATGGCAGCCGGTTTCTCTTCGCAAACCAAATCGAGATCGAGGTAGCACGCGCGCCTTCGCGTTGTCGAGATGGTTTCAAGAACGTTGTCTGAGTATCGTTGGTGGCGCGAGTGATTTCGAGGATCGCGGAGGCTAACCGCGAGGCTAGGAAGGGCGGCGCGCATGCTCGAGGGGGTCCGTGGTCTCGGGAGTCGCGATGGTGGTGGTTGAGTACAGGCGTTTGAATCGTGATAGATAGGGCAGTGGTGGCATGGTCGCGATCTGGGTCGAAGGGGGTTGCCGCGATTCGCTGTTAGGGTGAACTCGAGCTCGAAGATGATGTTGCGAGTTAGTCGCGGCGATCTCGAGGCAAAGGCTGGAGGGTAGTTCGCGAGCGACGATGTGGATGTGGCTGCGTGATTCGTGGCATTGAGGGGCAGTCGCGCGTGCGATGCCAAGTGGTTCGACCTCTGATTGAGGTATTTTTGTTTTCTGAAGTTATTTGCAAATTGTTTTGTTTTTAGGATATACATTATATGTTTTAGGATATAATAAATAAACAAGGAGAATATATATATATACCTATCTATTCTAATTTAAAAGAAGATATTGTAAGAACAGGTATAGCTTTGATTTTGGAAATATAAAGGTGGAGTTTTATTAACTGTTTTAAAATTCTAGTTACAGTAAGGTATATAGGAAGTTGTTTTTGTTTTGTTTTCATTTAGTTAATATGTATATACATATAGGAATTTATTTCTAAGATTCAATAGTTGATAATTAAGGGAATTTAGTTTCAATTTGAAATTTTAGTGAAACAAATTATTAAAGAGAATTTGATTTTAAACTAAATAATTAATTTATTTAGATAAGTTGTTTGTTTGAAAATCAAAAAGGGTAGTTAAATGAATTTATTTCAAAAGGAAATCAATTTAAGATTTGAATTTTTATTTATTTAGAATGAAATCGATGATGGATTGAAATTATCAACAAATCGAAAAATATTAAACGGAAATTAATTATTTGATTGATTCGAATATTAATAAAATTGTATAATTGTTTATACCAGGATAAAATCGAGAAAATAGAACTGAAATGGAAAGTGGATGGCAAATTAAAAACCTAAGGTGAGATCTCCTCACTCAGATTTAAAATTAGTATTGCAGTTATTGGTTTGATTGTTTATCTGTTTGGATGTGCTATTAGATATTTTAGGATATATCTATATATAGCAGTATATACATATTGGCATATGTATATACTGGATTGTTGATTTCCCGCCTCGTATAGCGGATGAGACCCTATTGCGCCGTTAGTAAGCGGATTTATAAAAACCCATATACCGCGATAATTCCGTACTGGAGCGGAATTGGTATTGTGCTAACGTCTTTGGATGCAGGGAAACAGGTTGGAGGGATCCAACTGGATTCCTCACCAGTAGTTATTTATTTACAGGATTGATGTATATTCTGTTATCATATGTTGATATATGATGTTGTTGTTGTGATTGATCAATTGATGCTGTTGCATCATCGGATTCAAATTTTGAAGTTTAAAAATAACGAATTTAATTTTAAGAAGAGATTTTAAAAGTGATTATTTGAAAGTATACGTTTTATTTGAATCTTTGAATTGGTTTACTTTAAATAAATAAATGTTATAAATTTAAAGTTATGAAAATTTTAAATTGTGAAATATAACTGAAAAGTGATTTTGAAATAAATAGCCAAGTAATTTATAAAATAATTTAAGTTTGGATTTCTTTTGAATTACTAAAAATGATGTATATAAAGGATGTACAGAATTGATATTTATCAATTTAAAGTGTTGGAATTTTAAAACGAGTGTTTATAAGTGTTAGAGATTTATAGAATTATAAATTGTAAAGACATGAGATTTATAGAATTATAAATTGTGAAAATATGAATTTTTTAGATTTATAAAGTATGAAGTTATAAAATGGATGAAACGGTAGCATAAAAGATTTATAAGAGATTAACTTATAAATTTGATTTTTGCCTTTAAATGGAATATTGATTGAATTTGTAAATAAAAGGAGATTTATTAAATCGAAGTTGTTATAAAATAGAAATAGAATTTATAAACGTTGTTTTATAAATTCGAAATCAATGGGATTTGAGAAATTAAATATAGAAGATTTTTAAAGAAGATATATTCACGATTTTGGACAGTGAATATATTGTTTAGTAAAATGGATTCATTTGTGAAGAAGTAATATTTTAAAAGTGAAGTTGAAACATTTTAAAGATGTTTTAAAATGTATTATAAATCGAAAGCATAGATTTCCGCAGTTCTTGTTGAAATAGACGTTTTCGAGTAATTTAAGGAAATGGTGGACTATAACACTGTTGTTATAGTAAATGGTTTCCGAAAGGAAATATTTTTTTTAGTATCGGGATTTATATATCTATCTTAATTCGAATCCCTATACTAGTGACTTCGAGTCGTCGTAACGATGTTTTACGTAACATTCGTTTTGACCCAAATAAATGTGTTAAAAGAATATTTTCCTTAAGGAATGAAATATATACTTAATTTGATTTAAGTATATCGAATATTTTTCAAAGTGTTGAAAATAAATGATTTG
Source organism: Allium fistulosum (assembly GCA_030737815.1). NCBI lineage: Eukaryota > Viridiplantae > Streptophyta > Magnoliopsida > Asparagales > Amaryllidaceae > Allium > Allium fistulosum. The sequence continues at coordinate 1,435,414,565 of CM060903.1, forward strand.
TGAAATACTTATTTTTAAATAAGTAGGGAAATGCTTTTCCAAAATGAAACGAAGTGTTTTTTTTGAGAATTTATCTTCTTAAAGATAAATCGAAATTGAATATTTGAAAACGATTGATAAATCGAATATTAGTAGATATTCGAAAAATGTAAACTCAATATGGAATTTATAAAGGAAAGGGAAACTGTTTAGAAAAATAAACGTTGATTTATTTTTGAAGTGTGGAAATTTTAATATCTAGTAAAGATATTTTTGAAGATAAATAATTTGGAAAATTTTTTGGAATCTGATGAAGTTGCGCATCTTTATTGATAGTTAAATAACCGACTATCAATAATTACCTTTAGATAGGTATTTGTTGTGAATTGGATGAATTTGAGTGCCACACTTATTTTTGAAAAATCGCTCACTATTCGGGTTAGCCGGGAAAGGACCATGGGGTCGTATAACCCATTCCGAATATGTGATACGTCGTTATGAATCGCAATTGAAGACCGGTGTTGAAGACCGGATATTTTTGAAAACGGAAGGATTACCGTCGAGTTACTCTACATCGACTGATCTTCGATTTAGAGGTTTTATCACCCTTAGTGACGGGAAGTCCTGACGTGATTGAAAACTATCCGGAAATGCAAGGGCTTCGTGAGAAGTGCCTTCGGTTCTGTTCGATCCCGGAACAGACTTGTATGGATTGTGTGTCTGACGTTACAATTTGAGATATAAAGCTGATTTCTTTCAAATACATTTCTGTTGGTGGCGGAGAATTTATTCTCTTAGCTTAACACCCTTCTCTGAGACGTACGAGCTCAGAGGTTATGTAGTTGAAATTTATCAGCGATATATCCCAATTTGGTAACGTGGCATACTAAGTGTTGCTGTGAAATGATCGGTGTTTGATCATTTGCGATATGATCAATTGTTTGATCTTATATCTTTGTGATCATAGGTTGATCATTTTTGTTTGACCCGAAGCAGGGCTTTGTAGAAAGCGTAGCTTTGTGGACGAGACTTCATCGAGCCTCACACCCCGGAAATGGTCGAAACAGGACGAATGCAGCAAGGTTCTAGGGAGTAGCGCCCCTTAGTGTATGTCATTCCTTCTGGATAAAGGTGGTATCATGGTATGGAGCCCAGATACTTAACCTCTGTGGTTACTGCATTATTTTTTTCTATGTGGTTTGTTGCGAATCGGGGATCCTCGGGAAGATCGGTGACGATCGGGGGATGGCATACGCGTGTCAGTAGTTACCTATTTTTGCAGAGGTAACCCGGCCTTGTGTTGGCAGAGATCCGGTTAGGTTCTCGGGTCGTCTATTCCAGGGACGTACCCATCGTGGATAGGAAGTTCCTTAGCCTGACCATTTGTTGGAAATCCAAAGAAACAATACGCGACTTGTACGGTATTAGTTGTAGAACCTGCCATTTAATATGGTAGCTATAGCAGGCATAATATAATGGTACCTATGCTGGCTAAGATTTATATTCTACTTTCAAAATGTTTTCCACTATGCACTAGTAATAATATCAAAAATAATTTGATTTCGCGTAGTAAGCATCTTTGACTATCATAAGAAGAAGTCTCCTCCAAGTCTGCGTTTGCATTGTGTGTGTGGTGGGAGGTCTTATGGTAGTTTCATTTTCCAAAAGCATTGCGAATTGACTTTAAAAAAATTATTTTGTTGTTATAAAGAATAACTGTTTTACGATCTCACACCAGTCACCATGACTGACTCGGAGTTTATTGTTCCCTTCTAAACTCTGGGTGCCCACCAATTTCCACACGGGCAGCCTAGAGTTATATTATCAGGATATTCTGGATATTCTGGAGCTTGGAGATAAGCTGGAGATCGAGACGTAGTATTTGTATCTGATAGCATTTATTCCGCTGTGTATTCTGTATGAGGACAAGTATAAAACTGTCCATTGTTGTACTGAGTTGTATATTGACTCTGATGATTGATGTATGTATAAAATGATATAGTTCTTTGTTTAAAGATTATTCATTTATCTATTATATATTGTTCCGCTGCGATATGTGAGATTCTGATATTGTTTTCTGTTTCTGTTGTTGTACTGTTGTTCTCCTTCTTTCTTCTTCTGTTCTCTTCTTCTGCCTTTTTCTTCTTTCTAAAACCCTCACTTTTGGAGTTTCCGGCGTTCGATTTCTCGGCAGTCGATAAAGTGAGTATCGATGTTGAATTTTCGAAAGTCGAAAATTCCGGGATGTGACATTAACTCGGTAGGGGCCGCCCTCAGGCCTCTAGCTCTTTTCTCGGATCCATAGGCTTTTGTGGAATCTTCTATGCTGACCGAGCGAAGGCTTTGGCGGTGGTTTCTGTGGCTCCAATGATTTGACGCGAAGAGTTTTCTTTACATCCTTTCCCTTTTCACACCGCTTTGCTTCCTTTAGCTCCGCGATCTAGCACTCACGTCTAACACTTTGGTCTCCTTGAATGACTCCTACTCCATTTTCTGTAGGAAATTTCATTATTAAGCACCATGGGGCAAGGGCCACTTGGAAGCTAGCTAGGGTCGAGTGGCCCAAGAAAGCGATGTAAGAAGAAAAAATATCAAACACCATGAAGGCCGCAACCTGCACTCTCTTGTGGTCACCTTCACCTAGAACCACCAGTAGATCCACATAACCACAGGCTCTATCATCTCTCTGTTAAATCCTTGAATCTAGGATTTACATGGCTTCAGATCCTGACCATCCATCAGCATTTGATCATAAGCTTTTTTGAACAAGATATTTATTGAGCTACCACAATCAACCAAAACCTTTCTCACATTCGCCCACCCAATCACGGCTAATATCACCAAGGGATCCAGCATGGGCGCTTCGACCCCGTCTACGTCCTTACTATTATGCATAATATCATCTGTCATCATCTTAAGCTTTTTTGCCGGATCTCCATCTTCGACGGAAAAACAACTCTCATTCATCGCATGCTTTAAATAGCTTGCATACCTCTCCATCTCATTCCAGCTTTTCTCAGCCGGATGAGGTCCACCAGAAATCGTGTTAATAATCAATCTTGTTTCAAGCCTCATAGGCTCGTCTTCACTAGGCCCAACTTGGCCTCGTTGGAACGATTGTCCCTATGGATTAACACTTCCTTACATGCCATCCCATGGGGCTTTAACAAACTGCTGCAACCTCGTTTTCCTGATCAAATCTTCAATTATGTCATGCAAGTGCCTAAACTCATTTGTGTTATGACCGTGAGTCTCATGAAAGCAGCAGTACTTACTAGATCTCCATTCTTTTTTCATCGACTCTCTTGGAGGTGGTTTCTTGTATTGCACGGTACTATGTGTAGCAAGGTAAATATTCTCAATCGAATTATTCTACGGTGTGTAATATTTGTACTGCGGGAATCTCCTGTGGTTTTTGGAACCCAACTTCCTATCCATACCTTCTTGGTTATCCCTTTTTTGACTACTGCCCTTGTTTTCAACATTCATATCTATATTGCCGAACTCCCTCCGGTTTGCTTCATTGCAATATTACTTTGTACTACTTCAGCTAATTGTCCACTACCGTCTTTTCTAGCGGTTGTACTTTCCTCTTCCAAGCGCAAGAACTGATTCACCTTCCTATGGAAAACATCCATTGTTGTGGGGGTTTCATCGACGACCATCTTCAAAAATATGTTTCAAGATGTACACCCCTGATCATGGCCATTAGCACCATACCCTCTTTCGCATTACTCACCTCTGTCGCTTCCATATTGAATCTGCTAAAGAAGTCTTTCAATGACTCACCCGCTCCTTGGAAGAGGTTAATAGCGACATAACATCCTTCGGGCAAGTTGTATGCAAGCAGAACTGCTCAACAAACTTCCTTGCTAGTTGATCGAAAGATGATATGAACCTCGGCAGAAGCCAAGTGAACCACATCATTGCTACACCCTCAAGAAAAATCGGAAAACATTAACCCCTGATAGCATCAATCTCCCTAGCCGTGTCCATATGTCACTCGTACTTCAACAGGTGTTTCCTTGGATCTGACGTTCCACCATAGGACAACTTTGTCGGCATTGTGAATCTCTGAGGATATTCCTCACGTAAATTCCCCTCGGTGAATGGATTCTTATTATGAGAAGAGCCTCATTCATCGTTGTTTCCGTGCTGTGTTTCATTCACTTGTTTTTTCACCATTTCCGCCAAAGAGATTCTAGTTCCATTGGATCTGCTGAACGGCAAAAATCATAGGTTGTCCTAAGTGTTTGGCCTGGCAAACGGTCTCGGTTATTTCCACAATACTTGGGTTCTAATAAATTTGGGAAAACCTTTTGTCTATTTGTTCTGTTATTTCGATTTTTACGTGGCGGATCAGCAGTAGCCATTGGAAGTCCAGCATTCTATCCATCAGCAACATGACCAACATCATCATCCAGGTCATCAGCACCTTCATTGACCAAATCAAGGATGCAGGGTCTGGTACTGATCCTTGGACTTGGATCAGTACCAATCCGTAAACCTTCACCTTGGGTGGTATTCAATCTTACCTTTGAAGTACCAATTTCCTTTCTCTTCATTTTCTACTTCTCGATTCTATAATTTCCATCGAACTATGAAGAGCGGTACCCCTCTAGATCGAAAGCCATCAACTCTCTCATGTTCCTTATATGACTATGGGTTAGTTGGTTTAGTAAATCAAGGCTCTCCTTCGTCTTCTTATTCATCTCATCCTGAATTTCCTGCATTTTATCTTTCATTCCTTCATCATCTGGTCCATCTCAACTCTCGTTATCATATCTAATGGGTTTTGGATTTCAACAGCACTCGGTTGTGCAACTCCTTCAACATGTTGAGATCTAGCATTCTCAGCATCATTGGCAGGCCTGAAAGCGGTGGATTTCTCTTTTCGAGGAGCCATAACTCAAAATAATCCTTTTGTAAATTCTATTGGAATCTGAATAGCCACGGAATGCAACAACAATACTAACTGATCTACTTTGTGGATAGGCTATCCAAAAGTAAAAAATAGGTCCTAACAAACTAAGGTCAACGTTCTCAGTGAAAGCACTAAAATGTTTATAATAAAAGTTGGCACAAACACCCAAAGATTAATAGGAGAGAATATAATAATGAAAGTAACTTGAAAATGAGGAAAACAATAACATATAGAAATTATAGTATTTCGGCTAATCAGAGGCCTACGTCAACTTAAAATTTGTTGAAGTTTATGATGGGCTTCTATAAAGTTGTTCTTAGGGATCGGTGACGATCCATGTACAAAAAAATATAAGAATTTATTAAACAACTAAAAAGATCCCTCAAACTATGCCCCTCCTCCTCTATTTATAGCTGCAGGTCGTCGAAAAATTCTACCCAATGTTCCCCACGTTCAGGGGGTTTAACTAAAGAGATCGTGGCCACGTAACAAATATTCAAAGATCGGTACTGATCCATAAAATTTCCTTCTGGATCTCCATTTAACTCATTCGGGTGATTTTTTGCTCATGTCTTTGTCTTTGTTGCTTTATGTGCATTGCTAAAGGCTTGAACTTGATTGAACGTCTTGGTACAGATTTAGAGTGTTTGACATGTGCATTGGTCGTGGTAATTGACACGCACTTGTGATCCATCCCACACATCATGAGCTAGTTTGTTAACATCTTAACTAGACAGGGCATGAGGCGAGTAACAATTTGGAGGAGCATTTAGGGATCGGTACCGATCCCTATTCAAGGATTGGTATCGATCCTCTTCTTTCTCTTGAATGGTGAAATTTTGGGTTTGATGAACATCCACAAGGTGTGTTGGATTTCATTTGAATATTCTTTACTATCTCTGCATTATATTCCTTGATCTCGCCTGACACCTGAGTTCGGCTGCTATTGCTCTAGATTCCTTCTTGATAACTTCCTAGTCTAATAGACTTGATTCATCCAAATATGGCATGGTCATAAGGCTAGATTACAATGTGACTCTTAAATAGAGAAGGTAGTAAGTTAAAACACATTTTAAATTTATTGAACATGCTTGTTAAGTAAAGTGAAGCTACTGTTGTGCATATACTCTTAGGATGTAGTAGAGTATTATATGAATATGAGCTTAAGTTATGGAATGGTTTTTAAAAAAAGAAATGTTTAATATGAAATTTTATTTAATAAAATGCTTTTTAAATGAGGATAAGTCTTTATAAATGTTTATAAACTTAAGTAATGTTTTATGAAATGCTTCATAAATAATTTTAATATTAAATGAGAGACACTATATGTGAAAATAAATGTGAATTAAAAAGAAATTAATGTAGTTAAGAAACTAATGGAATAAAGTATGTAAATTGTATGTAGATTATTTTATTCGTATGACAGTTCTTGATCTAGGATTCGAGTATATGATTTCGAGGTGGTTTACACCAGTCCAAACAAGGATTTTTCACTCGATTCTTGACGGCGAACACTTAACACGGATTCTTGATATGATTTTGAAGTTTTTTTATCATAATATATGACTATATAAGGAGAACAGAAGTCTCTAATCAAGGATCCTGATCGGAGTCCGCACTAGAGAGGTCAGGTGATCTATACTACTTTGGAAGTGAAATCTATGTGATCAAGCAAGTGATCGAATTGATAGTGCGTAAGGATGGTCAATGTACATCGTACTGGCTTTAAAATATTTGAATGTTATGTTTTGTTGGCATGTTGAGGTTTGGAGAATGACTCTTCGAGTTATTTGAGGTAACATGGAAAAATCGACTAAGTAATAACCAGAGGCTGTTGTGTGAAAGGTAAGCTTAGTAGGTTATTTATCATCCTTGTGTGATGAGAAGGTTTTTGAACCTAGGCAAACCATAACCTATGTTTAGTAGTAACTGTGAATACTGTATATTGATGTATGATTGTTTCTTTGGTTGCTCATGTTGGAATTTCAAGGATGAAATATTCTAGGTGGGGGAGAATGTAACGACCTGGAATATCAAACACTTCGTATTAAATATCTGAATTATTTAAATATTTTAATCTTAAATTTAATGTGATTAAATTGATTTAATAACCTTGTTAACCCTATTTAAATAGTAACTAATTAATGAAAAATTATTTTAGAAAAATGTTTACAAAAATAAATAGTTCGAAGAAATATCGATGATGTGACCAAAAATCGTTTTATCGATAAACGACCTCAAAATGCATGAAATGATCATCCTAGGGCACTATCTAGGATTGTGATGAAACTACTATCATGCAGACTGGAATAATAATGTGATGTTCGTTGACAAGTTTAATGGCGATCGAATGTATTATGTAATCGTACAAGCTCGAAATATGCGTTGAATTAATTTTAGAAATTAAATACAATATATATTATATTATAAATAACCCCACCTTCTCTCACTCTCCCCACTTTATTACTATTATCTCTTTCTCTTACCGTAAACTCCAAAACACAGCCGCCTCCTTCCATGAATTTAATAAGGAACTAAGAGCGATGAGAGAGGCCAACGTTGGATTCGTTGAACTCCTAGCGAAGTGGGGATCGAATTTATATGGACATTGGTTCATGTGGTGCTACTTGGTTGTGCTTGAATTATTCATTCCATGACTAGGGCTCCATTTTGGTAGAGCTAAAGAGGGAGTTCGGCGAAATGGAGAGCGTGGTTGTTTTTCTCTTGGCGACGTACATCCTCCAGCGTCGGCGACTTGACCTCCGTTTGAGCATAGCAAAACACGACCTAACATGGTTGAGCACAGGCCGTGAGTGTTGCATTTTTCATAGTGGGATCAAGCTTCATGCGATTGGATGGCATGCGGAAAGAACGTGAAGTTGAGTGCAATGTAATCGACAGTTCACGATTTTGTCGAGTAGAGAAGGAGAAATCGAAGAGGGAAGAAGAGTAGCTTTAGGTTTCTTTATGCAAGCGTGTCACTGTGCATGGGTAATTTGGGGGAGAAGGAGTTTAAGGTAATTAATTTATATTTATAATTCGAATTCTTATAAAATTCATATCTTTTGCATACGAGGTTCAATCAAGACGACGTCTTTGTCGTTGCACTCGTAGTGAGATTATCTACGACTTGATTTGGCTTAGTCATGGGTGAGTTTACTCACTATTGAATTATATATGTTATGCATATAATGTTTATTGTGTTAAATATAAGTAAAAATATATAACAATGCAAGTTATTACTTTTGGACCCCTCCTTCCTTTGGAAAGCAAGTGACAATTTTATATGTAGTATAATCTCTCTTATATCCCTCTAAAACATGTATAATGGCCAAGATTTTTTGTTTACGTGTTTGATAATGTTATATGTGAAGTTGAAGTGTGTTGTAAATGTTTGAAGCGAAATAGTCACTATAAATGCACTTTGAAATCCCTTGTATTTAACATATGTTAAATTAGTTAAAATTTGAATGTATTGTTAAAATATATATTTGATTGTTTTGTACACATGTTTTAGTGTATTTGACATAAAGGAATTTATTTGAGGAGTTAAAAGAATTGTGAATGAAAGCTATGGAAGTTAGAAGCGAGAAGGTCGCTATGGATGCATATTGAAAATGCCTTGTGTTCGGCGATTTTTAAAGTTAATTTTGAAAGACATCCTAGAGGCTTCTTTGCATTTTCAATAAGTATTAAAGTTTACTTATTACTGAAAAAATACAAAAGTTTAAATATATATTTTAATAATTATTTATGAATTTTAAACTAAAGGGTTTTAAATTATAAAACATGTTTTACATGGTTTTTAAATAAATTATAAAATAAGTATTTTTAAGTGATATTTAAAATAAATGCTTTAAACCATAGTATAAGACCTTTTAAAGTATTTTTAAATATATATAATTTTTAAAAAATTAGTTAAAGATTTTATTAAAGTATTAAAAAGCTTATTTAATTTAATATCTTTTAAATTATTTTAGAATTTTATTGATTATATTAGCTTATAAATAAATTAATGCACATATAAATATATACATCATTTTAAAAATTTGTTAGTAAATATATAAGTTCAGAAAAGTAAGTTAGTTATAAATGTAGTAAAGGAAGTTTGGATTTTTAACACTTAAGTTAAAATAAATCATTTTGAGAAGTTAACTAAAAGTGTATTACTTTAATTAATAAGTGTGATGTTACACCTATATTTCTCGAATGTAGTCAAGGGAAGATCGATACAAATACTGAGCCAAAAGAACTCCCCTCACAATGACAAGAGCTGAAAGGGAAATCTAAAAAATTCAAGCTTTTTTTAAGGAATTAGAGTAAGGAAACTTTGGCAATGGAAGCAAGCTTTCCTCTCAAATAAAATATGAACTTGACTAGGTTCAAACTAATTTATTTAACAATCCCACTTCTGTTTCTTTGTCTAAATAGGAACAGGTATTGATCATCAAGCCCAAGGAAGCACATTACTCTAAAGCTGCCATGGTGTTCGTCGACGGAAATTCTATCGGTTTAGAAAACCGTCGAACAAATTTAGAATTAAAAATAACCGCAAGCGCATGGCGTACACTTGTAGTACGTGGCGAATACGGGTCGATCCGCAGGGAATTGATGATTTTAAAAATCTATTCAATCAAATTATACCAAAGTCGAGAGATTGTTAAGCTAGAAAAATGAGAAAACTAACAAACTAGCAAAAGAAAATAGATAAAAATATGAGAGTTAAATGACAATTTAGAGATAAATCCACTCTTTAGATCATATAATTCAACAATTAATGAAATTATGATCTCTTTTTTTGGTCATAAGTGAGTTTAAATGATGTGTTTATCATAAGTATAGCTCATTTGTGCTATTAATTAGCTCAACATAAGCCATCAAACTATAATACAACCTTTAAACCACTTACTAACTCTCATGAAAATGACAACAAAGTTGAAAATGAAATCTATTTTAAGTATGGCATATTAACTATTAATTAGAAATATAGACCATCAAATTTGAATTTCAAATCACTTTCTTATGCCATAATCATATTTGATGAAGAGGCATTTGTGTTAGTGATTGTTTAAGCATAGCCTATTTGGTGTCAACAATATAGGCTATCAAATTCAAATCAAAAAAAACAAATTAAACCACTTCAAGCATTGTCATTAAGCACAAAAAGAGAGCTATAATTATCAAAATGTTGAAGCTACATGATTAGAGGCTTCATTACCCCTAAATTGAAGGGATTAGCCTCTCATATTTGTTATCAAAACAACAAATGTAGCTAGCAACATGAAAGCAAAAGGAAAGGAAAATTAAAGCTAATGGAAAAGAGAAGCTAATTAACAAGAATTAAAACTAGTCTACTTTGCATGAATGTAAATTACACTACTAGCATAAGAAGAGAAGAAGCATGTAAATAAAAGAGAATTACCATTGCATAAAAGAAAGAAAAATTACATGAAATAAAATGGCTAAGTAGCCATGAAAAAGAAGAGAGAAAAGCTTTGATTTATTTCCTAAGCTAAAAACTAAGTAAGAGAGACTAAGAGAGAGGGTTACATGAAATATAAGGGGATTTTATACATATGCTAAACCCTAATTCATATTTTTGGGGAATGCCCAAAATACCCTCTTAGGAAGTGTGGTGGCCAAGTTATCATTAGCTTCAATAATCCCTCACTTAAATGTACATGAAGCCATTAATTCCATAAGCATGTGCATTAGCCTCTAATTTGTACATTAAGGTAGGTGGGTAGGTGGGGTCCTCCATTATCTTCACTTTGAATTATTTCCATCTTCATTTGTTCTCTTCGCTCTTGTGCATGCATATATCATCATGAAACCACTTGTATATGAATTTAAATTCCTACAAAATAATATAGAAATTGTCAATTAAATTTTCTCAAATTAATATATGCACAAAAATGACCATTTTGCCCTTGGATGATGATGAATATGTGACAATTTGAAAATGATATGAATTTTGGTTTAAACAGGTTAAAATACCCGATATAATCATTTATTTAATTTAAATAGATTAAATATGGTGGTAAAAATATGCACATTTACGTGCACATCAAATACTCCCACACTTATCTATTTATTCGTCATCGAATAAAGAAAAACTAAGATAAATCTGTTTTCGTAGGGAGCACGATTGCATTGAGCATATGCAACAAGCCGTTAAACCTCTGGTTGTCCCCAGTAGGACGAGTGTTGTCTCGTGAGGGTTTTCAGCGGATACTACCCACAAAATCCAAATGCAGGATGAAAATATTTACAAAATGCAAGATTTATTTACAAAGATGTGAATGCAAGTTTTTGAAAATATTTACGAATGAAGGATTTACTTTTAAATTAACACAAATAAGTTAAATATAGGTTTGGTCATTATCTTGAAATTTAAGTCATTTACTCATCAAAATTTCCAACAAAAATTAAGTTATCATAACAAATAGACAATAGTTTAACTCGTTGTTTTGGTTGATAACACAGTTTAATTTCAAATGGATCCTTAGTTGATTATCAAAGTTTTTCAAAGTGGTATTTTCATTTCTTTTCAATAACAAATCAAATCAAATAAGTTTAAATGGTGCTTGGATTTCATTTTCTTACTCTCTCCATTTTTTTCTTTTGAAAATTTTATTGATATTAACAATATTTACATATGCCTAACTCAGATAAACTGAGGCCAGATATATTACCCATGCACTGCCTTGCGGACTGATGTGAGGGGAATACAGAGCGTGGCGAGTGAACACACGAATGTGAACACTTATTGACTGTAGGCGTTATTAGTAAAATAATTTTTATATACACACACCTAACTCAGATAAACTGAGGCCAGATATACCGATCGTGCACTGCCTTTCGGGCTTACGTGAGAAGGGTACAGAGCATGGCGAGCGAACACACGAGTATGAACACATGACTCTAGGTGTTATTAAAAATATATACATATATACAAGAATTTTTTTTTTTGAAAGAGAAAGTTTCGCAAAATTATCTTAGCACTATTTAACTTAGAAGACAAAAAAAATGTTATATCTTTACTTTAAATCAACCACTTTTTAAAACAAAAATTTTTCAACTAAGATATATTTCATAATTAACACGTATGAATCTTCCTATATACTAGTTAAACCATTGTTATTTGTAATCAAACTTCATTTTTGTTAAGACAAATAAATTTTCAAAAATTACAGTAAACCAAAGCCATATATTTATCATATAGTGTTTCTTTAAAAATAAATCAAAATGCTTAAAAAAAATTGTTTTGGGATTTTTTTTAAATTTTTTTTTGAGTTTTTAAAAGAAAAGGCAAAAATAAATCATGACAAAATGATAATTATTACCACAACTTCCTTAATGCCAAAGCATGCAAAAGCAAGATACATTAAGTTGAAGATTTAGATCATATCCTCCATACTGGCCAGAAGGTAGCTAGTGAAGCATTTCTCTTTCCATCTAGGGTGCATCCTCGGATAACATTAAAACAGACTCTATTGACAGGTTACATTTGCTTTGCCTTTCCTAAGACCAGACTGCTTTTTTGTCTCAGGCCATTACTGATGAGGAGATTAAGGATGCTCTTTTCTCTATCCCTAAAGACAGCTCAGGAGGTCTTGATTGATTCAACTAAAGCTTCTTCATTACTTATTGGCCTCATATTAGTTCGGATTTCATTAAAGCTATCCACAATTTCTTCCAAAGTGTGAAGATGCTACAGGGAATGAATTCCACCATCATTTGCAGTATCCCAAAGATTGAATGCCCCACAAAAGTTAGTCACTTTAAACCTATAAGCTGCTACAATACAACTTATAAATGTATCTCAAAAATTCTAGCCAGAAAGCTCAAGTATGTTTTGCCATCCTTAGTCCCCTTAAATCAAAGTGCTTTCCTCCTAAGAAGGAACATTATTAATAACATTCCCTTGACACATGGGATACTAAGAGGATATGATATTAAAGCTCTGAATCCTAGATACTGCTTGAAAATAGATCTAACAAAGGCTTATGATACAACTAGCTGGAAGGTTTTATCCTATACCTTAGCTAGGATGGGATTTCCTCCAGCTTTCATCAAGTTAGTGATAACTTGCATTTCAATTGCAAGTTTTTCTATGTAGGTAAATTCTCATGTTTATGGCTTCTTTAAAGGGAAACAAGGCATAAGGCAAGTTGATCCCCTTAGTTCTTACCTTTTCCTAACCATAATGGAGCTCATAACACCCGTATTGAATCACAAGTTCTCCTGCAAAGAAATTGACTATCACCCAAAATGCAGAGACCCTCAATTTACTAGCTTGTGTTATACTGATAACCTCCTTATTTTTACAAGCCTAATTTTATCTCATTGAGCAATATTTTCCAAACCTTATCATGCTTTCACAAGTTAACATGCCTTCGAATAAAACTTGCAAAAACTTCTATGATATATTTTTGCATTCATGAGAATGAGATGAACTTTCTTATTGCTTCTTTCAATATTTTCCCTTATGTCATAGAGATGTGCTACCTTGGAATCCCTTTAACTACCTCCACGATTAAGAAGCAGCAATGGTTGAAACTTTATGAAAAGATAACTTGTAGGCTTGGCCAATGTAATAATAAGCACTTATTATCTACATGCAGGCTAATAATCATAAATTCTATAGTTTTCTTGATGCAAGTTTATTGTTCTAGGGTTTTCCTCCTCCCGAAAAAGCTAGTGTATATGATACATTGGGCTTGTAGTCACTTTCTATGGTCTAGTTCCCCATTCTAAAAAAAACAGTTCCTTTCTCCTTCTTCAAGGTCCAAAAGTGAAAGAAACAGGGTGGTATTGTTGTCATAAATTTTGGTTTCCTTAGAATAAGGCAGTTAATGTTGTTCACCTGACTAATATTATCAGCAGTAGCACATCTATATGGAAGTTTTGGTGCCTCAAACATTATGTTGGTAGCAAAGATTTCTGGCAACTATAAGCAAAGCCAAATGCAAGCTGGGTTTTGGAGCATCTTGATTGGTTTGAGGGATAACTGAAGCCACACTTTCAACTTGCTTTGTGTAGAGATTCAAGTGCTTCTTTCTGGTCATCCCCATGGGTAGATAAGGGGATGGTTATCAAGGATAGGCTTAATTACATGAAGATGACTGTAACACCCCTAATTTTAAATAACATTATTCAGGAGATTTAATTAGATAAATTAAATAGAATAATATAAAGATTAAAGTGGTTAAGAGATTGAGATCTGTATAATTATAAGGTAGTCATGCCTTAAGTAATGAATGAACAAATGAAAATTTAAAATGAAGTAAATGTAATAAGATAAGGGAAAAATAGGAATTGGTTATATTCTTATACCCTAAACCCTTATTCCAATTTCATTTACAACATTCATAAACAAAACTAAACCTAGAGCTCGGCCGGCCACCACTAGAAGAAAACAAGAGAAAGATAAGCAAGAATTCCAAAAGGAAGCTTAATCAAATCAATTCATTGGCAAATCTTAAACTCCTTAACAACAAGTTAAGGTGAATAATAGATTACATCACATTTTTATTGCTTTTGGTTTCTAGATATGATCCGAAATTATTTTGAAAGTAAAATGCCATGTTTTGATTGTTTAAATTGATATATATGCTTGTTGATGATTTATGTTGTTTCATATAGATTTTATGATAAGAATTGATTTGAAAAACCTATTAGATGACATCCAAATGGCTTGCGTTTTTGACAAAAGGTCAGAAATATTATTTTAGAGATGGGTTTCAAGTTTCATAATTTTCTAGGTTGTTGTGGATTTATTATGAATTTTCTAGTAAAGAAAATGAGTAAATTGGGTATAAATTAATTTCAACTATTATATGTTAGCTTTGTTTCATAAATTAAGATATGTTAGAAAACATATTAAAAGTGATTTGTGGGAATTTTTGGAGAATTTTCCGAAGTATTTTATTAAAGATATAAAATTATTTAAGGTATGAGACTTAAATGTTTTATATGTTTATAAAAGGAGAAGGGACAATTTGCTAAATGTTTTAATTTGTTAATTACTGAATTTGGCAGCACTTTTAGAAAAGATATTGAAAAAGAATTGGCAATCAATTATATATTGACATATAAGGCAAGTTAGTTGGAAAGATATTACTTTAAAAAGTTAAAAACCAATTTTGTAAAGGATTGTTGCTTCGGCACTTTCGGTAGCCACCTTTCAACCCCAACTACCACCTCCAACCTAGTCAAAACCAATACACATGGTCTCAATGCCTTGGTACATAGTGGATTGGACATATGCGAAAGGTATAAAGTTGAAACATGCTTTCGAAGAGGTAGGAGTAGTCTTTATAAACTCAGAACTATTTTGGTTACAAAATGAGGCTTTCGAAGGAAATAGCTTTCGACTTAGTCAAATACGCTTTTGTTTTAGAAAAGGGCTTTTGAAAGAGGTCGCCGCCTTTTGTTTTTAAAATACGCATTCGAAGGGGTTAAATCCCCTGCTGTCGCATTCAACCTTTCGAATCAATTCCTTCAAAAGGGTTCTTTTGTCTTAAACTTTGAAGCCGCTTCCCCATGCTTTTGAAAGGGTTCATTTCAAAACCATCCACTTTCTTTTACTTAGGAATAATGCTTTTGAAAGAGATGCTTTCATCCCAGTTCTTTTAAGACCCTTAGATATATTGAAAGTTAAATCCAAAGGTTTCGAAAGGAATGGTTTTAAAAGGTTTCGAAGCTATGTTGCACAAACTTTTACTTGGACCCAATGATTTCAAAAGGTTTGTTTTAAGCAAGGAATTTAATACTTTCGAAAGGAATATAATATAGGTTTTGAAGGGGAGGTACCCAGTGTTTTCAAAAGGTTTATATTAGTCTTTAAATGGAAGGTTTCCAATGCTTTCGAAAGGCAAGTTTTAAAGGATTTTGAAAAGTGGATGTCTAAGATTTTATAAAGCTTTCAAAAGGATACCTTCAATGATTTCGAAAAGGTATATTTTGGCATTTCGGCCTAGTGTTTCAAGGTATAGTAGTTAACTTATTTTGACAGGGTTGCTTTCAATGGATTCAAAAGGTATTGTTTAAATTTTTTAAGCAAAGATTTCGAATGGTTTAACTTGGCATCATGGCCTAAGATCTTTTAAGTTAAGGAGGGTTTTTAACTTACTTTGGAGGGATAGATAATCCCATTATATCTCATCAACATTGTTTTGTGTAAAGTATATATATGATGGCAAAGAGATTTGAATAAAGCTAATATATATTTTCCTTTTTTAAGTATGATTTAAGGGATTAAATCAATTTGAAAGAAATGTTTTCAAGGAAAAATTTGATGGGGTAGTTAACCCTAAGTGAATGACTCAAATATTAGAATACCATATGGGACCGGTATAGGGTCGTGCTCTATACTTTAGCTAATAAGCCCCTAGCTAATAAGTCCAAAATTCTAGTGTGTAGGGCTTTGTCACATGTAAGACTAAAATGATGTTACACGCCGAAAGGAATATACAGAGAGAAGATAAGTTACTGGTGAGCCCGCAAAACCATTAGGTTCAGTTGACCCTAGAGAAGATAGTTAAGGGCAGTCAACCCAGAAGTATGTCTAATAGATGTTACATAATTGAGTATGTCTGGTAGGCCCGAGTTAGCTAATTGTTAATAGTTAGTCAAACAAAACTATATTTTTGGGGATAGATAGTCCATTAATTACCTGATTTATGTGTATATATGATATTTCTATTATTGCTTTAATCAGTTTGATTGCAGAATTCTGATTTGCAAAAGAAATGTTTTGAAAGGGATATTAGTGAGGGGAAACCCGTTCCGCTAAGCGGCGTGGTCTCACTTAATATTAGTAAACAGAGATGTAATAATATTATTCACAACAGGCTTTATGTCTGACTCGAAGTTTATGTTTTCCCCTTAAACTCTCGGGTGCTCAAAATTTAATTTGAGTAGATTAAGAGTTAAGCTTTTTTAGGTTTAGTAGGTTGGACGAATAAGCTTCTGACGACGTGCATGAGGCAAAGCTAGCTATATAGGAGCTATTTAGTTTTATTTCCGCTGTGTTGTATTAGGACTAATTTGTCTATTTAGTACTCTGATCATCGAAGGGGGCATCTTCATATGTCGTTCTTGGCATAATTTGTAATAATTATATTTGATCAAAACCTGGGAATCGATTATGGGATTGTAATTGAATACGAGATATTAACTTGAATAATCAGAAAAGTTGTTTTTAAATCTGTGTTGGTTTTATTCCATATTCATGGGCTTTTGATATTATGGATACCATTAACATTATCGTATTTTTTCACCGGAAGTTAATACTATGGATGATTGCAGCATCTGTAGCGCTTAGCTTCAGGACTCAAGATAGGGGATGTTACAACATTGTATCAGATCATAGGTTTATGAAAATATTAATAGAAATTTCAAACTTAAAATGATTTGTGAAAACATAATACTAATGAATTAGAGAAAAGATTGGGGTAAGGGATAATGCTATAGTAACATACTTGTATTTGCTATATATGAGTATACGCTTTATCTCTATTCTCCCATCTCTCTTAAGCTATTCTTCTATATCTTACAAAGGCTCAAATGCAGATTTTACGGACATAAGATATGGATGCAAGAAGTGAAAGAGTTAACCTGGGTGGAGGAAGCACCACAACCAATGGAATACCAAACCAAACACTAGGAGGAATCTAAGTCGAGCACAAGCTCCTAATGTGGGTGCTAGAGTGCCACAAGTTGATATGGGAGCTATGTACCTATTCTTCATCAACATGATGCAGGCACAAGTTGCTGATGGTTTAGTTGGAGGAAATGCTGAAGGAGGAAATCAGGGAGCTCCAATGGTCAATAACTATGCTGTATTGAGTAGAGATTATGCCAGGCTGGGAGGAAAACCATTTATCGGGACTGAAGATGCATGGAGAATTGGTTACTTCACTGCGAGAGGATTTTTGCTGATTTGGGGCTTAATGATTAGAAGAAAAGGATACTTGCTTCTAGGCAGTTGTAGGGAGCAGCACTACACTAGTGGAACAATGTTACGTTAGGAGTTAATGAGGAGACCATGACTTGGGCTGAGTTTAGCAGAAGGTTTAAGGAGAGCTTTATGTCGGAGATTGCTAAGTCAACTCTGCTCAGGAAGTTTGTTGAGTTAGAGCAGAGTGCTTGAGTATGCAACCAGATTTGAGGAGCTATCAAGATATGGATATACTACAGTTGATACTGTTATCAAGAGGAATGAGAAGTTCATTCGAGGGTTGAAGCCTGAGTTTGCTAAGGCCACATTATGGAATACTAAAGATGCATGCGATGTAGTTGTTGAGATGGCTTTAAGACGGAAGAGATGCATTCTTATCTTGAGGGTAACAAGGCAGGGGGAGCTCAAGGAGGGCAGAACTAGAAGAGGAAGTTTTTCCACAACAAGGGAGCTCAGAAGGGTGGAGCTACCAAGAAGGGAAATGCAAAAGTTATTTGTTGTAAGTGTGATAAGAAGGGACTCATAAGCATAGTGTATGCATTGTCCGGTATATATATCCATTTAAAAAATCAAAACATGGCAATTTACTAAATAATCAAAACATGGCATTTTACTTCCAAAATAATTTCGGACCATATCTAGAAACTGAAAGCAATAAAAATGTGATGTAATCTATTATCCTCCTATCGAATTCGCAACCCTTAAGGAAGTAACTAGTTATGAGGGTTCTAGGTTAAGCTTATCTACCAAACAATGAGATATAAAAGAATGTGATGCGCTAGTATCAAATAGAACTCTAACTGATACACCATTAATTGAAAGCGTACCTCCCAACACAGCTTTTCCCTTTTCCTTTGTTGTTGGTCTCGAGGTAGCTGGCTCCAATGCAAACACTTTGCCTTTTCCATCCTTGGCTGGCTCCTTGCACTGGTTCTTATAATGTCCAATTTGATAACTTTTAGCTCATGAGTCCCTTCTTATCACACTTACAACAGATATAAAATTATTTAAGGTATGAGAGTTAAATGTTTTATAAGTTTGTAAAAGGAGAAGGGGCAATTTGCTAAATGTTTTAAATTGTTAATTACTGAATTTGGCAACACTTTTAGAAAAGTCTTTGAAAAAGAATTGGCAACTAATTATATGTTGACATATAAGGAAAGTAAGTTGGAAAATATTACTTTAAAAAGTTAAAATTCAGTTTTGTAAAGAATTGTTGCTTCAGCACTTTCGGCAGCCACCTTTCGACCCCATACTACCGCGTCCAACCTAGTCGAAACCAATACACATGGTATCAATGTCTTGGTACGTAGTGGATTGGAGATAGGCGGAAGGTATAGAGTTGAAACATGCTTTCAAAGGGGTAGGAGTAGCCTTTATAAACTCAAAACTATTTTGGTTATAAAATGAGGCTTTCGAAGGAAATAGCTTTCGACTAAGTCAAATATGCCTTTGTTTTAGAAAAGGGCTTTCGAAAGAGGTTGTCGCCATTTGTTTTTAAAATAAGCATTCGAAGGAGTCGAAACCCCTGCTTCCGCATTCAACCTTTCGAACCAATGCCTACGAAAGGGTTCTTTTGCCTTAAACTTTGAAGCCGCTTCTCCATGTTTTTGAAATGGTTGGTTTCGAAACCATCCACTTTCTTTTACTTAGGAATAATGCTTTCGAAAGAGTTGCTTTCACCCCAGTTCTTTTAAGACCCTTAGATATATTGAAAGTTAAACCCAAAGGTTTCGAAAGGATTGGTTTTAAAAGGTTTCGAAGCTATGTTCCACAAACTTTTACTTGGACCCAATGCTTTTGAAAGGTTTGCTTTAAGCAAGGAATTTTAATACTTTCGAAAGGTATATAATGTAAGTTTCAAAGGGGAGGCACCCCAGTGTTTTTGAAAGGTTTACTTGAGTCTTTAAATGGAAGGTTTCCAATGCTTTCGAAAGGCAAGTTTTAAAGAAGTTTGAAAAGTGGATGTCTAAGGTTTTATAAAGCTTTCGAAGGGATACCTTCAATGATTTCGAAAGGTATGTTTTGGCCTTTCGGCCTAGTGTTTCAAGGTATAGTGGTTAACTTATTTTGAAAGGGTTACTTCAATGGATTCGAAAGGTATTGTTTAAGGTTTTTAAGTAAAGATTTCGAATGGTTTACCTTGGCTTCATGGCCTAAGATCTTTTAAGTTAAGGAGGGTTTTTAACTTACTTTGGAGGGATAGATAATCCCATCATATCTCATCAACATTGTTTTGTGTAAAGTATATATATCATGGCAAATAGATTTGAATAAAGCAAAAGTATATTTTCCTTGTTTAAGTATGATTTAAAGGATTAAATCGATTTGAAAGAAATGTTTTCAAGGAAAAATTTGGTGGGGTAGTTAACCCTAAGTGAATGACTCAAATATTAGAATACCATATGGGACTAAAATGATGTTACATGCCGAAAGGGATATATAAAGAGAAGATAGGTTATTGGTGAGCCCGCAAAACCATTAGGTTCAGTTGACCCTGCAGAAGATAGTTAAAGGCAGTCAGCCCAGAAGTATGCCTAACAGATGTTAGATAATTGAGTATGCCTGTTAGGCCCGAGTCAGCCAATGGTTAATAGTTTGCCAAAAAAATTATATTTTTGGGGACAGATAGTCTATTGATTACCAGATTTATATGCATATATGATATTGCTATTATTGCTTTAATCAGTTTGATTGCAGGATTCTCATTTGCAAAAGATATATTTTAAAAGGGATATTAGTGAGGGGAACCTGTTCCGCTAAGCAGCATGGTCTCACTTAATATCAATAAACCGAGATGTAACAGTATTATTCACACAAGGCTTTATGTCTAACTCAAAGTTTATGTTTTCCCCTTATACTCTCAAGTGCTCAAAATTTAATTTGAGTAGATTAAGAGTTAAGCTTTTTCAGGTTTAGTAGGTTGGACGAATAAGCTTCCGAAGATGTGCAGGAGGAAAAGCTAGCTATATAGGAGCTATTTAGTTTTATCTGTTATGTTGTATTAAGACTAATTTGTTTATTTAGTACTCTGATCATCCAATGGGGCATCTTCATATGTCGCTCTTAGCGTAATTTGTAATAATTATATTTGATCAGAACTTGGGAATCAATTATGGGATTATGTAATTGAATATGAAATATTGACTTGAAATGTAATCAGAAAAGTTGTTTTTAAATCCATGTTGATTTTATTCCATATTCATGTGCTTCTGATATTATGGATACCATTAACATTACTGCATTTTGTCACCGAAAGTTAATACCGTGGATGACTACAGCATCAGTAGCGCTTTGCTTCGGGTCTCAAGATAGGGGATGTTACAATGAGACAAATTGGGATTACTTTGTAGGCAAGAGTTGTTGCTTATATTTCAGGACGCAAGGTTGTTTTACCATATTACAGTAACTACATAGTTAGATTGCTATGGAAGATGATCTCCACTGCCAAGGTTGAATTCAAAGAGCAAGAGGACCTTTTATGGGAGGATAAAGGCATCCTAGCACAAAGGTTGTATACAAGCTGTTGACTAAAGTAGGTTCCGATTCTTGGCATACCAGAATCTGGGACAATTATGGTTATCCCAAACAAGACCTATTCATGTGGAGAGTTCCCAAAAATGCTATTCTTACCCAAGATAAACTTGTTTACAGTGGGCTTTTATCCTCTTCATGTTGCTTCTTTTTTAGGCAACACAATGAATCGGATTCCCATTTTTTTCTTTCAATGTCAGGTTACTATTTCCGTCTAGATTGAAATAAAGGATCGGTGCTTAGTTCGATGTGATGCTTCCTTAAATGGTGATGATTGGTATATTATTTTCCTGGCAACTAGATGGAGGAAATACATGTCTAAGGTGTTGCTGTTGACTTTGAAGGAAACTATGTTTGAAATTTAGAAGGAGAGGAATATAAGGCTTTTTAAGACAAATAGAGGACAACAATGATAAAATTTGATATTTTGAAGGTAACCAGGAAAAGGATACCGTCTTGGGGTAACACAAGTTTCTTAACACCCTCGGATTGGTTGATATATGACATGTTGCATGATGTAAATATTTAGGTTTGTTGTTCTTTTTTGCTTTTTAGGATTTTGATGTTCTTGGTTGTGTTGTTTTTTTCTTTTTATTTCTTTTCTTTCCTTTGTTTTCCATATAAGTCCTTTTTATGATTTAATAAATAGGAGGTAAGGGTCCTCCTTAAAAAACCCTACTTGCCTTCCAAAAAAGCACCGAAAGGGAGAAAGAGAAAGAAAACTAAGCCAGGTGGTGCTACACCAAGATAATATGAAACTGCAATAGGATAAAGGAAACTGCACCTATAATATATGTCAAGCTATGAAAAGGACACGATGACAAAACTCGAGTAATACTACGCCGAGGCCTCAAAAACAGAAGCACATCTACGCCCCTCACTAAATACAGATTTGGCATTATGATGCTACGCCGAAGGATCAAAGTTCCCATAAGGTATGTGTTGCAACTTAGTACTAAAACACAATGAGGAGGAGCCACCACCTTGATATGATAGGACAGCGCCACAATCTTATACGATGATATCGAATTAATAAAGATTGTTGTGCAATCCTGCAAACTCTGACCCCAAAACCAAAAGCGCAGGGAATGAGACAAGGGAAAAGACTGCCTTATGACAAGGAACCAAGCATCGAACCATAAAGGTGAACTAAGGAGACCCAACTTCATCTCCAAGATCATTAGAGCTGACCCAAAGACGAAGGCGAGGGCACAGTCCTTCAATGACCGAGAGCGGATCAGAACCGGATCACATAAAGCAACCACCTCTAAAGATGGAAATCAATCTCTTATGTCAAGCAATGAAGCCCAAATCCAACTATCCTCACTTTGTGATATGTTAACACCGCAAAATGGAAGGCGCGGTACACCTAAAGAAATGTTAGTGCAGAACTATGTCAATGTGGCATCACAATGTTAAATGAAGCAAGGCAAAATCCTGAAGTACCAATGAAGGTGTGAGTTCTCCTTGAAAAGTGGAGCAGCACCCTATAACAATACCATCCACCTGTGAAGGGAGAAGTATATGCATGGCACTATGCAGAATTCAAAAAATACAAGCAATTCAAAGCATTGAGTTTTCCTACCTCGATTTCAAACATTCCAGCTACAATTTCGATTTTCTCACTAATGTCCAGAATTCAACCGCTCAAATTATGGTTTCCTGCCGAAGACACGTCGACAATCCATGCATATCAAATAAATGAGATAGATGGATGATACGTGACATGATCCAAAGGTAGAAATTAAACTCGCGGAAGAAAGATTTTGGTGATGCATATGCATCTCTATACTATAAATAGAAAATGCACTTTAGCGGGAAAGAGGATCTTTTTCTTCTTCTTTTTTGAGCACACAAAATAAGAAACTTCGTACTCTCTGCAATTATTTATTTGTACTAAGAAGATAAAAGGAAGAAAGTGGTATTTTACCTGTAGACGTAGGATTCCTTAACATCCGAGCCACGTAAATTATCTATGTTGATTTACTATTTCAAATACTTTATTTTGCAGCTTATTGTGTTTCATCACCTCGAATTTCTAGATAACGAAACCGATTCTATATACTTTTAACTTTTATACTTTACAATATTGTATGCATAAAAGTAATATAATTATCCTCTTTAAGGCAAAGTTGATATCACTTAATTTTGTTGATTCATAATCACGGAAGCATTCAGCGTCGCGATAACTTTGTAAGAAATACCATGGATTCCTCCCCCTGCACAAGAACAATTACACTTGGCTTCAAAAATCTTGAAGAAGCCACTCATAACCTCAAAAGTCCTAGCTGAGGCGGAAGCTTCCACTCATCTACACAGACTTTTTTATCCCTCTTTTTATGGTCAACGTCGTATCTCAGTAGTTCTTTCATATTTTTTTCATCCAATAATTTCTGCAAAGGAGAAGATCAGGTTCTTGTAACTCTACCGCCTTTTGCACATTAAAAATAATAATGTATATATACTTAGTCAACAAATTGTAAAAATGGTTATATATAAAATGAAATACAGATTTACACTTATGAGGAAATCATTTCAGATACACTCTAAGATGTGGCATGGGATACTATCCCATCTTGTCCAACACGTGGTCATTCTGCTCTTATAAACAGCCTTGGAAACATCCATAACAATTTCTTAGGGCTCCAGCTCAAAGCCCCTGTATTAAATATGATATAGTCCGTTAGTAAATCATGAATAATATATCATACACAAAATGTTTATGATGTTGCAATAAATTTGATACTTACCCACTCGCTTTAACTATTAATGTTATTATAAGACGCTCTGCCTACTACGATGGGTCGTTGCCATCGCCTTCCGTGTTGATCCCTCTTTGACTAAAAGAGGGGGAACCTAATGACTGTGAAGATCTCCGACTGCGAAACATAATATCTGTCATAGACATTTCATTTTATTAATGGTGAATATATCATTTAATTATGGGAAAACAAATAATATTTTGGAAAAATGTAACATTTATAATCACATAAATTACCTTTTTTCAAAATATACATCAATAATCAGTCTTCGTCGTCTTCTGATTCAGACTCGGTCTCGTACTCTATATCGTTCTCCTCTGTAGCCTCAACTTGTAGTTCTTGTTTGGCTAGTACAAAAGGATCATACTTATGGTAATGCGAGGTATGTTTTATTTCAATATGATTATGATCTTTGTGTACGTTGATTCCAATACCTGGAACATTGTTGAACCAATTGCATCTAAATTAAAAAACTTTCTCTATAGGTCGTGTGAAATACGTCAATTCCAAAACCTGGGTTAACACGTCGTAAAAATCATTTATATGATTATCTGAATCATCACTACCTTTAACAAATACACCAGTATTGTTAGTTAATTTTTCAGCACGATATTCTTTGGTGTTGAATTTAAATCTATTGATGAAGAATATTGAATATGTCTTGACATTGCATGTTGGTCCCAACACAAGATGTTTCAATCCTTCGTCAAGTACACAATTTTGCGGATCATAAACATACTTTTAAAACCAATCAGCGAGTTCTATACTGAGATAGAAACGTGGATGTTGTGATTCGTAAATACTGCAGATACATATAATATATTGCATTATAATCTATAAGTATAATTAAAACATATATGAATTTGAAAATCGATAAATCCAGAATGATTTTTTAATATTACCTAATAAATGGTGCAACTTCAGTACAATTAAGACAAACATATGTATGTGCTACATGGTAATCTCTATCGTCTAACCATAGTTCCACACTTTTTTCAACAAGTCGGTTATGTTGTCTAAAAATAGATAACATTCTTTCAGAAGAATCTTGTTCAACGCATTCATCATTACGCGAAATAATTTCAAACGATACATTCACTTGGTCACTGAAATAATGAGAGAAAAAGAATAAAGTTTCTTCTTCGATATATGATTTGCAAATTGAACCATCAACTCGTACTTTTTGCCTAACTTTTTTCTTCGGATGATTTAAGTACCTATTAAAAAATTATTTCAAATTAAATTTTACTTATGTAATTAAATTAATATATAACACGCTTAATATTATTGCCTCTCAAATGGATACATCCATTTATATTGCATAGGACCTCGAAGGCGTGCTTTGGATGGAAAATGAACAGGCAAATGCTCCATTACATTAAAGAAACCTAGAGGAAATATTTTCTCTAGTTTGTAGAGTAGTATAGGGACATCTACTTCAAGTTTACCTAGACGCTCAACTTTTAACGTAGTCGAACAAAGCTCTTTATAAAACAAATTAAGTTCCATTATACCCGTTAAAACTTTTTTAGGTAACAATTCTTTGAAAATGACGGGTAACAAATTTTCCATCATTACGTGGCAATATGACTTTTCATCCCTTTCAGTTTATTGTTATTAAAGTCGACACATCTACGAAAATTTGAAGAAATCCCGTAAGGAAATCTTAATTCTTCCACCCATTTTAACATAAGTTTTACTTGGTTATTGTCTAGCTCATAGCATGCTTTGGGTTTTTTAGTGTCGATATGAAGCTTGGGACGTTTACATAATTCTTCTATATCATGTCTTGATTTCAAATTGCCCTTCCTTAACATTCAAAATTGTATTAAACACATTATCAAACACATTTTTCTCATCGCGCATCACTTCAACATTATGATGAAGTAAGATATCTTTCCAATAAGGTAACTCCTAAAATATACTTGTTTGCACCAATTTTGAATCATCGCTTTACCTGCAATTTTAATTTGCACTCCAATTTCATGTATCTTTGGATATTCCTTTACAATATCATATATTTCTACGCTTGACCAAATCAGTGGCGGTTGTCTAATCTCTGCTCTGTTAGCTATAAAGTTTTTTTATCTCTTCTAAAAGTATGATTAACATAGAGAAAATAACAATAACAATCAAACCATGGAATTTTTTTCCATGCGGTAAAGAAAATGCTCATGTTTCTTCCATGCAATAAGGATAAGCTAGACGACCGGCCGTACTCTAACCTGAAAGCATTGCATATGCATGAAAATCACTAATAGTCCATAACAAAGAAGTGAACATATGAAAATTCTTTTTTTTGAAATGTCGTATGTTTCAACTCCTTCATACCATAATGTTGTCAACTCTTCAATCAGTGGTTGTAAATAAACATTGATTCCTTATGTCGGATTATCAGGGCCAGGGACGACAATAGTGACAAACATATATAGAGTTGTCATACACATCCATGGAGGTAAATTATAAGATGTAACGATAATAGCCAAGATGAATATTTAGAACCAAATTGAGAGAATGGTGAAAATCCATCCGTCCACAAACCAAGTCTAACATTACGACTCTCTGCTGCAAAAGCGGGATAAGTCTTATCAAAATATTCTCATGCTTCTCCATTAGCTGGGTGTGTTAAGGTACCTTATTTTTTTGTTCTCACACTATGCCATCCCATATGAGGTGCAGTTACAGAAGATGCATATAACCTTTGAAGGCTATGAATGATGGGTAAGCAATGCATTCTCTTGTATGAAACTTCCTTTCCATTCTTTTTTCTTGGTTTGTATCTTTCCACGTTGCATATTCTACACTTTCTAAGATTGATGTCAACTTTTTAAAACAACATGACACCATTTAAACATGTATTTATCTTTAGGTATGACATACCGAAAGCAGACATAAACTTTTTCACTTCATAATGATTTTGGCACATTAAACTATCGGGTAACATATGTCATTTGGCAGCTTGTCCAATAGTTGTAAATCTGGCTTCTGTGAAGTTGAATTCAGATTTTATACCAATGTATTCTGCAATTATTGATAATTGGATGCCGCTTTTATAGCCATCCCAAAGGGTTTCTTAACAACATCCAATAAATCATAGATTTTTATCGCTACAATATTTGGTTCTTCTTCGACATTTACATCATCGTCATCAACTTCAACCGTCGGGAACATTAATCATGTTGCATCTTCAACCATGTCTTCTATCAGATTCATCATAACATTGTCATTACCCACCTCTTCCTTTGACAATACAGGATTATGTGCAACAAGTTCTCCATGACGATCCCATACAAAATAATTCGGCACGAAACCATTTGGACACAAATGGAATTTAACCATATCCTATTTCAAATGCTTCAAATGTTTGCAGTTACTACACGGGCAACGAATTTCTTCGTCGTTTCCATTATTACTTAAAGAGAACTCAATAAATACATGTACACCATTATAAAAATGTTCCTTTATTGAGCCTCTCATTCCCTTTCGTTAATACATATGGCTCCTTCGATCAACAAAATAATTGACCATTTTTTCCTATTTCGAAAAATATGATGGAAATTCAAAAAATTATTGATCATTTTATGGATTAGACATTTATTTTTTCAATTCATTTGTACATTTTAATGTTTTATTAATTATATAATATGTTATCGTTATACACTAATTTGTTTACATTTTAATGTTTTATTAAATATATAATATATTATTCTTTTAACTTTTTTATAAAATCTTATATATTTTCAATTTTAACAAATTATGAATATAATATAATATTTTCACTTTGTTATTTTCTACTTTGATGGTCGATCATCTTAGGTCCCATTACAAACACAATAACAATTACATTTCGTAAACTATTTCATTTTAAACGATTCAATAAAATTTCAGCAGTAGTTCTCCCTGTTCTTGTATAATACAGAAATGGGTGTACACAAGAAACAAAAAGGAAGTGCTGTCGAAATTTTTTGAACCGTTTAAGATGAAATGATTTACAAAATGTAATTACTTTATTGTGTTTGTAACTTATCCAATATAGGGACAAATTTGACAAATATTTTATTAGATGAATATTGATGTCCATTTTGTAATAGAAAAATATCTATATAATGATCATATACAATACTTGTCAAACGGGGCTAAATACTCTTTAAAAGATCTAAAAAATAAAGTAGATTATACACTAATTGGTTTATATTAGCATTAACACTGATTCATTATTTAAATTTGCTAATGGTTAAAAACTAATAAAAATTTGCTTTTGTAAACATATTTTAGCTAATGCTAATTTCAATTTATTACACATTAATAAGAAATTAAATTTATATGCTAATTTCACTTCTAGAACAACAGTAAATAGCGATGGAAGCTTCCGACGGCCGCCGATGGCATTTTCCGACGGTTGACGACGGTTGACCATCTCCGTGGCGTTCTGTAAATAATATATAGTGGTTGTCGCAAGCCGTCGAAAACCGACGTAAACTAGCCATCGGCGCTGTAGCGACTCGCAGGTCCGTACCCTTTGGGTTGATAATAATCCTTCCTCGCTCAACCCAAAGTGTACGAAAGAGTGAATAACTAGGGTAAAGAAGAAGAAAGAGATAGAAGAAAAATAAACAACAACACAGAATCTCACAATCGCAGCGGAACAAAATATAATATATAATAACAAATTTTAAATACAAGAACTGTGCTGTTAATGTACATACCATTATCAGAGTACAATATACAACAATCAATCTGGATAGTTTAATAACTTGTCCTCACACAGCGGAAATACAAATCTACGGAAATACGTCTTGTCATCCAGCACGTCTCCTGAGCTCCATAGCATCCTAACTTTAATCTGTAATTGTAACGACCCCGAATTTTATAAATATTTAAAATGATAATTTATTAATTTTTGAATTAATATTTGTGAAATAAAACGATAAATGGATTGAAGAGATGCGAGTTTCCCCGGATTCTAATATATTCTATATAAATCATTTCAAATTAAAAATATTGTATATACGTGAATATATATGTATATATTGGATTTGAAATATAATCTTATGATAAATGGTTTTAAAAATAAATAAAACAAACAAAAATAATAAAATAAAATACAAAGTAATAGAAACAAATATGTGTATAGGAAAATATCAAGTAAATACGATCGTTAGAAATTTAACAACATATTAACAATAAGAATTTATTCAAGTAATAAATAGAAATACAAAAGAAATAGAAAACATCTATGTACAAACAAAAATAGTAAATTATGTAAATTATAAAGCAAAGAAGAATATACATATAAGTATATATCCAAAAATAAAGAAGAACATAAAAACAAATGTGAAACCAAAGCAAAACATCAAGATAGCAAAAATATATATATACAAGTGTGAAACCAAACCAAGATAGCAAACTATCTCCATGCTTTGTACAGCCGAGATAAGATGGAAACAAATAATAAAGTATAAAGATTGTAGACATAAGGGTACAACATAATAAATGCAAGACACAATGTAAAAGTATGATATGAAGCATAAAGTACACAATGAAATATTTTATCAGCCGAGACAAAGCATAAGTGTATAGATAATTTATGCAAATTTGTACAAACTAAATTGTATCAGCCTCCATTCCTCTGACCTAATTGTACAAAAGAAATTATAATATACAACAAGTACTCAAGCATTAGCCTTCCAAAGCTAAAGAAATATCACTGAAATGTTGAACTAGAAGAAAAAAAATACATTTTATTGTACAAAACAAGTAAACATATAGGAGACATGAAGCACTTGGCATTAAATGCTATATCAATGTTATAGTCAATTCGAATTCTTTACAAAATCATCTCAGCCATCCTATAAAAAAAAGAAGAAGAAGATCTTGTTGTACAAATATATATCCAGCAACCTCATTTTCTATATATCTCCTGTAAACTTCTTTGTATCTACCAAGCTTCTTCATATTATTTTGTCCATCCAAACCAAGTAAAGAAAAATCTGAAACCAGTGGAAATGGATTCAAATTCATAAACTGGAAATTAAAAATGAAGGTCAAAGCAAAAGTAAATCTGAAGTATGCAAGCATGCAAGTTCAACAAACAAGGATTTCAACAACCAAATTCAGATCAAAAGCAGATCAACCAAAATATTTTTCCAGATCTTCTAGATTCAAAACACTTTCTAGGCCTAAGCTAAACTTCTTCTCTGTTCTTCATTTTTCAAGGTGAGCAAACTTCTAAACCTAGAGGCTTGAATCTGTTTACATTTTGATGATGCTTGAAATGAGGTTGTTTGACATGTTTTTACCTCTGTGAATATATGTATGTACATGCTTTGCGTATGTTCTGGATATCTTCTGTTTTCATTCCCAAGTGTTAAACCCAATTATAAATCAATTATCCATGATTAAAAACTTCACTTCTACTTTAGTTTAGAACAATATAGTTTGTTATTCCATGGACTCTAGATTACAAACTAGTTTAAGATTAAAACCATTTGAATTACATCTGAAAACAAAAGAAATTGCAGAGCACATTTAAACAAGTCAAAAATCCAAGTATTAAAATTCTTATATTCAGGTATACACATGGATTGCTTATACAAAAATAGGATTTTTAACACTAAAATCTAAATTTTTAGTGGTGGGATTCGAGAGCAGTTTGGATTTGATCGGAAAAGTGTTGCGAGGAGATTTCTGATGATCTATGGAAAGGTGGTGGTCGGGGTTCTGCATATCGATGGAGGAGTGATCGTAGCTCACGGGAAAAATACTAGAGTGTGATGAATTTCGTCATGGAAGATGGGGCGATGGAATTCTTCCTGGAGCCCTAGTTTTTCTGAGTAGGGAAAGTATGATCACCACGGCCGGCGTGGTTGATCGAGTGCGACGAAACGTTGAGGAAAGGTGGCGGGGGAGTTCGTCGAGGTGTAGGTGAATTTTCGCGTCATCTGATAGTCGGAGTCGCCTGGACGAGGAGGTTTAGGCCGGGGTTGTTTTATCAGGTGGAGTTCGAGAGTGCTCGAATTCGTCTGGGACTTCGTGGCACAGTTTGGAGGGTCGGGATCGTGCTGGTGGAGGATCGTTGATGAGGCTGGAGGGTCGTCAGAGGTAGCGGCGGCGGAAACGAGCCGTGCACGTGCACGAATTCGATTGCGTGTCTGTCGATTTTAGGCTTTTGGAAGGAGAAGTTTCTCCGGTTCGTGCTCGTGCAGATGATAGTTCGAGGATGTTCGTGGGTTATTTCGTTATGCAGTAGGATTTTAAACTTAAAATAAAACAAAGTTTTGAAAAGAAATTTACTCAGGAAAAATGGGTGATTTTGGGATCGGAGAAGAAAAGCAATAGCTCGAGTGTGAGTTGCCCAGGTTTTTTTAAAACTGAAGCAGGTCCTGTGGTTGAAAATTTAAAACTGAATTTAAATTTCAAATCAAAGTTTAAACTGAGTATAAATATCAAAGTAATTTGAATTTCAAGTGCAGTTTTGAAATTTAATTTGGAAACAAAGTTTTTACTTAGATTTGTTCAATGACTCAAAAGTGGTTAAACAATTAAGCGTATTCCAAAGGGAATTTGAATTTAAAAGCGGTAATTGAAAATGTAAAGGGAATTCCTAAACAAAGTTTAAATCAACATTTTTAAACCTGGACTTAAGTTTAAGTCTGAAATTAAGATTTTGAAAATAAAATGAGTTTTATGAATTTAAATGTTTAATGGGTTTAGAATGTATAAGTATACTTTGATATGTGAACTTAAAAGGAATTTGATTTTAAACTCTTTTAAATTTCTTTCATAACAAAATATTACTTTAACATGTGAATTTAGAATGAATAATCTATTCATTTAATTTATTAATTAATGATTTGAGTTAATTAAATAAGTAATTAAAGGTTTAATTTCTTAAATAATTAATTAAGGGATTAATTAAGTGTGTAATTGGTTTAAAAGGTTAAATTAATTAGTATGATTAATTAAGAATAATTTAATTTATTAAAGTGTTTGATAAATTAATTAATATCAAATGATTTGTAATTAATAAATCAGGATTGAATAATTAATTCATAAGTAATTAATTTAATTGGAAATAAATTGAATTAATTAGGATTAAACAATTAATTAATCCTGCCTATAAATGATTATTGAATGTTTGACTTTACTTATGGATGTTTATATTATTTGAGATGCCTTGAATTGATTGTCCTATCTGATTTGTGATATTTTGTTCTGTGGATTGTGCCATGTATAATTCATTCATTTATTGATGATACATCTGTATATTACCTGTGAATCTGTGAATGGACGATAAGCGTTATAGTTTATATCGCTCATCAACTATATCCTGTATTTTGATCTGTGATGATTGTATGATGTGCACTATTGTGTGTGAAACCCCTGGACTACACTTTTACACACACCAATATGGATTTCACGTGGAAATCGGTTAAGTCACAGATAATTTAAAATTGAGGTTTTTGAAATGGAAATTTTAATTTCAATTGATTTTGAAATTGGAAATTTGGGTTTGAAGTGAAAAGCAATTGAAATAGAATTTCAAAGATAAAAGTTATTTTGAATAACTTAATCGAGTTATGGAAATTTAAATAATTTGATTTAAATTTGAATTCAAGTTTGGAATTAAATCCTATGATTTGAAACTAGGGATTAAAGATGATATAAATGTGTTTATATAAAGTTAAACCATTTAAAAGTATAATTTTGAGAATTTGGATTTAACCCAAAGACTTTAACTCGTATGAATGAATCAGATTTTCCGAAATAAAAACTGTTGTTTTAAAGGAATAAAAGCTTTCAGATAAGCAATGAAATTCCAGTTTAATTGAAGGAATTTCAAGATTGAATTGAAAAATGGTTTTCCAAGTTATGAATGAATTGTTTTTGAAAACTATGATTTGAATCTGTTTATTTTTAACAGATTTAAAAATAATGATTTGTTTAAACCATTCGAAATGGAATTGTTTTGAAAGCTATAAGTTAAATCTTGATTTAAAGATTTAACGAGTTAATCAAATTGAAATGGAAATTAATTTGGAAAATCTGTGAATGAATCTTTTGTTTAAAGGATTAAAGTGTGGAAACTGTTTAAACCGTAAAGGTTGAATCTTTTTGTTTAAAGATTTGAAAATGGTATTTTGTTAAACCATTTGAAAAGAAAGATTTTGGGTAATAAGTTGTGACTTAATTGAAATCCCATATCCATATGTTTTTAAATATTACGCTCACTATTCGGTTTAGCCGGGAGAGGACCTTTGGGTCGTATAACCCACTCCGAATATGTGATACGTCGTATATGGATCGCATTTGCTATATTACAGCATGATAGGGGGTTCTCGCTTCGCAGTTTGGTGGCGAACGGGGGACTCTTACCCCTACATGTCCCTGAGAGGGATGGGTTGGTTAGGCAGATGCCGTGACAGTCGAGAGGCTGGCCGTAAAAGTAAATGCGAGGTGCCAATGTAAGCCACGGTGGGACTGGGATGGTTGCAAAGCCTACCGGTGGCCGCTGTCTGTGGATACGTTACATGTGGTATCAGAGCTAAGGTTGAACTTTAGCTCAGGAGTATAACACGTTAAGTAGCTCATTAGAGATAGGGTGAAGTATACCCTAGAATGAGTAATTCTCAGATATCCATCCGAATGTCTCAGTAAATTCTCTTGCTATCCACTGATAGTGAGTATGAGTGCAAGAAGAGGATGAGATAGGGGACAGAGAAATACGACTAGAAATGGTCAATACTCTGTAACAACAAGGAAGTAATCTTTTTCTATCAATCTCTTTTGTTCAGCATCTTTTTTCTATTCATCGATAATTTCTGGTAGATCCAGGAAGAAGATTCGATATATTAAAATGGTACATAAACTCCGAAATGGCCAAAATTGTTTGTTTGGATGTATTGGTTGCCTTGGTTGTTTTGATTGCTATAGTTGATAGACATGCTTTAATTTCTAAACTGAAAATTTTGAAATTGTATCCATGTAACTATCTATTCTTTGGGTCCTAATATATTCTACGAATGGTTAGTTATCACTTCGAACTAACCGATGTCACTGCATACTTCGTAGATCTAGATAACCCGAGTATCTTGTGAAGTGTCAAACAGATTCGTTCTTTATCTGTTATTGATATTCTGATTTGATAAGCCAAATGCAGAATTGATATTCAGTTTGAGTTGATGAATTGTTCTTCATCTATCTTTGTGTCTCCTTGGTAATTTCGAGGATGAAATTCTTTTAAGGGGGGAAGTCTGTAACGACCCCGAATTTTATAAATATTTAAAATGATAATTTATTAATTTTTGAATTAATATTTGTGAAATAAAACGATAAATGGATTGAAGAGATGCGAGTTTCCCCGGATTCTAATATATTCTATATAAATCATTTCAAATTAAAAATATTGTATATACGTGAATATATATG
The DNA here is from genome assembly GCA_030737815.1 of Allium fistulosum. Taxonomy (NCBI): domain Eukaryota; kingdom Viridiplantae; phylum Streptophyta; class Magnoliopsida; order Asparagales; family Amaryllidaceae; genus Allium; species Allium fistulosum. The sequence continues at coordinate 1,435,449,159 of CM060903.1, forward strand.
TATATATTGGATTTGAAATATAATCTTATGATAAATGGTTTTAAAAATAAATAAAACAAACAAAAATAATAAAATAAAATACAAAGTAATAGAAACAAATATGTGTATAGGAAAATATCAAGTAAATACGATCGTTAGAAATTTAACAACATATTAACAATAAGAATTTATTCAAGTAATAAATAGAAATACAAAAGAAATAGAAAACATCTATGTACAAACAAAAATAGTAAATTATGTAAATTATAAAGCAAAGAAGAATATACATATAAGTATATATCCAAAAATAAAGAAGAACATAAAAACAAATGTGAAACCAAAGCAAAACATCAAGATAGCAAAAATATATATATACAAGTGTGAAACCAAACCAAGATAGCAAACTATCTCCATGCTTTGTACAGCCGAGATAAGATGGAAACAAATAATAAAGTATAAAGATTGTAGACATAAGGGTACAACATAATAAATGCAAGACACAATGTAAAAGTATGATATGAAGCATAAAGTACACAATGAAATATTTTATCAGCCGAGACAAAGCATAAGTGTATAGATAATTTATGCAAATTTGTACAAACTAAATTGTATCAGCCTCCATTCCTCTGACCTAATTGTACAAAAGAAATTATAATATACAACAAGTACTCAAGCATTAGCCTTCCAAAGCTAAAGAAATATCACTGACATGTTGAACTAGAAGAAAAAAAATACATTTTATTGTACAAAACAAGTAAACATATAGGAGACATGAAGCACTTGGCATTAAATGCTATATCAATGTTATAGTCAATTCGAATTCTTTACAAAATCATCTCAGCCATCCTATAAAAAAAAGAAGAAGAAGATCTTGTTGTACAAATATATATCCAGCAACCTCATTTTCTATATATCTCCTGTAAACTTCTTTGTATCTACCAAGCTTCTTCATATTATTTTGTCCATCCAAACCAAGTAAAGAAAAATCTAAAACCAGTGGAAATGGATTCAAATTCATAAACTGGAAATTAAAAATGAAGGTCAAAGCAAAAGTAAATCTGAAGTATGCAAGCATGCAAGTTCAACAAACAAGGATTTCAACAACCAAATTCAGATCAAAAGCAGATCAACCAAAATATTTTTCCAGATCTTCTAGATTCAAAACACTTTCTAGGCCTAAGCTAAACTTCTTCTCTGTTCTTCATTTTTCAAGGTGAGCAAACTTCTAAACCTAGAGGCTTGAATCTATTTACATTTTGATGATGCTTGAAATGAGGTTGTTTGACATGTTTTTACCTCTGTGAATATATGTATGTACATGCTTTGCGTATGTTCTGGATATCTTCTGTTTTCATTCCCAAGTGCTAAACCCAATTATAAATCAATTATCCATGATTAAAAACTTCACTTCTACTTTAGTTTAGAACAATATAGTTTGTTATTCCATGGACTCTAGATTACAAACTAGTTTAAGATTAAAACCATTTGAATTACATCTGAAAACAAAAGAAATTGCAGAGCACATTTAAACAAGTCAAAAATCCAAGTATTAAAATTCTTATATTCAGGTATACACATGGATTGCTTATACAAAAATAGGATTTTTAACACTAAAATCTAAATTTTTAGTGGTGGGATTCGAGAGCAGTTTGGATTTGATCGGAAAAGTGTTGCGAGGAGATTTCTGATGATCTATGGAAAGGTGGTGGTCGGGGTTCTGCTTATCGATGGAGGAGTGATCGTAGCTCACGGGAAAAATACTGGAGTGTGATGAATTTCGTCATGGAAGATGGGGCGATGGAATTCTTCCTGGAGCCCTAGTTTTTCTGAGTAGGGAAAGTATGATCACCACGGCCGGCGTGGTTGATCGAGTGCGACGAAACGTTGAGGAAAGGTGGCGGGGGAGTTCGTCGAGGTGTAGGTGAATTTTCGCGTCATCTGATAGTCGGAGTCGCCTGGACGAGGAGGTTTAGGCCGGGGTTGTTTTATCAGGTGGAGTTCGAGAGTGCTCGAATTCGTCTGGGACTTCGTGGCACAGTTTGGAGGGTCGGGATCGTGCTGGTGGAGGATCGTTGATGAGGCTGGAGGGTCGTCAGAGGTAGCGGCGGCGGAAAAGAGCCGTGCACGTGCACGAATTCGATTGCGTGTCTGTCGATTTTAGGCTTTTGGAAGGAGAAGTTTCTCCGGTTCGTGCTCGTGCAGATGATAGTTCGAGGATGTTCGTGGGTTATTTCGTTATGCAGTAGGATTTTAAACTTAAAATAAAACAAAGTTTTGAAAAGAAATTTACTCAGGAAAAATGGGTGATTTTGGGATCGGAGAAGAAAAGCAATAGCTCGAGTGTGAGTTGCCCAGGTTTTTTTAAAACTGAAGCAGGTCCTGTGGTTGAAAATTTAAAACTGAATTTAAATTTCAAATCAAAGTTTAAACTGAGTATAAATATCAAAGTAATTTGAATTTCAAGTGCAGTTTTGAAATTTAATTTGGAAACAAAGTTTTTACTTAGATTTGTTCAATGACTCAAAAGTGGTTAAACAATTAAGCGTATTCCAAAGGGAATTTGAATTTAAAAGCGGTAATTGAAAATGTAAAGGGAATTCCTAAACAAAGTTTAAATCAACATTTTTAAACCTGGACTTAAGTTTAAGTCTGAAATTAAGATTTTGAAAATAAAATGAGTTTTATGAATTTAAATGTTTAATGGGTTTAGAATGTATAAGTATACTTTGATATGTGAACTTAAAAGGAATTTGATTTTAAACTCTTTTAAATTTCTTTCATAACAAAATATTACTTTAACATGTGAATTTAGAATGAATAATCTATTCATTTAATTTATTAATTAATGATTTGAGTTAATTAAATAAGTAATTAAAGGTTTAATTTCTTAAATAATTAATTAAGGGATTAATTAAGTGTGTAATTGGTTTAAAAGGTTAAATTAATTAGTATGATTAATTAAGAATAATTTAATTTATTAAAGTGTTTGATAAATTAATTAATATCAAATGATTTGTAATTAATAAATCAGGATTGAATAATTAATTCATAAGTAATTAATTTAATTGGAAATAAATTGAATTAATTAGGATTAAACAATTAATTAATCCTGCCTATAAATGATTATTGAATGTTTGACTTTACTTATGGATGTTTATATTATTTGAGATGCCTTGAATTGATTGTCCTATCTGATTTGTGATATTTTGTTCTGTGGATTGTGCCATGTATAATTCATTCATTTATTGATGATACATCTGTATATTACCTGTGAATCTGTGAATGGACGATAAGCGTTATAGTTTATATCGCTCATCAACTATATCCTGTATTTTGATCTGTGATGATTGTATGATGTGCACTATTGTGTGTGAAACCCCTGGACTACACTTTTACACACACCAATATGGATTTCACGTGGAAATCGGTTAAGTCACAGATAATTTAAAATTGAGGTTTTTGAAATGGAAATTTTAATTTCAATTGATTTTGAAATTGGAAATTTGGGTTTGAAGTGAAAAGCAATTGAAATAGAATTTCAAAGATAAAAGTTATTTTGAATAACTTAATCGAGTTATGGAAATTTAAATAATTTGATTTAAATTTGAATTCAAGTTTGGAATTAAATCCTATGATTTGAAACTAGGGATTAAAGATGATATAAATGTGTTTATATAAAGTTAAACCATTTAAAAGTATAATTTTGAGAATTTGGATTTAACCCAAAGACTTTAACTCGTATGAATGAATCAGATTTTCCGAAATAAAAATTGTTGTTTTAAAGGAATAAAAGCTTTCAGATAAGCAATGAAATTCCAGTTTAATTGAAGGAATTTCAAGATTGAATTGAAAAATGGTTTTCCAAGTTATGAATGAATTGTTTTTGAAAACTATGATTTGAATCTGTTTATTTTTAACAGATTTAAAAATAATGATTTGTTTAAACCATTCGAAATGGAATTGTTTTGAAAGCTATAAGTTAAATCTTGATTTAAAGATTTAACGAGTTAATCAAATTGAAATGGAAATTAATTTGGAAAATCTGTGAATGAATCTTTTGTTTAAAGGATTAAAGTGTGGAAACTGTTTAAACCGTAAAGGTTGAATCTTTTTGTTTAAAGATTTGAAAATGGTATTTTGTTAAACCATTTGAAAAGAAAGATTTTGGGTAATAAGTTGTGACTTAATTGAAATCCCATATCCATATGTTTTTAAATATTACGCTCACTATTCGGTTTAGCCGGGAGAGGACCTTTGGGTCGTATAACCCACTCCGAATATGTGATACGTCGTATATGGATAGCATTTGAAGACCGGTGTTGAAGACCGGATATTTTTGAAAATGGAAGGATTACCGTCGAGTTACTCTGCATCGGCTGATCCCCGATATAGAGGTTTTATCATCCTTAGTGACGGGAAGTCCGGACGTGATTGGAAATTATCCGGATTTGCAAGGGCTTCGTGAGAAGTGCCTTCGGTTCTGTTCGATCCCGGAACAGACTTGTATGGATTGTATGTCTGACATTACACTTTGAGATATAAAGCTGATTTCTTTCAAATACATTTCTGTTGGTGGCGGAGAATTTATTCTCTTAGCTTAACACCCTTCTCTGAGACGTACGAGCTCAGAGGTTATGTAGTTGAAATTTATCAGCGATATACTCCCAATTTGGTAATGTGGCATGCTGAGTGCTGCTGTGAAATGATCAGTGTTTGATCATTTGCGATATGATCATTTGTTTGATCTTATATCTTTGTGATCATAGGTTGATCATTTGTTTGACCCGAAGCATGGCTTTGTGACAAAGCGTAGCTTTGTGGACGAGACTTCGTCAGGGCCTCACAACCCGGAAATGGTCGAAACAGGAATGTTGCGGCAAGGTTATGAGGGTCGCGCCCTTTAGGGTATGTCATTTCCTTCTGGAAAGGGGTGGTATCATGGTATGGAGCCCAGATACTTACTCATGTGGATACACTTTATTATGTGTGATGTTGGTTTAGAGGCGCCTCGGATAAAGGTCCCAAAGGACCGGGGGGTGGCATATTCGTGAGTTACCTGTTACAGGGGTAACCCGGCCTTGTTTCCAGAGAGCAGTTTGTCTCTCGGGACGTCCCGCCAGAGGCGATCCCATGCGGCGGAAGGAAGTTCCTTAGCCTGACCATTTGTTGGAAAATCCAAAGAAACAATACGAGCCTTGTACGGTTTTAGTTGTATTACCTGCTATGGAATGTGGCGGTAACCTGCTATTGAACATAGTAGCTATAGTAGGCATACGATACTGGTCGTATGTTGGCTAAGATTAATATTATACTTTCGAAATGTTTTCTACACACTATGCACTAATAATAATATCAAAAAATGATTTGATTTGCGTAGTAAGCATGTTTGACTATCATAAGAAGAAATCTCCTCCAATTCTGCGTTTGCATTGTGTGTGTGGCGGGAGGTCTTATGGTAGTTTCATTTTCCAAAAGCATTTCGGATTTCAATGTTTAAAACCTTTTGTGTTTGTTTAAAGATAAACTGTTTTTGTTGCTCACACCAGTCCCATGACTGATCCGGAGTTTATTGTTCCTTTCCTAAACTCTGGATGCTCATAATTTTTCTACACGAGCAGTCTAGAGTTGGGTTTTTCAGATAGTCAGGATTTGTAGATTTTCTGGAGCTTGTTCAGTCTTTGGATCGGACTGCACTTTCTTATCTTTGTGCCTCGTTATTGGAAGTTCGAGCTATATCTGGATTGCTGTTTTGAAGATGAAGATTATCCGCTGCTGTTGTTATCTTTTCTTTTCCGCTGCTATTTCTTGTATCATATTTCTGATGTATATTGATATTCATTGTATCACTCTGTTGTATCAGATATTGTATATCAATGTATTATTCTTTTCTTCCGCTGTGTTATTTACTTAATTGTGTTATAGCTCCGGCGAATCGGATTTGTACGGTCGAATCTGCGGCATTCTAGTACAATGTGAAGTACGGATGTTGATTTTCGAGCGGGCAAAACCCGATACGTTACAGTAATACTCGGTCTGACCCGAGCATTATAATAAAATAACACCCGAGTCAGTCTGGAAAACCAGCGTGAGAAAACACACTTAATTTTAATTATTAAAGTTATCAAAATCCTTTGAAAAACAAAGGTATCTCGTAAGACCGCGTCACACATAAACACGACGGGTTTTTTCCCTTACGATAACCAAAACATTTTATAGAAAATCCAGTGATTTTATAATAGTGTCTAAGTACAAATACTTATTCAAATAGCCGAAATTGTTACATTAATTAAATTCCAGCATACTAGGCTCTACAAACAAACCCATAAGGCTCGTATTGGAAAATGGATTCCATACAATGACTGGCCCACTGGGGTACCGCCCATCACAGTACACCTCTAGAACAATGTACCGAGGACCATCGTCGGGATCCCCTGCTACACAAGACCGGCCTACCCCTAACCTAGATAAACTGAATATGTTATCACCCCGGTTGTTCCCACCCTTACTATCGAGCGCTCCTTCTTCCGTACACAACCATATCCAAAATATATAGGTTTCCGAGGACATCTAGAAAAGTGATAACATACCCTAATTGGGTGCGACCCACTTAGCCTTGCTGCATCTCCCCTGTTTTAGCCATTCCCGTTGATGAGGCTTAAGGCTAAGCGTTACCTTTTCAAGAAACAATTCTACTTAGAATGCTCATCGTCCTCCAATGACGATGTTCTGATAGCATTCGTCCATACAAGTTGTCATGGGTCTTGACAAACTGAATCACCATCTTCACGGTATTCATTCGTAACGTTCAAACCGGATCGAAGTGGTTTTCGGATAATTAAATCCGATCTCGGTCTCTTCGAAACGATTAACGAAAATTGGCCAATATTGATAATCGGTTATTTAACTATCAATAAAACATCCATGAGCATACACTAGGCCTTATTTTATATTTCTTCGAACAATTACTTCAAAATACTAAGATATGCATTCAAATCCCTTTCCACATCCCAATATTTGAAAACAATCTCAATACTAAAATCCATAACAGGATATTTTCAAACCATCTCAACACTTAGAAATATTTCAAAATTTCCATTTTTATACTTAGGAAAATATTATAAGTTTATTTTCCAAAAAAAATCTCTCAATATTAATGCTTCAGAGAATATTCTATAACTTATTTCAATGTCTCCGGAATCACTAATAATTTCCTCTACTCAAAATCATATTCTTTTATAAGCCCTTTTTTTCTGAATCTCGAGAGAATTTATAAAATAATATTTTCAATCGCTATAAAACTCTATATGCATATAAAATAAGTATTTAAAAGAATAATAATTTATTTTTAAAACATGTTCAAGTTATTATTTAAAATACCAAAAACACTTTTATAAAAATAAATAACTCATTTTTGGATAACATATAAATTTCCAGAGCTAATTTTTAAAAGTTAGAATTTACTAAAATAAATACTTAATATTTGAAAATCTACTCACCGAAATATTTCAATCCTAACTAGTTTAAAATTTCATAGTTTTAAATAATAAAATTTCCTTTTTAAAACAAACTTAACTTCTTAGATTTAAAAATATATTTTTAAAACCTCAATAACCAATTCAATTTTATAAATTTCTCCCGAATCACATCACATCACTTCCACTCCGATAATCTTAACCATTTTTCACTTTTTCAAAAATAGTATCCACTATTTTCTCACCTATTTCCATATTCTAATATAAATTCACCTATGAATTTTATATTTTATATTTTCAATTTAGCATCTGATATCGCTTACCTTATTTATAAACATCGTTTATAAATTATTATACTCCTTTGAATTTTACTTGTTTATAAAAACAACCTTATTTATAAAATTCCATTTTATAAATCCATTTCTTTATAAATCTGTTTATAACTTCCAATCTATTTTTAATATCGACTTCAACTCCTTTTTATATTTTTAGAATATCATTTATAAATTCTTTTATATAATTCATTTTTAAAATCTCTATTTAATAATTCACAATAGTTAATTAAGTATAACCGAAAATCAATATATTTTTCTAACTCAATTTATTTAAAATAATTTCCAATTCCAATGTAAATATTCTTATATCAAAAATTCCCTTTAATTCCTTAAATTTTAAAAAAAAATTTGGTATTTAAAATATCAAAATTCAGGCCAGTGCTACAATAACATCCAATAATTTCAATCACTACAATAATCTGTACTAGATTATTCCACACAATCCATATATCACAATATATGAAATTAAATTCAACATTTTCTGGAATCCAGTTGGATCCCTCCAACCTGTTTCCCTACATCCATAGATGTTAATACAACATAAAAATACCAATCCACTTCGAGGGGATATCGCGGTATATAGGGTCATCCGCTATTATGCGGGGCGCATAGAGTCTCATCCGCTCCAATCGGCAGGAATAATATCCAACTAATAATATATATACTACTATACATATTTAACATCCAATCTGATAATAATTATTAATTTTCAACCAAGCATCCAATAATTTATTTAAACTATTATAAATTAAATCTAGCAATTCAGAGTGAGTGAGATTTACTCACCTTGACTTTTATTTGCAAGCCATTCCCATCTCGACTTGTTTTCTCGATTTTTAGACCTCATATAAATAGATTATAAAATTTTATAAGCATTCAAATTTGACAAATAAATTATTTAACTAATTATAATTAAACTTAATTGGTAAGCCAATTTACACATTAACCTTACCTCACTTCGTATGCGAAAACTCATCAAGCAGAAACTAGGCCGACTCCTTCCTTCATCCAAGTCACGTTCAATTCTATGCTAAACATGCTTAACCATTATCCCTATCCCCGATAATTACCGGGACGCGACAATCGTTCCACCGAACCCAGGCTTTCAACTTCAACACTGCCTGATCAGTATGTCGTCGCCTCTGGCCACCGTCTCCGCGCCTCGCCCAGGAAAATTTCTCCCACCTGATTTGCCGCCCCACAGCCTCCGTCAAGCTCCAATCAAACCCAAAACTGCACGACCCTCAAACCCCACAACCACATGCGCAAGGCTGCATCACTAGAACGAACCCTAAAAGTCATCGTTTCTCCTCAGGCCGAGCAAACTTCACGCCCTACAAAGACGAACGCGAGCAAGCCTTCGACAACACCTCCAGCCAATCACTCCTCGCCGTGTGCCGAAGTCGCCCACCTTCCTCACGTGGAGTCGCGATTCGTCGAGCCTGCCTCATTTTTTTAATCTTTCGAATTCAAGAAAACAAAGGATGTAACGACCCGTAATTTTCCGACAATTAAAATATTGAATTTAATAAGGTTTTAATTTAATAATGGAAGAAATAAAAATTTGTGAATTTTTAATAAGAGAAATAACTAGAATGTAATGTAATAGTATTAATTTAAGGTAATTGATAACTGCTCTAAATGTAATTCCAATTAATTGAAATGATAAAATAGTTATAATTGGTTATAGATTGTAAATTAATTGTGATAATGTGTGTATTAATTGATAATTGGATTAAAAGAGTAATTGATGATTTAAATGTTGTATTAATTAATGGAATAATGTGTGATAAATTGTAATTGGATAGAAATAGTATTGTGTAAGTTGTTATAACATTTGTTTGTAAATAATAAACTTATAAATGTGATTAAAAGCTAATAGTGACAATTATTATATGTTACCGATTTATTTAGTCTGTTAAATTAAATCGGAAATCAATTGCAATTAAATGTAATTAAATATTACGTCAATGGAAATTAAGATGAAATTGGAGAATATTAATGTAACAAGATATAAACCAATGTTAAATATGCCCATAGAGTAATGATTGATTGAATAAAAAGATTGAAATCTAATTTAATCAATTTATTGAAATTAAATTATAATTGATTAGATTTAATTATAGTTGAAATTGAACACTGTAATTAGTGTAGTATTTAACACCAGATTGATATGTAAATTTGTTTTAAATTATTGTAAATGTCTAAGTAATCAAAAACAATAAAAATTGTTAATTGTTAAATTTGAAATTAAAAAGTGATTTAATCAATTTAATAATAATTTATTTAATTAATGTGAAAATAGCCATTTTGGCCACTGTCTCGGATTTCAACGAAACCAGTTTCATCAGATCCATAACGGTGAATTATTGTAGGATTTTAAGTTTCGTAGCGATCGGACTTGTCATTCGATCGTATGGACTCAAAACGCGTAGAAATCAATTTAATTGAAATCTATTTGAAATAAGCTGATTTTAAAGCTAACTTCTTCATACGATGGAATTAGGACTTGAAACCTATTCCATTGAGTTTAAAACTATCGAAAATATCTATTTTGATATATGGGATGACCCACTTTCGTTTCGGAGTCAGAACAGGCTTTTGGGTCACGTAGTCGTTTCGATCAATCCAATCTGGTCCATTCATTTCTAATTCAGATCTGCCTATATATAGGCTGTTATAAACCCAAATTGTTCTCATTTCTTATTTCTATACGTACTACTCTACCGGTTCCTCTTTCTCAAACAACAGAATATGAAACCCTAAATCCCATATCAATTTCAAATAAAATTCAATTTCAAACTCTCCAAACTATGTCAAATTATATATGGATTCGAAGATCTCGACGAATCAAGTCAACGCGTGGTGTTCGTTTTTCAAAACAGTGCTCGGATAAATCACAAATTTCGGTCCAAGGGGTCAAATCACGAACCAATCTGTCGATTTGGGCGAATCTTTTTCCGGTGATGATTTCTGCAATTGATGGCTGTTTTAGGTAGTGATCTGGAAGAGGAATTGATTGGTGGTGGTGTGGCTGGCCAATTTCGGCCGAAGGTGATCGTATTTGGACGATTGGGGTTTCGAAACCCTAGGGTGTGACGGCGGCGGTGTCGCCTAGGGGAGGTCACGATGGTGCTGGGTGGAACGGCCTGTCATGGCAACCGTAAGGGAGGTGACAGCGTGGCGAACGGTGGTCGGAGCATGGCATATTGGTTGGTCAATGTGAAGAGCTTGAGGCGGCTTCTAGGGTTCAGGCGCAGTACTGTAGTATGAGATAGGGTTAGAAACGAATGTGTGCTGACGTGGATGGTAATCTCTGCTTTCTTTTTATTGTTGTTTATTTAATTTATAATTTAATTTTAAACCGTTCTAACCTTAATAACTTTTCCATATGAACTCGCATTTGGGCGCGGATTGTTCCACCGAAATCATATCGAAATTCTAGACATTTTGAAATTGGTTTGGATAATTCTGAGACTGTTCAAATTTGGACGTTATTTTGGATTTCTAATCGATTTGAAATCAAAGGTGAGTGTTTTAACCCACTCACAATTATTAAATTATCTTATGTTTGTTAAATTGAATTTATGATGCAATTAGAAATTGATTGGTTGATGTTTGGTATATTTAAATTGTCATTCCAGTTAAACCTGAATTTTATTGAATTTAATCATCATTAATTTAATATTAAATTATAATTTGCCAGTTTATACCTGTTATTGATGATCGGTTATCTATTGATGTTATTTGTTGGTCTATTTGAGTGATGATTGTGATGGATGTATGTTTGGTTGTTGATATTGGTTGACTGGATGTTATATTTTTATATTGTTATAACATTGCAAGTTCCCTATGGGTTGAAATGATACATACCCGAACGATCTATAGATTAGGGAAAATCGTTACGGGTTGAAATGATAGACTCGAGCGATTTTATGGATTTTATTTTAATTTCAGGATTGCGGGTTGAAATGATATATACCCATAAATTTAAATATTTGCGGATTGAAATGATAAATATCTGTACCACTTGACCATAGGGTAGAAAATTATATACGGACACCGGATTGGTTAAATTAAATAATTTTAAATCCTTAAATTTTGAATTCAGTTAAATGATAATTTGACATAAAATTTTGATTTACATAAACTGAATTATTTTCGACAATCCAAGCTTTAAATGTTGGAATTGGAATTGGTATAAATGATTTGTTTAAAGGATTTAAATTGAAATTTGAAAGCTGGACGTGGACCAGATGTGTTGGAATGAAAGAAATAGTCTAGATGATATTAATTCATTTTTAATATAAATTTTGTAAAGAGATATTATTTTAAAAATCCAGATTTTTAAGGTTTTCAAACTATTAAACTATTTTATTCTATTTTAAACTATTTTAAACTAGTTAATCAAATTAACCATTTAATTTATTTTAAAACTATTTAATCTATTTTAAATCTATTTAATCTATTTTAAATCTATTTAATCTATTTTAAATCTATTTAATTTATTTTAAATCTATTTAATCTATTTAAATCTAATTTAACCTATTTTAAATCTATTTAATTTATTTTAAATCTATTTAATCTATTTTAAATCTATTTAACTTATTTAACCTATTTTAAATCTGTTTAACCTATTTTAAATCTATTTAGTCTATTTTAAATCTATTTAGTCTATTTTAAATCTATTTAGTCTATTTTAAATCTATTTAGTCTATTTTAAATCTATTTAATCTATTTTAAATCTAGTTAAAGTATTTTAATCTATTTTAAATCTATTTTTAAAACTATTTAAAAATCCATTTCAACTATTTTAATCTATTTTAAACTATTATTAATTTATATTAACCTATTTAAAATTCAAACTGGGTAAAATGTGATGATTTATATTAAACAAATAAGGTTAACTGATATTATAACCAAAGTTGGATCTAAATGACATATTTAATTAAATATGATGATTTGTAATGAGAATTAACCTATTTGGTCGATATGATTTCGAAAGTGAATATAATTTCAAAAGTAATATGGTTGAATTGAATATGATATTTTGATATCAATTATGAAACAGTTTTAGAAATTTAAAAGAACCATCCGGTGTGAAATAAGCATTAGGTTGTTGAAGAGACCGGGATTGGATATTGTCATACTCTCTACCTATACCGAAAACCACTTTAACAACTGTGTACGTGGTGGAGGTTCTAGAATGACGTAGGATGGTTTGGCGAACGATTCTGTATGAGGCATTTACGTAGCCCTAACTCCCATGAGTCAGCTTAGATGTGACTAAAACAGGAGCTATACCGGGCCAAGTGAGGTCATTCCTCCTATCGGGCACATTTCTTCGATACCATATTATGACTTTGTGACTGATTTGGTGGCCACCACTCGATTTTGATTTTGGGAGTGTGTTCCGAGGTGGGCGGTAGTAGTTGTTGTGCGTTACCACCAGTCCGGGGGTGAAAATGGTAGAATCCTTCCCTGGCATTGCCTCGAGTGCCGTGTTCACATGCCATATCGCGCCTTCTACGAGTTTGATTTGTACCATGCCTGTGGAGTGCCCTATGATAGCCCTCTAGTTTACGGAGGAATTACGGTACTGTATAGACTTGGGAATATATAAAAATGTGTTAAAGGGGATATGGGTAATGTAACGACCCTAAATTTTCAACCCAATTAAAATTTTTAAATTCATCGTTTCAATAAAAATTTTGAAATTTTAAACGATCTCAATTTACGTCCAAACTTTATTTGTGACATACGTCTAGTTAGATATGGACATAGAAAAAGTTTCGTTGAAAAATATTACAGTAAAGTCCGTTCGCGTTTTACTGTATATCAGTCCATATAAAGCTGCGAAAAATTTATCTTCCAAATCCAAATATTTTTACACAGTCCTCTTGTAAAAATTATTCTGATCAAGATTTTATGATTCGTTTCGTCTAAAACTGTCATCGCCTGCTCCGTTTATATTATTTTGCAAAACGCACAATTTAAGCGGCGTAAATGCAAATTTTATAAAATCATCGTATCGCAATAACCTGTGTACTGTTGGAAGCGCATTTTCGCGCTGATCATAACGGTATATTTATTTGCGTGAATCGGAGTCCGACAAAAATCCGTCGCGTTGATTTAACAGTTCCGAACGGACCGGTTAAAATGAAATCTCAGCCCATTTACAAAATAAATTTGGAAATATAAATCAGCTGGAAATTAATAGGGTAGTTGGAAGCGAATAAGTTGCCTTGGAAATGTGTAACGTTTGGGAAAATGGAAGGCTTTGTGGGATACGAAGCAACAAAGTGAAGAGTGATGACTCCTCGGTTACAAATTCAATTTATGACACCCGAATTTAAACTTACGAGGCGTGATAATTCATTTTCTTCAATTCACTCTGCTCTCACGTCTCCAGGTAATACCCTCCTCCTTTCTTCTTCTCATTCTTTTCTTTCTGAAAAAAAAACAAGTTGCCAACGCAACTTTACTATGTTCTTCCCTTATTCCTGTTAGCTTTCCCCTCCCGTACATACCACCTCCCCAACAAATCACCACCAGACCCAAGCCTGATTGTTATCCGCCGCTTCCCGACCCCAACGCATACCACCCCAGCTCAGACCGCCTTCGCCTACTTTCCAGCCACCGCGCGACCTAAACCGCCTACACCTTACCCGCCTCTTCCCCTGACACTCCCGCCCACTTTCGTACCACTCCGGTCACACGCGCCAAACCGCACTGCCCAAACACTTTCCGCAACTAGCCTCATCCGAGCACCGCCCTTTCCACCACCTGGAACCGAAAATTCTCCAGCGCCGTTCGCCACGACCTTCCCGGTCTCCGTCGAAGCCCACACCGAACCCAGCCCCACCGTTCCCTGACCTAGACCCGCACCACCTGCCCAGACCCTCGCGCCACCACCCTTGACCTCGCGCGTGCGTGTATGTGTTTGGTGTGAGTTGAGTGCGTGTTGTGTACACAACGTGTGCACGCATGGTGTGAGTGGATGATGCATATATATCCAAACATGTATATGCCTGGGAATGGAGAAATGAAATTTGTCTTAGTTTTGTTTTTCAAGGGAGAAGCTCTGTGCGTGTGGATGAGATATTGCCGAACCTATTGTGATGGAATTGTAGTGCATACGTATAGAACAGTTTATAGTCTAAAAAAAAAAAGTATTGTTTTGCAAGTTCTGAAGTATACAGTTTGCTGTACAATAAAGTGTTCGTAAATATAAAATTTTGGTTGCAAAAATAGTAACCAGTTTTATTTGTTGTTGTATGCAGAAGCGACCGGGTAAGCTTTTTGCGGCAACATTGATCTTCAGCCTTCGTTCTTTCTTTCGCTATCGGTAAGCGAAATTATAATTTTATAATTATATACTAACGTTCACTGTATTAATATCATTTTCTTTTGTCGATATTACAGTGTCCGTTGTTCGTGCTGTACCAACTCTTTTCGTGCTTCTTTTACTTCGTCGTCAAATTTCTTTATCCACGAAAGGTGAATTAATTTTCACGACTATATTCTTATGCAAGTTTGAATTGATAAATGATTGCTATGTGATGTTGAATTGGATGTAAATTGTTATTGTTAAGTGATAAATTATTTGCAAGTTAAAATTGGATATAGGATGATTAACGATTTAAAATGAATTATATATGTCGAATTTTGATTGTTAACTTGACCCCTTTATATATGATGAATATTGATAAATTAAATTGACCCTTTAAATTGTTAAGTTAATTGACACGTAGAAATTGATAGATGTCACTTTGGACCATTGAACGTATTGAATTAACTGTTGTAATTGTAATTAAACGACAAGTGAAACCGAAATGTTATAATCTTTAATCTACTTGAAATGATAGAGTAGATTCTAGAAATAGTTATATTAATTGGCGTAAATAACAAACGCGAATTAATACGATTATTTCGGGATTATTTGAAATTGTTGAATTGTTGTGAATGGATGTTATTGCTTGTTTATTTACTTTGACACCATCCCAGCTATCACACTTCAAGTTCCCTTTGTATGTTTTGATTTTGAATTTAAATGGAATCGGGTTGAAATGATAAATACCCAAACAATTTGACTTAGGATAGAAAATTAAAATAAAACCCGATTGGTCAAATGTTTTGATTTAAATAAAAATAAAGTTTTACTTGGCGAATAACAATGTTTTGAATAATTTGGAATTTAAATTTGAATAAATGTAAATGTGAATATTTGAATTTGGAACGAATATTAAAAGTAGTAATTGACAAGGGAATATTGTTCAAAATTTAATTATTTAATAATCAAATTTAGAATTAGTTGAAAATAATTTTGAAATTATTAATAATTAAGTTTTGAAATTATTAATAAATTAACTTTTGAAATTATTAATAGTTAAGTGTGAAATTGTTATTAACGTAATTTGGAATAATTAATAATTGAATTTTTGAATTTATTAACAATTAAGTTGAAATTATTAATGAATGAGTTTGGAAAAATTAATAATTAAGATTTGAAATTATTGAAATTTTGATGAGATCAAATTTTAAATTAAATTGAATTGAATATCTTTATTAAGAAAAATTGAATTTTGAACAAGTGAAAATAAGTTTTTAACTAAGTTTGAAATTGAAAGAAATATCTTTGATAAGAAATTGAATGCGCTTTGTCGAAACAAATGGAAGAATTGTAATTTAAAGAATTGGACTTGATAAGTGTAAATTGTAAATAAGTTGTAAACTTTGATAATGTAATCGAACTTAAAACGTAACGAAATGAATTAGAAATTGAATTGAAATTGATTGATGTTAAATTAATTTGATGAATATCGAATAGAAGCGATAATTGATTTAAATCGTTTTGAACGTAAATTTAGTTAAACAAATTTTGGAATGAACTTATATACAAAATGAAATGAATAATTGAATTGTTTTAATTGAAACTTTGAAATTGAATTAAGGAAATGTGGAAATTGAAATTGGAAAGTTTGAAACGAAATTTTGGAAATTGATTTCGAAAGACTAACGAATTGTCGATTTATAAATTCAAATTGAAATTGAAATGGTTTTGAAATATAATAACGACCAATCGGTGTTATAATCACGAAAGTTATTAAAGGAACCGGAGTCGGTTTGGGACATACTCACTGTCTAAACCGGAAACCACTTTAATAACTATACGCGAAGTGATGATCCAGAATGAAGTGGTTGGATTGGCGAACGTTGATGATTGAAGAAAGTGAACGATAATGGATAGCCTTGACACTTGTGTCAAATTTGAAATGACTAAAACAGGAGCTGTGCCGGGCCAATGGAGGATTAGCTACCTCAAGTGGACACACTTCTTCGTAAACTATTCTCTTACTTTGTGATTGATTGGTGCACACCCTTGAATTGGGAGTGTTGTCTCACGGTGTTGCGGGCGCTGCGGCGTTGCGTTCTCACCAGCCCGGATCAGGCGAACGGTAGTATCACTATCTTGGGTATAGCCTCATGTGCCTTGTCATACTTGTATTCCATTTATGCGCGACCACTACGATTTTGATTTGTACCTTTAGTATATGTATTGCCCTCTGGTGACTTCCGGTTTTGGGGAAACTACTGTCTTGTATATGCTTTTGGGAATAAAAATGTGTTAAGGGTGGAATGGGCCATGACTTAACACTATTTTGATATCTTTATTATTACTGATAGACATTATCTACTTATCGTATTCTACTATATATAGATAGTTTATCGGATCCTGAAAGATGCTTATTCCAATCATCTTTGAGTTATTGTTATTTCAATTTTTGAACCATATTATCTGTATAAGAATATATGTCCTGATTCGAGTGTTTGTTTGTGCATATGCTCGGATCAGACTGAGGATTGCTGCTGCTGCTTATTGGTGTTGAAGACTTGAAGACTATCTTATCTTTATCAGTATTGTTCTTTCCATTTGGACATCTATGTTGTTGTATTTCCTTTATTTGAGACATTGTTGTATTTTCTTAGTAGCTTCATGAACTACTATTATGACATTGTTGTAATTCCGCTGCACTATTCTGTTATGTTATATTTCTGTGATTCTGTGATGATTCTCATTTACATACTTATACTCCATTTATGATTCGTGTTTTGTACTATTTAAGTTGACATGTGTGGATTATTGTCACTTTAAATGGTCCAAATATACGGGTTGTTACAGTTGGTATCAGAGCTTTGGTTCCCGATAACCTTAGCCTGTGGAGTTTAAAGCTCATTAGAGATAGGGTAAACATACCCTAGAATGAGGAGAATCATTTCAGAATCCACCTCCTTTGATTCATCTTTATTTTTTGAATTCGTTGAATAGAATTTCCTTAAGTTCTATAAATTTCTATCTTTGATTCTAAATCACTTTTGGTATTCCAGGATGGCTAACAGAAGAAATGTTAGAGGCAGGGGTGGAAACGCTCCTGGTCCACATGCTCCAGCTCCCGCTATCCGATTCTCCACTCTTAGCAAGGAGTATACTCAGCTTGGAGGAGTCAAATTCACTGGCTCCGAGAGTATCATCGAAGCACAACAATGGCTAAAGAGTTTGGAGAGGATCTTTTCTGGCTTAGAGATCGCCGATGCTCAGAAGCGCAAGTTGGCCGCTTGGCAGCTGCAGGATGCTGCACAAGATTGGTGGGAATCAGTCACTTCTCGAACTGATGAGGAAACCATCACTTGGGCCCAGTTTAGGTAGTAATCTATCTAAATTTCTACTAAATAAATTTCTCTCTTATCTCGTCAAAAATTTTGATTCGTTTCATATCATTTGTAATAGGGATTCTTTCATGGCTCAATGGATGCCAGCTGCTGGGAAGGCCCAACTCTACCGGTCTTTCATGGATCTCAAGCAGGGCAGCATGACCTTTACTGAGTACGAAAGGAGGTTTAACGAACTCTCCAAGTTCGGACCTGGCCTGATTGACACACCTCTACTGAAGAACGAGAAGTTCATACATGGCGCACGCCCAGAATATTACGAGCTCCTCACCGCTCATGTCCATGGAACTTTCACTGAGTTGATGGATTTCGCTCTTCGATACGAGGGAAAGCCTAAAGGAACATCTGTCCCCAAAGCCCCAGTTACTCAGACACCAGCTAATCAGTCAGGAAAGAGGAAGCAAAATTTTGAGCAACAGAAGAAGAATTGGCAGCAGAAATCTGGGATTGGCTATTCTCAGAAGAAGCCTATTGACATATCCTCCATCACTTGTTTCAAGTGCGACCAGAGGGGTCACTACGCCAACAGCTGTCCATCATCTGCCGGTGCCGCTGTTCCGCCTCCTCAGAACACTAGGAACGACCTCTGTCACGTATGTCTGCAGCCAGGCCATTTCAAGAAGGATTGTCCTATGTATAAAAAGGGAAAGACGGCCGGAGTCTTTGCTATGACTTCTTCAGCCCATGATCCACCTACTCCATCTGCTCCTACTGATGACCAAGGTACATTACAGGGTATTTTTATGTTGCATACTTTACCAGTTAAAGTTCTATTTGATACCGGAGCAACACATAGTTTCATATCTATCGATTTGTGCAATAAACTTGGTTTGGAACCCACTCTTTCATCTACTTTCTTATGTGTATCAAACCCTATTGGAGGGCCCGCTAATCTAAAAAGGGTTTGTAAATATGTCACTCTTATGCATGGCATTCACCACTTCACTTGGGATTTCTATGTCCTCGGATTCGAAGCATTCGATATATTATTAGGCATTGATTGGCTACGGAAATTCGAAGCCAATATCTCATGTAAAGCTCGAACAGTCTCTCTCATCGATAACCAGGGCATGCCTTTGGTTATAGAAGGCAAATCACCTCAAGAATATGCTGGGAGTTTTATATTTTCACTTGACTCCCATCCAAATGAACTAAGCTCTACTCCAGTGGTCCAATCCTTTTCTGATGTATTTGGAGAAGTCAATTCTCTACCACCACCGCGGGAAATCGAATTCCGCATTGACCTTATTCCTGGTGCCCGACCAGTAGTTCTCCCTCCTCGGAGAATGGCTCCTAAAGAAAAAGCTGAACTGAATGCTCAAATTGAAGACTTATTTTCTAAAGGCTTGATTCGGCGAAGTCATTCAGAATGGGGTGCTGCAGTAGTGTTCGTCACAAAATCTGATGGTTCTCTCAGAATGTGTGTGGACTATAGAGAGCTGAACAAGCTCACACACAAGAACAGATATCCGATGCCCCGCATCAATGATCTATTCGACCAGCTTCATGGAGCTAAAGTATTTTCTCAACTCGATCTGGCTACTGGCTTTCACCAACTCAGAATTGCCGAGGAGAGTATTCCTAAGACAGCATTCCGCACTGAGACTGGTTTCTTTGAATGGCTGGTTATGCCGTTCGGTCTTACTAATGCTCCAGCTTATTTCGTCGATTTGATGAATAGAGTTTTCCGGGATGTTCTTAACAAGTTTGTTCTTGTTTTCATCGATGACATTCTCGTCTTCTCTAAGGATGAGGAAGAGCATAGGTCGCATTTGGCTTTTGTTCTCGAAACTCTACGCAGCCATCAGCTTAAAGCCAAGTTTTCAAAATGCCATTTTTGGAAAGATGAAGTTCGATTTCTTGGCCATATTGTTTCAGAGAATGGGATTTCGGTCGATCCAGCTAAGATCGCCGTAATCAATGTAAGTTCTATTCTTACTCGTCAATTCTATCAAAACAACTTATCAAATTTCTTAATTCGAATCTTTGGAATTTGCAGGATTGGGAGACTCCCAAAACTCCTACAGATATCCGCAGTTTCTTGGGTTTGGCCGGCTATTACCGCAGATTTATAGAAAACTTTGCTCGTATTGCCGCACCACTTACCGCACTGACCAGAAAGAATGTGAAATTTATTTGGAGCGAAAAGTGCGAAGCAGCTTTCAATGAGATGAAGCGAAAGTTGACCTCTGCCCCAGTTCTTACAGTTATTGATGGTAGCGAAGGATTGACTGTATATACAGATGCTTGTCGAGATGGACTTGGAGCAGTTTTAATGCAGAAAGGGAAGGTTATTGCCTATGCTGGTCGTCAGTTAAAGACCCATGAAACAAACTACGCAACCCACGATTTAGAGCTTCTTGCGGTTGTATTTGCTCTTAAGCTATGGAGGCACTATCTATTGGGAACGAAATTCGAGTTATTCACTGACCATAAGTCATTAAGATATATCTTCTCGCAAAAAGACTTGAATCAGAGACAAGTCCGATGGCTCGAATTTCTAGCTGCATATGATCTTGATATTAACTACACTCCGGGGAAAGCAAATGCCGTAGCCGATGCTTTGAGCAGAAACCAAGCTATGATATGTTGTAATCTTGTTGAAGGAATGTTATTCCAGCTTTCCGTCTCCCTAGCTCTTATAGATCGTATTATAGCCAAACAATACGAGGACACTTTGCTTTATCGCATCAAAGAAATAGTGCTTGGCAGAATTGAAAATGCTGATAATAAAGTGGGTGCACATGTTGATAGTAATGGAATCTTGAGGATTGATAATCGAATTTGTGTTCCTAATGTTGATGGTCTTAGACAGGAAGTACTGCGAGAAAATCATAAGTCTTCGCTTTCATTTCATCCCGGTGTCACTAAAATGTACCAGAATATGAAGAAACTATATTGGTGGAGTGGAATGAAGCGCGATATTTCTATCTATGTTAGCAGGTGCACCACTTGCCAACAAGTTAAAGCTGATCACAGAAAGACAGCAGGATTGCTCCAACCGCTAGAGATTCCAGGTTGGAAATGGGAGCAGATTTCTATGGACTTTATTGATGGGCTACCAAGGACTAGAAGAGGTAACGAAAGCATATGGGTGATTGTCGACAGACTGACGAAGTCCGCACACTTTATTCCAGTCAAGACCACTCGTACAGCTTCGAGTTTGGCCGAGATATACATGAGGGAAGTTGTTAAGCTTCATGGTGTACCATCTAGTATTGTATGCGATCGAGATCCTATTTTCACCAGTAAATTCTGGAAGGCATTTCAGGATACCTTGGGCACCAAACTGAATCTGAGCACAGCATATCATCCTCAGACAGATGGCCAAACTGAGAGGGTAAATCAGATTTTAGAAGATCTTCTCCGGGCTTGTATTATTGACTTTGGCGGATCTTGGGAAGACCATCTTCACTTGGTTGAATTCACTTATAATAATAGTTACCAGGTAAATAATTTAAATTTCAAATTTGAATAAGTATATTTGAATTTGAATTAATTATCCTTTATAAACTAGGCAAGTATTGGTATGGCACCGTTCGAAGCCTTATATGGACGGCCGTGCAAATCACCAGCTTGTTGGATCGAGTCTGGAGATCGATTAGTGCTTGGACCAGAAATGATTATGGAAGCTTCAGAAAAAGTCGAAGAAATCAGGGAGAAGATAAAGACGGCACAGGATAGACAGAAAAGCTATGCTGACAAAAGGAGAAGAGATCTCGAATTCAGTGTAGGAGACAAAGTATTTTTGAAAGTGTCGCCTCTGAAGAATATTGTTCGATTTGGAAGAAAAGGGAAGCTAGCTCCCAGATTTGTTGGTCCGTTTGAGATTACGGAAAGAGTTGGAACATTGGCATATAGAGTTGCATTACCAGAGAAGTTCGCTGGTGTTCACAATGTATTCCACGTCTCACATCTCCGTAAAGTTGTACACGATCCATCGATGACCATCCCTACCGCCCAGTTGGAAGAGATAGTTATTGAGCCTGACTTGACTATTGAGCGAAAGCCACTTCGGATAGTTGATCGTGAGACAAAGCAACTCAGAAGGAAGTCGGTAAATCTCGTCAAAGTACAGTGGAGTGCAGACGAGAGAGATTGCACATGGGAAACTGAGGATAGGATTCGGGATTCAAACCCCGAACTATTAATTTCAGGTATTATTCGAATCTCTCGAAATCTATCTTGACTTTTCTACTTATTTCATTTCTACTTCACTCGTCTCGTTCCTTTTCGAGGACGAAAAGTTTTGAGTGGGGGAGATTGTAACGACCCTAAATTTTCAACCCAATTTAAATTTTTAAATTCATCGTTTCAATAAAAATTTTGAAATTTTAAACGATCTCAATTTACGTCCAAACTTTATTTGTGACATACGTCTAGTTAGATATGGACATAGAAAAAGTTTCGTTGAAAAATATTACAGTAAAGTCCGTTTGCGTTTTACTGTATATCAGTCCATATAAAGCTGCGAAAAATTTATCTTCCAAATCCAAATATTTTTACACAGTCCGCTTGTAAAAATTATTCTGATCAAGATTTTATGATTCGTTTCGTCTAAAACTGTCATCGCCTGCTCCGTTTATATTATTTTGCAAAACGCACAATTTAAGCGGCGTAAATGCAAATTTTATAAAATTATCGTATCGCAATAACCTGTGTACTGTTGGAAGCGCATTTTCGCGCTGATCATAACGGTATATTTATTTGCGCGAATCGGAGTCCGACAAAAATCCGTCGCGTTGATTTAACAGTTCCGAACGGACCGGTTAAAATGAAATCTCAGCCCATTTACAAAATAAATTTGGAAATATAAATCAGCTGGAAATTAATAGGGTAGTTGGAAGCGAATAAGTTGCCTTGGAAATGTGTAACGTTTGGGAAAATGAAAGGCTTTGTGGGATACGAAGCAACAAAGTGAAGAGTGATGACTCCTCGGTTACAAATTCAATTTATGACACCCGAATTTAAACTTACGAGGCGTGATAATTCATTTTCTTCAATTCACTCTGCTCTCACGTCTCCAGGTAATACCCTCCTCCTTTCTTCTTCTCATTCTTTTCTTTCTGAAAAAAAACAAGTTGCCAACGCAACTTTACTATGTTCTTCCCTTATTCCTGTTAGCTTTCCCCTCCCGTACATACCACCTCCCCAACAAATCACCACCAGACCCAAGCCTGATTGTTATCCGCCGCTTCCCGATCCCAACGCATACCACCCCAGCTCAGACCGCCTTCGCCTACTTTCCAGCCACCGCGCGACCTAAACCGCCTACACCTTACCCGCCTCTTCCCCTGACACTCCCGCCCACTTTCGTACCACTCCGGTCACACGCGCCAAACCGCACTGCCCAAACACTTTCCGCAACTAGCCTCATCCGAGCACCGCCCTTTCCACCACCTGGAACCGAAAATTCTCCAGCGCCGTTCGCCACGACCTTCCCGGTCTCCGTCGAAGCCCACACCGAACCCAGCCCCACCGTTCCCTGACCTAGACCCGCACCACCTGCCCAGACCCTCGCGCCACCACCCTTGACCTCGCGCGTGCGTGTATGTGTTTGGTGTGAGTTGAGTGCGTGTTGTGTACACAACGTGTGCACGCATGGTGTGAGTGGATGATGCATATATATCCAAACATGTATATGCCTGGGAATGGAGAAATGAAATTTGTCTTAGTTTTGTTTTTCAAGGGAGAAGCTCTGTGCGTGTGGATGAGATATTGCCGAACCTATTGTGATGGAATTGTAGTGCATACGTATAGAACAGTTTATAGTCTGAAAAAAAAAAGTATTGTTTTGCAAGTTCTGAAGTATACAGTTTGCTGTACAATAAAGTGTTCGTAAATATAAAATTTTGGTTGCAAAAATAGTAACCAGTTTTATTTGTTGTTGTATGCAGAAGCGACCGGGTAAGCTTTTTGCGGCAACATTGATCTTCAGCCTTCGTTCTTTCTTTCGCTATCGGTAAACGAAATTATAATTTTATAATTATATACTAACGTTCACTGTATTAATATCATTTTCTTTTGTCGATATTACAGTGTCCGTTGTTCGTGCTGTACCGACTCTTTTCGTGCTTCTTTTACTTCGTCGTCAAATTTCTTTATCCACGAAAGGTGAATTAATTTTCACGACTATATTCTTATGCAAGTTTGAATTGATAAATGATTGCTATGTGATGTTGAATTGGATGTAAATTGTTATTGTTAAGTGATAAATTATTTGCAAGTTAAAATTGGATATAGGATGATTAACGATTTAAAATGAATTATATATGTCGAATTTTGATTGTTAACTTGACCCCTTTATATATGATGAATATTGATAAATTAAATTGACCCTTTAAATTGTTAAGTTAATTGACACGTAGAAATTGATAGATGTCACTTTGGACCATTGAACGTATTGAATTAACTGTTGTAATTGTAATTGAACGACAAGTGAAACCGAAATGTTATAATCTTTAATCTACTTGAAATGATAGAGTAGATTCTAGAAATAGTTATATTAATTGGCGTAAATAACAAACGCGAATTAATACGATTATTTCGGGATTATTTGAAATTGTTGAATTGTTGTGAATGGATGCTATTGCTTGTTTATTTACTTTGACACCATCCCAGCTATCACACTGCAAGTTCCCTTTGTATGTTTTGATTTTGAATTTAAATGGAATCGGGTTGAAATGATAAATACCCAAACAATTTGACTTAGGATAGAAAATTAAAATAAAACCCGATTGGTCAAATGTTTTGATTTAAATAAAAATAAAGTTTTACTTGGCGAATAACAATGTTTTGAATAATTTGGAATTTAAATTTGAATAAATGTAAATGTGAATATTTGAATTTGGAACGAATATTAAAAGTAGTAATTGACAAGGGAATATTGTTCAAAATTTAATTATTTAATAATCAAATTTAGAATTAGTTGAAAATAATTTTGAAATTATTAATAATTAAGTTTTGAAATTATTAATAAATTAACTTTTGAAATTATTAATAGTTAAGTGTGAAATTGTTATTAACGTAATTTGGAATAATTAATAATTGAATTTTTGAATTTATTAACAATTAAGTTGAAATTATTAATGAATGAGTTTGGAAAAATTAATAATTAAGATTTGAAATTATTGAAATTTTGATGAGATCAAATTTTAAATTAAATTGAATTGAATATCTTTATTAAGAAAAATTGAATTTTGAACAAGTGAAAATAAGTTTTTAACTAAGTTTGAAATTGAAAGAAATATCTTTGATAAGAAATTGAATGCGCTTTGTCGAAACAAATGGAAGAATTGTAATTTAAAGAATTGGACTTGATAAGTGTAAATTGTAAATAAGTTGTAAACTTTGATAATGTAATCGAACTTAAAACGTAACGAAATGAATTAGAAATTGAATTGAAATTGATTGATGTTAAATTAATTTGATGAATATCGAATGGAAGCGATAATTGATTTAAATCGTTTTGAACGTAAATTTAGTTAAACAAATTTTGGAATGAACTTATATACAAAATGAAATGAATAATTGAATTGTTTTAATTGAAACTTTGAAATTGAATTAAGGAAATGTGGAAATTGAAATTGGAAAGTTTGAAACGAAATTTTGGAAATTGATTTCGAAAGACTAACGAATTGTCGATTTATAAATTCAAATTGAAATTGAAATGGTTTTGAAATATAATAACGACCAATCGGTGTTATAATCACGAAAGTTATTAAAGGAACCGGAGTCGGTTTGGGACATACTCACTGTCTAAACCGGAAACCACTTTAATAACTATACGCGAAGTGATGATCCAGAATGAAGTGGTTGGATTGGCGAACGTTGATGATTGAAGAAAGTGAACGATAATGGATAGCCTTGACACTTGTGTCAAATTTGAAATGACTAAAACAGGAGCTGTGCCGGGCCAATGGAGGATTAGCTACCTCAAGTGGACACACTTCTTCGTAAACTATTCTCTTACTTTGTGATTGATTGGTGCGCACCCTTGAATTGGGAGTGTTGTCTCACGGTGTTGCGGGCGCTGCGGCGTTGCGTTCTCACCAGCCCGGATCAGGCGAACGGTAGTATCACTATCTTGGGTATAGCCTCATGTGCCTTGTCATACTTGTATTCCATTTATGCGCGACCACTACGATTTTGATTTGTACCTTTAGTATATGTATTGCCCTCTGGTGACTTCCGGTTTTGGGGAAACTACTGTCTTGTATATGCTTTTGGGAATAAAAATGTGTTAAGGGTGGAATGGGCCATGACTTAACACTATTTTGATATCTTTATTATTACTGATAGACATTATCTACTTATCGTATTCTACTATATATAGATAGTTTATCGGATCCTGAAAGATGCTTATTCCAATCATCTTTGAGTTATTGTTATTTCAATTTTTGAACCATATTATCTGTATAAGAATATATGTCCTGATTCGAGTGTTTGTTTGTGCATATGCTCGGATCAGACTGAGGATTGCTGCTGCTGCTTATTGGTGTTGAAGACTTGAAGACTATCTTATCTTTATCAGTATTGTTCTTTCCATTTGGACATCTATGTTGTTGTATTTCCTTTATTTGAGACATTGTTGTATTTTCTTAGTAGCTTCATGAACTACTATTATGACATTGTTGTAATTCCGCTGCACTATTCTGTTATGTTATATTTCTGTGATTCTGTGATGATTCTCATTTACATACTTATACTCCATTTATGATTCGTGTTTTGTACTATTTAAGTTGACATGTGTGGATTATTGTCACTTTAAATGGTCCAAATATACGGGTTGTTACAGGTAACGCCTTAACGCTATTTTAATACTTTACTTTACTGTAGACACTGTTATAATAATGTGTTGTACTATGTATGTAGATATTTTAACGAATCCTCAGAAGATGGAATCCCGAACATCTCTTAAGTTATTGCAA
This sequence comes from Allium fistulosum, assembly GCA_030737815.1. Lineage (NCBI taxonomy): Eukaryota > Viridiplantae > Streptophyta > Magnoliopsida > Asparagales > Amaryllidaceae > Allium > Allium fistulosum. The sequence continues at coordinate 1,435,476,606 of CM060903.1, forward strand.
TCACGTTAGACACTAGATAGGAGATGTTAAACCCCGTAAACATCTCTGACGCCGTTACACTCATTTTTATTTACTGTTGATTTAACTTACATAAGATCTTTTAGTTCTGACTCGAGTGTTTTGTCTTTTCAATTCGCTCGGGTCAGTTTGAGCTTTTCAGTGTATCGAAGACTGCTTTCTGGAGGACGAAGACGAAGATTTTGTACTATTGCTATTTATTATATTCATACCACTGCATCATGTTGTTCCGCTGCATTATTTAATTATTACTGCTGTATGTACTCTGATTCTGTATTTTAAAGGTATAATCAAATGTTATTTGTAAAACAACTTGATGAACTGTTTATTTGACTATTATATTTTGTCATTTCGCTGTGAGATTCTGTGTTTGTTTTCTTTCTTTCTCTGCTTTTTCTTATTTGCCCTATAACAATCTTCCCTTTTGAATGGTTTGAGTCTGACGTGTGTGGTTTATCGTCGATTTGAACCGTCCAAAAAGGTTGGTAGTTACATTTGATATCAGAGCTTTGGTTTAGCGATAACCTTAGCTTTGTGGGGTTCGACTCATTAGAAATAGGGTAGTAATACCCTAGAATGAGTCGTTGAGCGTATATATGAGAGAGCGTATTTGTTAGTGTTATAAAGGTTTTGTATTGTGTTGATTTGTTCTGTTTTGTATTTATAAATTTTGGTCGGTACATTGGACGCTATGGCATCGGTAGGGGTTTCTAAACACTTAATAAGACAGACCGACATAATATTGTTTTGAAATATAGGTATATGAAATAATTTTGCCTAGTATTATATTTTGTATATAAAAGAATAATTTTATAAATGATATAGTTGGATGTGATATGTTGTTTGTTAGGAAGTTAAATTTTATAAATATTAGTTGCAAAAAAATGGGATTGTAAATAAAATGAATATAAATTGAAATTTTAGAATTTAAGTTCCAGGGTTTGAATTTTGTTTTCAAGGGATTTTGGAATATAGTATTAGTAGCATTTGTAAGTATTTTTTGATAAATTTTCAAGATGATTTGAAAGAAATGTTTTAAAAATAAATTTTGAAGGAAATAGGTTCTGTACTCCCTTCTTTATCGCTGGAAAATAATTTCGGTGATGAGTGCATGCATCATCGACGTTCATTTTCTAGTTTCAAAGTGGGTAGACGGTTGTAGTAGTTTTACTACACCTTGTTTGATAAACAAATCTTAAATTCAGATTTCTAAATATGATTTGATCTAAAACGGGTATGAGTATATATATATTATTTTAAAATGATTTGGAAATATAACCCGAAGTTAGTTCTTAAACCTCCTGATAATCAGTAGTTTTCAGTTAATGTAATAAAATGAAATCTTAACTATTTTAATGTGTGGAAGCTGCTAAAATGTGAAATAAGAAATTAGATGTTAAGAGATTAATGAAATATAAATAAATTGAAAGTTTTCATTTATAAATTTAGAAATGGAATAAGAAAATGTAACTATTGAACATTTTGTTAATTAAAATAAATATGATAACTTGTGTAACTTTCTATTGCATTCTGAAAACATATATATATATATATAAAACTTACCAAATTATTAAAAGTTGAAATGTTAATAAGAATATGTAATACAATATTATACAAGAAAAACTTAATTAATGAAAGTGTTCAATGAAATCATGTTTTAAATGAAGAATTAAGATGTATAAGAATTATAAACTTAAGTTAATGATTTGAATGCTACTAATTAAATTCATATAAAGAATGAATACAGTAAGTAAATGATTATAAACTTAAGTTAATGTTGAAACCATTTATAATTAAAGTGAATACTATATTAATTGAATGATTATAACTTTAGAAAATGTGAAATGATTCAGAAATAGATTAAATGTTCAATAATATTATGTATGAAAGAAATGACTGTGGAAAAAAGAAATAATCTATTAATGGTGAATTAAATTGTAAATAAATGTACATAATAATGGATAATCCAATAATTGAAATGGAAATAACTTGCGTGAGTAATGAATGTAAAGTAATAAAAAGAGAAAATGGCATCATATAAATAAATGGGAAATGAATTTTGTAAGTAATGAATGTAAATTAATGAAAATAAGCATTGAATGAAAAAAAAGAACAGTAAATAATATGAAATGAGATTTATAAGAATAAATTTAATTGATATTTGAACTTTTTGTTTGTATTGGCTTATGGGATGATTTGGAAAGGATACTTCTAACTGTATAAAAATGTGTAAATAATCTATTAAGTTTTACCTAAGGCTGTTGAGTGTATGGTATACTTGGTAGTTTATTTATCATTTTATACGATTAAAAGTTTCTAAACCTGAACAAACCACTTGCTTTGGTTGCTATAGATGGATGGTTGATTTCTTTAATTGCATGTGATGATTGTGTGTTCGTTTGTAGTGTGGCTATTGTTATGTTGTGATAGTTTTGCTATTATTAGTTGAAACAACGTAAGTATCTCTCTTTTGTATAATTTAACTCTTTTGGATTATATATGTGAAATACAGGTTATGGAAGCAATTGCTACTACTTCTGGTTTCATAATTTAAGCATTGTTTGCTCAACAAATAGGTACGTTTTCGTATTACGGTTTTATAGTGATATTATATTGTTTTCCCCGTGGTTTGGGATATATTATTTTGAAATATGTGATATATATTATTATCGTTTATATTATTATTTCTCCTAGACCTCTCCGTACAAAGGAGACTCTACCGAAATTTTTCATGAATTTTGGACTTAGAAATTGTTTGTGAAAATGGAAATGTTTCAAATTTTATTAACTCGAATATAAAAGGATTTAATTGTTTATAATTTGATATATTTTATTTAAATTATTTAATTATGTAAATTAATTGTTTATAAATTTAATATTTTGAATAAGATATGTTAATTTCTAAATTGCTTCTTTCCCTTTTCGAGGATGAAAATTTTTGAGTGGGGAGAGTGTAACGACCCGTAATTTTCCGACAATTAAAATATTGAATTTAATAAGGTTTTAATTTAATATTGGAAGAGATAAAAATTTGTGAATTTTTAATAAGATAAATAACAAGAATGTAATGTAATAGTATTAATTTAGGGTAATTGATAACTGCTCTAAATGTAATTCCAGTTAATTAAAATGATAAAAAAAGTTATAATTGGTTATAGGTTGTAAATTAACTGTGATAATGTGTGTATTAATTGATAATTGGATTAAAAGAGTAATTGATAATTTAAATGTTGTATTAATTAATGGAATAATGTATGATAAATTGTAATTGGATAGAATTAGTATTGTGTAAGTTGTTATAACATTTGTTTGTAAATAATAAACTTATAAATGTGATTAAAAGCTAATGGTGGCAATTATTATATGTTACCGATTTATTTAGTCTGTTAAATTAAATCAGAAATCAATTGCAATTAAATGTAATTAAATATTATGTCAATGGAAATTAAGATGAAATTGGAGAATATTAATGTAACAAGATATAAACCAATGTTAAATATGCCCATAGAGTAATGATTGATTGAATAAAAAGATTGAAATCTAATTTAATCAATTTATTGAAATTAAATTATAATTAATTAGATTTAATTATTGTTGAAATTGAACACTGTAATTAGTGTAGTATTTAACACCGGATTGAAATGTAAATTTGTTTTAAATTATTGTAAATGTCTAAGTAATCAAAAATAATAAAAATTATTAGTTTTTAAATTTGAAATTAAAAAGTGATTTAATCAATTTAATAATAATTTGTTTAATTAACGTGAAAATAGCAATTTTGGCTATTGTCTCGAATTTCGACGAAACTAGTTTCGTCAGATCCGTAACGGTGAATTATTGTAGGATTTCAAGTTTCGTAGCGATTGGACTTGTCGTTCGATCGTATGGACTCGAAACGCGTAGAAATCAATTTAATTGAAATCAATTTGAAATAAGCTGATTTTAAAGCTAACTTCTTCATACGATGGAATTAGGACTTGAAACCTATTCTATTGAGTTTAAAACTATCGAAAATATCTATTTTGATATATGGGATGACCCACTTTTGTTTCGGAGTCAAAACGGGCTTTTGTGTCGCGTAGTCGTTTCGATCAATCCAATCTGGTCCATTCATTTCTAATTTAGATCTACCTATATATAGGCTGTTATAAACCCTAATTGTTCTCATTTCTTATTTTTGTATGTACTGTTCTACCAGTTCCTCTTTCTCAAATGACAGAATATGAAACCCTAAATCCCAAATCAATTTCAAATCAAATTCAATTTCAAAATTTCAACTCTCCAAACTATGTCAAATTATATATGGTTTCGAAGATCTCGACGAATCAAGTTAACGCTTGGTGTTCGTTTTTCAAAATAGTGCTAGGATAAATCACAAATTTCGGTCAAAGTGGTCAAATCACGAATTAATCTGTCGATTTGGGCGAATCTTTTTTCGGCGATGATTTCTGCAATTGATGGATGTTTTGGGTAGAGATCTGGAGGAGGAATCGATTGGTGGCGGTGTGGTTGGCCAATTTTGGCCGGAGGTGATCGTATTTGGACGATTGGGGTTTCGAAACTTTAGGGTGTGATGGTGGCGGCGTCGCCTAGGGGAGGTCGCGATGGTGCTGGGTGGAGCGGCGTGTCGTGGCAAGCGCAAGGGAGGTGACAGCGTGGCGAACAGTGGTCAGAGCATGGCGTATGGGTTGGTCAACGTGAAGAGCTTGAGGCGGCTTCTAGGGTTCAGGCGTGATACTGTAGTATAAGATAGGGTTAGAAACGAATGTGTGCTTATGTGGATGGTAATCTCTGCTTTGTTTTTATTGTTGTTTATTTAATTTAACATTTAATTTAAACCGTTCCAACCTTAATAACTTTTCCATATGAACTCGGATTTGGGCGCAGTTTGTTCCGCCGGAATCGTATCGAAATTCCGGAAATTTTGAAACTTGTTTGGATAATTCTGAGACTATTCAAATTTGGACCTTATTTTGAATTTCAAATCGATTTGAAATCAAAGGTGAGTGTTTTAACCCACTCACAATTACTAAATTATCTTATGTTTGTTAAATTGAATTTATGATGCAATTAGAAATTGATTGGTTGATGTTTGGTATATTTAAATTGTCATTCCGATTAAGCTTGAAATTTATTGAATTTAATCGTCATTAATTTAATATTAAATTATAATTTGCCAGTTTATACCTGTTATTGATGATCGGTTATCTATTGATGTTATTCGTTGGTTGATTTGAGTGATGATTGTGATAGGTGTATGTTTGGTTATTGATATTGGTTGACTGGATGTTATATTTTTATATTGTTATAACACTGCAAGTTCCCTATGGGTTGGAATGATACATACCCGAACGATCTATAGATTAGGGAAAATCGTTACGGGTTGAAATGATAGACTCGAGCGATTTTATGGATTTTATTTTAATTTCGAGATTGCGGGTTGAAATGATATATACCCGTAAATTTAAATATTTGCGGATTGAAATGATAAATATCCGTATCACTTGACAATAGGGTAGAAAATTATATACGGACAACGGAATGGTTAAATTAAATAATTTTAAATCCTTAAATTTTGAATTCAGTTAAATGATAATTTGACATAAAATTTTGATTTACATAAACTAAATTATTTTCGACAATCCAAGCTTTAAATATTGGAATTGGAATTGGTTTAAATGATTTGTTTAAAGGATTTAAATTGAAATATGAAAGCTGGACGTGTACCAGATGTGTTGGAATGAAAGTAATAGTCTAGGTTGTTAGTCTTTGAGAAGGATGGTTTTGATGACAACAACCTTAGGACTTGTTATAAAATATAAATACTAACATTATAGTTTAGATATATATATATATATATATATGTATGTATGTATATGCAGGATATAAACATGCAGGTATCAAGAATGAAGACTGTACAGTATAAAGATACAAGACTGATGAATTTAAAGATCGAAGATATCAAGATTGAAGACTCATGAGTATCAAGAAATCAAGTTATCAAGAGTTCAAAATTTTAATAGTACAAGATAAGTATCGAGTCTAGAATTATGTTAAAACTTCATAATAGCACGGAAATCTTCATTCCATATTTGATTTGGGATGGAACCAATTTCTACCTTCTTAGTGGCTTACAAACCCATGACAAGTAGCTTACAAACCTATGACAAGTGGCTTACAAACCCATGAACATCTTGGTTTTGTACAAGTTCTCGAGTCCTGATGTGATGAGATATTCTGCAGGAAGAAGCTTGCAAAACTACTTCAAAATGGTTTTTCAAAATGATATTCAAAACTGCTTTTCAAAATGTTTTAGCCTTAAAATATTCTTTTTTTTTTTTAAATAAACTCTTGTTTTAAACTTCGTTTGTTTTTTAACTATCTCTTGTTTAAATATTTAGCTTTAAAGTATTTATTTACTCAGATTTTAAATCACTTTATAGATTAAGATTATATATATTAAAAATTATTTTCTAAACTCTTTTATATGTTTAAACTATATTCAAATATATGTACAAAGTTTAGAAATCGTTTTGACAAAATTATAGAAACCAATTTTAATAAGAAAATCAAAATCATCAATTTTGCCTAGAGCATGTCGACATCCCTCAACCCCACTATGTCAACATGGTGTCCGTTAAATTCAAAATTCAAATTTTCAAAAGAAGTGTATATTCGTTGTATCCTTTCACGAATAGATATGGCTGTTGATTTCCTATAAATACCAATAGTTTTAAACGAATTTAAGATCAGATTTCACTTATTTTCTCTTCTCTTCATCTTCCACATTTATTCTAAAGAATTCCAAACTATACTCTGCCGAAATATCAAGTGAATCAAACTTGATTATCTCTTGTTTGATTCTCTGCCACTCTCTCTATAAAATCTCAGTGCTATTCAGAGTTATAGGATTATTTGTAAATCAAACAGTTGAGTGAAAGGGGCGATTGAGCCTTGAAATCAATTGGGTGTGATTGTTGCCCCAGAAATCGATTAGGTGATCTTGTGGCCTGGTAAATCAAGAGAGTTTGCCCCGGACTCGAATACAGGAGGGTGTACCTCGTGGCCTTGAAATCGAGGGTGTAATCTGGGAGATTATTTTTGATAAGAAATCCGTACGTTTGTGCAGGACTGGATGTAGGGTCACTCCAAACCAGTATAAAATCCGGTGTGTTCTTTCTTTACTGCTTTTATTTATTATTTGCATCTGTGTCAGATTCTGTGATTATATCTGTGTTTGTGAATTGCATTTATTGGTAATTAAATTTACCTAAGTTTCAAAAAGATTTAGAAAATCCACAAAACACTATTCACCCCCCTCTAGTGTTATTCCAGCCTTAAGATCCGTAATACGCATTTCTCACATTTGGTATCAGAGCAAGGTTTTCAAAGTTTTCATAATCTGAATTTTGAAAAAGTTTTTAAAAATGGTTATTTTTGGGGATTTTGTTAACACTAGTTTAAATCTGTTCAAATCATCATTGTCTCATAAGTCTGCATATAGTTATTATAGAAAACCAAATTATCTACCAAGTTTTTATTCTGTATAGAAAGAAAAATGTTATATCGCTTTATAAGAATCAACACTCAATGGACAAATTGTGCAAATCAAGAAGAATAAGTGGATACTTAATAGTGGATGTTCAAGACACATGACTGGTAATCCAGATATGCTGAATGATATTATCTATAAAGATGGAGGATTGGTTAACTTTGGAGACAACTCAAAAGGATATGTGATTGGCATCGGCAATGTCGGTAACTCTAAAACTCCTACTATTTCTAATGTTTTATTAGTTAAGAATCTGAAACACAATCTGCTTAGCATAGTCAACTTTGCGATAACGAATACAAGATTAAATTTGAAAAAGATAAGTGTCTGATAAAAATTCAAATATTATATTTGAAGGAATTTGGAAGAAAAATATTTACATCCTTAGTATGAAAGTTTCAAATGATAACTTATGTCTTTTGGCTAATACAAGTGACCCTTGGATTTGGCATAAAAGATTTGGTCATTTAAATTTCAAACTGTTATCTAGATTATCAAAACTTGACTTAGTTAGAGATCTTCCCAAGTTAAACTTTAAAGTAGATAGTATATGTGATGCTTGCCAATTAGGAAAACTTAAGAAAAGTTCTTTCAAATTAAAAGATACGATTTCAACTTCAAAACCTCTTGAGTTACTTCATCTAGATTTATTTGGTCCATCTCAAATTCAATCAATAAATCACAATAAATATGTCTTTGTAATTGTAGATGATTATTCTAGGTTTACATGGACAATTTTTATGAATCATAAATGTGATACTTTGATTCATTTAAATTTTTTACAAAAAGACTTCAAAACCAAATTTCTTTAAAAATTATAGCTATTCGTAGTGATCACGGTGGGGAATTTGAAAATGAAAATTTTGAGAGATTCTGCAATAAAAAGGGAATAACACATAACTTCTCTTTTCCAAGAACTCCACAACAAAACGGAGTGGTAGAATGTAAGAATAGAACGATTCAAGAGTGTGCTAGAAAAATGCTTTCTGATAGTAACTTACCTAAAAACTTTTGGGCTGAAGCAGTCGCTACAGCTTGTTATATATTAAATAGGATTTTAATTAGACCATTAACTAATAAAACACCATATGAATTACTTTACAATAAGAAACCCATAGTAGCTTATTTTAAATTTTTTGGTAGTAAATGTTTTATTCTTAATACAAAAGATAATTTAGATAAATTTGAACCTAAATCAGACAAAGGTATCTTCATCAGATATTCTAATAGAAGTAAAGCATTTAGAGTTTATAATTTAAGAACTAACACTATTGAAGAAACAATGCATGTATCTTCTGACGAAAATTTTAAAGATACTGTACAAATAGAAGATGAAGAAGATTTTGTAACTTTAAATAACGAACCTAATGAAACTAATTGTGAAATCATTCAACCTAAAAAAAATTAGGCTATTAGAAGATCATCCTATAGAAAATATACTAGGAAATATTGAATCTGTTGCTAGAACTAGAAATCAACTAAATAACATGAGTAATGTAGCTTTTATATCAACTATTGAACCTAAAAATCCAAAGGAAGCATCATCTAATGATTCATGGATTCTTGCTATGCAAGAAGAATTGAATCAGTTCACCAGAAATGATGTTTGGGAACTTGTTCCTAGACCTAAGGATAAAAGTATAATTGGAACAAAATGGGTTTATAAAAATAAAATGAATGAACTTGGCGAGGTCATGAGAAATAAAGCTCGATTAGTCGCACAAGGTTATTGTCAAAAATAAGGAATAGATTTTGATGAAACCTTTGCACCCATAGCAAGATTAGAAGCCATTAGAATTCTACTTGCTTTCGCAAATTATAATAATTTCAAATTATTTCAAATGGATGTTAAAAGGGCTTTTCTAAATGGATTTGTTAAAGAGGAAGTTTATGTTGAACAACCTCCAATCTTGTAACGACCCGAGATTTTATAACAATTAACTATCGTCAATGTGACGCTCAAATTGTTTGTTTAATTCAGCTAAAGTTTTAATCGAGTTGAAAATTCTTTTGCAATTCGTTAAAAGAATTTTCCAGGCTTTATAAATAAAATAACAACATACTTAACCCATACCTTCTCTATACCAGCCCATACCTATACCACGTTTTTAAAACGACATCCCCATCCCCTCTCATTCACTCGTGCCCGAGAATAAATCACAGAAAGAAAAAAAAAATTGGTGGCGTCTCAAAATTTTAGGGCTTCGCCTCGTTCTCGTTCTCCTCTCGACGATCTGGCGAATTGGGGCTTTCGTTCGTTCTTTCGATGCTTGCTAGGGCTTCGTCTTCGATTATCTCGCGCGCGACCTCGTCGATGCTAAGGTGAGTTTACTCACATCTAATCCAATACTTCGTTACGGCAGTTCGATTTTGTTTAGTTGTTGGTAATTTCTGAGTTGGATCGATTTGTTGATACTTCGGTTTTGAATTCTCTAGTACTGTGACTTTGGTCACTTTGATTTTGTGAATGTATTTTGGCTTCGGCCTCCGTTGCTATGCGAACGTAATTTGGGTTTTTATGATGTTGATTTTTGATCGAATGTGGTCAATTGAAGTTAATTTGAATTTTGGACTTCGTTCCATTTTGTGTTCGACTTCGGTCTTATTGGACTGTTTGTCTTCGACCACTTGAATTTGTTAACTCGTATCTTGGTTGCTTTGTGTCTGACACTTTAATGTACCGGTTTTGATTCTCTGGAAAGTTTGGGGTTCTGTGAATTTTTGTTGTCTTCGGCCATCACCTTAGCTTTGACATTGAATTGTTTTTATGGTGACTGTGGTATGTCTGGTAGGCTTCGGCTTCATACCTTTGTTTGCATTAATCTGTAAGTTATTACCACTTACAACATGTACCAGTACATATTCTTGTTTCTTTTATATGTGATGCTTGGTCACCTGTGGCCTTTATGCTGGATGTTCACTTATAGTTCGGGACTGGTTGCATTAATCTGTAATTGGTTTATCACTGGTTTCTTCAAACTTATTCTTTCTACTATGTTTGACTTGTTTACCACTAGTGTTCATTCATGTGTATAACTGGTTTGATTGGTGAGATCATTGACTTGCATTCACTCTAGATGTTGTTGACTTCACTTGAGCATATAGTAGACTTGGTCATTTGCATTGTGTACATCGGAGTTGCATTAGTGTTGTTCAGTATAGCTTATGTACTTTTTGCATTGTATATTCCAGTGTACATCACTTGTTGATTCTTATCGAACATGTATACTTGTATTCGTATTTAATTGAGGCTGTCACATAGGTGTATCCATATGTACACATGAGTATGGGTGGATGCATATATTGTTTTGGGTCTTTGAGTCTGGGCAGTTTAGTTGTTCACTGGTATTCGAGGCATGTTGCATTCAGGTGCTTGCTATGTTTCCATATTAGTCCCACTGACCATTTAGTTCAGCTATGATAGCACTGTCCTGTCCCCGTTGCATTTTACATACGGTTTCTCCACCTTACGCACGCCAGTCTTCATGTATATTCATTGTGCATTGGTAGTTGAAGCATCCCTTGAGTCTGAGCATTTTTAGCAGCTATCTTATCCATTGAGGCAGTCTACATATATGTATTTGTGTGTTCATGTCTGTGACATTTCAGTCTGCCTACCTTAAGTTTAATCCTCTTGTGGCATATTTTGATAAAACCATTGCATTGCAATGACCACTGTTGTATATGCATTTGCCACCGTTTGTTCAGTTTAATTATGCTGAGTTGTATTCATCTGGACTCGTGTGGTTTTGACCCATGCTCGGTGTATTTTGGTATTTACAGTTATACGTCATTCGATCACTGTTCTTGTTGAATTGGGCTTGGTAGTGTTTAACTTGGATTGCTTTGAGCCCGAGTTGTTGGTTGATTTTGAGATTTGTACAGCGAGTTGAATCCGGTCTCAAAGACCCGGGTTTGACCCTGTAAGTTTATTTATGTTGACTTCTACCATTTTGATCGCGGTTAGCTTTCACCGTCGTGATGATTTCACGTACTGTGTGGCGAGGCAGCGCACACGTGCGTGTGCTGCAGCCACACAGAAATTTGATGTGTTTGATCATTTTGAGATTTTTGATTTGATGATTTACACTGTTTAGTGTTATATACGCCATTATCCAATTCTCGTATCGAGAGTTGGATATATGTGATTTCTGTGACTGTCGTCTATTGACTATCTGATTATCATTGCTGCTATGCACTAATAACTGAGTTTGAATTAGACTGACCCGTGTATTATTTTCTTTTGAATGTAATACTCGGGTCAGACCCGAGTTATTTCAGGTTGTAGATTTTCTTTTTTGAGTTGCTGTTCAGGATATGAAGACTTTTCACACCTTCTGAAGTTGTCAGTGTCATTGTATAGAACGATATGTATTCATGTATATTAGTCGATAATGTACTTGTATATATAACTTCTAGAGTCGACAGTTGTAGTTGTATCATATGTATTGTGTCAATTATGTATTAACCGACATCAGTTATATATATATGAGACTTTTGTTTTTATCTGTGTTCCGCATTTATATTATCTGTGTTATTGTTATATCTAATGTCCTAAACTATTATGAACTATCGTAGTTTGTTTTATACTGATAATTGGGTGTGTCGATGGGAGTAAATAAATGATAGATGAAAAATAAAAAGTATATACCACTCCTATCGAGATAACCAATAGTAGTGTAAGGCAAATTACGGATGGTCGCTCCTATCCAGCCTTATTCTTCGTAATAATAGACAGTATTTCTTTTAATACTCTTTGTTATTATGAGCATAGAGGTGGGGCGTCACAGTTGGTATTAGAGCTTGGGGTTTATGGACATAATATAAAACATAACTTGGATGGAACATATGTTACAACTATTGGTCGATGTTTTATTTGTACTTTGAGTCAAAACTAAAGTTTTGAAATTTAGATGAAATTTTTAAATATCATTATTTAAAAATAAAAAGTGAAACTGTGTTTTGTTGATTTGATTGATTTGTGTTCTATTTATCAGAGTGCGCAGCGGAAACAGTGAAACTGTCTTCGCTGAGTACAACTGATAATCTTTTTAATTTAAGAATCAAAATACGAAATTGATATGAATTCCAATTGTTGTTTACATAGCTGTAATTATTTGTTTCTTTGAGAATTTCGAATCCAAATTAAGGATTCGAAGAAATTGCAGATATGTGATTTTTGTTGAAATTTCCGCTGGCTTTCTTTTGTACTAATCATCTAGTGATTAGATTTTTGCTGTTTTGAATTATCTTCGTTGAAGATACCTTTGAATGATTTCTTTGTTCATTTTGTAATCCGTGCAAAAATTTGAATTGCACGTTATTGCATTTATTTTACATTGAACCGATGCTTGGTTATGATACGTATTTTGTTGTCGTTATTTTTATAACGGACTTATTACACCAATGCTGAATTTTTGAGGCACGGTGTTTTGTTGACAATTTTAATAAATGAAAATTCACTGATGTCACATTTTGATGTGAATCCTTTGATGAGATATTTGATGTTTTAAAATTTCTGTCGCTTTGACTTCAGTAACAGCCAAAATTTTAAAAGTGGATTTTCAAGCGGTTATTCCGCAATACTGATTTGTGACCGTTTTTACGGTATTTTGAGAAGTACAATTTCCTTATCGAAATTGTTACTAATATTGTTGTTTTAATCACGTGATGGGAAAATCGTTTTAAAATGAAAATTGTTTTATAAATTTTTAACAGTTTACGTTTTCAAAAGAATGAGAAAGCGACTTAAACGATTCAGCAAAATCGAGGACTATGACCCCTTTCTTTTACTGATTCGCTTAATTCCGGACTTGTCCGTTTGAGAATGTGAATTGTTATTTTACAAAATAAATAAAATTGTTTTCAAAAAAAAAAAAAAAAAAAAATTTACAGTTTGCGATTTCAAAGGAATGAGGAAGCGATTTAAACGTTTCAGCAAAATCGAGGACTATGACCCCTTTCTTTTACTGATTCGCTTAATTCCGGACTTGTCCGTTTGAGAATGTGAAATGTATTTTTACAAAATACACAATTTTGCACTTTCAAGGAAACGATGAAGAGAATCAAACGATTTAGTAAAACACGTGGTATGGGACATGTGCGTTTGCTATTTCGGTTAATTCCGGACTCGTTAATTGAAATATTTGATGATTTCGTGTGCTTTCGAGCCACTATGAGGACCTTCGGGTCATTTGTTGGGCTTTCGGGCCACTCTGCGGACCTTCGGGTCATTTGTTGGGCTTTCGGGCCACTCTGCGGACCTTCGGGTCATTTGTTGGGCTTTCGGGCCACTTTGCGGACCTTCGGGTCAAATACCAGTACTAGACCTTCGGGTCACTCTACGGACCTCCGGGTCAATCTGATGGGCGCCAAAATTATGTTGAGTACTTGGTAGGCTTCGGCCACTCTGAGATGCACGTGCGGCGAATTAAAAACTCGCCATCTGTTGGGATCGATCCAAGCTTTTATGTTGATTTTCTAGTCTTCTTAATTGATTTCTAGATATTTGTTGTTTCCAATTATCTGCAGGTAATTGGATATTTGTTGATATGAGTTCTGGTTATCGTTTTTGATAATCAGATATTTGTTGTTTCTAATTATCGCTTGTGATAATTAGATATTTGTTGATATGAGTTCTGGTTATCGTTTTTGATAATCAGATATTTGTTGTTTCTAATTATCGCTTGTGATAATTAGATATTTGTTGATATGAGTTCTGGTTATCGTTTTTGATAATCAGATATTTGTTGTTTCTAATTATCGCTTGTGATAATTAGATATTTGTTGATATGAGTTCTGGTTATCGTTTTTGATAATCAGATATTTGTTGTTTCTAATTATCGCTTGTGATAATTAGATAATTGTTGATATGAGTTCTTATTATCGTTTTTGATAATCAGATATTTGTTGCTTTTAATTATCGCTTTAGATAATTAAATATTTGTTGCTTTGAGATTTAATTATCGCTTTAGATAATTAAATAATTGTTGCTTTGAGATTTAATTATCGCTTTAGATAATTAAATAATTGTTGATTTGAGATTTAATTATCGCTTTTGATAATTAAATATTTGCTGCTTTGAAATTTAATTATCGCTTTAGATAATTAAATATTTGTTGCTTTGAGATTTAATTATCGCTTTAGATAATTAAATAATTGTTGATTTGAGATTTAATTATCGCTTTAGATAATTAAATATTTGTTGCTTTTAATTATCGCTTTAGATAATTAAATAATTGTTGATTTGAGATTTAATTATCGCTTTAGATAATTAAATATTTGTTGCTTTTAATTATCGCTTTAGATAATTAAATAATTGTTGATTTGAGATTTAATTATCGCTTTAGATAATTAAATATTTGTTGCTTTTAATTATCGCTTTAGATAATTAAATAATTGTTGATTTGAGATTTAATTATCGCTTTTGATAATTAAATATTTGCTGCTTTGAAATTTAATTATCGCTTTAGATAATTAAATATTTGTTGCTTTGAGATTTAATTATCGCTTTTGATAATTAAATAATTGTTGCTTTGAGATTTAATTATCGCTTTAGATAATTAAATATTTGTTGCTTTGAGATTTAATTATCGCTTTTGATAATTAAATATTTGCTGATTTGAGATTTAATTATCGCTTTTGATAATTAAATATTTGCTGCTTTGAAATTTAATTATCGCTTTAGATAATTAAATATTTGTTGCTTTGAGATTTAATTATCGCTTTAGATAATTAAATATTTGTTGCTTTGAGATTTAATTATCGCTTTAGATAATTAAATATTTGTTGCTTTGAAATTTAATTATCGCTTTAGATAAGTAAATATTTGTTGCTTTTAATTATCGCTTTAGATAATTAAATATTTGTTGCTTTGAGATTTAATTATCGCTTTTGATAATTAAATATTTGTTGATTTGAGATTTAATTATCGCTTTTGATAATTAAATATTTGCTGATTTGAGATTTAATTATCGTTTTTGATAATTAAATATTTGCTGATTTGAGATTTAATTATCGCTTTTGATAATTAAATATTTGTTGCTTTGAGATTTAATTATCGCTTTAGATAATTAAATATTTGTTGCTTTGAGATTTAATTATCGCTTTAGATAATTAAATATTTGTTGCTTTGAGATTTAATTATCGCTTTAGATAATTAAATAATTGTTGATTTGAGATTTAATTATCGCTTTTGATAATTAAATATTTACTGCTTTGAGATTTAATTATCGCTTTTGATAATTAAATATTTGTTGCTTTGAGATTTAATTATCGCTTTTGATAATTAAATAATTGCTGATTTAAAATTTGATTATCATTTTGATAGTTGAATGTTTGTTGATTTGAGAAATTCAATTATCGTTTTCATGATTGAATATTTGCGATTTTTGAGATTTGAGTTTCGTCTTTTTCTCTGGAGATTCAAGTGAATAATTTGATTTACTCACATTCAATTCGTGCTCTGTAGGGGATTTCTGCTCTGTTTTCCTTCTCTTTTAGTTGCTGGAACTCGATTGTTCTTGCTTTTGTTAGTCGTCTGATTTTGATCCCTGATTCCCACGATGTTGACTCTTTTGATTTGAATCAGTCGAACCTTTCGATTTCTTATCTAATACTTCCCCTGCTGACATTTGCTTTGCTTATGCACTCGTCATTACCTTGCTCTTTTGGTTGTTACCTTCTGTCCATTTATTCCTTATAATTGCGAGGACGCAATTCCTTTAAGGAGGGGAGTCTGTAACGACCCGAGATTTTATAACAATTAACTATCGTCAATGTGACGCTCAAATTGTTTGTTTAATTCAGCTGAAGTTTTAATCGAGTTGAAAATTCTTTTGCAATTCGTTAAAAGAATTTTCCGGGCTTTATAAATAAAATAACAACATACTTAACCCATACCTTCTCTATACCAGCCCATACCTATACCACGTTTTTAAAACGACATCCCCATCCCCTCTCATTCACTCGTGCCCGAGAATAAATCACAGAAAGAAAAAAAAATGGTGGCGTCTCAAAATTTTAGGGCTTGGCCTCGTTCTCGTTCTCCTCTCGACGATCTGGCGAATTGGGGCTTTCGTTCGTTCTTTCGATGCTTGCTAGGGCTTCGTCTTCGATTATCTCGCGCGCGACCTCGTCGATGCTAAGGTGAGTTTACTCACATCTAATCCAATACTTCGTTACGGCAGTTCGATTTTGTTTAGTTGTTGGTAATTTCTGAGTTGGATCGATTTGTTGATACTTCGGTTTTGAATTCTCTAGTACTGTGACTTTGGTCACTTTGATTTTGTGAATGTATTTTGGCTTCGGCCTCCGTTGCTATGCGAACGTAATTTGGGTTTTTATGATGTTGATTTTTGATCGAATGTGGTCAATTGAAGTTAATTTGAATTTTGGACTTCGTTCCATTTTGTGTTCGACTTCGGTCTTATTGGACTGTTGTCTTCGACCACTTGAATTTGTTAACTCGTATCTTGGTTGCTTTGTGTCTGACACTTTAATGTACCGGTTTTGATTCTCTGGAAAGTTTGGGGTTCTGTGAATTTTTGTTGTCTTCGGCCATCACCTTAGCTTTGACATTGAATTGTTTTTATGGTGACTGTGGTATGTCTGGTAGGCTTCGGCTTCATACCTTTGTTTGCATTAATCTGTAAGTTATTACCACTTACAACATGTACCAGTACATATTCTTGTTTCTTTTATATGTGATGCTTGGTCACCTGTGGCCTTTATGCTGGATGTTCACTTATAGTTCGGGACTGGTTGCATTAATCTGTAATTGGTTTATCACTGGTTTCTTCAAACTTATTCTTTCTACTATGTTTGACTTGTTTACCACTAGTGTTCATTCATGTGTATAACTGGTTTGATTGGTGAGATCATTGACTTGCATTCACTCCAGATGTTGTTGACTTCACTTGAGCATATAGTAGACTTGGTCATTTGCATTGTGTACATCGGAGTTGCATTAGTGTTGTTCAGTATAACTTATGTACTTTTTGCATTGTATATTCCAGTGTACATCACTTGTTGATTCTTATCGAACATGTATACTTGTATTCGTATTTAATTGAGGCTGTCACATAGGTGTATCCATATGTACACATGAGTATGGGTGGATGCATGTATTGTTTTGGGTCTTTGAGTCTGGGCAGTTTAGTTGTTCACTGGTATTCGAGGCATGTTGCATTCAGGTGCTTGCTATGTTTCCATATTAGTCCCACTGACCATTTAGTTCAGCTATGATAGCATTGTCCTGTCCCCGTTGCATTTTACATACGGTTTCTCCACCTTACGCACGCCAGTCTTCATGTATATTCATTGTGCATTGGTAGTTGAAGCATCCCTTGAGTCTGAGCATTTTTAGCAGCTATCTTATCCATTGAGGCAGTCTACATATATGTATTTGTGTGTTCATGTCTGTGACATTTCAGTCTGCCTACCTTAAGTTTAATCCTCTTGTGGCATATTTTGATAAAACCATTGCATTGCAATGACCACTGTTGTATATGCATTTGCCACCGTTTGTTCAGTTTAATTATGCTGAGTTGTATTCATCTGGACTCGTGTGGTTTTGACCCATGCTCGGTGTATTTTGGTATTTACAGTTATACGTCATTCGATCACTGTTCTTGTTGAATTGGGCTTGGTAGTGTTTAACTTGGATTGCTTTGAGCCCGAGTTGTTGGTTGATTTTGAGATTTGTACAGCGAGTTGAATCCGGTCTCAAAGACCCGGGTTTGACCCTGTAAGTTTATTTATGTTGACTTCTACCATTTTGATCGCGGTTAGCTTTCACCGTCGTGATGATTTCACGTACTGTGTGGCGAGGCAGCGCACGCGTGCGTGTGCTGCAGCCACACAGAAATTTGATGTGTTTGATCATTTTGAGATTTTTGATTTGATGATTTACACTGTTTAGTGTTATATACGCCATTATCCAATTCTCGTATCGAGAGTTGGATATATGTGATTTCTGTGACTGTCGTCTATTGACTATCTGATTATCATTGCTGCTATGCACTAATAACTGAGTTTGAATTAGACTGACCCGTGTATTATTTTCTTCTGAATGTAATACTCGGGTCAGACCCGAGTTATTTCAGGTTGTAGATTTTCTTCTTTGAGTTGCTGTTCAGGATATGAAGACTTTTCACACCTTCTGAAGTTGTCAGTGTCATTGTATAGAACGATATGTATTCATGTATATTAGTCGATAATGTACTTGTATATATAACTTCTAGAGTCGACAGTTGTAGTTGTATCATATGTATTGTGTCAATTATGTATTAACCGACATCAGTTATATATATATGACACTTTTGTTTTTATCTGTGTTCCGCATTTATATTATCTGTGTTATTGTTATATCTAATGTCCTAAACTATTATGAACTATCGTAGTTTGTTTTATACTGATAATTGGGTGTGTCGATGGGAGTAAATAAATGATAGATGAAAAATAAAAAGTATATACCACTCCTATCGAGATAACCAATAGTAGTGTAAGGCAAATTACGGATGGTCGCTCCTATCCAGCCTTATTCTTCGTAATAATAGACAGTATTTCTTTTAATACTCTTTGTTATTATGAGCATAGAGGTGGGGCGTCACAAATCTTTGAAGATGAAAGATTTCCAAACCATGTTTTCAAATTTAAGAAAGCTCTATATGGTCTGAAACAAGCTCCTAGAGCATGGTATGACAGACTAAGATCTTTTTTATTACAATCAAATTTTGAAATTGGTAAAGTAGATAATACTCTTTTCATTAAAAGAAATAAAAATGATATTCAACTAGTACAAGTTTATGTAGATGATATTATTTTTGGTTCAACTAATCATGAGAATAAATAATTTTCTGAAATAATGACAAGAGAGTTTGAGATGAGTCATATGGGTGAATTTACTTTCTTCTTAGGTTTACAAATAAAACAATTAGATAATGGTATCTTTATTAGTCAAGAAAAATATTCTAGGGATCTAGTGAGTAAATTTGGTATGACTACTGCGATTGGAAAACCCACTCCCATGGCAAGCAATGAAGCTTTAAGTAAAGAAGATCTTTCAAAAGATGTAAATCAAAAACTATATAGGGGAATGATTGGATCACTACTCTATATCACTACGAGTAGTCCCGATATCATGCATAGTTTTTGTCTCTGTGCAAGATACCAATCTCAACCCAAAGAAACTCACTTAAAAGCTGTGAAACGTATCATAAGATATGTTAAACATACTTTTGACTATGGTTTATTTTACCCTAAAAATGATTCATTTGATTTAATTTCTTATTGTGATGCTGATTATGCTGGTTGCAAATCTGACCGAAAAAGTACAAGTGGAACTTATTACTTTTTGGGGCATTCTCTGGTTTCATGGTTTAGCAAAAAGCAAAATACTATTTCTTTATCAACAACTGAAGCAGAATATATCTCTGCTGCTTTGGCTTGCTCCCAAGTCATTTATATGCAACAAACTCTAAAACATTTTGGATTAACAATTTCAAAATCACCAATTTATTTTGATAATTCTAGTGCAATAAATTTTTCTAAAAATACTACTCATCATGCTAGGACTAAACATATTGATATCATACATCATTTTCTTAGAGATAATATAAGTAAAGAGATTATTTCTCTTGAATATATCAATTTCGAGAATCAAATTGCTGATATTTTCACCAAACACTTAAATGAACCTATATTTACTAAATTAAGAAGAGAACTAGGCATTTGTTCAATAACTGAGATATAGAATATAGATATAGTAACATATATATATATATATATATACAAGAATATCAAATTTTTCATAAGGATGTCGACATACCCCTACCACCCATGTCGACATACAACGGCAAAATTTTAAAGTTTGATTTTCCCACTAAAATCGGTTTGGTAGTTATATAAACCTATGTATTTTGAATTTTTCTGTCTTCTCACTTTTCTTTCTCTGAAATAAAACTTCTGTAAATTAAAATTAATGGCCTCCTCCACTAAATCAAACCAAATTGACACCATTTCTTTCCCTTCTCCTCATTCTGGTCCTTTCCAACGCACTACACTGGCACGTGTGATAAAGATTGAGGAATCTATGAAGGATGCCATGCAAATGTTGACTGAATTTCAAGTTGTGCAACTAAGGATGGCAAAAGAACAGGAAAAGCAAGGCAAAATTCTTCGGAATTTGCAAAAATTCCTAATGGATAATCACGCAAATCCTATCGTAATTAAAGAAGATTCTCCCAACATTCAAGTGCATAATGCTTTAGAGCACAGCGAAGAGGAAGAGGAAGAAGAGGAAGAAGAAGAAGAAGAAGAAGAAGAAGAAGAGGAAGAAGCACCTATGGAAGAAGACGACAACGTAGTCTGTGTAGGCGAATTCTGTTTTGACAAAGATGGGAATTTGGTTGAACAACGTGGAAACTTTTGTTTTCATTATCCAAATTGTTCGATTCATAGATCTCCGATTGTCAAAAACTCTCGTTAGTATTGTTATTCTATAATTTATGTACTTAAATATATTTGTATGTTTATGTTTCATATATACATGTAAATATAACATCATATATAATAATATATTTGTTCTACTTATTATACTTCCTTATTAGTATTTAATTTAAATAGTATTAGATTACGGGGGAGTTTAGGATTAGTTTTTGTTGATGACAAAGGGGGAGAAATATAAAATAGAGTAGTTAGAATAGTCAGGTTTAGATTAAGGGGGAGTTATTGAAGGAGAAGTATATTTTATAAACATAGGTTGTCATCATCAAAAAGGGGGAGATTGTTAGTCTTTGAGAAGGATGGTTTTGATGACAACAATCTTAGGACTTGTTATAAAATATAAATACTAACATTATAGTTTAGATATATATATATATGTGTGTGTGTGTGTGTGTGTGTGTGTGTATGTAGGATATAAACATGCAGGTATCAAGAATGAAGACTGTACAGTATAAAGATACAAGACTGATGAATTTAAAGATCGAAGATATCAAGATTGAAGACTCATGAGTATCAAGAAATCAAGTTATCAAGAGTTCAAGATTTTAATAGTACAAGATAAGTATTGAGTCTAGAATTATGTTAAAACTTCATAATTTGGTTTATTTAAGGGTACATTAACACACCCAGCTGATGGAGTAGCATGGAAGCATTTTGATAAGACATACCCCGCTTTTGCAGCGGAAAGCCGTAATGTTAGACTTGGTTTATGTGCGGATGGATTCTCACTGTTCTCTCAATTTGGTTCAAAATATTCATCTTGGCCTATAATCGTTACACCTTACAATTTACCTACGTGGATGTGTATGAAAACTCGGCATAGGTTTCTCACTATTGTCATCACTGTCCCTGATGATCCGACACAAGGAATCGACGTATATTTACAACTGTTGATTGAAGAGTTGAAAACATTATGCTATGAAGTAGTTGAAACATACGACATTTCAAAAAAAAGAATTATCGTATGTTCGATTCTCTGTTGTGGACTATAAGCGATTTTCCTCCGTATGCAATACTTTCAGGTTGGAGTACGGCTGATCGTCTAGCTTGTCCTTATTGCGTGGAAGAAACACGAGCATTTTCTTTACCGCATGGGAAGAAAATTTCATGGTTTGACTGTCATCGGTGTTTTCTCCATATTAATCATCCTTTTAGAAAAGATAAAAAAACTTTACAAGTTATAGACTTGAGACCATGCGACCACCAACGACTTGATCAAGCAAAGATATTTATGACCTTGTAAAGGATTATCACAATATACATGAAACAGGCGAACAAATTGAAATTCAAGGTAAATCGACGATTCATAACTGGTGGAAACAAAGTATATTTTGGGAGCTGCCTTATTGGAAAAATTTCCTAATTCGTCATAATATTGACGTGATGCACAACGAGAAAAATGTGTTCGATAATGTATTTAACATAGTTCTTGATGTTAAAGGAAAGACTAAAGACGATTTGAAATCAAGACGTGATATAGAGGCAATATGCAATCATCCTGAGCTTCATATGAAGCCAAATGACACAAAAAAACCCAAAGAATGCTATGAGCTAGACAGTAACCAAGTTAAAGTACTGTTAAAGTGGGTGGAAGGATTAAGATTTCCTGATGGGATTTCCCCTAATCTTCGTAGATGTATCGACGATAAGAACGGTAAACTGAGTGGGATGAAAAATCATGATTGTCATGTAATGATGGAACATTTGTTACCCGTCTCTTTCAAAGAACTGTTGCCCACAAAAGTTTGGACGGTTGTAAGAGAACTTAGTTTGTTTTATAAGGAGCTTTGTTCAACTACGTTAAAAGCTGATTGTCTACGTACACTTAAGGAAGAAATTCCTATACTGCTCTGCAAATTGGAGAAAATATTTCCTCCGGGTTTCTTTAATGTAATGGAGAATTTACCTATTCATCTTCCGTTTGAAGCACGTTTTCGAGGTCCTGTGCAATATGGATGGATGTAACTGTTTGAAAGGTATTAATATTGATTAGGTTAAATTTTAGTTTAACTACATGTAATAAATGTTAATTTTAATTATTCTTAACAGGTACATAAATCATCTAAAAAAAAGTGACGCAAAAATACGAGTTGAAGGTTCGATATGCAAATCATATATCGAAGAAGAAGCTTCATTCTTTTTCTCTCATTATTTCAGTGACCATGTGAACTTATCTTTTGAAAGTACTATGCGAAATGATGAGGGCATTGAACAAGATTCTTTTGAATCAGTGCTAATTATTTTTAGACAGCAGGGACGTCCTACTGGAAAATGTATGGAAGTATGGATAGACGATAGAGATTATCATATAGCCCATACATATGTTCTTAACTGTGCAGAAGTTGCGCCAATTGTTAGGTATTATTAAATAACATATCTAAAATTATTTACTTGAATAATACATGTGTGTATTAATTATAATGCAATATATTATCTATATATGTAGTATTTATGAATCATTGCATCCAAGTGGCAATATCAGCAAAACTTTTGCTACTTGGCTTTCAAACCACGTATATGATCCGTAACTTGTGTGGTCGACGAAGGGATGAAACATCTTGCGATGGGACCAAAAAGAAAAGTCAAGACATATCCAGTATTCTTTGTCAATGGATACAAATTCAACACCAAAGAATATGGGGCTGAAAAATTAACTAACAATACCGGTGTATATGTTAAAGGTAGTGATGATCCAAATGATCACATAAATGATTTTTACGGCGTGTTAACTCAGGTTTTGGAATAAACATATTTCACTAGACCTACGAAAGAAGTTTATTTGTTTAGATGCAACTGGTTTAGTAATGTTCCATGTTCTGGAATCAACGTGCACCAAAAATATAATATTATTGAAATAAAGCATGCATCACGTTATCATAAGTATGATCTGTTTATACTAGCAAAACAAGCCCTACAAGTTTATTATGCTCCTTATCCATCTCTAGAAAGAGATAAAGCAGATTGTTCGGCAGTTTTTAAAACGAAGGCAAGTTTTACGTTTGATGGAAAGAATACTCCAGACGAACAAGTGTACCAAATGGATATCAAGGAAAATGGCGAAATTACAATAACAAATGATTAAACCAATTTTGGACCTCTAAATGATGAATCAAATGTACTAGGAGAAGCATTTGAGAGCACAGAGGAAAATAATATAGAGTACGAAACTAGTCTAAATCAGAAATCGATGATGACTGATTTAATAGTATACATGTTGAAAAAAGGTAATTTATGGGTATGTTGATGTTACACTTATTTTGTATGTTATATGCGATTATTGATGTTAAATCTTGATATGTTTACTCATAATTCAATGATAAGTTCTGCCATAATAAAATAATATGTATATGAAAGGTACTACAGATGTCTTTCTTTAGGCAGCGGAGTTCTTCGCAGTCTGGTTCCCCCTTTGTCTCGGAGAGGGACTGTTCGCAGCGAAGGTGATGGCGTGGCCCGTCACAGTAGGCGCCGCATACGGTGGTTAGATTGCTACCGAAAGCAAATGGCTCATAAGTATTAAATTTACTTCAGCATTATAAATATTTTGTATGATATATTAGTCATGATTTGTCTGTATCATATTTAATGCAGGGGTTTTGAGCTTGAGCCTTTAAATATAGTGCTCAGCATATCTATGCAGGCATACATGAGTCGTATGACTGCGTGCTGGCCGAAATGGAGTAGGATCCCAGAGCATGTCCGGGAGAGCATCTGGCAGGACTTCTTGGTAAGTGTAAAACTATATATCATTATATATAATCACTTTACAATTTGCTAACTAATTATAAATGTATATATTTTTCGATCCTGACCCGGCCTTCTAAAATCGGCACCCGTACTTCACCTGTACTTGAATGCCGCAGATTCAAACGCCGAATCTGCTCGTCGGAGCTTATAACACAGTAAGTAAAACAACACAGCGGAATAAAGAAATCAATGATATCATATACAACTCCAATGAATACAATATCCAGAATGATATACAACAATGATATCAATATGATACAACAATATCAGAGACAAATAATGATACAGCAGAAATAACAGAAGTGATAACTCCAACATCAAGCTCGAACCACCATCACGTTGCACCAAGCTAAACAAGTGCAGTTCATCTACTCCGATGAAGTGAACTAGCTCCAGATAATCTACTAAACCTGAATATCTGAGAAACCCAACTCTAGACTGCCCGTGTGGAAAATTGTGGGCACCCAGAGTTTAGGAAGGGAACAATAAACCCCGAGTCAGTCATGGTGACTGGTGTGAGCAAACAAAAAACACTTTATCTTTAAAAAAACAACAGAAGAATTTTAAACATTGAAACCCACAATGCTTTTGGAAAATGAAACTACCATAAGACCTCCCACCACACACACAATGCAATCGCAGACTTGGAGGAGATTTCTTCTTATGATAGTCAAACATGCTTACTACACAAAAGAAAACTCTTTTGATATTATTACTAGTGCATAGTGTGAAAATCCTTTCGAAAATACAATATTAATCTTAGCTAACATACAACCATTATTGTATGCCTACTATAGCTACTATGTTCAATAGCAGGTTACCGCCACATTCCATAGCAGGTTATACAACTAAAACCGTACAGGGTTCGTATTGTTTCTTTGGATTTCCAACAAATGGTCAGGCAAAGGAACTTCCTAACACCAAAATGGAAACGCCTCTGGAGAGACGCCCCGAGAGTCAACCTGCTCTCTAGAAACACAAGGCCGACGCTACCTCACGCTTTAACCAAGCTGTAACTAGGTAACTACCACACGAGTATGCCATTCCCGGTTGTTACCGACCTTTATCCGAGGGGCCCCTCAACCAACAAAGCAACATCACACAGTAATAAATTTACAGTGTCCACACGAGTTAAGTATCTGGGCTCCATACCATGATACCACCCTTTATCCAGAAGAAAATGGACATACCCTAGGGGCGCGACCCCTACAAACCTTGCCGCAACATTCCTGTTTCGACCATTACCGGTCTGTGAGGCTCGATGAAGTCTCGTCCACAAAGCTACGCTTTTTCACAAAGCCATGCTTCGATCAACAAATGATCAGCAAATGACCACCAACACACAGCAACACTCAGCATGCCACACTACCAAATTGGGAGTATATCACTGATAACCTTCAACTACATAACCTCTGAGCTCGTACGTCTCAGAGAAGGGTGTTAAGCTAAGAGAATAAATTCTACGCCACCAAACAGAAATGTATTTGAAAGAAATCAGCTTTATATCTCAAAGTGTAATGTCAGACATACAACCATACAAGTCTGTTCCGGGTTTGAACAGAACCGAAGGCACTTCCAAAGAAGCCCTTGCAAATCTGAATAATTTCTAATCACGTCCGGACTTCCCATCACAAAGGGTGCTAAAATCTCTATACCGGGGATCAGCCGATGCATAGACAATCAATGGTAATCCTTTCGTTTTTGAAAGTATCCGATCTTCACCAGCGGTCTTCAAATGCTATCCATATACGTCGTATCATTATTCGGAATGGGTTATATGACACAAAGGTCCTCTCCCGGTTAAACCGAAAAACGAGCGCAATGAAAAATCATATGGATACTGGGGTCTCAGTTAAATCACAGCTTAAAGCCCAAAACTTTTCATTCGAATGGTTAAAACAAAGTACCATTTCCAATCTTTTAAACAAAAAGATTCATTTCAACAACCTTTAATGGTTTAAACAAATTTCCATACTTTTAATCTTTTAAACAAAAAGATCCAATTCACAAAGTTCACCCAGTTTCACAAAGATAGATTTTTCCAAATCAATTCCCATTTCAATTTGATTAACTCAGTAAATCTTTAAATCAAAGATTTAATTCATAGCTTTCAAAACAATTCCTTTTCAAAAGTGAATTACCCATTCATATCTTTATCAAAACTTAATTCATAACTTTCAAGACAATTTATATTTCACATGCGATTTAAATCATAACTAGGAAACCCCTTCTTTATTTGAAAGCTATTATCATTTGGAAAACAAGAGTTTTCATTTCAGGAGAATCCGATTACATTTGCTCAAGTTAAAGCCTTTCGAGTATAACTTGGGTTAAATTCAATTTCTCAAAATAATACCTTTAAAATGGTTTAAATTCATATAAACACATTTATAACTTGTATAACACTCTTAAACCATAATTTCCAAACATGGAATTCAATTCAAAATTTCGAATTTAAATTCAAATTATTTAAATTGAAAAACTTTACCAAGTTATTCAAAATAACTTTTATCTTAAAAACTCCTTTCCAAAGCTTTAACATTTAACCCGAACCCATTTCCAAAATCAATTGAAATTAAAATTTCAATTTCAAAAACATTAAATTTTAAATCATTTGTGACTTAATCGATTTCCTCGCGAAATCCACATTTGTGTGTGTAAAAGTGTAGTCCAGGGGTTTCACACAGTAGTGCAACAACATTCAATCATCACAGATCAAAATACAGAAATAAAATTGATAAGCGGTATTTACTATAACGCTTATCGTTCCTTCACAGATCACAGATATATATATCACAGATAATCAATTACATTCATCCCAGATAAATAAATTACAGATCACAACACAAATTAGGATACATCACAAAGCACCACATATCAGGGATATCAAACAATTTACCCATTCAATAAAATCCAAACATCCGTAGGTAGGATCAATTTAATTATCTGATTGATTTAAATCAGATTAATTTCTATGAATAAATTACTAATCCTGGTTAATTAATCATTAATTACAAACCATTTGAATTAATTATCCTTTAATTAATTAATTAACCTTTAATCATTAATTAATTATCCTTTAATCAATTATTAATTAACTTTTAATAATAAATTAATTACCCTTAATTCATTCCTTAATCATTAATTAATAAATCTCAATTATTAATTAATTAACCTTTAATCATTAATTAATATTTAATTAATAATTCTTCATTAATGATTTTAACCCTTTAAGTACTTACTTCATTAATCCAAATCATTAATAAATCATCATTAAATCTTTATTAATTTAAAACCAATCTCATTTTTTTATTAATGATTTTATTGACACTTATAAATATGTTGGGATATTTATATTCAATTCACTTTCTAATTCATTTTAAATTCAAATTTCCTCTTTTTAATGCTTCAACATTTTCAAGTATTAAACAATTTAAATTTAAAACTTTATTTGTTTCCAAACTAAACTTGAACTTATATTTAAACTTAAATTTAAAACTCAGTTTAACCCTTGGTTTATAAATTCAAATTTTAGTTTTAGTTTTCAAAAACAAAACAGGTTTAAAACCTGAAACAATTTCTACCCGAGCCTAACCATTCCCTGCTTCGAGTCCTACCCGGAAATACTCGAGTAAAGCTTCGAGTTTTTCCCAAACCAACCCGTATGCCATTTTTTTTCAACCTTAAATTTTTGTTAAGTTTTTTTTTCTTTCTAAAACCTGGGTAATCATCTACCCGAGCCACAACCCCACTTTCTTCGAGTAATACTTGAGCAATACTCGAGTAAACCCAAGAACTATGCTTCTCCCCCAAACAAAAATTTTCCCATATACAAAATCCCACGCGTGCACGTGCACCAGACGCCGGAGCCACGGCGATCGACGCTGCCACCTCCCACATGTCGCCATCCATCGACTCACGCCCTCAGGCCAACCAATTCGTCGAATCCACGATGAATTCAAAATTGAACGCTGCAACTCAAAACTAGAACCAAAATCGGTTACCAAAATCACCACGTACCGCCGCCACAGATCATCAACGTCCCCGAAATCACTTCCTGAGCTCTATCGATAACCCACGTTTATTTTCCCCCCGGTCCGATGCCTTCCGGTGCCACGTCGAAGACGAACTACCCTCTCTAACCTCGTTGACCACATTTGGGTATAAAACCCTATTTAGCTCTCGTTCAGCCACAATGGCGAACACGAATTCGAGCGAATATTTTTCCCCTAGTCTTCTATCCTCCAACCACCTCTGACAATAAGCAAGGCCTACAGTTTGCCGTCGATCACCAGAGATTCATAAAAATGTAATTTCTGTTCAATATACAATTCCTCACAATTTATAAAACTAAAAATTCTGAAATGATTTTCTAAAATCATTATTTTCAACCTCAAATTAATTTATGAAATCGAAAAACAAACTTATGATCATCACATTTTAACAGATATATGGTTTTTCACTGTATATTTATATTTCCAATTCACTACTTCTTAATTTTTCTTATGAAACTTTTAAAAATCACGATTTAGTTAATACCATCATCTTTCTTTTAAGGATCGTAACATAGATCTGCTTATATATTGAGATATAGATGAATTTCATATGTTTGTTTACTAACAGAGTGATATATTCACACCTATCAGACATGCACATGCATTTTTAATTTATTCAAAACATTTCCATCCATAACCAAACATTTCAATTATCACAGGCATCACATGCATCAGAAATCAAGCAAATGGGTTTAAAAATGAAGTTTGCTCACCTGGTCTAAGAAGAAACAGAGAGAGACAAGCTATTGAAAGAAACTGGAAATGATTTTTCTTTTGCTCTTTGCTCAGCTGAATTGAATCTGAAGCTTTATTCTTAAATCAATTATGTAGATTGAGATGCACCTGAGCTTTGAATTTTACTTCTGAGTTGAATTTATTTGATTTTGAACTGCTTCAGGTTTGTGTTTTATTTTTATTTTTTCTTTCTTAGTTTTTTTTTATGGACGAAACTGTGATGAAAATTGATATGTAGAAATTGGGTTACAGGGTAAATATATTTGTTTAAGCTGATATGAAGTGTTGTACAAGTGTTATAATTTGTTTGTACAAAAGAGATCGGGGATATTTTCTTCAATTGGAGGCTGAGATATACTTGTTTGGGGGCTGAAGTACCTTGCATTAATTATGTTGTACAATATAAATTTTTTTCCTTCTTCGGCTGTATAATGCATAAGTATAATGTGCATGTTTTGTTTCTTCATTTGGTAAGTGTTCATAGATATTTTATCTTTTTACTTTATACTTTCTTGCCTTGCATTTCTAACTCTATAGGCTGCATTTATTTGTTGTACCACTTATCTTATTTTATTTGCTTTCATTATATATTATACATTGCATTGGAGAAAAGTCTGGTGGCTTCTAAGTTTGTATGCCTACATATATTTCCTATATATGTATTTCTTTTATTATGCAGGTCATCTTTTCTTGCAACCTGAATGTATATGTTTTTATCATATATATTTGTTTTCTTTTATTTGTTCATATTTGAAAGTATTTCTTTCTTTTCTTTTTCTTTAGTAATATTGCTAAATAAATTTCTATTTGTATTTCTAGCTTAAACTATCAATTCCAAATTTAACTTTAATACTAATTGAATTTAAAATCATTTATTTTTATATTTTTATATTTATTTTCCTCAAACCATTTATTTGAGATTTTAAACTCAAATTCAATATATATATATATATAATTTCAAATTTACTCATATATGCACATATATACAATTATTAAATTTAAAATGATTTAATATATTTTTATTTGGATTCGGGGAAACTCGAATCAATTTATCAGTTAATTCCAAAAAAAAGTATTCAAAAATTCAATAAATTATCAATTTAAATTTAATTAAAATCCGAGGTCGTTACAGTGCGGTAGACCTACAAGAGGAGGATGTTGCTCTTTGCCATTCCACTGGAACTTCAAAGTTGCAAAGAATTACCGGGATACGATGTCTTCCATTAGAAAATCCGGGAAAAAGCCAAACTAGATGGGCGCCAATGTATTGGATGCTTGGGTCGCATGGTAGGGTAGCGATGAATTCAAGGTACGTCTATCGGATGTCACCATAATTTGTTCAGTAGAGAATACATAATTTATACCTATAAAATATAATCTTAATTTTTAATTAGCAGGCCAAGTCAGACAGGAATTTGGCGAACAGGCAGAAAAATCCGGTCACACACCGTGGTGGCTCGAAATCATTTCAGTATCATCGAGAGGACTTAGTAAATTGATTAATTGCAATTACGAACAGTTATTACATATTTTGTATAAATTTGTATTAACAATAATAATATTCACCAATTATTGCAGGAAAGAGCACGTGAGTATCATGTCTCGTATATGGACGTATTTGCGCATACTCATGTCGTCAGGTAGACCGACGACGAGGGATCGGTGACGTATGCCTGGCATGAGGATGATAAAGCATATGCCTCACATTTAAGTATATTTTAAGTTATAAGTTATTAATAATGATCATTTTAATTAATTAGTTATAAAATATTATAATAATGTCATGTAATATTTACTTGTATTTAATTTTGCATTGCATGAAAAATTTATGCAAGCACGTGTGTAGATGCTTGAGCATTCGGGGCGAATGCAATTGACCACTGATGAGGAGGACGCTATCTTCGACTCTGTTACGGACCCAACATAGAGAAATATGCGCTATGGCTATGACAATCAATCAGTATTTATAAAAATTAACTAAGTTGTAAAAATTGCTTAATTTTTATAAAAGTTACGTAATAACTTAAACATATTTCGACTTGTTTTGTTGGCTCGGGCCTCACAAAAGGCCTATCAAAAGGCTCAGTACAATGCTGAGATTAATGAGCTTCGACAGCACATTGCACAACTGCAGGAGCAGGACCGACTCCGAGTAGCGCAAATAGAGCAACAGAACCAGTGTTTGGCCGAGTATGTGGAGCGTCATGGAGCATTCTCTTCGTCTGGTGGTTCCGGAGCCCATGACGAGTCATGAGGTACGTTTTGCAGTTTTTGTTTTTAAAACTTGTGTATATATACAATGAGAGATGGTGAGGTTGATTTGTGGACATGTGATGTTTGATATTGATTTGTGGACATGTGGGGTTTGATATTGGATGTAGATATTGCAGTTGGGTGATGATGGATGGTTTGTTTTGTATTGATTGGAAATGTTTGAGTTTGAGATGGTAATGTTTGAGTTTTATATTATTATTGATATTGATATTGATTTTAGCCTATATATCTGATATATATATATATATATATATATATATATATATATATATTGATTTTGATGTGTTGTGATATATATTGATATTGATGTGCTGTTGGGCTGCTGAAATTTTTTTTTACCCAGATTTCCGATGGCTACCGACGGTTTCCGACTGCTTATGGGTCGAAATATTCTGATGGTTTTCGACGATTAACCGGTCGAAAACTCCGACGGCGTCCAGCGGTTTTCTGGCATGTTTTTAAGCCATGTGGATGTCAGCACCGTCGAAAAAATGTTGGAACTGCCGTCAAAAAAGCCATCGAAGGCCGCCACAAAGTTGTCATCGTTTCCATCGGAAATGGACGAAATCCGTGTTCTCTATACCAACGGCATTTCTGATGACTTTCGACGGCCGCTGACGGCTTGGAGCTGTCGGAAATCACTGTTTTCCTTATAGTGTTTATTTATATATATTACCACATACACATAAATTAAATTTATATATAATTAAGGATATATATAAACTAATAAAGGGATTATGTAAATAAATAGTTTTTTCGACATTTTACATAACACATACACTAATTATTGGATTTAAACATTAATAACCCTAATTAACATTTCTCAATCAATCAACATACACAATTATAACCAATCAATGAGCTATTATCAACAAATATATGCACAAATTAACACTAACTTTATCATAATTCAGATTAATTAGTTTAGGGGAAGAATATATCTGATTTTGTATGAATTGAACGCACAGATGGTTGGAGATTGCAAATTGACGAAGAATTTGACGGATTGTGGCAGCATACGACAGCTAGGGATGGATTTGATTTGGGGGTTTAGATTTTTTGATTGAGGGTTTAGAAAATGGAAATGAGGAAGAAACGAGCTCAGTTGCTACTGTATACGCGACTTTCTGACGGTTTTCGACGGCCGTCGACGGCTATATATTCGATGGTTTTCGTGGCTGTTGAATATAATAATTTACCTTTTCTCCCTGTTTAAAATAAATTTTGTTTAATTTAATTTATTATCAAAATTTAGTTTGCTATAAAAAAATTTAAAAAGTTTACAATAACGCAGTTTTGTTTCTAACTATTAAAAGGGTTATTTTTATTCGTTTTATAATAATTTTTTAATGATTTAATAATTAATTGTGAATTTTAAATGTATTTAACATAATAAGTTCATATAAAATAAGATATTTAATAAAAAAATTAATTTGTTGAATCTTATGTCCATTCAAGGTATTTTGGGCATTCGGTCGAAATATGAAAGGAAAATAAAGAGGTTTAAGGCATCGAACTTTATTTTTCAAATTTTTAGTCATTCGTCGACATTCAGACTTAAACCTCTCGTTCGAAGGTCACACGATCTTCAAACAAAACGAAATTCAAATCATATATACTATATTTTGTATTTATCCAATCCATACAGGTGGATTTAAAAAACATATAGAAAAAAAAATACTTCAAACGAGTCATTTCCATAAAAGTTGTCCTAACAATACATATCGTGTTATACAACTTCTTGGAAATAAGATATATTTTGAGTCTAATTTTTTTCATTTTGTTTTTTTTAATTCTAGGCCTACGGATTGGATAAATACATTATAAAGTATATGTGACCCGAATTTCGTCTCGTTTGAAGATCTTTTGACCATCAAACGAAAGGTTATTAGTCCGAATGTTGATGAACGGGTATAAATTTGAGAATCAAGATCGGTACCGTAAATTTATTTACTTTTTTATCATATTTTGAAAGTAGGTCCAAAATACTTTGGATCGACATAAGGTTCAAAAAAATTATTTTTCTGTCGAATATTTTCTTTTATATGAATTTATAATGTTAAATACATTAAAAATTCATATTACTTATACGATGGTTAAAAAATATATTTAAATTTATAAAATAGTTACGCATCAAAATTTCACCGAAATTGTATAATGGACGCACTGAAAGTTGCATAGATTGATCATTTAAGTTCGATTTTCAATAAATTTAAATATCGAATTACACAACAAAAGATTATCGAAAACACTAATTTAATTAACTACAAATCATAACAAAATTGCAGAATTGAATGAAAATATCTTCTTTAATTTTTAGGAATTAAATTAGTATTTTTAAACAAACTACAAGCTTCTATAAATAATAAGTTAAAATAATGTGATAAATTAAATTAATTAAAATAGGTGGTCGTCGAAAGTTGTCGAAAATTATATGACAGAGCCGTCGTCGAAAGCTTCTATCGGAATTCTTGTTGTTTCTTGTAGTTCATGAGCACCTATTCCAAGCATTCCACCAACCGTCACGCCCCACCAATAGGGTGCATATGGCAATGTCATGCTTACAAAGATGAAACCATGAAATCCCATTTATGAGAACTTAAAGGGTCTAAGAGCATATAATTCAAAGTAAGGAATCACCGTAATGTACCAAAAACAATTAATATTTTGCAACGTATCCATGCTAAATAAAGATTTCACACATGAAGAGTAATGAATCTACCAACTGCAAAGAAAATAAAATAGAATACATATATACTTGCACAGTTTCATCATTGCATGTTATCATCTTTTGCAGTAGCACTGATCAAATCCTTAAGCACCATCCCACTCTCCACAATCACCGTTATAGACTTGTAATCAATACTAACAATGCGATCAAGAAAGCGAGTGCTTATGGTAAGGCCATTGTCGCCTCCAAGACACATGGGCTTAGTCATATTATGACAGTATTATGATGCCACCTTCATCTTCCTATTCTCCCTTGTCGCCTTTGCCATAGCTTCAATAAGCTCATCCTCCATGTATGAATATACAATTCCATGTGCACGGCATGTGTCTCGACCTAGAAACGCACCATATTATAATCAGAATTTTTGAAAACATAAGAACAAGTCCATGAAAACATAAGAACAAGAAGAAAGTATGAGTTAGTGTGTTGAATAACATTATCATGTTGAAGGGGTAAGTTTGTATTTTTGTGAATCAAATGATGCCATATTATAATCAGAATGATATATTTATAGTGTAGATGTATGAATGTACTAATGTAAATGTATGGAATGCGGAGGATATAAATTATAAATAAACTAATAACTCATGGATCACAAATATTTAAGTCTAAATCCTAAATGGGACGTACCCAAAAAAAGATACCATCTTGACCTAATTGATAAAAAAATTAACTCATGGCTCATAAATATTTAATTCTAAATCCTAAATAGGTGGTACCCTAAAAATGAAGATCCCATCAGTTGATGTAATTAATAAAAAATTAACTCATGAATCACAAATATAGAAGGAACAAATCATAATCGAAATGCAAGTAGGCATTTTTATTTCATTTTATTTTACTTGAAAGAACTCATCTATAAAAGGAAATAAACCAAACCCATGTAGTAACTAACCTATAACAAGAACATAAAATTACCATTTATAAAAAATATGAAATAAATGAATATCCGAGTCTGCTCAAATTTTGTGTATATTACAGTTTACAGTAAGGGAAAATAAAAGAACTCGGTTCAACTAGGTAAAATAAACGGTTGAATCGCTGGTTCGAAGTTCCAACATTGGTTCGTACACGACTGATGTTTGACTGATAGTCATACCGAAGTGGTTCATGGTCCAGGATTATTCGAGGTCGAACCACGGTTGGATCTGATCATGAAAACATTGAAGGTAACATATGAACATGAAACATACGGATAGATAGACAAATACAAAGGTTTGATCCCCATCCATCCTAGTTTGAAAACTTGCCCGCTATTTTTCCAAGATCAGTGAAGAGCTACAAGTAGTGTTTTAATAACCGTGCCGGACTGCGGCTCAACCGCGAAAAATGACGGACCGCTTGGTCTGAAAGCCCGGAATGGAGTTGAGCAGCTAACAAGCACGAACCGTTAGTTGAACCATGGTAATTAAACCAGGTTTGACCGCTTTTCTCTTTCATAAAAAAGTTGCTATCCATTTTCACGTTGGATCCAAAATTGAAAGAAGAAATGTCCAGCAGCAAAGCTAGGGTTTATCGCCGCCGCTGTTGCTGCTCCTGGTACCGCAACCTACTGCTCGGCACCGCAACCAGAACACCACACACCACTAACCTCAACCTCTACACTACAAGAAAAGGCTCAATTTTGTGTCGGAAGGTTGCAACGGCTGGCAACGGCTAAAAAAAGCGGCCGTTGCTAGCCGTTGCAGATCGCGACTACAGATCTGTAACCCGCGAACAGATTTCTCATTTTCCAGCAACCCATCTTCCTCCCCAAATCCTCCTCCCCGTCGCAATCCGCCGCCTCTCCGACTCCAGCCGTTGCTCGTTGCCTCCACGTCGCTCAAACACCTCCAAAACTCGCTGGTATATCTTCTAAACTTGATTTGGCTTTGATTTAGGTTTAATTTAGGATTAATTGGAAAACCCTAATTTCGAAAATAATTGTATTAATTGATCATAGTGATATTGGGTGATGATTATAGTGATTTATTTATAGTGATATTGGATGATTATAGTGTTTTAAGTTAGGTGGAAGTTAAATTAGTTTATCATTATGTTGAAAATGATGATTAATGCGACGTATTAGTTATGGTAATATTTGTATTAGTTGATTTTGATTGGTGGTTTGATTTTAAAATTAGTGTATATTATTGATGAACATGCTTGTTGATATTTAAGTTTATGACAATATTTGTTTTTATTTAAAATAATGTGTATAGTTTATTTAAAATAATTCGTTGAATGAATTATAAAATTTTGAAATGAGCGTAATAACAATGAGCTAATTATTCAGTGAAAGTTAAAATATAATGAATTAATTAATTATAAAATATTTTGTAGTTGTTAGAAGAATAATTAGAAAATATGTTTTATTTCTGTAAATCCCTTAGAGATATATTTTGGCCCCGTCTGACAAGTGTTGTATATGATCGTTATATGGATATTCGTTTTTTCTAAGAACGGACATTTATATTCATCTGATACAATATTTGTTGGATTTGTCCCAGTATTTGGACAAGTTACAAACACAATAAAGTAATCACATTTTATAAATCATTTCAGTTTAAACGATTTACAAAATTTTGGTGGCACTTCCTTTTTGTTCCCTGTGTACACGCATTTTGTGTACGATACAGGGAATAAAGGGAAGTGCTGCCGAAATTTTGTTGAATCGTTTAACCTGAAATGATTTATAAAATGTAATTACAAAGAATGATTATGATGATTAATGGAACATGTGTTGTAATAATAATTTGTTTTCTTTTCATTATATGATATGATTATGTTTGTGGCAGATATGTCTTACAGAAGGTGCAGTACATCCCAGCCTTCTCCTTCGCCTTCTCATGGCGCGGGTCCCAGCGGTACGGCTCCGGACTTTCGCCGTGAGATAGAGATAGTTCCCAAGAGTGTTGGGTAAGTATCTAAATAATTTCAATTAAATTATTTAAAATATATTAATTATATACATCAACATTTATACAGGGGTTTCGAAATAGAGCCGGCGGATTACATTCTTCAAGTGTCAAAGCAATCCTATAAGAGTAGGATGTCTGGTTGCTGGCCTTATTGGGACGACATCCCAGGCGAAGTGATGAACGCTATAGTTGCTGATTTGATGGTAAGTATAATTTTATATTTCAATGTAAAATTAGTATACTGTATATAATTCAAATTATTTTCAATAAGCAGGCTGTAATACGTGTCCGTCCGGAAGATAAAAATGTCTTCTTCAATCATTGGAATAAGAGGATGCGGAAAAATTACAGGGAAACTCTTTCGAAGGCCAAGCTAAGCGGAAAAAAACCCAGTTGGATGGGTAATGATGTTTGGGCTGCATTTGTCACCCACTGGGAAAGTGAAGCTGTCAAAGTAAGTTATGTATTGCTGTATTGTTAGTATTATTTATTTACATTATGTAAGCTAGTTGCATTATTAATTTAACTAACCATGTATTTAAATTAACAGGAAATAGCAAAGCGAAATAGTGCGAACAGAAATAAAAATCCAGCGTTACACCGCGGTGGGTCCAAGTCATTCCAACAATGGCGGAGGGAATTGGTAAATTCGTAATTTGAGTTTATAAACTGTAATATTATTTAATTATATTAGTAACGTTTTTTATTCATGTATAATTTCAGCATTCAAGAACCGGACAGGAGCCTACAATGGCCGAGGTTTTTAGAGTCACTCATGCGGTGGAGCAGACCGATGATGATGGGAATGTCACCTATGAGTGGACAGATGCGAAGGCTGAATCTGTTATGGTAAATATGTTTATTCGCAATGACAACTTTTCACATTCCTTTAGTAGTGTATAAGTAAATTGTATAGTTATATATTGAGTCAAATTTGTATTCGTAATTGCAGGGTAGATATGAAGCGGAGCGGGCAGCGATGGCGCAAAGAACTGGACGGGATGATATTACGCTTCAAGAGTCCAATCAAATATGGGATAGAATTATTGATCCGCCTTCTCGCAATAGGCGTTATGGATACGGCAATCATGAGGTAAACTGTTTTAATAACTTATATTTGAATTTAATATAGCCGTTGCGAGCGTGAATTAGAACTAGATTGTTTGATCGTTTTTACAGGCTCTTAACTTCCAGAGGGCTTACAAGAAATCTATGGCCGAAGAGGAGATAGCCCAGATGCAACGACAGTTGGACGAGATAAATGATTGGCGACAGAGCTTCTTGTCTCAGCAGATAGATGAGCGCATTGCCGCATTCGTTTCAGAGCATGGGACCATGCCAGGGTCAGGTGGTGGTGGTGGTGATGACGATGACGATGAGTAGGTATGTTTTGTTGATCGTTAATTTTTTTGGGCAAGATTTGTGGTTTTAATGGATATATGTTGGACTTGTGTACTTATGTTTGTTGACGGGCTTGGTAGTTTGTTTGGTGTTTTGTGTAACTATGGTGTTGGTGATGGATATTATGTGTGAATGGTTTGAGATGTATTTTGTTTGGTTGATGATGAAATATTTGTGTTAGTTGATTATGTAGTTGCGTGATTATTGATGTATATGTGTTTTATTTGATTATTTGCGATGTATTTGGTTATATTATGGTTGGAATGGAATCTATACGATGGTTTGGAAGTGATTGTTGTGTTGTGGAATGGTTTGGAGGTTGGAAGAGTGAAAGCTAGCTGCTGGAAAACAGAAAAGTTCCAGGCTTGCAACGGTTAGCAACGGCTAGCAATGGCTATCTGGTTCCAGGCTTGCAACGGTTAGCAACGGCTAGCAACGGCTATCTGGTTCCAGGCTTGCAACGGTTCGCGACGCCACGGGACGGTAACGGTTGGAGCTAACTGTTTCCACGCGCACAATTAGTCGTCGCTAGCCGTTGCTAAATTGGCAACGTAGCCGTTGCTATTGCCGTTGCTGGAGCTCGTAGCAACGACCTTATTAGCAACGGAAAATAGCAACGGCTAGCAACGGCTAGCAACGGCCGCCAACGGCTAATTGCCGTTGCTATTGCTTCTGTTCCTTGTAGTGCTAACGCCCACAGCCCCTAGCTTCAGTGACTACTCCCACTTCTAGATCTACTTTTGATTTGACTTAATTTGTTTTGGGAAGTAAAATCGATATATTTGTATTCAATACTAGTATGGATCCTTAGTTCCTTACGTTCTAGTTCATACAATTTGTTTTTGCAACTACACCATGTTATTTAAACCAAAGTACTGCTGCTGATTATGCGATATTAGCTAGTTCGTAAGCATGAATTGGTACTAAATATTGCACAAATGGAAGATTATTCATGGAAGATTGGTATGATTTATGTGCTCAACCTGTAATCATAAGCAACTGTAAAATGACTATGCAATGCGGGCATTTAGAGACCTACCTATTATTTTTTCTAATTAAACAATGTGTAAGTTCAAAATTTACAGCCTACATTTATAAGTGTTGACCTGTATTTTAATAAAGTTTTGATATTTATAAGTGCAGCCACCTCGATCAAATTCCTTCGTCATCATCAATTGTACATTTGAGTTCATAAACTTTAAGAGTTATGTTATATAATTGATATGTGTGACCTTATGATATGTTGGACTTTATTACTAATTAAGATATGTTTTGTACTTGTGATATGTTATGCAATTGTGATATCTAATTTGCAAACAAAATATAGTAAATTTGAAAGATAATTTGCAATTGTGATATGTCTATCTAGCATTTTTTTAATATTTTTGTGCATAGTTTGTATTTAAATGTGTAAATTTTCAAATAAAAATACACGGTTCCGACGGTTCGACCGGTTGAACCATTGAAACCTTAAACCTTAAGTCATCACGGTTCGACTCACGGTCCGATCATGAAAACTATGGCTACAAGCCTCGCAGGCTACATCTTTATACCTCCCTCCATACATCTCTGAA
This sequence comes from Allium fistulosum, assembly GCA_030737815.1. NCBI lineage: Eukaryota > Viridiplantae > Streptophyta > Magnoliopsida > Asparagales > Amaryllidaceae > Allium > Allium fistulosum. Next base: position 1,435,517,099 of record CM060903.1, read on the forward strand.
CCACATCACTTAATCATTAACCCACAAACAGACAACAAGACCCCTTGACCGCCTATAGATCACGTGTACACCTCTCCTATTCATTAAGTCTCCTTGCCGACCGACCTCTCCACCCACTCCTTTTTTCCATAACTAGTTAGGCCTATGTCAAAAGCTTCTAATCACCTTATAAAAAGAGGTGGTGGCCCCATAATGTTCCTCTGATAAATCACCACATAACATTATTTATCTAACAAAAGTGTCATTGTAGCACAATCGCTCTTTGTACTTCATTGCTACCTGGCTATAGCGCAACTATAAAGCAATCACTCCTTATGTTATGTTTCTATCTTAATACATTCACACCAAAATACAGCTCACCAGCTAGCATACTTCTAAATCATTCTCTCCACACAGAATCCGAGATTGCCATATCTAGACCATAGATCGCAATCAACCGTTCCGAGGAAACTTGGCATCCAAGGCATTAACTTCAACACTTCAAAACATAATCTCTAAAGTTATAGATAGAGGTTCTCATGCACTACAAAGATCGATTTTTCTATTCTCAAATAAGATATTTACTAGCTCTAAGCTCTTGAAATAGCCATGAAAATTCCTTTTTAACAGAAAGCTCTAAGTAATAAGAAAATCAACCATTGGAGATGTAGTTTTTTCCATGATTGATCCACTCTGCATCTTATTAACAGAGTTAGGGGTATACCCTAAAGGTAATTATGTAATTTGTTATATATATCTAACTCGATAACCAATCTTGTTCAAAATAAAAGGTGTTTTCTTTCTATTATATATTTGATATAATGTGTTATATTAATTAATTAAAAGTATATTTAATCGAAAATTCATAAATGGTATGTTATGTGATAATAGTTACAAAGTGTTGTAATCATGAGTAATTTATCACATAAAAAAATATGTCATTTTAAATGTTCCTAGTTAAGATGCATCGAGACTGGATATCATTGTATCCGTTGAGACTATAGTACGTAACACTGTCCAAATGTTGGGCAATGTATTACTTATGGCTGCTAGGAGCACCTAGGGGTTACGTACTAATAGTTATTGGATAATTATGGAACGACTCACTCGATAGTTTTTTGTTCGTTAATATAACTAAGGTCAAACAGAAAATATCGATATGAGTGATTTACACAGTTCTCTCGACTTGAGAATACTGTCGATCTTCAATATGAAGGCCCCACTTTGATCATAGTCAAATCACGGCACGACGTCCATCGAGTGACTATATTTGAATCGAGTGGAAGTATTAGAAGTGAAGCACTATGCAAGAGAGGATTCATTTACTCAGTTATATAGGGTTAGTATTACGGTCAACTCGAGTCAACTCAAAGTCAAATTCTGTAGCCAGAGCATTTTGGTTAATAATAATAATTATTATTGAACCAAGGACTTTGTCTTTAGACTGTAGAGTTAAATAAGAATGATACTGGAATTTTGACTATTACCAAATTCCATAAGTTCAAAGTGATATAGTTTTAACGAAGAGAATTGGTGTAAATAAAAGTCACAACCAGGTAACACTTAACAATGTAAAATTGGATTTTCATTGAAACCAAATAAGTGATAAATTTGGCCAAAAAGTCACACCATATGCCAAGTGACGTGTCAACATTAATATTCGAATAGTTTGATATTAATCATTGACCAAATTTATACCCGACGAGTCACACAACCGAAACGATGAATTCTCCTTTAACCAAATGATTTAATTAACTTAAAATTGCTATGAATTAATTAAATTAACTAATATTTATGAAATATTAATTGTAAAATTTAACTATGATTTCATGAATAAATATTATTAGATATATTTATAATAGTTATGGATATATCAATTGTAATACGATATCGATAAGCGATTAAATTTGATTTAATTGCATAACATTTATTTTGGGCTTAAATGGGTTTAAGGCCCATCATAGGGTAGAAATTTTGGTTGAAATGAGATGGTATAGGTGGCTCATATTAGGGTTAGAAAGGCTTGGTTTTTGATGGCTCATATTAAAAGAGGATGATTATGAGATTAAATCCACTTTTCTCTCTTTTCCATCCACTATATAAACATATCTAACCATATTAGATTAGATACATTTTGCTACCTTCTATTCACTTACTTGCTGGTTGAAAAATCAGATCTTCTCAATATCTGATAGTTGAAGGTCAACGGTTTTAAGAACTAGCAATTTGTTGAATCGGAAAGAGTTTCAAAGGGAAGTTTTTATCTTTTCAAGGTATACTTCAAGGCTTTAGAATTAAGGCACGATTTTACAAGAATATAATTAATGATTTTTAGTATAATGTTTTTATCATATATATATATATATTACATTGTTAGTTAGGTGATGATTCTGATATGCAAGCAATGTTCTCACAAAATAGTTTTGGTTATATGTATGTATATATTTATGTTGTAAAAAGAGTTTTTTTATAATATCATATATGTCAGGCCAGTACAACCATATGTAAAAATAATATTATTTTATATTATAAATTTATATATATATATATATATATATTATTTAATTTCATACATATAGTTTATAATTTGTTATAACATCATATTAAAGCTAAAATTAGTCATATAATGTATTATAGTAAAATTATTTTTTGGCAGTAAAAAAGCATCTTTTATAAATATTTTATTATAATTTAGTAACCTTTAAATAAATTTACTTCATAAATAAATTATATTAACTCGAATGTGTTACAAAAAATATTTTTTAATTTTATAAAATTATAAGTGCATTAAATATGCTCTCGGTTGCAAAATGAAAAATTAAAAAATTATTTTTCTATTTTTAAAATTAATTGTTCAAAAAAACCGAAATTAAATAAATTAATATAAAATTAATTTAAAACGAGAAAAATATGAAAAAATTCAAAATATCATTTATGATTTACTAGAAATTTAAAATTGAAATAGAGTTTCAACATTAATTATTTATTAATATTTTACTAATTTTCAAATGAATATTTAATTAAAATGTATTTTAAAATGAAAATCAGTAATAAATTATTTGTTGAGCTGTGCATAAGATCTGGTATTTCATATTTATCGAAAAAAATATTTTTTTATTAATTTATATATGTATGTATGTATGTATTTTTATGAATATGTTTGTGTGTGTATATATATTTACTTAAATTAAAAATATATATTAAAAAAATTTCTTTATGTATTTATATATCTATTACTCACACTTTAAAAAAATTATTTGATATTTATAGCTAATTTATTTATATAAATCGATTACATAATATGTGTATATAATACTAATATTTTATTCATACGATTACACACACACAGAAATACACACACACACACATATACACTTATATAAAATTATTTAAACAAAACTTAATGCTTATATATAATATATATGTATATATATATATATATAAATAATAGTACATATATACATACATATATTTGGATAACATATGCTCGTATATTGGATGAGCTAGGGTATCTATTACGATGCAAATCCCAACATCTATGCATAGGCATATTATACCTTGCACGGATGGATATGTTACACATGCACACACATATATATGTGTATATAATACACGTGTGTGTGTGTATCTAGACATAAATCAAATAAAATTACATAATTTATATTATTTTTTTGAAGGAGGTGCTTTATTGCTAATAGGAGAAAATGATACAATAAACACGGGTCAACAAAAACAAAAGCGGCCCAAAAGAAGAAAAAACAAGGAAAAAACTATACAAGGCAAGACAATAGTTCATCACCCCAAACTAGGGTATTACTGAAAATGGCCGCCACTCTAAAAATGAGAAAATTACCTTCGTAGGTGATAATCTGCTCTATACGGAACCTCCAACGCTGAGCTTCCATCATTTCTTTCGTCTGGAAAAGGAACTTCACCTCATCCTTCAACTTAACTCATGCTAATAGGAACAGCTGTCTCGAACCAGGGGGATTGGCTTTAATATCGAAAGGGATGTCCCAATATTCTACCGCTTTATGGTACTATATCGAATCGCTTGCTCTTTTATTTGATTTGAACATCAAAATCCTTAGGTATATCTCGATTTCTTTACAAACTGCGATTTTCTCTTTTTGCTTGCCAATAAAGATTCTAGCATTATGTTCTTTCTATATACTCCACACAGCTATAGACGTAATTAGTCTAATGAATCCCTAAATCTGTCTTTACAGTTGAAGTTCCATACAAAATAGTCGATTTCATTAATCAACAAGTAATCGTTACCTGATTGTAATACTAATTTAATCCTACACCAGCCCTAAATATAGGTAGTGTAATTACAGTTGAAAAAAAGATGGTTACGTCTTTTGTACTCTAATTGCATAACACACATTTATCATTACCTAGTAGAACATGTCTATTAATGAGATACTGTTTAGTTGTAAGCCTATTGATTATAGCTTATATAAATAAATTTTCATTTTTGGACTGTGAGTTTTAACCCACAAGAACTTGTTCCAAATGATAGTGTTATGGTGTAGTTTGAGCTCCGGGTCATGCTGCTACATACCCGAAGATTGCCCTTGGACGACCTTGCTCCGAGTCAAGCATGTCAAAACTCGAAGATCTCTTCAGGTCGAGAAGTAAGTTAATAATTTGAAGCCTGCTCTGGGTCTTGCATGTGAAATTTTGATGCTTGCTCTTGATCGAGAATACGAATGTTTATAGCATAGTTGAAGTCGAGCTACAAGTTTGCTCGAGAAATATATTTGTCCATAGTTGGTTGCCACAGTCGATGCATCTGATAGAAGAACGCATTAATTTAACAAAACTAGCTTTGAGTCGAGCCACTATAATCCAGAATTGTGCACTTGGTCGTGTTTTCAGAAAATCGATACGATGCGGAAATAGTTCAAGTTGGTAATCATCCGATGCTCTCCCAAATCCAGCCTGATGTTTACCTGAAGTGCGCTTCGAGTCGGAGCGCCACTTACCCGAAGCATGCCTGAGGACGACCTTGCTTCGAGTCAAGCATGTGAAAACTGGGAGCTTACTTCGGGTTGTGATAGTGTTAATGCTAGTTTAAAAGAGTAGAAACCATCTGACTCGTTTAACCAGAACCAATATCATTACTGCCTTGGTAATTTTTAATTTACCGAATATCATTGCCAAGAGTGGTAGTTTGGAGAAAATTTTCAGGAAATCACTCACAATTCATCACAATATTGAATACTTTAAGGTGACTACCCCCCAATAATTCGAAAAAGTTGTTACCCAACCTGCCTGGAAGACTAGAACCATTAACCCATGGATCAAACCATGGACTAGTTGCTTGCCCATCAACTGTTCTTCTTTCCTTCCTTTTCAAAGCTGTTTGCCTGATTTGTAACATTCTTTTCCAATTCCCTGATTGAGCAACATTGATATCATGGTCCCAAAAATAACCTTTTTGGATCATAGGTTTTGATTGCTGACAAGACACAACAATTCACGAATCTACGACTATGATAACATCCGGACTCAACGACTCAAAGTATGGTTCATATAGTTATATATTTTAATAAGAGTCATCAAATATGTATATAGAGTCTAGTTTAGTGCTTTGTTAAAATCTTTCCTCAAGAATCATCATTCACATTCAAATAAACTTGCATGCATATTTTAATCAAAATCAAGTTTTCAAAAAATGCATGGAGCGGGGCTCGAACCCGGGTCACTAGTTTAGAAGGCAAGTGCTCTAACCAAATGAGCTATGGTGATTTTCGATTATCAACAGAATTCAGTCGACTGAAAAAAATTGACTAGTCGACTGAATATCTATAAACAGCCTATTGAACTTGTGCACATATGATTACACGTTTATATTTTCAAATTTAGTCGGCTGAAGTTCATAGACCAGTCGACTGACCTGGTTCCAACTGCTATTTTTTTGAAAAGACACTTCCTTTTTGAATAGCCTTCTTCCTTGCGAAGAGTTGCAGCCATTGCTATTTGTGACGCCCCACCTCTATACCCACGCTAGCCAAGAACACTACGGAGTAATGCTATCGACTAGCACGGAGAATAAGGCTGTTGAGGAGCGACCATCCATGTAACTTCTTTGAGCGAGCACCGATATGTCAGATAGGATAGCATGCATATCATTTAAGAAGGAAATCCGACATACCGATACAAACTCAAAGCTATCACACAGTGGCTATATATAATCTTCGGAAACAAACATAGAAATAAACATAACACAATCAGTCACAGACATCCATATCACAAAGGCGGAAAAAGATATGAATATATAACACATGAAAGTGTACATCAAAGTAGTGGTCAGAAAGATCCACGATAATACAAAAGAATAGCAACACGTGCTACACAAAAGAATACATCTATGAGTCGATATCTCAAATGTATACAACAAAAACTACTAATCTAAGTAGTTAGCCAAAAAGGTCAGAGTAATAGATCCCTGGAGAGAAGTCAAGCAGAAGCACCTGTAACATCTCGGTCTGACCCGAGTATTATTTCATAAGAAAATAATAAACGGATCAGTCTAGCTATAAATATCAGATGACATGATATAGAATAAGAGATATGGCATAAACGTATAATAACCATAACGGCATACTACTATAAGTATGTAAATGATAATCAACAAGAGATTAATCAATATCACAAGAATCTTCTCAAAGATCCAAATCCTTAAAAAGGTAATGACACACGAATTCACCAATGCACAAAAATTGATAAAACATATCAATGAAAACCACGAAAATTGGTGATGCACAAATTCCAGAAATCAACACACGAAATCCAGAACAAATTCCAGAAATCAACACACGAAATCCAGAAATCACAAAAAGGGGGAAGGCCTATCACACGAACGAGAAGCTATCTCATGGAAGCTAACCATATAATTTTTCGAACACACGAATGGCCCGAAGACCTTTAAACACACGAACGGCCCAAAGACCATAGGGCGCTACCCCATATATGTGAGTAGAAACATCACACAAGCGGGGTCTAGTCTCCCTCGCAGACAAAGAGACATCGCTCAATCGCTAGTCTAAATCACAAAAATGATCGTCATGATCATCAAGAAGTGTCAATCACACCAAGCTAGTAAATATATGAGTTTAGCTTTATGTCCCATAACCACTTGCTTAACTTAAATATTTACGAACAAACTGTAGATCTTCACTAGAAAATTGTCACAAAAGGTTCACTCGAACAAGTCCAAGAATTAACCGACGAAGTAAACGCAAGCGTTTCATACCACCTGTTTTGCTAAGTCGTTTAATTAGATTTCTCATCCGAGTGAAGTAAAGGCTTGTATATACTAATAGATTGGAAAACGGTTTAAGAAAAAGAGCTTTGTATTAAAATAGAGTTGAAATCGTTTGTAAGAAAGGGGTTTTGATATTTACTACTAGTATTAAAACCTTTGTTGAAACATATCAAATCACAAAAATTCACATTCGCAGACATGAGTAAAGTCCAAAGGAATCAATCCCAAAACCATCTAAATAGGAATGCCCGTGAAAACGAACATGGTCGAGCTAAAGTGATGCGCGACCTAACATAGCCGAGCTAAAGAATGCAAGCAGGTCGAGCGACCTAAGGTGATGGCTGAGCATGCGACCTAACAAGGCCGACCTAAGTTACAAGCGACCTAAGGAGAGCATGTCGAAACATTGCGACCTAAAGTCCTAGTGGTTAACGAGCTAGGTAGAAAATAGGTCGAGCGACCTAAAGGGAACAACGCGACCTAATGTGGTGGTAAGGCCGAGCGACCTAAAGGAGAGGCCGAGCGACTTATCAAGGCAACAGGACGAGCGACCTAAAGGTGAGCGACCTAACATGGCCGACCCATCAATGCGCGACCTAAGGATGGCGCGACCTAGTATGCCGAACGACTTAACGCGGCGCGACCTAAAGGGAAGGCAGGTCGAGCGACCTAACTCATGGCTGAGCTAATGAAATGCGCGACCTAATGAAAGATGCGAGCTAAATGCGGAGCGACCTAGGGTGATGCGAGCTTTGCCGAGCGACCTAAGGCGATGCGAGCTAGGGGCGAACGACCTAAGCCCAGAACGAGTTAAATGCAGGCAGAAACTTTTCCACGCGCGCAAGCTAGCAAGGCAGAACGACCTAAGCCCGTATTTTTGCCAAACACACTAAAAATTGGGGTTTTTCTCCAATCCAATCCAAACCAAATGCAAATATACATGCTAAAGTGATAGGAATTCATTCTCAACAATCCAATATAGTTATAGACGAGAATGTGAGATTAAAAATCTCACCTTTTCCCGAAATTAATGATGGAGAAGCTTGAATCCAATGTCTTCACTTTGAATTTGGAGTTGAATGATGGATTAGTAAGAGAACTTGAGCTTGGAGTTTTAATTTCCCTTTCCCTCCTCCATTTTTGATGAAGCTTCAAAGTTTTACGCAATTAGAAATGAAGTATGAAGAGAAGGGGGTTGGGCTGAGCAAGTAAGGGGCAAAAGAGTTCAGCCCAAACCAAAACCATAAGTGGAAAAAGTGGCGAAAATTCCACTATCTTCAAACATATCAAAGTTTATAATTAAAAAGATCGCAAACGTCATTTTGAACTCAATGGGGGTGGTCTCGAGTCCTAATTTGACCGTATGCAAAAAGTAGCTTTTCGGACCAAAATCTCATTAACGATAAAATATTTAAATAAAATATTTAAATATAAAATCGATAAATATGCGGGTTGTTACACTATTCGTTAAGAACTCTTCACCAGCAGTTGCAACTCCTTGACTACTATATATATGCATGAATTTCAAGATCAAATCACTTCACTTACTTGCTTATAGTTGAATCATATTTTCTGAATCAACTACTCTCTTGAATTCATACATTCATTGCTTACAATCACAATTCTATATTTCTAAAGCAATTTGAAACTTCCTAATCTTCATATACACACAACTATACACATCATACTTGAGGAAAAGATTATAGGAAGGGTGTACTATAAGTGACAAATCCATGTTATTAGAACACACAAGTTCAAGACAATCTACTTTGTAATCAAAGTCTTGTTCGGTTGCTCAGGCGGTCAAGTCCTGTTCTGTTGTTCAGGCAGTAAAAAGTCCTCTTCGGCTGTTTGAGGCGGAAAAATTCTGTTCGGCTGCTCAGGTGTTGTATACCTATTCCTCCGGGTTAAGAGAGGGGTTTATAGAGTTTAAATCCAGAGTGTAGTCTAGGACTGGACGTAGAACGGGAAGTTTGAACCAGTATAAAAATTTCTGGTGTGCTTATTCTTATTTACTTTACTACTATTATATGTTTTCCGCATTTAGATTATAATATATTCCATATTACACGATCCTAAGTGATAACTAGCCACACAGTAGTCACTTTCATTTGGTATCAGAGCTTGGAATTCTATCGATCGTCACAACATCATAGAATAATGGCCAGAAAACGATCCAATCGAAATACAACAGGAAAAATCCCTGTCAAAGCCACCAGTGAGGACTACAAAAAGGTACTTTCTGATTTACAAATTTCAGTAAAACATAATAATGAATTAATTAGTATAAGTAATAAGATTTCAAAGCTTAATTTTATTATTTTAGAAAAGATGAAATCTGTTGAACTTGAAAATGAGAAATTGAAAAACGAGAAGTTAAATTTAGAAAATTAACTTGGTGATTTAAAGAATAATTTTATAACTTTTAAAGATTTTCTAGATGAACAAAACACCATATTTTAAAAAGAGAGAGAAAAATTTTCAAAAGAAATTTTTGATTTGAAAAGACAAAATGATTTATTACAATCCTCTTTAGATAATTCAGAATCTCAAAATTTCCTTATCAAAAATGAGAACTGTACGTTAAAAAACGATAATTCTGAATTAAATAAGAAAATTGATATTCTGAATACTAGTAATATTTCTTTTGAAAATAATAATTGTGACTTTAAAGCTAAATTTGATAAACTTAACACTGAAGTCACAAAATTTAATAAAGGTCAAAACAATTTAAATATGATTTTATCTAGTTCTAGACCTTTACATGATAAAAGTGGTTTAGAATATAATAAAACTAATCGTAGAAATAACACTAGATACGCTTTCATGTATAGTAAAAATGTTAGTACTACTACTAAATTTCGAGTAAAGTCTAAATCCAATTTTTATAGAAATTCAAATATTGTTATGACCAATAATGTTTATAATTTCTCTAGAAGTACAAAATCATTGATGGGAAATATGAATAAAAATTATCTAAGTATTTGGGCTCCTGTTAATTGGAAAAATAGAGAAAAATACATTGATGATTATTTTGATATGGTAGTTAATAATGAAAATTATATTTATACAGGTTCAACCACACCCAAATGGGTATGGTTTCCTAAAAATTAGGAAATTATAAGAACCTTGGGTATCGCATGCTTTAAATGTTAATTTTTTTCTGATACCTTACATTATAAGCAGTAGTTATTTTGTTTTATATTGTTCTATGTTAACACTTATGTAGAATATAATTTATTTCATCATATAAACTTTCCTTTTTGTCGATGACAAAGGGGGAGAAAGATATTACTCTAACGCTATTTACAGGAATAAACGATGCAAGCACAGATTAAAGGGGAGAAAAGATTAATTATTTATAGGAATGTATAGCATAGATTTAGGGGGAGAAATCTATAGCACAGTTACAGGAATATATTCAGGGGGAGAGATAAGTCAACAAAGCTTGTCGAAGATTCGTCCATAGCAAATGGAGTTGTCATCATCAAAAAGGGGGAGAATGTTGGATCATAGGTTTTGATTGCTGACAAGACACAACAATTCATGAATCTACGACTACGACAACATCCGGACTCAACGACTCAAAGTATGGTTCATATAGTTATATATTTTAACAAGAGTCATCAAATATGTATATAGAGTCTAGTTTAGTGCTTTGTTAAAATCTTTCCTCAAGAATCATCATTCACATTCAAATAAACTTGCATGCATATTTTAATCAAAATCAAGTTTTCAAAAAATGCATGGAGCGGGGCTCGAACCCGGGTCACTAGTTTAGAAGGCAAGTGCTCTAACCAAATGAGCTATGGTGATTTTTGATTATCAATAGAATTCAGTCGACTGAAAAAAATCGACCAGTCGATTGAATATCTATAAACAGCCTATTGAACTTGTGCACATATGATTACACGTTTATATTTTCAAATTCAGTCGACTGAAGTTCATAGACTAGTCGACTGATCTGGTTCCAACTGCTATTTTTTTGAAAAGACACTTCCTTTTTGAATAGCCTTCTTCCTCGCGAAGAGTTGCAGCCATTGCTATTCGTTGAGAACTCTTCACCAGCAGTTGCAACTCCTTGACTACTATATATATGCATGAATTTCAAGATCAAATCACTTCACTTACTTGCTTATAGTTGAATCATATTTTCTGAATCAACTACTCTCTTGAATTCATACATTCATTGCTTACAATCACAATTCTATATTTCTAAAGCAATTTGAAACTTCCTAATCTTCATATACACACAACTATACACATCATACTTGAGGAAAAGATTATAGGAAGGGTGTACTATAAGTGACAAATCCATGTTATTAGAACACACAAGTTCAAGACAATCTACTTTGTAATCAAAGTCTTGTTCGGTTGCTCAGGCGGTCAAGTCCTGTTCTGTTGTTCAGGTGGTAAAAAGTCCTCTTCGGCTGTTTGAGGCGGAAAAATCCTGTTCGGCTGCTCAGGTGTTGTATACCTATTCCTCCGGGTTAAGAGAGGGGTTTATAGAGTTTAAATCCAGAGTGTAGTATGGGACTAGACGTAGAACGGGAAGTTCGAACCAGTATAAAAATTCCTGGTGTGCTTATTCTTATTTACTTTACTATTATTATATGTTTTCCGCATTTAGATTATAATATATTCCATATTATACGATCCTAAGTGATAACTAGCCACACAGTAGTCACTTTCAAACCTTGTTGTAAATAATTACTCCTTATCCACTTCGACCAAAGTGTATTATGATTAAAAAATTCCAAATAAGTTTAAGCCCACGAGCACTATTGATTTCCTGAAACTTATATAAACCCATGCCGTCTTCAGATTTTCTTTGACAAATGATTTATCAGGGGATTTTACTATATTTACCTTTCCATAAAAAATCTAAATAGATTTTAGTAATTTTGTTCAGCACGGTAGTAGGGATCTTAAAACTTTGGCATCAGAACATGACTATAGGTAAAATGGTAGACTGAGTGAACTCAATCCTACCAGCAAAGCTAAGGCACTTGCACTTCCACACTTCGACTTTAATTCTATACAAGCATCCACTTTGAGATCTGTGATAATATAGGAAGTCCCAAATATTTAACAGGTAGAAACTCTTCTTGTAGTCCCATTATGTTGCGTATTTCCTCTTTTTGATAACATCCTTTGCTGTAGAAAATTTTGGTTTTTGATACATTCATTTGCAGGCCTTCTAGTTTGTGCATTTTGTCAAAAAAATTGATAATTGCAGTGGTTGGTCGAAAATCAGCTTTATAAAAACCGAGTAAGTCATCTATGTAGGAAATGCGGTTTACGGATCTTAAGGCTGGATTAACACTAGAGGGAGGGTGAATAGTGTTTAATGGATTTTATGGAATTTTTGTAATTTTTTGAAATTAAACAAGACAGATGCAATTCAGAAACATAGAGATAATCACATAATCAGACACAAATAAAAATAGTAAATAAAAAGCAGTAAAGGAAAGAGCACACCGGAATTTTATACTAGTTCGGAGTTACCCTACATCCAGTCCCACACAATTTCTTGTGCAGATTTCTTTTCAAATATAATATCGATATTACAACCTCGATTTCAAGGCCACGAGATACACACTCCTATCTTCGAGTCCAGGGCAAACTCACTTGATTTAACCAGGCTACAAGATAACCTATTTGATTTACGGGCCACAATCACACCGTTTCCAATCACACTTTGATAGAGAGAGACTCGATACACTTTGATCTTTCGATCTTTGATTACAAATGATCATATAACTCTAAATAGCACTGAGGTCTTTGAGAGAGAGTGACAGAGAATCAAACCAGAGACGATCGAGTTTGATTTACTTAGGATTTTTGTAGAGTTTTGTTAAAGCATTTAAAATATAAGAGAATATTTGAGTGTAGAAGGTGTGAAGAAATGAAGAAAAACTAACTTAAAATTCATTGAAAACAACTGTTATTTATAGAAGAACAATAGTCATGTCCATTCATGAAAGGTTATCACGAATAGATACTTCATTTGAAAATTTTAGATTTGAATTTCTATGGCTACCATCTCGACATAGGGGAATGGGGTATGTCGACATGCCAATGTATATTTTGAAAATTGATTTTTGTTTTTAAAAGAGATTTTCTTTCTAAAACTTGTCAAAACAATTTCTGAAGTTTATAAACCATTTTGAATATAGTTTAAACTTATAAAAGAGATTAAAAAGTAATCTATAATGTAAAAGTAATATTAAAAACTAAGTATAGAATATATTTTTGAGATTTAGAGCTTATAATATTAAAACCAGGAGATTGTATGAATGTATGAATTAAAGATGGAACATTAAGAAACCATAAATAGTAAAGGAATAAATACATATGTAAATGTACATATACCGTGACTTCCGACGTATCCGACACTTGTATCATGAGGGTATATCAAAAGAAGTACATTATTGCATAAGTCAATATCACTCAATATAATTGAAGATTATGAATCTTCAATATAATGTTGTCCTCTACTATATATGTATTAATAAATTACTTTCATACTCCTTAATTGTTGAGCAAACTCAAACTAGGGATGTTATGTGTAGTATTATTAATATATTGAATAGACGAGGTAAGATAACTATATGTATTTGTTGAGAAAACTTAAAGCAAATATACTATACTTAGGCCGCCGCGATATGGTAGGCCTGAGTAGATAATTTCATTTCGATTTGTTGACCAAACTCAAGGTCGAAGTGAAATTAGAACAAGGTACCATAGGTTAGGAGTTGTATATGATACAATTGATAAGGAGTTATCCATTGTCCGTAGAGCTATGACTTGTTAAGCAAACTCAAGGTCAGAATTCCAAGACAGGCGAGTCCTAACACCCATTAGTGAGGTCGAAAGACTTCTATGATTCGACTTAGGGTTTTGTGAAACATAAAAGACTAGTGGGAGCGTTATTAGAAAAATGAAATGATAACATTTAACCTTTATAATATTGTAAGAACATATGCTTTATAATGTTATAATTATTACATAGATAAATTTATGCATTTAATACGATTCATAAAATGTTTATCAATTAAGGTATACAAAATGAACTGAATTAAAGGTTGACAAATAGAAATATAACATATACTTACTAATAAATCTTCTTGCATGTTAGTGTTACAAAACCCGTGCAAGCGCCTAACTTTATAGCTACTGAATATGTTTGAAATTTCGTCGCTTATGTGTTTATTTAGTCGAGATAGTATATTGCATTCTATGAGTTCTGAAGTCAAAGGCAATACAAGATTGTGGGTATTTTATCCATATACTATCACATATAAGAGTAATATGGTGAACAGTCATAGTTCGTAATGTACAATATGTGACAACCTGGATTTTTAACGCCCATTAATTGGGTGATTAACTAATTTAAATCATTGGAATATTAATTTTGATAGTCGAATAAATGAGTTTTTCTAGAAGATAAAAATATTTGTATCTATAAATTTGATTTGAAAACTATAATAAATATTGAATTATAGAATCCTTGGATATGAAAATCTCGTAGAAAATAAATAATAAACTCCATCGTTTAAAATTAAGATAAAATAACCATAACTACGAATACATATAAATATATATATATAGATAGATATACTTACAAACTTTATGATGATTGAAAAAATATATATAAGTATATACATATATGAGTATATGAATGTAGGCTCATACGAAATAATATGCATAAGTAAGTATATATATGAATGTAAGTGTATGTATATGATAACAAATACACATGTAAGTAGATGGGTATATGTATAAAATAAAAAATATATGGATATGCATGTAAACAAAAGAGGAGACAAGCATTTAAAGCCTAGCACACAAAACCTTTAATCAAAGTCACACAAAAATCAAATCAGGTCAAGCAAGTGCTGACCAAAGAAAAATATATATAAAAATCAAAAGAAGCTTGCTGTGTACACCAATGCAGCCTATCTCTTCTCTCATATATACCTCTACTGTCTTCTTTTATTTCAGTCATTCGAATAAGATAAGAAAAAGAAATACAAACTACCATTACAAACTTAAAGAAGATATATGCAGAATATGCGACTATATGATTTTTGTTTGATGATAATAAACATATATATATATATTCATTTAAATGTATTTGTTATTGTACTATTTTATTTTCACAGATTAAATATTTGCTGAATAAAATAAATAACATAGAATTTAAATTCAAACAGATATTGTATTCAAACAAATACTTATTACAATTTTGAATAGTACAAATTCAAGCTCTCACTATATAAATACACATTTTGGATTACAATACAAATTTGACTACATCACGATTCACATTTACATTTGACCTCACTACATATCACTCGTTCACTCAACTCGTATTATTCTACAACTCTATTCCAGATTGAATCCAACATCTGAGCAATCTGCAAAAATACACACTAACACAGTAAAATTGAAAAAGAAATATTTTTGCAGTATAAAACAAAATGTAACTTTGAAAATATTATTTGCCTCAGTTATTTGGGTTGTTCGTCATCATTTAATTCTGAATTCATCATACACGAACAGCTTGTGACATGCACAGTGAATCACTGTACATGCCACAAGGCCGTGCACACCGATATATACACTTGATACAATCACAGGGACAGGTGAGCACAGGTCAAACCCAAAAGTCGGGTTCAACTCGAGTGCAATAAAAATAATGTCACAACACGAGCACAAGGTCAAACCCAAGCTGCTAGCTGGATTCAACACAGGTGCAAATGGTCAAAACTCATAAATCAAGCCTCGACCAAAGTTCAAGACATGAAATCAGAGACCAAGCAGCAAACATCAAATGTACAAAGACAACATGCACCAGTGATACTACAATTACACATGAACTACATGACTTGAGAACAAAATCATGTTCAAGTTTCAAATACAAAAGTGCTTCAAACATATACAGGAAGTGCAGAAAAAATTCAAGCACTAGACTCGACCAAAATCACAATGCATATGTTAGCAGTGATCAACTACAATAAACCCAAACCAACAGCAAGAGTGATTCAAAGTAAATCAACCTGAAATAATCATGAACCAACAAACCAAGCTCAATAAATTCAGGCAATTAAACAAGACTGCAAATATGTGAACCAGTGTGCAGTGACAATATACATGAATCAAGTTACAAGACCGAACCGGCATATATGCAACATGAACAAATGATCAGTGGACAATGCATGAAAGCTTGAACAAGACTCGAGTGCTACCAGAACTCAAAACCAAGCAGTGAACTAGTAAATGACACAGTACAAGATGAAATCACATACATACATACATAAATGTATGTACAAAAGTGGATGAATACATATGCAAATGCCACTGTGATTTCGACAAACCAAAACAAGATGATATGCACATATATACACAATCAGACCAGGGATGAAACTCATCATAATTCAAACTGCAACATATGACAACAGTGGTGCAACAAAACCCAATACAGTGAACTACATGATGTGCAAGTTCAAGTGAAGTACACAACCAATGCAGACAAGCTACATGAAGATCAGACTTCAAGTCAAACAGTGAAATAGATGTACACAGGGAACTCAACAAAGTAAACAACAATGTCTGACCACAATGCAACCAGAAACAAGGCAGGAGTATCAGACTACAAAGAGATCAGAGAGTATTACATTTCAAAACAATGTCAAGTGCCGAAGTCAATTTGCAAATTCAAGTCAAGGTTGTGAGACCGAAGTCAAAGAGAAAAATTCAACGCCGTGATGACCAAGGCAAAAATGAACGAAATCGAACAGTTAAAAATCAACCATAGTAGCCAAGGAATCAATCGCAAGAAATTCAAAGCCGTGCAAATCAAGGAAACAGGAAATATATGATTATGAACAAGTCATAAAAAATCATCAACATCCATACGAAAATCAATGGCCGAGATAAATCAATTGACGAATTCAAACAAATGTATACGAACGAAAATATAGGGGTTCGAACCCTATATAAACAAGTAACATCATCGGCAAAATTATCATTGAGTTTATAAACAACTTGGGTACTCAAATTTTTACGAGTAGCCAAGGGATTCAGGTTAGCCTTGACGAATTGTGGAGGAGCAATGGAGCAGGAGGCTTCAGCGTTGTAGATATAGATAATAGTTTCCGCTGTGTTGATCTTTGTTTAGATCTTTGTTTTGTATTGAGATGTAATAACTAGACAGATGTTTATAACTGTCTAGTATATGATGTGAATCTGTGTAACTCTGATAAGTGTTGTATATGATACTATGTAATAGTTATGTGATATAATATATTTTGTTCGTTTCCGCTGTGAGTATTTGTGTTTGTTTCTTTTCTCTTCTTCTCTTTTCTACTTCTCACCCCTTTCTTTCTTACTGTCGATGCGATTTTCCGGGAGTGGAAAGTCGGGTCGTCACACGCAAGCATTCAACCAGAAAAGCAAAAGAGCAAAAATTACATACCGAAGCCTTCTCGAACTCGATCAAATTCGAAGTAGTCGAAGTAAATAAAAGAGACCATCGATTGATAAACAAGGAACGCTGAATGGTCTATTCAATCGAGCATTTAAAGTCGGCTTCTTCGAATTTCACAGAAACCCTAATTTAGTTGAAGAGGAAACGAACGAGAACGAGCAGCCATTTTCATCAAGCAAGGAAGCGGGCCGAAGGAATAATAGTAAAAGGGAGAATAACATATTATTTGACCGGCTTTTTAAATTGTTATTGGGCTTTAGTTTATTAAAAAATTAGGGTTTATTTGTTTTATTGTTTTAATTGTTTTGTAATTTCTCTTTAAACGATTGTAATTTCTAGTCGTGTGACTAGGGTACAAACTACGTGGCGTAGTTTGAGAATTCGCAACTCAGTGGCTGAGTTGTGGCAGGGTTTTGAGCGTAGAGTTAGGATTAATCGATAGCGGGTGTCGCGAGTTTACGTGTGTAAGCGTCTGACTATCTAATTTCTAGTAGAAACCTTGGGGGCAGCACGTAGGCAGGGTTTTGCCGAAGCTGGGTAAATCTGTGTGTTCTGTTTTTATATTCTGCTATATCTGTGCTGCTATTATTCTGCTATGATCTGTGTTGAGATTATTTTATATAAAAACTTCCGCAATAATTTTTATAATTAATAGTATCACCCTATTCACCCCCCCTCTAGGGTGAAATCGATCCTACAAGTGGTATCAGAGCTAGGAATAGAAGTCAATTTTTATTTTAAAAATTCGATTTTTCAAAAATCAATTTTTGTTTTAAAAATTTGAATTTTTAAAATGGCTTCTTTTAATAATGCTTTTGCTGAGGGTCAGTCCATAGTTAGCCCACCAATGTTCAATGGTGAATATGCTTACTGGAAAAATAGGAAGGAAATTTTTCTGAAAACCATTGACGCTTGGGATATTGTTGAGATAGGGTATAAAGCACCAACTATAATTGTAAATAATCAGGAAATAAATAAACCGAAGGATCAATGGACAGAGCTAGAAAATAAATTACAAAATGCTAACGCTAAATCTATGAATTCTATTATCTGTTCATTGGATCAATTTGAATTTAATCGTGTCTCACATTGTTCAACTGCGCAGGAAATATGGCACACACTCGAAGTAACTCACGAAGGAACGTCTCAAGTCAAAGAATCTCGCCTTGCCAAGCTAAGCAGCGAATATGAGAACTTCACAATGGCGAAGGAAGAAAATGTCAAAGAGATGTACGGACGACTTTCCAATATCATATACAAATCAAAAGCTCTTGGAAAATAATATACAGAATTGGAAATAGTCCGGAAAATCCTCAGAGTCCTTCCACAAAGTTTTGATGCCAAAGTAACTGCCATTCAAGAATCAAAAGATTTGAAACAACTCAAAGTTGAAGAACTCATCGAAAATCTCACCACTTATGAGCTAGAGATGAAATTCAAGGAAGAACGAGAAGGAGGTGATACTCGAAAGAAATCGATAGCTCTCAAAGGAACAACTGAAAGTGATGATGATGACGATGATGATGGTGCAGCTGAACTAGAGCTGTTAATAAGGAAATTCAAAAAGTGGAATCACAAATATAGAAATTCAGCTCTAAATCAAAAATTAAAAAGCAGAATAGCCAAAGCACTAGACCACTCAGAAGAACAGAAGATCATCTGTTACAAGTGCAACAAACCCGGTCATATCAAGCCTGATTGCCCACAAAATAAATTCATCCATGGAAAGAAACAGAAAAAGAAAAGTTTTGCAGCCATTTGGGATGAAACGAATGAGGATGGTCAAAGCACTGGCAGTGAAAGCGAAAAAGCAGAATTGTGCCTTCGAGGTGATATAACTGACAGTTACGATGACGAGCCAAGTGAGGTATCAAAACTTGCCCATTCTGAGTTGCTTATTTATTTCCATGGGGTAAATGGGTGCTTTGAATGTCTTAGGGAGAAATATGCTAAAATTGAATCACAAAGAGATAGTTTGATAGAAGCAAATGAACAGCTTGAACAATTAGTTAAAAACTATCAAAACAAGTGCCCTAAGTGTGACAAGTTTCCATTGTTTGAAGAAGAAATTAAAAAATCAGAAATTAAAATTAAATCGCTTGAAAATGAAATTATGATTTTGAAAGATAATGAAAACACAAGGAGAGAAAACTCAATTAAAAAGTGCACTCGATTATTGAATGAAAACGAATCACTCAAATAACAAGTCCAACAATTGTCTACTACTTTAGATAAATTTTCCAAAAGTGAAAAATCATTGAATATGCTATTAGGGAAACAAACTACCAATATTGATAGACAAGGACTTGGGTATACTCAAACAGAACGGTATAGAAGTGAAATTAAACAAGTCAATTCAATGTGCACAATTTGTAGAAAAATTGGACACAATCAAAATAATTGTTGGTATAGACCCAAACACATGAAAACAATTCCAATTTGGGTTCCAAAAGGCACGAATATAAAATTTCTCAAAGTTAAACAAATCTGAGTGCCAAAAGGAACATATATAAATAGTTATGGGTCTCCACAAAATTATTTTTCAAAAATTTCTGCCACTAACAACAATGGACCTATAAAAACAAATAGGTCACAAAAACCTTTCATCGTGTAGGTGTGGTGGCAGGCTAAGGAACAACATCAGTGTTATCTGGATTCTGGCTGTTCCAAACACACAACAGGTGACAATTCAGAGTTCCTTAGCCTAGTATAAAGGTGACAGATTCACAATGGGCAACAATGAAAGATTATCGTAAAGGTAAAACAGGTAATTGTATTTATTTTTGAAACGATATATTAAATGTGATAATCTGCACCATAATCTGAATTAAATCAGCCAGTTATGATTGATGATGTTGATTCTGACTTATTCGAAATGTTGACTAATCATCTTTAAATAGAATTGCTTGGATTAATTATGATATTTGATTGATTACTGACTACTCATGCTACAAGTGGATATATTTGTTTATCTGTTCTTTAAATAGAATTGCTTGGATTAGTTATGATCACTGTTTGTTTATTTCAACGGCTTCAATTCAAATTCAAGAGAACTTCATTTAAAAGTTGTTAAAAATGATTTCAAAGAAATTGGTTTCAGGTTCATAAGTCTGGTCTATAACATTGATAATGTTGAGTGAAAGAAAAATTCAGATGCAGATTACACTGGCAATCTAGTTGATGAAAAATTACTTGTGGAACGTGATTTAACATTCAGTAATTGCATCATTTTTCAAAGAAAATATCTGCATATTTTTCACTTCAAATAATTTTCAAATAGCAGACAATTTTCTTATAAAACCCCCTTCTAGAAAATCATTTTTGATGACCTTGTTTCAAATTAGTCATTTTGAAAATTTTGATTTTATAATTATTTTTGAAATTGATTTTAAATAACTACATTAACTAATCTGACCCCCTACTAATTATCAAAAAGATAAATAGTGATTGAAAAAGTGATGGGTGTTGATATTAATCATATATTATAACTCAAGACAGTATATTTAGTAAATTTCTTTAGAAATTTAAACAAGAGTTATAAAACCTTTTGTTTGGTAAAAATTCCATGACCATTTCTATTTCTATCATATTTCTATCGAACACCACTCATCAAAATCCAATATAGTATGTCAATATGTGGTATTTTAAACGGGAATCATTCATTTTTTATTTTATTATATTTTTAGCAAATAAAAACATCCAAAGTATTCACTCTCATTTAAAAGTCCTCACGGTTATGCATGGGTGAATTACTTGGATTTTTGATTATGTGCTTCCATGCTCATTTAAAAGTCCTCACGGTTATGCATGTATGGAATGCATATCAAAATTGATTAATTAAATAGACAAGTTGATTCTAATCCCATTTAAAAGTCCTCACGGTTATGCGTGGTTAGAAGATACTTGAATTTATTTATTTTTTTAAAATTTTGGAATACTACTAATCTCATTTAAAAGTCCTAACGGTTATGCATGGTTAGTACATATTCAAATTCCTGATATAAATATACCACAAATAGACACAACTATATGGTTTTATATGATGACATTATTCGTATCATTCTAAAGTGGAATATGCGTCAAACAGAGTATTTATGATTTTTGTTTAATTTTTTATTGAAATTTAATATTTATACTCGATTGGGAATTAATATTGTTTTAATGTCTATCACTTTATCTCTATTTTTCTAACACTATTACTCTTTTGCTGATAACAAAAGGGGGAGAGAAAAGTTAAGATTTTGGAAAATAAAGGTCAAATATTTTATATTTGCAATAAGGCTCATTTGAATATTTTTATGCATATATGAAGGGGGAGTTTTGTGTAGAGAGGGAGCATTCAAATAGGGGGAGCAAATTGAATGATCAAATAACATTTTAAAAAAAATTCAAAATCTTAAATATATGTTTGTTATCATCAAAAGGGGGAGATTGTTGAATATGCGACTATATGATTTTTGTTTGATGATAATAAACATATATATATTCATTTAAATGTATTTGTTATTGTACTATTTTATTTTCACAGATTAAATATTTCTTGAATAAAATAAATATCACAGAATTTAAATTCAAACAGATATTTTATTCAAACAAATATTTATTACAATTTTGAATAGTACAAATTCAAGCTCTTACTATATAAATACACATTTTGGATTACAATACAAATTTGACTACATCACGATTCACATTTACATTTGACCTCACTACATATCACTCGTTCACTCAACTCGTATTATTCTACAACTCTATTCCAGATTGAATCCAACATCTGAGCAATCTGCAAAAATACACACTAACACAGTAAAATTGAAAAAGGAATATTTTTGCAGTATAAAACAAAATGTAACTTTAAAAATATTATTTGCCTCAGTTATTTGGGTTGTTTGTCATCATTTAATTCTGAATTCATCATACACGAACATCTTGTGACATGCACAGTGAATCACTGTACATGCCACAAGGCTGTGCACACCGATATATACACTTGATACAATCACAAGGACATGTGAGCACAGGTCAAACCCAAAAGTCAGGTTCAACTCGAGTGCAATAAAAATAATGTTACAACACGAGCACAAGGTCAAACCCGAGCTGCTAGCTGGATTCAACACAGGTGCAAATGGTCAAAACTCATAAATCAAGCCTCGACCAAAGTTCAAGACATGAAATCAGAGACCAAGCAGCAAACATCAAATGTACAAAGACAACATGCACCAGTGATACTACAAGTACACATGAACTACATGACTTGAGAACAAAATCATGTTCAAGTTTCAAATACAAAAGTGCTTCAAACATATACAGGAAGTGCAGAAAAAATTCAAGCACTAGACTCGACCAAAATCACAATGCATATGTTAGCAGTGATCGATTACAATAAACCCAAACCAACAGCAAGAGTGATTCAAAGTAAATCAACCTGAAATAATCATGAACCAACAAACCAAGCTCAACAAATTCAGGCAATTAAACAAGACTGCAAATATGTGAACCAGTGTGCAGTGACAATATACATGAATCAAGATACAAGACCGAACCGGCATATATGCAACATGAAAAAATGATCAGTGGACAATGCATGAAAGCTTGAACAAGACTCGAGTGCTACCAGAACTCAAAACCAAGCAGTGAACCAGTAAATGACACAGTACAAGATGAAATCACATACATACATACATAAATGTATGTACAAAAGTGGATGAATACATATGCAAATGCCACTGTGATTTCGACAAACCAAAACAAGATGATATGCACATATATACACAATCAGACCAGGGATGAAACTCATCATAATTCAAACTACAACATATGACAACAGTGGTGCAACAAAACCCAATACAGTGAACTACATGATGTGCAAGTTCAAGTGAAGTACACAACCAATGCAGACAAGCTACATGAAGATCAGACTTCAAGTCAAACAGTGAAACAGATGTACACAGGGAACTCAACAAAGTAAACAACAATGTCTGACCACAATGCAACCAGAAACAAGGCAGGAGTATCAGACTATAAAGAGATTAGAGAGTATATACATTTCAACACAATGTCAAGTGCCGAAGTCAATTTGCAAATTCAAGTCAAGGCTCTGAGACCGAAGTCAAAGAGAAGAATTCAACGCCATAATGACCAAGGAAAAAATGAACGAAATCGAACAGTTAAAAATCAACTGTGGTAGCCAAGGAATCAATCGCAAGTAATTCAAAGCCGTGCAAATCAAGGAAACGGGAAATATACGATTATGAACAAGTCAGAAAAAATCATCAACATCCATACGAAAATCAATGGCCGAGATAAATCAATTGACGAATTCAAACAAATGTATACGAACGAAAATATAGGGGTTCGAACCCTATATAAACAAGTAACATCATCGGAAAAATTATCATCGAGTTCAAGCATTCAACAAGAAAAGCAAAAGAGCAATAATTACATACCGAAGCCTTCTCGAACTCGATCAAATTCGAAGTAGTCGAAGTAAATAAAAGAGACCATCGATTGACAAACAAGAAACGCTAAATTGTCTATTCAATCGAGCATTTAAAGTCGGCTTCTTCGAATTTCATAGAAACCCTAATTTAGTTGAAGAGGAAACGAACGAGAACGAGCGGCCATTTTCATCAAGCAAGGAAGCGGGCCGAAGGAATAATAGTAAAAGGGAGAATAACGTATTATTTGGCCGGCTTTTTAAATTGTTATTGGGCTTTAGTTTATTTAAAAATTAGGGTTTATTTGTTTTATTGTTTTAATTGTTTTGTAATTTCTCTTTAAACGATTGTAATTTCTAGTCGTGTGACTGGGGTACAAACTACGTGGCGTAGTTTGAGAATTCGCAACTAAGTGGCTGAGTTGTGGCAGGGTTTTGAGCGTAGAGTTAGGATTAGTCGATAGCGGGTGTCATGAGTTTACGTGTGTAAGCGTCTGACTATCTAATTTCTAGTAGAAACCTTGGGGGCAGCACGTAGGCAGGGTTTTGCCGAAGCTGGGTAAATCTGTGTGTTCTGTTTTAATATTCTGCTATATTTGTGCTGCTATTATTCTACTGTGATCTGTTTTGAGATTATTTTATATAAAAACTCCCGCAATAATTTTTATAATTAATAGTATCACCCTATTCACCCCCCTCTAGGCTGAAATCGATCCTACAATATAAGCATTCAACTGCAGGAATCAAAACTTGAAAGAATAAAGATTGCTCTGTTCAAAGAGAAGAATGAAAAGTGAGTAAATTTTTAATTTAAAAACAGTTAAAACCTAAGACTTGAACTTTGATGCATGAATGAAATTTTGAAGTAAATAGTTTGAAATGATTAGCATGTATGTTTGTATGTGAATGTATGTATAAATGTATGATATATTGTGAATTGTCTGAATATATATGCTCTGTATACAGGCTTGTAAAACACTGAATAAAATTCAATATCTTATCACTCAATTAGTATTATATCTTGGTTCATGAATGAAAAATGATTGAAATTGTGTAACTTCTTTTTTTTTAAATAATTCCGAGAATTTATGTTTAGCAGTTATCTAAAATAATAATAACAGTGATGATCTTCATATATATTCAAAATCAATTAGGCTAATTTCGAATTTAGATTATATAAACTGAAATTTTGAACAAAATGATGAATTTTGGTATATAAATCTGAATTTATAAGTCTGTGTACATGGGTAATTTTCGAGTTGAACGATTTTGGGTGTTTTGTCAACCCACGGTGACCGATGGTGATTCAGAGGTAGGGGTTGTTGTCAGAGATGGCCTAGGAAATGAGGATCACTGGAAAAATAGTTGAGGATTTTATTATTGGCCATGGTGGCCATGGAGCATTGAACTAGGGTTTGGGAAGTTGGTTCTGTCGAGTTTAATGGCGAGGTGATTTCGCCTAAATCGAAGCGTCGAGTTCGATCGCATGGCAAGGGACCGAGGCGAGGAGTCGTAATGATGCTCTGGGAGGAGGGCCGGAGTTTCCAGCTGCCGTGATCGTCGTGGCGAACCAGTTTTGTCAGTATGGTATTGGGTCCTGTCGTCGCCTGATTGCTCGATTTCGTTTGGCTGACGGTTGCATCGATTTGGGTGTTCGTATGTGATGTCGAGGTGATCGCCGATTTGGAAGCGTCATCGATAGGGTGGCAGCGACGTCCAAACCACCGTGCACTTGCACATGCACGTTTGTATCAGGCGTTGATCGATGGGCTTGGGGAAGAAGGTATTGATCTCGGGTCGGACTCGAGAAAATTTTGGGTTGTCTCGAAGTAAGTGAGGTGGGCGAGATGCCTGGGTTTTAGTTCGGGATTTTTGGTTGTTGGTTCGAGTATTTGAGAATATGGCCCGGGTTGTTTTATTTTAAGTTACCAGGTTTTAATATGAAAGAAAAACATTTCCAGGTTTTGAAAATTTAAAGGAAATCATGAACCAGGTTTTAAAACTTAAAGAAAATATGTATCTGGTTTTTAAAGGCAATAAGAAAATGAAGTTTTTAATGCAAATGGAAATAAAACGAATAGATTTCCAAAGAAAAGTAAACCATGATTTCCGAAGTAAAATTATTAAAACTAGTTTTAATGTTATTAAAGTGATTAAGTTTCATAAATATAGTAATATGTTTTCAAAAGAAATAAAATGGAAGATTTCAAAAGGAAGTCTTCATATATAAAATAACCAAGTTTAAATAATATAAATGTGAAATTAGTTTTCAAGTGAATTTATTTAAGACAAGTTTAAACAAGTTTTCAAGATTTTAAATGTTGAAATTAAATGTTGAAATTGTTTTGTTTAAAGTAAATTATATTTTTAATCATGTAATTAATTCCTAAATGTTTTTCTAATGATATAATTAAGTAATTAATTTAGATAGAGAATTTATCTTAAATTAATTAAGGTTGTGATTGATTAGGAATAATTAATCAGTGGAATTAATTAAAAGTTAATCACTTAATGTAATTAATAAGGATTGATTAATTAATGTTAATAATTAAAGAAGTAATTACTTTATGGAAGAAATTAATGGGAAGTTAATGAATGTAATTAATTTAAGGATCATTAACTAGTGATTAAGGGATAATTAATTAATGTAATTAATTTAAGATAATTAATTAGTTTAATTAATTAAGGATAATCACTTTGAAATTGATTAAGTATAATTACTTAATGAAATTTAAGTATACTTACTTAGTCTTAGTAATTAATGGATAATTACTTTATGTAATTAATTAAAGGCTAATTACTTAATGTAATTGAAGGATAATTAATCTAGGATGATTAATTAAGATGGATAATTAAAGGATGATTAATTAATTGGGTTGTTATTAATTAATGTTAAGTAAAGGTAATCTAAGTGATTAAAGTTAGTAATTAATTTAATCAGAGAAAAATTAAATTAATTTTGGAAGTGATCAATCTTGCTTATGAATGATTGAATGATGTTAAATGCCTTGAATTGGTTGATATCTCTGATATGAAATGTTTTATGATATGATATGATATGTTTGGGTGGACAGTGATAATGTGGTTATATTTCAATGATGAATTGCTGTGTAAAAAGTGACATCCTGTATTTAAAGTTGAATTGTATTTAATTGAATAACTTGGGTTAAGATGACTTGATATTCGAAGAGACCGGAGTCGGGTATCAGTAAATACCCGAAACCACTTCGATTCTTTATAAATTGATATGTGAAATCAATAAGTTGGAATGGAATGATTTAAATGAATTGGACCATTTAATCTAAGTTTTGGTACTTAGAAATTGATGTGTGAAATAAGTGATGTCTCTAACAAATTGTGAATTTGTAAATTGACACGAGTTACCCCGGGTTTTATGTAAGTTTTATGCTGTTGTATTCCATGTTAGATGGGTTTACTCACGCTGGTTTCCAGCCTGACCCGGGTGTTACTTTGTTGCCATGCTCGGGTCAGACCGAGTATTACAGATTTTCAGGTAAGAACATTCTGGAGCTCAGGAGACGAGCTGGATGGCAGGAACGTATGGAGTGTTTCCGCTGTGATATTATTTCTGTTTATCTGAGACATGTGATTTGTGTTTGTGTATGAGTGTAACTCTGTTGTAAAAATATAATTGACAGATACAGGTATTCTTTTGTAAACTGTTATTATTTGATATTATATTTTGATCCGCTGTGATTTGTGAGAATCAGTGTTGTGTTTCTGTTTCTTCTTCTTCTATCTCTTTCTTCTTTTCCTAACTATTGGGAATTTTCGCGATCGAAAATCCCGGGTCATTACACAATATTTGTTGAAATCAGTTAATTCGAAGCAAACAAATAAACCATACTGTAAGATCAATTATTCAATTTGATTGATTATAATAAAGATCATATTGTGTTAAATGTAACACAAGACCAAAACTACAATATAAATCTAAGAACTCGATTGTTGAAATGTCAGTTTGATCATTTTACGCAAGGTGCAATATATTTGATGTCCTTAGTTAAGGATGATCGAGTGTGCTTTTGTAAAGTGTTAGTTATGATGTTGTAGTAGAGTGTTCTTTTAAATGGTTCGACCATTTAGAAAAAAAAATGTATAAGAGTATATGTAATTTAAGGTACAGTAGGAATGAAGAAGACGAATGGTCACTTTTGCCTTATAAAGAAACATCAGAAATGAGAATTGTAAAATAATAATCGATGCTTAATATTGGAATAAGAAATATGATTTTTATTCTGAAACGTATTTTCATATAGAAAAATTATTTTCTATGAGATTTATTTCTTTAAGTTCAAGATATTTGATCAAAGAACTCTCCACTGTAAACTAGTTACAAAATATGAAAATAATAATTTATACTAAGTGAATGATGGACCTCCGAATTCAGTACACTATTATAATAATGGCATGAATAATGAGAGCATGCCATATAGCACTTATTGGTTGCATCAAGTTAAGAAAAAAAATTATAAAACATACCAAACATTATTTATGAAATAACGACTCTTTTTCGGTGTCAACTAAAAAATAGATATAGTTATATTTCGATGTGAATATTATGAATATTTGTTATGAAATAAAATTATAATGTGGTTTTTTTCACAAAAGAAGTGAAGCATTGGAAAATACAAAAAGTAT
The DNA here is from genome assembly GCA_030737815.1 of Allium fistulosum. Lineage (NCBI taxonomy): Eukaryota > Viridiplantae > Streptophyta > Magnoliopsida > Asparagales > Amaryllidaceae > Allium > Allium fistulosum. Next base: position 1,435,545,947 of record CM060903.1, read on the forward strand.
CTAAATTATTTACAATTATGTTGGAATTATAGACTAAGCCGCTGTTTTGAGAAATAATTTTTATTTTGTGATTATGAATCATATGATACCGGTTGATTATATCTCAAATAATTAATGGCTATGCACCCATTTAGTGGGAGCATCATAAGAGTTGATGAACTTTTCAGATTGATACATATAGATGTATGCGATCGTAAGTCTATTAATACCAAAAACGGTTCCACGTACTTCGTCATATTCACCGATGAGTTATCACAGACATGGACATGTGTATTTGATATGCACGTATAAGTCTATGATAAGATCATAGAATAAAATAAAATAAAATAAAATAACATACAATGTAAATGATTCGACTTGATTGAAAGAGTTCTATTACCTAATATGAGTAAAGATTCAGTCTCAAAGGTTACTCACTCCTATGATACATAATGATGTATTGCTAAGGAGTGATCGAGCTTTGTTGGACAAAGCACGATTAAAGATGAGTAAAGTTGAGTTAAAATCTTTCTATAAGGTATGTACTAAGAGTAGTACACAAGGTCAAAATTAATATCATCCAAACAATAGTTTATAAAATCATATAAGATAAGGGTTTATAAGAAACCCCTACATATACTAGGCTAAGGAGTTGGTAGGCTGTGCGAGTCGAAAGATTGCACCTGATAATTGTACGCAATGGATCTTATATGAATCATCCCAAGAGAATTTTGAAAATGATAGTCATTAGACGACTAATTCACGTTGTGAATATAATATTGTGAATTAATGCAAAATCAGTTTTATATAAGGCAAATCATAAAATGTTTATGAATTTCTATTCCATTGCACTAAGAAACAACTGTTGTTTAAAGAAGTACAAACTTCGCCGCAAAGGAATTTCTTTAAGAAATTATTGGTATAAAATGAATTTGGATACTATCCAATGATAAAACTGATTACAAGAGATGAAATGAAATTAGCCAAACCTAAATGAATACAAATACATTAGAATATCTAATGAGTATTCTTCTACATTAAAGAGAAACTATGAGTTCCTTATTAATGTCAAGAAAAAATAATCCTCGATTGTTTAATTAAACCATTAAGAGTACTGACTCTATGATATGGTACAATGCGCTAATCCAAAATAGTTCCAAGTCATTATCAAATGCAGTTGGAATATAGTGAGCCATATTGATAAGAATACTACCGTGAATTTCAATTATTGAAATTAACGTGACAGATTCATCATTCGATGTGCTCAAGTTGGTTCGGATTTTAATCACAAAATTAATGCCTAGTATGACTTTATGTTTTAGTATATATGTGTTGAAACAGAAAGTTCTGAATATAGATTTAGACTAGTCTGTTTGCACATAACAACTGAAGTGTCTCGAAGTCAGCGAGAACAATTGAATTTGTGAGTTTCTTGGATACGATCCAAGAAAAGATACGAAAGTATCATTATGAAAAGCATAAAAATTAAACAAGTGTTTTGATAGCAGTCAAAATGCAGAGGAAGCATGTGTTCATAAGAAAGAACATTAAAATGTACATAGATATTTCTAAATCATAAGTAAATAACACACTACTAATTGTTAATGATGTACTTGTGTTAAACTCAATTTTAGTTGTTTTAATATTTGATGTTGGATTTGTAAATGATGTCCTTTATAGTAAGTATAAAAGATATTGGGGATGTCCAAAACGATAATTCAAGGACACCTTATTAAATTGTTTAATATGGAACATGCTAGATGGATTCCTTATACATTGGCAATAGAGATTATCATACATGTTATGTTGTCTACAATATTTTGATTTGTTTATGTATTTGATACATGAAACAAATATCAAATCTAAATATATATCACTAAGTGGTTATTTGAGGTGTTCTCTTATATTTACGAAATACTAGAGAATTATTTCCAAAAACAACAAACTCCTTATGAAGGAGTTTTCGAACTCAAACTTTCATAAATGATATTAAGTATAATATGTCAATAATAAATTCAAGTTAAGAATCTTTAAGTTGGAAATATTCTAAATGAAAGACTATGGTCGATTCAATGAGAAAGGCTAAGTACATCGCCTTGAATAGTGCCACAATAAAAACAATGTATATAAATATAAATGCACAAATTTATAAATGAGATATTGGTATTCCAAATGTTGAGAATCCTAAAACATTATTATATTATAACAATGTCATGGTATAGTTCGTAACAGAACTAAGAGCTCGCTAGAAGTTGAGAGACATACTTTGAATTTTTCCACATGATAAAACATGTTATCAACGTTGGAGAAAGTTGATTGACATAGTAGATAATTGAAACATAATATCATACTCGTTCATTGAGGGATCGACCCAATTGGTTTTGATAAAACCGATTGGAGAAGTTGGAATAAGATTCCATAATTGACCCTAAGCGCAAGTGGGATATTGATAGAGTTAGGGGTATGCGATAAGGGCAATTATGCAATTACTTACATATATCTAACTCGATAACCAATCTTGGTCAAAATAAATGGTGTTTTCTTTCTATTATATACTTTATATAATGTGTTATAATAATTAATTAATTTAAAGTATATTTAATCGAAAATCCATAAATGGTATGTTTTGTTAATGTAGTTACAAAGTGTCATAACCGTGAGTAAGTTATCACAATAAAAAGAAATAAACCATTTTAAATGTTCCTAGTCAAGATGCATCAAGACTGGATATCGGTGTATCCATTGAGACAAGACAACGTAACGCTCTCTAAATGTTGGGCAGTGTATTACTCATGACTACTGGGGGCACCATGAGATTACATACTAATAATTATTGGATAACTATGGAACGACTCACTCGATAGTTTTTTGTTCGTTAGTATAACTAGGGTCAAACAGAAAATATCGATATGACTGATTTACACAGTTCTCTCGACTTAAGAATACTGTTGATGTTCAATGTGAAAGCTCCACTTTGATTATAGTAAAATCATGGCACGACGTCCATCGAGTGACTATAGTTGGGTCGAGTGGTAGTGCTGGTAGTGAAGCATAATTCAAGAGAGGGTTCGTCTCCTCAGTTATATGGGGTTAGTATCACGGTCAACTCAAGTCAACTCAAATTCAAAGTCTCTAGCCAGTGGACTTTGGTTAAAAATAATTGTTATTATTGAACCAAGGACTTTGCATTTGGACTGTAGAGTTGAATATGAATGATATTGGAATTTTGACCGTCAGCAAATTACATAAGCTAAAAGTGATATAGTTTTGATGAAGAGAATTGGCGTAAATAAAAGTCATAACCAGGTAACGTTTAACAACGTAAATTTTGATTTTCTCCGAAACCAAGTAAGCAATAAATTAGGCCAAAATGCCACACCATCTACTAACTGATGTGTAAACGTTAATATTCAAATAGTTCGATATCAATCGCTGACCAAATTTACACCCCACGAGTCACACAATTGAAAAGATGAATTCTCCTTTGACCAAACAATTTAATTAATTTAGAATTATTATGAATTAATCAAATTAATTAATATTTATGATTATAAAATTTGATTATGATTTGATGAATAAATATTATTAGATATATTTAAAATAGTTATAGATTTATTCATCGATATACGATATCGATAAGCGATTAAATTTAATGTAATTGCATAATATTTTATTTTGGGCATAAATGCGTTTAAGGCCCATCATAGGATAGAAATTTCAACTGAAATGAGATGGTATAGGCAGCTCATATTAGGGTTAGAAAGGCTTTATTTTGGATGGTTCAGATTAAAAGAGAATGAGTATGAGATCAGATCCACTTTTCTCTCTTTTCCATCCATTATATAAGCATCTCTAACCTAATTAGATTATATCTTAATTTTCTGCCTCCTATTCACTTACTTGCAGGCCAAAATTATACCCTTGCCTATCCATCACTACAAGTTCAAACCAAACCAGATCTGCTCGCTATCCGATAGCTAAAGGTCAACGGTTCAAGGACTAGTAATCTGCTTAATCGGAAAGAGTTTCAAAGGGGAGAGTTTATCTTTTCGAGGTGTACTTAGGCATTGGAATTAAGGTATGATTTTATAAGATTATAATTAATGATTTTCAGTATAATTTTTTATCACATATGTGTGTGTGTGTGTATGTATGTGTGTGTACACACACACACACATATACACACATATATGATAAAAACATTATACTGAAAATCATTAATTATAATCTTATAAAATCACACACACACACACACAAACACACACACACACACAGAGATATATAATATTGTTAGTTAGGCGACGATTATGATATGCAAGCAATGTTGTCACAACATAGCCTTGGTTATATGTATGTATATATTTATGTTGAAAAAAGGTTTTTTATATCATATATGTCAAGTCAGTACAACCATATGTAAAAATAATATAACACTATAATTTAAATTAATGTATATATTATTTAATTACATATATATAGTTTATAATTAGTTATAACATCATATTCCGGTTAAAATCAGTCATATAATTTTATATATAATGTACTATAGTAAAATTAATTTTTGGCAATAAAATATTTTTTATAAATATTTTATTATTATTTAATAATATTTAGATCAATTTACTTCGTAAATAAATTATATTAATTCAAATGTGTTATGAAAAATATTTTAAATTTTTTTAAAAATTATAGTAGCACCAGATATGCTTTTAGCTAAAAAATTATTTTTCTATTTTTAAAATTAATTTTTCAAAAGGTTGAAATTAAATAAATTAATTTAAAAAGAGAAAATATGGAAAAAAATTCAAATTTCAAAATATCATTTAGGATTTACTGAAAGTTTAAAACTTGAAATAAAGTTTTAAAATTAGTTATTTATTAATATTTTATTAATTTTCAAATGAATATTTACTTAAAATGTATTTTAAAATTAGGAAAATAGTAAATTATTTTCTGAGCTATGCATAATACCTGGTATTTCATATTAATAAAAAAAAGTGTTTTTCTTATTTTATTAATATATATATTTTGTTATGAATATATTTGTGTGTATGTATATATAATATATATTACATAATATGTATATATAATTTATTTAATATATATTTGTATACATACTCACTTTTAAAAAAATTATTTAATATGTATAAATAATTTATTTATATAAATCTATTACATAATATGTATATATAATTTTAATATTTTATTCATATGGTTATAGCCGATCGCACATAAATACCTTGAGAAATGAAGACAGCCGATCGTTGTTGGCCGATTGTTATTTGCCGATCCTTCATAACGATCGTCGATCGGTGAACATTCCAAGCTTAGCAAATGTTGATCCATATCTTAATCTACAACTCAGATTGACTTCATATTTTAGGGACAAGTTCAAGAGGCATGTGTGACCCTTCAAAAACGATCGCACGTAAATTGGAGGCAAAAATAACGATTGGCTAAACTTTGGCCGATCATTCTAAGATATTAGGTTAGAGCCACCGATCGTTATGGTAGGCCCCTATGGACCTAGAGAGCCTTCTGCCGAAATATTAGAGAAATATCTCATCATCTCTCCCTATAAATACAGGCCTCATGGTTCATTTTCAGGATTTTTTGGACGCTACTTGTTACTCTAGACGCCATTGTAATCAAGCATTTGCTATCTTCTACTTCTGTAATCAAATTAAAAAGTGATTAATTAATAAAGGATAATCTGAAAAGTCAATGTAGACATACAATGCCGAACCACTATAAATCTTTGTATCTCTGATTACTGCTAATTCTCTGTTACTGTGGATTTATCTACTCGGTTTAATTTTGTTATTGTTTATTTACTTCTCTATAAAAACTGTTCTCGGGTGTTTGTGATCAATTTAGTCGCAAACATTTTGGTGCTTTCACCGAGAAAGCTTGAGTTTAAGTTTATTATGATCCCTTTGTTGCTACTGGATTGGATAAATCCCCAAAAGGAGATCCGCAGTTATCTTCAAAATGTTGCTCATACTACTCAGATCGGTAGAAATCGAAGCAAATCCATTAATAATGGTGGGGAATACTATATCTACTATAAAGAACATGGAAGGAAATGAAAACGCTATTATCCAACAAGGAGGCCTGAGCAGTCAACCTGCGAATGTGAATGCTGAAACAGTTGAAGTCCAGAATCCAACTGACTCTATTACGAGAGCGAATTTCCAGAATCTGATGAGAGAGCTAATGAATAGCCGTCGAGGGTTGAATCAGTAGATCCAGGCCAATATCGACCTAATGAACCAACTCACTCAACAATAGCTGGGAAAAGTTAGGAGGGACCCAACCCCTTACTCGACATCGGAAAGCTCTAGTTCGTTAGATGGGTATCACAGACATAGGCATTGCAGAATAGACGGATATTATGTAGAAATCTCAGGGCCTCAACGGGCATACCATAGTGGTCTGCTAGGAATGATCAGTGTTGATCACTCTGATAGAGAAGGGAACTTACCTGCGCATGCTGAGATTCAAACCGAAGCTACTACGGCTGATTTGAATGATGGAGTTCAGTTAAATGTTGACCAAATGCTTCCCTGGAATGATGACGAAGTAAATTTATGAGATGCACATTGGGAAGATGGTGAACCAAGAAGGCGCGAGATGGCTCGCCAGCATCGACCGGACCATTCACGCGAGGTGAAACACGACCATCGCTTGGCACCAACCAACCAAACGCCGGACTTATCGGTGATGGTCAGACAGTTTGTGCGAGAAAGCCAGGGCTTAGCTAACGACGACTGGAGAATCTCAAGAAGCCATACCCTGTTCACTGATAATGTCCTGCATTTAGCATATTTAAGGAGGTTCAACATGCTATTGGTGCCCGTCTATGTGAGAAAAACTGACCCCAGGCAGCACATCATGAGATATGAATGGCTAATGGATTCCGCACGAGCGGATGATGCAACCAAGTGTAGATGTTTTTCCATAACTCTCTCTGGAATAGCGATAATGTGGTTCAAAAGGCTGCCCACACGATCAATATCTAGATTTGATGATTTGGCAACAAAGTTTTTGGAGTAGTTCTGAATGCATGCAACTCGTCCTAAGGATGTAATGTCCCTGTCCAGTATGATCTAGGCTCTAGGAGAATCATTAAAAGATTATTTGGAGAGATTTCATACAACTGTTACGGAGATTAGTAATCCAAATGAACATGCAATATCGATGGCCGTAACGAGAAGGATAAATCCAGAATCTGACTTCGGCGATTGGTTAGCTGGCAAGCCTCCCGCAACATTGGAACGCTTCTACGCAAAAGCAGCTTATTACTTGAGAAAGGTAGAAGGCAGATCCTCCAGAAAGAAGAATGTTGCAGGACCAAGTGGAGAGGGAGTGCAGAATAATATTGTAGTAAGGCAGTCTGATGAAAGCTCTGGAAAAGTTCAAGTGAACGTCCAGAACAAACCGAATCAGCAAAAGAAAGGCGGAGATAGGAGCCGTGAATGGAAGAGGGATTCTGGAAGCGGAAAGCCTAGGATTCCGATGTACAATACTTACATGCCATTGAATACGACCGTGGTGAATGTCTATTTGTCTACTTGCAATACCATGCAATATAAGAAGCCGTCCCCAAAGCATCGATTGAGAAGCAAAAAACAAACCGGGAAATATTGTCGGTTTCAAAAAAGTTATGGGCGTAACACAAATGAATGCAGGCACTTCCAGGATGTTATTGAAAGGCTGATTTGAGAAAGGAAGTTACAACAGTTCGTAAAAAACCCGCAGGATGGTGGATAGGGGACATCCGACCCCAACCGAGGACAAGTATCGCATAGGGCTAAGGAACCTACGCGGACCGGAGAAAGATTAGTGATCAATAGAATAGTTGGAGGACCGCATCCAGCTGATAAAAGTTGGCATGAGATGGAGCGCTATACTAGTGCGATTAAGCATGTGGATCTTGAATGCTGTTCAAGCATGAAGGATGGAGCTCCGGCGAAACAGCAATGTACGATGACAGATGATATCGTATTTAGAAATAGAGATGCAGACAAGGTGGAGGCTCCGACAATCGACCCAATGGTCATTTCGTCCATGATTGGCCCTGCTTTGGTGAAAAGGATATTGATTGATTGTGAAAGTTCATTAAATATAATTTTCCAAAAAGCTTATGATCAGATGAGGATGGAAGTCAAAGATTTAAAACCATCTAAAGCTCGTATACACTGTTTTAACGGTGTTGCAACTGAAGCCCTTAGTTACGTCGAGCTACCCGTGGAGTTAGAAGAATGTAAACGAAGAAGAGTGCGGATCTTGCCGTTTGTTGTTTTGGATGTTCACTCTCCATACAACGTTTTTCTTGGTCGACCAGTGTAACGACCCCACTACTATACCCAGTTTAGCAAAGAACATTACAAGTAATGTCATCTGCTAATCCGGAGAATACGGCTTGTTAAGGGCGATCGAATGTGAATATATCTTTATACTAACACCGACACGTCATTTATATCTTTTAATTAATATCTAAATTTAAATTTGAAGTGTACAGTATTAATACAAAGTAATAAACACACTGATTTAATAGTATTCAGAATAGAATAAAATATGAAACAAATATCAGAGATACACAGATCACAGTGGAACAATAATTTTCATAACTTATACAAATTTCGAATCTACAGCATAGAATACTAGACTCAAATAATATACCGGTGACAATTCTATAATCTCAACTATACAAAGTCCAAATAGCTAAATGAGATAAACTAGAAATCCAAATAGTATATCTCCCCAACTAGCCCAATCATCCAAAAGTCTACCTATAACCTGAAAAGTCTTGGCCTGACCCGAGCAAAATATCACTCGGGTCAGACTATCTCTAAATATTAAAAGGGTAAGATACTGATAACAAGAATATATGACTTAACCATATAAAAATAAGTCATATCAATTAAGTATGCTCAAACTATATATATATATATATATATATGCATGTTAACAAAATTTATGACTTAATCATAAGTCGTATCGAATAAACATGCCCAAGCACCATATATATGCCAAATTCAATTTAACAATAATAAGGCATATTAAATCAATATATACATGAATCAAAATATGACTTAACAATCCAAATAAGTCATAACAAAACTATGCCCAAACAAATAATCATCGAAATAAGGCATATAAGACAAATCACCATTTCACAAATTCATATCAAGTCTCCAATGGACTATCCTCTAAAATATGGTGATAATCAATTCAAAATTCTTCAGAGCCAAAACAAAAGGATACTAAATATCCATGCCAAAATCTCTGAAGAAATAATTATCAATAATGAAATAATAATGGTAGTCATCTATCAGTTTAATACAGTGACACGAAGTCTTCCAAAAGAGACCCGCTACATAGAAAGGAAGCTTTCCAAAAGAGACTGCAGATTAGGGACACCGCTCAAAGAAAAGAGCAGCCGTGTAACTAATTTGTCGTATGCAAATTTACCTTCCGAAAGAGATAAACATTTTCTAACTATATAAAAAAAATAAACTGATAGGTTGTAGTATCTATAGACTATGATGCATGTAAAAATCTGCCTTCCGAAAGAGACAGACGTATTTACTCCATAACAGATCTTCCGAAAGAGATCTGCCTACCCAAATCTAAAAATGTATCGATTCTCAGATCAATGAAAAATGAGTTATCTTTTCTCGGGGATCTACCGGTCTGAAATCGGAACACCCTAAGGTAATTCAACTCTAAGTGTTAATTACTGTCACTCCAGTAATCACAAGAATTTAGCTAACTGTCACATACCAGAAAGTAAATTCATGTATTTACTAAAAGCTAGTAATTTCCACTTTAGAATCTATTTAACAAATTATAATAATAACCGAAAGAATTGTACAAAGTGTCTCATACCACCCGACAATTCAATCGTTTATTAAAATTCTTTGTCCCATAGAAAAGTACAAAATTCCATAAGAATATAAATAAAAGCATAAATTGCTCAAAAGTAATAGTTCTAAAAATAATCAAAGAAATACCGGGATAGTATATAATTAACCGAAGGCAAAACACAAAAAAATTCAATAAGGGTTCATAGTTTGGAAGTAAATAATATTAATTTACCATATAGTAATTGGTTTCTAAATTATATATATATATAGATATAGACACACACACAAACACACTTTCAAACTTCTTATTTTAAAATATATAAATTCTTTTATTATTCAACTAGATATTTTTATTCATCATTTGATGAATGTACCAAAATTCGAGTAAGTACAAAATACTTATATATATATATATATATTAAGTAAATATTTTATAAAAGATTTATATAACTCGATTTGATATAAACCTCTAAATCAAAGTATTGAGGTTTAGAAATTTAGAACCCAAATAGAAGTCAAAATCCATCATAATCGATCGACCAAAGATAGATCAAACAATCCCAACAACAAGGGACAAAATTTATTCCAAAAAATACCCATTTTGAATAAAATCATATAATTTAGAAATTTAATCTTTTTAACTCAAACTTTTTACAGTAGCTTTGAATATGAGCCTACTTTATATATACAAACTTTCAAAGTTAAATTCCTAACCTATTGTTACTGATTTATAATTCTTTAACAACCATTTTCAACTCGGGTTTGTAAATCTCAATTTACATATATCAACTTTGCAAAAATCGTATAAGTTCAAAATTTAATCATTTTTGCTCAAACATTTTACAGTAGCTTTGAATATCAGTCTAGTTTATGAGTATAAAATTTCAAGTTAAATTCCTAACCAATTGGTACAGATTTGTGGTTCTTTAACAACCATTTTCAGCTCAGGTTTGAAAATCTCAATTTACATATATTCACTTTGCAAAAATCATATAAATTAGGAATTTAATCAATTTAACTCAAACCTTTTACAATAGCTTTGAATTTAAGCCTAGTTTATGCGTATAAAATTTCAAAGTTAAATTCTTAACAAATTGATACAGATTTATGGTTCTTTAACAACCATTTTCAGCTTTGGTTTGAAAAACTCAATTTACATATACCCACTTTGCAAAAATCATATAAATTCAGGATTTAATCATTTTAACTCAAACCTTTTATAGTAGTTTTGAATATTAGTTTAGTTTATGCATATAAAATTTCAAAGTTAAATTTCTAAACAATTTGTAAAGATTTGTGGTTCTTTAACAACCATTTTTAAGCTCAGGTTTGAAAAACTCAATTTACATATACCCACTTTGCAAAAATCATATAAATTGAAAATTTAATCCATTTAACTCAAACCTTTTACAGTAGCTTTTAATATCAGTCTAGTTTATGTGTATAAAATTTCAAAGTTAAATTCCTAACCAATTGGTACAGATTTGTATTTCTTTGAAAGTGATTTCTGAATAATTTAATGAACCTAAATTTGACATAAAATTAAGCAACCAATTCAACTCTTATGCAAATATATAAAAATCATACAACAAATTAACATACAAACAATAATCATTTCAGAATAATTTTCTAAATTTTGGAGATAGTTGTGATAATGAAATTCTCAACTTATAGCCTTGCCATAACACTAGTTTGGTTTCCCTAGCTTGCTATTGCTCTTCTTCTTCCTCAATTTATCCTAAAACTCCATTGGCAACAAAACTCCCAAACTCTATACATAAGAAATTAAACAACATGAAACTTAAAGAGAAGGTGTATTAGAGGTTGAGAATCATACCTAAATCTAAAAATATACCGATTCTCAGATTGATGAAAAATGAGTTATCTTTTCTCTGGGATCTATCGGTCTGAAATCCGAACACCCTAAGATAATTCAACACTAAGTGTTAATTACTATCACTCTAGTAATTACAAGAATTTAGCTAACTGTCCCATACCAGAAAGTAAATTCAAGTATTTACTAAAATCTAGTAATTTCCACTTTAGAATCTATTTAACAAATTATAATAATAACCGAAAGAATTATACAAAGTGTCCCATACCACCCGACAATTCAATGTTTATTAAAATTCTTTATCGCATAGAAAAGCGCGAAATTCCATAAGAATATAAATGAAAGCATAAATTGTTCAAAAGTAATAGTTCTAAAAATCATCAAAGAAATACCGGGATAGTATATAATTAACCGAAGGCTAAACACAATAAAATTCAATAAGGGTTCATAGTTTGGAAGTAAATAATATTAATTTACCATATAGGAATTGGTTTCTATTTTTTTTTGAAATTGGGTAAACGTTTTTATTATGGGCTTCGCGGCCCAAGCATAAATGTAACAACCCGCATATTTTACGATTGTATATTTAAATATTTATTTAAATATAGCATCGTTATTCGGATTAAAGTCCAAAAAGCTACTTTTTGTAAACAGTCGAATTGGGACTCGAGACCACTTCCATTGAGTCCAAAATGTCATTTACAACTTTTTTGAGTATAAACATCGATATGTTTGGAGTTGGGTGAATTTTGCTATTTTCTATTTTTGGGCTTTGGGTTTGGGTTTCAGCCCATTAAACCAACTGAATGCCCTAACTTCACTCAACTTCCTTCATTCATTTTCATTTCCTAACACTCTCAAGCTTAAGAGAAAAATGGGGGAAAGAATGGGAAATTAGAATTCCAAACCCTAGTTTTAATTAGGAAATACAAATTCTTGCTCCAACATCAAAGAGAAGCTAAGGTAAGCATCATCTTCTTCTTCTCCATTCCAATCTCTCTTCAGTTCTCAGAAACTCCTAACCTTAACTTAGGAAAAACTTCACCTTTGATAATAGGTTGAGGATTCTAGAGGTGTGTTGAAGAGGAATTGTTCTTGCCTAAAAGCTTCTCATTCATTGTTTTTGGGTTTAAAGGTGAGTTCTTTAACTCACATCTAAGTCTATAGTTATCGTTGTTGTTAGGTATAAATTCCTAACATTTGTGCATATTCATTTGCTTTTGATTTGAATTGATTTGGTCAATTTTCCAAATTTTGGTGTTTTGGTCCAATTTTATGAAAATCCTTCTATGGATATTTGGACATTGATATTCAGGGTGTATCGAAGAGCCTTTAAGGCCGGGTTGTCGCTTGGCGTAAATCCTTAGTCACTGTTGCTTGTCCGATCGCTTCCGATACGTTTTGGCCACTTTGGCCTAGGCAAATTATTGCCCAGACCAGGTGACCAGACGTCTGGTGACCAAGTCCAGACGTCTGGTTTGGACCTGGAGCAAAATTGTATGCACGCAAAATATATAAAAAAAGTCAGAGACTATTTCCAAACGTCTGAAATTCAAGATCAGACGTCTGGATGAGTCTCAGACGTCTGAATTGAAGTTTCAAACGTTTGGGGGTTCTCTGGATAATTTCCAGAGAACGAAACCAGACGTCTGGATTCAAAACTAGACGTCTGGACATGGCTCAGACGTCTGTTTTGATAATTCCAGACGTTTGGGTGGCTTTCTGAACTATTTTTTAGAAAACAAATCCAGACGTCTGGATTCCAAATCAGACGTCTGGAAATGTTTATTTTTGCCTAATAAGGCTGTTTTGTGTGGATTTCCTATTCTAATCGATTTTTGTTGATCCGGATAGTTGTTATCACTTATTATCGACTTTGATGACTTCTTTCCTTGGATTTTTGGGAATATCCATTTGATGGATTTGATATCGATTTCTATGGTTTTGATTCACGTCTTCGAATGTGAATCTTTGGTGATTGATTGTTTTTATAATCATTTTTGTGATTTGTCACTTTCAAATACAAAGGTTTCTATACTAGTAGTAAATATTCAAACTCTTTCACAACAACGATTTCAACACTACTTTTAAATATAAAGCTCTCTTTTAAAACTGTTTTCCAATCTATTAGTATATATAAACCTTTACCTCATTCGTATGAGAAATCTAATTAAACGGCTTAGTAAAACAAGTGGTATGAAACGCTTGCGTTTACTTCGTTGGTTAATTCTTGGCCTTGTTCGATTGAACTCTTGTGACAATTTTCGAGTGGAAATCTACAATTTGTTCGTAAATATTTAAGTTAAGCTAGTGGTTATGGGACATGAAGCTAAACTCTTATATTTACTAGCTTAGTGTGGTTCACACTTTTTATTGATCGATGATGATCATTTTGTGATTTAGACTAGTGATGTGCGATGTCTATTTGTTTGTGTGGGGACTTAAAACCCCGTTTGTGGAACTTCGGTTCAAATTTGGCGGGCGACCCGTGGTCTTCGGGCCGTTTGTGGAGCTTCGACTCAAAATTGATGGTTAGTGACCATGGAATAGTGTTCCGTTTGTGATACACGTGTTGGTGAGTTTTCATGCTCCCGTTTGTGATAGGCCTCCCCCCTTTTGTGATTTCTGGATTTCTGGTTGTGATTTCTAGAATTTGTGTTTCACCAATTTGTGTTGTTGGCATTGATATGTTTTGTCAATATTTGTGTTTTGGTGAATAATTTAAAGAATGTGATTCTTTTTGGTGTTTTGAGATGATTTGAGATATTATATGATTTTTGTTGTTATTTGATGTATACTTGTCACAGTATGGCATTATTGTTATCATACGTTTCTGTCATATCTCTTATCCTATCTCATTTTATATGATATTTATAGCTAGACTGATCCATTTATTATTTTCTTCTTAAATAATACTCGGGTCAGACCGAGGTATTTCAGGTGCTCCTGCTTGACTTCTTATCAGGGATTATCATCTGATTTTTGGCTAACTACTTTAGATTAGTAGTTTTTGTTATTATACATTTGAGATATAGACTCCTTGATGTATATTTATTCTTTTGTCTAGCAGTTGTATCTATTCTTTTGTGATGTAGTGGATCTTGTTTTACCACTACTTTGATGTACACTTTTATGTGTTATATTCATATCTGATTCCGCCTTTGTGATATGAATATCTGTGACTGATTTGTGTTATGTTTACTTCTATATTTGTCTTCGAAGTCCACATAGCCACTATGTGGTAGCTTTGAGTTAGTATTTGATATGTCGGATTTCCTCTAGAAATGAAATGTAAGTTATATTATCTGACATATCGGTACTCGCACAAAGCAATTACACAGATGGTCGCTCCTCAACAGCCTTATTCTTCATGCTAGTCGATGGCATTACCCCGTAGTGTCCTTGGCTAGTGTGAGTATAGAGGTGGGGCATCACAATAAACATTGGTTGACTACAAACAGCTACACAGAACCACTAACCGACATAAAACTTTACAACTCGAATATACCATAAAAGAACATTCTCGTCTTTATAGAAACCTATCAGATCTAAAGGGAGAAACGAAGCAAGATCATGGCGGCTTCGTCTAAGAATGAAATACCCTACCTGCTATCGATAGACCCAGCCTCTTGACTACCTCCTCTTCTTTCGTGGCTGTGGTAAGTGTCTTCAACTTAATTCTTCGAATTGAGATTTGCATGTCAGTTTTAATCAATTTACTAACCAAGCCCTCACTTTTCTTCACTTGCTTGAACCTTCTCTGGTTGCGTTCCTTCCAAACATGCCAAACAGCAGTAGTCACGGCTATGTTAGCAATAGAGGCGAGCAGACTTGCCTTGTCCCAGTGCTGATTAAGGTAACGAATTTCCATGCTTAAGTTATTAACACTGTTGTTGTCGGTTAGTTTAGTTTTGATTTGGCTCCAGATTTGTTTACTAAACTGACAGTCAATGAAAAGATGGTTATGACTTTCTTCGTGTTGGTTGCAGAAAACACAGTTTGAGTCAGTAATAATGCCCACTTTTTCAGACGATCCATCATAGCTAGGCGACCTAGTGCAGCTTTGTATGTAGTGAAGGACATCTCAGGTACACTAGCTTTGTTCTAGACGAATCTATCCCATAAAGGAATAGGGTCAGTCTTCCTCAGTTCGCCCTAGGCAGATTTGAAGGTAAAATCTTTCCTAGTAGGCTTCCAAATCCAAATGTCGTTTTGCTGTCCACTATAGATAGGTATGTATTGGATTTGTTGTTTTAGTTGATAAGATAAAGGAAAACCATGTGTATTCCACCGGGAGTTATGTAAAATTTCACTGACTTGAGTATCCCTTGCCCCTATAGCAGAGAAGGTATCCTAGCCAAGTCTATGGACCAGACTTTTCCCATCCAGCCATGGGTCGAACCAAAGGCCGGTGTTTTCCCCATTAGTAAATTTCCTTTCAATTAGGTTGGAAAGGTCATCTTTGCATTTCAAAATTGACTTCCATGTGACTAAGGCATTGTTATCAATCCTCATCTGCGAAAAGTTGCCTTTAATGTACTTGTTCCTCATCCATATGGCCCACAAGTTGTTTGATGTTATAGCTTTCCAGGCCAGTTTAATAGCAGCGGTCTTTTTGACGTTAGTAAGGTTCTTCAGTCCCACCCCTCCTTCTTGTTTAGTTCTACATAGCAACTCATAACTCACTTTGTGGAGACCTCCCTTCCAAATAAAGTTAGCACACACACTATTAATTTTTTGTATAGAAGCCTCGAGAATTTGGAATGTTTGTAGCCAAAATCTGACCTTAGATGTTATGACAGTATGCACCAGTTCAATTCTGCCAGAGAATGACAGTAGATTGGATCTCCATCCCTGGAGTTTCTGTCTAATCTTGTATATAAGTTCTCCACATTCTCTATCTGTTATCTTATTTGATGATAAGGGGACACCAAGGTATTTGACAGGGAGGTGATCTTCCTTAACTTTAAGGATTTGAAAGATGTCCTCTTTACTTTGCATGTATTTGTTGAAATAGCATTTTTTTTCATCTCGTTCACTTTTAATCCGGCAACATTTTCAAGGTTTTTAAAAATCCGACTTAGACTTTGAGTTTCTATACTATTTGACTTTGTAAAAATAAGCAAATCATCAGCATACAAGAAGTGGGATAATTGAGGGTTGATTTTGTAGATTTGGTCTATTTGCTTGTTGTGTTTTGCTAGTTCCATCTGAAGAGTAAAGTATTCCATAGCTACAGCGAAAAGATATGGAGAAAGGGGATCGCCTTGTCTTATCCCACGGTTGCTATTAATAAACCCCTTAGGAACCCCATGAATAAGGACAGAGAAGGTGGGGATGTTGATGCATTCTTCGATGAAGTCTAAAAATTTATCAGGGAATTGCATGAGTCTAAGCATATGTATGATAAACACCCTATTTACCTTATCATATGCCTTTTGAAGGTCCACTTTAAGGCATATTTTGTCACACCTATTTTTATTGAAATTTCTCACCAGCTCATGAGCTAGTAGAGAGTTTTCAGCAATACTTCTTCCCTTTATAAAAGCACTTTGGCAGTCTGCAATTAAGTCTGGTAGGACTTGAACCATTCTGTTGCATAATACTTTGCTAAGGATTTTGTAGATAACATTACAGCAAGATATTGGTCTGTATTCTTCAACTCTAGTAGGCTTTTCAACCTTAGGGATTAGACAAATAAATGTATGGTTGACTTCTTTTAAAAAATTTCCTGAATTAAAAGCTTCTTGATTGGATCTTACTGTCTTATCTTTCAGGTGCTCCCAGTGGATTCGAAAGAATTTTGCTCCCATGCCATCTGGTTCTGGCCTCGAGTCCAGATGAATGGAGTTCAGAGTAACTTCAACTTCACTAATTTGTACACTACGGCTCAGCATTTCCCTTCCTGCCAGACTGACAACCCTTCTGCAATGAATAGCAGGTAATTCAGTATGATATTCACCATTGAATAGTTCGGTAAAATACCTGATAGCTTTTTCTTCAAGATCTTCTAAGTTGCATGTTGGTTTCCCTTCTTCGTCTATGCTATTTGTAATGTTGTTGTGATTGGTTCTGATTGACATCTTAGTGTAGAAGAATTTGGAGCAAGCATCTCCTTCCACAAGCCATTTCTCTTTTGCATTTTGTTTCTATTCCAAAGCCTGAGTTTGCATGGTTTCTTTTAGGCATTGTTGCATTTGGCACTAATGTTCAAAGAACTGATTGGTTTCTAAATTATACACACACACACACACACTTTCAAACTTCTTATTTTAAAATATTTAAATTCATTTATTATTCAACTAGATATTTTTATTCATCATTTGATGAATATGCCATAGTTCGAATAAGTACAAAATACTTATATATATATATATTAAGTAAATATTTTATAAAAGGTTTATAAAACTCAATTTGATATAAACCTATGAATCAAAGTATTGAGGTTTAGAAATTTAGAACCCAAATAGAAGTAAAAATCCATCATAATCGATCAACCAAAAATAGATCAAATAATCCCAACAACAAGGGACAAAATTTATTCCAAAAAAATACCCATTTTGAAAAAAATCATATGAATTCAAAATTTAATCTTTTTAACTCAAACTTTTTACAGTAGCTTTGATATCAGCTTAGTTTATATGTACAAACTTTCAAAGTTAAATTACGAACCAATTGTTACAGATTTATTATTCTTTAACAACCATTTTCAGCTCGGGTTTGTAAATCTCAATTTACATATATCCACTTTACAAAAATCATATAAATTCGAAATTTAATCATTTTAACTCAAACATTTTATAGTAGCTTTGAATACCAGTCTAGTTTATGTGTATAAAATTTCAAAGTTAAATCCCTAACCAATTGGTACAGATTTGTGGTTCTTTAACAACCATTTCCAGCTCAGGTTTGAAAAATCAATTTACATATACCCACTTTGAAAAAATCATATAAATTCCAAATTTAATCATTTTAACTCAAAACATTTAAAGTAGATTTGAATATCATTCTAGTTTATGTGTGTAAAATTTTAAAGTTAAATTCCTAACCAATTGGTACAGATTTGTGGTTCTTTAACAACCATTTTCAGCTCAGGTTTGGAAAACTCAATTTACATATACCCACTTTGCAAAAATCATATAAATTCCGAATTTAATCAACTTAACTCAAACCTTTTACAATAGCTTTGAATATCAGTCTATTTTATGTGTATAAAATTTCAAAGTTAAATTCCTAACTAATTGGTACAGAGCTGTATTTCTTTGAAAGTGATTTTTGAACAATTTAATGAACCTAAATTTGACATAAAATTACGCAACCAATTCAACTCTTATGCAAATATATAACTATCATACCACAAATTAACATACAAACAACAATCATTTTATAATAATTTTTTATATTTTGGAGATAGTTATGAGAATTAAATTCTCACCTTATAGCCTTGCCATTACACTAGTGTGGTTTCCCTAGCTTGCTATTGCTCTTCTTCTTCCTCAATTTATCCTAAAACTCCATTGACAACAAAACACCCAAACTCTATACTTAAGTAATTAAAGAAATAAAATTTAGAGAGGAGGTGTATTAGAGGTTGAGAATCATACCTAAATTTCCCGTAATTTACATCAATTTATTTCTATTTCAAAATTGCAAATTTTGTTTCAGCTAGGGCATGATTTTCTTTTGATTTGAGGAAGATAGTTTCTGTTTGCGTTTTAGAGAAAATATGTACAGGAGATGGAATTTCTCAACTTATAAAATTACACTAAGTCCACTAATGGACTGAACTAAAATCACTAAAGCCCAAAAACCCAAATTTTTATTTAACTTTGCAATGAATTAACACACACAAAAACACATTTTCTCTTCTCTTTAACAATTAATTAGTCCTTGATTAAGACATATAAAAATTTATATAAATATACTAAAAATAAGTTTGTCAACCAATCATTCAAATGAACCAAAAACTACTAATTTCCGAGGTCATTTGACCCTTTAAATGATTTATTGAAATTGTCCTTTTTTATGTTTTTACTAAATTGCAAAACATGTCAAAAATAGATTTTAATCCTCCAAATTATTCTTCCTTAAAAATAATAATCATAAATCACTTTTGAAACATAAATAAGATTTTTTACCCGAGTTCTCATTGGGAAGTTTGCACAAAAACCCCTCATTACCAATTATTTTCACCAAGAACCAATATTAAGGAAAATACATATTTTATTAATTCAAATCATTCTCTAACTTATTTAACCTTTATAAATAAGTTAAAACACTTCAAAATTTTCGACATTAGTCTTTAAAAAGATCGCACTCTCAAATTTACATGAATATTCATTATTAACCCTATTTCTCAATTTAAACTCAATTTAAATCCAGTTTAATCAATAATCGCTAATCAAGATAGTTCAAAATCGGGTTGTTACAACCGGCCCTAGCCGAATTTTGAGCATCCCTTGCCCCATGGTGTTTGACTTTGAAGTTTTCGACAGATAATTGAGTTGGAGTTGTTCATGGTAATCAGGCGATTAGACGTGCCTGTTATGCAACTGAGTTGAGGGATGCTCAACATAGAGAGAAAGGTAAGGGTGTGGACAAGACCGTCCACATCCAAGCTACCAAAGATTGAAACAACGCCTAAGCCTTGGCTCGGGCACCAGAGCCGATTCTATAGAGATATAGATCCGAGAGATTATGAGTAGGAGCCCAAAGACACTGAGGCCACACCGATTGAGCTGGAGATTGATATCGTAGTCAGCTAAGATGTCCCGTCATGGGTCTTAAAGATCGGATCACAGCTCAGCCCTCTGAGGATGTAAGAACATACTAGATTTCTCCGAGCGATTCTTGATGTGTTCGCTTGGACTCACTTTGACATGTGTGGGATCTCGCCTGCCATTACGAGCCATGCATTGAATATCGACCCGAGACATGTCTTGGTGAAAGAAAAAAAGCGCGACATGGATCCGAAGAGATCTACTGCTCTTAAAGAGGAGGTGGATAGACTCAAAGGCAATTGGTTTATCCACGAAATCCTCTACCCTAGATGGGTATCTAACCCTGTACTTATGAAAAAGGAAAATGAGAAATGGAGAACATGCATTGATTACTCAGATTTGAACAAGATGTGTCCATAGACAGTTTTCCATATTCGAGGATCGACCAGCTAGTGGATTCAACCACGGGACACGAATTGCTATCTTTCATGGATGCGTACTCGAGATACAACCAAATCCCAATGCACATCCCCGATCAACAGCACACTAGTTTTATCATCGATGTTGGATTACATTGATATGTAGTAATGCCGTTTGGATAAAAGATTGCAGGAGCGACTTACTAGCGCTTAATCAACGGGATGTTTAAAGATCAGATTGGAAAAACGATGGAAGTATATGTGGATGATGTGCTGGTGAAGTCACGACGATCAAGCAACCACATTAAAGACTTGGCAGAAATGATTGGCATCCACCTTGATTTCAAGATGAAAATTAATCCTTTAAAGTGCTATTTTGGCGTAGCATCAGGGAAGTTCATGGGTTTTATTGTTAATGCTCACGGAATAGTACCTAATCCCAAGAAGATTTAGGTTATCCATGATATCCAAGCGCCGAAGACTATTAAACAAGTACATAGTCTGAATGGGAAAGTTGCTGCCTTAAGCCGATTTATTTCCAGAGCTACCGAAAAATACATTCTTGTCTTTGACTTGATTAGGAAAGGGAAAAGAAACTTCTAATGGACATAGGATTGTAAGACACATTTCAAGCTTTGGTGAATCATTTGGAGAGACCCCCCATATTGTTTAAGCCAGTTAATCATGAAGATTTGTAAATTTGTCTGGCCATGTCGGCACACACCATAAGTGCCGCATTGCTTCGCGAGGAGGATCAGATCCTGAGGCTGGTGTATTACATCAGCGAACGATTGACGAGAGCTAAAAGGAACTATCCTAAAATAGAGAAACTGGCATACTGCTTGTTGATTGCTTCACGAAAGCTTCGTCCATACTTCCAGGCACACCCGATCAATGTTTACACCAACCAGTCGTTACAACAGGTCCTACATCGACCTATGACATCTAGAAGATTACTCAAGTGGAATATCAAGCTCACCCAATTCGATATTACCGATCTCCCTCAAAGGGCTATCCGGGGTCAGGCATTGGTAGATTTTATAGCAGAATTTACTGCGCAAGATGACTCTCCAGAAGGCAATGAAATTCCTACCAAACGGTGGAAATTGTTTATTGATGGAGCGTCCAATGATCATTGTTCTGGGGCTGGAATTGTGCTTGTGACTCCCAAAGATTAGTCAATAAGTTGTGCTTTAAAACTTGATTTCCCAGCGACAATCAACGAAGCTGAGTACGAAGCTTTGATTGCTGAACTTAAACTCGCAAGAGAACTGGAAATAAAGTCTCTTGAAATCTTTTACGATTCGCAGTTGGTAGTGTACCAGTCAGAGGAGATTATCTAGCTAAAGGACAACGGGTTGCTCCATACCTTACCCATGTCCAAGAGTTATTTGCAAAATTTGAGTACTGTGACATTTCACATATTCCATAGGATTGAAACATAGAGGCTGATTCATTAGCAAAGTTTGCTAGCACTGGTGACGCACAGTAGATGGGCTTGGCTCCGGTCAAAGTATTAAATGCCTCAAGTATAAATATGATCAAAATCGATCGGACACTGGAAGCGAGGACTGAGGGGGAGTCATGGATGACTTTGATCGAAGGCTATTTGCTATAGGGATTTCTTCCCGAGCGAAGGAATGAAAAGCAACAAATCCTTCGCAAAGCTTCACGGTACATCATGCAAGAAGGAATTATGTACAGGAAAGATTTCTCTGCTCCCCTACTCCGATGTGTCGCTCATGATGAGAAAAACGTGTCCTAAAAGAAGTTCGTAAAGGGGAATGTGGCCATCACACTAGGGGCAAACTCTAGCAAAGAAAATACTCCATTACGGGTATTATTGGCCAACCGTAAATCAAGATGCCGCTGACTATGTAAGACAATGTGATAAGTGCCAGATATATGTAAAAGTTCCAAGAGCTCCGCTGATGAAAATCACGCAAATTATCAGCCCATGGCCGTTTGCCATATGGGGTATAAACATTATCAGTTCCTTACCGATCTCTAAAGGTGGCACAAAGTACGCTATCATCGTAGTTGATTACTTCACCGAATGGGCCAAAGCAGAACCTTTAGCCACGATCACAACCAAGAAAGTAATCAACTTTATTGTCTGAAACATCATATGTCATTTCGGTCTACTACAAACTATTATAACATATAATGGAACTCAATTCGACAGTGCCGAATACAGAGACTTCTGTCAGAGGTATCGTATTGAAAAGAGGTTTGCAGCGGTCGCTCACCCATAAGAGAATAGACAGGTTGAAGTTGTAAACAAAATCATAAAGTCCATTCTGAAGAAGCGATTCGAACAAGCTAGAGGCGGGTGGGTGGATGAACTCCCCACAACACGGTGGGCTTACAGGACCAACCACAAGCCCACGACTGGCCATACTCATTCGCCTTAGCTTACGGTTCCGAAGAAGTCATTCCTATTGAGCTCGAAGTTCCTTCTTATCGAGTGACTTACTATGATCCTAAAATGAATAAAGATCTCCTCTTGGAAACTCCCGACTTTATAGATGAGAAGCGTGAGGAAGCCAGTTTGAGGGCAGCCGCATATCGACATCGAGTCGCTCGATATTACAACATTAAAGTCCGACCTAGAACCTTTGAAATCGACGATCCCATCATGAAACAGGTTTTTTCTACCCCGTCGCACATGAATCCATTCTGGGAAGAACCATACGTCATTGAACAGAGGCTTGGAGAGGGAACATTCAAGCTAGCGACTGTTGATGGCATCACACTCCCAAGGGTGTGAAATAGCGAGCATTTGCGACACTATTTCACTTAGCTGATTTCTTTTTCATTTAGTTGTATTTGCTTTCAGAATTTTCTTTAGCATTTGATTTTCCATATATGTAATAAGACAGATTACATCTTTCTTTTCCATTTAGCAAATAAAGTCTTGGACTCCTTTTGTATTTATGTTTGTTGTAGCATCGTGTATCAGTTACACGACGGAACTGAAATAAAATAAGAGCGATTGAGACATGACAGATCGCTCGCTAAATTAAACCCCCAGCCCTCGGGAGAAATTTAATCAATTATGAAGAGTACGATCCGATTGCTCTCCGAAATAACCCCAAGTCCCCGGATTGTGGACTGGAGTATAAACATAAATCCTGTATGGTTCGACCACCCGTGAAATAACTCCAAGTCCCCAAAGTGCGGACTGGAGTATAAACATAAATCAGGTGCGATTCGACCATCCATAAACTAACTCTTATCCTGGAGTGCGGATATGAGTATAAACAAGTGGATGAGTACGGTTCGACCGCTCACTATTCCAAAAATTCTGGGCTGAAAACGACATGAGGAGTGTAAACTCGCTAAGGATGGGGTTCGACCATCCATCTCCTAACTCCACTAACCCAAGATTGGGGGCGAGAGTACAATTACTCAAATTGTTGAGTTAGACAAGCGTAACACTAAGGCTCGAGCCTATTGTTAAATATGACTCGAGGCCACGACCTTAGGGTGGCTTTGGGAATGATGAATTTGATCGATATCCGATCCGACGAGCAACGAGTCACAAATACATAAAATGAAAAACATGATAGCTCGATTATTTTGAACAATTGTAAATAAGAATCATACACAAAAATAAAAGAATTCTTATTCACACTAAAACTTGATGTACACAATACAGGTTTATCCGAGATGAGAAATAAAAGTGGGGGTCAAACCCATTCAAACACGACCGACGAAAAGAAAAAGCAGCCATCCAAACCATTTACATATCACTCCAACCCAAAGATTATTGCTTGGATTTTCTATCTTTCCTTTTCTTCTTTGGAATTTCTCCTTCCGAACTGCCAATCGATCCTCTCTTCGACCCTTTTCCGCCTCGGCTTCTCTTCAAAGAAACATCTTTAGTTGTATGGATCAAGGCGGTATCATCTTTAGAAGTTGGAGGAATCGAGGCACTCGCAGCACTAGAAGCAGGGGGGATATCGTCCCAGGGGATTGTCCCGCTATGAGGGATCATCTAGAGCGGGATGGGAATCGGTTCATTGAAGTCTAAATCAACAGGCTCAGTTTTTGCCTTCCTTTTCCATAATTCTTCCCTCTCAACGTGCTCTTTCATGCTGACCTCGTAAATGAGGTTGGAAGAACCCATGATCACAACATCCTCATCAAAGGGAATTTCATGGTGTGGGTCATTCCCTTCCTTGAAAATGCCTCTATGAATTGATCATCAATAACAAAGGTTTCTTCTTGAGCACCTTGAGCAGCAGCCGAAGTTGTAACTTTGATGGATTCTATCGCGGTCGCTTGCAATTCCAATTGAGGCTCTTGCAAGGGAAGAGGAGCGGTACCTGATGGATTCAAAGCTGAGAAAAAATAGGCGAAAATATTAGAAATATCAACTGATAATACCCTAACTTTTGAAAGATGGGAAATTTCGACGAAATATCTTCCTCGATGTGGCTCCCAAGTTGAGCCAAAATGTTTTTAGAACTGTGTTCGGGAATTGGAGAAAGTTGAGGCTTGTTTGGATCATACCCGGGGATGGTTGAAGAGCCTGCCGTAGAGCTAGGGATGACCTGGGGTGCCGATGGCAATTCAGTTGTAATATCAGGTTGTGCTGACCCGAATCCTTCACCCACTTCATGTGAAGAAGCAGCAACAAATTCTTTCTGAAGTGTAAGCTGAATATCATGCAATTTTTTGGGTTCATCGCCCAATAGCATTTCACTTTCAAGCCTAGATAGGTCGATATCCTCCGAATTAAGAAGTTTCTTTTCTGCTGCAACAAGCAATTCCCACGTGCGCTAGAGCCGATAGGGATAATCATCACCAAGCCATGTTAAATTTCTATGCTTGAGAACATTGGCATTGTAAAGAATGAGAAATGGGTCAAGCTCATTCATTATCTCCTCCCTAACCTTGTCCTTGGTAGCTTCTGCTTCGCGTTGAATAAGTGCATCGACATTTTTGGCCTTTCAACTGCCGTGTCTCTCTCAAGTCTGACATTTAACAGCTCGTCACAAGCATCTTGAGCGATTTTCTAGGCATCATCATTTTCCTTATTTTCATACTTGAGATTAGCTTTGAGATCTACAAACTACTCAAGGCTAAGGATTCATTACTTCGAGCTGTAGCCCGCTCAAGCGCTATCTCTTGATTTCGATGTTGCAACACTTGAACCATTTCAAGATGACTGGATTTCGTTTCCTCCATGGATTTGACAGCAACATTAGCTTTTCCTTCGGCCTCTGCTAGGGAAGTCCTAGAAGCCTCTAACTCGTGTGTCAAAGTATCGATAATTTTTTTATCTTGAGCTTCCTAGCGTTTTAACTTTACAATTTCCTTCGCACGCTCAAAAGATACTTTCGGCATTTTCTCTGCTGCCTTCATCCATTCGCGATACTGCATGTGGATGTCAGTGACACAGTCAATAGTATTTTTCTAAACATGGTCTAGGACACTCTTCAGGTTGGGAGGGAAAAAGAACCCTTCAAAACATAAGTTTGGAAACTCTTCTCAAAGTTGTGCCATGCGAGCAGCTGGATTGACCGTAGGATCTTCAATAGTAGTTTCAACTTCAGTACTTTCCTTGCCGAGTCTACGAGCAGCAGCATTTTAGGTATGGCGATGACGATCACTAGACCGCTGAGAATGTGAAGGAACCAAAGGCTGTGGAGGAACTGAAGCGAGAGGAGGACCACGAGAGGGATCGATAGGTAGGTCCCGACGATCAGTTTGCTTCTCGGGACCCTTTGGAGGGGGAGATCTCGATCTTGATCGATGTTTGTCCTGGGGTGGCTTATCCCTATCACCTCTATCTTGATGATCTTGGTCTCGAGCGATAACTGGAACCATAATATTCTCGACTACCACCTTGATGGTAAGAGCTAGAGCGGGGAACATAAGATTGGCGGTGTATATCCCGGAGGGAATCAAACATGTTCCTTTTCTTCACCATCGTTTCTGCAAAGGAAAACGGAAATCGATTAACTTTAAGCATTATAAAGCGCAAGTCGAGCATAATGCAACGTTGAGGGGTGCAAGTGTAAGCAAGTGTCCTTGTGTTTCCCCTCGATAAACCAGGTGCAAGAGCTTTGCTCGTTGGAGTAATTTCTCCTCTAGATGTAGAAATCTCAATGCCAATTCTGGTGGGAGATTCCGACTCCTCGATGCTCACTTCAGTAAAATGAAAGGTGTCAAGGTCATGCGGAATTGGTAGACCAGACAAAGAATCAAGTGGTAAACTTGAACTCTCTGACGGTTGAGAAGAAAATTCACCTTGAACAATCTTATGAGCCATCAATGACTTCGATTGATCAAAGAGACGACTTTTTGAAAATTTATGAACAAATGCTTTCTTCTTTCTCCTATCAGGAACCGAGGGTTGTGAAATCTGCAAGGACCTGACATCAACCCCAAGACCGGATTCATCACCATTGTGACTGGGTACATCGCCTTTATACCCTTCGACATCGAAACCAGTGAATTCCAGGGCACTCATGACTGGGGGCACCACGGGATCAGTTCGATTGTCCCTATGACTTACTACGGCGCATGATCTTATCCCTGCAGTTTGGGCGACTTTGGTTAGCCCTACGCTGACTATCAAACAAAAAGTAACGAGACGTTCGTCCATGAGTAGATATTCAATGTTCCTGTCCACGGGTGGTGCATTTTTCAGAGCTGTGAACGCCTCTTAATAAATATTACCACTAGGCCGGGTGGCGATACCTGTAAAGGAGTAATGTAATTAAGAATACAACCTGAATATTGTGTTTCCATGCTAATGTAAAAAAAGTGGATAGCACTTACGTCTTTCTAGCCATTATTGAGCGAAACCGGGCGGACAAAGAACGAAGAACCACTCACTTTTAATGGTGCTTAATTTGTTCCATGCGCCAGTTATAATCTGGCACCACTTCGCCAACTCAAGAAATGTTAATGAAAGACTCCCTGTTTGTCACTTGAAAGTGAATATGAATCGAATGTCATCGATGGTTGGAGGATGGTGCACGAACTCCATAAATACCATATAAGTGCAGTTGAGAAGAGCGTAGCCATTTGGGTGAAGCCGCCCTTGGGCTATCCTTAAAAAATGAAGAATTTCCGGAATGTATGAATTAAATGGTGGGATGTATCCGGCCAGGTACATGAACTTGTTGCATGCCGTATACCCTTCTGGGGGTCTATGAGCTCTGTCATCCCACGACGGAACCAACATGCCGTCAAAAGGAATCCCGTGCCTTACGCAGATTCGGCGAAGAGCATCTTCCTTAATTTTAAAGGCCACCGAATGAGCAAGGTTCTCCAGAATAACTGTGTCCTCAAGAGTGTCGGGAGAAGGATCGATAACCTCTGGTGGAAGGATGGGAACTACGTGTGACGACCGCCCATGACCCCTGCACCGAATCTAAAGATAAAGCGCTGTAAAGTGGGCCAGGCGACCATGGACGATTGTCAAGGTAAGATTTAAAACAAAAGAATCTATCGTATTACTCACAGCGCATGGACAAAATACAATAGAACATATGTATAGTGAAGCTTTTCATAACAAAATGACATCATATAAAACTTCACAATAGTTGAATACAAACATCCAAATAGTCAATACATCAAGCCTCACTACATATCTCTCAGAGAATACAAAACAGCGGAATATCCAGTACATATAATAAGAAGAAGATAATATGCAACCCTCCAGCTCGTCTTCGATATCAGCATCGTGAGAAGAAAACTGCACCTGTCACCTGCTACCTAGTCTGCCCGTCCCAAAATGGACGAACAGCCCAAGGCAATAAGAATTAAAACATAAAGCCTTGAGTCAGACAACAGTCTTAGTGAGCAGTAAATTAACTAACAACATACCAAAAGAGCATAAAGGAAAAGAAATAGGAATACAACCCTCCCACTCCAACCTCGTTCTACAGTGATAGCCCCCAGACACACACTAAGCAGAAGCAACATAGCAGAGCATACAATTTAAGGTAAACAATTGTCACTCGAGTCAAGGGCGATGTTTTCCAAGTACAAATCCCAAGGTCTAAAACCAAGGTCAGATAAGCACCCAGGAAATACCGCTCTTGAGACCGAATGACGATACAACCAAACATCCATGACTCTGGCTATCACTGTTATCATTGCTTCGATATCACCGTTAATTGAATGACCGGCACATTCTTTCAGCCGTCCGTCAAGGGCTAATGGTAACCCCGATTCTAGACATAACTCCCGCACGTCATCGTGACCCGTGCCTAGGATTATCGAATCTACCCAGAGTACTTGACCATCAACTTAGTCTTTTGGGCGTCCCCATGTACTCTTGCTTAGAGCATGCTAGAACCTTCAACAACGATGAGATCTCAACCTCCTAGTCATCCTCCTCGACGACTATTTCCATACTAGCTCAAGCGCCTCTCGAGCATCCATTATCCTCAACTCGAATCATATCACCGAGTTATCAACATGCTTGGAATGATCCCGTCTGGATTAGACCAAGTTTTCATCACATGATTGCCTCGCTTCATAACATCCTCGCGAAGCCTCATCTCAACATCACATCATCAAATCTATGCATAAGAGCTTCATCATCCCGCTACATATGCCACGAGCAGCTTTCCCAATCCAAGAGCCTTTCCCTTAGCTTTTGAATCACCTTTGGTCTAAATCTAATCATCAATCATCTAGTTCATAATAATCAATCAAATCAAACATCAATCCAAGCAATCAAGCATTCAAAAATGATCTAAGTAGACAATTATAACAATAATGGCATTTTCGTAATTAAAGAGTTGAAAGTCCAATAAGCATGAAAACATGGATTATATCTCTACAAACTTGATGAATGAACTTGCATAGGTTAACATATGATAAAATGGATGCAACATCATCATGAACAATGGATCTATATGGATCTACACATAGGATGAAGAAAATGCATGGAAATCACTATTTTAACACCAAATCGGGCCAACAATCCGATATACTCCTTTGGATCCGTGTGAGAGATAATCACCACTCACCAAATCACCTAAACAACCTCAAATCAATATGCTTCAGATCTGGACAGCAAAGGATCAAGCTTGATCTATCACAAATCCGCTTCAAATGAAGAAATCTCTCTTGAAAAGATGAAGATCTTCAATCTAAGCTCTTGAATCTTCAATCTTGATCTTCGATTTGGATGGATGGAAGCACTAGATTAGAGTGGAGAAAAGAAGTGAAGAAGTGTAGAAGTCGAGCTCTCAAAATGGCAGCACTTCGTCGCTTCAAAAATCCGGATCCCAAAAAGTGAGAACAACCCCTCCTATTTATAGCTGAAAACTGCCCTTAAGTCGAAATCTGGCTATCTCCCTAAGTTGCTTCCGACCTAAGCCTCTCCGACCTAAGCTTCTCCGACCTAACAGATGTACGACTTAACTCCTTTGCGACCTAACACTTAGGAAACCCAGCGACCTAACAACCTAACGACGTAACTACCTAAGACTCAGTTGGGTTGCGACCTAACACAAGTCGACCTAAAACAACACGCGACCTAACACTTGAACTATCCTAGCGACCTAACAACTTAGCAACCTACGCGACCTAACAGTGTTACGACCTAACACATAGCCTAACTCCTAAGGTCGCCAACTTGTTAACTCCTTAGGTCGCCAACTTGTTAACTCCTTAGGTCGCCAACTTGTTAACTCCTTAGGTCGCCAACTCGGAACCACTAGGTCGCTAACTCGGAACCACTAGGTCGCTAACTTTCCCAGCCGACCTAACCACACCCCCAGTAACCACTAGGTCGCTAACTCGCCCTGCCGACCTAGCACTTAGCTCACCGAAACTCTTAGGTCGCTCCCAATAGTTTCCTTAGGTCGGTCAGTTCTTTAGGTCGTTAACTCGCCCTGCCGACCTAATACTTAATCAAATCCTAGGTTGCATAGCTCTATAGGTCGCTCCAACTAACCCACGACCTAACACTAACTCGCCGAATTCCTTAACTCGGTCACGACTTAGCTCTTAGGTCGTTCACGACCTAGGACTTAGACAAATTCCCTAAAAAATCTGAAATGACTTAAAAATGCAAAAATTCCAGATTTTGACGAACTTGTCGATCCGTAAAAATACGGGTCGTTACATTCTCTCCCCCTTAGGAATTTCGCCCCCGAAATTCCAAGCAATCAAAACTATTCTGTACGCCTACCATCCATAATAATCAACAAACCATGCATCCAATTCTAACTTAGCGTACAGAATTCTAAAACTTAGAACAAGTTACAATATCGCGAGATGAGACGACACCTTAGGGCCATACCTTGAAGAGTTCAGGATGAGCTGCCTTCATCCTCTCTTCCACTTCCCACGTACAGTCGTTATCATCATCACTCCATTGTATCTTGAGCAACTTAACTACCTTCCTCCTGAGCTGTTTCGTGTCGGTTTCAACAACACGAAGTGGCTTACGAGGTCTTCTATCGACTGGATCAACTTCTAAGTCTTCACAGCTATCAGCAGAAACCACTGTATTCGAGTCGTGCACATACTTCCGTAGATAAGATACATGAAAAACATTGTGCACACCCGACATCTTCTCAGATAACTCCAACCTATAGGCGAGCTTTCCAATTCGCTCGATGATCGGGAATGGTCAAACAAATCTTGGAGTCAATTTTCCTTTCTTCCCGAATCGAATAACATTCTTCAGTGGAGAAATCTTCACAAAAACCATATCCCCTATGTCAAATTCCAAATCCTTTCGACGCTTATCGGCATAACTCTTCTGACGGTCTTGGGCTGCCTTCATTCGTTGCCGAATGATCTCTATGCAATCCGAAGTCTGTCGAATCATCTCTGGCCCAAGCATCAGCTTTTCTCCAGTCTCTATCCAACATGTCGGAGAGTTACACGGTCTTCCATACAACGCCTCATACGGTGCCATACCAATACTTGACTGGTAACTGTTGTTGTATGCAAACTCCACCAAATGAAGGTGATCTTCCCATGATCCTCCGAAATCCAAAACACAAGCTCTGAGGAGATCTTCCAAAACTCGGTTGACTCTCTCGGTCTGACCATCAGTTTGAGGGTGATAAGCTGTACTCAAACATAACTCGGTTCCCAAAGCTTCCTGGAAGCTCTTCCAGAATCCACTAGTGAACAATGGATCTCTATCGCTCACTATACTCTTCGGAATA
Organism: Allium fistulosum; assembly: GCA_030737815.1. Taxonomy (NCBI): domain Eukaryota; kingdom Viridiplantae; phylum Streptophyta; class Magnoliopsida; order Asparagales; family Amaryllidaceae; genus Allium; species Allium fistulosum. The sequence goes on from CM060903.1 coordinate 1,435,577,933, forward strand.
CCATGGAATCGAACTATCCACTTAACATACAACTCAGCCAACTTTGATGCAGTCCTAGTCAATCGAACAGGAATGAATCGTGCACTCTTAGTCAGACGATCCACAATGACCCAAATTCCTTCATTTCCCGTTCTGGTTCTAGGCAATCCATCAATAAAATCCATCGACACTTGTTCCCACTTCCATGTAGGAACTTCTAATGGCTGAAGCAATCCGCTTGGCTTTTTTTTTTTTGTTCAGCCTTTACCAACTGGCAGTTCATACATTTGGAAATGAAATCTCCAACATCCTTCTTCATGCCTTCCCAATAGTAGGTTCTCTTCATATCCCGATACATCTTGTTTCCACCTGGATGAATTGTCAACTTCGAGTGATGACTTTCCTTCAGAACTTCATTCCTCAATTCATCTATATCGGGAACCACTAGTCGTCTTTGCTTTCGAAGCCAACCTTCTCTATCGACCTCGAATCCTTTATCCTTTTCTGGCTCCAATCCAGATTCCAATTCACGGATAATCCTGACAAGCTTATCGTCTCGCTTTTGGCTCTCGCCAATCCTTTCCACAAGAGAAGGTCTTATTGATAAGTTTGCCAACATCTCAGGTTCCCATTCGCATCTAGTCCTGAAGTCAAATCCAGCTAAATACTCGAGATTCTTCTATTCAGAAAACATGGCTCCCATTCCTGCATGTCTTCGACTTAACGCATCAGCCACTGCGTTACCTTTTCCCGGAGTATAAGCTATACCAAAGCCATATGATGCCAAAAACTCTAGCCAACGCTGCTGCCGAAGATTCAAATCCTTTTGGGAGAAAAGATACTTCAACGACTTGTGATCCGTAAACAACTCGAATCGAACTCCCAACAGATAATGCCTCCACATCTTCAGAGCAAATACAATCGCCGCTAACTCCAAATCATGAGTCGGGTAATTCCTTTCATGCGGTTTTAGTTGTCGACTGGCATACGCAACAACTTTATCCTTCTGCATCAGCACTGCTCCAAGTCCAGTACCACATGCATCGGTGTAAACCACCATCTCATCATTCCCACTTGGAATAGTCAAAACAGGAGCACTCGTCATTCTCTCCTTCAGGATTCCGAAGGCTTGCTCACACTTATCATTCCAACTGAACACTTGGTTCTTCTTCGTCAATCCTGTTAACGGTGCAGCTATCTTGGAGAAGTCTTTGATAAACCGTCGATAATATCCTGCTAATCCAAGAAAACTTCTCACATCTGATGCATTCTTAGGTCTAACCCAATCCTGGATTGCTGCCACCTTAGCGGGATCAACCGCTATTCCACTTCCAGAAATCACATGGCCTAAGAACCTCACTTCATTCTTCCAGAAGTGACACTTCGAAAACTTAGCCTTCAGCTGATGTTTCCGTAAGATTTCCAAAACAATACGCAAGTGCGTCTTGTGCTCTTCTTCCGTTCTGAATAAATCAGAATATCATCCACGAACACAAGTACGAACTTGTTCAACTGATCTCTGAACACTCTATTCATAAGATCCACAAAATATGCTGGCGCGTTAGTCAATCCAAACGGCATTACCAGCCACTCAAAGAAACCGGATGGTGTCCTAAAAGCAGTCTTCGGCACACTATCCTTAGCCACTCTCAACTGGTGAAATCCCGTTGCCAAATCCATCTGAGAAAACACCTTAGCTTCGTGAAGCTGATCAAACAAGTCATCTATCCTTGGCAATGGATACTTGTTCTTCTTAGTCACCTTATTCAGCTCACGATAATCGACGCACAATCTCAACGACCCATCTGCCTTGGTTGCAAACACAACTGGTGCACCCCACTCGGACACACTACGCCGAATGAATCCTTTCTGCAAAAGATCATCAACTTGCACCCTCAACTCCTGCTGTTCCCTAGGCGCCATTCGCCTAAGAGGCATCGCAACAGGTCTGGCTCCTTCAACTAGATCTATACGAAACTCGACCTCTCTATGCGGCGGCAACCCTTTGACTTCGTCAAAGACATCCTCGAATCCATTAGCGATCGGCACTGATGACAGTCCATCCCGTGGAACAACTAGCGAATACATGAAGCTCATGAAGACGCCTTCTTCATGCTTACATTGTATCACAATCTTTCGCCCCTCCACATTCTCGACTGTCACTTCCAATCTTTCACAATCAACCTTTGCCGCATACTTCCTAAGCCAGTCCATACCCAAGATAATTCCGAACCCCGCAAAGTTCAGAACAAAGCAATCACAAACAAAAGAGCAACCATGACTCGACACAACTAGACCACGGCATAACATACTCAAACAAGACGAACCCCCAACTGGATTAGTCACAACCAATGGCCTATCAACAATATCCGGTTCCAAACCTAACCGGCCTACTAGTTCATTACAAACAAACGAATGCGACGCTCCAGTATCAAACAGAACTCTAACTGGAACACCACATAGGAAAAGAGTACCTTGAACAACCACACTATTTCCCTTCTCTTCAGCAGTAGGAGCTTTCGAAGACGACGGAACAGCTCCTAAAGCATAAGCTTGCACAATTTGCCTGTCCTTCCTTGGTTCTGGACAATTCTTCCTGAAATGCCCCGGCTTGTCACAGTTGTGGCACTTCGCCGGCGCCTTCGGATTCTTGCAATCCTTGGAGAGATGGCCTTTCTGCTGACAGTTGTAGCAAGTCACTTCGCCTTTCGGCTTCTTCTGACCATCCTTACTCCTCTGCTGCTGCTGCTTCCTCTTCTTGTTTCTACCCTGCTGGGGTTTAGACTCTTCCCTGGTCACAGCAACAACAGATCCTTCCTTAGGAAACAGATTCTCGTGTCTGAGAGCTTCCTCCACAAGCTTCCTAAATGAATCGTCCAAGTGATCCATCAATCTTGGAGCCTGTACTTGATCTCCAACATTTACTGATGGCCCCGGGGCTGACATCCTTCTCCTGATCGAAGTCATCATGGTTTCGAACATAGCAACATAATCAGCAGCCCCTTCAGTAGCACGGCCTTCCCTAGCAGCTGGTCTCCCTCTTTGACTCATTCTCAATATCTACAAAAAGGAATGATTAGCATACCGAGAGAAACAACCGCATAAAGGACTCAAACTCTACTAAGCTACTATATTATATATAGTATTCATCCATCAAAATACAATTACGTCTCTCATACGTAGTTACTTCAGCGAGCGTTGGGTAAAATCGATTAACCAATGCTCTGATACCAAATGTGACGACCGCCCATGACCCCTGCACCGAATCTAAAGATAAAGCGCTGTAAAGTGGGCCAGGCGACCATGGACGATTGTCAAGGTAAGATTTAAAACAAAAGAATCTATCGTATTACTCACAGCGCATGGACAAAATACAATAGAACATATGTATAGTGAAGCTTTTCATAACAAAATGACATCATATAAAACTTCACAATAGTTGAATACAAACATCCAAATAGTCAATACATCAAGCCTCACTACATATCTCTCAGAGAATACAAAACAGCGGAATATCCAGTACATATAATAAGAAGAAGATAATATGCAACCCTCCAGCTCGTCTTCGATATCAGCATCGTGAGAAGAAAACTGCACCTGTCACCTGCTGCCTAGTCTGCCCGTCCCAAAATGGACGAACAGCCCAAGGCAATAAGAATTAAAACATAAAGCCTTGAGTCAGACAACAGTCTTAGTGAGCAGTAAATTAACTAACAACATACCAAAAGAGCATAAAGGAAAAGAAATAGGAATACAACCCTCCCACTCCAACCTCGTTCTACAGTGATAGCCCCCAGACACACACTAAGCAGAAGCAACATAGCAGAGCATACAATTTAAGGTAAACAATTGTCACTCGAGTCAAGGGCGATGTTTTCCAAGTACAAATCCCAAGGTCTAAAACCAAGGTCAGATAAGCACCCAGGAAATACCGCTCTTGAGACCGAATGACGATACAACCAAACATCCATGACTCTGGCTATCACTGTTATCATTGCTTCGATATCACCGTTAATTGAATGACCGGCACATTCTTTCAGCCGTCCGTCAAGGGCTAATGGTAACCCCGATTCTAGACATAACTCCCGCACGTCATCGTGACCCGTGCCTAGGATTATCGAATCTACCCAGAGTACTTGACCATCAACTTAGTCTTTTGGGCGTCCCCATGTACTCTTGCTTAGAGCATGCTAGAACCTTCAACAACGATGAGATCTCAACCTCCTAGTCATCCTCCTCGACGACTATTTCCATACTAGCTCAAGCGCCTCTCGAGCATCCATTATCCTCAACTCGAATCATATCACCGAGTTATCAACATGCTTGGAATGATCCCGTCTGGATTAGACCAAGTTTTCATCACATGATTGCCTCGCTTCATAACATCCTCGCGAAGCCTCATCTCAACATCACATCATCAAATCTATGCATAAGAGCTTCATCATCCCGCTACATATGCCACGAGCAGCTTTCCCAATCCAAGAGCCTTTCCCTTAGCTTTTGAATCACCTTTGGTCTAAATCTAATCATCAATCATCTAGTTCATAATAATCAATCAAATCAAACATCAATCCAAGCAATCAAGCATTCAAAAATGATCTAAGTAGACAATTATAACAATAATGGCATTTTCGTAATTAAAGAGTTGAAAGTCCAATAAGCATGAAAACATGGATTATATCTCTACAAACTTGATGAATGAACTTGCATAGGTTAACATATGATAAAATGGATGCAACATCATCATGAACAATGGATCTATATGGATCTACACATAGGATGAAGAAAATGCATGGAAATCACTATTTTAACACCAAATCGGGCCAACAATCCGATATACTCCTTTGGATCCGTGTGAGAGATAATCACCAGTCACCAAATCACCTAAACAACCTCAAATCAATATGCTTCAGATCTGGACAGCAAAGGATCAAGCTTGATCTATCACAAATCCGCTTCAAATGAAGAAATCTCTCTTGAAAAGATGAAGATCTTCAATCTAAGCTCTTGAATCTTCAATCTTGATCTTCGATTTGGATGGATGGAAGCACTAGATTAGAGTGGAGAAAAGAAGTGAAGAAGTGTAGAAGTCGAGCTCTCAAAATGGCAGCACTTCGTCGCTTCAAAAATCCGGATCCCAAAAAGTGAGAACAACCCCTCCTATTTATAGCTGAAAACTGCCCTTAAGTCGAAATCTGGCTATCTCCCTAAGTTGCTTCCGACCTAAGCCTCTCCGACCTAAGCTTCTCCGACCTAACAGATGTACGACTTAACTCCTTTGCGACCTAACACTTAGGAAACCCAGCGACCTAACAACCTAACGACGTAACTACCTAAGACTCAGTTGGGTTGCGACCTAACACAAGTCGACCTAAAACAACACGCGACCTAACACTTGAACTATCCTAGCGACCTAACAACTTAGCAACCTACGCGACCTAACAGTGTTACGACCTAACACATAGCCTAACTCCTAAGGTCGCCAACTTGTTAACTCCTTAGGTCGCCAACTTGTTAACTCCTTAGGTCGCCAACTTGTTAACTCCTTAGGTCGCCAACTCGGAACCACTAGGTCGCTAACTCGGAACCACTAGGTCGCTAACTTTCCCAGCCGACCTAACCACACCCCCAGTAACCACTAGGTCGCTAACTCGCCCTGCCGACCTAGCACTTAGCTCACCGAAACTCTTAGGTCGCTCCCAATAGTTTCCTTAGGTCGGTCAGTTCTTTAGGTCGTTAACTCGCCCTGCCGACCTAATACTTAATCAAATCCTAGGTTGCATAGCTCTATAGGTCGCTCCAACTAACCCACGACCTAACACTAACTCGCCGAATTCCTTAACTCGGTCACGACTTAGCTCTTAGGTCGTTCACGACCTAGGACTTAGACAAATTCCCTAAAAAATCTGAAATGACTTAAAAATGCAAAAATTCCAGATTTTGACGAACTTGTCGATCCGTAAAAATACGGGTCGTTACACTACGTCAGAAAGATCACATTGAGGGCCCGGACTTTCCAGTTGTTCCGAATGATGACTAAAGGACAGACTATTAGATTCAGTTGCAGAACTTGATTCCACGTCAAGGTTATCCTGTTGAGAAGATGATCTAGCTGGCATAGCTGCAAGACGCCCAGAAATTCTAGAACCCATTGCTATTAAACTTAGTAAAAGTCATGGTTATATAAAGTACTGTACCTGTAACGACCCGATAATTTGGACCATTCGCATCCATTATAAGTGTATAGGTAGACACTCATGCCGAAATTGAATTGCTCAAAATACCGCGTTTTTAATTTAAATTTGGCAAAACTGAACATATACAGTAAATAAAATAATCACAGATCACAGATACAGAGTAATAAGTGCAGCGGAAATAAAAGAGATAGTAGTTCATGAAGCTACTATATAAATATATAAGTTACATCAGAGTTAAACCAGATACAATGGAAGAGTAACACGATACATCAAATACAAATCAAAATACATCACTGGAATCATCGAATACTGAAAGCAGAATAGATGGCTGGATCTTCAAGCAAAGCTCCAACTCCAAAGGTGAGTCTCGAATACTGGTACACTTAGTCTGACCCGAGCGTAAAGCAAAAACACAAGACACTCGAGTCAGGATTAACATTCTTATATTAATAAATCCAACTCAAGTGAAATAGCAATTGAAATACAAGTAACTCAAAGGATGTTGGAATAACCATACTTTAAGGATCCGTTAAACTATCTACTATGTAGTAGTGTACGATAAGTAGATAATGCCTATCAGTAATATAAAATATCAAAATAGTGTTAAGTCATGGCCCATTCCACCCCTAACACATTTTTATTCCCAAGAGCATATACAAGACCGTAGTTTCCCCAAAACCGGAATTCACCAGAGGGCAATCCATATACTAAAGGTACAAACCAAAATCATAGTGGTCGCGTATAAAGGAATACAAGTATGACAAGGCACATGAGGCAATACCCAAGGTAGTGAAACTACCGTTTGCCTGATCCGGACTGGTGAGAACGCATCGCCGCAGTGACCGCAACACCGCGAAACAACACTCCCAAAATCAAGGGTGCACCAATCGACAATAAGTAATGAGTAGTTCGAAGAAGTGTGTTCGCTTGAGGTAGCTGACCTCCATTTGGCCCGGCACGGCTCCTGTTTTAGTCATTTCCAATTTGACACAAGTGTCAAGGCTATCCATTATCGTTCTCTTTCTTCAGTCATCACGTACATCATTCCAACCCCTTCATTCTGGATCACACTCCGCGTATAGTTATTAAAGTGGTTTCGGTTTAGACAGAGAGTATGTCCATAACCGATTTCGGTCTCTTTAATAACTTTCGTAATTATTACACCGATTGGTTGTTTAATATATTTCAAAACCAAATCAAATTCAATTTCAAATAGAATTTGTAAATCAACACTTCATTTGTCTTTCTAAACCAATTTCCAAAATTTACGTTTCAAAACTTCCAAATTCATAATTTCAAAATCTTATAATTCAACTCCAATTTCTATTTAAAACAATTCAAATATTGATTCAAGTTCGTATATAAGTTTCATTCCGAAATAATTTAAATTAATTTAATTTAACATTCAAATCAATTTTAACTCCATTTATCGATTTCATTCAATATTCGTTAAGTAAATTTTGCCATTCAAGACAATTTCTATTAAATTTCCAATGCATTAAATCCATTATTTAAATTCAACTTCATTATATCAAAACTTACAAATTAAATTAAATTACATTCATCAAATCAAATTCTTTACATTTCAAGTCTTACATTAATCTCAATAAAACACATTTGCATTTCTTGATAAAGAAATTCAATTTCACTTATTTACTTACTTAAATGATTTTCCAAAACTTAATCAATAAAGAAACTCAATTTCAATTATTTACGAAGTAAAATTCACTTATTCACAAATTCAATTTAATTTAATCATTAAATAATTCAATCTTATTTAATTATTAAATAATTCAAAACTTAATTATTAAATAATTTCAAATTTTAATAATTTCAACTTAATTATAATTTCAAACTTAATTCAATCATTTCTCAAATTAAACAACATTCTTTCATCAATTACATTGTTAATATTTTGTCTCAGATTATTACATATTAACATTTTCATTTCATAAAAAATCAAATTTCAACTTCATTTCAAAACCATATTATTTATTCAAATAAAATCTTCGTTTTATTTTAAATCAAATTATTGACCAATCGGGTTTTATTTAATTTCCTATCCTAGGTCAAGTTCAATTTGGGTATTTATCATTTCAACCCGATTCCAATTCAATTCAAAATCAAAGCATATCAAAGGGAACTTGCAGTGTGATAACTGGGATGGTGTAAAAGTAAATAAACAATCAATAACAACAATCAATATCAATCCAATAATCCATTCAAATAATCCTGAAATAACCGTATTAATTCGCATTGTTATTTGTACGACTTAATATAATTATTTCTAGAATCTACACTATCATTTCATGTAGATTAAAGATTATTACATTACGGTTTTCACTTGTCATTCAATTTCAATTTCATACATCATCAATTTAACAACATACATTCAGTGGTTCAAGGTGTAATTAATCAAATCCTACGTGTCAATAAATTTAACAGTTAAAGGGGTCATATTATACAAATGTCATTTAAATCAAATTTAACACATATACCAAATCTAACTATCCTACGTCAATTTCAATTTCAAATTATTCATCACTTACAACATTTACAATTTAATGTCTAATATAAACAACAATCAATCAATCAATTATCAATCAAGCTGTATTATCATCGCATAAATAATTACAGATAATTGTGTCAGATGTCATGGGTGAACAGATATAGGTAATAACATATATAACAGTGAAATTAACTAACAATAGCATATTTCAATTGTCGTTACAATTGAAATCAAATTTAATAAATAAAAGAACATTAATCGTGAGTGATTGCTCACCTTTCGAGGCTAGAGAGATAATTGTGTCAGATGTCATGGGTGAACAGATATAGGTAATAACATATATAACAGTGAAATTAACTAACAATAGCATATTTCAATTGTCGTTACAATTGAAATCAAATTTAATAAATAAAAGAACATTAATCGTGAGTGATTGCTCACCTTTCGAGGCTAGAGAGACAAATAGTAGACAAATACGTTGATCCCTCAACAAGATTCGACACAATAACAACCACCCACACACAATATCAGGGGTTGTTTCTAATCTTTCCACTAATGCATTGGCTGTGAATGAATGCGATGCACCAGTATCAAATAAAACTCTAGTAGGTAAATTAGATAGTAATAACATGCCTTCCATAACTGACTTCCCTTTCTCTTAGACCGTTGGTGCAATGCTGGTAGTGGGTACAACTTTCAATGCATAAGCATGAATGATTTGACCCTCTTTTTGTAATTGATCTGGCTACAATTATAGCACTTAATTTCCTTCAACCGTTCTTGTTGTCCTAGCTGTCCTTGTTGTCCTGATGGTTTCGACCTACAATAACTTGCTAAATGTTCCACTTTACCACATTGATAACATTTTGTTCCCTTCTTAAGTTTCACCCTACAATTTTTAGCTATATGTCCTGCTTATTACATCTCCTACATACAATGACCTACTTCTTATTCTGTACACCTTGCGGTCCTTCATTTTTACGTTTGTTTTGATCTCCATCCAATACTTCCTCCTTGTTCAAATTTCCATCTGTAGTATTCAACAAAGCACCCCCAACCAATTTCTCCAAAGTTGCTTCTAATGGTATTAGATTCAAAGCCAACTCCTCCTTTCGGAATTCAACCCCTTAGCAAATTTCTCAGATTTCTTCTTCTAGGAATTGATCAGTTCGAATTCGGACTTCGCCAACTCATTTGTTCACATACTCCTTTATGGTCATGTCTCCTTACTTAATTTGAATAAATTCCTCCAACAATATTCCCTCTCGGCCCTAGAAAAGAATTTAACCTCAAATTTCCTTTTGAAAACTTCCAAAGTAATCGTATTCTCCTCCTTACTACTATAACAACCTCCTACCAATTTGTTGCCTCTTCCTGTAGATGCCAAATTGCCAGCTGCCTCTTAGTTCCATCACTCAATCCCAGTAAGCCAAATATCTTCTTTCAATTTGTTAGTCATGTCTTAGTTGCTGCATATGATTATGTTCCAGTATACATCTTTCCACCTAATTTGGAAAAAAATATTTACAGAATTTCGGGAAGTCAACATTCGATGGTGTAACAACAACCATAGCTTTGGTCGCAGTAATTGCTTTGGTGGAGGTTGTAGTGGTACTAGTATGAGTAGTTTCTTGGAGATACCTACAGAACCAAATGGGCATGTTCATGCTAGGGATCTCAGAGACGTCCACTCGGGCACTAGCACCCGCTCCGGTATTGGCTTCACTAACGTTGGTCCCTGTTCCAGTTTCCTCTAAATTATCCATGCTTCAATTATTTGTAAATGAGATTTATTAGCAACCACTTAATTAGATAACTAGATAATCAGAGACTAGAATAGGATACGGTGTATTCATAAATATTACATTTGACTCTTATATATTATATTCTATAAAATATAAAAGTACACTCTCTTAATACATCCTGAATCCTATAACATATGCTTTGATACCAATGTAACAACCCACCATTTCAAAACCTTGTAACTACACAACAAAGTCCCGAAACAATGAGTCATTGGAAGATAATACATATTGATATAAAGAGAGAGCATAAGACAAAAAAATACTAATTATTATCTTTCAGAGTCTCACAGTGGATGGTCACGCAAAATACCATATTACACAAATATATACATTTTTAATTACATACTTGATATCACAACATAAGTCTGTACAATCCAAACTGAATCAGGTCCCCCCCCCACACCCACACACTGTCACATCTTGTTTTTTTATTACAAATAATTTATACAACATTTATATACAGTATTTACAATATATACAAATCTCATCTCTAGGTCCATCACGTCTCCAAATTCCATCAACTTGAACAATATCGATAATATAAGAATCTATGTATGAGTAAGTGAAGCTAATCTAAAACCTGTGTGTGATAGTGAAATAACATGGTTTATGCCTAAGTATAATGCATTTTGGACTTGCCTGCGCTACAGAAAATATTATACTATCTAAATTTAATCTGGTCACGAACACCTACGAAGAAGGATCCCCAATATGAAATTCAGTTTCGCCACCTACGGTAAAGGATTTCACATTTAAGTAATCCAATGTTACCACCGATGATAAAGGATTATACATATCAGACTCATGCCTGGTCCCCCTATGTGCACTATAGGTCGACTATTATCCACATCAAAACTCTCCTAGACCATCCTCATTGCTTTATAGGAGAATGCCCATCAATACCATAAATTAAGGACACACTGTGTGCGCTACAAGATTCAGGTATTCGTTCATTGCCCAAAGTACATACATATTTATACACATATACATACATACATATACATATGCATATATATGTATGTGTGTGTGTATATGTATGTGTGTGTGTGTATATGTGTCTCTGTGTGTATGTGTGTGATCACCAAACTATACGATCCAAGGCCTTATATCTATACCATATTGTCAACTACTCGATCTAATGCTGAACAAGCTACACCCATCTCTTTCGTTATCACCAAGGCTATACTTACTCATCAGTTATCTAGATCCGCATAGACTACGTTTCTGCATCGTGGAATTCCAAACTACGCACCTGTATATGATTCGCACGTTCATCAACCACTCAAGGTCCCATGTACTACATTCCTATCCCAAACAGTATCATCCATCTAGGTGTGAGCATTTGGTTGGTTTGGTTGGTCCGATGATGAAAATTGTTAAACCAAACTAAAACCAATAAAAATGAAAACCAAACCAAACCGATCAAACTAAGTTTGATTGGTTTGGTTGGTTATCCGATTTAACCAAACAAAAAATATTTCACATTTTACGTTTATAGTATTCATTATACATTAAAATGAAACATAAATATATGATTAAAGTATTCTTATTTAGTATTTTTATGTTTTTAATAGTAATTTGGATTGATATACGATAAATAAATTTTATTTTAGACATTTAGACAACTAGATAATTTAAAAAATCATTAAAAAATTAGTAACTTTAACAATATAATAAAATTTCGGTTAATTTGGTTAATTGATAACCGAATTATATTATTTTATGGACCGATTGTAAACCAATCTAGTTTCAAAACCAGACCAAACCAACCAAAATAAACTGGTTTGGTTGGTTTATTTGGTTTTAACCAAAGTTTGCTCACCTTTACATAAGGCTGTTAATGGATACCCGAAAAATCCGAAATTCGTCCGCATCCACATTCGAAAAGCGGATAAATATCCAATATCTGAAAAAACGGATACGAATGCGGATACGAAGACATCTGCATCCGAAAATTATCCATCCGGTTTTTGTCAAGATTATAGTTCAAATTAGGTGTATTTTAGTGCAATGAAAGATATTCGTTTATTATTTTTTTAAGTTAGTAGTGTATATTATATGCACTTAATGCTTATTAACTACTCGAAATTATTTATTATCATCATATTTGTTAATTTTTAACACTTTTACAATCAATGGGATTGAAAAATATTTATGTTAAACTAAAATTTTCTTTTTATAATTCTTGATTTATCGGTCGTTAGCGGATAGAATAATTATCCGATATCCATCCGTATTCGTGAATGCGGATATCCGATATCCGTCCATATTCGCGAATGCGGATATCCGATATCCGAAAATGATTTCAGATGCGGATGCGGATATGACACTATCCGCATCCGAAAACATCCATTGACAGGCCTACCTTTACATCCATCTATGCATCCAAACTGCAACTGCACAAGTCAAGAAGTCACCATAGAATCGCTAGGAAACCTCTTGTGAATGATCGAATCAAAGTACCTCGATTCGGGAATTAAAAAATCGTGAAATTACAAATCTTGCTTGCCCACCGGTGCACTAGTGAACAAGTTAGAAACAAATTTTCTTCTTTGTTTTTAATTATTTTTATTTCTAGATTTTGATCTTTACACTATTCTTGGTTTCTAGAGATCCTATATTCTATGTACCAATGTCCATTATGTTTCTAAGGTCTTAATAAGCTCATATATAACATAATTTATGTCTCTGTAAATTTTTAGTCCAAATTAACATCAAATTAGATTTTCATAGTTTTTATGAAAATAAAATATGATCTTCTGTTTCTTAGTGCCTGGGTTCATTTCAGATTCAAATATATCATACTGAATCCTAATTTAGCCTTAAAACATCCCATAGCATTATCAAAGTACTATTTAAGGATCAGAGAAGCCACACTCACTAAATCAAGCCAAAAAACTCGAATCCGCTTGTTGTCCCAAATTTCCAGAAAATCGAATCTCTAAATTAGCCTTCGATTCTTACTCTAGATGATAGAAAACACTTCTACGTATCTAATGCAACTCGTGTCGTCTGATTTTGTTAAGAAATGGAAATTTGGTGTTGTGAGGAAGGGAGGAGGAAGATAAAGGTTTCTGTCGTTTCAGGAATGAGAAAGAAAATGAGAAATGAAGATACGTATTGTTAAATAGGTTTTAGAAGGGAAATTAAATAGTGGTTATAATTTAAATTAAAATTTTCAAACCCAGACCAACTCAATCCAACCTGGTCCGTTGTTCGTGTAAAATCCAACCCACTTAAACAAAACCTTAATGTTTCACTCATATGGCATCCGATTCAGGCAAATGAATACTCTATATTGACCATAAAAACAAGAGCTATGCAATGGTGCATCTCCCGTCAGCAAATTCAGCTATTTGCAAAAATAGCATTTTCCCTTCTCTTGATATTTACCTAAATACACTCCAATTTTAATTTTAAATTTATTTATTATTGATTGTTATTATTATGATTAAGTTTCGTATAAATTTTCAGGGAATTACACATTATCCATTATATCATCATATGTACTTATTTGATGATTTGGTTCTTTTGAGGAGAAAACCATTCCGGTATTTCGGTTGGTCTCAAAAGATACTATTATATGAATGCACATATTTCTTTAGTTTTTCACACCAGACTTATATCAAACTCGTGGTTTTATCTTTGCCTTAATTTGTCTAGCGCTCTTTCGAGTAGTTTGAGAAAGGCGGTTTTTCGTTGATACTCTTTGGAGCTTGAGGAGATGAGCTGGATGTTTTCATCTACCGTAGTTATCTTATTTCCACTGCACTACTAGTATTTATATCATCGTTTATGAGGACATGCTATTATAACTGTCCAGGCTGATGATAGTACTTCAGATTGTGACTTTGAAATGATATGTATCTTAGAGTAGCACTTTGTACTGTCTTTTAATATTATATGTTATTGTTCCATTATGAGAATCATTTGTTCTTCTCTTTTCTTTCTTCTTCTTTTTCTTTCTTCCTTTTCATTTTAATCTAACAATCTTTCTTTCCAGCACTTGGGTGTTCGACATGTGAATACCGTGGATGTATTAGTGTCGACATTTGGGGGTTGAAAAGGTGGGTTGTTATAGCTAGTATCAAAGCTAAAGATTAAGAGAGAATCATGGTTTTGGTTGGGTATAACTCATTCGAGATAGGGTCAGCGATGCCCTAGAATGAGTTGAGTGTATTATACATATGAGGGCATATAAGTACTTGTTATATATAAGTAGTTATATCAGTATGACTTGTAAGTAAAGTCAAATTAATGCATGGATTAATGATGGTCATTCTTATTCTTCATTGATTAGCTTAGTCTTACTCAACCAGTTTACAAGCGTTGTTACCATTTGTTGATTGCTTTTCATGCAGAGCCAGTTTATGTGCGTTGATTGTTGTCTGTTGATTTTTTATCTATGCTCGATCAGTTTATGAGCAATTTTATGTTTTTACTAGATGGCTGGGGTAGACAGTATTAATGGGTGCATTGAAATGAATACCTTGTGAATTGAGTTTCACAGTTTGACTATAAGGCATTCGGTGATGATGTTGTGTTGAAAGTTAACTGTAATAAAATATATTTATTATAATCTAAATGAAATATAAGATATTTTGCAGAAAAATAATATTTGTGAAATGATTATGTATAAGAAAGTGATTTATATAAGTAGGGTTTATATAAATATGGTTTATAAACGAAGAGGATTTAAACTGATATTTTGAGGAATTAAATCCTAGTGTCTTTTAAAATGGTTTTCAAGATTTTGGACAAAATAATAACAGCATTATTTGGAAGTATTTTTGAATACTAATATTTTGAAAAGAGTTTAAAATTTGTTCAAGTTCAAGGATGCTTTCAGAATCAACAAGTCAATTCAGGAAAAAATATTTTTATGTTAGCTAGTTTGAGTGGCTTGAAAGTTACTAGAAATGGGCGAGAGATATGCTCGCTCGATTGGTAAGCACTTCTCTTGAGCATTACCCTTCATAATAAGGGGGTATATGATACTATTTGGTAGGACCCATTTGCTTGGTATCATTTTAGTGTTACTCAATCCACATATTTTTTCTATGGATTTTAAAGAAAATATTTGGGAAATTGGTTTATAAATTGAGATCATAATGCTTAGCTGCTCTGCTTACTTAAATTGTATTTGAACATACTAAATTCACTTATGTTGCTTAGAAATAATTTTGGTCATGCCTGCAGTATCATCGGCGTTTATTTTCAAGTTTCAAAGTGGGGGATGCTACAATAATAGTTTGCTACATAGTAGTTTTGGTAATACTAATTTTGATACGCACTTTCTTTATGGAAAAGTTTTATATGTATGCTATGTAAGGAGCCCAAGTGGTAGTGGCATAGCCTAGAATAAATTATGAAACCTTTTCATGTTTTCCCTTTTAGGTAAAGTGTAACTAATAAATAAGTGAAACTTTGTTAAGTTGTCTTATTGATGCAAGTATCTTATGCATTATGCATTAGGGTATGTTCATCATGTTTGATGTATTTGTTTCGTAATTTTCAGTTGTTAGAACAAAATGGATTCTTCGACGATTTTGGACAATCTGAAACTTTCGGATCATTATAGAACTTTAAGATAAGTGTTTTATGAAATATTTTATAAATAAAGTTACGTCTTTATGAAATGTTTATAAACTCGAGGTATGTTTTATGAAATGATTCATAAATGGGTTTTTAGTATTAAATGATATACTATATGTAAAAATAAACGTGATTTAAAAAGTAAATGGTACAGTTAAGAAACCAATGGAGTAAAATATGTAAGTTATATGTAGATCATTTTATTTGCATGACGGTTCTTGATCTAGGGTTCAGGCGTAAGATTTCAAGGTGATTTACATTTGTTCAAACAAGGATTTTTCATTCGATTCTCGATAGCAAACACTTGAAACAGACTTCTGATATGATCCCAAGTTTTTCTATCATAATATATGGCTATGTAAGGAGAACAAAGGTTTCTAATCAAGGAACTATATTAGAGTCCTCACTAGAGAGGTCAAGTGACCTATACTAGTTTGAAAGTGAAATTTATGTGATCGAGCAAGTGATCAGATATTATATTGCATAAAAATGATCATTGTGCATCGTACGAGCTAAATTATATATGTATACTATGTTTTGTTGGCCTATGGAGAGTTCAGGGAATGACTCCATGATTTTTTTTGAGGTAGCATGAATATCGACTAAGTAATAATCTTAGGCTGTTAAGCTTAAAGTACGTTTAGTAGATTTTTTTATCGCCCTTGTGCTATGAGAGGTTTTTTTAACTTGATAAAACCATAAACCTTGTTTATTAATGAGTGTGAATACTATTAAGTATTGATTTATGCTTGTTTCTTTTGTAAATTGGTCGTGTTGGAATTTCGAGGACGAAATGTTTTAAGTGAAGGAGAATGTAACGATATGGAATTCCAAACATTTTGTATTTAAAAATCTGAATTATTTAATTATTTGAATCATGGATTTAACGTCATAAAAGATATTTTATAGCCTTGTTAACCTATATTTAATTAATAACTAATGTTGGTAAACTAGTTTTTGAAAAATGTTTATAGAAATAAATACTTCGAAGAAATATCGATAATGTAATCGAAAATCGTTTTATGGATAAATGGCTTTTTACTCAATATAAGTTGTTCAAAATTTTAGGGCCTGCTTAGAATATTAATGTGTGATTACACTACACTAGAAAAGGCATTTCGTAGCGTTGAAAAAACGCTACCAAAAATTGTAGTAGCGTTTCGGTAAACACTACGATGCAACATGCAACTAAAAGTCTGAAACTTTTTGTAGCGTTGTAGAAAACGCTACCAAAACTTGACATATTGTAGGACTTTAAAAACGCTTCAAAAAGTTTCAAACTTTTAGTAGCATATTGTATCACAGCGATTACCGAAACGCTACTAGAAGTTCTGATGATGTTTTTTCGACGCTACGAAAATCATATCACAACCGTTTACATTTATTTTCGTAGCGTTTTAAAACGCTACTAAAATTTATTTACTGTTTTGCAGCATACTGTCCATGCAATCGTTTCCTGTTAGTGGCCTGTATCATTTCCAACCATCACTCGCATAATAGTCTTACTAAAATCAGCAATCAATCACATAATCGTCGTATTCAAATCAACAATCAATCAATCAATCACATAATCATCATTTTCAAACAATTGAAACAACACGTTAATCACTTAATCAAATATGATATCCATAACCATTTCGATAATAGTTTTTCGACAAAATGAGCAAATTCACATAAACTCCATAACTATTCATAAACAAGTTTACACAACAAGTACTATCAAAATGTTATAATATATATAACAATTAAAGCCATATTCATTGCTTGATTACCCACAATTCTTTGCTGTAGCTGGTCTTTACTCCTAAAAAGTTAATTACATGTAGGCAGGTTTAACAATCAACAAATGATTATGAAACTGTTTTGCATATTTAAAATATATCAAACACCCTTAGTTAAACTTTTATTAAATTTAAATAATTTTTATAAAACTTAGTTAATTTAGTTATATTTTTATAAAACATGGTTAATTTTTACATTAAACTTATTTAATTTTTAAAACTTATTAACCTAGTTAAATTTTAATAAAACTTAACTAATTTGTACTAATTTATTTAATTTTTTATAAAACTTAGTTAAATTATATTAAACTCGGTTAATTTTTAAAATTTTGGTTAATTTTTATAAAAATTAGTTTAATTATTATAAAAATCGGTTAACTTATTATCAAACTTAATTAATTTTATAAAACTTAGTTAAATTGTATAAAACTTAGTTAACTTTTAAATTTGGTTAATTTTATAAAACTTAGTTAAAATTTTATAAAGCTCGGTTAACTTATTTATAACTTTATTTATATTAAAGCAAAATTATAAATAATCTCAATTTCTAAAACTTAAAATGTCATAACATATATTTTAATTAACTTAACCTTATAAATTATGTCGAACTTAAAAGACACACGTTACTCTTCATAGATGCTATTGTACCATCGAATGAGATTTTTATATTTCTTTGATTTTCTTAGGCTTTCCCACCTCTATCCAGCACCTACATCAAGTTTCAAACATGAATTAGGAGTTATCAGAATTTACTTATATAATCCCCTCAAACCTTGCCCATCTCAAGATTAGCTAATATTATACCACGTCCTACAGACGTGTTGAATTTGTGTAAGGCATGGTCAAATTACTCTTGTTTTATGAAACATATAACATTAGATGTATTCATATGTTAGGTCATTGAGTATAAATAGGATTATTTCACCAACAAAAAGATCAAATTCGAAGGATCAATGCTGGGAAAATAAAGTTAAGTCATTAAGGCGGAAAAAGAATGGGAAACAAACAGTGACAAATCAAAAATTCACCTGCGAGAGCAGACCATACAACCACATCAGCAACTGACAAACTATAGTCAACTAGGAAAGTTCGGAGAGTTAGATGATTGTCAGCTTGCCTACATGCATTCTCAAATTGAGAACCAGATGAGAAAAGCAAAGCATAATCAAGCCACTTATCAATCTGCAAGGAAACGGTCTAGAGAGTGATAAACAAAGTGTATTTTTTTTTAGAAAAAAATGGTTTCCCTTATAAACATGAAAAGCGAAAACTGCTAGTCCCGCTCATCCAAATCCATTCAGCCTGATAATCACCTTTCAGAACCGTCAAATTAGACTTTCTTAGAATTGTTAGACGAGAAGGAATGAATAAAGCGTTTAAAATTAGACGAGAGCTTTTTGCCACATCTCTTAATGCTTGTTAGAATTGTCTTTGTTGCAGCTGCATCAACTGCGGCCTTTGCAGTCCAGAAAAGGGAAAAAGCATAAGCGTCCTGTAAAACCTCCAGGTATCAGCATTATGCATTTCGTGTTATATAAAACATCCTGAAAAGTGAGGTATAATCAGAATAAATATACAAAACTTGTGAAATATTCGTAAGTTTTGTATTTTTATTCTGGTTAGATAAATAAGTCATGACAAAACTGTCCAAACACTGGCACTGTGAAAGAATTCGATAAAGAAAGACATGAGCATGGTAGTATCATTCAATAGAAGAACCAGGTATGTGAATTCAATCTAATGCAGATTATGTATAATCATATGTTTTACATCATCTACTCTATTCATTGAATGAATTAGACTTTTAAACCAGATTATCTAATATTTCGGATCAGTTAATACATTTAGCCTACATATGGCAGCAAAAAATTTGTGAAAATGTATTGACTGATCTGGACTACATTTGTTAATTAAAATGCTCAAATCTTCTGATGAATCTCGATTTTCAACCAGAGAAGATGTTTCTCAAGGTCACCCAATATTTATCAGTATAAAATACCTAATCCTTTGGCAAAGACAAACAAATATTTTCCTTCTTGTTTGACTTATTGTAGTGATGCAACTGTATTCTCTGAATCAAAATATAGTAGGCGGAGGAAGAAGAAGAAGAAAAGGAAGAAGAAGAGGAAGTCAAAAATTTTCAGCAATTTTATAGCTACATCCACCAAAGACGATGAAGAGTTACTACCCGAATTTGAATCTCTTCTTTTAGGAGAGATCGATTTCCCACTACCCGACTCAGCCTATGATGACTACAAAAGCCACGTCCTAATATGACATAGAGATAACAAACTATGCATTAGAAGTCGAAAGATTACGCACCCTTGTTAAAGAACTCGAAGATTGTGAAGTCAAGCTCGAAGGTGAATTACTTGAATATTACGGTCTTAAAGAATAAGAATCAGACTTCACCGAGTTGCACAAACAACTGAAACTGAAGATAGCTGAAGCGGACATGTTAAACATAACAATCAATTTAATGCAAGTGGAGAGGAAGAAGTTACAGGAAGAGGTGGTTGCAGGTGTCGTAGCAAGAAAAGAATTAGAGGTTGCAAGGAACAAAATAAAGGAGTTGCCAATAAGTAAGTCATATGTGTGATAACAAAGATATTATTAAAATAGAGGAGGGCACGGAGGGATGGAAGGTTGTGGGAGGTAAGGGGAAGGTCAGGGCGGTTGGTGAGGCTGGCCCTTCCGGAGTTGGAAACCCTAGGTGGAGAACAAGAGTGGAGCATCCAGGTCAGGCGAAATTGAATCAGGGTGCTGGATTCAGGGCTTTAAAAGACACGCTTAATGTATAAGCAAAGATATTGGGGGCTGCTCTAAATAATCTAAGGGGCAGGAAGTTTAACCAGGCATCAGATCTTGGGTGGAAGCTCTTGGAGCAAAAACAAAGATTAATGAAGAAATTCAATTCCTATCCCCTCTGACAGATGAAGAAGGTGCCTTTGCAGAGATAGATGATAAAGACTGCCAATATGCAAACATTACGTGGAAAAATTCAATTGATCTGTATATGGTAGGCAAACGCCCATATTTTGTTCGCTATAATGCCTATGTGAAGAGGGAACGGTGACCAAAAGGGAGGTGGGAAGTGTCTTCAAGAGACAATGGGTTTTACTTAGTTAAATTTGAATTGGAAGAGGACTGCTTTAGAATATTAGATGGTGGCCCTTGGTTCATGGATAGCCACCTTATTTTCATGAGAAAGTGGACAGCGGACTTCACTTTGGCGAAGGATATGTTGGTTACATATCTGGCTTGGGTTAAGCTTCATAATATAGATTCAGCCTTATGGAGCGCTAAAGGTATAAGTAAATCGCAAGTACTATCGGTCGCCCAATTGATATGGATGAGAACACTAAGCTAATCAAAAGACTAGACTTTGCTAGAGTGTTGGTGGAAATTAAGGCGACCTCCGAGTTTCCTTATTTGGTCAGAGCAAAAGACATAGCGGGTAACATATATAAACAAGTTGTTGAATATGAGGCAGTGCCTCCAACGTGTAAGTTTTGCAACTGCTTCGGACATAAATCTGATATGTGTGATAACAAAGATAAGGCATGAAGTGGGGCGAGTAAACTCTACACAACAGGCTACAGCCTTAGATGAAAGTAAGTCATCAGTAGACCAATAATTAAATATTGAGGAGAATGTAAGAAAAACGAATAATTATAAATCTGAACAACTCAAATCTAGTAAAAACATTACTATTCAAAGCAACAAAAGCTCAAGTCCTGTTCAAAACTACAAGGAATCAGGGAATATAACAATCATTACTGAAAACTCAAGTTCTACTACAAATAATACTACTGAACAACCTATCATATAAGAAGCAAAAGATTTCTCAACTGCTGAGGCCGCCGATGCGGTTGCCTCGATCGCTGCCAGCTCAGAATTTCAAACTCCTCTCGATGTCACTCAGGAGACCGTGGAAGACCTGAATAAGATTCATTTTGACATTCCTGAAGCTGCAGATATAAATTCGGATGAAGAATACGTGTCAAGAAAATACACTAAAATTAATGATCAATACGAGGAACAGTTTAGCATTATGCCGAATAATGAAAAGAGCAGAGATAAAGGAGCGGCTCTGCTCGGAATTTGAGGAGCATTTCAAAAGAGTTTATTAATGTCAGTAATGTGCTGGAATGTTAGAGGCTTGAACTTTGACACTTGGCAGCTGGACTTGTTCAACCTCAAGTCCAAGAACAGACCTTCTATTTTTGGGAATTTTGGAAAATAAATTTGACAATGAAAGTGTGGAGATGTTTGAGAATCTCCTAGCATTAACTGGCATTCTCTACATAACAATTCGAATAACTTGAAGGGGAGAATATTGGTTATATGGGACAGTCAAGTGCTGTGTGGGACTTATCTCTTAAATGCTCTAGCGATCAACACATAACAGTTCTAGCTTCTAATTTAGGTGGTCTTGTTATGTACTTCACTTTTGTGTATGCTAACAATTGACAGTCGGTCAGGAAGGACCTGTGGGAGCAGTGAGTGGCTATATCTAAAAATATAGACAAAGCATGGCTTGTGGTTGGCGATTTCAATGCTGTGCTCAACCCAGATGAGAAAAAGAGAGGTCTTAAATATACGTGGCAAAGCGAAGAGGTTTCTGTCAGTTGGATAGGGTTTTGACAAGGAAGTTAAATATGCATATGAAACGGGGGAAAAAATATATCTGTAGACTACATAAGCTATTGATGTACGTTAGTACATGATACCGTACCAATTTACCTTTAGATGACCTCTCTAGTGGAAGACCCATTTACTAATCTCAGTAATGAATTGTCATTACCAGACTTCTCATACCTATACAGTGAAAGTATTCTATTGTAACTATATCTAATCCAACATGAAAATTGTACTACTTTTTTATGAAGCAAGTATTTAGGATAACTCCAATTCTTCATATATGAATATGGTTGAGTTTGTTAAATCATGGAACCTTCATCCATTGTCAAGCATCTTAAAAAACACTAACATGATTACCATAATGCATAGCTTTCAGCTCGTTTTTTCCATTACTCTCTTTGTTACTGACTTTCTGATGCACATGTTACGTTAATTATGCTAAACCCTACGAGCCTCGCTATAATCTACCAACCATTTAAAATATCAGCCATATATTTAATGTTCCATGATCATGGATAAAGTCACGGTATTTATAAGCATCTTAACAATTTCAAGGAATGGGAATAGATAATACAAGAAAAGAGTCACGGGTCCATGTTTTTGATGTTGTTATACAAAAAGTCCATGTAGAAATGAATATGTAAATTTGGTCTCTATTTTTCAAAAATAAAAAAACGCAAAGTGTCTTGCACTTTTCTGATAGAAAATGCAAGATAACTTGCACTTTTCTAATTTTGAAATATTTTTCAAAAATTTTCGAAAATTTTAAAAATTTTGAAAAGCACAAGTTAACTTGCACTTTCTATCAGAAAAGCGCACAAGCTAGTTTGCGCTTTCTAATTTTGAATTTTTTTTGAAAATTTTGAAAATTTTAAAATTTTTGAAAAGCGCAAGGTAACTTGCGCTTTCTGATTTTGAAAATTTTGAAATTTTAAAAAGCGCAAACCAACTTGCGTTTTCTGATTTAGAAAAAACAGGGACTTAATTTACATACTTATTTCTACAGGGACTTTTCTTGTAACACCATCAGAAATAGAAACTTTTCGTGCAAAGCACCTAGATAATATCTAGGTTTGGAAGCCAGTTTCTTAAAAATTGCACATTTGAACATCATTTTTTTCTTTTCATTGTTTTTTTGGACTATCCTAGGAAAACAATAGTACAAGCATACATCAATAAGGTAAAGCATATATTACTTACTTATTTGAGGTTCTAGACTTCTACACAGCTTATTTCAAAAATCTAAAATGGCCAACGACTCATTTGAAAAATGGAGTAACAAAGAAAAATAAATGAAAATGAACTAACAATATACAGAGTTATACACACATATTGCTAAACATCTCCAAAGAACCAGAAATCACAATGCGAGCATTGTTCCTAGCCTGCGAATTATGAACAATGCATTTTCAGCATAGAAAAATACCACAAATATAATAAAATCAAAATATAAGCCTATGAATATTGGTTGTGCTGTATAGTCAACTATACTAACATGACACCAATGCCGTAAAACCTACTAAGAGTCTACTATAGTCCTATTATAAAGCTGATTAAAGTATATTATATAAGTCAAGGAAATTTAACATTTAGAAGTTGTTTAAATGCAGTAAAGAAATTTAACGGTTAGATGTATATTATATAATATAACATATACTTTATTATATGTATCCTTTGAACAGCCTCTACTGTACATGTTTTATCCGAATACATAACCATGACTTCTTTAGGGGAAGAAACACTAGTCAATGTTAGATGATACAATTGAAATGAAAGTGGTTGAATTCTCAAATGAAACAAAATTATAAAATGTCACATGTGAAAGCAGGCACACAGTTTCATAAAGGAAGGTCCAAAATTAAATGAGGTAGGGGTGCATGATTCGGGAAGAAAACACGAAACTTATTTAGATCTCAATATCTTCAAAATAGAAACTCCAATAGCGATGCTCATCAATGACAAAGGAAAGAAAAACAAAACTTAGTTCAAAAAACCAAACAGAAGCCTTGGTCAGAGCAGTGCAATAAATTCTGCAATATAATACGTCGTTACCTATACTTGTGATGGAATAAATAATATGTTTCTGATATTAAATGAACATCAATATAAGTCTTGCAAGAAATATTACCTACACCGCCGTCAACAAACAGCTTTAGATTCTAAAAGCTTATACCGGCAAGTTGTCTTGTGACGACCGGCCTTTTGGACCCTTAAAAATCGACACTAATACATCCATTGTATCTCATGCCAAGAAATCGAATGTCGAAAATCCCGATTGTTAGGGGGAAAGAAAAACAAAGATAGAAGAAGAAACAGAAACAATAATATAGAATCTCACAATCGCAACGGAACAATATATAATAGATAATAACATATCTTTATACAAAAAGAGTTATAATTGTTATTTATACATAACACCATCAGAGTACAACAAATTAACAACTCAATATTGGACAGTTATAATAACTTGTCATCACCAGTGCTGACTACACAGTCTAACATACACAGCGGAATATAATCAAGTACGTGGAATATGTCTCTGTCATCCGCCTCATCTCCTGAGCTTCATAGCATCCTAATCTGAATCTGTAATACTCGATTTGACCCGAGCATTATAATTAAATAACACCCGAGTTAGTCTGGAAAACCAACGTGAGAAAACACACTCAATTTGAATTATTAAAGTTATCAAAATTCTTTGAAAAACAAAGGTATCTCGTAAGACCACGTCACACATAAACACGACGGGTTTTTCTCTTACGATAACCAAAACATTTTATATCAAAGTCATCTGATATTATAATAGTGTAACGACCCACATTTTTGATCGTTCAAGTCAACAAAACATACACACATGCCGACTCAACCAATCCAAAATACAGATAGTTATTGGGGTTAAATAAGAAAAGAAAGAACAGAAACAACTCAGAATCTCGCAGCGGAAGGAACAAGATATAATAATAAAATAACAGTTCATGAAGCTGTTAAATAAATAAATTTGATTATTATTATACATCATAAATCAGAGTTACATACATATCAGAGATAATACAACAATGCAGCGGAAAAATAATACAGTAGTAGAATACAAATGATATAATACCAAACTCCGTCTTCGTCCTCCAGAATAGATCTTCAACCTTATCTGAAATGCTCAGGCTGACCCGAGCGTAATGAAAAGACAAAACACTCGAGTCAGGACTAAAATATCTCATGTAAGTTAAATCGAATAAGTGAATATGAGTTTGACGGCGTCGGAGATGTTTACGGGTTTTACACACCTCCTATCCAGTATTTAACGTGCGTGCATTAACTTAAGAGATGTTCATGATTTCCATCTCCTAAGGATCTGTTAAACTATCTACTATGTAATAGAATACGATATATACAATAATGTCTATCATAAAGTAAAATATCATTCCTAGTGTTAAGCCATGGCCCATTCCACCCTTAACACAGTTTATAAATGTCATAGTCTATACAGCACCGTAAGCCCCACCGTAAACTAGTGGTTATCAAAGGGTACCCCATAGGTATAACACAAATCAAAATCGTAGTGGTCGCGAATAGGATAATCAGTATGACAAGGTACATGAGGCGATACCAACTAGGATACTAGTAGTTACGTGATCCGGACTGATGTTGAGCATAGCAGCTACTACCCCAACACCGCGAAACAACACTCCCATAATCGAGGGGTGCACCCAAATCGAATCACAAAAGTAATAGACATGGTAACGGAGAAGTGTGTCCGCTAGAGGTGGCAAACCTCAATGGCCCGGCACGGCTCCTGTTTTAGTCATGTCAGGGGTCATCCAATATCGTTCTCTTTCTTCAGTCAACGCGTTCATCAAACCATCCACTTCATTATGGATCAACACTCCACGTATATTAGTTATTAAAGTGGTTTTCGGTATCGACAGAGAGTATGTCCATATCCGATCCCGGACTCTTCAATAACTACGTAATTATTACACCGATGGCTCTTTTACATTTTCAAAATCAATTCATAATTGATTATCAAAAATATCACATTCGCTTCAAAAATCAAATCCATTTCAAAATCATCATATCTACTCAAAATATACGATTTCATTTCAAAAATCATTTTCGCCTCAATATCTCATTTCAATTTCAAAATCGTTTCGAATTTCAGTTTAGGTTGCAACTTCATTTAACCCAATTCGTATTTAAATCCAAGATTTAAATATAAACATTTCACCTTATTGACCAGCTTGAAATTTTGGAAAATAGTTATATTTCAAAACCGACATATCATTGCCATTTCAAACCATATCAATACGATATCACTTTCACTTCAAATAAATCCATTTCCAAAATCATATCACATTCCGAAGTTATACCGCTTTCGAAATCATAAGTCTTTAAAAATCAAAACACTTTGGAAATCAAAACCTTGAAATTCATAACACTTTGAAATCATAGCTTGAAATCATAACATTTTGGAATCCTAACACTTCCCTCTTAAACAGTTTAGATATTAAAATTTGTATATATAGAAAAATAGTTTATACAACAAAATGGTTTATATAAAATAGTTATAAGTTAAAATAGTTTATAATAAAATAATTTATATTGAAAATGATTTATATTAAAATAATTTATATTAAAATTTATAAGGTAAAATATAAATAGTTTTAGATATAGTTTAAAATACTTTATATAACAATAGCTTCCTCAAATTTCACAAATCGATTCACATAAACTCGAATTCCAAAATTAAAATTTAAATCAAATCTCAAATCATCAATTTCAACTCGATTCAGCTTCTCAATAAACCATTTCAAATTATTAATTTCAAATACATATTTGAACCACAAAATAAGCCATTTCAATTTCCATATATCTCAAAGCTTTAAATATTCACATTTCAAAACTAAATTTGATAATTCCATTTATATCTCAATTTAATTTCAATTCAATTCCAAATTAATTAAATCTCAATTTCAAATTAAATTTCAATTCGAAACTCAAACTTGAAATATCATTTCATATAAATTTTCTTAAAAATATTCAGAGTTCGATTAAAAGTCCAATCTTTTAAAACAAATCAACTTTCTAAAATTTACGCCGTATTTCAATTTTTTCTTAAAATCTAAACTTCGAATAATTAAACCATTTCATTTACCAAGTTTAAATTCCAACATCTCGAGCTTCAATTCAAAATAATTCAATTTCCATGAATTGGATTTTATTCTTAAAATCAATTCATTTAAATAATTTCAAAACAACTTTTAAAATAATTTAATTTAACCAACCCGGTGTCCGTATATATTTTTCTAACCTATGGCCAAGTGGATAATTATTTCAATTTTAATTTCAAGGATGGATATATATCATTTCAATCCAAAAGGATGTCATAGGTATATCATTTCAACCTATTCCTTAATTTATTCGAAATGATTCAGTTTACAGTTTTATATGCAATAAACAATATACATGATGATAGCATGATATATCAAAATAAATAAACAACCAATATCGACCAATAGCGTCCATCCCAACCAATCAACCATAAAGCCAATAACATTCACAACAATTTTATAATTATCAATATCGAGTAATATACTGCCAATTTAAATTTAAATTTATTTTAACGGTCAATTTAAATTCTATCAATTTATTCATATATCAATACAGATGATAATTAAACCTAGCAAACAACAACCAATAAATTTCATATCACTTCAGAATATAAATTTAACTAACAAAAATTATTTTAGTCAATTGTGAGCGTATAAATACTCACCTTGAGTTTTCAATTTCAAATCAAATCGAACGACGTTCGATTTAACCTGAAATTTTAGTTAGCTCCAAACGTCTCCAATCAATTCCATGACGTAGAGCTCGTCACCACGATTCCAACGCAAAAGTTTCGTCCAATTCTGATAACGGAAGAAGAAGTTATGCTATTTTCAAGATTGAATACAAATTTATATAATTAAATTACAAATTCTCTTTTTTTTATACCAGAAGCACATCCAGCCGTACATCGCGAACAACAGATCTGGGCCACAGATTCGCTCCTTCTTCCATCTCTCGTACGCAACCACCAGGAGCACAAAACCCATCGCACACGTTCATTCCATGATGGTCGCACCTCCAATCGACGTCCAGAGCTCGATCAGAGACTCTCTACACGTGCGCCTCCACACCATGCACCACCGACCCCAGTCCCAAGGAGCTCGGCCCCCTAAATCACTCGAAAACTGCGAACAATCGCAGCCCAAACGCACGCCAAAACCCCCGCCTTCACTACGAATCAGGCGATCTCCACCGTTGATAACGAAGAGCTCTGCGCGCTCTTCGACTTCCCTGTTGATGCCGAGTCGCGAAACTAAGCGGATAAGGAGATAGTCGAGGAGGAAGAACAATGTTTCTCGGCCATTGAATGAATAAGTGGCGGCCGAGGATGATGCACTAGGGTTTGCTGAGAGAATGCGTATATATACGCGTATAACTAATTAATTAAATATTATTTTCAATTTTAACAGCGTTTTCAAACGAACTCCAAAATAGACGTGCCGACAGGCGTTTGTAATGTTTTACCCGCATTCCGAACACAATGGAACGTGTTTCGGAGGCTAATTTGATCGTATGTGGAAGATATCTTTTTGAATCGAATTAAAATATTAAATTCGATATTTATTTCAACGCGTTTCAAGTTCGCACGGCCAAACGGCAAGTCCGATTGCTACGAAAATCGAAACCTTACAATAATTCACTGTTACGGATCCGATGAAACTGGTTTCGTCGAAATCCGAGATAGTTGTAAAAATGGCTATTTCTACTGTTTAATTTCAATATAAAATTCCCAATTTAAAATTATTAACTTTTAAATCAAATTTCAATTGTTCACAAATTTCATTTTAAATTTCACAGTAATTAACAATCTTTTACAATGCAGTTTTCCATTATAAATCCAGTATAAAAGATTACATTAGATTCAGCGTTCAATTATATCGTAATTCCAATTGAATTCTTTTATTTCGATTTACACTTTCATTATTGAATCAACCATTTACTTATACATTATTATCAATAGTTTATAATTCATTTACTTTCATTTTCTTCAGCTATCGTCTTATTTAAATTCACAGTAATATTAAATTACATTCATTTACGTTGATTTCAATATTATAACTTCAATATTAAATGTAACATTTTATTTATTTCGCTGTTTACAATCAAATTCAATTCGTTTCAATTACTTGTTACACTCAAATTTAAATCTTTACTTACGTTCAATTACAAGTTAACATCCTTATCAAATTACAGTTTCAGTTATTATCTGATTTCAATCAACTGTAATATTAAGTTACATTTATTTATATTAGTTTCAATAACATAAACTTCCACTATTAAATCTACCATTTTATTTATTCTTTGTTTACAATCATAACCAATTTGGTTTACAATCAAATTCAATTCATTATTTACATTCAATACAAGTTAACATCCATATTTAATTTACAAATAAGTTATTTCAGAATTCAGTTTTGTATTTTAACTTGTAATTCACATTTAACAACACAAAATTATATTTCCTTCGGATTTTTATCTAAATTTTTTTATTTTAATTCGTATTTTTAAAGTGTTAAAAATACGGGTCGTTACAAATAGTGTCTATAGAAAATAGCTGAAATGCTTACATCTCATGTTTCAGCATAGTTGGGCACAATCAAAACTGTACATGCTCGTATTGGAGAAAGGATTCCATACAATGACTAGGCACTGGGGTACCACCTATCACAGTACACGTCTAGAAAAATGTACCGAGGACCTCGCTGGGATCCCTATAACACAAGACCGTCCTATCCCTAACATGGATAGTACCGAATATGTTACCACCCCGGGTGTTCCCACCCATATCGAGAGCTCTTTTCCCATGCACCACAGTATCCATAATTTGTAATATATCCAAGGTATCTAGAAAGGTGATAAAATACCCTAATTGGGTGCGACCCACTTAGCCTTGCTGCATCTCCCCTGATTTTCAGTCATTCCGGTTGATGAGTCTTGAGGCCACGATTACCTTTTTAAGGAATTTCACTTAAAATGCTCACTGTCCTCCAATGACAATGTGCTGAAAGCATTCATCCATACAAGTCCGTTCTGGGTCTGAACGAAACCGAAGGAACTATTTCTACTACATCCATTTTGGAATCGTCCTCAGGATTAGTAGCGATTATCCCTTGCACTTCAATGCTCCATCTATAATTCCATGCTCTTGTCTTCACTTCGAAAACGTATTCGTTGGATCGAAGTGTTTTCGGATAATTTATCTGATCCCGGTCTCTTCGAAACAACATTCAATATTTTTGGTAAACTCTACCCCGGTTCTTTAGGAACTAAACAGTCGAAAATAAGATTGGAGATCATCTCCTAACCTTTAGTGGACGAATTTTTTTATCATCGTCCTCGAAGAATGAAATGAGTTTATACGTACAGTATAGCACCTTCGATGGTAACTGTACCCCGTGTTTCTCCTAGATATTTCCAAAGTTATGTTTTTGGACCAAAGTTGATAGTCGGTTTTTTAACTATCAAATAAACAATCATTCAGCCAAAGATTCCATTTCCTAGTGGAATCACTAGGTCTTATTTAAGTTAAATTTTAATAAATTAAATCTCTTTATCAAAAGGTATATACTTATCTCACCGGAATAAGTATATTCACAAACCATTCCCTTCAAAAATATTTGAAAACTTTTTAAAATAAATATGGAAAGCACCATGCGGTATCAACCATGGATTCGCAGCTTAATGATTACGTCTCTATCCCAGAGAAATCCAAACTTAGCTGCAGGCAATCTCTACCTCCGATTTCACCATGAAAGTATACCATTACTTTCCGAAAACTTATGTAATAATTAAATATACTTTTAAACAATTAAAATAATTACATAACTTTGAAACAATGATTAATTATGATTTTTAATAAAATTCTAATTGATTCACAAGACCTGTTTATAAAACTTATAATTCATTTTGACAAATTTAAAAATATTTAAATAACTAACTTTCTAAAATATTTTTATGCTAAAACATTTTTAAATTACCTAGCTTAATAATTAAAATCCTCTTTTTAAAACAAACTCAATTTCTTGATAAAATATATTTTCCAATTCCAATATAACCAATCTAATATTTATAGATCTCCTCTCGATTTATCACCAACCGATTTACGTCCCCAATTTCATAAATCCCTTTTTCACATTTCCAAAAGTAAATCTATCATTCCTTTTTAAACCAATTTACCCATCTCATTATAAATTCTTACCATGAATTTATATCTTCAATTTATCAAATGATAATCGTTTCACTTTATTTATAAACATTGTTTATAAATCCCATTGTTTCATTTCCAGTTTACAACAGTTTCACATCACTAAATTCCTTTAAAATTTCTTTATAATCGATTTCTAAATTAAATTCCATTTACAAATCAATTTTCTTAAATAACCTAAACTATATTCCATAACCAATCAAATCTCAATTTTTCTTCTATTCCATAATTTAGAAATCTTATCGAAGATCTAGTATAACCAATTTTATATTTATTCCCAAATTCCGTTTTATTTCTCCCAATCTATTTTAAATCTCGATTTTTAAAACCTTTTATATTTAAACAAGTATCACTTAAGAATTATTATTTAAAATTCTTTATATATTTTATTCCAAAATCTCTATTTACAATGTCCCGAAATAATCAAGTACAAATTTAAAGTCAAACTTTTTATTTTATCCAAATCAATTTCTTTAACTAATCAAAATTCTATATAAACATTTTGCTTCCAAAATCTTTTTCTTTCTTTTATTTCTTTTCAAATTCAAAACATATATATGTTTATGGTATTTTAAAATACCAAAATCTAGGCCAGTGCTACCATAGATTCCAATAAATTCAAATCACACAATAACCTATCATGGCTTTTTCAAACATATCATATATCACTATATATGAAATTAAATTCAACATTTTTGAGGACTCCAGTTGGATCTCGCCAACCTGTTTCCCTGCAACCACAGATATTAGATAACATAAAATACCAATCCCACTTCGAGACGGGATATCGCGGTAATATAGGGTCATCCGCTATTATGCGGGGCGCATAAGGTCTCATCTGCTCCAATAGGCAGAAATATATATCCAACTACTAATATATATACTACCATATATATAATATAACATCCAGTTGATAAATAAAATTATCAACATCATCCAATCAACCAATAAATAATTTTTAATTGCTATAAATTTATCCAATCAACCAAATTGAGTGAGATTTACTCACTTTGATTTTTATTGTCGCTTACGCGTTCTGGTTTCGAATAAATTCAAACGCGTTTGAATTTATCTGAAAATTCTACAAGCTCAGATCTCGACCAATCCAATTACATGTTGAAGGATTCGCCAATACAAATCCAACGCGACTTAACGCGTTGGATTTGGATCTAAAATGAATGAGATATGATATTTATAAGTATTGGAAATTTAAATTAACACTTTATATATAAATACTTAATTTTCCACTCAAAAGTTCTTACCCAGCCCAACAAGGTCAAACCCGGCCCAACACTCCTCTTCTTCCCCCTCTCCTCTGTTTCTTTCCTCACTGATACGTGCACAGCAAAACCAGTTATGGCCGTGCACGAGCTTCAATGACACCTTAATCCACTCGACGAAACCACAAATTCGTGACTGCTGCCTCCTCACCATGACAGTGACCATGTCGCCCCCTAACCTCCGACCGCACCCTCCAATATTCCTCCTTTAGATGCCAAAAGACCACATGAACTCGATTCCATCCTCCCCTTAGCAAAACGTCGACCACATCAGCTAGAATCCCAAACCCTAATTCTGTTGAACACAGCAAAACTGTCGGCCTCCTCCTCATGAAACCGCACCCCACAAACACTATAGCAGGTTGAAGCTCTAAGCCAAACTCAATTTTTAAAACCAATTTGGTATTTTTTTTTATTTTGTAATTTGAGAGATTTTGATTTTTAAACTTTGTTTCATTCTTTTCTTTAATGTTCTATTGCGTGTAGTTGATATAAGAGAAAAGAAAGAGGCATGTTATAGAAGGGACAGTAGGTGGCTGAAAATGAAAGAAAAGAAACTGAAGTGAGGGGTTGACTAGTCAATATATTAATTTAATCTCAAAATACCTCGATTTACGTAACTAAAATTTCGAACCCCTATTGAGGCGTGCCGCTAGGCGTTCATAATGTTATACCCCTATTCCAAACGTAATGGAAAAGGTTTCAAGTTCTAGTTCGATCGTATGGAGAAGATAGCTTTTTGGACCCAATTATTATAATTGAATTTTCGATATTAAATTCAACGCGTTTATATCCCATGCGACCAAACAATAACTCTAAACGCTACGAAATTTGAAATCCCATAATAATACACTACTACGGATCCAATGGAACTAGTTTCATCGAAATTTGAGACTGTACCCTGGAAGGCTATTTTTACTCGTCGATTTATACAAGTTATTTTTAAAATCGAACAAATCACTTTTAAATTCAAATTTTAAAGTTTTATTATCTTCCTTCTTATTAATATAAATTTTATAAACCTTTAAATTATTTTTATCAAGCTTAAAACTTAAGATTCAATTATTTAAATAAAGTGCAATTATTAAATTATCCAATAAATCATTATATTTGAAATCCAAGTTAAAAATTAACCTTTAAATATTTAAAATCAATTAAATATTCCAATTCAAATAACCAAAATTCTAGGTCATTACATGTCTATCCTGAAACAAATTCTTAAATGTTCTTTAAATCTATAAATCCATCAGTTAATTCTAAAAATTACCATTAAGTGTTCAAAATTATAGATCATGTTTACTTAATTGCAGCTTTACAAGGCATAATCATGAAAATTAACACATCAATTATCTATTTATTTTTCTACAATCGATTCTTTTGGCCAAGTTAATGCTAAACCATGACCCACCTCAATTAAATAACTGAAATCAAGAGAAAGAAATCAACTATAGTCAAAATGATTTAATTCATTGGATTTAATTTATCATTTATACATATATAATAAGATTTAACCCAAGTACTTTTATTCAGACATGAATACACTGCATATAATTGCCTAAAGTTCCGTTGAATTGAAATAAGCATAAAAGATGAAGTTTCATATATCACACACAATATAAGTAATGAAATATGAATTTAACGATGATGAATAAGAACATAATTTAACTTGGATAAGTGGATTAATCATATAAATAGGTGTGCAATTATACCAAGAAGATACCTTTATAATAATTTCATGCTTTATTTAATAATTTTCAGCTTATGATATAATCTTTCTAGAAAGTCAATTTGATAGCTAAGTTGCAAAGAAACTTACCTGTAGCAATATAATATTGTATTTTTGTGGTGAATCAAAGCAAGTGTACCAATTGAACATAATTTAATATTGAATTTTCAATGCAGATTCTAGAATTATGTGTTTAACTACCATATCTAAAACGAAAAATTCCTAATGTTATATCTTAAATAGATTTAGAAATTTTTTTTAGCATTTATTCAATTTATAGGATTATTTTGCAAAATTTTACTAACCGATGATATGCTACATTTGTCAAATTGATTTTAAAATTAAAAAAAACTTGCCAAATCATTTTAACAATAAAATAGCTTAAAATTAGAGAATTAATCAAATTTAATGTTATAAATAAGTAAGATTAAATTATTGCGTAATTCCTTACTAAAATCAACTTAAAATATAACATATTCGAATCTGCACGTATGATAAAAAGATAATTATATACAAGGCATTGCTTTTAAATTTACTGTTTTGACATAAACAGGCATATCACACTGATCAAAATAAATCTTAATGTAAATGCATGTAATTTTATTATTATTTATTTTTCTGAATCAAAGGACGGGACCAATCCCAGCCTATAAATATATTTATAACATCAACGACAAGTATATACAAGTACCAGATTACAAATTATTAACCAGCTAAGATAACATACAAACACTGACTATAATAGCCAAGACAACTTATAAATATATATCAGCCATGCATTTCATCAAACACCAAACATTCGTGTTTAATAATGTATGAATTACAAATCAAATGAATATACTATACATGTAAAATCTCATCCATCAAATAATGTATGAATGACAAATCAAATGAGTATACTGAAACTAGGTTTTTTATAGTGTTATATATGTGCTATATAATCCACATAATGCTCTTGATGTCATATTTTAATTTGGCAACATACCCCTGAATCCTTTGTACCACATCATCACCTTACTTTTAATGCTTACATAAATTCGATTTATTAATTATGAGATAAAAAATCATTTGAAAGGTCTATATGATTACCATTTATAATACAAAATAGATATGCACAAGACTTTTGTAGACTAAATTCATGCCATAAAAAACCCATTCAAAAATTAAAGCAACATGTCTTCTATTCATTTATACAAATAAACCTTTTGCACTTGTATAATGCACGGGCTTACATAACATCAAAACTGAAATGGCTTCCAACCAGAGCATCAAATTTAATAAAAAAAGAAGAGAAAAATAGTGTATATAATTAACAATAAAAATAAGAATCCAAAGACACTTTATTCTAACATCAACAAAAAAGAAAAATACATTAAAAAAACATAGACCTGGCTACTGCCAATTGGAAATTGGAAAAGCAGAATCCCATTAGATTGAACAGACTTACCATTTGCTTCAAAATTATCCCACATACGCAAATCCCTAATGAACCCAAAATGAAGTCAATAATTTACCATTGGATTTTAAGGATTGGAAGTTGGTGGAATCATCGTCACATTCTAGGGTTTGCGTGATTCCTCGATCAACCATAGCGAATTTGGGCCATGTAATCAACATTAAAATATTTTAGTGTTTGGGAGATGGTGGAATCAATGTCAATTTGGTGGCGGAACCAACAAGTAGAGTGATTAAGGAGTGGAGCGACGTGGAAAAAAAATGTTAAGGAAACGATTTAAGGAGTGGGGTGGAACTATGTTTTAGAAGTGGAGAGATATTGAGACCGATATTTTTGTGTAACAGTAGAGCGCATTAAAATGAAAATAGATGGGGCTGTAAAAAATTTGGCAGGGTTCAAACTAAATAAAATATACTGAAAACACAATATAGTAGCACTCAGCAATTAAACGCTACCAATAAATTCAACTAAAAGCAGGTTTTCTTGCAGTGTTAATTAGCAACTAAAAATATTTTGGGGTTTATGGCTAATTAATATCTAAAGGTGATGTCATGGGTGATGGCATAGAAGATATTTTGGAGTAGGGCATTTTGGCAAGACTTAAGGGAGAAGTAAAAAAAAGAATGATGTGTAAATGTGTGCACATTGGGGGGTTGCTTTGGCTGGTCCCTAGGAAGTTTGGAGGTAGTATTTACCTCCTGTAAACACTTACAAGTATGCACATTAGTTCACTAAATCATTGGCCTAAGTTGTGAACAAAAATGACTTCTTCTACATGCTCTTCTCTTTACTTTCACTTTCTAAAATCAACTCTGAACACATCAAAACTTCATCAATCTTTGTAAAATGCCTTAGAGTATCAAGGAAACATGGAAAATCAATTCAAAATTAAAGGAAGTTGAAAAAAGTGGAGATCCTAGCAAGGCCGTGATCAATAAAGTGAAGGGAAAGCATGACCAAGAGCTTGTGGAGGCTAAAGGTTGGATCTTTGAATATTTGGTGTTGGTAGGAAGTGTTCATGAGGCTTGTGATCTGTTGTAGGATTATTTGGGGTGAGTTTACTCAACATTTGACAATATATATTGTGTATGCATGTGTGCTTGAATATAAAGTTAAGTATTGAACTAATGAAGTCATAACTTTGGACCATACTTGCTTTTGAAAGCAAATGATAACTCTATATTGTATATCTTCACTTCTACTACCCTTTACAATATTTAACGTGGCCTTGACTTTGTCTTTACATGTTTGGCTTGGTTGAGTGTGGCATTGAAGTACGTTTGAAAGTGCTTGAAGCAAGAAAGGTCGCTATAAGTGCATTTCGAAATCCCTTATGTTTAACTTGTGTTAAATGTTTATGTGTGAATATATTGTGAAAATATATAATTTTGTTGTGCTTTATACTTATAGTAGTGTATAGGACTATGGGGAAATGGTTTCAAAAGTTATAGAACTTGTAGAACAAAGTTGTAAAAGTTAGTAAGTGAAAATGTCGCTATAGATACACTTTGTAAATGCCGTGCGTTCGGCGATTTTTAATATGATTTTGAAAGACATCCTTATGGGTTTCTTGACTTTTTTATTAAGTGCTATATATTCAATACTTACTGCAAAACAGTTGGAGTTTAAATCATTTTAAAAACTGGTTAAACGAAGTTGCAAAAGTTAGTAGCGAAAAGGTCATTATTTGAGCATTTTGTAAATGGCTTATTTTTTAGAATTTTTAATACTATTTTAGAAGATATCCTTAAGGGTTTCTTTGCATGGTTTTTAAGCACTCTAAGTATGGCACTTACCCTAAAAATTTCATATCTTAAATCATTTATTTGAGTGGAGAAATCTGGCCATAAATTTCATGCTTTTTCTAAAGTGCTCTCCGTCCATTATCTTTTATAGCACCTATATATATGATGTCTTTGGCCTTGTACAACACTATTTGGTGTTTATGTTGTTTTAAGCCACTTTTGTGGTTTTAAATGTCTTTAAAATGATATTTAAATTTATTATTTTTATGAGATCATTTTAGGGATGTTTAATAGCAGGTTTTAAAATATTTTATAAGTGGTTTCAAGTTTAAATATATTTTTGATAACTATTTATGAATTTTTAAGGTAAATGGTTTTAATATAAAACATGTTTTTTTAGATTTTTGTTTAATTCTGAATATATTATTTTTAAGTAATATTTTATATGGACATTTACAATGTATTTATAGGTATTTTAAAATTTACATATATAAGATTGGAAAAGTGAGTTAAGTTAAGTATTTTATAAAAGGTGGTTTTGGTTATAACACTTAATTATAATAAATGGTTTTGAGAAGTAATTAAAAAGTACATAACTTTGCTAAATAAGTGTAGATGTACTTAGATCTTTAAAAAGAATGGTTTTAAAGATAATGGCAAGTATAGATGATTTTGGGTTTATAATAAACAATGTTTTAATAACATTTATTTTTAACCCCTTTGAATATACTTTTGAATATAAGTGAATCTTTAAAAAGGAATGTTTTAAAGATAATGGAAAGTATATAGTGTTTGGGTTTATAGTAAACAATGTTTTAGTAACATTTGTTTTTAACCCTTTTGTCTGTACTTTTAAAGTGGAAAATCTTGTTAAGTGATTTGTAAATATTCTTGTACCTTTGAGATAAATATATGAATACATTTCGAAGTATTGAAAAGAGTATAAATGAATAGTCCTATAGTAGAATACATGTATATATGTTTTACAAAGGTATTTTAAATAAATATATATATAAGTAGAAAAAGGAAGTGAATAGAAGCATAGCGGATTTATACGGCTTGAGATCCCCCAGGGAGAGTTCATTCATATAAAACATCTCTTTCTTTTAGAACATATGAATTCAAGATTCAAAAATATACTGTTTGCTTACTTCTTAAGAAAGTTTTATTTGATAAAACAAGTTTTAAATGTTAAAAGAATTATTATTTCATAAAAGGGGATTAGAAGTCACTTGTGTGACTTAATCGTGCTTTGTGTGTTTACTTATCTATGGAAACTATTTAGTCATGCACTTAACACTAAAAGCCGAAAAAGTAGATTTTTTTCTATCTATGAGAGTCAAGAATGATGTTCAAGTAGGGCTTAGAAGCAAACAGTGCTCTAACCTACCGGCTTCACTTTTGACCGAGGGATGGTGTAAGTTAAGAA
This sequence comes from Allium fistulosum, assembly GCA_030737815.1. Classification (NCBI taxonomy): domain Eukaryota; kingdom Viridiplantae; phylum Streptophyta; class Magnoliopsida; order Asparagales; family Amaryllidaceae; genus Allium; species Allium fistulosum. The sequence continues at coordinate 1,435,617,389 of CM060903.1, forward strand.
GGTCCGAAATGTGATAAGTATCCACGACTTTGTTTCCATATGCGATCGTTCTCATTGTTATTGAATTTGACAAAAATTAATTTACGAGATATCTAAAATAAACACAAGAATTATACGGTACAGTTTCCTCGGTGATGATATACCATACGTATAAACTCGTCTTGCTCTTCTAGAACAAGAAATAAAGAAATCCATCTAGATAGGAGATGATCTCCACCCTTATGCTTTTTTGTTTATTTATGAAAGAAACGGAGTTAAGTTAACCAAAAATCTATCAATTGGTTTTGAGGCATCCGATAAGCGTGGGAATTTACTTATATGAGATGATTCAAAACCGTAACGACTTCAAAACCAATATACATGTTCTATGTTTTGGAAGTAGCTATGATGCTAAATATTATAGAGTTGCAATATTTATCCTAAGGTTAAGTGTAAGGGAGAGGTTAGATTTGACATTTTGAACGATGTTATCGTGTTGTACTGTCTACCTTGAGAATGATTTCAAGAGAGAAGATAATGTTAACATTCGTCGGGGCCTTATGTGGGAGTCCATAAAAGGACTCGTGAACTATTCGAGATGTCGGAATTAATGTAGAGATCTGAGGTCAGCTTGAGATGCTAGAATTCATGGAGAGATTCGAGATCTGTTTAAATGATGAAGATTCATGTGATGAGATTGTGAACATGACTACACCATCGGAAATGGCAAAATTAGAGTAGGATGCATAGCCGGTGGGTTTAGCTAACCCAAGGATATATCAGATATATTCTAGAGATTCTTACAGATTGCTAGCGAGAGTGATGATATTCTATATCACGTGTTAAAGGTGTGAACCATCTATGTTTACCTTATGGTATATTTTATCTAGAGATATACGCTGCTTGGAAGGATATTTCCGACCCTTGTCATGAGGCTCGGTCTTGAGATACTGAGGATACCTCCAACCGAAATCCATATGTGAAAGCACCTTAGCAGGTTTGATTGTATACTGTAACGACCCGGAAATTTCGAACCCGAAATTTCCAGATAGTTACAGTTGGTATCAGAGCGAAGGTTAAGCGAGAACCTTGGCATTGTTGGGATTACTCGTTAAGGATAGGGTCAATGGTACCCTAGAACGAGTTGAGTGTATATATATATATGAGAGCGTGATTGTTATTTTCTTAAGGATTTTAAATGATTTTATATAAGAATATATTTTGATATATAAAATGATATTTCTTTCTAATAAATATTAATGTAATTGGTTGTTAAAATATTGGAATTAAATTAAGTGGTAATAGAAATACAACCAATTTAAAATTGAATGAAGATAAGTTTGAAATGAATTCAAATTGAAATTAAAATCTTGAATTTGTAAAAATGTTATCAAGAATAAAGATAATAATGAATTGGTTTCCAGATATGATAATCTTGGTTATTATCATAAATGGTTTTTGTGTTTAATAATAAAATGTTGTTAATGATTAAGTAAAATGAAATGTTTTAGGAAAGTAAACTTTTAGGTGAGTATGATTTATAAATTGGAATTGAAGATAATTTGAAATTGTGAAATTTTAAATCTAAATCCAGAAAACTTGAAATTGTTTTAAAGGAATTTGTTTTGAGATAAAAAAAAAACCAAGAATGGTTTAAAATTTTAAGTATGACTTGAAGTGTAAAGGGAATAAATATGTATAGATAAGGGATAAACATAATATCAAAGATAATTTAAAATAAACTCTAGAGTGATGAGTTTTTCCCTGAAGTGTGATGTAAAAACTTAAAATGAAATAAGTTTAGAACTTTTAAGAAAGAATATTGATAGAAATTTAAAATTTGAAATAGGGATTCAAATTGAGTAAGGTTAATGGGATTAAATTGAATTTAACTTAGAAGAAGTTAAATAAGTTTGGAATGAACAACCTGATTTGAAAATTTCAAGATGAAATTGGAATTTAACTTGGAAAGTTAAATGGTTGAGTTTAAATGGGAATTATGAGTAATCTCAAAATGGGTTTGAGATTTGGAAATTGAAAATGGATAATAAATTAGAATCTGAAGATTAAATTGTTTTCGAATTCTTATTTGAACTTTGTAATAAGTTAAGTAAAGATAATTTTAAAACGGAATTTTGGAATTTGGATTTAAAAATTAAATGGTTTAAAGATTTAAGTTGTTAAATAAAATAAAATAATAAGGGTTAATTTGATTTAAGGAATTAAATCAACATTTAAAAATTTAACTCGAATTTATATAATTCGAGATAGGTTAAAATTGAGATTTAAATTGAATTAGTTCAAACTGAAATTGATTTGAATAAATGGGAATTGTGATTTAAGATGGATAAGTTTAAAATTCAAATGGAAAATTTGAATTGAATTAATTTAAAATAAAAATTGAAGATTGAATTAGTTCAAAAGTTCAAATGGTAATTGGGATTAATTCATATAGAAATTGAAATGATTTGAAATTTAAGTGGATTCAATTTGAAATTAGTTTGAATAATTTGAAATTGTAATTAAAATGAATATGTTTAAAATCAAATGGAATTTGATTTGAAATTTGGAAAGGAATTAAGATTAATTCAACTTGAATTGGGATTGAATAAAATTCAATGGAAATTGAAGTATTGAGTCAATTTAAATGGAAGTGGAATTTAAATTGAATTGATGGGAAATTATTTGGAAATGGAGATTGGGAAATTAAACAGTTTGACTCTGGTTTATTTTCAAAATAAATTGTTTTAATACAAGTATATGTTTCCAAACTATTTACTATACAATCTTTCTTCTTAAACCCAAACTATCTTATACTTATTTTACAATTATTTTGAAACTATTTAATTATTTCGAAATTATTTAACTATTTTGAAACTGTCTTATAAACTAATAACTATTTTTCAACTACTTATCTACTTTAAACTTTTCCAAGCTATTTTTAAATTTAAATAGGTCAGAGTTCAAACTGTTTGTAATTGAAATAATAACTCAATTGGAATAGAAGCGATTAAGAATGAGTAAATGGAATTAAAGGAAATATGAATAGAAAAGGAAACTGATTTGGCTAATAACCAATAAAGATAAATACGTAGGATATATGTATATTATTCTATTCGCATAGTGATTTGATCCAGATTCGAGCACAGAATTTCGAGATAGTATTATCGATCCGAGTTGGGATTTTTCGCTCGATTTTCGACGGCGAACCTGGATATGGATTGTTGATTGGTTCTGGATATTCTCTATCATGGCTACGACTATGCAAGGTGAATGACGGTTTCTGATCAAGAAACCAGATCTGAGTCCGCACTAGGAAGTCGGGTGGACGATACTAGTTCGGAAGTGAAATTGTGTGATCGATTGAGTGATCAGATTGATATTGTGTACGGATGATATGTGTACATCGTACGGATTTGAATGAAATTGATATTGAAGATTGTGGATAAGAACTGTAAAATGGTTTTTGAAAAAAAAATATGGTTAATAACTTTATAAAAGATTTATCAAATGTGAATATTTGATTTAAAATAAAATAAAGTTATATATCCTTGTTATATAAGGTAAATCTTCCCTTGTTGAATCTATTGCTAAAAGAAAAGGGTTTTGAAATATTTGAAGTATAAAAGAGGTTTTATACAAAGTTTGAAATGATCCAAAGATTTTCAAAATTATATATATCTATATCTATATAAATATAAAGGATCTTATGAGAATGATTTTGGAAAAGGTTTTGGGAACCTATGGATTTTGGAAAGGGCTTTTGATTTTTGAGAAATCAATTTTGGATTTTGGAAAGCCTAGTTGGAGAATTATCGATTTTTGGTAATCGATTTTGTGTAAAGGAGATTTTGATAAATCATAAAGGGTATGATTTGAAGATACTATAAGTATATAGTATAAAATGTTTTGAGTATAGCTCTGGGGAAAAAGGCGCTCCCTTGAAATGAACTTCTCAGGAGTGCCACTGGGTGGTACTGCCTTGAACCCCAAGGGGGGTTTCTAAAGTTGATCCTGTGAGGAGTCCGGACAAAACTAGTTCCTGAGGATTATTTGTGTAGCGAAAGTCGAGGGGCTGGTGCCCACAGAGGCATTTGGGTTATTCTGTGACGACAATGTAACTCGATGTCACTGCGATCTACTGCAGACCATAGCGAAAGTCATGTGTGCCGCTGAGAGCCAACTGTCTACGTTTGATTTTATATCGGTAGACTGTGACACTATGGTAACATAGCGAAAGTCGTGTGTGCCGCTGAGAGCCAACTGTCTACGTTTGATTTTATATCGGTAGACTGCGACCTATGTGGGAGAAGTTTCATTATTTGGCAGCGAAATTCGGTGGCGCTGATGCCTACAGTTATATGGGTTTGTGCTGTGATAGCAACGTAAGGCCCGGGTATAACTGCGATCTGTAGCGGGTTCCATGGCGTAATCGAGGAGCGTGGAGACCTACAGTTATCTGTGGATTTTGCCGGGACGGCAACGTAACCATCGGGTTAACTGCGACCATGGATGGGGGTGATGATTTCCAGAGCATTCTTGTAACGACCCCAAATTTCATAAGTATTTAAATTAATAATTAAATGAATTTTTGAATTAAATTGAGTAATTAAATAAATTTTTGGATAAAATTAGTAAAATAAATCGATAAATTGAGAGCGAGTTTCCCCGGATCAAATATATTCTGTATAAATCCTTTTTATTTAAATGTATTATAAATATTGCATATAGGTGAATATAGATGTATACGTGATATATGAGTAAATTTGAAGTTAATATATATGTATATTGAATTCGAGTTTAAATCTAAGCTTAATGGTTTAATAATAATAATAAATGATAATAATAGATATTAAGTTATAAATAGAATCAAAATATAAAAGCAAATAAATTATTAAGTGAACACATTAAAATTTACCTAACAACAAATTTAAAATTATCATTTGTTATACTGTAAAGTATAAAGACAAAGCAAAGCAATAAGTACATAAAGTAAACAAACTTGGTAAATTTAACAACATATTCTTAAGTAATAAAAATACAAATAAGACAAAAGATAGAATACAAAATATGTTCAAACACATACAAGAAGAATTTATCAACCTGGAAAAGCATAGAAAATAAGCAAAGGAAATAAGTATACTCAAGTATAGATAAACAAGGCCAAGTTAAATATGTACACAATAAAATATCATCCCAGCCGAGACAAGCTTGTAAAGCAAGTACAAACAAGAAAAAGAAAATATGGTACAAAGTAATAAATGCAACATGCTTCAAGCATTTAATGAAAGCAACCTCAGCCATGATATTGTATAAACAAAACATCACCTGTACACTTCCTTTTTTCTCATATATCAACTTATTTCGTATACCAAAGGGCTGAGTAAATCCCAGTTCAAAGTTTTAAACAAGAGAAAAAAATAATATCATCTCCACCTTGAACAACAACACAAATGAATCAAGGCAACCAGAAATTCAAAAACACAAGCAACTAGAGAAGATAAGTTGGCATTCAATTCAAACTGAAGATTAAAAAGCTTCAGCAAGCAAAGACACTTGAGCCTGTTTCAAGCATCAAGCTTCAGACTTCTTTCCAGTATTCAACCTTTTCTGTTCTTCTCTGCTCTTCTTCTCTGTTCTTCTTTGTTCTTCCAGGAAACAGGTGAGCAAACTCCCCTCTGATTCTGTTTTTATATATTGATATCAGTGATTGATATTTGGGTATGTTGATGAATGTGAGTAACATCACTTCTAAAAGTTTGAGTTTCTGAGTATAGTTGCATGATTTGGTACCTGAAATATGTATGTTTGAATATATATATTGCTGTATTTCTGGATATATTGTATGCATAATTGTTTCCATCAGAGCACACCCTGTTTATAGTTTCAGTTCACAAGTTTTGATTTGAATTCAATCCCTTTGATTTTAATTCTGTTTAAACTTGAAGTTTAGACAAAATTGGTTTGCTTTGTCATAAAGAAGATTTTAAAAATTTGTTTAAGTTAAATTAAATTTAAAACCTCACTGAAAATGTAAACCCACAGTGCATGTGTAATAAAACGAGAAACCCAAATATCTTGATTGACGAATTCAGTGATATATCCTAAGTTCTTGATCCAAAATATGATTTTTAAAATCGAAATCATAATTTTTAGTGATCGCATTGAAGAGCAGTTCTCGTTTCACTGTTTTGAGCCTTTTGGGGTGCCGTGGGTTACCTCGTCGACTGGAGACGTCGTGGGTTGGTCGAGAGGTAGAGGAGTGATGGGGGAGCGTGGGAAAAATGGTGGACTAGTCGGCAGATCATCGTGGTGGCGGCGAGGAGCAACTAAAATCTGGTGACCTAGTTTTTAGGGGTCGAATGGATTGACCACTACGACACGTGTATTTGATCGAGTGCACTGCAACTCGGGGAGGTGGTAGAGGGATGGTAGTTTAGGATGTAGCCGGAGGCATTGGCGATCTGGCGATCGGAGTTGGGAGCACGGCGTAGTTCCAGGCTATGGGTTTTGGTCCAGTTTCATGACAGGTACTCAATTTCGTTTTCGAGCCTGAGTGGATGATCGGGGGCTTGGGATTGGGTGTCGAGATGATCGTCGAGATGTGGAGGTGGTCGTGGATGACCGGACGTGGTGGCTGGTGACGTGCACGTGCACAGACGAGAGTTCTGGCGCCTGTGTCTTACTGGTGATGACAGGGAAGTGAGCTCGAGAATTACTCGAGTAATTCTTTGTTTGGCTCGGGTAAATTGATAAATTTCTCGAAGTAAATTACAGAGGACTCGGGTCATTTGTTCAAGTTTAAACTGAACCAGATTTTAAACAGTTTTTAAAGTGTGGGTTTTTAAAAATTTAAAACCAATGTTAAATTGAGTAAAATTAAGTGTTTAAAATTTCCAGACTTTTGAAACAAAATAAAGTTTTAATTTAAACACTTTAAACAAATTTAAAGAGATTTAGATTAAGTAAATTCGATTTAAACCCCTTCATAACTAAGTATTGTTTTAATTTGTAATTTAAAGTTTTAAAAGTTAGTTTATAAAGTGATTTAAAGTTAAATTAATGATCGTTTGAACTTGGAGTTTAAACTGAAAGCTCAAAGAAAATTTGAAATAAATGTTTCCAAACATATTTAAGTGAAACTTAATTAAATAAATGGAAAATGAGTTTTCTTTAAGTAAATGAAGATTAAGATTTAAATTCTTTAGCCATTAAGATAATTAGAATGGTAATTGATAATTTGTAATTATAAGTTTAAATGTATTAACCAAAGTTTAAATTAATAACGGTGATTAATTAAAAATTAATTCAATAATTAAAGATTCATTGATTCATTGATTTAAAATTGATTAGTTAATAATTAAGGGTTAACTAATGAATTTGAAAAGGGATTTATTTCAAATAATTTGTAATTAAATTATGATAATTAACCCGGATTAATAAATTGATACATCTGATTTAAATTAATCAGTTGATTTATAAATTCACTTGTGAATGTTTAGATTCTATTGAATGTTAAATTGTTTGATATTTCCTGATATGTGATGCTTTGTGATATACCCTGATTTATGCTGTGATCTGAAATTTCTATTTCTGTGATATATTACTATGTGAATATGAAACCCTTGACCTGTAAAACGACACTTGGATTTTGATGCGACAGGGAGTCGGATTCCAGTTGGTTATCCGAAACCCACATCGAATTATAATAGTTAATCTTTGTGACCGATAAATTTATTTTATCTATAAAACTGTGAATGAAGATAAGCGTTATCGATTTTACCGCTTATCGATATATCTATAATGATTGATGTTGCACTATTGTGTGTAAAACCCCTGGACCACACTTATACACACACAAATATGGATTTCACGTGGAAATCGGTTAAGTCACAGATGATTTAAATTCGATGTTTTGAAATTGAAATTTTAATTTTCAATTGATTTTGAAATCGGAAATTTGGGTTTAAAATAAAAAGCTTTTGAAATGGAATTTCAAAGATAAAAGTTATTTTGAATAACTTAATCGAGTTTTGAAAATTTAAATAATTAGATTTAAATTTGAATTCAAGTTTGAAATTAAATCTATGATTTGGAAACTAGGGATAAAAGATGATATAAATGTGTTTGTATGAATTAAACCATTTTAAAAATATAAGTTGGGAATTTGAATTTAAACCAAGGATTTCAACTCGTATGAATGAATCAGATTTCCAAATTGAAAACTGTTGTTTTCGAATGATAAAAGCTTTAGATAAGAAATGAAGTTCCAGTTTAATTAAAGGAATTTCAAGATTGAATTGGAAAATGGATTTTTTCAAGTTATGAATGAATTCTTTTTGGAAGCTATGAATTAAATTCGTCTATTTTTAACAGATTTAAAAGTGATGTTTTGTTTAAACCATTCGAAATGAAATTGTTTTGAAAACTATAAGTTAAATCTTTGATTTAAAGATTTAACGAATTAATCAAATTGAAAGGGAAATCGATTTGGAAAATCTATGAATGAATCTTTGTGAAATTAAGTGAACCTTGTGAATTGAATCTTTTTGTTTAAAAAGATTAAGATGGTAATGTGTTAAACCATTTGAAAAGAAAGTTTGGGTTTAAGTTGTGACTAAATTGAAATCCCAATATCCATATGATTTTAAATATTTCGCTCACTATTCGGGTTAGCCGGGAAAAGACAATTGTGTCATATAACCCATTTCGAATAGTGATACGTCGTATATGGATAGCATTTGAAGACCGGTGTTGAAGACCGGATATTTTTCGAAAATGAAAGGACAACCTGTCGAATGTCTCTGCACTGAGTCGCGCCGGTATAGAGATTTATATCACTCTTTTGTGACGGGAAGTCCGGACGTGATTGGAAATTATCCGGAATTGCAAGGGCTTCGTGAGAAGTGCCTTCGGTTCTGTTCGAACCCGGAACAGACTTGTATGGATACATGTCTGACATTACACTTTGAGATATAAAGCCGATTTCTTTCAAATACATTTCTGTTTGGTGGCGGAGAATTTATTCTCTTAGCTTAACACCCTTCTCTGAGACGTACGAGCTCAGAGGTTATGTAGTTGAAATTTATCAGCGATATATCCCAATTTGGTAATGTGGCATGCTGAGTGTTGCTGTGTGATGATCAGTGTTTGATCATTTGCGATATGATCATTTGTTTGATCTTATATCTTTGTGATCATAGATTGATCATTTGTTTGACCCGAAGCATGGCTTTGTAGAAAGCGTAGCTTTGTGGACGAGACTTCGTCGAGCCTCACACCCCGGAAATGGTCGAAACAGGAAGGATGCAGCAAGGTTCTAGGGAGTAGCGCCCCTTAGTGTATGTCATTCCTTCTGGATAAAGGTGGTATCATGGTATGGAGCCCAGATACTTAACCTCTGTGGTTGCTGCAAATTTATTACTTTGTGGTTTGTTGGAAATCGGGGATCCTCGGGAAGATCGGTGACGATCGGGGGATGGCATACGCGTGTCAGTAGTTACCTATTTTTGCAGAGGTAACCCGGCCTTGTGTTGGCAGAGATCCGGTTAGGTTCTCGGGTCGTCTATTCCAGGGACGTACCCATCGTGGATAGGAAGTTCCTTAGCCTGATCATTTGTTGGAAATCCAAAGAAACAATACGAGCCTTTACGATTTCAATTGTAGAACCTGTCTCCTCAGGAGGCGGCTATAGCAGGCATAATATAATGGTACCTATGCTGGCTAAGATTAATATTCTACTTTCGAAATGTTTTCCACTATGCACTAATAATAATATCAAAAATGATTTGATTTTGCGTAGTAAGCATCTTTGACTAACATAAGAAGAAATCTCCTCCAAGTCTGCGTTTGCATTGTGTGTGTGGTGGGAGGTCTTATGGTAGTTTCATTTTCCAAAAGCATTGCGAATTGACTTTAAAAATTCTCTGCTATTTGTTTTTAAAAAGATAAACTGTTTTTGTTGCTCACACCAGTCCCATGACTGATCCGGAGTTTATTGTTCCCTTCCTAAACTTTGGGTGCCCACTATTTTCCACACGGGCAGTCTAGAGTTGGGTTTTTTTTCCAGATATTCAGGTTTAGTAGATTATCTGGAGCTAGTTCAGTTCTTGGAGTTCATGGACTGACGTTGCTTATCTTGGAGACATTCTATTCCGCTGCTGGTGTTATCGTTTTTCTTTCCGCTGCAATTTATTGTATCATATCTCTGATGTATATAGATATTCATTGTATCATCATTGTATCTGGATATTGTATCAGATGTTGTATATCTATATTCTTTTTATTCCGCTGTGATATTTACTTAACTGTGTTATAAGCTCCGGCGAATCGGATTTGAACGGTCGAATCTATGACATTCGAGTACGATGTAAAGTATGGATGTTGATTTTCGAACGCGAAAATCCGAGTCGTTACATTTGGTATCAGAGCTAAGGTTGAACTTTAGCTCAGGAGTATAACACGTTAAGTAGCTCATTAGAGATAGAGTGAAGTAAACTCTAGAATGAGTAATCTCTCAGATATCCATCTGAACGTCTCAGTAAATTCTCTTGCTATCCACTGATAGTGAGTATGAGTACAAGAAGAGAACGAGATAGGGGACAAGGGAATATGACTATAAATGGTCAATACCCTGTAACGGTGGAAACAATCTTTCTCCATCAATATTCTTTGATTCGTTTCCAAATTCTTTTGATTTCTTCGTGGCAGCTCCAGAAGAAGTTTCGATATAATGGTGGCCCTACGAATAGTTGTAGAAAGTCGTTGCTTCGTATCTTCATCAATTTCTTATCAGCTTTTTGATTTATATCTTGATGTTTTTGAAATTGAAAATTTTAAATTGAGTTAAATTGATTAATAGGATATGAAGCTAAAAATTGAATTGAATCAATTAAAACGATATCGTTTAAAACCGAATTTGAAATTCTATTGTAATTTCTTTTGAATACCGAAGTCCGAAGAGGGACAAATTGGTATGTATTTTGTGATATTCCAACTTGAATTCGGAATCCGTATCTTGTGTTCGAGGAAGTATAGGAGATCGAATCTGTCAATCTCTGTGTTTTTTCGTGCCTGCGAATTTCGAGGACGAAATTCTTTTAAGGGGAGAAATTTGTAACGACCCCAAATTTCATAAGTATTTAAATTAATAATTAAATGAATTTTTGAATTAAATTGAGTAATTAAATAAATTTTTGGATAAAATTAGTAAAATAAATCGATAAATTGAGAGCGAGTTTCCCCGGATCAAATATATTCTGTATAAATCCTTTTTATTTAAATGTATTATAAATATTGCATATAGGTGAATATAGATGTATACGTGATATATGAGTAAATTTGAAGTTAATATATATGTATATTGAATTCGAGTTTAAATCTAAGCTTAATGGTTTAATAATAATAATAAATGATAATAATAGATATTAAGTTATAAATAGAATCAAAATATAAAAGCAAATAAATTATTAAGTGAACACATTAAAATTTACCTAACAACAAATTTAAAATTATCATTTGTTATACTGTAAAGTATAAAGACAAAGCAAAGCAATAAGTACATAAAGTAAACAAACTTGGTAAATTTAACAACATATTCTTAAGTAATAAAAATACAAATAAGACAAAAGATAGAATACAAAATATGTTCAAACACATATAAGAAGAATTTATCAACCTGGAAAAGCATAGAAAATAAGCAAAGGAAATAAGTATACTCAAGTATAGATAAACAAGGCCAAGTTAAATATGTACACAATAAAATATCATCCCAGCCGAGACAAGCTTGTAAAGCAAGTACAAACAAGAAAAAGAAAATATGGTACAAAGTAATAAATGCAACATGCTTCAAGCATTTAATGAAAGCAACCTCAGCCATGATATTGTATAAACAAAACATCACCTGTACACTTCCTTTTTTCTCATATATCAACTTATTTCGTATACCAAAGGGCTGAGTAAATCCCAGTTCAAAGTTTTAAACAAGAGAAAAAAATAATATCATCTCCACCTTGAACAACAACACAAATGAATCAAGGCAACCAGAAATTCAAAAACACAAGCAACTAGAGAAGATAAGTTGGCATTCAATTCAAACTGAAGATTAAAAAGCTTCAGCAAGCAAAGACACTTGAGCCTGTTTCAAGCATCAAGCTTCATACTTCTTTCTAGTATTCAACCTTTTCTGTTCTTCTCTGCTCTTCTTCTCTGTTCTTCTTTGTTCTTCCAGGAAACAGGTGAGCAAACTCCCCTCTGATTCTGTTTTTATATATTGATATCAGTGATTGATATTTGGGTATGTTGATGAATGTGAGTAACATCACTTCTAAAAGTTTGAGTTTCTGAGTATAGTTGCATGATTTGGTACCTGAAATATGTATGTTTGAATATATATATTGCTGTATTTCTGGATATATTGTATGCATAATTGTTTCCATCAGAGCACACCCTGTTTATAGTTTCAGTTCACAAGTTTTGATTTGAATTCAATCCCTTTGATTTTAATTCTGTTTAAACTTGAAGTTTAGACAAAATTGGTTTGCTTTGTCATAAAGAAGATTTTAAAAATTTGTTTAAGTTAAATTAAATTTAAAACCTCACTGAAAATGTAAACCCACAGTGCATGTGTAATAAAACGAGAAACCCAAATATCTTGATTGACGAATTCAGTGATATATCCTAAGTTCTTGATCCAAAATATGATTTTTAAAATCGAAATCATAATTTTTAGTGATCGCATTGAAGAGCAGTTCTCGTTTCACTGTTTTGAGCCTTTTGGGGTGCCGTGGGTTACCTCGTCGACTGGAGACGTCGTGGGTTGGTCGAGAGGTAGAGGAGTGATGGGGGAGCGTGGGAAAAATGGTGGACTAGTCGGCAGATCATCGTGGTGGCGGCGAGGAGCAACTAAAATCTGGTGACCTAGTTTTTAGGGGTCGAATGGATTGACCACTACGACACGTGTATTTGATCGAGTGCACTGCAACTCGGGGAGGTGGTAGAGGGATGGTAGTTTAGGATGTAGCCGGAGGCATTGGCGATCTGGCGATCGGAGTTGGGAGCACGGCGTAGTTCCAGGCTATGGGTTTTGGTCCAGTTTCATGACAGGTACTCAATTTCGTTTTCGAGCCTGAGTGGATGATCGGGGGCTTGGGATTGGGTGTCGAGATGATCGTCGAGATGTGGAGGTGGTCGTGGATGACCGGACGTGGTGGCTGGTGACGTGCACGTGCACAGACGAGAGTTCTGGCGCCTGTGTCTTACTGGTGATGACAGGGAAGTGAGCTCGAGAATTACTCGAGTAATTCTTTGTTTGGCTCGGGTAAATTGATAAATTTCTCGAAGTAAATTACAGAGGACTCGGGTCATTTGTTCAAGTTTAAACTGAACCAGATTTTAAACAGTTTTTAAAGTGTGGGTTTTTAAAAATTTAAAACCAATGTTAAATTGAGTAAAATTAAGTGTTTAAAATTTCCAGACTTTTGAAACAAAATAAAGTTTTAATTTAAACACTTTAAACAAATTTAAAGAGATTTAGATTAAGTAAATTCGATTTAAACCCCTTCATAACTAAGTATTGTTTTAATTTGTAATTTAAAGTTTTAAAAGTTAGTTTATAAAGTGATTTAAAGTTAAATTAATGATCGTTTGAACTTGGAGTTTAAACTGAAAGCTCAAAGAAAATTTGAAATAAATGTTTCCAAACATATTTAAGTGAAACTTAATTAAATAAATGGAAAATGAGTTTTCTTTAAGTAAATGAAGATTAAGATTTAAATTCTTTAGCCATTAAGATAATTAGAATGGTAATTGATAATTTGTAATTATAAGTTTAAATGTATTAACCAAAGTTTAAATTAATAACGGTGATTAATTAAAAATTAATTCAATAATTAAAGATTCATTGATTCATTGATTTAAAATTGATTAGTTAATAATTAAGGGTTAACTAATGAATTTGAAAAGGGATTTATTTCAAATAATTTGTAATTAAATTATGATAATTAACCCGGATTAATAAATTGATACATCTGATTTAAATTAATCAGTTGATTTATAAATTCACTTGTGAATGTTTAGATTCTATTGAATGTTAAATTGTTTGATATTTCCTGATATGTGATGCTTTGTGATATACCCTGATTTATGCTGTGATCTGAAATTTCTATTTCTGTGATATATTACTATGTGAATATGAAACCCTTGACCTGTAAAACGACACTTGGATTTTGATGCGACAGGGAGTCGGATTCCAGTTGGTTATCCGAAACCCACATCGAATTATAATAGTTAATCTTTGTGACCGATAAATTTATTTTATCTATAAAACTGTGAATGAAGATAAGCGTTATCGATTTTACCGCTTATCGATATATCTATAATGATTGATGTTGCACTATTGTGTGTAAAACCCCTGGACCACACTTATACACACACAAATATGGATTTCACGTGGAAATCGGTTAAGTCACAGATGATTTAAATTCGATGTTTTGAAATTGAAATTTTAATTTTCAATTGATTTTGAAATCGGAAATTTGGGTTTAAAATAAAAAGCTTTTGAAATGGAATTTCAAAGATAAAAGTTATTTTGAATAACTTAATCGAGTTTTGAAAATTTAAATAATTAGATTTAAATTTGAATTCAAGTTTGAAATTAAATCTATGATTTGGAAACTAGGGATAAAAGATGATATAAATGTGTTTGTATGAATTAAACCATTTTAAAAATATAAGTTGGGAATTTGAATTTAAACCAAGGATTTCAACTCGTATGAATGAATCAGATTTCCAAATTGAAAACTGTTGTTTTCGAATGATAAAAGCTTTAGATAAGAAATGAAGTTCCAGTTTAATTAAAGGAATTTCAAGATTGAATTGGAAAATGGATTTTTTCAAGTTATGAATGAATTCTTTTTGGAAGCTATGAATTAAATTCGTCTATTTTTAACAGATTTAAAAGTGATGTTTTGTTTAAACCATTCGAAATGAAATTGTTTTGAAAACTATAAGTTAAATCTTTGATTTAAAGATTTAACGAATTAATCAAATTGAAAGGGAAATCGATTTGGAAAATCTATGAATGAATCTTTGTGAAATTAAGTGAACCTTGTGAATTGAATCTTTTTGTTTAAAAAGATTAAGATGGTAATGTGTTAAACCATTTGAAAAGAAAGTTTGGGTTTAAGTTGTGACTAAATTGAAATCCCAATATCCATATGATTTTAAATATTTCGCTCACTATTCGGGTTAGCCGGGAAAAGACAATTGTGTCATATAACCCATTTCGAATAGTGATACGTCGTATATGGATAGCATTTGAAGACCGGTGTTGAAGACCGGATATTTTTCGAAAATGAAAGGACAACCTGTCGAATGTCTCTGCACTGAGTCGCGCCGGTATAGAGATTTATATCACTCTTTTGTGACGGGAAGTCCGGACGTGATTGGAAATTATCCGGAATTGCAAGGGCTTCGTGAGAAGTGCCTTCGGTTCTGTTCGAACCCGGAACAGACTTGTATGGATACATGTCTGACATTACACTTTGAGATATAAAGCCGATTTCTTTCAAATACATTTCTGTTTGGTGGCGGAGAATTTATTCTCTTAGCTTAACACCCTTCTCTGAGACGTACGAGCTCAGAGGTTATGTAGTTGAAATTTATCAGCGATATATCCCAATTTGGTAATGTGGCATGCTGAGTGTTGCTGTGTGATGATCAGTGTTTGATCATTTGCGATATGATCATTTGTTTGATCTTATATCTTTGTGATCATAGATTGATCATTTGTTTGACCCGAAGCATGGCTTTGTAGAAAGCGTAGCTTTGTGGACGAGACTTCGTCGAGCCTCACACCCCGGAAATGGTCGAAACAGGAAGGATGCAGCAAGGTTCTAGGGAGTAGCGCCCCTTAGTGTATGTCATTCCTTCTGGATAAAGGTGGTATCATGGTATGGAGCCCAGATACTTAACCTCTGTGGTTGCTGCAAATTTATTACTTTGTGGTTTGTTGGAAATCGGGGATCCTCGGGAAGATCGGTGACGATCGGGGGATGGCATACGCGTGTCAGTAGTTACCTATTTTTGCAGAGGTAACCCGGCCTTGTGTTGGCAGAGATCCGGTTAGGTTCTCGGGTCGTCTATTCCAGGGACGTACCCATCGTGGATAGGAAGTTCCTTAGCCTGATCATTTGTTGGAAATCCAAAGAAACAATACGAGCCTTTACGATTTCAATTGTAGAACCTGTCTCCTCAGGAGGCAGCTATAGCAGGCATAATATAATGGTACCTATGCTGGCTAAGATTAATATTCTACTTTCGAAATGTTTTCCACTATGCACTAATAATAATATCAAAAATGATTTGATTTTGCGTAGTAAGCATCTTTGACTAACATAAGAAGAAATCTCCTCCAAGTCTGCGTTTGCATTGTGTGTGTGGTGGGAGGTCTTATGGTAGTTTCATTTTCCAAAAGCATTGCGAATTGACTTTAAAAATTCTCTGCTATTTGTTTTTAAAAAGATAAACTGTTTTTGTTGCTCACACCAGTCCCATGACTGATCCGGAGTTTATTGTTCCCTTCCTAAACTCTGGGTGCCCACTATTTTCCACACGGGCAGTCTAGAGTTGGGTTTTTTTTCCAGATATTCAGGTTTAGTAGATTATCTGGAGCTAGTTCAGTTCTTGGAGTTCATGGACTGACGTTGCTTATCTTGGAGACATTCTATTCCGCTGCTGGTGTTATCGTTTTTCTTTCCGCTGCAATTTATTGTATCATATCTCTGATGTATATAGATATTCATTGTATCATCATTGTATCTGGATATTGTATCAGATGTTGTATATCTATATTCTTTTTATTCCGCTGTGATATTTACTTAACTGTGTTATAAGCTCCGGCGAATCGGATTTGAACGGTCGAATCTATGACATTCGAGTACGATGTAAAGTATGGATGTTGATTTTCGAACGCGAAAATCCGAGTCGTTACAATTCTCACCAAAGATATTTCCTCTATTTTCAAAAATGTTTTCTATATTTTTAATAAAATTATTTTCCAAATGTTTTCACTGGGTGTTGAAAATGGGTCTACCCAGTACTTATAGATTTTCAGTCCTACGTCTGATCAACGTATGACCGAATTTCTGTAAGAACAATGATGGACTTGTTGAAACATCGAGTTATAAAAAAATATTTTTATAAAAACTATTTTATAATATTATATAGATTTTAAAAGTGTTTTAAAAATGATCAAAGAATAATTTATCTAATTTTAAGTATTGAATAAATTTTGACTTCGTTCCTTTTCGAGGACGAAAAGATTCAAAGGGGGGAGGAATGTGATAACCCGGATTTTTAGACATCTGTTAATTGGAAATTAACTGGTTTTAATTGGTTAAACAAATAAAACTGATAATAAATAATATTTTTTTTCAACTTATAAATAATTTGGATTTAAATACTCTATATTTTAAAACTAAGACTATTTTTTTCTAATTATAATATAATATATATGTGTTTATCTATTAAATTATAGTTAATTCTTTTTAAAATCATTTTCTATAAAAGATATATAAGTAAATAATAGGAAATGAATTAATAAAAATATAGAACATATATTAAAAATAAAACATATGTTAATATAAATAGAAATATATTAAATAAAATATAAAGTTACATGTGTAAGCATTTTAATATGAGAATTAACAAGTGTAAACTATTTTAACATTTGTAAAATTTATATCATGCAAATATTACAAGTGTCACATACTTCTAAATTTCTTTTTAAATTTAATAAAAGGGAGATGAACAAAGATATATAAACACATCTAAACCCTACACTTCATTTTCTTGGATATTGTCTCAAAATCCAAAAATGAACAAAATTACAAACCTGGAAATACAACCCGAAGATGAAGATTAAAACAAAAGTAAAACCAGGAAAGGAATTTTAATCAAGTCAAGATTCAAATCAAATAGCAACTTCTCTTTCAATTTCTAAAACCTGGAAGCTGTAAAACCTGAGCAAAGTTCAAAAATCAAACCTGGAAGCAACTCAACAAAATAAAAACAAGTTCCAGCTTTCAAAATTTAAAACTCAAGATCATTTCAGCAACTCAACTAAGTTTCAGATCATCAAGCAAGTCATCTCAATTTTTAAAACAAGATTTCCAGTTCCAAGTTTTTAAATCAAAAGGCATCCTCAGTTTATAGCTCTCTGTTCATCATTAAGGTGAGTAAACAAACTGTTATTTTTAAGGTTTTAAATCTGTTTAACACTTAATGCATGCAGTAAACTTAAGTATTAAATTAGTGATAATGGTTTGCATGTTGATTTAATGATTATATGTGTATATGTATATGGATATCTCTGTGGGTATAACAGTGTTCACTATGATCTTGAATGTCTGGATGCTAATATAATTCTAAAATCATTTGTTCTTTCTCTGATCAGTTTTAGGCTTTGATTTCTAAATAAAAGATGATGATAGGAGTGTAAACTTAATTTTAAAAATAATTATAAGTATAATTAGTCAAAGGTTTACTGGAAAATCTGAAATCCCAGTCAAAATGTATAATATCAGAAAACCCAATCATGTTAATTTCAAGTTTAAATTTTATAAATTGATTCGAGTTGTAAAATGAGGAATTTTAATGATAAGATCAAGATTTATAGATTTGAAAATAGTGTGGATTCTTGAGTTGAACGGAAATCTTATTATCATCAAATTCCGATGATCGGCGGAATGATTGTCTTTGTGATCAAGGCTGGAGGTAGCGGGTAGCTTGGTGGTCACAGGAAAAAATGGAAGGAGGCTTTATAGATGGACGTGGAGGTCGAACCACGTTGAACTAGGGTTTAAGATCCTGCTCAAGACGACGAGATTGTCGAGGCCAATGCAATGTCGTAATCGCATCGGAAGAGGCCGGAGTAAGGGGAAAAGGAGCATGGTCGAGTGGCGAAGGTCTGGGCACGGTGACGAGTTTTCTGGTGGTCGGCATTGGGCGGTGCGAGGTGGTTCGTGCGATCGGGTTTGTCCCTGTATAGCTCGTTTTGCTCGATTTTGATTTACGAGTTCGATCGGGTTTCTGGGTAGTGGAGGCGATCAAGCATGTCATCGACGACTTGCTGGTGGTAGCGGTGATGGTCGGAGTGGTTCTGATCATGTGTGCATGTGCACGTGTGTCAGTGTGTGTCTGGGTTTTGGGGTTGCCGTGATTTGAGAGGAGAGGAAGAAGGAGGAAGGTCGGGGTAGTTTGGGTTTTGACTCGAGTTTGTATTGGGTTGGGCTCGAGTCTGGTCTGTAGGGTAATTAGCAAAATTTATTTTTAAATTAGAAGGTTTAGAGTAAAGAAAATTCCTAATTTATATTGGGTAATTAATTATCAGTTAAATAAATTTTCTTTTATATATAATAAATGTTATATTTAGTAATCGGTTTAAAGAAAGTTAAATGATTTATGTTACATAAATAAATTAAGTAGATTCTTAAGTTTATTTAAAAACTTAATTTAAATATGTAATGTAGTAGTTAATTAAAGGAGTAATACGTTTTTATATTATACGTTAATGGTAAATAATTGCAAGTGTAAGATCTTAATAATGTTTTAGAAATTAATAAAGAAAAGGTTTATCTTAAAATTAATTAAGGTATTGGATAATTAATGAGTAACTAAATTAATGAAGTAATTAAAGAGGAATTAATTAATTAATGATTAAGGATTAATTAATTAAGGATTAAGGATTAATTAATTAATAATTAAGAATAGAGATTAATTAATTAAGTAATTAGAGACTAATTGATTGGTAATTAGAGATTAATCGATTGGTAATTAGAGGTTAATTAATGTAAGTAATTTGAGATTAATTACTTAAATGATAATTACTTAATGTAAGTGATTATAGGATAATTCATTTTAGGAATTAATTAAAGATAAATATAATTAATGTGAAATGGTGAAGGTTAATTAATTTGGGTAATTAATTAAAGGTTAATTACTGAATGTAATCAGAGAGGATCATTAAGGGATGACTAATTAATGGTTTGTAATTAATTAATATTAAGTAAGTAGGATTAAAAATGATTGAAGTAATTAATTTAATTTATTTAAATTAATTAGAAATGGTGTGACTAATTAATCTTACTTATGAATGATTGTGTAATATTGTATGCCTTAAAATAGTTGACATTCCTATGTGATTTGTGTGATATGATATGTTTGGATTGAACTGTATGGTTTTGTCTATCTATGATAAATGGCTATATAAATATGTAATTGTAGAGATAAATGGAATTGTTTTAAACTTAAACAGCTTTGCTTAAGATGATTCGAAGAGGCCGGAGTCGGGTATTAGTAAATGCCCGAAACCACTTCGATTCTTTATAGATTGATATGAGAAATCAATAGGCTGAAATGGAATAATTTAAATGACTGGACCATTTAAAACTAAGTAAAGGTACATAGGGATTGATTAAGTGTTGACTATAACAAGTTGTGAACTTGTAGTGATGAACGGGTTACCCCGGGTTTTATATAAGTTCTATGAATTGGAATTTCATGTTAGATAAGTTTACTCACGCTGGTTTCCAGCCTGACTCGGGTGTTACTTTGATGTAATGCTCGGGTCAGACCGAGTATTACAGATTCCAGGTAAGGACGTTCTGGAGCTCAGGAGGCGAGCTGGATGGCAGGAACGTATAGAGTGTTTTCCGCTGTGTATTTGAGAGTTGTATTGATAGTAGTATGGGGCAGGTTGATATAACTGTCCAGTCTATTGTAATGATTGTAACTCTGATTAATTGTATTAAAAGTAACAATTACAGCTTTCTTTTATAAAAATGCTATTATTTGTTATTATATTTAATCCGCTGCGAATGTGAGATGTTGTGTTTTCTGTTCTTCTTTCTTCTTTCTGTTTCTTTCTTCTATCTCTTTTCTTTTTCTTCTAACTATCTGGAAATTTCGGGTTCGAAATTTCCGGGTCGTTACATATACTTAATATGGTTGTGTTGTACATGCAACACAACTATTTTCTGATTTATATTCTACACCCTAGACGGTATCTATTATATCATCATATGTACTTATTTGATGGTTTGATTCTTTTGAGGGGGAAAGCATTCTGGTGATTCGGTTGGTCTAATTGTTATTTAAATGCATTTATTTCTTGAGTTTCTCACACTAGAATTATGTCTAACTTCTGCTTTTATCATTCCCTTAATTCCTTGAGTTCTCTTTCAAGCAGTTTGAGAAAGGAAGTTTTCATTGATATTCTTAAGAGCTCGAGGAGACGAGCTGGATTCTTTCACCTACTATAGTAATCTTATTTCTACAGCACTACTAGTATGTATATCAACATTTGTGAGGATAGTCTGTTATAACAGTCCAAGCTGATGATAGTACTTAGGATTGTGACTCTGAAATGCTATGTATCTCAGAATATCACTTTGTACTATTTTTTGTTATTATATGTTATCATTCCCTTGTGAGATTCAGATGTTTTGTTCTTTTCTTTCTTCTTATTTTTTTACCATAATAATCTGTCTTTTCGGCACTTGGGTATTCGGCATGTGAGTACCGTAGATAATTAGTGTCGACATTTGGGGGTCGAAAAAGTGGATTGTTTCATGTAATATTATTTTTCTTGCAGTGAAAAATTTGTTTTCTTTGCATTATATACGTTACTTATACTTTTATATCAGTTACTATTTAATCAAAAATACTTAAAATAAAATAAAATATATACAATTGAAATTCATACAACCAATCATTCTTTTTTCCCACTCCATTCGTGGCACAAAAAATGCATCTCTTTCTTTGAATTTTCCTCGTGCTTTGTTCAAATACCCCTTTCAAATCCCCTTACGTTTTTCCATATACACACCTGAAGTGAAATAAGTCACATTTACTTGAGCACTCATAACACATTATTCATTCTTCGTTTGTCATGTTAACTGACATAAGATTTACCAATGCAAGGTTTACAAAAGATAAAAAATTTATATCCAACATCTCATGCAAGTGCATTTACAATTAACAACTACGATTTGTGCTACACATTTTTGACACAAATACACTGGAACATATAACATTTTGGTTTCTAGTAATTTAGGTGATTTCTTTCATATTATGTTTAGTTATTTTTAAGCGGAATTGGATGACAAACCCCTAATAGTGATTAAAATGGACAAAAGCCCATCGCATAAATTTTATAAAAATTAGGTCCCTCTCTAATTTCGGAAACGAAAAGTATTTAAGGCCCATATTAAAATTTCCAAAGTACCCTTCTTCATTTCCATCTCTACTCGGTTTTACTTCTATTTCCATACAAATTACGTTCTCCTTAAATTTTAAATTCATTTTTAATTCTGCAAATTAAATCCAATGAATCGATAATCATCTGATATATTCAACCAATGATCAGTCTAATCCAAATTACAAACTAGGTACAACTACAGAAGAAATCTCTAGCTAATTTTATTATTGTATTTCGTAATTTTTAGTTATTTGAATTTATTTGTATCAATCGATAAGAAATCACGATGGATTTAAATCAACTTCCACTATAAGAATCCAGATCTTCAAAAGAATCCAGATGTTTAGTGTCTTTATTGGATTTAAATCGACTTCCAGCTATTGCTGTAGAACCTAGTATAGACATGTATTGGTATCGGTTTTTAAATGTATTGAATTATATAACTATATTATCAACTACATTATAAATATGCATTTAAAAAATTACCAACTATAGAGTTCACCTTTTTGTTTATTTACATTTAACTGCATTATGGTTATGCAGTTAAATAAATAATTAATTTAAGAATTAATAAAAATTTCTAATTATTGCTGCAGATAGACAAGTACTGGAAAAAATATTGAATTATATAATAATATTTCTTATATGTTATTGATATAAGTGAAAACAGTACACGGATTAGTTAAATATATTCATCTTTAACTACAATACGGTTATGCATTTAAAGAATTTATCAACTATGGAGTTCAATTTTTGATTTAACCGCATTACACTTCTATAGTTATATAAATAATTCAATTTCATTATAAATTAACTAAACTCTTCAATAAGAAAATATATATTTAATATTCAAGTTTTAATAATTATAAATATATTAAATTAAATAATTATATTACTTATATGATATAGTTTAAAAGTTAAAACATATACACACATTAGTTTAAACATGCTCATATTTAACCGCAATATACTTATGCATTTAAAAATATTACCAACTATAGAATATATTTACATTTAACTGCAATAGACTTGTGCAGTTAAATAATAATTCCATTTGAATAAACATTAATTGAACTTTTGAACATACAGATGTAGTAAATTTATATATATAATATCTAAGTTTTTATAATTATAAATGTATTGAATTACAAAGTTATATTACCATATGATATTATTTATAAAAGAAAACAGATATATAGAATAGTACAAATATGTTCATCTTTAACTGCATCACATTTATGCATTTAAAAAATTACCAACCATAGAATTTACTTTTATATTTATTTACATTTAACAGCATTACACTAATGCATTTAAATAAATAATTCACTTTTATTAAAAATTAACTGTACTTCTAAAAATATATGTGTAGTTAAAAGTTTTAACTGTATTTTGAAATGCAATAAGTAAATATATATATTTAAAATCTAAATTTTAATAATTTAATTTAAATATTTAACTACATTATAAGTTATTCGGTTAGATAAATAACGTACTTTATAAAAATATAACATAATAAAAATATTTTCAAATTATCAATTTAAATATATTAATTCATATATTAAACTTCATGAACTTAAGCAAGTAAATAATTAATCGCACTTAATTTGTAAATATTCATCTTTCTGACTGTTTAAAACATTTAAAAATTTAACTTCATAATACATAAGCAGTTAAATTATTAATATATTTATCTCAAATTTATTTATACTTCTAGTCTTAAAAATAGTTAAAATTTTACTACATATAGATGCCAAAGCTAACCAAATTCCAAACTTAATTGAGTACGTACGGATGCAAAGGCTAAACGGATGCCAAACATAATCGAGTACATATTGATGCAAAAGCGAACAGATGCCAAACCTAATCGGGTACGTATTGATGCAAAAGCTAATTGAATGCTAAACATAATCAGGCACTTATGGAAATCAATCTAGAACCAATATTTTTTTAACCAAGCATGCCACTAAATTCAAAATCTAACTAGATGTCAGACCTAATCGAGTACATACAGATGCAAATGCAAACTGAACGCCAACCTAATCGGGTACATATGAATGTCAAAGCTAACCTGATGCCAAACCTAATCGGGTATGTATGGATGCCAAAACTAATTGGAAGCCAAACCTAATTGGGTATATAAGGAAACAAATCTATAGCTGAAATATATTGTTTAACCGAGCATAGCACCAAATGCAAAAGGTAACCGAATGCCAACCTAATCGGGTACATATGAATGTCAATGCTAACCGGATGATAAACTAAATCGGATACATACGGATGCAAAGGCTAACTAGATGCCAAACCTAATCGAGTATATATTGATCCTAAAGCGAACCGGATGCCAAACCTAATCGAGTACGTATAAATGCAAAAGCTAACTGAAGGCTAAACCTAATGGGTACATATAGAAACTAATCTATAACCGACATTTATTATTTAACCAAGCACATCACCAAATGAAAAAGTCAACCGAATGCCAAACCTAATCGAGTACCTATGGACGCAAAAGCTAACATGATGCCAACCTACTCGGTTACATATGGATGCACAAGCTAACCGGATGCTAAACTTAATCAGGTACGTATGGATGCAAAAGCTAACTAAATGGCAAACCTAATTGGGTACATATGGAAACCAAAATATATTATTTAACCGAGAATAGCACTGAACGCAAAAGATAATCGGATGCCAACCTAATTGGGTACATATGGATGCCAAAACTAATTGAATGCCAAACCTAATTGGGTACGTATGAATGCAAAAGCTAATCGGAAGCCAAACCTAATTGAGTATGTATTGATGCAAAAGCGAACTGAATGCCAAACCTAATCAGGTACGTATTGAAAAAGCTAATCGGATGCTAAACCTAATTGGGTACATATGGAAACCAATCTACAACCAATATTTTTTTAGCCAAGCATACCACTAAACGCAAAAGCTAACTAGATGCCAAACCTAATCGAGTACATATGGATGCAAAAGCTAACTGGATGCTAACCTAATTGGGTACATACGGACCAAAGTTAACTAGATGCCAAACCTAATTGGGTATATATGGATCCTAAAGCTAACTAGATACCAAACCTAATTGGGTCATATGGAAACCGATCTATAACCAAGATATATTATTTAACCGAGCATAGCACTGAATGCAAAAGCTAGCTTAAAGCCAACCTAATCGGGTACATATGGATGCCAAAGCTAATTGAGTGTCAAATCTAATCTGGTACATACGAGTGCAAAAGCTAACCAAATGCCAAACATTATGGGGTATGTATTGATACAAAAGCTAACTAGATGTTGAACCTAATTAGGTATGTATTGATGCAAAAGCTTGCTAGAAGCCAAACCTAATCTGGTATGTATTGAAGCAAAAGTTAACCGGATGCCAAACCTAATTGGGCATATATGGAAACCATTGTATAACCAAGATATATTGTTCAACTGAGCATAGCAACGAATGCAAAGGCTAATTGGATGCCAAACTTAATTGGATACATATGCAAACAAATCTATAACCGAGTATATTGTTTAATCGAGCATAGCACCAAATGCAAAAGCTAACTGAATGCCAAACCTAATTGGGTACATATGCATGACAAAGCTAATTAAATGCCAAATATAATTGGGTACGTATGGGTGCAAAAGCTAACCGGATGCCAAACCAAACTGAGTATGTATGGAAACAATCTATAACCAAAATATATTGTTTAACCAAGCATAACATCGAATGTAAAAGCTAACAGGATTCCAATCTAATCGGGTACATATGGATGCCAAAGCTAACTGGATGCCATATGTCACATACCGAAATTTTCGACTTTCGAAAATTTGACATCGATACTCACTTTATCGACTCCCGAGAAATCGAGTGCCGGAAACTCCAATAGTGAGGGTTTTAAAAAGAAGAAAAAGGCAGAAGAAGAAGAAAACAGAAGAAGAAGGAAGAAGAAAGAAGAGAATAGAGAAGAACAAGAAAGAGAGAAGAAGAACGAAGAACAACAACAGAAAACACAGAACAGAAAACAATATCAGAATCTTACACATCGCAGCGGAACAATATATAATAGATAACACTAGTCTTTTAAAACAAGGAACTATATCAGTTTATACATACATCAATCAGAGTCAATATACAACAATGGACAGTTATATAAACTTGTCCTCATACAAAATACATAGCGGAATAAATAATATCAGATACAAATACTACGTCTCGCCATCCAGCTTGCTTTCCAAAGCTCCAATCTAATCGGGTACATATGGATGCCAAAGCTAACTGGATGCCATATGTCACATACCGAAATTTTCGACTTTCGAAAATTTGACATCGATACTCACTTTATCGACTCCCGAGAAATCGAGTGCCGGAAACTCCAATAGTGAGGGTTTTAAAAAGAAGAAAAAGGCAGAAGAAGAAGAAAACAGAAGAAGAAGGAAGAAGAAAGAAGAGAATAGAGAAGAACAAGAAAGAGAGAAGAAGAACGAAGAACAACAACAGAAAACACAGAACAGAAAACAATATCAGAATCTTACACATCGCAGCGGAACAATATATAATAGATAACACTAGTCTTTTAAAACAAGGAACTATATCAGTTTATACATACATCAATCAGAGTCAATATACAACAATGGACAGTTATATAAACTTGTCCTCATACAAAATACATAGCGGAATAAATAATATCAGATACAAATACTACGTCTCGCCATCCAGCTTGCTTTCCAAAGCTCCAGAATATCCTGATAACATAACTCTAGGCTGCCCGTGTGGAAATTGGTGGACACCCAGAGTTTAGAAGGGAACAATAAACTTCGAGTCAGTCATGGTGACTGGTGTGAGATCGTAAAACAGTTATTTTTCACAAAGAAAATAAAACAAATTCGCAATGCTTTTGGAAAATGAAACTACCATAAGACCTCCCGCCACACACACAATGCAAACGCAGAATTGGAGGAGATTTCTTCTTATGATAGTCAAAAATGCTTACTACGCAAAATCAAATTCTTTTTGATATTATTATTAGTGCATAGTGTGGAAAACATTTCGAAAGTATAATATTAATCTTAGCCAACATACGACCAGTATCGTATGCCTACTATAGCTACCATCTAAACAGTGGTGACCACCGTACGTAAATGGCAGGTTCTACAACTAATACCGTACAAGGTTCGTATTGGAGTTGGATTTCCAACAAATGGTCAGGCTAAGGAACTTCCTATGCCACGATGGGTACGTCCCTGGAATAGACAACCCGAGAAATAACCTAACATTACGGTTATATCTCTGCCAACACAAGGCCGGGTTACCTCTGCAAAAATAGGTAACTACTGACACGCGTATGTCATCCCCCGATCGTAACCGATCTTCCCGAGGATCCCCGATTTCCAACAAACCACATAAATAATAATGCAGCAACCACATAGGTTAAGTATCTGGGCTCCATACCATGATACCACCTCTATCCAGAAGGAATGACATACACTAAGGGGCGCTACTCCCTAGAACCTTGCCGCATCCTTCCTGTTTTGACCATTTCCGGGGTGTGAGGCTCGACGAAGTCTCGTCCACAAAGCTACGCTTTCTACAAAGCCATGCTTCGGGTCAAACAAATGATCAACCTATGATCACAAATATATAAGATCAAACAAATGATCATATCACAAATGATCAAACACTGATCATTTCACAGCAACACTCAGTATGCCACGTTACCAAATTGGGAATATATCACTGATAAATTTCAACTACACAACCTCTGAGCTCGTACGTCTCAGAGAAGGGTGTTAAGCTAAGAGAATAAATTCTCCGCCACCAACAGAAATGTATTTGAAAGAAATCAGCTTTATATCTCAAATTGTAACGTCAGACATACAATCCATACAAGTCTGTTCCGGGATCGAACAGAACCGAAGGCACTTCTCACGAAGCCCTTGCATATCCGGATAAATTTCTAATCACGTCCGGACTTCCCGTCACTAAGGGTGATAAAACCTCTAAATCGGAGATCAGCCGATGTAGAGTAACTCGACGGTAATCCTTCCGTTTTCAAAAATATCCAGTCTTCAACACCGGTCTTCAAATGCAATTCATAACGACGTATCACATATTCGGAATGGGTTATACGACCCCATGGTCCTTTCCCGGCTAACCCGAATAGTGAGCGATTATTCAAAAATAAGTGTGGCATTCAAATTCATCCAATTCACAACAAATACCTATTCAAGGTAATTACTGATAGTCGGTTATTTAACTATCAATAAAGATGTGCAACATCATCAGATTCCAAATAATTTTCCAAATTATTTCATCTTCAAAAATATCTTTACTAGATATAAAATTTCCACACTTCTAAAATAAATCAACATTTATTTTTAAACATCTTCCCTTTCTTTTATAAATTCCATAGTGAATTTATATTTCAAAAATATCTTCTGATATACGATTTCCAAATCGATTTCAATATTCACTTTCAATTTATCTTTACAAAGATAAATTCTTAACAAACATTTCATATTGGAAAAGTATTTCCTTACTTATTTAATAATAAGTAATTCACAAATCATTTATTTTCAACACTTGGAAAATATTCTATATACTTAAATCAAAATTAAGTATATATTTCATTCTTTAAGGAAATCATTTACTTTAACAACATTTATTTGAGTCAAAACGAATGTTACGTAAAACATCGTTACGACGACTCAAAATCACTAGTATAGGGATTCGGATTTAGATAGATATATAAATCCCAATACTACAAAAAAAAACATTTCCTTTTGGAAATCATTTACTATAACAACAGTGTTATAGTCCACCATTTCCTTATTTTTCGAAAACGTCTATTTCAACAATAAATGTTGAAATCTATGATTTCGACAGTTCACACGTTTTAAAACATCTTTTAAAACAATTAACTTCATTTATAATATCGCTTTCCCAAACATAACTATTTTTTTCAGTAATATATTCACTGTCCAAAATCGTGAATATACTTCAATAACCAAATTTCAATCTTTTTTTACACATTTATTTCAAGAATTATCCACTGTCCAAAATCGTGGGTAAAATTCCCTTAATAATCTCTATATTTAAAATCAATAAAATTTGATTTATTTTCGAATTTATAAAAACAACGTTTATAAATTCTATTTCCATTTTATAACAACTTCGATTTATACATCTTCTTTAATGACCCATTCAATTTATAAGTTAATATAACTTATAATTCATTTATTTTAAAAGAAATCGTTCTTTTAAACTTTACAAAATTTAAAACTTTCAGATTTCATTAACTTATGAAATCCCATTTACACTTAATTTTAACCCTTATAGAAACTTGTCTTATACTCCCAATATTTCAAATTCATAAATATCCATTTTTGTACATCTTTTAAATAAACCGTTTATAATACTAGAAATCCCAATTTAAACCATTTCATAAATTTCTTAACTTTTATTTCAAAAATCACACTTTGATTTTATTTCACAAAAATCTTAACTTTTATAACTTTAAAATTTTAGACGTTTATTTATTTGAAATAAACCAATTCAAAAATTCAATAAAACGTCTACTTTCAAAAATCACTTTAAAACCCTTTTAAAGTTAAAACCCTTTTAAAGTAAAAGATGTTATTTTTAAACTTCAAAACTGAATCCGATGATGCAACAGCATCAATTAGTCAATCATAACATTCAATATCATATATCAATATGATAACAGCATATACAACAAATATCTGCAAATAATAATATTGGTGAGGAATCCAGTTGGATCCCTCCAACCTGTTTCCCTGCATCCACAGACGTTAGCACAATACCAATTCCACTTCGAGGTGGAATATCGCGGTATATGGGTTTTATAAAAATCATCTGCTTACTAACGGCGCAATAGGGTCTCATCCGCTATACGAGGCGGGAAATCAATCAATCCAATATATACATATGCCAATATGTATATATTGCTATATATATAGATATATCCTACTATATCTAATACCACATCCAATAGCAATCAATAACTGCAAAAATTCCACATTCAATTTTGAGTGAGAAAAATCTCACCTTTAAATTTGCAATCCATTTCCATTTTGATCATTTCTTCATTGTATTCGACCTTGTATAAACATTTAATACAATTCATCAATATTCGAATCAAGTGAACAATTAAATTATCGTTATGTTCATTTACTTTACCCAAATTCTATTTTTAACTAATTTCCCTTTCAAAATTAATTTAGCTGGAATTTTAAATTTAAAAACTAAATTTTTCTTTAATACATTATTTAAAATGACTGGTTAAGTGAAAATATGTATATTTACTTTCCTCTTGAAATTATCTAATACAAAAAATAATTTTTTTTTTTGAAACTTTATATATATGTATACTTATAAAATAACCTATATAGATTTGAAATTTTGATTTTATATAAATTACTTAAACATCTAAATTTCTATTTAACTTCTAAAATCTTATTAAATAAAAATTCTTTTCAAACCTGTATATATATTTTATTTCATCATCATTTTTTTTCCAACTTAACTATAAATATAGTCATTTACAGTTTAATATAATTTTTTTAAATTCTCAATATGCTGTTAAAACAAAAGCAAACAATATTTTCATTGAAACTAAAATTTATACCTTTCTTGACAAAATCGAACGAACCCAGACCTCGACGAACTCCATCGAATCCCAGCCTCCTCCCCACGAACGAGCCATCTCGAACCCAAAACATACGAGGTTCACTGCTCCACTTCGTCGTTCGTCTCAGCCCGTAGCCATCCCCTGCTCGCGAAAACTGCTCGCGAAACCCCTAACTCGCGATTGACGAACTCGCGATTAACTGCTTCGATGCCTTCACGTTCGCGACACTGCTGCCCCTCTCCCCCTTCGACTTCAGCCTCACGCGAACCCTAGAAATCTCGAGCCTTCATCTGCCTCGCGCGCGACGTCGCCTGCCCTTCGAATGCCAATGGCCAAGCCCCTCGAGCTCGCAACTCGATTCGTCGAACCCTAAAATTATCGCGACTTGCCAATTTGAATATGGCCCTAAGCTTTAGCTCGAAGTTGAGTCGAGTTGCTGTTGATTCTATATTCGAACGAGATGATGATTTTACATTTGAATAGAGAGAGGCCATTATTATTTTTCTTGTTTTCTTTCGTTAGATTTGAATGAGAGAACATTTTATTCGGCCATTATTTTCTTTGATTTAATCTGCGAACGAAATGATTTCTCGCGTGAGGTATACACGAGATGAAGGGAGACAGGAGTACGCGATTAACAGAGAATAGGTCGACGCAAATCAGATACTAGGGTGTGTGTTGATGTGAGTGTATAAATTTATATTTAAATTAAATCGATAAATTATTGTCCAGACGTTTCTATCTCGTACGATCACACAATAGCTCTGAAAATTATGAAATTTAAGATCCGATAATAATACAATATTACGGAACCAACGGAACTGGTTTCGTCGAATTCCGAGAATGTTTGAAAAATGACTATTTTTAAATATCGGTTCGAACGATTTATTTCAAACTGAACAATTCACTTCCAAATTCGATTCTGAAGCTTCTGTTATCTTCAGTATCATCAATACGAATTTTAAAAGCTTTCGAAATATTTTTCTTCAGCTTAAAATTGAAGATTCAAATTTAATTCAACTTACAATAAATTAAATTTTATAATTTAATCGTCAGCTTCAAAGTTATATCCGGGATTCAAATTAAATCATCGTTCAAATATTTAAAATTAATTAAATATTCTCAATTTAATTTGTTCAAAATTCTGGGTCGTTACAGACTTCCCCCCTTAAAAGAATTTCGTCCCGAAATTACAAGTTAGGAAAAATGGTCCTTAACTCGTCTACTATTTTTCACAATTCAATAGTCTTATCAATTTGTCAAAACAAATCTTTCTACTAAAGATTCGTTACTAATTCAACTTAATTTTCAACTTCAATTATAAGTTTCAAACAGCATTGTTTTACTTCTCAACTCAAATTTAAATTCAAATTCAAATTTCGAACTTTCAAAAATTTCTCAAAAATTTTTCTAACACTCGAAATTTTCAAAAAATTTCGCCAGCGTCTCCTTTGCGTGGCTAATACGGTACGACTACAAAACGTCCCTACGGACTCTCAGATTTCAAAAAGAAAAAGAAAAAGCCAAGCGGCTAGACATGAAATCAGCAAAAACTCATATTTAAATTCAAATACTTACCTTTTTGTCGAGCAATTCAAATTATCTTCGAAATCAAAATTCCAATTCCTTTATAACACCTGTATATCCTACTAGCCATAATATCTAGTTATAACATTCAAATCACTTTGCCAAATTCTATTACAAAATTTTCAATATAAACTTCTTATATCATCTCTAATTCACTATTGAAGTTACACATATTCATTTCTTATTCAATTTTACATTTCAAATTCATTTGAATTCAATTCACAATTCCAATCTAATTTGGATTCGGTTTATCTCCTGAATATTGAATTTTATCAGCTTTCATTCATAACTGATTATTTTTAGATTAGTTTCAATTACTAATTCATTTCTAATTCTAATCCACTTACAAATTCAAATCTGTTTCAACATTCAGTTTCAATTTTATTCACTTACAATTGTAAACTTATTTATTCATTCACAATTTTATTTTCATAATTCAATTTGTATAAGTTATCAACTTAATAATATTTCACAATTATTTTTATATAGTATTCCAGAGTCTTTTCAACCCTTTCAAAATCATTTTGAAAAAAATTCAAATTTATCTTTTGAATTTTCTAAAACAAAATCCAAATTTTCCAAACAACTTCTATTTAAAACAATTTGGCAGCAATTCCTCTTTTGGAAACCCGAAAATGAACACCAATGATGCCGCGGTCATCATCGAAGTTATTTTCCAGCGACCGAAAAGAGTTTAGAGCTTTCATCTCTCCAAAATACTTTTCAAAACCTTCGAAATTCATTTTCAACTCTAAAAAGATTTAAACTTTCCAAATCACCAAAATTTTCAAATTCTTTTCAAAACATTTCCAAAAACTCCTCTGGAATTCCGTTTCAAATTACAAATTCATTTATAATTTACATTCTTTAATTTCATTTGTATATGGATTTATTTCTTAACTTTGGAGTTACGATTTGAATTTCTTATCCAATTTCAATAATAATAATGATAACATTTCAATATTATCACTTTCCTAACAACCATGCAACCATATACTGTAATAATTTACAGAAAATCATTTCTTTTATATACAAAAATAGTTTTGGGTAAAATTATTTCATTTACCCCATTTAAAACAATACTGTGTCGGTTTATCTTGTTTAAGAGTTTAGAAACCCCTATCGATTACAATTAGCTAGACTGCACCGACCAGAATCCATAAACAATCAACCGATAAGTCAACACAATACAAAACAATTTTTATATTCAAATAACAAATACGCGCTCATATCTATTATTACACTCAAACTCATTCTAGAGTACTGCTGACTCTATCTCTAATGAGTAACACCCAACAGAGCAGGGTTGTCGCTTAACCATATGCTCTGATACCACTTTGTCACATACCGAAATTTTTGACTTTCGAAAATTCGACATCGATACTCACTTTATCGACTGCCGAGAAATCGAGTGCCAGAAACTCCAATAGTGAGGGTTTTAAAAAGAAGAAAAAGGCAGAAGAAGACGAAAACAGAAGAAGAAGGAAGAAGAAAGAAGAGAATAGAGAAGAACAAGAAAGAGAGAAGAAGAACGAAGAACAACAACAGAAAACACAGAACAGAAAACAATATCAGAATCTTACACATCGCATCGGAACAATATATAATAGATAACACTAGTCTTTTAAAACAAGAAACTATATCAGTTTATACATACATCAATCAGAGTCAATATACAACAATGGACAGT
Organism: Allium fistulosum; assembly: GCA_030737815.1. NCBI lineage: Eukaryota > Viridiplantae > Streptophyta > Magnoliopsida > Asparagales > Amaryllidaceae > Allium > Allium fistulosum. Next base: position 1,435,651,557 of record CM060903.1, read on the forward strand.
TATATAAACTTGTCCTCATACAGAATACACAGCGGAATAAATAATATCAGATACAAATACTACGTCTCGCCATCCAGCTTGCTTTCCAAAGCTCCAGAATATCCAGAATATCCTGATAACATAACTCTAGGCTGACCGTGTGGAAATTGGTGGGCACCCAGAGTTTAGAAGGGAACAATAAACTCTGAGTCAGTCATGGTGACTGGTGTGAGATCGTAAAACAGTTATTTTTCACAAAGAAAATAAAACAAATTCGCAATGCTTTTGGAAAACGAAACTACCATAAGACCTCCCGCCACACACACAATGCAAACGCAGAATTGGAGGAGATTTCTTCTTATGATAGTCAAAAATGCTTACTACGCAAAATCAAATTCTTTTTGATATTATTATTAGTGCATAGTGTGGAAAACATTTCGAAAGTATAATATTAATCTTAGCCAACATACGACCAGTATCGTATGCCTACTATAGCTACCATCTAAACAGTGGTGACCACCGTACGTAAATGGCAGGTTCTACAACTAATACCGTACAAGGTTCGTATTGGAGTTTGGATTTCCAATAAATGGTCAGGCTAAGGAACTTCCTATGCCACGATGGGTACGTCCCTGGAATAGACGACCCGAGAAATAACCTAATATTACGGTTAGATCTCTGCCAACACAAGGCCGGGTTACCTCTGCAAAAATAGGTAACTACTGACACGCGTATGTCATCCCCCGATCGTAACCGATCTTCCCGAGGATCCCCGATTTCCAACAAACCACATAAATAATAATGCAGCAACCACATAGGTTAAGTATCTGGGCTCCATACCATGATACCACCTCTATCCAGAAGGAATGACATACACTAAGGGGCGCTACTCCCTAGAACCTTGCCGCATCCTTCCTGTTTTGACCATTTCCGGGGTGTGAGGCTCGACGAAGTCTCGTCCACAAAGCTACGCTTTCTACAAAGCCATGCTTCGGGTCAAACAAATGATCAATCTATGATCACAAAGATATAAGATCAAACAAATGATCATATCACAAATGATCAAACACTGATCATTTCACAGCAACACTCAGTATGTCACGTTACCAAATTGGGAATATATCGCTGATAAATTTCAACTACACAACCTCTGAGCTCGTACGTCTCAGAGAAGGGTGTTAAGCTAAGAGAATAAATTCTCCGCCACCAACAGAAATGTATTTGAAAGAAATCAGCTTTATATCTCAAATTGTAACGTCAGACATACAATCCATACAAGTCTGTTCCGGGATCGAACAGAACCGAAGGCACTTCTCACGAAGCCCTTGCATATCCGGATAAATTTCTAATCACGTCCGGACTTCCCGTCACTAAGGGTGATAAAACCTCTAAATCGGAGATCAGCCGATGTAGAGTAACTCGACGGTAATCCTTCCGTTTTCAAAAATAACCGGTCTTCAACACCGGTCTTCAAATGCAATTCATAACGACGTATCACATATTCGGAATGGGTTATACGACCCCATGGTCCTTTCCCGGCTAACCCGAATAGTGAGCGATTATTCAAAATTAAGTGTGGCATTCAAATTCATCCAATTCACAACAAATACCTATTCAAGGTAATTATTGATAGTCGGTTATTTAACTATCAATAAAGATGCGCAACATCATCAGATTCCAAATAATTTTCCAAATTATTTCATCTTCAAAAATATCTTTACTAGATATAAAATTTCCACACTTCAAAAATAAATCAACATTTATTTTTAAACATCTTCCCTTTCTTTTATAAATTCCATAGTGAATTTATATTTCAAAAATATCTTCTGATATACGATTTTCAAATCGATTTCAATATTCACTTTCAACTTATCTTCACAAAGATAAATTCTTAACAAACATTTCATATTGGAAAAGTATTTCCTTACTTATTTAATAATAAGTAATTCACAAATCATTTATTTTCAACACTTGGAAAATATTCTATATACTTAAATCAAAATTAAGTATATATTTCATTCTTTAAGGAAATCATTTACTTTAACAACATTTTTTTGAGTCAAAACGAATGTTACGTAAAACATCGTTACGACGACTCAAAATCACTAGTATAGGGATTCGGATTTAGATAGATATATAAATCCCAATACTACAAAAAAAAACATTTCCTTTTGGAAATCATTTACTATAACAACAGTGTTATAGTCCACCATTTCCTTATTTTTCGAAAACGTCTATTTCAACAATAAATGTTGAAATCTATGATTTCGACAGTTCACACGTTTTAAAACATCTTTTAAAACAATTAACTTCATTTATAATATCGCTTTCCCAAACATAACTATTTTTTTCAGTAATATATTCACTGTCCAAAATCGTGAATATACTTCAATAACCAAATTTCAATCTTTTTTTACACATTTATTTCAAGAATTATCCACTGTCCAAAATCGTGGGTAAAATTCCCTTAATAATCTCTATATTTAAAATCAATAAAATTTGATTTATTTTCGAATTTATAAAAACAACGTTTATAAATTCTATTTCCATTTTATAACAACTTCGATTTATACATCTTCTTTAATGACCCATTCAATTTATAAGTTAATATAACTTATAATTCATTTATTTTAAAAGAAATCGTTCTTTTAAACTTTACAAAATTTAAAACTTTCAGATTTCATTAACTTATGAAATCCCATTTACACTTAATTTTAACCCTTATAGAAACTTGTCTTATACTCCCAATATTTCAAATTCATAAATATCCATTTTTGTACATCTTTTAAATAAACCGTTTATAATACTAGAAATCCCAATTTAAACCATTTCATAAATTTCTTAACTTTTATTTCAAAAATCACACTTTGATTTTATTTCACAAAAATCTTAACTTTTATAACTTTAAAATTTTAGACGTTTATTTATTTGAAATAAACCAATTCAAAAATTCAATAAAATGTCTACTTTCAAAAATCACTTTAAAACCCTTTTAAAGTTAAAACCCTTTTAAAGTAAAAGATGTTATTTTTAAACTTCAAAACTGAATCCGATGATGCAACAACATCAATTAGTCAATCATAACATTCAATATCATATATCAATATGATAACAGCATATACAACAAATATCTGCAAATAATAATATTGGTGAGGAATCCAGTTGGATCCCTCCAACCTGTTTCCCTGCATCCACAGACGTTAGCACAATACCAATTCCACTTCGAGGTGGAATATCGCGGTATATGGCACAACACCAGAAAGGCAATTTGCTCACGGTTATAAGCGTGACAAAACTAATTTGTCACGGTTATAACCGTGAAAATAGGTACCGTGGGCAAATTCAGTCACACTTTTGCTCACGGTTATAACCGTGACAAAAATAGTAATTTGTCACGCTTATAACCGTGACAGAATAGTATTTACTCACGGTTATAACCGTGACAAAATAGTAATTTCTCACACTTATAACCGTAACAGAATAGTATTTACTCATAGTTATAACCGTGATAAAATAGTAATTTCTTACACTTATAACCGTTATAGAACAATGGTTTCTAACATTTATAACCGTTACCAAAAAAGAAACTCTAACACTTATAACCGTGACAAATGCAAATTATATCACAGTTATAACCATTACGAAAGATTATTTTCTAACACTTATAACCGTGATAACTAAAACAGTATCAAACAAACTATATAGCACCAATATTTTATTACAGCTACAAACAATCTATACAAAAAATATATAGTATTAAAATTAAGAAAACATACGATCAATAATTAGAACAACACCAAACATTTATGTTTCATTCAAACACCACAAAGGATACTTCATACCAACATCACAAATTATAGCATACAAGCATAGTATATATAACAAACTTTAAAACACAGTTTCAGAATATAACTACATAGTGTTCAGTAACTTACTAATACCACATCCCATTATTCCATTTAGTGGAGCACCTAAGCTACCTTCTTCTGCTCACCCTCAACCTCACTTCCCTGCACCACCTCTGTTTCTATACCACATCACCTACAACTTCCATTCTCCAAACCTTCAACTCCATACAAAACCACTTCTCCAACATCAACTGTTTCTCCCACTGCCTCTCCACCTCCACAAACAGCCGGATTGCAAAATAAACCATCCACCACTGCTCAACCAAACGAATTCAAAACTGCCACTGCATCACTTCATAACTCCTTTATAAACTACACTATAACCATTGCTACAGTCGCATACTCCTACCACACCTCCACAAACAACCCACTGCCTTCAAAAACCATCGCCTACAATACCCACTACAACCAATATCTTCCAACCTGCATCTTCTAAAACTCATTAATCCCCCCACTACTAACACCCTCTATTCATGAAGAACCTGGTATATTTCAAGCAAAGCAGCCTTAGGGAATTGAGAATACATGGGAAACTTAACTGATGAATGATCGTATGCATTGCTTGCTTGGTTTGATTCATTATAACCTAAACTTGGAAGCTGTTCTGAGTTAGTTATATCATGTTCAACTTCAAATATAAAATGTAAAAATTTGTGTTAATGCATGATCATAAGGCCAGTGTGAAACAAATGAGCATAAGAAGTCCAGTCAAATGTGCATTGTCATCATATTGACTATAATTAGCATAAGAAGCCCAATCCAATTTTCAAACAAATGTTTGAGTATAATGCAAAAAGGTTCAAATGATGTTTTACAAAATCGAACAAAATAACAAAAGATGAAACATTGGGTGACCTAAAGAACTAAAAGATGAACACATCTGTAGGCAGTCCAAAAAAAAGTAGGGAATTAATAAAATAATAATACTGTTTGTATCTCTAATTGTTATTTTTGAACTTCAAATACGTCTTCATATTCGAAAATATTCAGTAAGTTTTTGAAATAATGGTATCGATATACTTTTCTTTTAAGTTGTATCTTCTAATCTTTATGCACATCACCTATGTCTTGTATGGGAAGATCCTAACTTATCTTAAACAACATAAACATGAATGAATAAAAAGGTAAACGATGCTGACTTTAATGCATTTGTTATGACATCAAATGGGTTCGGTCCGGCAGCCACAAAAGCCAGATGTGTTCCTTCAAATTTGTCCACTGTAGGATCACCTGTAACAAATTAAATTAATGAACATTAATAGCTATTTTTAACAAAAGCCTTTGTTATGCTAGAACTTTTCAATCGAGAAAGTTCTATTCAAAAGAAATTAAGGAAGGCAAATACTAAAATAAAATAAGTGAAGAACTAGTAGAACAGCCAGCCAAATACTAATGTACCTTTAGCTTAGTAGAGAGCTAAATTTATACAGTAACAGCATCCCTTTTATACCTTTTATTTACAGTTGCTGTTGCAAACGAAAATAAATCGTGGTTCAGTTATAACAAGTAACAGGCAACAACATTGTTTTTCCGCTAGTGAGCACTAAGTACAAAAATATGTCATTTAGACATTTGTTTTTGTCACAAAATATACATATTTTTTATGATCAATATCACAATTTTACTCACTTTGTTATCGATTTTGTCCATTAGTTAGAGTACCAAATTTTGAATAACCATGTATCCAAGAAGAACAATCAAAACACCGTTTACTTATATATTACAATGTGCTACAAACATTTCCCACGGAACGGTCAAACAGTTTGCAGTGAAATGCGAACACAGTTTGCACTCAGTTTTGGTTTGCACTGACTGCAAACTGCCCAGTGCAAACTTGTACAGTTTGCTCCGAATATACACTGAGTTTGCACTGAGTGCAAACACAATTTGCACTCTACGCAAACTGGCATGTCATTTTGCACTGAGTGCCAACTGTGTTGCACTAATGCAGATTGCAGACATAGTTTGTACTCGGTACAAACACAACGATTTGGATGTTATAAAATGTTTAATTTTTTATAGATCTCTTTTTGAATTAAAGATTTCTCAGCCATGATACACATTATCATAGAACTGTCTATGACTAAAGTATAAATCAGCATTCATGCATTATGTTATTATGGCAACATTTTGTCTAACATGAATATAATATATTTTTAGTCCTCTTTTTTTTACACACAATAGGTGGAAGCGAGGATAAGAACAGTTCATCCAAATGGTAAACATTGCAATAAAAGAGCTGCAGCAGTTCATATCATAATGCTCATATTTGTACTCAGTTGCAAAACTGAGTAGTTTTGCAATTGATTTGCAGTTTGCAACTAAGTTTAAAACTGATCTGCAAACAAACTGCAGGTAACATTGTAAACCAAAAAATAATACCCAACAAAAAACAAACTGCAGGTAACATTGTAAACAAAATATCTAACATACACTATGAAGTCATGTAAAGTGTGGGAGAAATATTATTTATTCTTTCCGAGTAAACCTACTTGTTTTTTAATATAGTAATTGTGAATCATGAAGAAATATAAATCTCTTGCTAATTAGTAAGATTGTGCTTTGCGATTACTACATAATCTCCATCTCATTTTAACAGATTGACCTCTGTTTCTTCAAGGTTTTAGGAAAATAAACTATAAAATGTTTTTATTTGGCTGCACTTATTTTATATTGCTATGGGTGCATGAATAATGTGGGAAAAACAGATACATGTTTCCTTTCTATTATTTGTGAGCACATTCCGAAATCAGCAAAACAAAACAGGTTTCAAAACCAGTGTACTTTGTATTAAGCATTGATGTTCCTGTACTCTTACTATCAAGTATAGCTAAAACAGATTTAACATAAGAACAGGTGGCCCAAAATTTATATGGTAATTCTATATCAATTTCAAAAACTGATGTATTTTACCCTTGATGATCCTACTTACCAGTATACTTGATATGTGAAGAAAATGATACAAAGACACATACCCTATTAATTTACAAAGCCCTTCCTTCTTTAACTTGGTGTAGAGATGTTCAAGTGTGATTTTGGATACATTACACTTCATCTTTTCATTTAGTGTTACAACCTATTTTTATGCACAAATTCTTGCATACCTTGACAATCACATCAAAATAAGTTAATACATGTGCGGTAGAAAGGCTTGTGTCAATCAAATAAATCAAGATAAATTAAAACTAATTCTCTTCTATTTAATATCCTTTGCCTTTATTGAAGAGGCTTCATAAGTTCATTTTAGATTGTACTGTTCCGTAAAAAGGAAAATATACTTTGTGTCAAAATAAAACATTAAAGCAAATCGTTTTCTGATAAGAATATTTTGGTATATGCGATTTGTTTTCATAAAAGATAGGAGGGGAATAAGTAGGTGAGATAAGAGAGACATGAAATATTTTCAATTCAAGCTATGAAGAAATATATTTTACATCTGTAGCTACTAAACCAAGGAATATTGTACCAATGAAGAACATCAATTTACATCCTAGACTCCCTTCTAAAAATGATTATAGCAAGACAATATAATATGCACAAAAAGAAAATCCAGTACCACAAATCAAACTAAAAATTCAGTTAAAAGAAAAACTTTAGTTCAAATTTAGTACCACAATCAGACCCTCAATTTAGTACCACAAATCAGACCCTCAAACTTATACCCTATATCAAAGAGGCGCAACATAAACTTTTATGAAATGCATACAATCTACAAATCAAGAATCCATTTAATTTATGTAGATAGAGGTGAAACTGACCTGCTATTCCCTGACCAATAAAGTTAGAAGAACTCAAGCTATTTGTAGCATAGTATAGTTCCTTAACAGGGATTTTCTTGCAATCAGGTTCTTCAATTACAAAAGTTTTGGACTCTGCAGAGATACATTAAAACATTTGTGTTAAGCTATGAATCAAATATTATGTAATGTAACTACATAATTTACTTGCTATATTCAAAGTGGGACAGGAGCTAATTAACTTACCAACGCCCATATGCATGCCGTTTGGTATTGACATTCTTTTAAAAAAATTCCATAATGTAGCATAGATCAAAACTAAAATTGCTCCTAAGCAACCAATCGGAAGTAACTTAACTGTTCCATTTAAAATATCACAAATAGTAGTTAGAATTTTTCTCATGAAAGATGGAACTAAAAGTGATAATAGTTGTTGGAAGTTTTTCATAAAATTATTTAAATCGATTGCCACTACGAAGGGGGGTCCAGGGCGGTGGCAACCCCTCTAGGTGGGGGTGCGGGGGCAACGCCCCCGTTGACGGGTATGACTGCATAATGCAAAGATACTGCACAATTAATTTTTTCATTCATAAAAAATAATATACAAGTAGAGAACTATAAATATAACTTATAAATGTTGTCGAGTATTAAAGAATTATAACATAAACAAAGAAAAAATATCAGATCCTAGGGATTAACCATTTTTATTCTTAACTTATAAATGTTGAAATCCAACTTTTCACCATTTTTATTCTTAACTTAATGCTTTGTAGTTAATGGTTATAAAATCCTAGGGAAGATTATGAAAAGGTTCAAGCATATATGCTGCATACAATAAAAAAATCAATGTATTTGTAATGGTTAATATAATATCAGATGAACAAAGATAGGATTAACCATAGTTATTTAAATAATGTCAACCATCATGCTAAGCATAAATGCATTTAAAGAAAATGCAGGTTTATGTTTATAAATAAGAAAGTTTAGGTTGTGCGTGAAATTGCACTGTTGAACTGTGTCTGCTCATTTATTATAAAAATAATAATGACAAAAATATCAAAATTCCAAGAGGAGAATATTTTTTGGCATGCGGAGATATGTATGTTGACATAGGGTTATTTCATCCAACTTAAATATATATAAAACTCTCACTGTCAATTTTCAATAGATTGTTTATACTTTGAAACCCATGGAAAAAATTGTGTAAGTTTAAATCAAAACTTCTGACTCGACTGCTTTTAAATAATACATGCAGTTTTTTTCATTTTCTCTTTTTTTAAATAAAAAACTAACTGCCACAGAATACATGCCAAATAGAGCTCATTACATGTTTCACATTGTCTTACGTTTATAGGTTTTGGATTGCATCAATACTTTAGTTTCTAAAAGAACATTAAATTAGATAGATGATGGATCATTATCAAAGTGATATTTCAATTTAAGCCCATTTAGTTGAAAGTTGGAATCTCTTTCACCAATTCTTTTAGAATTTTAGTTCAACTATAGGAGGTTTCAGTTCCCATTAACTATGGAATCAGTTCAACTATAGAATTATTCTAAAACAGCCAGCAATATGGTAACAAAAAATAATATACAATCAACAAATTAATAGAGGTCTCGGTTCCCATTAACTATGGAAGCTAATATAAAATCTGACTAAAATTCGAAATAAAAAGAAATTACTTCAAATTGAAATCAGTTCAATACATAGATTCACATCAAAAGTAAATAGTAATATAATTTGAATATACCTAGATCTCGACGTGAATAGTGGATCCCGATTCGAACCCTAGATCTCGATGTGAACAGTGGATCTCGACTCGAACCCTAGATCTCATCGTGAACCCAGATCCCGAGAGCGAACTATGGAAAAAATTTAGACTATAAGAGGATTCGAACCCTAAATCGCGATATAGTGAAGTAGTTTGATAATAGAGGAATGCGTAGCAAACAGAGAAAATGGGGAGTGAGTAAATGAAAATATAGTTAATTATGCAAAAATCCCTAGTAGTTCAAAGTATTTACAGAATAACCATAATTTCTAACGGTTTTAAACGTGGCTTTTGTTAACCACGGTTATTTTTGTTACGAATTTATCACGGTAATAACCGTGAGGAATTGCGCCAGAAAAAGCATTATAAAATAGCTTGTTTGGTGTTGTGTGGGTTTTATAAAAATCATCCGCTTACTAACGGCGCAATAGGGTCTCATCCGCTATACGAGGCGGGAAATCAATCAATCCAATATATACATATGCCAATATGTATATATTGCTATATATATATAGATATATCCTACTATATCTAATACCACATCCAATAGCAATCAATAACTGCAAAAATTCCACATTCAATTTTGAGTGAGAAAAATCTCACCTTTAAATTTGCAATCCATTTCCATTTTGATCATTTCTTCATTGTATTCGACCTTGTATAAACATTTAATACAATTCATCAATATTCGAATCAAGTGAACAATTAAATTATCGTTATGTTCATTTACTTAACCCAAATTCTATTTTTAACTAATTTCCCTTTCAAAATTAATTTAGCTGGAATTTCAAATTTAAAAACTAAATTTTTCTTTAATACATTATTTAAAATGACTGGTTAAGTGAAAATATGTATATTTACTTTGCTCTTGAAATTATCTAATACAAAATTTTTTTTTTGAAACTTTATATATATGTACACTTATAAAATAACCTATATAGATTTGAAATTTTGATTTTATATAAATTACTTAAACATCTAAATTTCTATTTAACTTCTAAAATCTTATTAAATAAAAATTCTTTTCAAACCTGTATATATATTTTATTTCATCATCATTTTTTTTCCAACTTAACTATAAATATAGTCATTTACAGTTTAATATAATTTTTTTAAATTCTCAATATGCTGTTAAAACAAAAGAAAACAATATTTTCATTGAAACTAAAATTTATACCTTTCTTGACAAAATCGAACGAACCCAGACTTCGACGAACTCCATCGAATCCCAGCCTCCTCCCCACGAACGAGCCATCTCGAACCCAAAACATACGAGGTTCACTGCTCCACTTCGTCGTTCGTCTCAGCCCGTAGCCATCCCCTGCTCGCGAAAACTGCTCGCGAAACTCCTAACTCGCGATTGACGAACTCGCGATTAACTGCTTCGATGCCTTCACGTTCGCGACACTGCTGCCCCTCTCCCCCTTCGACTTCAGCCTCACGCGAACCCTAGAAATCTCGAGCCTTCATCTGCCTCGCGCGCGACGTTGCCTGCCCTTCGAATGCCAATGGCCAAGCCCCTCGAGCTCGCAACTCGATTCGTCGAACCCTAAAATTATCGCGACTTGCCAATTTGAATATGGCCCTAAGCTTTAGCTCGAAGTTGAGTCGAGTTGCTGTTGATTCTATATTCGAACGAGATGATGATTTTACATTTGAATAGAGAGAGGCCATTATTATTTTTCTTGTTTTCTTTCGTTAGATTTGAATGAGAGAACATTTTATTCGGCCATTATTTTCTTTGATTTAATCTGCGAACGAAATGATTTCTCGCGTGAGGTATACACGAGATGAAGGGAGACAGGAGTACGCGATTAACAGAGAATAGGTCGACGCAAATCAGATACTAGGGTGTGTGTTGATGTGAGTGTATAAATTTATATTTAAATTAAATCGATAAATTATTGTCCAGACGTTTCTATCTCGTACGATCACACAATAGCTCTGAAAATTACGAAATTTAAGATCCGATAATAATACAATATTACGGAACCAACGGAACTGGTTTCGTCGAATTCCGAGACTGTTTGAAAAATGACTATTTTTAAATATCGGTTCGAACGATTTATTTCAAACTGAACAATTCACTTCCAAATTCGATTCTGAAGCTTCTGTTATCTTCAGTATCATCAATACGAATTTTAAAAGCTTTCGAAATATTTTTCTTCAGCTTAAAATTGAAGATTCAAATTTAATTCAACTTACAATAGATTAAATTTTATAATTTAATCGTCAGCTTCAAAGTTATATCCGGGATTCAAATTAAATCATCGTTCAAATATTTAAAATTAATTAAATATTCTCAATTTAATTTGTTCAAAATTCTGGGTCGTTACACCATACCTAAACAGGTATGTACATATGCAAAAGCTAACCAGATGCCAAACCTAATTAAGTACATATTGATTCAAAAGCGACCAAATGTCAAACCTAATTGGATACGTATTGATGTAAAAGCTAACCGGATGCTAAACCTAATCAAGTACATATGGAAACCAATCTATTACCAAGATATGTTGTTTAACTAAGCATACCACTGAATGGAAAAGCTAATCGAATGTCAAACCTAATCGGGTAGGTAAGGTTGCAAAAGCTCACCAAATGCCAAACCTAATCGGGAACATATTGATCAAAAAGATAACTGAATGCCAATCCTAATCAAGTACATATAGAAACCAATCTGCAAAAAAGGTATATTATTTAACCAAACCTACCGCTAAATACAAAAGCTAAATGGATGCCAAACCTAACCGGGTACACATGGATGCAAAAGCTAGCTAGATGCCAAACCTAATCAAGTACATATGGATGTAAAAGCTAATCAAATGCCAAACCTAATTGGGTACATATGAATGCAAAAGCTAACTTGATGCCAAACTTAATCAAGTACATATAGATGAAAATGCTTCATTTTATTTCATTCAAACTTTATTGCTTTTAGTGCATTACTACAAAGTGCTTTATTTTATATCTTCCAAACATTAATCGAGTACATATAGATTTAAATAAAATATAACTACTTTTACTTAATGCAATGAAATTACAAAGTGCTTTAGATTTAATTTTATTATCAAGTGCAACAAAAATACATTATAAAAGGATAAGGAACAATAAACATATTGTATTGTAACAGTATTAAATTTTTATCATACAATCAAACACTATTCAAAAATAAAACAAAATATCTGATACATAACTTCACTATTAAAATGCAATAAAAATAGATCTTCAACAACAACATCAATTATGTACATTAAAAATTCTTCAACCCATTCAATGGTATGTCAACTTCTATCCAACTTCTATCTAACCAAACAATCAGTTAGTATTTCATACATCAAAAAGTTAACTAAGTTTCATTGCTTCAACTCATTACTTATTTTAGAAATGCACCAACTTTGTGGGTAGTCGGTTAGCGTACTATACAACAACCTACTTTTATCCAATGTAACATCTTTGGGTGACATTTCCTTCTTAATTTCACCAAATTTAACTTCCTGAAACATGAACCGCATAACATATAGTGGAAAATCATAATTGCAATTAGAAAAAAAATTACACACACACAGATATATATATATATATATATATATATATATATATATATTCTTGAACAAAATTTTTACCTATTTTCCTGCTAAGGACATTGTGAAAATTCAAGACATGTTGTATCTTTTAAGCTGCATAATTTTTTCCCTTTTGCCATTCTTTTTATTATATGTTCAATAAATAATTTCTATAAACCAACAAACATAAAAATAGTAATAATGTTAATAACTAATTCCTGAACATTCTAAATAAATACATCTGAATTTAATTGCATTAACTTACATAGCAATATAAAACCATACAATCGACTGTTAATATTTAACTGCATCACATATAAGCAATTAAATTTCATTATAAAACTATACATGTCATTGTTCACATTTAACTGCATTAGACTTACACAGCTAAAATTCACCTAAAAACTATACATTTCACTATTTACATTTAACTGCATTACACTAATGCAGTTAAATTTCAGTCATAAAACCGTATATTTCACAATGTAAATGTAACTGCATTAAAATTACATAAAACATATAGTTCACCACTTATATTTAACTGCATTAGATTCAAGAAGTTAAATTTCACGTATAAACAGTACAGGTCACTGTTAAATTTAACTTCATTAGAACTCAAGTAAAAACTATAATGTTCACTATTTATATTTACCTGGATTACGCTAATGTAGTTAAATTTCAGTCATAAAACCATATAGCTTACTATTTGCATATAACTGCATTAGACCTACATAGTTAAACTTCACCCCAAAACTAAACATTTTGTTGTTTATATTTAATTCCATTAAATTCATGTAATTATATCCACCTATAAAATATACATTTCACTACCTATATTTAACTGCATTAGACATATGCAATAAAATTTTAAGCTAAACTCAATTCAAATATTCAGTAAATTAACAACTTTATATGAAAAAACATATTAAATGAAAACAATTCACAATATACTTACAATCTTGATTGTCGACTCTTCATTAATTCCTTGAGTTGGTCCTTTTAAAGAATTGAAAATTATCCATTTTCCAATAGCATTGTCAAAAATTAACAGTGTAAAGTGCAGCATTCACAATTAGGAAAACCATACCATGAATTTCAATTGAAGGATCGATGGCTTCAATTACATCTTAAACATATACTTTGATATAATCCATATTATTATTTATAACGCCATACTGTGAAAAAGAAATTAGTTAATATTTATAACAAATAATAAAAAGTTGCTAATTAAATATAAATAACCATACTGTTACATAAGTCTGAAAAAATATGTCCAACAAATCTTTCAGCAAGATATTTACCATACTAATCAATAATCTGCAAAAAAACAAATTTTAGACAAAAATATAAGTAAATATAACTATATTATATAAATGGATTTAATTATAAAAAGATTAAACTGTGTTTATAACATAAATGAAATCAGAACATAAAATAACTGCATATTCCAAATGAAGCAAATAATTAAATATACATACTACATACATCAACCAAATTATAAAATTCAAACATAGTTACAACATGTTAGTAAAATAACTAAACACTGAAGAAAATTGTAACAACCCTGGTTTGGAGATTACCTGTCAATATTAAATTATAATGGTAATTATAATTTAATATTGTGAATTAAATTAAAATTGGAGAAATTAAATTATTTATTTGGAATAAACAATTAAATTAGAATTAAATTGAGAAAATAAAATTCCAAGCTTTATTTTATTTAGTTTGAAGTGATAATAAATGGAATATTGGCTTTAAATAAAGAAAATGTCTTTATTCTAGAGAAAATGCAATAATTATATTAATTATTGCCCATTTGCTTCTTTTAATAATTTTTAAAAGAAGTATGTAATTTTTAAGGGTGATTTATTAATTAAAAAGGTGCGAATTGGTTTAAAAATATGTTTTGGCTATAAATTATATTTGTAAATGGTTTGAAATATTTTTCTAAGTGGGAAAATAAATTTTGTGGAATTTTAAAAGTTAATTATAGAGTTTTATTCATTTATTTAAGTAAAAAGTGCATTTTTGTTAATTGTTTATTTTAAATAAACAATGAATTTTGGGATTTAATTGTGAAAATAAAGTTAGAACTTTATTTTATTAGTTTGGGTTGTTAATAAATAGGAAATAAATTATCTGGGATGGCCAATATTTGGCGAGTTATTATGGTTTGAGATCTCCTATTTTAGGAGTTATGGTCACTCCTAACAAGCTATATTCTCCACATTAGTAGTAGGAGCGACTATCTATAGCCTTGTCTTAAATATCTATTGAATACGTCGATAAATGCTCTATTATTTTTTTAATTTCAAGTGGATCGACATATCCAATATGTAATATCCCAGAAATTTGGGGCAATATCAATTTAATAATCTGTTTAAATAATTAAATTGATTTGATAATCTTTGATAATTAAATTTGAATTGGTTTAATAATCTGATTAAATGAATATTTAATTAGTGAATTTTACTAATAAAATAATTTCTATTTATAATATATATATATATAATTGTATATATTGTAAATAGATAAGCTTGGGTTTGTAATTTAAATAATAAATAAAATCTTGTTTTTAATTTCTAATATATATTTTGATAGTTAGGAAATTATGATTTATTTAATATAAGCTTTTCAAAGCTATTTAAACAAAATAACTATACGGTCTTAAATAAAATTAATAATAAAGTTTATTTTATTTTCTTTTTGAATATTGCTTAATAAATATGATTTAATAAGTATAAGAATATATATATGTTTAAAATACAATTTGCATGTGATATGTTAATTCAATTAATAATAATGATAATTTATAATCTCTTTTATAAATTATTTTAAAATTGATAAGTATGTTATTTTCAAACAATATTAATAGTGTATTGTTTTTAAATAAATAGATTTTAATGTAAAATAGGATTTGTTATTTCAAATTGAATGTGTTGTTTAAGTTTAACTTTAAATTGGATTTTTAAATATAATTTGCATTTGAATTTAAATTAAATTTGAAATTCAAAAGAGGTAAGATTTTAAATAGTTTTGGATTTTAAAATATATGGACAAGCTTTTATATATATATATATATATATATATATATATATATATAATTGGTTTTATTTTCTTTAAAATACTTTATATATACATACATAAGTATTTAATAAATAAGAAAGGCTTTTTATTTACATTTAAATAAATATGAATTACTTAAAAAGACAAGTGTAAATCTTTAAGGCCATGTAATAACATGTGTACACTAATAAAGCAATGAGAATGATAAATGTCAAAGTCTTGCATTTTTGTTTTTCTTTTATTTGATAAATCATTTTAATCTATATAAACATATGTTCTCATCTATATTTATTTTTCTATCTTCTTGAATTCAAAGAAAAAACTCTCAGCCTGAATATTCCCCAAAAACAATCTGTAACAAATTCCTCAAACTAAATCCTCCTCTCAAAAGAAAATTTGAAATTAACATTCCTCAAAACAAAATTCCTCAAACAAAGATCTGTAATGCATTTTTCAAATCAAACTAAAGCCTGCAACATTTCTTCAAATTCTGTAATCCACTATCAAAATCAAAAGACTGCAATTTCTTTAATCTGGAATCAAGTCTGTAGCCTGCATCTTTTCAAAGTCTGGAAGCAAGTTAATTTGGATCTAAGCAACATCTCAACAATCAAGAGTATAGCATGCATGCAAGTTTCTATAGCTAGCATTCCAGTTTTCAAAGAAAATCAAGCATTCAGTTTTAAAGGTTTCAAAATCAAAACTGTTTTCAAAGAATAAGCTCTGTTCATTCTCAAATAGGTGAGTAAAATTTTTAGAGTTTAAATATAAGAATCTGCTTGCATGTTAATTCTGAAAGAAAGTATGTTATTGTGTGTATAAATATGTGAGTTTATATATGTGGATGTATAGATATATATGTGCATGCCTGTTGTATGTGTGACATCCCTGTTTTATATTTTAAGCTCTGGTTCTTGATAAAAATACCTATTCCCTTATCTGATCTCTGATAGACTTAGGATTTAAAACAAAATTAGTTTGTTTTATCATAAACTAAAGTTTAAAAAGCTTAATTAAGACAAACTTTTAGTCTGAGTGTCTATGTAACCAAAATAACAGTGCAAGTCATATAAAAGTAAAAATCCAAACTATGAAATTTTTAAATTCAGGTTTATAAATGGAATACCAAAACGATAATATGATTTTTAGCATTGAAATTATAATTTTTAGTTTGTTAATAAAGGTGCAGTTTTGGGTTAAGCAAAATATGACTTTTAGGTAATATCTGATGATCTCAGTGGTCTGGGAAGTTATGATCGTCATTGGTGATTGAGTAATGATCGGTGATGGTAGAAATATTGTCTGGAAGGTGTTTAATTCATGGAGGAAGTAGCAGTAGTGGATTCTTTGCTAGAACCCTAGTTTTAGCGTGTCTTGGTAATTTGGTCACTGCGGTATATCTAGTCGATCGAGTGCAAAGGGGTTTTGAGGGTTGAAAGATTGGTCGTAGGCGAGGCTGTGGCCGGTGGTCGAAGATCTCTGATGGACGAAGTGACGTGGGGGAAGTGTTGGCAGGCTTTGGTGATGGTTGGGTCTTTTTGTTCCAGGTTTTTCGAAATTGAACTCGATTTCGATTTCGCGAATGGATTGAAGTTTGGATGATCGTGGTTTGGTTGGAGGTCGATCGTTGTCTTGTGGGGATACTCGGCGATGGTCGGAGGGGACGCGGGTGATCGTGCACGTGCACACGGTCGTGATTGTGTTTGGGAAAAGTCGGAGTGTTTGCAGAGGAGGGTCTCGAGTTTTTTCGAGTTTTTCTGCGTGTGAAGATCGAAGTTTTTAGTGATGCGACTCGAAGTAAATTTTAGGGGTCTCGTGAACATTTGTGTTGCCAGGCTTTTAAAAGCCTGTATGTTTTAAATTTAAACAGAATTTAAATTTGTAAAGAGATATGAAAACAAAATGTTTAAATCTAAAGTTAATCTGGAAAAGTATAAATCTGTATCTCAGATTTTAAAATAAAAGCAGTTTTTAAATTAAATTGTTTTAATAATTTTAATTGTTTAAAATGTATATTATATGGTTAGAATTTAAAAGTAAATTCAATTTAAATTCTTTAAGTTCTTTTATAAGATGAGTATTTCTTTAACTTGTAAATAAAAGAGTTTTAGAAATGATGTTTAAAACATTGATAAAGATAATTTGTTTTCATTTTGAATCTTTAAATTTAAATGAAATTTTTAAAATAAAATTTAAGTAAATTAATTTAAAATACTTTGTAAATGATAACTTGATTTTCAATAAGAACAAAGTTTATCTTAAAGCAATTAAAGATTTGTGTTCATTAAATTAATTAGGAAATTTAATGGATAATTAATTTGTTTGATTAATTAATCATTTGGATTAATTAAATAAGTAATTAAAGGTTTAAACTAATTTATTTATGATTAAGATTAATTAATTAGGGATGATTAATTTGTAATTAAGGATTATAAATTAGAGTATTAATTAATGGTTAGGAATTAATTAATAAGTAATTAAATATTAATTAAGTTATGGTTAACACTTAATTAATTAAATAATTAAAGGTTAATAAATTGGTTATTAAGATTTATTAATTTGGAATTAATAATAATTAATCTAAGTTAATTACTTAAGAAAAGCAATTAAAGAGTTATTAATAGTTAATGAAGTCATTAATTATGGATTATTAAATAATTAATTAATGTGGTTAATTTTAATAATTAATTAGATTAATTAATTTAAAGATAATCAATTATAGAATTTGTTTAAATGAATTACTTAATGGAAGTAATTAAGGTAATTAATTACTTAAGGTAATTAATTAAATAAATTTGATAAGTTTAAATTAATTAGTTAAATTAATTTAAGATAATGATTTGGAAATTTGATAATTACTTAAATGTAATTAGTGAAAGTATAATTACTTAGGAAAGTAATTAAAGGTAATTACTGGATGTAATTAAATGAAGATGATTTAATAATAAAAGAAATTTGAGTTAATTACTTTTGAATAATTAATCAAGGGATTAATTAAAGGATAATTAATTAAGGAGTAATTAATTTATGAAGTGGAGTAATTAAGGGAAGTTAATTACTAAATGAGATTAATCAAAGGTGATTAATAAATGTGACTAATTAATTATTAAATGTAATTAATTTAAATAAGATAATTAATTAAGAATAATTAAGGATCATTAATTAATTAATGATGTAATTAAGGATTGGTTAATTAAGATTAATTAATAAATAATTAGTGATTAAAGTAATTAATTAATTGTAATTAATTAAGGATTAATGTAATTAAATATAGTTAATTAATTAATGAAGTAATTAAAGATTAATTACTGAATGGTTTAAGATAATTAATTTGTGAAATTAATTAAGTATTAATTACTTAAAGTAATTAAAGGGTAATTAATCAAGAATGATTAATTTAGATGGATACTTAGAGTAATGATTAATTAATTGGTTTAATTAATAATTAATTAAGCAGGATTTATAGGATGAAGTAATTAATTTAATTCACTTTAAATTAATTATATATGATAAATCATTACTTAAGAATGGATGAATGATATTGAATGCTTTGCATTGTTGATATCTCTGATAAGAGATGTGCTGATCTATGATATGGATGTTTGGTTGAATTATAATGATAATGTGAATTATCTGTTTGGGATGATAATGTAGATTATCTATTGAATTATCTATCTTTGTGTATATAGATAAGAATTGAACTGTTTTAACCTTAAAACAACTTGGCCCTTAAAAGATACGTTTTGGATTTCGATGAGACCGGGATCGGGTTTCCGTATACCGGAATTCCAGGTCTGGAGACCCGAATACCACATCGATCCAAATTTACGATAGGTCGTGAATCTCAAGTGAAGATGAAGATTCAGAGTGCAAGGGTTATTGTCGTTAACTCTGAGGGTGATTCCAAAACGAGTGTAACGAGATAATGCCTTCGGTTTCGTTCGAACCCGGAACGAACTTGTATGGATTGAATGCTTTCAGCACATCGTCAGGCGGACGATGAGCATTCTAAGTGATATGTTCTGATTAAAGGTAATCGTAACCTCAAGCCTCATCAACCGGGAATGGCTAAAACAGGGGAGGTGCAGCAAGACTTCGTGGGTAGCACCCATTGAGAGCAAGATAGATCCCTGTCTAGAGGTCCCTTTTCTTTTTATTCGGCTTAGTGTGTGGTTGGTCGCGCCAACTACGGGGTTATCTTGTTCGGAATTATCTAGTAAGGGATGGTTCCGGCTTTGTGTTGCAGGGGAGCGGGCGTACTCCTCGGTACGGTGATCTAGGCCACGTACTGTGACGGGCGGTACCCCAGTAGCCCTGCCATTGTATGGAATCCAAACTCCAATAAGCGCCGTACGTATTAGTTGTGCCCAACTATGTTGGAATGTGAGATGTAAGCATTTCAGCTATTTCTATATTTTATTTGAAAACCCTAGACCCTATTATAATAAAATCAGATTTCCTATCAAATGTTTTGGTTAGCGTAAGGTAAAAACTTACCCATGTTTATTTGTGGGAAGTCTTACGTGATACCTTTTCTTTCTAAAGGTTTTGAAGTTAAGCAAGTTTAACCTGTTACTCACACCAGACCCATGTCTGACCCAAGTGTTTATTTCTGTTTTATAAACTCTTGGGTACTCAAATTTTTACGAGTAGCCAAGGGATTCAGGTTTAGTTTTGACGAATATTCTGGAGGAGCAATGGAGCAGGAGGCTTCGGCGTTCGTAGATATAGTATTCCGCTGTGTTGATATCTGTGATAGTGACTTGTCTTGTATTTGAGTTGTAATGTCTAGACAGATGTTTATAACTGTCTAGTAAGTGATGTATATGCTGTGTAACTCTGTAAATTGTTGTAAACTATGTAATAGTTTATGTTAGTAATATAATTTATTCGTTCCGCTGTGAGATCGTTGTTGTTGTTTCTTTCTTTCTTCTCTTCTTTTCTATTTTCTACCCCTTTCTTTCTTCATAATGATGCGACTTTTTGTGGAGAAAAAGTCGGGTCATTACAGTGGTATCAGAGCATAGGTTGAACAAATGCCTAAGCTTTTGGTTAAGTGAATATCAGAACACTAGGTTGAGTGAATACCTAGGTTCGGAGGGATTGTTCATTAGAGATAGGATTTGTAGCAACCTGTTGAGTCTGAGTATATATATACGAGAGCGCGTATTTGTTAGTTATATAAAATGGTTTTATATTGTGTTAATTGATCGGTTGAGTGGTATATGTATTCTGGTCAATACGAGTAGCTAACGTTATTGATAGGGATCTCTAAACACTTGGACCAGGCCAACGGACACAATATTGTTTTAAAAAGGTAGATGAAATAATTTTACCCAGATATAATTTCTATATAAAAAAGTATCATTTTAAATGTATATGGTATTTGTAATGATTGGTTGAGATGATAATAATTTATCATCTAAGATTAGGAGTCTGAGTGTTGAGGTTGGAAGTGTATTTGTCGAGACTGTAAACCTAATACCGTCTCGAGTGAACTTTACAGTTGTGTAAGGATTTCACAATCTCTGAAGGAAACCTGTTATGGTTCGGAGTTTATCTTAGGAGTTGGATGAGTAGAGTTGGATCTGTCGGTCGAGCAGAAGAGAGTGATGGTATCTTTGTAACTTCTGGAAGGAGTAGCTGCGTGATGAGATGCAGTGACAATGGATGTTTCCGAAGATGTTTTCTTTGGAACAAGTTAATGAAGTGTGTCTGCTTCGGTGTTGTGGTTGAGTTCAGCATGGTGTTTCTATTTGGTTTGGGTTCGAGTTTCTCGAAGAGCTTTGGAAAAGGAAGTCTTTGGCATCGGTGGCAGCAGTACAGCTCGGAGTATTCTGTGCATTGGTAGGAAGTTCTTCCGGCTTAGCAGTTTTTCTGAAGGTGAAGTTCAGAAGCAGCAGAGTGGATCCATTTCTTCGATAAATAGGATAGATAAGTGTAAGCTGTTCTGATTGGTAAAGAGAGAACAGTTTTCTTTGCAGTTAGGCTGGATTGATCGCAAAAGTGACTTGCGATTGCTGAGTGTTCTCTTGAGTTATCTGAGATTTTCTAGGATGAGTTGTCCAGTCTTTGCTCGTGTTCTTCATCAGCATTTTCATTCTACTCCAGATCAGAGTGGTGTAGCGGAAGCAGTTTGGCGAGTGCTCCTGTTTGTCTTTTCCAGATAGGAGAAGTTAGTTCGATCTTCTGATGTTTGTGAGTAGAGTTTTGTTTTGGATTGGATAGATCTTGAGGAGATCATTCTGTTGAGTTATTTTAGGTCCTGATTGTTTCAAGAAGTATCAGCGAAGGTTAAGCTGATCAGGAAGGATCTGTAGAGAGCCCAAGATCGTCTGAAGGATTTTGTGGATAAGAGACAAAGGAATTTGAAATTCGAAGTTGGAGACTTCGTTGTTGTTGAAGTTTTCTCTGGTAAAGGGAGCTATAAGATGGGTAAGTCTGGGAAGTCAGCTCCGAGAAATATTGGATCTTTTCTATATTCTGTTTTGGATAAGAGTTTGGTCTACTGGATTGAATTGTCAGTTTGGATAACTGGAATTCGATATGTATTTTACGTATCTCTGAGGGAATACGCGTTTGATCTATCTCTGGTTTAGAACCAGCAGTTCTGGAGGAATTGGTTGATGAGTCAGACTCGTCTGTAGTCTGATATCTTGTTTAGTTTTATAGATCTAGATGAGTAGGAGCTCTATAGCTTAGTAGTATTGGTTGTTTGGATTGTTTGTAGAGCGAGTATCCCGGTATATATATACTTGGGGAAACTCGAGGAAATTCTATTCAGAATTTTTCGCTGGATAGTTAGAATTGTTTGTTTGGATGATTGGTTGCTATGATTGTTAGCATATGGATGATAATACATCCTTGTGATTTAAAAGATTATTAAATTACCTTTGTTTTAAATTTCGGGGACGAAATTATTTTAAGGGGGGAGGAATGTAATATCCCAGAAATTTGGGGCAATATCAATTTAATAATCTGTTTAAATAATTAAATTGATTTGATAATCTTTGATAATTAAATTTGAATTGGTTTAATAATCTGATTAAATGAATATTTAATTAGTGAATTTTACTAATAAAATAATTTCTATTATAATATATATATATATAATTGTATATATTGTAAATAGATAAGCTTGGGTTTGTAATTTAAATAATAAATAAAATCTTGTTTTTAATTTCTAATATATATTTTGATAGTTAGGAAATTATGATTTATTTAATATAAGCTTTTCAAAGCTATTTAAACAAAATAACTATATGGTCTTAAATAAAATTAATAATAAAGTTTATTTTATTTTCTTTTTGAATATTGCTTAATAAATATGATTTAATAAGTATAAGAATATATATATGTTTAAAATACAATTTGCATGTGATATGTTAATTCAATTAATAATAATGATAATTTATAATCTCTTTTATAAATTATTTTAAAATTGATAAGTATGTTATTTTCAAACAATATTAATAGTGTATTGTTTTTAAATAAATAGATTTTAATGTAAAATAGGATTTGTTATTTCAAATTGAATGTGTTGTTTAAGTTTAACTTTAAATTGGATTTTTAAATATAATTTGCATTTGAATTTAAATTAAATTTGAAATTCAAAAGAGGTAAGATTTTAAATAGTTTTGGATTTTAAAATATATGGACAAGCTTTTATATATATATATATAATTGGTTTTATTTTCTTTAAAATACTTTATATATATATACATAAGTATTTAATAAATAAGAAAGGCTTTTTATTTACATTTAAATAAATATGAATTACTTAAAAAGACAAGTGTAAATCTTTAAGGCCATGTAATAACATGTGTACACTAATAAAGCAATGAGAATGACAAATGTCAAAGTCTTGCATTTTTGTTTTTCTTTTATTTGATAAATCATTTTAATCTATATAAACATATGTTCTCATCTATATTTATTTTTCTATCTTCTTGAATTCAAAGAAAAAACTCTCAGCCTGAATATTCCCCAAAAACAATCTATAACAAATTCCTCAAACTAAATCCTCCTCTCAAAAGAAAATTTGAAATTAACATTCCTCAAAACAAAATTCCTCAAACAAAGATCTGTAATGCATTTTTCAAATCAAACTAAAGCCTGCAACATTTCTTCAAATTCTGTAATCCACTATCAAAATCAAAAGACTGCAATTTCTTTAATCTGGAATCAAGTCTGTAGCCTGCATCTTTTCAAAGTCTAGAAGCAAGTTAATTTGGATCTAAGCAACATCTCAACAATCAAGAGTATAGCATGCATGCAAGTTTCTATAGCTAGCATTCCAGTTTTCAAAGAAAATCAAGCATTCAGTTTTAAAGGTTTCAAAATCAAAACTGTTTTCAAAGAATAAGCTCTGTTCATTCTCAAATAGGTGAGTAACATTTTTAGAGTTTAAATATAAGAATCTGCTTGCATGTTAATTCTGAAAGAAAGTATGTTTTTGTGTGTATAAATATGTGAGTTTATATATGTGGGTGTATAGATATATATGTGCATGCCTGTTGTATGTGTGACATCCCTGTTTTATATTTTAAGCTCAGGTTCTTGATAAAAATACATATTCCCTTATCTGATCTCTGATAGACTTAGGATTTAAAACAAAATTAGTTTGTTTTATCATAAACTAAAGTTTAAAAAGCTTAATTAAGACAAACTTTTAGTCTGAGTGTCTCTGTAACCAAAATAACAGTGCAAGTCATATAAAAGTAAAAATCCAAACTCTGAAATTTTTAAATTCAGGTTTATAAATGGAATACCAAAACGATAATATGATTTTTAGCATTGAAATTATAATTTTTAGTTTGTTAATAAAGGTGCAGTTTTGGGTTAAGCAAAATATGAGTTTTAGGTAATATCTGATGATCTCAGTGGTCTGGGAAGTTATGATCGTCATTGGTGATTGAGTAATGATCGGTGATGGTAGAAATATTGTCTGGAAGGTGTTTAATTCATGGAGGAAGTAGCAGTAGTGGATTCTTTGCTAGAACCCTAGTTTTAGCGTGTCTTGGTAATTTGGTCACTGCGGTATATCTAGTCGATCGAGTGCAAAGGGGTTTTGAGGGTTGAAAGATTGGTCGTAGGCGAGGCTGTGGCCGGTGGTCGAAGATCTCTGATGGACGGAGTGACGTGGGGGAAGTGTTGGCAGGCTTTGGTGATGGTTGGGTCTTTTTGTTCCAGGTTTTTCGAAATTGAACTCGATTTCGATTTCGCGAATGGATTGAAGTTTGGATGATCGTGGTTTGTTTGGAGGTCGATCGTTGTCTTGTGGGGATACTCGGCGATGGTCGGAGTGGACGCGGGTGATCGTGCACGTGCACACGGTCGTGATTGTGTTTGGGAAAAGTCGGAGTGTTTGCAGAGGAGGGTCTCGAGTTTTTTCGAGTTTTTCTGCGTGTGAAGATCGAAGTTTTTAGTGATGCGACTCGAAGTAAATTTTAGGGGTCTCGTGAACATTTGTGTTGCCAGGCTTTTAAAAGCCTGTATGTTTTAAATTTAAACAGAATTTAAATTTGTAAAGAGATATGAAAACAAAATGTTTAAATCTAAAGTTAATCTGGAAAAGTATAAATCTGTATCTCAGATTTTAAAATAAAAGCAGTTTTTAAATTAAATTGTTTTAATAATTTTAATTGTTTAAAATGTATATTATATGGTTAGAATTTAAAAGTAAATTCAATTTAAATTCTTTAAGTTCTTTTATAAGATGAGTATTTCTTTAACTTGTAAATAAAAGAGTTTTAGAAATGATGTTTAAAACATTGATAAAGATAATTTGTTTTCATTTTGAATCTTTAAATTTAAATGAAATTTTGAAAATAAAATTTAAGTAAATTAATTTAAAATACTTTGTAAATGATAACTTGATTTTCAATAAGAACAAAGTTTATCTTAAAGCAATTAAAGATTTGTGTTCATTAAATTAATTAGGAAATTTAATGGATAATTAATTTGTTTGATTAATTAATCATTAGGATTAATTAAATAAGTAATTAAAGGTTTAAACTAATTTATTTATGATTAAGATTAATTAATTAGGGATGATTAATTTGTAATTAAGGATTATAAATTAGAGTATTAATTAATGGTTAGGAATTAATTAATAAGTAATTAAATATTAATTAAGTTATGGTTAACACTTAATTAATTAAATAATTAAAGGTTAATAAATTGGTTATTAAGATTTATTAATTTGGAATTAATAATAATTAATCTAAGTTAATTACTTAAGAAAAGCAATTAAAGAGTTATTAATAGTTAATGAAGTCATTAATTATGGATTATTAAATAATTAATTAATGTGGTTAATTTTAATAATTAATTAGATTAATTAATTTAAAGATAATCAATTATAGAATTTGTTTAAATGAATTACTTAATGGAAGTAATTAAGGTAATTAATTACTTAAGGTAATTAATTAAATAAATTTGATAAGTTTAAATTAATTAGTTAAATTAATTTAAGATAATGATTTGGAAATTTGATAATTACTTAAATGTAATTAGTGAAAGTATAATTACTTAGGAAAGTAATTAAAGGTAATTACTGGATGTAATTAAATGAAGATGATTTAATAATAAAAGAAATTTGAGTTAATTACTTTTGAATAATTAATCAAGGGATTAATTAAAGGATAATTAATTAAGGAGTAATTAATTTATGAAGTGGAGTAATTAAGGGAAGTTAATTACTAAATGAGATTAATCAAAGGTGATTAATAAATGTGACTAATTAATTATTAAATGTAATTAATTTAAATAAGATAATTAATTAAGAAGAATTAAGGATCATTAATTAATTAATGATGTAATTAAGGATTGGTTAATTAAGATTAATTAATAAATAATTAGTGATTAAAGTAATTAATTAATTGTAATTAATTAAGGATTAATGTAATTAAATATAGTTAATTAATTAATGAAGTAATTAAAGATTAATTACTGAATGGTTTAAGATAATTAATTTGTGAAATTAATTAAGTATTAATTACTTAAAGTAATTAAAGGGTAATTAATCAGGAATGATTAATTTAGATGGATACTTAGAGTAATGATTAATTAATTGGTTTAATTAATAATTAATTAAGCAGGATTTATAGGATGAAGTAATTAATTTAATTCACTTTAAATTAATTATATATGATAAATCATTACTTAAGAATGGATGAATGATATTGAATGCTTTGCATTGTTGATATCTCTGATAAGAGATGTGCTGATCTATGATATGGATGTTTGGTTGAATTATAATGATAATGTGAATTATCTGTTTGGGATGATAATGTAGATTATCTATTGAATTATCTATCTTTGTGTATATAGATAAGAATTGAACTGTTTTAACCTTAAAACAACTTGGCCCTTAAAAGATACGTTTTGGATTTCGATGAGACCGGGATCGGGTTTTCGTATACCGGAATTCCAGGTCTGGAGACCCGAATACCACATCGATCCAAATTTACGATAGGTCGTGAATCTCAAGTGAAGATGAAGATTCAGAGTGCAAGGGTTATTGTCGTTAACTCTGAGGGTGATTCCAAAACGAGTGTAACGAGATAATGCCTTCGGTTTCGTTCGAACCCGGAACGAACTTGTATGGATTGAATGCTTTCAGCACATCGTCAGGCGGACGATGAGCATTCTAAGTGATATGTTCTGATTAAAGGTAATCGTAACCTCAAGCCTCATCAACCGGGAATGGCTAAAACAGGGGAGGTGCAGCAAGGCTTCGTGGGTAGCACCCACTGAGAGCAAGATAGATCCCTGTCTAGAGGTCCCTTTTCTTTTTATTCGGCTTAGTGTGTGGTTGGTCGCGCCAACTACGGGGTTATCTTGTTCGGAATTATCCAGTAAGGGATGGTTCCGGCTTTGTGTTGTAGGGGAGTGGGCGTACTCCTCGGTACGGTGATCTAGGCCACGTACTGTGACAGGCGGTACCCCAGTAGCCCTGCCATTGTATGGAATCCAAACTCCAATATGTGCCGTACGTATTAGTTGTGCCCAACTATGTTGGAATGTGAGATGTAAGCATTTCAGCTATTTCTATATTTTATTTGAAAACCCTAGACCCTATTATAATAAAATCAGATTTCCTATCAAATGTTTTGGTTAGCGTAAGGTAAAAACTTACCCATGTTTATTTGTGGGAAGTCTTACGTGATACCTTTTCTTTCTAAAGGTTTTGAAGTTAAGCAAGTTTAACCTGTTACTCACACCAGACCCATGTCTGACCCAAGTGTTTATTTCTGTTTTATAAACTCTTGGGTACTCAAATTTTTACGAGTAGCCAAGGGATTCAGGTTTAGTTTTGACGAATATTCTGGAGGAGCAATGGAGCAGGAGGCTTCGGCGTTCGTAGATATAGTATTCCGCTATGTTGATATCTGTGATAGTGACTTGTCTTGTATTTGAGTTGTAATGTCTAGACAGATGTTTATAACTGTCTAGTAAGTGATGTATATGCTGTGTAACTCTGTAAATTGTTGTAAACTATGTAATAGTTTATGTTATTAATATAATTTATTCGTTCCGCTGTGAGATCGTTGTTGTTGTTTCTTTCTTTCTTCTCTTTTTTTCTATTTTCTACCCCTTTCTTTCTTCATAATGATGCGACTTTTTGTGGAGAAAAAGTCGGGTCATTACACAATAAATACCTAATATAAAACTATAGGTGGCTAACGGATCTATCAGGACAAAATACGATAACAAAATGCATATCACATCATAGAACAGTAAACATCATATATATAAATACATATACACTGATACATCCCGGTACAATACAAAATGATACACAAAAGTGGTTCAAAGACCACACTATATATATCTAATCAAAATACATATCGGAGTCAAGCAGAAAGAAATATAAACTACACAAAAGTGTTAGGCTGATATCCAAGCAGATGCATCAAAGCTAAGTCCCATAACTGATAGCTAACCTGGAACACCTCGGTCTGACCCGAGTATAAAATACACGGGTCAGTCTAGCTAAACAAATCAGTTTATAAGGATAAGTGATAATATGAGCATAAGGCAAGGTGATAATCTTCTCAAGTGAGAAGGAATAATTCAAGGGTATATGGTTACTTCACAAGGCACAACTATTGTAGGTATAGTAATTTCAAGTGATATAAGGATATCACTAAATATGAATGCAACTCAAAGGCGATAAAACTTCATAACAAATCTCACAATAAAAGCACACCTCATCTCATCGGCATATCACAAAACATCAAATATGGTTTAGGAGAAAAACATAATTCCAAAAAGGAGAAATCCCAAACCCGCCATATCGGCAACTCAAAACAACCTCAAAGAAACCACTTTTTGGTTGATCCATCTTGCCTCTTTTGTGTCTATCTTGTATCGTTGTGGTTCCTTCCGTAGTGTCATACGGAAAATCATATCGATAATCATTTTGTTGGTTAGAGTTCGGGTTGGAGTTGTGCTAAATCCCAGCCCTACTCGAGGAGCTTATAAGAAATCAATCTCATTTGATTGATCCTTTGTGTGGCATCTTATTATGTTCTCATTCGAAGGTGAGACGCCTTCAAAATCTTGTGTGTTGCTCGGAAAATTCAATGGTTCGCTAATTCTAATATTAGCACTTTGGAAACCATAGATTTAATCGAGCAAGCCTTATCTTGGTTACCATTCTATTTTGAGAGTGAGAGAATTTTTAAACTCGAGCTTGTTTATTTATCTTTTGCTTGATGAAATAAATATGTTGAATACAAATTCTTCTCTAGAAATTGCGAGGATGTAATTTTGTTAAGGGGGGAGTCTTTAACCACCCTGGTTTGGAGATTACTTATCAATATTAAATTATAATGGTAATTATAATTTAATATTGTGAATTAAATTAAAATTGGAGAAATTAAATTGTTTATTTGGAATAAACAATGAAATTGGAATTAAATTGAGAAAATAAAATTCCAAGCTTTATTTTATTTTGTTTGGAGTGATAATAAATGAAATATGGGCTTTAAATAAAGAAAATGTCTTTATTCTAGAGAAAATGTAATAATTATATTAATTATTGCCTATTTGCTTCTTTTAATAATTTTTAAAAGAAGTATGTAATTTTTAAGGGTGATTTATTAATTAAAAAGGTGGAAATTGGTTAAAAATATTTTTTAGCTATAAATTATGTTTGGAAATGGTTTGAAATAATTTTCTAAGTGGGAAAATAAATTTGTGGAATTTTAAAAGTTAATTATAGAGTTTTATTCATTTATTTGAGTAAAAAGTGCATTTTTGTTAAATTAAGGAATTTAATAATAAAAATGTTTTAAAAATATAAATTAATCATTTTATATGATAGAAAATGTTTTATTTTATATGTATACAAGTTTTCACATTTTTCTTATGTAAAACTTGAGAGAAATACATTTTTATTTTGTGTATATGTGATATATGCACATATTTTACTTGTGTTGTTTAATTAAGCCTTAGCCAATTTATTTCTTTTAATTTTTGAACCCAATTAGGCCCATTATCCTTTAACCTAGTAAAAAGTGAGAAAGCGGATTAGCCGTACGTTCATTTTACAGGCTATCATCTTCCTCTTCCTTCTAAAAACAAAAATACAGTAAACCCCTTCTTCCAAATTGCAAAATCCAAACAATTTCTTCATTAAAATTCAACAAATCAAAGTCTTTTTGCAATCTAGTGATAAATCAAAGGTAAACAACTCCAAATCGCTTAATTTCATCCAAGATTTCTTGTTACAGTAGATGAATTTCTAATTTACTATAAATTTTGGTTTGCATGTGCTGTTTTTTGTTTCTACAGGTTCTTAGAAGCTTCATTCTTGCTAAAAGCTTCCTCTTTGCTGCAAAAATCCGAGCTTCTATGTTCAATCCGCAAGGTGAGTTGAATAAGCTCACAATCTAGTAAAAACAAAAGCTCAAATTGCTTAAAACTGTGAACTTTTGCTCTCTGTACAAAATTTCCCGTTGATTGTTTCTTTGTTTGAAATTTGTTTTCCGTTGCTACTTTGAAACCTTATAACTTTTGATTTCGGCAATGAAATGCTGCTGGATTTCTTGCATTTGGTAGCCTATATGTTGAACTTCATCTATGTAAATTTTAGTTGAAAAATACTGTAACGACCCGTATTTTTACGGATCGAAAAGTTTGTCAAAATCTAGAATTTTCAGCATTTTAAGCCATTTCAGATTTTAGGCGAAATACGGTTAAGTCCTAAGTCGTGAACGACTTAGTATAGGTCGTAAGTCGTATACGACTTAGGGAATAAGTGCGACTTAGTATGTTTGTCTTTTCGGTCCTATTTGTTTAAGTCCTAGGTCGTAAACGACCAAAGAGATAAGTCATGACCGACCTAAGACTGTTGGGGTTGGTGACCTAAAGGTTTGGAGTTAGGTCGTGTGATGGTTTGTTAAGGGTTAGGTCGGCGGCGACTTAAGGAAGATAGGGGAGTGGTTTAAGTCGGTTGATAGTTTGGGACGACCTAAGGAGTTAACCGAGTTAAGGAAGTTAAGTCATAAGGTGGCTTAGGACGAGTGACCGAGTTAAGTGGTAAGTCGTGAGCGACTTAAGGAAAGTCTGCGACCTAAGAAGTTAGCGAGTTAGGAGTAAACGACTTAAGTTAGTAGGCAACTTATAGGGGTTAGCGACTTAAGGACTGGGCGAGATAAGGCTTAAGTTGTTACAGTTAAGTCGTGGACGAGTTAAGGGATTAAGTCGTAAGTTGTTAAGTCGCATAGGTACTAAAGTCGTAAGGTTGTCTCTGTAGTAGGTCGCATAAGGGCTTAAGGGTTAAGTCGCTAGGTCGCGCAAGTGGATGAGTCGTAGTCTGTTAGGTTGAAGGCTTTGTTAAGTCATAGCTTGGTTAAGTCATAGGCGCATGCTATAAGTCGTAACCGACTTAGGAGATAGCTGTTTTGCCGTGAGTCATAGGCAGATGTGTGTTAGGTCGCGAAGGGGTAGCCTGGTTAGGTCGTAGAGGCCAGAAGTTGTTAGGTCATAGGGTTCTAAGTCGTAAGTCGTGAACGACTTATGAAGGCAGACGACTTAAGGAATTTTCTGCTATAAATAGGAAGGGTTTTTCTCACTTTTTGGGATCCGGATTTTGAAGCGACGAAGTGCTGCCATTTTGAGAGCTCGACTTCTACACTTCTTCACTTCTTTTCTCCACTCTAATCTAGTGCTTCCTTTCATCCAAATCGAAGATCAAGATTGAAGATTCAAGAGCTTAGATTGAAGGTCTTCATCTTTTCAAGAGAGATTTCTTCGTTTGAAGCGGATTCGTGATAGATCAAGATTGATCCTTCGCTGTCCAGATCTGAAGCGTGTTGATTTGGGGTTGTTTAAGTGATTTGGTGAGTGGTGATTATCTCTCACACGGATCCAAAGGAGTATATCGGATTGTTGGCTCGATTTAATGATAAAATAGTGATTTTCATGCATTTTCTTCATCTTAAGTGTAGATCCATATAGATCCATTGTTCATAATGATTTGACAACCATTTTACTATGTGTTAACCTATGCAAGTTCATTCATCAAGATTGTAGAGAAAATTCTCATGATTTCATGCTTGTTAGACTTTCAACACTTTATTTACGAAATTGCCATTATTGTGATAATTGTCTATTTAGATCTTATTTGAATGCTTGATTGTTTGGATTAATGTTTGACTTGGTTGATTGCTATGAATTAGATGATTGGTGATTTTCTTTAGACCGAAGATGATTCAAAAGCTAAGGGAAAGGCTCTTGAATTGGGAAAGCTGCTCGTGGCATATGTAGCGGGATGATGAAGCTCTTATGCATAGATTCGATGATGATGATGTTGAAATGAGACTTTGCGAGGATGTGATGAAGCGAAGTATGATATGAGATAGTCTTGGTCTAATCCAGACGGGATCATTCCAAGCACGTTGGTAACTCGGTGATATGATTCGAGTTAAGGGTAATGGATGCTTGAGAGGCGCTTGAGCTAGTATGGAAATAGTCGTCAAGGAGGATGACTAGGAGGCTTGGATAGCATCGTTGTTGAAGGTTCTAGAATGCTCTAAGCAAGAGTACGTTTGGGCGGATTCAATAGTCCCAACGGCCAACTGTTGATGGTCGAGTACTCTGGGCAGATTCGATAGTCCTAGGCACGGGCTGCGACGACGTGCGGGAGTTATGTCTAGAACCGGGGTTTCCATTAGCCCTTGACGGACGGCTGAAAGAATGTGCCGGTCATTCAATTAACGGTGATATTGAAGCAAGGATAACAGTGATAGCCAGAGTCATGGATGTTTGGTTGTATCGTCATTCGGTCTCAAGAGCAGTGTTTTCCGGGTGCTTATCTGATCTTGGTTTAGGCCTTGGGGTTTTGCGCTTGAAAAGCATCGCCCTTGACTCGAGTGATAATTACTTTACTTTAAATTGTATGCTCTGCTATGTTTGCTTCTGCTTAGTGTGTCTGGGGGCTATCACTGTAGAATGAGGTTGGAGTGGGAGGGTTGTATTCCCATTCCTTTTCCTTTATGCTCTTTTGGTATGTTGTTAGTTAATTTACTGCTCACTAAGACTGTTGTCTGACTCAAGGCTTTATGTTTTAATTCTTATTGCCTTGGGCTATTCGTCCATTTTGGGACGGGCAGACTAGGTAGCAGGTGACAGGTGTTGTTCTCTTCTCACGATGCTGATATCGAAGACGAGCTTGAGGGTTGCATATTATCTTCTTATATGTACTAGATGTTCCGCTGTTTGTATAATCTCTGAGTGATATGTAGTGAGGCTTGATGTATTGACTATTTGGATGTTTGTATTCAACTATTATGGAGTTTTATATGATGGCATTTTGTTCTGTAAAGCTTCACTATACATATGTTCTATTGTATTTTGTCCATGCGCTGTGAGTAATACGATAGATTCTGTTATTTTGATCTACCCTGACAATCGTCCATGGTCGCCTGACACACTTTACAACGCACTATCTCTAGATTCCGTGCGGGGGTCATGGGCGGTAGTCACAATTGGTATCAGAGCCTTGGTTAATCGATTTTACCCAACGCTCACTGACGTAACTACGTATGAGAGACGTAATTGTATTTTGATGGATGAATACTATATATAATATAGTAGCTTAGTAGAGTTGAGTCCTTTATGCAGTTGTTTCTCTAGATGTTCTAATCATTCCTTTTTATAGATATTGAGAATGAGTCGAAGAGGGAGACCAGCTGCTAGGGAAGGCCGTGCTACTAAGAGGGCTACTGATTATGCAGCCATGTTCGAAGCTATGATGACTTCGATCATGAGAAGGATACTAGTTCCGGGGGCAGCAGTAGATGTTGGAGTTCAAGTCCAAACTCCAAAACCAGTGGATTTTGCTAAGTTGTGCAAGGATTATACTGCTCTTGGAGGGAAGGTTTTCTTGGGAACAGAATCAACTATCGAAGTCCAGAGGTGGATAGATGCTTGTAGAAGGATCTTTGGTGATTTGGGAATTGATGATGCAACTAAGAGGAAGTTGGCATCAAGGCAGCTTCAAGGGAGAGCCTCTGATTGGTGGAACTCTATTACCATCACTACTCCGGAAGAAGAGATTACTTGGGAGTAATTCCAAGTTAGGTTTGAAGCTAAGTTCATTTCTATAGCTCAGAAGTCTGTTCTGTTCAAGAAGTTTGTGGAGCTCAAGCAAGGAGGGAGATCAGTTCTTGAGTATGTTTCTGTGTTTGAAGCTTTGTCCAAGTATGCCCGGTCATATATCGAATCTGCATACCAGAAGAATGAGAAGTTTGTGACAGGCTTGGACAGTTATCTTGGGAGACAGTTGGTGGATCATTTGGACGATTCATTTGAGAAGCTTGTGGAGAAAGCTCTTAGGCATGAGAGTCTGTTTCCTAAGGAAGGATCTGTTGTTGCTGTGACCAGGGAAGAGTCTAAACCCCAGCAGGGTGGAAACAAGAAGAGGAAGCAGCAGCAGCAGAAGGGTAAGGATGGCCAGAAGAAGCCGAAAGGCGAGGTGACTTGCTACAACTGTCAGCAGAAAGGCCATCTCTCCAGGGATTGCAAGAATCCGAAAGCGCTGGCGAAGTGCCACAACTGTGAAAAGCCGGGGCATTTCAGGAAGAATTGTCCAGAACCGAGGAGGGACAAGCAGATTATGCAAGCTTATGCTTTGGGAGCTGTTCCGTCGTCTTCGAAGGCTCCTACTGCTGAAGAGAAAGGAAAGAGTGTGGTTGTTCAAGGTACTCTTTTCCTATGTGGTGTTCCAGTTAGAGTTCTGTTTGATACCGGAGCGTCGCATTCGTTTGTTTGTAATGAACTTGTAGGCCGGTTGGGTTTGGAACCGGATATTGTTGATAGGCCATTGGTTGTGACTAATCCAGTTGGGGGTTCGTCCTGTTTGTGTATTTTATGCCGTGGTCTAGTCGTATCGAGTCATGATTGCTCTTTTGTTTGTGATTGCTTTGTTCTGAACTTTGCGGGGTTCGGAGTTATTTTGGGTATGGACTGGCTTAGGAAGTATGCGGCTAAGGTTGATTGCGAGAGGTTGGAGGTGACAGTCGAGAATGTGGAAGGGCGAAAGGTTGTGATACGATGTAAGCATGAAGAAGGCGTCTTCATGAGCTTCATGTATTCGCTAGTTGTTCCACGGGATGGACTGTCATTAGTGCCAATCGCGAATGGATTCGAGGATGTCTTTGACGAAGTCAAAGGGTTGCCGCCGCATAGAGAGATCGAGTTTCGTATAGATCTAGTTGAAGGAGCCAGACCTGTTGTGATGCCTCTTAGGCGGATGGCGCCTAGGGAACAACAGGAGTTGAGGGTGCAAGTTGATGACCTTTTACAGAAAGGATTCATTCGGCGTAGTGTGTCCGAGTGGGGTGCACCAGTTGTGTTTGCAACCAAGGCAGATGGGTCGTTGAGATTGTGCGTCGATTATCGTGAGCTGAATAAGGTGACTAAGAAGAACAAGTATCCATTGCCGAGAATAGATGACTTGTTTGATCAGCTTCACGAAGCTAAGGTGTTTTCTCAGATGGATTTGGCAACGGGATTTC
The DNA here is from genome assembly GCA_030737815.1 of Allium fistulosum. NCBI lineage: Eukaryota > Viridiplantae > Streptophyta > Magnoliopsida > Asparagales > Amaryllidaceae > Allium > Allium fistulosum. The sequence goes on from CM060903.1 coordinate 1,435,687,618, forward strand.
ACCAGTTGAGGGTGGCTAAGGATAGTGTGCCGAAGACTGCTTTTAGGACACCATCTGGTTTCTTTGAGTGGCTGGTAATGCCATTTGGATTGACTAACGCGCCAGCATATTTTGTGGATCTTATGAATAGAGTGTTCAGAGACTAGTTGAACAAGTTCGTACTTGTGTTCGTGGATGATATTCTGATTTATTCCAGAACGGAAGAAGAGCACAAGACGCACTTGCGTATTGTTTTGGAAATCTTGCGGAAACATCAGCTGAAGGCTAAGTTTTCGAAGTGTCACTTCTGGAAGAGTGAAGTGAGGTTCTTAGGCCATGTGATTTCTGGAAATGGAATAGCAGTTGATCCCGCTAAGGTGGCAGCAATCCAGGATTGGGTTAGACCTAAGAATGCATCTAATGTGAGAAGTTTTCTTGGATTAGCAGGATATTATCGACGGTTTATCAAAGACTTCTCCAAGGTAGCTGCACCGTTAACAGGACTAATGAAAAAGAACCAAGTGTTCAGTTGGGATACTAAGTGTGAGCAAGCTTTCGGAATCTTGAAAGAGAGATTGACGAGTGCTCCTGTTTTGACTATTCCAAGTGGGAATGATGAGATGGTGGTTTACACCGATGCATGTGGTACTGGACTTGGAGTAGTGCTAATGCAGAGGGATAAGGTTGTTGCGTATGCCAGTCGACAACTGAAGCCGCATGAAAGGAATTACCCAACTCATGATTTGGAGTTAGCGGCGATTGTATTTGCTCTAAAGATGTAAAGACATTATCTATTGGGAGTTCGATTCGAGTTGTTTACAGATCACAAGTCATTGAAGTATCTTTTCTCCCAAAAGGATTTGAATCTTCGGCAGCAGCGATGGCTAGAGTTTTTGGCATCATATGATTTTGGTATAGCTTATACTCCGGGAAAAGGTAACGCAGTGGCAGATGCGTTAAGTCGAAGACATGCAGGACTGGGAGCCATGTTTTCTGAATGGAAGAATCTCGAGTATTTAGCTGGATTTGACTTCAGGCCTAGATGCGAATTGGAACCTGAGATGTTAGCAAACTTATCGATAAGACCTTCTCTTGTGGAAAGGATTGGCGAGAGCCAAAAGCGAGACGATAAGCTTGTCAGGATTATCCGTGATTTGGAATCTGGATTGGATCCAGAAAAGGATAAAGGATTCGAGGTCGATCGAGAGGGTTGGCTTCGGAAGCAAGGACGACTAGTTGTTCCCGATATAGATGAATTGCGGAGTGAAGTTCTGAAGGAAAGTCATCACTCGAAGCTGACAATTCATCCAGGTGGAAATAAGATGTATCGGGATATGAAGAGGACCTACTACTGGGAAGGTATGAAGAAGGATGTTGGGAATTTTATTTCCAAGTGTATGAACTGCCAGTTGGTAAAAGCCGAACAGAAGAAGCCAAGTGGATTGCTTCAACCATTAGAAGTTCCTACATGGAAGTGGGAGCAAGTATCGATGGATTTTATTGATGGATTACCTAGAACAAGAACGGGAAATGAAGGGATTTGGGTCATTGTGGATCGTCTGACTAAGAGCGCAAGATTCATTCCTGTTCGATCGACTAGGACTGCATCAAAGTTGGCGGAGTTGTATGTTAAGTGGATAGTTCGATTCCATGGTATTCCGAAGAGTATAGTGAGTGATCGAGACCCATTGTTCACTAGTGGATTTTGGAAGAGCTTCCAAGAAGTTTTGGGGACTGAGTTGTGTTTGAGTATAGCTTATCACCCTCAAACAGATGGTCAGACCGAGAGAGTCAATCGGGTTTTGGAAGATCTCCTCAGAGCTTGTGTTTTGGATTTCGGAGGATCATGGGAAGATCACCTTCATTTGGTAGAGTTTGCGTACAACAATAGTTACCAGTCAAGCATTGGTATGGCACCGTATGAGGCATTGTATGGAAGACCGTGTAACTCTCCGACATGTTGGTTGGAAACTGGAGAAAAGCTGATACTTGGGCCAGAGATGATTCGGCAGACTTCAGATTGTATAGAGATCATTCGGCAACGAATGAAGGCAGCCCAAGACCGTCAGAAGAGTTATGCTGATAAGCGTCGAAAGGATTTGGAATTCGACGTAGGAGATATGGTTTTTGTGAAGATTTCTCCACTGAAGAATGTTATTCGATTCCGGAAGAAAGGAAAATTGACCCCGAGATTTGTTGGACCATTCTCGATTACCGAGCGAATTGGAAAGCTCGCTTATAGATTGGAGTTACCAGAGAAGATGTCGAGTGTGCACAATGTTTTTCATGTATCATATCTACGGAAGTATGTGCACGACTCGAATACAGTGGTTTCTGCTGATAGCTGTGAAGACTTCGAAGTTGATCCAGTCGATAGAAGACCTCGTAAGCCGCTTCGTGTTGTTGAAACCGACACGAAACAGCTTAGGAGGAAGGTAGTTAAGTTGCTCAAGGTATAATGGAGTGATGATGATAACGACTATACGTGGGAGGTGGAAGAGAGGATGAAGGCAGCTCATCTTGAACTCTTCAAGGTATGACCCTAAGGTGTCGTGTCATCTCACGATATTGTAACTTGTTCTAGTGTTAGAATTCTGTACGCTAAGCTAGAATTGGATGCATGGTTTGTTGATTGTTATGGATGATAGGCGTATAGAATAGTCTTTGATTGCTTTGTTTGCTTGGAATTTCGGGGGCAAAATTCCTAAGGGGGAGAGAATGTAACGACCCGTATTTTTACAGATCGAAAAGTTCGTCAAAATCTGGAATTTTCAGCATTTTAAGCCATTTCAGATTTTAGGCGAAATACGGTTAAGTCCTAAGTCGTGAACGACTTAGTATAGGTCGTAAGTCGTATACAACTTAGGGAATAAGTGCGACTTAGTATGTTTGTCTTTTCGGTCCTATTTGTTTAAGTCCTAGGTCGTAAACGACCAAAGAGATAAGTCGTGACCGACCTAAGACTGTTTGGGTTGGTGACCTAAAGGTTTGGAGTTAGGTCGTGTGATGGTTTGTTAAGGGTTAGGTCAGCGGCGACTTAAGGAAGATAGGGGAGTGGTTTAAGTCGGTTGATAGTTTGGGACGACCTAAGGAGTTAACCGAGTTAAGGAAGTTAAGTCATAAGGTGGCTTAGGACGAGTGACCGAGTTAAGTGGTAAGTCGTGAGCGACTTAAGGAAAGTCTGCGACCTAAGAAGTTAGCGAGTTAGGAGTAAACGACTTAAGTTAGTAGGCAACTTATAGGGGTTAGCGACTTAAGGACTGGGCGAGATAAGGCTTAAGTTGTTACAGTTAAGTCGTGGACGAGTTAAGGGATTAAGTCGTAAGTTGTTAAGTCGCGTAGGTACTTATGTCGTAAGGTTGTCTCTATAGTAGGTCGCATAAGGGCTTAAGGGTTAAGTCGCTAGGTCGCGCAAGTGGATGAGTCGTAGTCTGTTAGGTTGAAGGCTTTGTTAAGTCGTAGCTTGGTTAAGTCGTAGGCGCATGCTATAAGTCGTAACCGACTTAGGAGATAGTTGTTTTGCCGTGAGTCATAGGCAGATGTGTGTTAGGTCGCGAAGGGGTAGCCTGGTTAGGTCGTAGAGGCCAGAAGTTGTTAGGTCGTAGGGTTCTAAGTCGTAAGTCGTGAACGACTTATGAAGGCAGACGACTTAAGGAATTTTCTGCTATAAATAGGAAGGGTTTTTCTCACTTTTTGGGATCCGGATTTTGAAGCGACGAAGTGCTGCCATTTTGAGAGCTCGACTTCTACACTTCTTCACTTCTTTTCTCCACTCTAATCTAGTGCTTCCTTTCATCCAAATCGAAGATCAAGATTGAAGATTCAAGAGCTTAGATTGAAGGTCTTCATCTTTTCAAGAGAGATTTCTTCGTTTGAAGCGGATTCGTGATAGATCAAGATTGATCCTTCGCTGTCCAGATTTGAAGCGTGTTGATTTGGGGTTGTTTAAGTGATTTGGTGAGTGGTGATTATCTCTCACACGGATCCAAAGGAGTATATCGGATTGTTGGCTCGATTTGATGATAAAATAGTGATTTTCATGCATTTTCTTCATCCTAAGTGTAGATCCATATAGATCCATTGTTCATAATGATTTGACAACCATTTTACTATGTGTTAACCTATGCAAGTTCATTCATCAAGATTGTAGAGAAAATTCTCATGATTTCATGCTTGTTAGACTTTCAACACTTTATTTACGAAATTGCCATTATTGTGATAATTGTCTATTTAGATCTTATTTGAATGCTTGATTGTTTGGATTAATGTTTGACTTGGTTGATTGCTATGAATTAGATGATTGGTGATTTTCTTTAGACCGAAGATGATTCAAAAGCTAAGGGAAAGGCTCTTGAATTGGGAAAGCTGCTCGTGGCATATGTAGCGGGATGATGAAGCTCTTATGCATAGATTCGATAATGATGATGTTGAAATGAGACTTTGCGAGGATGTGATGAAGCGAAGTATGATATGAGATAGTCTTGGTCTAATCCAGACGGGATCATTCCAAGCACGTTGGTAACTCGGTGATATGATTCGAGTTAAGGGTAATGGATGCTTGAGAGGCGCTTGAGCTAGTATGGAAATAGTCGTCAAGGAGGATGACTAGGAGGCTTGGATAGCATCGTTGTTGAAGGTTCTAGAATGCTCTAAGCAAGAGTACGTTTGGGCGGATTCGATAGTCCCAACGGCCAACTGTTGATGGTCGAGTACTCTGGGCAGATTCGATAGTCCTAGGCACGGGCTGCGACGACGTGCGGGAGTTATGTCTAGAACCGGGGTTTCCATTAGCCCTTGACGGACGGCTGAAAGAATGTGCCGGTCATTCAATTAACGGTGATATCGAAGCAAGGATAACAGTGATAGCCAGAGTCATGGATGTTTGGTTGTATCGTCATTCGGTCTCAAGAGCAGTGTTTTCCGGGTGCTTATTTGATCTTGGTTTAGGCCTTGGGGTTTTGCGCTTGAAAAGCATCGCCCTTGACTCGAGTGATAATTACTTTACTTTAAATTGTATGCTCTGCTATGTTTGCTTCTGCTTAGTGTGTCTGGGGGCTATCACTGTAGAATGAGGTTGGAGTGGGAGGGTTGTATTCCTATTCCTTTTCCTTTATGCTCTTTTGGTATGTTGTTAGTTAATTTACTGCTCACTAAGACTGTTGTCTGACTCAAGGCTTTATGTTTTAATTCTTATTGCCTTGGGCTGTTCGTCCATTTTGGGACGGGCAGACTAGGTAGCAGGTGACAGGTGTTGTTCTCTTCTCACGATGCTGATATCGAAGACGAGCTTGAGGGTTGCATATTATCTTCTTATATGTACTGGATGTTCCGCTGTTTGTATAATCTCTGAGTGATATGTAGTGAGGCTTGATGTATTGACTATTTGGATGTTTGTATTCAACTATTATGGAGTTTTATATGATGGCATTTTGTTCTGTAAAGCTTCACTATACATATGTTCTATTGTATTTTGTCCATGCGCTGTGAGTAATACGATAGATTCTGTTATTTTGATCTACCCTGACAATCGTCCATGGTCGCCTGACACACTTTACAGCGCACTATCTCTAGATTCCGTGCGAGGGTCATAGGCGGTCGTCACAATTGGTATCAAAGCCTTGGTTAATCGATTTTACCCAACGCTCACTGACGTAACTACGTATGAGAGACGTAATTGTATTTTGATGGATGAATACTATATATAATATAGTAGCTTAGTAGAGTTGAGTCCTTTATGCAGTTGTTTCTCTAGATGTTCTAATCATTCCTTTTTATAGATATTGAGAATGAGTCGAAGAGGGAGACCAGCTACTAGGGAAGGCCATGCTACTGAGAGGGCTACTGATTATGCAGCCATGTTCGAAGCTTTTGCAGCCCCTTCTTTGCTCCTTTCCTTTGCGTTTTCGACTCTTTTCTGCTTGTTTTTCCGCCTTGTTATGTGATATTTCTGCACATATTTTTAGGCCATGAGTTCTATCAATAGACTAGTCAAATTTTGGAGATTTTGAAATTCAAATTTTGAATTATTTTGAATTTAATTTGAATTTGAGTTTGAACATCGGTTTGAGTGATTTTGTTCGTTTTGATTCGTTTTCGAGCATGGATTTCTCCAAATCTATTTGAAATAATTTTTAAAAATCAATGAGCATTTAAAATTATTATTATATGATATTTTTAAAGTATTTTCAAGTATAAAATCTATTTATTCTCTATAATAAAGGAATTTTCAAATATGGCTTTCAAATTGATTTCAAAAATTGGCTTTAAAATCTTGTTTTTCAAAGTAAATTATTTTATATATAAAATACACGTTTTTGCACTATTCGAGCAAATGAGAAGGAGAATTAAACGGTTTGGTAAAACACGTGGTATGGGACACGTGCGCTTATCTTATAGGTTAATTACCAATTTGTCTGTTTGATCGTTTTGACCTTCGGGTCGAGTTTACCGATGAGATGAGGTAAACTTTTTAGTGCTTTAAGTGTGAAATTTGCTAGCGGTTAGTGAACCATTTAGTGTGAACGTGTGGTATGGGACACACGTTAACACTGTTCGGGTTCCTATCCGAGAGTTTGTGATACATTTGTCTAAGAGACATATTACCAGTACTGGGCCTTCGGGTCATTGCCATTGCAGCGTTTGTCATTGCGGCGTATTTGCCTTCGAGACGTTTTTCCATTGCGGCGTTTGCCATTGCGGCGTATTTGTCATTGTAACATATTTTCCTTCGGGCGAGGTACCTATTTTAGAGATCAGTACTTGGCAGGCTTCGGCCAAAAGCACGTGCAAAACTTTTGAGATGATTTCATTGATTATTGTGATTTCCCTAGTGTATCGCCTTTTTCATGGTTGGCCATTCGATCCGTTATATATATATGGCGATTACCTTATGGGAATTTGAGTTGCCTACACTGGCGTTATTTGAGATTTTCCTTTTGGCATATTATTTTAGATTTTCCTATTGGCGTTATTATATGAGATTTGCCTTTTGGCGTTTATTTGGGATTATAGTCTCCTATGTTGGAGATTTATATTTGATTGCCTTATGGTGTATTTTGAGATGGTGATTTCTTTGAGGTTGTTTTGAGTTGCCGATATGGCTGGTTTGAGGTTTCTTCTTTTTGGAGTTATGTTTTTCTCCTAAACCATATTTGATGTTTTGTGATAAGCCGATGAGATGAGGCGTGCTTTTATTGTGAGATTTGTTATGAAGTTTTATCGCCTTTGAGTTGCATTCATATTTAGTGATATCCTTATATCACTTGAAATTACTATACCTACTTAGTTGTGCCTTGTGAAGTAACCATATACCCTTGAATTATTCCTTCTCACTTTAGAAGATTATCACCTTGCCTTATGCTTATATTATCACTTATCCTTATAAACTAATTTGTATAGCTAGACTGATCCGTGTATTTTATGTCGGGTCAGACCGAGGTGTTCCAAGTTAGGTACCCTCATGGACTTAGCCTATTCTACTTCCGCTTGGACTTATCTGCTAGCCCTTTTTGTTGTAGTCTTTTTGTTGCTACTCTGATATGTATATTGTTTTGACTCATGTGTATATTGTGGTCGTCATATCCCTTATGATGAATTATTTGTATTGTATTGGGATGTATCTGTATATATGTAAATATATCTGTTTGTTGTTCTGTGATGTGTTATGCATTTTAGATGTTGTATATTGTTCTGATAGATCATATAGCCACCTGTGGTTTTGTATTAAGCATTTATTGCATATGTCGCTCCACTTAAGATATCAAAAAAATAGAGCACTAATCGACGTATTCATTAGATATTTAAGACAAGACTATAAATGGTCGCTCTTAGCCAGCCCTATTCTCCACATTAGCAGACAGTATTACCCAGTAATACTCTTTGTTAATGTGAGTCTCGAGGTGGGGCGTCATAAAAATACTTACCACCGAATCTATATATTAATTGTAGTCAAGCAATTCTTTTACTTGATTTCCATCAATACGGATAATACCATCATCACTTTGCCAAATAGGCTCCCTACAAAATATAAAATATAAATATAAATAACTGCATAAACTACATAAATAAACTTCACAAAGATGAATATAAATAACTACACAAATGAAATGTAGTTAAAACTGCATTATTCTACTACACATTTAATAGGATCATTCAATTAAGTTAAAAAATAAAAATTTAATATAATGATTATTAAATTAAATTAAATGAACTTACGAGCAACAAGCCAAGTGAAGATATGTTTCAACCATTTTTTTCTTCATATTTGTGACGACCCGACTTTTCGACCCTCGAAAATCGACATCAATACGTTCACTATATAGCATGCCCAACAACGAGCGCCGGAAAGACAGATTGTTTGGGGAAAAGAAAGAAGGTAGAAGAAAGAAGAAACTAAACAAATATAGAATCTCATAGCGGACTGGATAATATATAATATGAATAGTTCTTTACACAAATGAAACTGTAATATACATATCTCAAATCAGAGTACACAAGTCAATAATTACCAGCCTGGACAGTTATAACAGCCTGTCCTCACAATTGCTGATAATTTCAGACAAACACCGCAGCGGAATAAACAAGTACGAGAATACGTCTCAGTCTTTGGCTCGTCTCCTGAGCTCCAAAGCAATCCAAATCTATATCTGTAATATGTTCGGTCTGAACCGAGCATTATTACAAAATAATAACACACGGATCAGTCTGGTAAACCAACGTGAGAAAACACACTCAATTTGATTTATTAAGTTATGAAAACTTTTCAAAATAAAAGTATCGTAAGACCACACGACACATACATACGACGGGTTTTTATCTTACGATAACCAAACCATTTCTATAGAAATCCAATGACATTATAATAATGTTTAAGGGTTAAAATAATAATAATCAAGTAGTTGTGATGCTCGTGCTGTGTACATCACAACAATACTAGTATAAAATCAAAACCTCGATAAGGCTCGTTCGCTAATTGTGTAGGATTCCACAGAGGTGCCCTCAGTACTTCGAGAATGGTCCCCCTGCACAAGGATCAAAGTTATCCTTCTGAAGCATCATACCCATCTAGCCGGGGTATCATAGGAAAAACATAACTGGTCTTGCTAAGACCGAATGCATCGCTCTGGCATGCCAAAAATAAAAGAAGTATCCATATTGCTAGAAAAGGAGCCGAGTACACCCTATGGGTTTGCCAACCCTACCGGCCATGCCTCCTATCTCTGGTTTTGGTCATTCCCGCTGATGAGGCTACGTTCGACGTTCCAGCTTACGCACCACTCCAAAAATATATCACGAAATCCCACATGGATTCCCACATCTCAAATAGACCTTCGAATCTCACACAGATTCCTACACTCCAACGAGTCATGGAACCACATATGGATTTCAACATCCCAAAATATAATGCATCTCCTCCATTTAACCGTATATGGTTTCAGAGTAGGTCATGGCTTCCAAGTCATCTCTTACAAGTACACTCTCCATTTCCTGGGTGCTCCAAAAACCATTCGCCGATTTTCCGAAATGTTCAAGACCAGTTCTTTAGGAAATAATCAGACAATACATAAGAGCAGGGATCACCCCCTAACCGTTTAAGTGGACGGATCTCCTTATCATTTATCCTAGAAGAACAACGAGTTTATACGTACAGTATAGCGCCTCGAACGGTAACCGTACCATAAAATTTCTGTGTTTCCCCTAGATATTTCCAGAGTTAAAATCCCTCAATGTTAAGTAGGAAATCATTTCCTACCACCAAAAATTAAGAAGGATTACATATTTAGGCTAAGATTTGATAGTCGGTTATTTAACTATCAAATAAACAAACATTCAACTATAGATCACATTTCCCACTTAAATCACTAAGCCTCATTTAATTTGAACTTCATAAATTTGAATTCCTCTTTATCAAAAACAGTCATATACTTATCATACTGGAATAAGTATATTCACAAACCATTTCCTTAAAAATATTTGAAACTTTTTTTAAATAAATGTGGAAAGCACCATTTGGTATCAATCATGGATCGTAGCTCAATGATTACGTCTTTATCCCAGAGAAATCCAAACTTAACTTAAGCAATCTCTGCCTCCCGATTTCTGCCATGCAATAAATCATAGATCGTAGTTTGCACAATAGTTACGTCGTTATCCCAGTGAAAACATCCCAAACTGTAGGCAATCTCTGCCCCTCGAATTACGCTTTGAAAATATACCACTACTTCCCAAAAATTTCTTTATTTCGTAAATATTCCAAAACTATTTATAAAACTTCTTTATAAAATTCAAAGTTTAATTTAAAGAAATATTCTTTTAAAATTTCAAACCCTTGTAAACTTCCTTTCCAAATTTCAAACCACCTTCCCATTTACAAACTCCTTTAACCAATCCTTCACATAAATGATTTCGTTTATAAACAATGTATTACATAATTATAATAAATAAGATTTTAAACGTCACATAAAAATATCTTAGCCATTTTCGATAATATAAAAATACCTTTAAAACACTTATTTGTAATATAATCATTTAACCTTTAACATTTAAAAATTCAATAAAATAAACTAAATCAACCTTTAAATAAAATTAATCCACTTGTGAATCATATTATTACTGAAATAAATTTCTAGTTCTAAATAACTAATAATAATAAATAATTCATTATCTTAAAATAAATCAATTTAACAATTAATTTAAAAACATAATTAACTTTACTAAATAAATTATTTTACAAAACATTTGTAAATAAAATTTTAAACAAAACAATTTGTATAATAATTGTTAAATAAAATCTTTTACTTCAAATTATAAAATTTGAAGTTTAACAGAAACCATAACTTTTCCAATGTTATACTGAGGCTCGGAAATTCCAATGGTACTTATCAACTACCATTCAATTCAATTTAACTATCAAAGTTAAATTACAAGCATTTACATAACAGTCATATATGTAAATCAAATCCACACTTAACAATGAGTTGTCAACACATCAATTTTTCAATATAAATCCATTTGCATTGACAGTGTCCAAATTAATCAAATAGCAGAATAAAAATCAATTCTGCTAACCAATTATCATTCAAAATCAATCTCTTTCATTTATCATCCAACGGTGTTTATTTGGCCAAATATATCACACCAATATATATTTCAATTCAGTTTACGTTATAATTCAAAAATGTAATTTTTAAACAATCTGTTTATCAATTCCACACATACATGATCAAATACTGGAAATAAGCTTAAAAATAAACATAAACAATTTAATAGCAATTCGAGTTGCTATATCGTGGCCCTAGATTCGGTTCAACCAATCTAATAGCATTTCAAGGTGCTATACTTCATCCTAAATAAATTTCAATAATAATCAATTCCAACAATCTAAACAAGCATAAATAAATTTATTTGCTATAAAACAATTCTGATTAACCAAATGAGTGAGTTTAACTCACCTTGAGTTTTCAGTTTTAAATCAAATCGAACGACGTTCGATTTAACCTAAAATTTTAGCTAGCTCCAATCAACTCAAAATTGATTTCATAATGTAGTGCTCGTCGCCACAATTCCGTCACCACTTGTTTCATCCAATTCTGACCTCGTATGTGAAAGTTATATATTTTCAAAGATTCGAGATTTAATATATAATTAAATTTACAAATATCTTTTTAATATTAAACCTCCATCAATCTCAGCAGTTCAATCCTTTGGAACGAGATCAGGCCATTCATTCTATCTTTCCCTCACACGAGTTACTCTCGTTCGCTCCAGGTTGAGAATCCACCATGCCGTTTAAATCCATCGCCGCGACCACCACTTCGATCATCTGTACGATGATCAACAACCTCCATTCGAACGCTGCGACCCCCCCTCCACCTTCGACCTAAACCATGGTGCACTCGATCTCCACCACGTCTCGATAAATGAGCTCGAACGCCGCGCCTTTGAATGGCCATAGCCGCTGATCTGTTGCGCCATCGACGATCGCCACCTTTCATTTCGTAGAGCTCGAGCTCTTCAACATTCTAGTTGAAGCTTTTGGCTAATTGTTTAAGGATGAAGAGATCTGAGGGAAAGAAGTCTGACACATTTTCGGCCATTAAATCCTATCGTGGCGGCTAGGGCAGATAACTAGGGTTTTTTGAGATGATGCGCGTATATATATACGTGCATATATATTATTTTATTATTATATTCACTATTCACGTACTTTTTCCGGACGAACTCCCAACGAAGCGTGCCGCCTGGCGTTTATAATATTTTACCCCTATTTCAAACACAATGGAATATGTTTTGGAGCCTAATTCGATCGTATGTGGAAGATAGCTTTTCGAATCGAATTAAAATATTAAATTTCCAATATTAATTTCAACGCGTTTCTATCCCGTACGACCAAACAGTAACTCCAAACGCTACGAAATTTGAAATCCGATAATAATACACTATTACGGATCTAATGGAACTAGTTTCGTCGAATTCCAAGACTGTGCCCCGGAAGGCTATTTTAACGTTTCGATTAAATCGAACGATTTTCAAAATCGACGAAATTACTTGAAATTTCAATTTAAAAACTTACCAACTCAACTATAATTCAAATAGAATTTATATTCATATTAGAAACCATTCCGATTCATATTAAATCACAAATTCACATATTTACCCAATTTAAAATATTAAATTTACTATTCACCAAATCCATTTAATCGCTATATTTGAAATTTTAAACCATTTCACTAATTCAACCAAAATCTCCATATTCGAAATAAATTAATATTTCAAATTCAACGTCTAAAAATAAATTAAACATTCAAAACCAAACGATCAAAATTTCGAGTCGTTACAATATTATTAGGAAGAATTTCAATTAAAGGATTCTTTGCCGGATTAGCCGTAGTATTCTTTGTTCTTTTTGATAATTTTTCTACAATGTTATGATTAGAAATTTTAATAAGTTCTACCTCCTTATCTTGTACTATCTTCTTTTCTTCTGCTACTTTTTTTTTCTTTTTTCTTTGATCATTATCATCATACTCATAAACAGGATCAACTTTCCTTTTCCTATTTTTGTCTTTAACCAATCTTACAAGAGACTGTCTTTTAACATCTTTTTCCATAAATTTTACTCCACCGTAATTTTTTTATTTTCTTCCCGATCATCAACATTGTCAACATCAGAAGTCACATTTTCATTTCCGCCAACATTTTGTACAATATCAGATATACCAAGACTAAAACTTAGTGGTGTCATCATCGAGTATCTCTCGTTCTCCAATTCTTTCTTCATTTTATCTGTGACGACCCGACTTCCTATGCCCAGAAAGTCGCATCATTATGAAGAAAGAAAGGGGTAGAAAATAGAAAAGAAGAGAAGAAAGAAAGAAACAACAACAACGATCTCACAGCGGAACGAATAAATTATATTAATAACATAAACTATTACATAGTATACAACACTTATCAGAGTTTACACAACTATACAACACATTCTAGACAGTTATAAAACATCTGTCTAGATATTACAACTCAAATACAATACAAGACTCTAACACAGATATCAACACAGCGGAATACTATATCTACGAACGCCGAAGCCTCCTGCTCCATTGCTCCTCCACAATTCGTCAAAGCTAAACCTGAATCCCTTGGCTACTCGTAAAAATTTGAGTACCCAAGAGTTTATAAAACAGAAATAAACACTTGGGTCAGACATGGGTCTGGTGTGAGTAAACGGGTTAAAATTGTTTAACTTCAAAACCTTTTGAAAACAAAGGTATCACGTAAGACTTCCCACACATAAACATGGAAAAGTTTTTATCTTACGCTAACCAAAACATTTGATAGGAAATCTGATTGTATTATAATAGGGTCTAGGGTTTTCAAGTAAAATACAGAAATAGCTGAAATGCTTACATCTCACATTCCAACATAGTTGGGCACAACTAATACGTACGGCACTTATTGGAGTTTGGATTCCATACAATGGCAGGGCTACTGGGGTACCGCCCGTCACAGTACGTGGCCTAGATCACCGTACCGAGGAGTACGCCCGCTCCCCTGCAACACAAAGCCGGAACCATCCCTTACTGGATAATTCCGAACAAGACAATCCCGTAGTTGGCGCGACCAACCACACACTAAGCCGAATAAAAGAAAAGGGACCTCTAGACAGGGATCTATCTTGCTCTCAGTGGGTGCTACCCATGAAACCTTGCTGCACCTCCCCTGTTTTAGCCATTCCCGGTTGATGAGGCTTGAGGTTACGATTACCTTTAATCAGAACATATCACTTAGAATGCTCATCGTCCGCCTGACGTTGTGCTGAAAGCATTCAATCCATACAAGTTCGTTCCGGGTTCGAACGAAACCGAAGGCATTATCTCGTTACACTCGTTTTGGAATCACCCTCAGAGTTAACGACAATAACCCTTGCACTCTGAATCTTCATCTTCACTTGAGATTCACGACCTATCGTTAATTTGGATCGATGTGGTATTCGGGTCTCCAGACCTGGAATTCCGGTATACGGAAACCCGATCCCGGTCTCATCGAAATCCAAAACGTATCTTTTAAGGCCAAGTTGTTTAAAGGTTTAAACAAATTTAACTTATCTATATTCATACAGATAGATAATTCACACATCACAATTGATAATCACATTATCATTTAAACAGATGATTCATAATCAAATAGGTAATCCATATCAACATCACAATAGTTAATCTATATTACCATTATAATGCAACCAAGCATTCATACCACACAACATTACTTATCTCATTTCTGAGATAACATTCATTCTAGTCAATCAATGTCATTCATTCTTATATAAGCAATGGTTTACTTAATCATAACATAATTAATTTAAAATGAATTAAATTAACTATCTCTATCTTTAATTAATTTAAAGTGAATTAAATTAATTACTTCATTATAAACCTTACTTATATAATCATTAATTAATTATAAATTAATTAATTAATCTTCCTCTAAATTTCCACTTTAATTAATCACCCTGATTAATTATACTTTAATTACATTTAAGTAATTATCTTTAATTAATTTCACAAATTAATTATTCTTAACCAATACAGTAATTAACCTTTAATTACTTCATTAATCAATTGATTATAATTAATTACTTTAATTCTTAATTAATTACAATTAATTAGTTAATTACTTATCTTAATTAATTACTTCTTAATTAATTATAATAACCTTGATTAATTAATCTAATTAATTAATCTTTAATTACTTCATTAAGTAATTATTAATCAATTTAAACTAACAAATAATTCTTAATTAATTACTTTATTAATTAATTACTTTTTTTTTTATTAATTACACTTAGTAATTAATCTTAAATTAAACACATTTAATTAATCACATTAATTAATTAACTAAAATAATTAAGTAATTAACTCTTAATTACTTACATAAGTAATTATCCTCTAATTACTTCATTAAATGATCTTTCTTAACTAATTACCTTAACGAGTAATTAATCCCATCATTAAATAATTCTTAATTCTTTAATTAATTAATTATTCCATAATTAATTAACTTCAAACAATTAACTTAATTAATTCCTTAACTGATAATATTAAGTGATTACCCATTAATCACCTCAGCTAATTGCTCCCATGAGTAATTTACTCCTCCTAATTACTTTAAGTAATTATCCATAAATTACTTCATTAAGAAATTTACTCACTTAATTATAAATTGATTATCTTAAATTAATTAGACTAATTAATTAATCTAAAATTAATTACAATAATTAATTAACTAATTAATCATCTCTTAATCTCTAATTAATTCATTAACCATCCACTAATTACTTCATTAAGTAATTATCTTTAATTTCAATTAAGTAATTAAGCTTTAATTTAATTATTAATTATCCTTAATTAAACTCAAATTTATTTACTTTATTAAACCCATTTAAAAATCAATTTTTGAAATATGATTTTATTTATAAACAACAATTCAAACACCTAATTTAAACACACTTAAAATCTTTGAATATCATTCCAAATATGTTTGATTTAAATTAAATAAACAATAATTTAACTTTGGAAATCCCAAATTTTATATCTTTAAACTTATTCATTTAAATATATTTTAAATCTAATTGAAACATTCCTTTATAATTACTTTGAATATAACTTTAACTTGAAAACATTTTTAAAATCAAGCTATCAGTTTAAAACCCAGATCAACCCGAGTAAACTCCACGAAAACACTATCCTTTCCCGAGTCTACCCCGAGTCCATGCGAAAGCCTATCAGCTTCGAGTCGTAACCCCAAATACTCGAACCATCACCGAGACGAACTCGTCTTCCCCAAACGCGAAAAACCCAGTCAACCCAAATGTGCACATGTGCACATGCACGAAACTTCCGGCCACCACCCATCGTCACCACGATCATCCACAAGTCATCGACAACCTACTCTTGAAGTTCGACCACCCAGCTCGCCATTTCCATCAGCCAATCGGAAACGAGACTCCTCGTTCAAAAACAGGAACGAATGCATTCGATAATTCCTCTCGCCGTCGATGATCACAGCCTCGATAAACTCTGCCGTCTTCACCCTAGCTTCGACTCGACCTCTCACACCTCCTGTATCTTCGCGAACGATTCCGATCCACCCTAGCCTCCGTTCGAACCCCTTCAAAGACGACCACTTCAACCAGCCCAAAACCCTACACCATCAATTTCCCACCGCCTCGACCATCAATAAATCGCCTGGCCATTTTTCCTAGTATCTATGATACACCAACCACCTCCGGTTACAAGCTCGACGACCATCATTACCTTGATTATCGGAAATTGATAAAAGTACCCATAACGTTCATCTCGAAAATCCTCATTGATTAACAATCTAAAAATCATGATAAGTATTTTAAAATTCGTGATTTGCAAACACGAATTCACTTATGTAATTTAAATCAAGAATTAAGACTGTTGATTTTTAACATAAAGTTGGGTTTCATTGTAATCTCCCTTTTTAAAATTTATTTGTTGAATTAAAAGTCTTAAAACTATTTTTAAAATCATCTTCATATCCTAACAAACAACTTCCATCTATATACCAAAATCTAATATTGAGTAGATTGAGATATTCGAATTTTTGAAGGCAAAAAGATCATAGACTGGAACACAGAGAACCTGATATATGTATAAACAGACATCCCACATACACATGCATACAAATTCAGATAAATTCGAGCTAAAGGATTCAATATAAACCAATACCATCACATGCATTTTTGGTTTAAAACCAGATTAAACTGTTTTTAAAATTTGTTTACTCACCAGTTTATGCAGAGAACAGAGACAGAGAACAGTAAATAGATTTGTTCCAGGCTTGCATATTCCAGACTGCTATTTGTTTTGAACTTCTTTTCAATTTGCTTTGATGATCTTTAATCTTTGAGTTGCTTGATTTCAGGTTATTTGTTGATAGATTATACTTGAAAATTTTGAAACAATTGTGGCCTCTGACCTTTGATTTCTTTTAGACTTAAGTTTCCAGATTTTTACTTCTCTTTGCATTTTGATTTCCAGGTTTTCATTCTTCTTTGATTCCAGGTTTTATTTTTCTTAGATCTATTTTGTTTTAATCGAATAATGAGAAGAAGGATTTTTAGAACTGAAAAATGAATACATATCTTCTTTCATATGTTTTTAATTGATTTATTTTAATTCAAAAAAAGAAAATGTGGACATTTGTCCTTCTTAGAGGTTAATTAACTTACACATATGCCTATTTTCTTTACAAGTGTCTTATAAGTGTTATTTAATGTTTACAAGTGTTAATACTTCATTATTGATTTACAAGTGTTGATTCTTTTCTTTATAAATTTATTTAAGTTATACATATTTATTTATGAAATATTTACAAGTATAAAATGTATTTATCTTTTATAAATTAAGCTTCTACATTTCTAATACATATATATATTATAATTTGAAAACATAACTTTTATTTAACTTAAAGACTCCCTATTTATAATATATATATACCAATATATATATATATATACATTATAAATATAAACATTTATATAAGTTTTAGAAAGATAAATCTTCTCAATTTAAAATTGTTAGAAAAGATATTCCCAAATTAAAATGTTATTAGTTTCCAAAGAAATAAACTTGCCAATTTAAAATATTATTAACATTTAAAATGAATAAGCTTGTCCATTTATAAAATAAAATCATAATATCAATTTAATTATTTATAAAGATTATTAAATTGATATTGCCAAAATTCCGGGATATCACATTCCTCCCCCCTTAAAATAATTTCGTCCCCGAAATTTAAAAGCAAAGATAATTTAATAACCCAGCAAAATTTTAAATTTTAAACAGCAACAATACATATCAATCATATTCTAACAACCATAGCAAACAATTTAATCAAACAAATTTAACTATCCAGTCAAAATCTGGATAGAATTTACTCGAGTTTCCCCAAGTATATATATATACCGGGAGACTCGTTCTACAGGATCTAAACTAACTATCTACAATAATCTAGAAGTCCTTCCTTTCTAGATCACAAATCTGAACAAGATATCAGACTAAACTCAAAACCATCTCAACTACCAAATCCTTCTGAACTGCTGATCCCACAACCAATGACAGATCAAACACGTATTCCCTCAGAGATACGTGAAATAAAATGAATTCCAGTTATCCGAACTGGCCATTTAATCCTATAGATCAAAGAACTAATCCTCTTGGGAACATAGGAAAATCTCATAATACTTCCGGAGCTAGCTCTCCAGTCTTACCAAATCTTATATCTCCTTTGATTGGAGAAAACTTAAACAATATCCAAATTTCAACTTCAAATTCCAAATTCCATCCATTCTTAACTATTTACTCTTTTGACGATCCTGAGTTACTTCATCCTTCCTGATCAGCTTAACTCTTGCTGATGCCTCTTGAAATAATCTAGACCAACATCAAATCAATTTCAGGATCCTACTCAACAAAATGGTTCCCAAAATATGCCGAAATCCAAAACACAACTCTACTCTACAAACATTAGAGAACTTCGCACTACCTCTCCTATCTGAAATAGTCAAAACAGTTGCACTTGACAACTTTACCTCCAAATCCCGAAAATTTCTTCACACTTAGAGATACACTTGAATTTCCTATAGAAATCCTCTACTCGAAGAAAATTACAACTCTCGGTTGCTTCCACTCTAGAATAGCTGTTATCTTGCTTTCGCTGCACAATTTTGATCTTGAACAGATGAGAATGCCATCGGAGAAATTCGAGCACAAACTTGATCATCCACAGTTCACCATATCTATAAAATCTTAGTGAACCATTCTACTTGGTCAAAATACCTTAACAGAATCCTCACCAGAAAATTAGGTGTGGTCAATCCCTCTCCAAAGAATCCTGAGCTGCTTCACCAAATTATTCTCTAGGAGACATCCTTCTACTAAGCTGAACTTCTGGTAACTCCATAAATCAAGTCGATACAGAATCTCAATCTCCAATAATCCCAAGAGAATACTCAAATAATCGCAAGTCTCTTTTGCGATCAACCCGACCTAACTTCCACAGATAACTGTTCTCTCTTCACTAATCAGAACAGCTTATATTTGACTAACCAATCCATCGAAGAAATGGATTCACTCTACTGCTTCTGAACTTCACCTTCAGAAAAACTGCTCAGCCAGAAACTTTCTGCCAACATAGAACACTCCGAGTCGCACTGCTGCCACAAACCAAAGACTTCTTATCCGAAACTCCTCGAGAAACTCGGACCTCAAAGCAAATAGAAACACCCTACTGGACTCAGCCACAACACTGAAACAGAATCACTTCTTCAAACTTGTTCCAGAAGAAACATCTTCAGAAACGTCCATAGCCACCGTGTCTCATCACACAGCTACTACTTCCTGAGGTTACCAAAATACCATCACTCTCTTCAGCTCATCCAATAGATCTACTCTATTCATCCAACTTCAAAGATAAACTCTAAACCATAACTGGTTTCCTTCAGAGATCGGTGAAATCTTTACACCACAACAAAGTTTACTCGAGACGGTATTTGGTCTACAGTCTCGTCAGATATACTTCCAACCTCAACACTCAAATTCTAACTATTGGTAGTCGTGTTACTCACACTACCACCTTATCTACCTTTATAACTTATATTGGAAAACCCGAACAGGTAACCCAACAAATAGGTAGAAATATATATATTTAAAATGATATTTTTTTATATAGAAATTATTTCTGGGTAAAATTATTTCATTTACCACTTTAAAACAATATTGTGTCCGTTGGCCTGGTTCAAGTGTTTAGAGATCCCTATCAATAACGTTAGCTACTCGTATTGACCAGAATCCATATACCACCCAACCGATCAATTAACACAATATAAAACCATTTTATATAACTAACAAATACGCGCTCTCGTATATATATACTCAGACTCAACAGGTTGCTACAGATCCTATTTCTAATGAACAATCCTTCCGAACCTAGGTATTCACTCAACCTGGTGTTCTGATATTCACTTAACCAAAAGCTTAGGCATTCGCTCAACCTATGCTCTGATGCCATATGTGACGACCCGACTTCCTATGCCCAGAAAGTCGCATCATTATGAAGAAAGAAAGGGGTAGAAAATAGAAAAGAAGAGAAGAAAGAAAGAAACAACAACAACGATCTCACAGCGGAACGAATAAATTATATTAATAACATAAACTATTACATAGTATACAACACTTATCAGAGTTTACACAACTATACAACACATTCTAGACAGTTATAAAACATCTGTCTAGATATTACAACTCAAATACAATACAAGACTCTAACACAGATATCAACACAGCGGAATACTATATCTACGAACGCCGAAGCCTCCTGCTCCATTGCTCCTCCACAATTCGTCAAAGCTAAACCTGAATCCCTTGGCTACTCGTAAAAATTTGAGTACCCAAGAGTTTATAAAACAGAAATAAACACTTGGGTCAGACATGGGTCTGGTGTGAGTAAACGGGTTAAAATTGTTTAACTTCAAAACCTTTTGAAAACAAAGGTATCACGTAAGACTTCCCACACATAAACATGGAAAAGTTTTTATCTTACGCTAACCAAAACATTTGATAGGAAATCTGATTGTATTATAATAGGGTCTAGGGTTTTCAAGTAAAATACAGAAATAGCTGAAATGCTTACATCTCACATTCCAACATAGTTGGGCACAACTAATACGTACGGCACTTATTGGAGTTTGGATTCCATACAATGGCAGGGCTACTGGGGTACCGCCCGTCACAGTACGTGGCCTAGATCACCGTACCGAGGAGTACGCCCGCTCCCCTGCAACACAAAGCCGGAACCATCCCTTACTGGATAATTCCGAATAAGACAATCCCGTAGTTGGCGCGACCAACCACACACTAAGCCGAATAAAAGAAAAGGGACCTCTAGACAGGGATCTATCTTGCTCTCAGTGGGTGCTACCCACGAAACCTTGTTGCACCTCCCCTGTTTTAGCCATTCCCGGTTGATGAGGCTTGAGGTTACGATTACCTTTAATCAGAACATATCACTTAGAATGCTCATCGTCCGCCTGACGATGTGCTGAAAGCATTCAATCCATACAAGTTCGTTCCGGGTTCGAACGAAACCGAAGGCATTATCTCGTTACACTCGTTTTGGAATCACCCTCAGAGTTAACGACAATAACCCTTGCACTCTGAATCTTCATCTTCACTTGAGATTCACGACCTATCGTTAATTTGGATCGATGTGGTATTCGGGTCTCCAGACCTGGAATTCCGGTATACGGAAACCCGATCCCGGTCTCATCGAAATCCAAAACGTATCTTTTAAGGCCAAGTTGTTTAAAGGTTTAAACAAATTTAACTTATCTATATTCATACAGATAGATAATTCACACATCACAATTGATAATCACATTATCATTTAAACAGATGATTCATAATCAAATAGGTAATCCATATCAACATCACAATAGTTAATCTATATTACCATTATAATGCAACCAAGCATTCATACCACACAACATTACTTATCTCATTTCTGAGATAACATTCATTCTAGTCAATCAATGTCATTCATTCTTATATAAGCAATGATTTACTTAATCATAACATAATTAATTTAAAATGAATTAAATTAACTATCTCTATCTTTAATTAATTTAAAGTGAATTAAATTAATTACTTCATTATAAACCTTACTTATATAATCATTAATTAATTATAAATTAATTAATTAATCTTCCTCTAAATTTCCACTTTAATTAATCACCCTGATTAATTATACTTTAATTACATTTAAGTAATTATCTTTAATTAATTTCACAAATTAATTATTCTTAACCAATACAGTAATTAACCTTTAATTACTTCATTAATCAATTGATTATAATTACTTACTTTAATTCTTAATTAATTACAATTAATTAGTTAATTACTTATCTTAATTAATTACTTCTTAATTAATTATAATAACCTTGATTAATTAATCTAATTAATTAATCTTTAATTACTTCATTAAGTAATTATTAATCAATTTAAACTAACAAATAATTCTTAATTAATTACTTTATTAATTAATTACTTTTTTTTTATTAATTACACTTAGTAATTAATCTTAAATTAAACACATTTAATTAATCACATTAATTAATTAACTAAAATAATTAAGTAATTAACTCTTAATTACTTACATAAGTAATTATCCTCTAATTACTTCATTAAATGATCTTTCTTAACTAATTACCTTAACGAGTAATTAATCCCATCATTAAATAATTCTTAATTCTTTAATTAATTAATTATTCCATAATTAATTAACTTCAAACAATTAACTTAATTAATTCCTTAACTGATAATATTAAGTGATTACCCATTAATCACCTCAGCTAATTGCTCCCATGAGTAATTTACTCCTCCTAATTACTTTAAGTAATTATCCATAAATTACTTCATTAAGAAATTTACTCACTTAATTATAAATTGATTATCTTAAATTAATTAGACTAATTAATTAATCTAAAATTAATTACAATAATTAATTAACTAATTAATCATCTCTTAATCTCTAATTAATTCATTAACCATCCACTAATTACTTCATTAAGTAATTATCTTTAATTTCAATTAAGTAATTAAGCTTTAATTTAATTATTAATTATCCTTAATTAAACTCAAATTTATTTACTTTATTAAACCCATTTAAAAATCAATTTTTGAAATATGATTTTATTTATAAACAACAATTCAAACACCTAATTTAAACACACTTAAAATCTTTGAATATCATTCCAAATATGTTTGATTTAAATTAAATAAACAATAATTTAACTTTGGAAATCCCAAATTTTATATCTTTAAACTTATTCATTTAAATATATTTTAAATCTAATTGAAACATTCCTTTATAATTACTTTGAATATAACTTTAACTTGAAAACATTTTTAAAATCAAGCTATCAGTTTAAAACCCAAATCAACCCGAGTAAACTCCACGAAAACACTATCCTTTCCCGAGTCTACCCCGAGTCCATGCGAAAGCCTATCAGCTTCGAGTCGTAACCCCAAATACTCGAACCATCACCGAGACGAACTCGTCTTCCCCAAACGCGAAAAACCCAGTCAACCCAAATGTGCACATGTGCACATGCACGAAACTTCCGGCCACCACCCATCGTCACCACGATCATCCACAAGTCATCGACAACCTACTCTTGAAGTTCGACCACCCAGCTCGCCATTTCCATCAGCCAATCGGAAACGAGACTCCTCGTTCAAAAACAGGAACGAATGCATTCGACAATTCCTCTCGCCGTCGATGATCACAGCCTCGATAAACTCTGCCGTCTTCACCCTAGCTTCGACTCGACCTCTCACACCTCCTGTATCTTCGCGAACGATTCCGATCCACCCTAGCCTCCGTTCGAACCCCTTCAAAGACGACCACTTCAACCAGCCCAAAACCCTACACCATCAATTTCCCACCGCCTCGACCATCAATAAATCGCCTGGCCATTTTTCCTAGTATCTATGATACACCAACCACCTCCAGTTACAAGCTCGACGACCATCATTACCTTGATTATCGGAAATTGATAAAAGTACCCATAACGTTCATCTCGAAAATCCTCATTGATTAACAATCTAAAAATCATGATAAGTATTTTAAAATTCGTGATTTGCAAACACGAATTCACTTATGTAATTTAAATCAAGAATTAAGACTGTTGATTTTTAACATAAAGTTGGGTTTCACTGTAATATCCCTTTTTAAAATTTATTTGTTGAATTAAAAGTCTTAAAACTATTTTTAAAATCATCTTCATATCCTAACAAACAACTTCCATCTATATACCAAAATCTAATATTGAGTAGATTGAGATATTCGAATTTTTGAAGGCAAAAAGATCATAGACTGGAACACAGAGAACCTGATATATGTATAAACAGACATCCCACATACACATGCATACAAATTCAGATAAATTCGAGCTAAAGGATTCAATATAAACCAATACCATCACATGCATTTTTGGTTTAAAACCAGATTAAACTGTTTTTAAAATTTGTTTACTCACCAGTTTATGCAGAGAACAAAGACAGAGAACAGTAAATAGATTTGTTCCAGGCTTGCATATTCCAGACTGCTATTTGTTTTGAACTTCTTTTCAATTTGCTTTGATGATCTTTAATCTTTGAGTTGCTTGATTTCAGGTTATTTGTTGATAGATTATACTTGAAAATTTTGAAACAATTGTGGCCTCTGACCTTTGATTTCTTTTAGACTTGAGTTTCCAGATTTTTACTTCTCTTTGCATTTTGATTTCCAGGTTTTCATTCTTCTTTGATTCCAGGTTTTATTTTTCTTAGATCTATTTTGTTTTAATCGAATAATGAGAAGAAGGATTTTTAGAACTGAAAAATGAATACATATCTTCTTTCATATGTTTTTAATTGATTTATTTTAATTCAAAAAAAGAAAATGTGGACATTTGTCCTTCTTAGAGGTTAATTAACTTACACATATGCCTATTTTCTTTACAAGTGTCTTATAAGTGTTATTTAATGTTTACAAGTGTTAATACTTCATTATTGATTTACAAGTGTTAATTCTTTTCTTTATAAATTTATTTAAGTTATACATATTTATTTATGAAATATTTACAAGTATAAAATGTATTTATCTTTTATAAATTAAGCTTCTACATTTCTAATACATATATATATTATAATTTGAAAACATAACTTTTATTTAACTTAAAGACTCCCTATTTATAATATATATATACCAATATATATATATATACATTATAAATATAAACATTTATATAAGTTTTAGAAAGATAAATCTTCTCAATTTAAAATTGTTAGAAAAGATATTCCCAAATTAAAATGTTATTAGTTTCCAAAGAAATAAACTTGCCAATTTAAAATATTATTAACATTTAAAATGAATAAGCTTGTCCATTTATAAAATAAAATCATCAAATCAATTTAATTATTTATAAAGATTATTAAATTGATATTGCCAAAATTCCGGGATATCACATTATCCCTTTCTTCTATAACAAGTTTAAGTTTACTTTCATAATCTTCCTTCAATTTATCTTTCGATTTATTTTCCTTCGTAAGTTCATCAATGACATTTTTCAATCTCAAAATTTCTTTCTCAAATTCATCCTTCTTTTGATTCAAATCAACAACATCTTAACTTAAATCCTTATTTTCATTGCCAATTAAAATCTTCTTTTCTAACTCTGGATTTATTCTTTTCAAGTCTTGGATTTTTCGATTAAGAATTTCTTTTTTTTCAAAAAATCATTTTTTTCTTTAAGTCTAAAATTTTCAATAGCTTCTGCCTTTTCTTTTTTCGTAATCTTCAGTTTTAGAAATAATTTTCTATAAAAAACAAAAATAACATATTAATACAATATACGAATCAATAAAACAAAAATTTATAGACTGAATTTAACTATTCAAACCTTTTCCAACTCCTTATTCTTTCTTCAGATCCAAAATCACATTGTTCATACAATCATTTTCTTTTTCATTCTCTTTAACTTTATCATTGCTATTTTGAAAAAAACTTTCATTTGTAGAAATAAACTGCAAAAATCCAAACTAAATTAACATTATAAATTTTAACGATTAATTTTTAAATAATTAAATTATTAAAGTTAATACCAATCTAAATCTGCGTATGACTTGTGCAGTAAAAGATTATATCAAATGAAATATAAGAACATATGTAAAATGCACTTTCAACTGCACAACTCAAATGTAGTTAAAAATATGTTAAACTGTAACATAATATGCATATAAATAGGATGCCATTTAAATGCATATTCCATTACTTATTACAAATAGACTTTAACTCCATAAGAGTACCTAAATGCACTACTCAAATACATTTTTAACTACATATCATAAACGCTTTTACCAAAATTTCACATGCATTTTAATTGCATTTCACATAAATCCACTACTCAAATGAAACATTATACAAAACTCAAATGCATTATAACTCAAATTAGATACACAACTCAGATAAAATTTTAACTGCATAACCCAAAATCAGTTAAAAATATATTTCGTATTCATACCAATCCAATACATAGTTATTGATTTTAAATCTAAAAACATATGCAGTTTTAACACCTTTAACAAATAATTTGAACAAAAAATTCATATTTAATTAAAACAACATAACCAAAAATATAAATTATTAGAAAATAGATTTACAACTTTCATACCTTATCAAATATAACCGGTCTGCGTTTCTTCAATACCTTTGTCTTTGTCTTTTTTTGAAGACCCTTGTTTTGAAGAAATAATCTACAAAAACAAATTTCAAAATTAACCTTCATATTAATAATGATAACAACAATAATTTTAAGCTGCTATATGAATATAACAATACTTAGATAAATGTGTACAACTCATATAACTTACAAATACAAATGATATTTTTTTTAGCTACATCACTCTAGTTCACTTATAAATGAAAAACTCAACCGCAGTTATAAAATATAATGAATTTATAACTGCATTTATAAAATACAGTTTTTTTAAATAATTTATATAAACTCATTATAAATAGAATTTTGATTATATACAAATAAAACTATATCCTGAATAAATAAATAAATAAATACAACAAAAAACATATAAAAAATTGCGTTCATACCTTATGAATTTTTTCCATAACAAATCTACCTCTAAATTTATTATGGATTTCCATTAAATCCTATATTTCAGCTTCTAGGCGACCTTCTTCATATCCTAACCTTGGTTCAATAATATTAAATTGTTGCAAAATCACTATTGCAAAACAAAGATTAGATAAAAACATCTACTATTGTACAAGATTAAATTAAAAATAAACTAAAATTATTACTAATAAAGAAATTGTACAAGATTGCATTTTTCTTGGATTATGCTTATATTTCTTCAATTGCTCAATTAATTTATATTTTATAGCTTGAGCTCAACATCTAGTATTGAACACTTCGACATCCATAATAAGGGGAACCAATTGATTATGTATATAGTAAGTACTATTTGATAAGTAAAAATTATGGCAATAAGTACATAATCATTGGTCTATATAAATCTTAAGCATCATTTCCATTAGTCCTTATTTTATCAATAATTTTCAAAAGTCCTGAATAAACATGTTTCCCAATTAACCCTTTCTCTGATATCACATAACAACCAATAAAACTGTGAGTAACTTCAGAAAATGAAACAACTTTAACTTTTTCTTTCAAAGGAAACACTGGTAACTCCTAAAGAAAACAAGTTAGATATAATTATTTAATCTAATATAAAAAATTAACTACACATATTTCATAAACAAACAAACCTTTTTATCCAATCCAAAAATATCAACAATATCATCTTGAAAAATAGCAACTTGCCTACCACCAAAAACAAAAACATTGGTAGAGTTAGCGATATGCCCCGGGGGCAATTAATTAATTTGTTACATATATCTAACTCGTTGACCAATCTTGTTCGAAATAAAGGTGCTTTCTTTCTATTATACACTTGATGTAATGTGTATATTGATTAATTAATTAAATTAAAAGTATATTTAATAGAAAGTCCATAAATGGTATGTTTTGTGATAGTAGTTACAAAGTGTTATAACTGTGAGTAATTTATCACAATGAAAATAAATATACCATTTTAAATTTTCCTAGTCTAGATGCATCGAGCTGGATGTCGATTTATCCGTTGATACTAGCTATGTAACACTCTCCAAATGTTAGGCAGTGTATTACTCATGACTGATGGGGGCACCATGAGGTTGCATATTGATAGTTATTAGATAACCATGGAATGACTCACTCGATAGTTTTCTATTGGTTAATATAACTAAGGTCAAACATAAAATATCGATGTGACTGATTTACACAGTTCTCTCAACTTGAGAATGCTATGGATCCTCAATATGAAAGCTCCGCTTTGATTTAGTCAAATCACGACATGACGTCCATCGAGGGACTATAGTTGGGTCAAGTAGAAGTATTGGAAGTGAAGCACTATTCAAGAGTGTATTTGTCACCTCAATTATATGAGGTTAGTATCACAGTCAACTTAAGTCTACTCAAAGTCCAAGTCTCTGGCCAGAGCATTTCGATTAATAATTATTATTATTATTGAACCATTGACTTTGTGTTTGGACTATAAAGTTGTGTAAATAAACATCACAATCGGGTAACGCTTAATAATATAAAATTGGATTTTACTGAAACTAAGTAACCAATAACTATAGCCAAAATGTCACATTACCTGCTAAGTGATGTATGAAAATTAACATTCGAATAGTTCAATGTTAATCGCTGATCGAATTTACACCTGACGAGTCACGCAACCGGAATGATGAATTCTATTTAGACCAAACGATTTAATTAGTTTATAATTGTTATAAAGTAATCAAATAAATTAATTTTTTTAAAATATTAATTATAAATTTTGAATATGATTTGAGGAATAAATATTATTGTATATTTTTATAATAGTTATAAATATATCGATCGATATGCAATATCGACAAGTAATTAATTAAATTTAATTAATAATATTTATTTGGGCTTAAATAGGGTATTAGCCCATGATGTTGAGATGTTATTTCGATACCAATAGGGATTGTAGGAGGCGACTAAAAATTCTAGAGGGGTTTGGAGATGAGTGGTTGAGATTTGATGAGAAATGGTATAAGATGCGACCCATATTTCTCTCTATTTCTTCCACTATAAAAAGACCCCTAACCTTAATGCAAAATGAATTTTTTTTTGTCTGCCATTTCCCCATCATTCCTAGACAACCTCATGAACAAGGAGCTGCAACAAATTCATCTCAAATCAATTCAAAATGCGACAGCCATTGGATAGCTAAAGGTCTACGGTTCAAGGATTAGTAATCTGCCGAACTAAGAAGATTTCCAAAGACGGAGAATTCATCATTACAAGATGTGCTCTAAGGAATTAGT
The DNA here is from genome assembly GCA_030737815.1 of Allium fistulosum. Lineage (NCBI taxonomy): Eukaryota > Viridiplantae > Streptophyta > Magnoliopsida > Asparagales > Amaryllidaceae > Allium > Allium fistulosum. Next base: position 1,435,717,138 of record CM060903.1, read on the forward strand.
ATTAGGTATGTATTCACTACTATATGATTTATAATTTCTGGATAATATTATATTATTCATATATATATATATATATCATTATTATATTGCTAGTTCGGTGAGATTCTTATATGTATCATCAATGTTGTCACATATTAGATTGATTATATGTTTGTTTTAATTTATTCAAAAACACATTTTTATATATAGATCTGAAGTGCATGGCTAAATATTTTTTATTTTAATTACTATCATTTTATTAATTAATATATATATGTATAAATATACCACCTAATTTTAATTATATAACTTGAATTTAATTATATCATCATATGATGTTAATAGTTGAACTTATATTTTATAAATGTATATCTACATAGATTATACTTTTCAGTGCCTGAAATTAATTTTTAATATTTATTTACTATTATTTAATATTATCTAAATCGATATACTAATTAAATAAATCATATAAAATGAAATATGTTTCGAAAATTAAATTTTAAATTTTAAAAAAAATTATCATCATATAAACTCTTGGCCTAAAAATCAGAATTTAAAAATCAATTTTTATATTTTTCAAAAATCAATTTAATAAATGGACGAAAATAATTTATTAATTAAAAATATTATTTTGACTCTAAAAATTCTGGAGAAATTTTCGTAACTTTAAAATATTATGTACACACACATATCTATATATATATATTTATTTAATATTTAATGCAATAGTATATCAATATAAATCATTAATATTTTACATATAAGTTATATATATATATACATAGTATTTAATATTTAAATAAATAAAAGTTTACATGCATACATATATTTAGACAATATTTAATACATATAGGATGAGCTAACATGTCCATTGCGATGTAAATCCCATCATTTATATACATGCATGTTATACCTTGCACGGATTATTATATTACACATACACACACATACATTTATGTGTATAACGCATATATGTACTTTTATATTTAATTGAATATAAATTAAATAAAATTGTATATAATTTATAAATTTAAATAAAACAAGAGATTATATTTTAATAAAATTTAGAATTTTTTTAAACAAATTAAACTTCATATGCCCAATAAATATTCAATAGGGTAATTTTTTTTGAAATACACCCATTACTTCCGCTACGGGCTGATCTAGTTCAAACCAATATTTGTACTATTATAATAATATATATGATTTGATCAATATCATCATTATATTTCCTTGCACCAGAATCATAATAATTATCAAAGAAGCCCACCAAAAATTTGCAATAAGAAGATTGCTTAAGTACATCTAGTAACTTGTCTTCTTTTGTTTTTTTTGTAATAATTGAAGACATCTAAAAGTAGTTTCAAATTACGTCTATATGACTCTTTAGATATTAATACTTCTTTCTTGATTTCTTCAACACTTTCATCAGAATCTTCTCCCTTATGAACATGAGAAGATTCGTGTTTTTTTCTAAACTGAATTCCAAATTGTGAACTAGAAACTATAGAATCGGTGTCTTCAGATTCACTAGATTTTTCAACAATTGCATCTTCTTGAAATGTTTTCTCAACTGATTTCTATAAAAAAAAAGTTAAATGCAATAAATCAATCAATCTAAACAAATCGTATATTTCTTTAATTTTCAATATATAGTAAATACAATAATTATTAAATCAAACTTAAAAATATTTTGCATTTTGAAATGCAGTTATTCTAAATTAAAAAAAAAATAACAAATTAAACTTTAACTACATTTTAAAAATGCAGGAATAAAATGTATATAAATTTTTTGAATCAAATTATATTGTTAATTAAAATATAACTACATATTATAAATGCAGTAACAAAATGCATTTTTAACTGAAAAAATACAGTTAAAATGGAAGTAATAGTTACTAAAATGCACTTTAAAACTGCAATGCATAACAAATGGGGGGGAATTTGTTTAATGGACATAAATTTGTATTTTTTTAGCCTCAAGGACACAACCTCCATATTTTAGCCACAAGGACAAACATTCTCCCAAAATAAGTTATAAGTACAAATCATCAAAATTACCAACCACCACTCCTCGCAGCACCACCTGCCGCCATATCACCTGCACCACCAGCCTTGCCACCGCTCCCAACAACATTGCAAGGACAAACATTCTCCAAAAATAAGTCATAATACAAATTGTGAAAATTACAACCACCACTCCTCGCAGCACCACCCGTCGCCATCACCTGCACCACCAGCCTCGTTGCCGCTCCCAACACCACTGTAATCGCCAAAATCTAAAATTTTAGTAGCAGATTCAACACTGCTACTGTACAGTCTCCGTTTCCTTTTATTAAATAAAATGATACTGTAACGACCCATCATTTCGAACCATTCAAATCGACAATAATCCACGCATGTCAAACTTGAATTGCTCAAAACAACAGATTGTTAATTTATATTTGGCAAAACTTAGCATATACAGTAAATAAATCAATCGCAGAATCACAAACACAGAGTAATACAACAATAAGCAGCCGAAATAGATAAATAGTAGTTCATGAAGCTACTACAGGATATCGGAGTCTAAAGTAAAATACAACAGTAATCTAATATATAGAAGTCACTAATACAAAAGCAACTGACAAGTCTGAACATAAATAACCGAAAATAACTGAGATACCACAAAGCTGAATATATAAAGATAGACCTCCAAGCAAAGCTCCAAGCTCCAAAGGTGAGTCTCAAATTGTCACATACCAAAATTTTCGACTTTCGAAAATTCGACATCGATACTTACTTTATCAACTGCCGAGCAATCGAGTGCCGGAAACTCCAATAGTGAGGGTTTAAGAAAGAAGAAAAAGGTAGAAGAAGAAGAAAAGAGTAGAAGAAGAAGAGAAGAACAACAGAACAACATCAGAAGCAGAAACAATATCAGAATCTTACACATCGCAGCGGAACAAAATATAATAGATAAATGAATAATCTTTAAACAAAGAACTATATCATTTTATACATACATCAATCATCGGAGTCAATATACAACAATGGACAGTTATATAACTTGTCCTCATACAGAATACACAGCGGAAGAATGTCAGATACAAATACTACGTCTCGCCATCCAACTTGCTTCCAAAGCTCCAGAATATCCTGATAATCTAACTCTAGACTGCCCGTGTGGAAATTGGTGGGCACCCAGAGTTTAGAAGGGAAACAATAAACTCCGAGTCAGTCATGGTGACTGGTGTGAGATCGTAAAACAGTTATTTTTTTTAACAACAAAATAATTTTTAAAGTCAATTCGCAATGCTTTTGGAAAATGAAACTACCATAAGACCTCCCGCCACACACACAATGCAAACGCAGAATTGGAGGAGATTTCTTCTTATGATAGTCAAAGATGCTTACTACGCAAAATCAAATCATTTTTGATATTATTATTAGTGCATAGTGTAGAAATCATTTCGAAAGTATAATATAAATCTTAGCCAGCATAGGCATTCCACACTTATGCCTACTATAGCTACCATCCAAACAGTGGTGACCACCATAAGTGAATGATAGGTTCTACAACTAAAACCGTACAAGATCGTATTGTTTCTTTGGATTTCCAACAAATGGCCAGGCTAAGGAACTTCCTATCCACGATGGGTACGTCCCTGGAATAGACGACCCGAGAACCTAACCGGATCTCTGCCAACACAAGGCCAGGTTACCTCTGCAAAAATAGGTAACTACTGACACGCGTATGCCATCCCCCGATCGTCACCGATCTTCCCGAGGATCCCCGATTCGCAACAACCACAAAGAAATAAATTTTGCAGCAACCACAGAGGTTAAGTATCTGGGCTCCATACCATGATACCACCTTTATCCAGAAGGAATGACATACAATAAGGGGCGCTACTCCCTAGAACCTTGCCGCATCCTTCCTGTTTCGACCATTTCCGGGGTGTGAGGCTCGACGAAGTCTCGTCCACAAAGCTACGCTTTCTACAAAGCCCTGCTTCGGGTCAAACAAAATGATCAACCTATGATCACAAAGATATAAGATCAAACAAATGATCATATCGCAAATGATCAAACACTGATCATTTCACAGCAACACTCAGTATGCCATGTTACCAAATTGGGATATATCGCTGATAAATTTCAACTACATAACCTCTGAGCTCGTACGTCTCAGAGAAGGGTGTTAAGCTAAGAGAATAAATTCTCCGCCACCAACAGAAATGTATTTGAAAGAAATCAGCTTTATATCTCAAATTGTAACGTCAGACACACAATCCATACAAGTCTGTTCCGGGATCGAATAGAACCGAAGGCACTTCTCACGAAGCCCTTGCGTATCCGGATAAATTTCTAATCACGTCCGGACTTCCCGTCACTAAGGGTGATAAAACCTCTAAACCGGAGATCAGCCGATGTAGAGTAACTCGACGGTAATCCTTCCGTTTTCAAAAATATCCGGTCTTCAACACCGGTCTTCGAATGCAATTCATAACGACGTATCACATATTCGGAATGGGTTATACGACCCCATGGTCCTTTCCCGGCTAACCCGAATAGTGAGCGATTATTCAAAAATAAGTGTGGCATTCAAATTCATTCAATCACAATAAATACCTATCTAAAGGTAATTATTGATAGTCGGTTATTTAACTATCAATAAAGATGCGCAACATCATCAGATTCCAAATAATTTTCCCAATTATTTATTTTCCAAAATATCTTTACTAGATATAAAATTTCCACACTTTCAAAAATAAATCAATATTTATTTTTAAACAACTTCCCTTTCTTTTATAAATTCCATAGTGAATTTATATCTTTCAAAATATCTACTGATATACGATTTTCAATCGTTTTCAAATATTCAATTTCAATTTATCTTTAAGAAGGTAAATTCTCAAAAACGTTTCATTTCATTCTGGAAATGCATTTCCCTACTTATTTAATAATAAGTATTCCACAAATCTTTTATTTTCAACACTTGGAAAATATTCGATATACTTAAATCAAATTAAGTATATATTTCATTCTTTAAGGAAATTCATTTTCTATAACAACATCAATTTGAGTCAAAACGAATGTTACGTAAAACATCGTTACGACGACTCAAAATCATTAGTATTGGGATTCGAATTTTTAAGATAGATATATATGAATCCCAATACTACATAAAACATTTTCTTTCGAAAATCATTTACTATAACAACAGTGTTATAGTCCATCATTTCCTTATTTCTCGAAAAACGTCTATTTCAACAATAAAATGTTGAAATCTATGATTTCGATATTTAACACATTTTAAAACATCTTTAAAATGTTTAACTTCATTTTTAATATCACTTCTTCAAAAATAAATCCATTTTACTTAACAATATAGTCACTGTCCAAAATCGTGAATATACTTCACTAACCACATTTCAATATTTTCTACACATTCTATTTCAATCAAAATTCGCTATCCAAAATCGCGAGTATATCTCCTTTAACAACCTTCTATATTTAATTTATCAAATCCAATTGATTTCGAATTTATAAAACAACGTTTATAAATTCTACTTCTATTTATCTAATAACTTCAATTTAATAAATCTCCTTTATTAATAATTCGATAAATATTCCATTTAAAGGCAAAAATCCAATTTATAAGTTAATCTCTTATAAACCTTTTATTCTACAGTTTCATCGATTTTATAACTTCACAATTTATAAATCTATAAATTCCATATCTTCACGATTTATAATTCTATAAATTTCATTTTTAACACTTATAAACCCGTTTTAAAATTCCAATATTTTAAATTTATAAATATCAACTTTTATAAATCTTTTTATACAAATCGTTTATAGTCATTCAAAAATCCCAACTTAAACCAGTTTATAAATAAATCGACTTTTATTTCAAAAACGACACTTCGGTTATATTTCACTAAAAATTATAACTTTTATAACTTTAAAATTTTACGTTTATAAATCAATTCAAAAATTCTATAAAACGTATATTCTCAAAAATCACTTTAAAAATCCTTTTAAAATAAAAGTCGTTATTTTAAAACTTCAAAACTGAATCCGATGATGCAACAGCACCAATTAGTCAATCACAACATTCAATATCATATATCGATATGATAACAGAATATACATCAATATCTGTAACTAAATAAATACTGGTGAGGAATCCAGTTGGATCCCTCCAACCTGTTTCCCTGCATCCAAAGACGTCAGCACAATACCAATTCCGCTCCAGTACGGAATTATCGCGGTATATGGGTTTTATAAAATATCCGCTTACTAACGGCGCAATAGGGTCTCATCCGCTATACGAGGCGGAAAATCATCAATCCAATATATACATATGCCAATATGTATATATTGCTATATATAGATATATATCCTACTATATCTAATACAAACAGCAATCAATCAGTCAATCAAAATCCAACTTCATTTGAGTGAGAAAAATCTCACCTTTGCTTTTAATTGCCATCCATTTCCATTCCAGTTTGTTTTCTCGATTTATAAACCTTGTACAGAAAAATTTATACAATCGATTAATATTCGAATTAAATCGAACTCAATTTCTAACTTGATAAGTTTCAATTATACAATGATTTTAAATTTTAAAAATTGAAATTTGACTTTTAAACTAATTTCTTTTAACCTTTAAATTAATCTTTAATCAATCATTAATTAATCTCGTTTTTTTTTATTATTAATTACCTTGATAATTTAAATTAACATTATAAATTTTAAAAAAAATTGGGCTTAACCCATTCTCAAGACAACCCGAGTAAACACTGCTTTCCACTCGAGCCAACTCGAGTTCTCCTCGTCAACTTCCCCGAGCTTCCTCCTTTCCCAAAAAAAACTGTTATGTAAAGAAACAAACGGGCACGAACAACTCACGCAAAAACTCGAGGCCAAAACAATCATTCCCAGGTTCAACTCGAGTCAAACCAAAACCTGAAGATGATGACACAGTTTCACCGTGCACGTGCACGCGGCGGCGCCGGGGCTCTGGCGATCGAGACCACCCCCTTCAAGTCGCAAATCACTCCAACGTTGACCACGAATCAACGAACAACCCAATTGCATTGTCGATCAAAATCGAGCATAGCTCGATAATTTTCGAACCCATCACCCACTCACAAATGCGCCTCGGCATGGCAACTCCAACACCCAGCATCACCGCCCCCTTCACCTACACGCTCATCTACGACCCAGGCACCTCCCCTCTAAATCCAGCCACGCTCGATGCATTAACGAGCGTGCACGAGCCCAAAATCCAGACGCCACTTTTCACAGTCCTAAAACCCTAGTTTTGATTCGTTCTCAAAATCCTTGCGTTTAATAAATTTTTTAGCATTTTTCTTATCATCGCCGAAGTTCATACAAGCTTCAAACCAAATTTCAATGATTATTATTGGATCGTTCACCGAAAATTAGAAAAAAAGTAAATTTGGTTAAATTTCGAACTGCTCTTAAAACTTTGATCGAAAAATTAAAATTTTTGCTTTAAAAATCATATCATAGCATACGAATTCAGTTTGCATTCCTGAATTCGAAGATTAAGAAGTTTGAAATTTCTCAAATTTGAAGCTTGGCTTATGTTTCTTAATTTCCAGAAAAAATAAATAAGTTGTTTAACTTAAGTTAAACCCTAACTAAAGCTTGAAATGAAACAAACAAGTTTTATTTAAACTTAAGTCTTAAACAAAGATTGAATTTAAAAGGTTCTAAATTTTAAATCAACATGAACAACATCTGGAAACAGAAGAATTGCAATTATTCAAATGCCTGTATACATCATACTTCAAAATTTTGCAAACATACTTCACAATACCATATTGATCACAACAATAATATTCGACTATATTATACTTTAAATTTTAAAGGTTGAGTTACTCACAGTGCTTTGAAGAACAGAGCTTTCATCATTTTGAAACTGTCTTGAATTGCAAGCTGAAGTTCTCACCTTTGTTCTCTGGTTTGTAGTCGATTGCATTGTTATTTTAATTGAAGTATTGTTTGAGTGAAACGAAATGATGCAGAGTGTGATGTATATAAGAGGAATGAAGCTTACAGGTGATATCTTATTTGGTACAAACTTTATCAGTGATATTTTCTTCTTTGTCTACTGATGTCTGGTTTGGTGGCTAAAGAGATGATGGCATTTATTGTTTTGTACAATTCGTATATATATATATATTTTCCTTTGGCTGCAACCAAATATGAAGATGTTGATTTGGTGGCCAAACATTAATTAGCTTGTACCATTACCTTTATTTTATTTGCTTTGTACCATACCTCATTTATAAATTTTTCTTTTCTTTTCTTTAGTCTCAGCTGTACCAAAAATATGAGATATTGTTTATACTTGTTCAAGCCTGTGCATGTATATATTTTGTTTATACTTAATGTATATGTTGGTTTCTTTTCTCAGCCTACACTTGTTAATATCCCATTCTTGTATGCACTTAGGTTTTTATTGGTTTATACTTGCATATGTATTTTGTTTTACCAGCCTACATATTTATAGTTGAACATACTTGAATATAATTTATTTATCTGGGGAACTCGCATTACTTTGTTGATTAATTTTACTATTTTTATTCAAAAAATTCAATAAATTATTAATTTAAATGTAATTAAAATCCGGGGTCGTTACAAACTTCCCCCCTTAAAAGAATTTCGTCCTCGAAATTACAAGTCAGGAAGAAAGAGTCCTTAACACGTCTACTATTTTTCACTATCCAATAGTTTTATCAAATTTCATTTGAATTCAATTCACAATTCCAATTTGGATTCAATTAATCTCCTGAATATTAAATTTATCAATTACCAAATTCAAACTAAGTTTAACATTCAGTTGTAATTCCAGTTTTACTCTTTCGTTCGCTCCCAAAATTTATTTACAATTCACTATTTTGGTTTATCACCACTTATATTAAACTGGATTTCAATTCGAATTCAATTTACATTCATGTACTTGCAATTGCAAATTGATTCATTCATTCACAATTTTATTTTCATAATTCAATACTCAATTCCAGAGTCTTTTCAACTTTTTCGAAACCATTTTTGAAAATAAATCAAATTTATCTTTCGAATTTTCTAAAGCAAAATCCAAATTTTCCAAACAACTTCCATTTAAAACAATTTGGCAGCAATTCCTCTTTTGTAAACCCGAAAATGAACACCGGTGATGCTGCAGTCATTACCGAAGTTATTTTCCAGCGACCGAAAAGAGTTTAGAGCTTTCATCTCTCCAAAATACTTTTCAAAACCTTCGAAATCCATTTTCAAATCAAAAAGGATTTAAACCACCCAAATCTCCAAATTTTTCAAATTCTTTTCAAAACATTTCCCTACACTTCTCTGGAATTCCGTTTCAAATTACAAATCACATTAACAATTTACATTCTCAAATTCCATTTGTATGTGAATTTATTTCTTAACTTTGGAGTTACGATTTCAATTTCTTGTTTAATTTCAATGATAATAGATTAATATTATCACTTCTAACAACCATGCAACCATATACTATAGTCCTTCATAGAAAAACATTTCTTTTCTATACAAAAATAGTTTTGGGTAAAATTATCTCATTTACCCTATTTTAAACAATACCGTGTCGAATTGTTCTATTCAAGTGTTTAGAAACCCTTTCGATCCAGTTGCGCAGACTGTGCCGACGAAGGTTCATATACCACTCAATAAACCAATCATCACAATATAGAACAATTTTATATTCACTAACAAATACGCGCTCGTATCTATTATTACACTCAACTCATTCTAGAGTACTACTGACTCTATCTCTAATGAGTAACACCCAACAGAGCAGGGTTGTCGCTTAACCATATGCTCTGATACCACGCTGTCACATACCAAAATTTTCGACTTTCGAAAATTCGACATCGATACTTACTTTATCAACTGCCGAGCAATCGAGTGCCGGAAACTCCAATAGTGAGGGTTTAAGAAAGAAGAAAAAGGTAGAAGAAGAAGAAAAGAGTAGAAGAAGAAGAGAAGAACAAAAGAACAACATCAGAAGCAGAAACAATATCAGAATCTTACACATCGCAGCGGAACAAAATATAATAGATAAATGAATAATCTTTAAACAAAGAGCTATATCATTTTATACATACATCAATCATCAGAGTCAATATACAACAATGGACAGTTATATAACTTGTCCTCATACAGAATACACAGCGGAAGAATGTCAGATACAAATACTACGTCTCGCCATCCAGCTTGCTTCCAAAGCTCCAGAATATCCAGAATATCCTGATAATCTAACTCTAGACTGCCCGTGTGGAAATTGGTGGGCACCCAGAGTTTAGAAGGGAAACAATAAACTCTGAGTCAGTCATGGTGACTGGTGTGAGATCGTAAAACAGTTATTTTTTTTTTAACAACAAAATAATTTTTAAAGTCAATTCGCAATGCTTTTGGAAAATGATACTACCATAAGACCTCCCGCCACACACACAATGCAAACGCAGAATTGGAGGAGATTTCTTCTTATGATAGTCAAAGATGCTTACTACGCAAAATAAAATCATTTTTGATATTATTATTAGTGCATAGTGTAGAAATCATTTCGAAAGTATAATATAAATCTTAGCCAGCATAGGCATTCCGCACTTATGCCTACTATAGCTACCATCCAAACAGTGGTGACCACCATAAGTGAATGATAGGTTCTACAACTAAAACCGTACAAGATCGTATTGTTTCTTTAGATTTCCAACAAATGGCCAGGCTAAGGAACTTCCTATCCACGATGGGTACGTCCCTGGAATAGACGACCTGAGAACCTAACCGGATCTCTGCCAACACAAGGCCGGGTTACCTCTGCAAAAATAGGTAACTACTGACACGCGTATGCCATCCCCCGATCGTCACCGATCTTCCCGAGGATCCCCGATTCGCAACAACCACAAAGAAATAAATTTTGCAGCAACCACAGAGGTTAAGTATCTGGGCTCCATACCATGATACCACCTTTATCCAGAAGGAATGACATACACTAAGGGGCGTTACTCCCTAGAACCTTGCCGCATCCTTCCTGTTTCGACCATTTCCGGGGTGTGAGGCTCGACGAAGTCTCGTCCACAAAGCTACGCTTTCTACAAAGCCCTGCTTCGGGTCAAACAAAATGATCAACCTATGATCACAAAGATATAAGATCAAACAAATGATCATATCGCAAATGATCAAACACTGATCATTTCACAGCAACACTCAGTATGCCACGTTACCAAATTGGGATATATCGCTGATAAATTTCAACTACATAACCTCTGAGCTCGTACGTCTCAGAGAAGGGTGTTAAGCTAAGAGAATAAATTCTCCGCCACCAACAGAAATGTATTTGAAAGAAATCAGCTTTATATCTCAAATTGTAACGTCAGACACACAATCCATACAAGTCTGTTCCGGGATCGAACAGAACCGAAGGCACTTCTCACGAAGCCCTTGCGTATCCGGATAAATTTCTAATCACGTCCGGACTTCCCGTCACTAAGGGTGATAAAACCTCTAAACCGGAGATCAGCCGATGTAGAGTAACTCGACGGTAATCCTTCCGTTTTCAAAAATATCCGGTCTTCAACACCGGTCTTCGAATGCAATTCATAACGACGTATCACATATTCGGAATGGGTTATACGACCCCATGGTCCTTTCCCGGCTAACCCGAATAGTGAGCGATTATTCAAAAATAAGTGTGGCATTCAAATTCATTCAATCACAACAAATACCTATCTAAAGGTAATTATTGATAGTCGGTTATTTAACTATCAATAAAGATGCGCAACATCATCAGATTCCAAATAATTTTCCCAATTATTTATTTTCCAAAATATCTTTACTAGATATAAAATTTCCACACTTTCAAAAATAAATCAATATTTATTTTTAAACAACTTCCCTTTCTTTTATAAATTCCATAGTGAATTTATATCTTTCAAAATATCTACTGATATACGATTTTCAATCGTTTTCAAATATTCAATTTCAATTTATCTTTAAGAAGGTAAATTCTCAAAAACGTTTCATTTCATTCTGGAAATGCATTTCCCTACTTATTTAATAATAAGTATTCCACAAATCTTTTATTTTCAACACTTGGAAAATATTCGATATACTTAAATCAAATTAAGTATATATTTCATTCTTTAAGGAAATTCATTTTCTATAACAACATCAATTTGAGTCAAAACGAATGTTACGTAAAACATCGTTACGACGACTCAAAATCATTAGTATTGGGATTCGAATTTTTAAGATAGATATATATGAATCCCAATACTACATAAAACATTTTCTTTCGAAAATCATTTACTATAACAACAGTGTTATAGTCCATCATTTCCTTATTTCTCGAAAAACGTCTATTTCAACAATAAAATGTTGAAATCTATGATTTCGATATTTAACACATTTTAAAACATCTTTAAAATGTTTAACTTCATTTTTAATATCACTTCTTCAAAAATAAATCCATTTTACTTAACAATATATTCACTGTCCAAAATCGTGAATATACTTCACTAACCACATTTCAATATTTTCTACACATTCTATTTCAATCAAAATTCGCTATCCAAAATCGCGAGTATATCTCCTTTAACAACCTTCTATATTTAATTTATCAAATCCAATTGATTTCGAATTTATAAAACAACGTTTATAAATTCTATTTCTATTTATCTAATAACTTCAATTTAATAAATCTCCTTTATTAATAATTCGATAAATATTCCATTTAAAGGCAAAAATCCAATTTATAAGTTAATCTCTTATAAACCTTTTATTCTACAGTTTCATCCATTTTATAACTTCACAATTTATAAATCTATAAATTCCATATCTTCACGATTTATAATTCTATAAATTTCATTTTTAACACTTATAAACTCGTTTTAAAATTCCAATATTTTAAATTTATAAATATCAACTTTTATAAATCTTTTTATACAAATCGTTTATAGTCATTCAAAAATCCCAACTTAAACCAGTTTATAAATAAATCGACTTTTATTTCAAAAACGACACTTCGGTTATATTTCACTAAAAATTATAACTTTTATAACTTTAAAATTTTACGTCTATAAATCAATTCAAAAATTCTATAAAACGTATATTCTCAAAAATCACTTTAAAAATCCTTTTAAAATAAAAGTCGTTATTTTAAAACTTCAAAACTGAATCCGATGATGCAACAGCACCAATTAGTCAATCACAACATTCAATATCATATATCGATATGATAACAGAATATACATCAATATCTGTAACTAAATAAATACTGGTGAGGAATCCAGTTGGATCCCTCCAACCTGTTTCCCTGCATCCAAAGACGTCAGCACAATACCAATTCCGCTCCAGTACGGAATTATCGCGGTATATGGGTTTTATAAAATATCCGCTTACTAACGGCGCAATAGGGTCTCATCCGCTATACGAGGCGGGAAATCATCAATCCAATATATACATATGCCAATATGTATATATTGCTATATATAGATATATATCCTACTATATCTAATACAAACAGCAATCAATCAGTCAATCAAAATCCAACTTCATTTGAGTGAGAAAAATCTCACCTTTGCTTTTAATTGCCATCCATTTCCATTCCAGTTTGTTTTCTCGATTTATAAACCTTGTACAGACAAATTTATACAATCGATTAATATTCGAATTAAATCGAACTCAATTTCTAACTTGATAAGTTTCAATTATACAATGATTTTAAATTTTAAAAATTGAAATTTGACTTTTAAACTAATTTCTTTTAACCTTTAAATTAATCTTTAATCAATCATTAATTAATCTCGTTTTTTTTATTATTAATTACCTTGATAATTTAAATTAACATTATAAATTTTAAAAAAATTTGGGCTTAACCCATTCTCAAGACAACCCGAGTAAACACTGCTTTCCACTCGAGCCAACTCGAGTTCTCCTCGTCAACTTCCCCGAGCTTCCTCCTTTCCCAAAAAAACTGTTATGTAAAGAAACAAACGGGCACGAACAACTCACGCAAAAACTCGAGGCCAAAACAATCATTCCCAGGTTCAACTCGAGTCAAACCAAAACCTGAAGATGATGACACAGTTTCACCGTGCACGTGCACGCGGCGGCACCGGGGCTCTAGCGATCGAGACCACCCCCTTCAAGTCGCAAATCACTCCAACGTTGACCACGAATCAACGAACAACCCAATTGCATTGTCGATCAAAATCGAGCATAGCTCGATAATTTTCGAACCCATCACCCACTCACAAATGCGCCTCGGCATGGCAACTCCGACACCCAGCATCACCGCCCCCTTCACCTACACGCTCATCTACGACCCAGGCACCTCCCCTCTAAATCCAGCCACGCTCGATGCATTAACGAGCGTGCACGAGCCCAAAATCCAGACACCACTTTTCACAGTCCTAAAACCCTAGTTTTGATTCGTTCTCAAAATCCTTGCGTTTAATAAATTTTTTAGCATTTTTCTTATCATCGCCGAAGTTCATACAAGCTTCAAACCAAATTTCAATGATTATTATTGGATCGTTCACCGGAAATTAGAAAAAAAGTAAATTTGGTTAAATTTCGAACTGCTCTTAAAACTTTGATCGAAAAATTAAAATTTTTGCTTTAAAAATCATATCATAGCATACGAATTCAGTTTGCATTCCTGAATTCGAAGATTAAGAAGTTTGAAATTTCTCAAATTTGAAGCTTGGCTTATGTTTCTTAATTTCCAGAAAAAATAAATAAGTTGTTTAACTTAAGTTAAACCCTAACTAAAGCTTGAAATGAAACAAACAAGTTTTATTTAAACTTAAGTCTTAAACAAAGATTGAATTTAAAAGGTTCTAAATTTTAAATCAACATGAACAACATCTGGAAACAAAAGAATTGCAATTATTCAAATGCCTGTATACATCATACTTCAAAATTTTGCAAACATACTTCACAATACCATATTGATCACAGCAATAATATTCGACTATATTATACTTTAAATTTTAAAGGTTGAGTTACTCACAGTGCTTTGAAGAACAGAGCTTTCATCATTTTGAAACTGTCTTGAATTGCAAGCTGAAGTTCTCACCTTTGTTCTCTGGTTTGTAGTCGATTGCATTGTTATTTTAATTGAAGTATTGTTTGAGTGAAATGAAATGATGCAGAGTGTGATGGATATAAGAGGAATGAAGCTTACAGGTGATATCTTATTTGGTACAAACTTTAGCAGTGATATTTTCTTCTTTGTCTACTGATGTCTGGTTTGGTGGCTAAAGAGATGATGGCATTTATTGTTTTGTACAATTCGTATATATATATATATATATATATATATATATATATTTTTCCTTCGGCTGCAACCAAATATGAAGATGTTGATTTGGTGGCCAAACATTAATTAGCTTGTACCATTACCTTTATTTTATTTGCTTTGTACCATACCTCATTTATAAATTTTTCTTTTCTTTTCTTTAGTCTCGGCTGTACCAAAAATATGAGATATTGTTTATACTTGTTCAAGCCTATGCATGTATATATTTTGTTTATACTTAATGTATATGTTGGTTTCTTTTCTCAGCCTACACTTGTTAATATCCCATTCTTGTATGCACTTAGGTTTTTATTGGTTTATACTTGCATATGTATTTTGTTTTACCAGCCTACATATTTATAGTTGAATATACTTGAATATAATTTATTTTTCTGGGGAACTCGCATTACTTTGTTGATTAATTTTACTATTTTTATTCAAAAAATTTAATAAATTATTAATTTAAATGTAATTAAAATCCGGGGTCGTTACACAAATGCTGTGACACTCGGTCTGACCCGAGCATAAAGCAAACACAAAACACTCGATTCAGGATTAACATTCTTATGCAAGTAAATCAACTCAAGTGAAACGTCCAAGTGAAATGCAATATAACTTAAAGGATGTTTGGGATTCCATCCTTTAAGGATCCGTGAAACTATCTACATACATAGTACAATATGCTACATAGATAATGTTTACAGTAAAGTAAAATATTAAAATAGCGTTAAGGGGTTACCCATATCCCCACTAACATATTTTTATATAAATATCGTAGTCTATACAGATACTGTAAGCTGGTGGGATACTCAATGAGCACTGCATAGGTACAAACAAACCTCGTAATGGGCTCGATAAGGCATGTGACAAGGCACGCGCGGCAATGCCCAAGGTAGGATACTACTATTTTGCAGAACCGGGCTGGTGGTAACGCATAACAGCTACTACCGCCCACCTCGAGACACACTCCCATAATCAAAGGTGCGCCCAATCAAATCACAAAGTAATAGATATGGTATCAAAGAAGAATGCTCGATCGGAGGTGCGACCTCACTTGGCCCAGGTATAGCTCCTGTTTTAGTCACATCAAGCTGACCCGTGGGGTCAGGGCTGCGTTCATACCTCACACAGACGTTCGCCAAACCATCCTACTTTGTTCTGGATTCTCCACCATGTGCACAGTTGTTAAAGTGGTTTTCGGTATTGGCAGAGAGTATGACAATATCCGATCCCGGTCTCTTTAACAACCAAATGCTTATTTCACACCGTGGTCATTTTTCATTTCAAACAGTTCATACTTCATATCAAAATATCATATTCATTTCAAAATCATATCACTTTCGAAATCATATTCACTTTCGAAATCATATCACTTCCGAAATCATATTCACAAAATAGGTTAAACCATCATATCTTCGCATTTAAATCCATTATATCTAAATCATAACAATTCCAACTTAAACAGTTTGAATATTGAAAGTAGTTTATATATTGGAATAGTTATACATTAAAAATAGTGTATATTTAAAAATAGGTTATAGATTAAAATAGTTTATATATTAAAAATAGTTTATATATTAAATAGAGTTTATATCGAAAATAGTTTCAAATTAGAATTGTTTCTTCCAATTTCACAAATCAATTCAAATCAACTTTAGTTCCAAAATTCAATTTATATCAATCCCAGTTCAACAATTTCAATTAAAAAGGTTAAAGGTTCAATTCAAATTCTCATTAAAACCATTTTTAGTTTATATCGATTTCAAATCCATGGTTGAACTTCAAATTTAAACCACTTCCAATTCAATAGGTTTCAAAGTTTAAATACTCAAATAATTTACAATAACTCAACTTGATAAATTTCACTTATATTTCAAAATTCAATTTTAATTTTATTTAAATTTGAAAATATTCACTTAATCAGTTTTAATAACATTTAAATAAAATCTCAAATTACAAATTTAAATCAATATTAAATATTCAATGTCAATTTTATTTAAATTTGACAATATTCATTTAATCACATTTAATCAAAATCAAGTTATCAAGTAATAAAAATCATATCTTTAAAATCTCAAATCAATAAGTTTTAAAATTAATTTTATTTAAATTCAATTCTTAAATAAATTAAATCACAAATCAACTTTAATTTATCTTTCCCACTTTTATTTATTAAAGTTAATTCAAAAAAATCTATTTAAAAATATTAAATAAATTTAAATAAATACTTTAAAACATATTATATATATTTAAGTTATTACAAAAATCTATTTTAAAATATTAACATAAATCTAACAAATATTTTTTTAATATATTAGTTAAATTAAATTTTTATTAAATTTTGTTATATTAAATTTTATTATTAAATCTTAATTATATATTTAAAAAAGTGGAAATTAGCCACAAGGCCCTCTTTAACAAGTGCAATTAGTTTCTAGGACACACAACTTAAATAATTACTTTTAAGGACAAAATGCAAAATAATTAGTTTCTAAGGCTTAAAAACCTATGAAATTATGTCCTTGAAAGTAATTGGACTGCTGACTTTGTCCTTAAAAGTAATTATTCTGCTGACTTTAGCCTTGAAATTAATTTCTATGGATGTGTGTCCTAGAAACTAATTGGACTGTAAAGTTTGTCCTTCTAGTGAAATGCCCCTTTAAAAAAAATAAAGTTATAAGTAAAATTTTATAATTTAAATTTTCAAACTTAACTTATAAATTTAAAATTTCCAAAACATATAATTTTAAAAATCTAAATAAAATATCTTTATATTATATTTTAAAAATCAATATTTATTAAAACCCATCTATTTCCTTTCAAAACTTTGGAAATCATTTTTCAAAATAGACCAATGGTATCCGTATATAATTTTCTATCCTATGGTAAAGCGATACGGATATTTACCATTTCAATCCGTAATAATTTCATATTTACGGGTATATATCATTTCAATCCGCAATCCCAAATTTTCAAAAACAATAAAATCGCTTGGGTTTATCATTTCAACCCATAACGATTTCTCCTAATCTATAAGATCATTCGGGTATGTATCATTTCAACCCATAAGGATTTCTGTGATAACCCTGATTTTTTTGTGAAGCAATGATTTAAATTAGTTTATGTTTGTTTTAAAATTACATTGGAAAATAGATAGGAATAGAAACTGTTTTGCAAATGTATGGTTTAATTATAAATGTGTACACAAGATGGTGCACACACATGCACACATTTTTCTGTGTGATAAAGTAGGCATCAGCTAATATATATGTTAGGATAAATAAATTACAAATACGTATGTAGGCAGAAATAGTAAATATATGTAGAAAGTATAAGATATTTAAAATTATTTAAAGAAAGAAAAATATAAAAAAGGGCTTAGGAAAAAAATAGGCATACATATGTTATACATGTATATAGGCAAGCACTACAGGTAAAAAGAAGAGAGAAAAACAAAGCTTGCATAGAAATGGTATGAACCCTTAAATAAACACTTTATCCATTTCCAGCAATTCTTTTTGCTTAGGAGAATTTTTTTTAAAGTGATGCATATGACATGACCCGGGGTAAGATTAAAAAAGAAAAAGAATAAGGTTTATTTTCTGGAAAAATATAACAAGGACCACATACCCTTTTCTTTTATGAATCAAGTGTAAGGCAGATCATATTATGGGGTAAAACTGACATTGGGTAATTCCATAAAACCCTAGTAACAGTCAGGGTTTATATAAGGAGGCTTAGTGTAGTGAGATCATACACATTTGCTCTTCATAACCTAAAGGAAAAGTAAAAACATAAGCCAGAGAAAATAAGGAGCACCGGCCATTAGAGTTAGAGGAAGGCAGAGGATCAAAAGAAAAGCAAGGCTTAGGGGAAAAAGGAATTAAGTGTGAGTAACCTCACTGAAAACTCTGGCATTAAGTCCTGAATATTGAGGCAGCCTATTTGAATTAATAATTCACTTTTGCAAGTTATGTTCATTTTATGATTTGATGACTTTGGTTTGTTAATGATCTGTTCAAGTGTAAAACCTTTCATAGTAATTTACCCAAAAAAAATAAGAGTCATGGAGTTCATGTTTAAAATGTTTATCTGTGCTGTGAATTAACTGTGAGATGGAGTGATTTCTTTTTATGGGTTTTCTTCATAAAGTCATTTATTAAATCCCAGGGTTCATGCTGTAGATATATGGTCTGAAAATGAAAGGAAATATGGGGCTGCAACATTGTGTTGTTGCTTATGTCTCATATTAACTAAAACAAAAGGAAAATGTAGAAGTGCAATGTTATACATGTGCTGAGCTTCTATGTTTTATGAACTACCCAAAACAAAGTATATACTTATGGTTTAGCCAGATCTTCAAGATTAATAAGGATCTGATCGAACCAGAGGTAAGAGGAGATAACCAGTAAACTATTTATGACCATATGTTTATAACTTGATCCATTGAAACCCATAGGCAAAATAATACGCTAAGAAATCACATCTGTTTCATGATTAAATGTTTGCTTCTTAGAACATGACTTACCAATCTCTGGATGAATACATGTTGGTTGAATTGTTTATTTTTCTCTGATTGAAAAGTGAGATGCAGAGGGGATTAGCACAATTATGAAAAAGGAAATAACACTTAGTAATTTAACTAAGGACTTTGGATCTTAGGGCTACAAATTATAGCTTGGCAAGGTGAACATTGCAAGCTCACACATGGTATGTTTATACCCAGGGGCCTGAGTGTGCTGGGTTAACAGAGAGATGTCCCAGGCAGTGTGTGGTTTAACAAGAGAAAGTAGCTAAAGACCATATGACACTTGATAGTGAACAATAGAAATAGGTTCAGGTGAGGCTTGGGTGAAGTCCCTGATGGCCAGTAAATTTGTAAAGGGGGCTTGATGACTGAATTGATGATTGCATTGGTTGGTTTATGATGTTTTATTGGTGAATCTTATGATTGTTTTTCTCTGAACTAAACTACCTGGATCATACATAATTTGTTTTGCACTGATATGAATGCACATGCCTCACAAAAACATGCACAGGGATGATACTGAGTTCCTTAATTCATTCAAAGTATTTGAATATAAATAAAAGTCATATAAAAGCATGTTTTCAGGTAGATTACTCATACCAGACATTAGTCTGACCCTTTTGTGTTTATGCACCATTGGGTGTCTCATATTTGTATGAGGCAGTTCATTGTGATTATGCAGGAAAATAGGAATTTCATTGATCAAGCTTTGGATGAGTTAACTGCTTAAGGAATTGGATGCTATTTTTAAAGACTTTGCTGAAGTTAAATTGGATATTCATGTTGAACTATGTTAAGATATTTTGTTTAAATTTGCTTGGAAAATTTCTGTATTGTTAGAACCACTGTTTTGTAAGTGTTGAACCCATATGTATCAGCTGAAACTATGTGCTTTGTTTTGCAAATGCTTTGCTAAGAAATGAAACTCTAAAACTTTAAAGAACAGTTAGTTTAAATGGTTGAGAATCTGAGATTGAAAGGATTTGTGAGTTGAATGTATATCCAAAGAATTGACATAAGAAAATCCATGTTTAAGTTAAAAAAAAGAATCTGGCAGAAAGGTTTTGAGTTGCTTTAAAAAGAAAACAAAATAACATGTGTTTTGTTATGAAACAGTGCAAACTGAATATGGCTAACATAGCCATTTTATTGAGTCTGGGTTAAGCCAGCACTCAAGAACTTTTAAACTAAATTTTCAGTTATGTTATTTTACAACCCAGATATAGGAGAAACTCAGTCACTTTGGATAACAAGAAGAAATAGAAAATTAAACACTTAAAACTTCCTCTGACACACACATGCACAGGAACATGCACACAAACATGCACAAGCAAAGGCACTGTTCATACAGTAATAAAATTATGGAAATTCATGCAAAATGATAAGTCTTGAGACATGAAACCAACAGTTATGCACTAACCCAAGTATACTTTAAAAATCTGGTTTTTAGATGCACTATTGCTATGTAGAGGGTATTTCCTTTAAGTAATACCCAAACAGATTTCTACTTACAAATTTCTGTACTCTGATTTAAGTAGAAAATGACTTATATATCTTCATATATGTAAGTTTAAGATGAAATGAGTAAACCAATATTTTTATATTGACAAAAGGTCCTGGATAGAAGAAAAATTGGAATGCAATGTTTTCTTGATTAAATGGCCACTGTAAAAAAAATTAAGTGGGTCATTTCAATTTCCTAAACTAATAGGTACTTGCAGTGTGAGAACAATAGAATAATAATAAAAAAATAGCATATCATATCAATTACAAGCATGGATCATAATTAACAATTCAAAATATAATATATATACAACAGGTTATGGTATCATATGTCAATTAACATAGGTTAACAAATGCAGATAATAACATATCATACTTAACAATTAAATTTCTAACCAATTCAAAATTTAACAACATATGTCAATCGTCATTTCAAGTGAATTAAATTTACAAAAAATATAATAATTTTAATCATGAGTGATCTCTCACCTTTCGAGGCTAGAGAATCGAGAATGAAAGAAATTGGACGCGGATAAGCACACGAAAAATGAAGGACGCGACAACCGCTGCTGAAATTTTCTGGACAGCAAACACAAAAGCAAGCTAGCTTGAACTTGAAATCGATAAATCAAACGAAATATATATATATATAATATTCTCTTTTTTTATAAAAGAAGAGAAGAGCTAGGGTATCTGTGCTCGGTCTCGGGAGAAGTGGTTGCTGTAGCCGAAGTGGAGGCGAAAGGCCAAGGTGGTGGAGCAAAACAGAGGTGGCTGGAGCACGGGTTGTCAGGTGGAGGGTGGGTTGCTGCTCGGAGGGGTGTTGGCTGTGGAGGGGAAAGGGTGTGGCTGATGGCAGAACGTGAAGCCATAGGGGTTGGAGGAGTGGGTTTAAGCATTGTCAGGAGGGATGGCAGAGTCTACTTGCAAATCTGGTGGAGGCTGACAAGGCGCGGGCTCTATGTGGTGTGGAGTTCGAAGCTGATGGGTGGTGTGGAGGGCTAGGGACTGGTTGACAGTCATGGTGAGAAGGATTAGTCGAAGCTCGGCAAAGGTAGGAGAGAGGGGCAGGGTTTCACTGTGTTCCTTCTAGATGCGGATGAAGTGAGAAAACTGTGGAGGGTGGTGCACGGAGGAAAGGCAGTTAGGCTCGGGGTCTGGTGGATGGGAACACTTCGGCGGCTGTGTGGTTCGGCGCACGAGGTAAACATCAATGAAGGGTTTGAAGAAGGTGAGAAAACAAGGGGTTTGTGGGCTTGTCGTTGCTGAATGGGGCGGAGGTTGGACGAGCTGAGAACAAGGCGGAGAGGCGCAGGCGTGGGATGGGTTCGGTTGCGTGCGAGGGGAGGAGAGAGATGAAGGGGTGGTCGGGTTAAAAAAAATGAAGGGGAGGATGAACTGATTCTCAAAGCCAAAATATAAATGAAAGCTTTATATTATACTTCCCGTTTTTTTCAGAACGAATAAAAGGAAAAGGAAGAGACCAAAAGCAAATAAACGAACCAGCATATAATAAATTGAAATAGGGAATAGTGAAAGTCATATGCTGAATTTTGGGAATATTAATAGCTAGCATCCATTAGCTTTAGCTGATGGACAAATGAATGGACACAGAATACCCAAAAGCCCAAAATAGGAACCGATACAGCTAAACGTTTTGCAGATTTCACCGCGTACCGGATGCCAAAACACACATATGAATATACTGCGGAGATCAGCACGACGAGATGAACAGAATGGTACACAGATATGAGTGACATGACCCTCCTATCAAAACTCGATATTCGCTGCCAAAAATGCTGCTAAAACGCCAAAAATAATATAAACGGAGCTAGCGCGGTCCAAATTTGGCGAAACGAAATACGACGTCTCACTCAGAAAATGATTAACATTTTTATTAAATAAAAATATTTAGATTTCAAATTTTTTTTATTTCCATCAAATTTTAAACTGATTAAAATTTAAAATTTAAATTTCACAACCAAACAAACTTACAAATTTTCTGATGAAAATTTGACACTTGCTATGTTTAAATAGACGCATACCAAATATCAAATTTTCATTGCAAAAATTTAATTGTTTATTTTCATGAAAAATTTAGTTATTTACGTTATTTAAATCGTTAAAATTTTTGGGTCGTTACAGATACTAGACAGTGTCATTAATGTCATTATAAGCTAAAATACACATATACTTCTACATTTCCAATTTAAATTTACTCCTTCATAATCACCATCAATACATATCCTACTATATAAAAGGAAAAAGTGCATCATTATTTAGAAAAAACAGAAAAACTGATATTGCATGTATCCACTATCAAAAAACTGCTACTATCAAATGTGTATAAAACTGCTACTATCAAATGTGTACCTACTATAAAAAAATTGCTACTATCAAATGTGTATAAAACTGCCACTATCAAATGTGTATGAAACTATATGTACTATCAAAATGTATAGAAAACTGCTACTATCAAAATGTGTATATAGTATTATTTACTGCTACTATCAAAAAACATAAAATGTCTATAAAACTGCTATCATAATTCATAAATACTATTAAATGTTTATAAACTGCTACTATAATTCATAAATACTATTAAATGTGTATAAACTGCTATTACAATTCAAAAAAAACTAAAATTCATAAACTGCTACTACAAACATAATAAATGCACACTTCATCTATAAAATGGTACATTTGTTCAAAACCTGCTATTAAAGTTCATAAACTGCTGTT
Organism: Allium fistulosum; assembly: GCA_030737815.1. Taxonomy (NCBI): domain Eukaryota; kingdom Viridiplantae; phylum Streptophyta; class Magnoliopsida; order Asparagales; family Amaryllidaceae; genus Allium; species Allium fistulosum. Next base: position 1,435,741,242 of record CM060903.1, read on the forward strand.
ATAATTCATAAGCTTCTATTAAATGTGTATAAACTTCTACTACAATTCAAAAAAAACAACTACTATTCAGAAACTACTACTACAATAAGTATTAAAAAATAAAATAGAGTGATACTACAATTGTAATTTTTGTTACAAGTAAAATACAACAAGCAACGTTGAACAATACTGATACTATATAATATTATTTTATTCTTATTTAATTTAATTAAAAATATTATTACAACTCATAAAATGCTACTACAATATAGCATTGTAGTCTAAGATTACACGCTTCACCTACAAAATGATATTACAAATCATAAAAATACTACTACACATAAAAAAATGTTAAATACTTCAAACTACTACTGCAGTTCACAAAACTGATAATATACAGTAGCATTATCCTTCTCACCGAATTTTTGTCCTTCTTCTATATTATATTAAAAAGTTAGTCTTTCTAACTTAAAAATTGAGAGCATGTCATTGAAGCTAAAAAATTGATGAATTTTGTTCTTCATACTATTATCCTGTAATGAAAATGCAGTAAAATTTTGTGTGTAACTATTATTAACAACAATTATTAACAACTCTATCAGTAGTTAAATAAGCCAATTGTAATAACCTGTTCAATAGCAAATATACTTAACAACAATTAATAATTTTATCATAATAAAAAAATTACGTAACCCAAAAGCAGTAAAATCATATTGATTAACATTACACTAATGAATTGAAAGATAACTGCATAACCTTAATGCAATCACATTATAATTTAAAATTTAACTAAATTTTTGAATGTAAGTATCAAATTATATTTTTTAAAATATTATAACCATATTTTATAACTACATATAATAAATGCACTAATAACAATTATTAAAAGACGATAAAAAGTAATCAATTAACTAAAAATAACTATTTTCGACTGCACTTAATAAAGCAGTAATGATAAGCATCTAATTTTTTTTAGAATATTGTAAGTAAATGCAGTTACATGAATATATAAAGTAAAAAATACAACTACACAACCCAAATGCAGTAACATTTTAAAAACAAAAGAACTTTTCAATAGCAAATATCATTAACAACAATTACTTAATTATCATAGTGAAAAAAACTGCATAACCTAAATGCAGTAAAACCATATTAACTAGAATAAAACTAATGAACTGAAAAGTAACTGCATAACACTAATGTAGTTACATTATAATTTAAAACCTAACTGCATTTTTTGAATAGAATTATCAAATTCTGGTTTCCAGAATATTATAACTAAATTTTGTAACGATATATAATACATGCACTAATAACAATTATCAACAAAGTAATAAAAATGATCAATTAACTAAAAGTAACTATTTTTCACTGCACTTAATAAGGCAGTAATTATAATCATATAATTTTTTTAGAATGTCGTAAGTAAATGCAATTATATTAATGTATAGCTTAAAAATATATAAGTGCATAACCCAAATGCAGTAAAATTATAAAAATAGAAATAACTTTTCAATAGCAACTACTATTAATCACAACTAGTTAGTTATCATAGTAAAAATACTAAATAACCTAAAAGCAGTAAAACCATTTTGATTAGTATAACACTAATGAACTGAAACATAACTGCATAATGCTAATGCAGTTAAATATGAACAAAATCAGCTATACTAATTATCATAACCCTAGTGAACTAAAAAACAATTGTATAACACTAATGTACTAAAATTAAGCAAACTTACTATGATAATACCTATTTGAAACAAAAATAACTACATAAAATTAATCAAAAATATCAATAATGAACAATTATACCTTTTTCGATTCGTAAACTTGTCGACGTTTATTAGAATACAAATAACCTTCCTCGGCATTTTCAGCACATAACCTAACTCTACATTTCAAATATTATGCTGAGAACTCTCGATCTCAGCAGTAGCTTCAGCACCTTTACTCCTAGCATCCTCATTTTAAAATTAATTTTCATTTGTACAGGTTAGATTTGAGATTGCAAGTTGTTAACCTATCTTTTGGCAAGGCAGTACACAGGCGGATTTAACTCAACAGACTTCATGATTATTAAGGTCAATGATTCCAAAATGATGATTGTGGGGCCCGAAATTCAAGCACAGATAATAACATGAAGCCAGGATTGAATGGAGTTGCTAGATAAATTATGCAGGATACTAGAAATATGGAAATAGCTTGGATAGGCAAGGGATGGGCTTAGCTAGATAGTACCCTAGAAATCGGCATAGTAAGTTGGATAACATGGGTGAAGTAATGGAGGGATCGGCATAGGTGATGGTGCACAGATCGGCATAGATGGTTATCAGCGGGATCGGCATAGTATAATGGAATAAGAGGGATCGACATAGTCTAATTGAACAAAAGGGATCGACATAGTATAATGGAATAGGAGGGATCAGCATAGCCTAATGGAACAAGAGGGATCAGCATAGTATTATGGAATATGAGGGATCGGCATAGAATTATGGAAGAGGATGGATCAGCATAGCCTTGTAGAACAAGATGGATCGGCACAGTAGAATAGGAGGTATCGGTGCAATATAATGGAATTCAAGGGATATGCATGAAAGTGTAAGCATGGCATGTAAAAGGGATTGAGTTTGGTATGTAAAAGGGATCGGCGGAGTTTGGTTGATAATAGGGATCGGCTCACTGGAGCCAAATATAAGGGATCGACATGATTCACTTAGAAGGGATCGGCAGGAATAACTTCAAAATGGATCTGAACCAAAGATCAAACAGAAGCATGAGCTCCCCTTGTCGAATCAATATGATATTTGAAATACTAACATGTCTAAGCATGAAGAAGCCACCATAGGGATCACTTCCTTAGAATCAACCAATGGAATGATCGGTACCGATCCCTCTTTATTGGGATTTGGGCCTAGCGACTCCTATGGTGGGCCCATATGGATAAGAAGGTCCTATAGCCGAAGTTTCAAAGAGATTGGTGCACGACTTCCGCTATAAATACAGTAGGCATGGCATCGGAAAAGGGATCTTCTTCTTCTTTCTACTTCTCTTTATCTTCAACCTAGGCTACACTCTGTCAATTTGATTCTTGGATTTGGATTGTAACTGTAAACAAACTTCGGTATAATAAAAAGGATTATTCTTGAGTGGACGTAGGCCGGAGTTAGCCGAAGCACTATAAATCTACGTCTCTATTTACTTGCTTTCTGATTGTTTTAATTTTTTTCTTCATTTATTTCTCTTCATATTTCTGTGATCGAATTGGATATTGGCGCTTTCACATAATTGGGTGTTGGTGGTCAATTTTAACGCCAACATTTTGGTGCTTTCACTGAGAAGGGCTTGCAACCGCGGATTAGGAAGTTAGGAGCTTAGATTTTGAAGCTTAGATACTTGGATACAGCAAGCAATGGCTAGGCAATCAACAAGGAGAGCGCTACCAGAAACGAGCTACCATTGAGAGATTCAAGAGGCTTCCTCAGGAGGTGGAGCTAATCATGCATATATATACATCACTAGGGATGAGATGGAAATGATGATGGATGCTATGCAGGAGAGGATGCTAAAAAGATAGGAGGAGATGATGCAAAATTTGCTCCATTAGATTGGACAAGCTGGAGCATAGAATTAGGGAGTTGAAGCAACAAGGATCGTTGGAAATCAGAACTAGGAACATGGAAATGGAGCCAGTAGACTAAGGAAAGGAACAGAGCAGCAGGGGGCAGTCCCTTGCCATCCAAGAGGGATCGACACCGATCCTTCCGGAGGGATCGTTATCGATCCCCAAAGTCTAGGGGACATTCCCCCGGTTCTTATTGGTCGTAATGCTGGAGGATCTGCGGTCAATCTGGTGGAGCTTGGTGCGAATCAAAATTTGGATGCTCGTCCGAGGGAGTACGTTCTAGAATTCCCTTGTAGACTTGGGGGGCAGCTTGGACATGATGATAGGAGACTACCACTGGAGCACAATGACAAGTTCGCAGAGATGATCAGGTGAGCTATGTGTGGAGGATTAGTGAATAGGGATTTGGAGGATGTAAATAGAAGTCCATTCGGTCCAAATATCAGGCAAGCTAGGAATCCACCGGAGTTCAAACTACCAACGCTTGAGACATGTGATGGAAAAACGGATCCCGATGTTCATCTGACGAGATACATGAGACACGTGGAAGTATTAGGGGCATCAGAGGAAGTCATGGCATGGTGCTTCCCCCTGTACTTAACGGATATAGCTGCACTATGGCTTAGACGGTTGGAAAGCGGCTCTATTAGCACATGGACGGAATTGATTGAAAGGTTTATAAGGCAATTTCGGGTCCACATCACGAGACCCAAGGGTGTGATGACTTTAACATCGATGAAGCAGTGGAAACGAGAATCACTCAGGGATTTCTTAACTAGGTTTAATGCGATAGTAGCTTCGGTGGATCGACCGGATCTATCGATGGTTTTGATGGCAGCAGTGTCAGGGATTACAGATAACTCGAATTTTAAGATATCGTTGGAACGGGATCCACCAGTGGATCTCGGGGAATTTTACTATGAAGCGGAAAGGTTTCTATGATAGGAAGATGCAAAAGCTGATAGAGAGGGAAGAAAGGAAGTGGAACTTTATGTGGTTAAAGGTGGAGGTCTTCCCGGGGAAGGTTCAAATAAGGATAAAGGAAAACAGAAAGCAGAGGATGGCTCTGATAGATTGAAACAACCATGAAGGGAACCAAGATTCACCTCTACACGTAATTGACTAAAACATTGGAATGCATATATCTAGACACTAGGGGCAAATCCCCTATCGAAGGCCAATAAGGAGAGAGCCTACAAACAATGAAAAGAAATCAGAAAAATACTGTCTGTTCCATGAGCTAGACAGGCATAGTACAAATGACTACAGGCACTTAAAGGATGAGAATGAGGGACATGTTCGGAACGGCAGGCTGTTACAATACGTAAGAACTTAGGTAGCTGCAGTGGACTAGGAGCAACCACCATCCGCATCAAATGGGAACTGCTTTGGACCGAGGCGTCAACTGCCATCAATTATTCGAAATGGCAAAGAATAAGTAATAAACTCCACAATAAAATGGCTAAGTCACTTACACATGTACGGGATCAAGAAAGGTTCCTAAGCATGCTCTAAGATGATAATGAGCCATCACACCCGGAGATGCATGCATCATAGTGTTTAGTTTTTTGTTTTTGTTTCTCTTTTAGTACTTGAACTTAATTTTGTTAGTTGAATATTTTGATGATAAAACTCACTCGAACGTGAAATCTAACATTAATAATTTTGAGTCCCATTCGAAAAATCACATTTCGCCTCGAACGGCACTCGATCTCGAACGATCACATTACGCCTCAAACAAGCACTAGATCTCGAACAATCACACTTAGTCTTAAATGGCACTCGATCTCGAACGATCGTATTTTGCCTCAAACGGGCACTCGATCTCGAACGATCACATTACACCTTGAACAGGCACTCGACCTCGAACAATCGCATTTTGCCTCAAACGGGCATTCGATCTCGAACGATCGCATTTTTCCTCAAACAGACACTCGATCCCGTGCGATCATCAACAGCTTGGGACGGCAATGAATTTGATTAATGGTCTTGAATGGTCGTTATTAACAATCAGGCAAGATCGCTGATTTGTTCACAGGTCATCAACTGGTTTTGAACATTGGACTTAAGGCAATTCAAAACATGCCTACCTACTACAAGGCATGTTTCGGGCGGCAAAGTGTTAACTCGCCTTTTGGCAAGGTAGTACACAAGCGGATTAACACAACAGACTTCACGATTATCAAGGCCGATGATTCCAGAATGATGATTGTGGGGCCAGGAATTCAAATACAGATAATAACATGAAGCCCGGATTGAACGGAGTTGGTAGATAGACGATGCAGGATACTAGAAATATATAAAATAGCTTGGATAGGCAAGGGATCAGCTTAGCTAGATAGTACCCTAGGGATCGGCATAGTCAATTGGATGAAGGGTCAACACAAACGAAGTAATAGAGGGATCGGCTTAAGTGATGGCGCACGTATCGGCGTAGATGGTTATCAGAGGGATCGACATAGTATATTGGAATAAGAGGGATTGGCATAGCCTAATGAAAAACAAGGGATCGGCATAGTATAATGGAATAGGAGGGATCAGCATTGCGTAATGGAACAAGAGGGATCGACATAGTATTATGGAATAGGAGGGATCGGCATAACATTATGGAAGAGGATGGATCGGCATAGCCTTGAGGAACAAGAGGGATCGACATGGCCTTGTAGAACAAGATGGATCAGCATAGTATAATTGGAGGGATCGGAGCTATATAATGGAATTCAAGGGATACGCATGAATTAGTAAGCATGGCATGTAAAAAGGGATCGGCGGAGTTTGGTTGATAATAGGGATCGGCTCACTGGAGCTAAATAGAAGGGATCAGCATGATTCACTTAGAAGGGATCGGCAGGAATAACTTCAAAATGGATCTGAACCAAAGATAAAAAAGAAGCATGAGCTCCTCTTGTCGAATCAATATGATATTTGGAATACTAACATGTCTAAGCATGAAGAAGCCACCATAGGGATCGATGCCTCAGAATCAACCAATGGAGGGATCGGTACCGATTCGTCTTTATTGGGATTTGGGCCTAGTGACTCCTATAGTCGGCCCATATGGATAAAAAGGTCCTATAGCCGATTTCTGTGATTGTGTTGGATATTGGCGCTTTCACATAATTGGATGTTGGTGGTCAATTTTAACGCCAACATATAGGGGTCGCTAGGCCCAAATCCCAATGAAGTGGGATCGGTACATGTTAGATTTGAGATCGCAAGCCAAATTTGATATAAAATGACGAATAGTTTAAAGAGGTTTTTCCCCCACTTCGCTTAAGAAACGAATTAAAAAATTCACTACTGCATACAAACGATACTTTTTCCATAAGAGACGTAAACTTACACATGGAAAAATAAAAATAAAAATAAAGGATAGATCGGTAAAATGCATACGAAGTGCCTTAATTTAAAAAAAAGTAGAAGGATGTGCTTTATATTTATATTACACTACTAGAACAACAGTAAATAGCGACGGAGGCTTTCGACGGCCGCCGACAGCATTTTCCGATGGCTAGCGACGGTTGTCGAATTTCGTGGCGTTTTCGTAAATAAAATATATTAGCCGTCGCTAGTCGTCGAAAACCGAAGCAATGAAGCTGTCGGCGGCCGTCGCTAGTCGTAGAAAATTATCCTATATACAGGGTGCCTGGCCGAGAGCTGCTTCATTATTCTTATCTCCCCCAAATCATCAAAAACCCCACTCTACCACCTCCTCCCCGTCGTCAGCCAGCCGCCGAGCCTTCCCGAGCATCTCTAACTTCATCATTCTCCTCCCAACAAGCCTAGGCCCTTCATCAATCTCCAATCAGGTTTTATTCCTAAATCCTAATTAATTTTGATTTGTTAAATTAGGGTTAATTTATTGTTATAGTTGTATAATACCCCATTGATTGTTTGGTATACCCTATTGAATGCTAATTAGGTTGTTATTATAATTGTTTATCATTGAAATTTGAGAAAAAATTTGTTTAGTGTATATGTGCAGTAAATGGTGTATATGCATCGATTAATTAGTGTATACGTGCATTAAGGCTACTTTAGATTGATTAGAGTCGATGCTCATAATTTAGTGTATGCGTTTTCAAGATGACAAAAACGACGATTTAGTATATGTGTTTCTCAAAATGTAAATAAATTATAGAAAAAATTGTTGTATAATACGCTTTACTTTTTGTAAATCCCTTAGAGAGTTTTTGGCCCCGTCTGACAAGTATTGTATATGATCGTTGTATGGATGTTCGTTTTTATCACAGAACGGACATTTATATTCATTCGATACAATATTGGTCGGATTTGTCCCTTTATTGGACAAGTTACAAGCACAATAAATTAATTATATTTTGCAAATCATTTCATTTTAAACGATTCACAAAATTTCGACAACACTTTCTTTTTGTTCTCTATGTACAAGCATATGTGTACGATACAGGGAACAAAGGGGAAGTGCTGTCGAAATTTTGTTGAATCGTTTAAAATAAAATGATGTAAAATATAATTACTACTGTGATTGTAATGGGAAGTAGGATGACCAACAATCAAAGTGTAAAACAATAACCTAAAAATTGTGAATTATATTCATATGATAATTTGTGTAAATCCGTTTGAAAATAAAATTAAATAGAATAATATTATATATTTGCGAAAATTTAAATGTATAATTTAATTGAAAAATAAAATGTCAATACGTAAATGATTAATGCGCTTTTATGTTTTAAAGTAGGAAAAATTGTCAATTATTTTATCGATCGGAACTGAATGTGCAAACAAAGAAGAGAATTTGGAGGCTCAATAAGTGAACATTTTCAAAATGGTGTGCACGTCTTTATTGAATTCGCTTTAAGTAATAATGGAAATGACGAAGAAATTCATTGTCCATGTAGTAGGTGCAAATTATTGAAGCATTTGATACCGGATATGGTAATAGTTCATTTGCGCCAATCAGGTTTCGTGCGGAATTATTTGGTGTGGGATCGTCATGGAGAACTTATCCAATAAGAAACATCTTACGATGGGTTCAAAAAAGAAAAGGCAAGACATATCTAATATTCTTTGTCAATGGATACAAATTCAATACCAAAGAATATATGGCTAAAAAATTAACTAACAATACCGGTGTATATGTTAAAGGTAGTGATGATCCAAATGATCACATAAATGATTTTTACGACATATTAGCTTAGGTTTTGCAATTAACATATTTCACCAGACTTGCGGAAGAAGTTTATTTATTTAGATGCAATTGGTTCAGTAATGTTCCTGGTTCTGGAATCAACGTGCACCAAAAATATAATATTATTGAAATAAAGCATACATCACGTTATCATTAGTACGATCCTTTTATACTAGCGAAACAGGCTCTACATGTTTATTATGATCCTTATCCATCTATAAAGAGATAAAGCAGATTTGTCGGCGGTTTTCAAAATGAAGGCAAGATTTACGTTTGATGGAAAGAATATTCCGGATGAACAAGCATACCAAGCGGATATCGAGTAAAATGGAGAAATTGTAATAACAGATGATCAAACTGATTTTGGACCTTTAAATGATGAATCAAATGAATTAGTAGAAGCATTTGAGACCACAGAGGAAAATAATATACACTACACCAAAAAAGACTTTTCACAGCGTTTGAAAAACGCTGTTAAAAGTTTTCACAGCGTTTTTATAAACGCTGTATAACGACATGCGGTCGTTGACCCTAAAGTTTTAACTGCAAAATATAAACGCTGTCAAAAACCCACTTTCTACAGCGTTTTTTAAACGCTGTTAATAATTTTTCTACTGCAAGGTATAAACGATGTTAATAGTTTTCTACTGCAAGGTATAAACGCTGTCGTAGGGATATGCATTTTTTCCCCAATGAATTGACAGCAATGTATAAACGCTGTCGTAGGGATATGCATTTTTTTTCCAATGAATTGACAGCAATGTATAAACGCTGTCGTAGGGATATGCATTTTTTTTCCAAAGAATTCAGAAAATGCTCTATACTCAGTACATTACAATTACAATACTTCGTGCAATTCAGTTCAGATAGTACTCACTCCCCAGTTCAACAATAATACATATAGTACAATTCAATTCAGATAGTACTCACTCCCCAGTTCAACAATAATACATAATACCATATGCAATCCAATTTAGATAGTACTCACTCCCCAGTTCAACAATAATACATATAGTACAAAGTTCAACAAGGCAGGCAGCAACAATACAATATTGTACATAGTTCATAACCTAAAATATCGGCAAGAAAATGAAATATAATATGGTCATAGACCCTAAGTTGCATGAAAACTCTAAGTCAACTGTCATAGAATCACAACGCGTCCGCAAGTTGCAGCAATTATTCATGATCCAACCAAGCAATTTGCAGGCTTGCAGTAGCTCTGAGACATAAGTAAGAAGGCAAGTTCTTAAACTGTGAGCATGAACTGTATATAATTCAAACTGCGAGCAATACAATTTAGCATGAACTACTATATGACTAACTTGCAACATGATTGAGGACCCTAGTTTCTTATATCCCCTTGGTCCCTAACGAGCCAATGAGCTGACAAGGTCAATCAGGTCCTCTCGGACCTTTGTGGAGAACAAAAAAAAAGTTTCATTCACTAGTGGACGCAGCTCCAAACAACTGCAGTAGAACAAAACCTAATTTTTGAATCACCTAACAGACTTGGAAACTACTTCAACTCGGGGGAAAGAACCTCCCCCAACTCAAACCCTTTGGCCCTAGCCTTAACATAAAGCGAGTCATGTGGCCCACGCCCGCTATCGATTCATTGCGTAACCCTAGTCAGCGGCCAAAGCTCTATATATATATATACTGAGTATAGAGCATTTTCTGAATTACAAAAAGCTAATACCCTATATCCTATATATATATATCGTAAGTACTGTCTTGATAAATTATTTTATTCAGAAAAACATTAAATTAGATAAAATTTGATAAAAATTCTACTTCTCTTGATTACATTTATATATATTACCCACAGAGTTGTTTGTCACAAATCTTCTTAATTTTATAAAATTCCTCATCTGCATTTTAATATTCAGATCTCTTTGACGGGCTGTGATGCATTTTTTTTATCTAATAAAAGTTTTTAAGACTTGATGTACCCTCCCGAGCATATTAAATAACTTGAAGTTCAAGGGTAGTTACCTGAAAACTGCCAAACTATACAAATATTTCAAACTGCTGAAGTTGAGTCCACACTAACATTCGTAGTTGGCCATGCTATCGTCGAACCAATAGCATCTGATAAGCATTCGATGAATGACGTAGGTCTCCTTAAAGACGCATTCGGGTCTTTGACAATATCCACCCAAACTCTTATTGCATTTGGTCCTAGTGGAATAGAATGAACCAAATCATTTGGATTAGTTGAAGATATGGTGCCTTCAGCTACAATTTTTCCTGTGCCCTCAACAGCAAATAACTTGCACTTGTTATTCATCGCGTAATTTGCACTCTATGATATTAAAAAAAGTATTGATACATTATCAACAAATCGTCTATATAAATATTAGCAATATAATATATTACCGTACGAGATGTTGGAACGTTGCTCATAGGAGTGGATGGTATTGTGTTTTCAAAAACCAATTTTGATGATGGCCATGATATTGTCTTACCGACGGCTTCTTCGATACATGTCACACCTGCTATGGGCCTCCACAAAAAGGCATCTTCTTTTATCGGATTGTCCACCCAAACTATTGCGGCTTCTGGTCCAAGAGGAACACCATTAATAATCTGATTTGAATCACTCGAGTGCACACGTCCTTCGGCAACCAATACTTCAGTTCCACCCCAATCGAACAACTTGCATTTGTTTTCTGTGCTATTGGTTTTGCTCTATCAAAGAAAAAAATTATAGTCATCTAATAAAAGTCTTGTTTCTATAGTCTTACTGCATTCAACATTTTATCACGTGTCAACCAATTCAATACAAAGCAAATCAACATTGTTTAATTTTCCATAATCATTTGTCAAACTTTAAACTTGATTTCACCCACCAAATGTTATTAAAAATAATAACACTAACATAGCTAGAAATGTGTAATAAATTAGTATTCGACTCTATGGAACTGATGCTTCCAGTAGTTGGATTTTCACATATTTTAGTTTTAATATGTAAAAGAATGTACTAATCTAATGGGAACATGGACTAGTTTGGATAATATCAATGTTAATTCCATGGTTCTCTTATAAATATATTTTTACCGTTGCATTATACAGATTTTTAATGTGCAGATGCTAAACAAATCTTATTATTTACCACATCGTTTCCTAGATGACGATAACAAAGCTCTAAATAGTGGCAAAAACATGACTAGGAATCTGCCACCTCCGGTTCAAAAGGGTGGATGCAGAGACACATATCAATGCTATATTTGTAGAGAGTTTTTCATACCTCGTTTTCTTTTTCGGAGTTTTCTTTTATGCGGATAACAACTCTATCAGCTGGCCATGCTATCTTCTCATTCTTGGCGTCTCCTATGTATACCATACCAGGTGAAGGCCTCCACAAAAAAACATCGGATTTTTTAGGATGGACTACCAAAATTTTCTTGGCATTCGGACCTAAAGGTACTCCATTGAGAAGATCGTTTGGATCACTTGGCACGATTTTTCCTTCGGCAATTACCTCATCATCATTCCCGTGCCAATTCAGCAAACTACAACCGTCACCTATTTCATTATGCTTACTCTGCAATTAATAAAAAATAAAATACATAACTTCTGATTTAGATATCAAATTATGTATGATGTTTTAACCTTACTATCGTATATTTTTACCGTTTGAGATACGTTCTCTCCTCCACAATTTTCTTTATCCTGCAAATCAATAATATTACAAAAATATTAGAGAATTTGAACTTGTAGTGAAATTGTAGTGAACCTGTAGTGAACTTGTATATTTATTCCACTTATGATGAAAACAAGTACAAATTTCAAAGAGAATACATTTTCAGAATGAATTTTGATATAACAATTGACAAACTTATGTATGGAAATGATACATCATTTGTATAGTAACCAGATAAGGATATTTTTATTTTTCAGATGGATGAGGAGTCAGCAATTTAATCGTAAGTAAAAGGTATTTTTGTTTTGCAGATTGGTCGAATTGTAGCGGATGGTTTAAAATCTCATAAGGATAAAAATATATTATGCTTTAATTTAAAAGTGTTGAAAAGACAATATTGGTTTAGTGTTGAAAAGACAATATTAGTTTAGTGTTGAAAATACATTACTTTATAAGTGTTGAAAAGACAATATTGGTTTAGTACATATTATGCTTTAATTTAAAAGTGAATGCTTTAAAATCTCATAAGGATAAAAATATATTGCAAAATCGCATTTGTACTCTCATAAGGATAAAAATTCAAAGTTAGGCCACAACCAAAGACAACAAATACATATAATAAATTTAAAATCTGAAGCTACACAACTCAGTAATTTTTATAAACAAATTTTCACAATTAATTTTTAGAAAACTAAAAATAAAAGTTTAATTTAAAACATGTTTTGAGGAAAATAAGAGGTGGAATTAAATTTTAACTTCTTATTTAGCATGTAGCTTTTAATAAGAGAATGATTACACAAATTAAGTCGAAAATCATAAAATGCAAGGATCACATACATGCTAACTAAGCTTTCATATTTACACAAAGTGATTATCGACATACCTGACATTTCATTACGGTGTGAATCAACTGCTCTAGCTCTGAAATCCTATGCTGACATTGAGCTACTTGTTTATCTTTGATTTGTGACAAAACTGCAGTGGTCATGGTTACACCCCTTCCCATTCCTCGTAGTCGTCCCGGTCTATCTTTTCCCAACACCAATGAGAGGGCATCTTCTTTGATCTTACAAGTTAAGCTAGACGGTGATTCCTTTTCAGCATTCTTTATTTTCTCCTACAAAGTGAACACAAATTATATTTTGTAGAAGAGTTCAAAATTATATATTTTCCAAAAATTACGCTTAAACAAAAACAACATAGCACTTACGATAGTATCTGCAACATGCGGGTTCACTGGTTCACCATTTTTTCGAGTGTGAGATTTAATCCAAACATCAGATCTACAAATGGAAGAAGGACTGCTACTTTTCTCTTTCTGCATTAAAGGAAACATAACATTAACAAAACTATTAACCATAGGTAATAAATCAAATATATTTCTCACCAAATCTTCAGTTAGTCGAGCCATTCCTCGACGACTACACGTGTGTGGTATTTGTTTGTCCTTCATGGATTTAAATTTATCACTTCGTAGCTAGATTACAAGATTTATCACATTGATTAGTTAATTTGCATTTTACGTACGCTTAAATTTCATATATATATATATATACACACACACACAAGAAATAATAAAAATTACATTACAATTACCTTAAACTCTTTGCTCATTTTTGACTCGATAAACTTCTTCCATTCCTTCATACTTCCAACGTTTTCTGGTTTTAGTTGAAGTTGTTCCTCCTTGGTTTTTGTTTGTAATATCTGTTTTACGAATTTGCTTTTCGAACCTCTCCAAATGCATCACATTTGCTGAAAAACGGGAGCCTTTTGCCATTCCTCATCCAATTTAAATCTAGCCTGTAACATTTATCAAAATGATAATCATTCAAATTCTTCTTGAATATGGAATCCACATAAATGTCAGTTCCTGAATATGCTGGCATATCATTTAAGTGTATTAATTTCATGCCATTGAATAGATTAGATATCGAAGAGGTACTCGAGTCATAAAGTTATAGTTTTAATTGAGTTATAGAGTGGCTAAAAGCAGTGAGTCGACCTCATCAGATTAGTGGAGTTCCTTGTATAGAACTTTAGGGGTATGAACTCCCCTTCTAAACAGTTTGGAATCCTGAATCTCATTACTAGTAACAAGTTCTCTATTATGGGAATATTGGAAAATAAGTTAAGTAATTATAGTATTGAACAATTCATGTATAAACCAAACGGCAAATGGATATGTGAAACACAATTGCAATGAAAATCAAAAGAATCGAATTCTCCTAGTTTGGGACACATCAGTTTGGTCAACTATTGTCATGCACACAAATAAATAGTGTATAACTTGCAGTCTTCACAATGCAACTGGGCTGTGCATAATATGTACAGTGATGTACGCATTTAATATCCGAGAACAAAGAGTAAATCCCTGGCACTATCTCATTCATCAAGCTAGTCTTTTTAATCTACCCTGGATTATTCTTGGTGACTTCAATACTATCCTATCTAGTCAAGAAAGAATAAATCAAGGCATTTACTGTAAATTAGGGGATACTGACTTCATGAACTGTATTAACAATTCCAAATTTGTAAATTAGGGGATACTGACTTCATTATCACATTTGTTTAAATTTGTTTTCAACTTATCCAACTGAATAACTGGCATAAAGAACAGAATTTAATCAAATGTTTAGAGATTATTCAAGTTTAAATTGGAAGAATTTCTCTATGGAGCATGGGAAAATGTAAAACACAAACTCTTGGGTTTAAGCTGGGAGAAGTGCTCTGTGGAGTCTGGGAAGAAGTACAACGACTTGAGAAATAAATATTGTTCATTTATAAAACCGTTTGGTGGCTAAATATTCCAACCTAAACTAGCTGCACATTAATAATCCATTCAATGGATCATAGAAGTAGATTGCAAAGGGCCCTAACATTTTAGGACCCCTACCCTAGTCCTTTTGCCTAATTTGACTATTAGTTGAGCCGACCTTGCACGTAGGTGTTGGTGTGTTATTGTCGAGAATGGTTTCAGGTTTCCTAATCACATCCTTCTCCAAATTGACATCAACAACCGGAATAAAATTTATTATTTAATTACTAAAAAAATCATGATATTTTTATACATTTGATCAATTCAATTATTTATCATATTTACAAGCAAATAAAGTGTTATATTTTAAAGTTTACCACATTTGAGAAGTTTTATGTATAATTTTTTGGATCATTTACGTTCACTTAACAATACTCATGTTAACAAAGAGCGGCAACACTTTTCCATTCATCATTGGTACAATTAATGATGAAGACTATACATATTTCATTTTTAAAACTAATTAACTAAAACATTGTTAATACAAGATCCATGATTCATATCCATGAAGATATGCCCTCGTAATCTAATCATTGAGATATGCCTTATTAATTAATTTTTGTGCTGTAATTGTGACCTTGTGCTCATATTATAAATTTCCTTGCAAAAATAATTTTAAAGTTTTCAACCCATTATTAAATAAGTACACATATAATGTATTGCTCATGATTTGGAATTTCCATCGGTATCTAATCACTTTAAATTTTTAATCAGTGGTATACAAACGATACATGCCTTCTTAATTTACTATTGAAAAAGAATTTGTTGAATCAGTCATCAAGCTAAACAGAAGCCCGATTTATGTGCATAACATAGCAAAATCGATAGAGACTCTCTGACCAAACCATTCCTACTTGAGGAAATCAAAGAAGCCCGATTTATGTGCAAATAAACATACAGACAACATATTCTAATCAGATCAATGTAAAAACAGAAAGGGGTGATGATAATGGAAAAATATATTCTAATAGGTCATATGAAGTTACATGCAAACGCTTATGCATCATAATAAATATGAAACGTTATATTATTACCTGAACGGATTTCCATAGAACTACTTTCAAATCGTCACCAAGTAGCCTCCAGTCATCTAGCGTAAATGAAACATGCTCACGGACAAGTGGCCCTAAATAAGAAGATAATTTCACTGATCCTTCTCCTACAGGTACGCCCGATGAATTAAACTCAACTTCAATTCGGCTTGCAACATTCGAAGGAAGTCTTTTCACTTTAGTTGGGCCTCTAGTCCTTTTTTTGGAAACCTGTTTTGCATCATCTGCAATTGCTCTATCCACTTCCACTGCAGTTTCAGGATTTTCATCAATTTGCAGAGCTGTGCATGCGATTGGCTGGCTTGCATTTCCAACATCCATGTTTTCCAAAGGTGGCTCAACATGCTCTTCCATTACATTAGACCTGTCAAATGCATCTTCAAATTCTGCGAGTCTTTTTTGATAGCGAGTAAGTTTCATGCTCGTTGTTTTCTTTGTACTTCTAACCATTTTCTGCAGGCAGACACAGGAATTCATGATATTCAAATAAACTGGTTTGCTAATCAATTTGTAAACTGCTGCTAAGATACAGGAATTCATGACACAGGAATTCAAGAGTAAATTGGTTTGCTGATCAATTTGTAAACTGGTGCTAAGATACAGCAACAGTTGATACGCGATATACATGACATTCAAATGCAAATAATAATATAGGTATGATGAACATAAAATATTTAGATAACAGTGCAGTGCTAAAATGGCAGTCCTATATTAGATTTTTATTGATTTTTGTATATTGAAAATTGTTGGAGCTGATACAGTTTAAAAATCTGAATTCAGTGCTAATAACAGTGAATAGATAACAGTGCAGTGCTGATAACAGTGCAGTACTGAAGATTTTTGTATATTAGATAACAGTGCAGTGCTGATAACAGTGCAATACTTAGTTATCTGAATTCACGTATGGGTTTAAAAATCTGAACATATAAAATCTAAACATCTAAAATCAAAGGAAAAATCTGAACAGTTAAAATCTGAACATATAAAATCTGATACCTTGTGGGTTTAAAAAAAATATGCTAACAAATAAAAATACATGATACGGTGTAATACATGATACCTTGTGCACCTGCTGTTTCTATACATCCTTCTCCATTATTAAATGCCTGAACAAGTTTCCCCCATGACCACACACACGAAACATATGCCTACTACTTTCAGTCACATAGCAATGACTACCCAAAAAAAACGTGATATTAGAACTACTCAATTATGCCTTCGCAATCCTCCCTAACATAACTAGCATCCTCGACCAAGTCATCCTCGATTTCTTCACAATCTCCTCCAATATAGCTTACTTCTTCAATAAAATCGTTCATCTCTAATTCATGGTAACCTCTTGGCGGTGCTTTCATCACAACATACCAATTAGAAGAATAATTTTCCCTTGAATAGAAAACTTTTTTCGCTTGAGATGCAAGGATATAAGGGTCTCTTGAAAATGAAACCTGACTTTGATGTAAATTAACAAGCGTAAATCCATCTTCAACTTTCATCCCATTTCCTATGTTTGCCCAATGACACTTAAACAAAGGAATATAAAAAACATTATAATCCAATAAAATTATATCAGTCAATATTCCGTAGTAAGTGATCACATCAACCACTTGAGAAATGTCTTTTGCACTTGCTCTACACATAGTAGTCGCATCATAGGTCACTCCGCTATTCTGAGTTTCTCTATCAACGTCTTTTGTATGAAATCGTTGACCGTTTATAATATATCCTTTACATGATAGCGCAGCATTTTTAGGACCATATGCAATCCATTTTAACATTTCATCATGGTCATTTGAGTCAATAGGTATCTAAAAATATATTTAAAATGGATTTTAAAAATAGTACCCTTGATTCACATATAAAAATAGAGAAATTTTTAACAAACCTTCTTTTTAATCCAATCAGCGAAATTATCTCCATGGTGTTTCCAAAGTAATGTTGCGTTTTTTTCTAAGCGTTTGTTTGAATTTTGCAACTCCTCCAAGTGCAAACTAGTATAATAAAAACAATGTTAAGTTTATAATTGCAATTACAAACACAACAAATCAATGGAAACATAACATAATATATACTCACTCCAAAAATGGTTCTACCACAGCCATATTCATTAGCACCGCTAAATGAGCAATTTCTTTCTCCTTCAAAGACAACGTAACTGGATTGGACATTGAAATTGGACGCCCTTCAAGTATTGTGTTATCTTCGTAATCTTCATTTCGATCTTTTTTTTCCACATTTATCGATTTACTCAAAAATTCTTTGAAAAATTTCATGCATTCTTCTGCAAGATAGGATTCTGCAATGCATCCCTCTGGTCGTGCATAATTCCTCACGTAATCTTTAAGCGTTTTCATATATCTTTCGAAAGGATACATCCAACAAAAATGAACTGGTCCACACAACCGTGCTTTACTTCCAAGATGAATTGTCAAGTGTATCATAATATCGAAGAATGAAGGTGGAAAATATCTTTCAAGATCACACAATATTTTAACAATCTCGTCATCGAGTTGCTGTAACTTCTCTCTATCAAGAACACGTTGACATATTTTATTGAAAAATAAACATAGACGAATAATTGCTTTTCTAGGTTTTGTTGGCAACAAACCTCGTAGTGCGACCGATAATACTTGTTGCATCAAAACATGATAATCATGCGACTTCAAACCGCTAACTTTACAATCCATCAATGATATAGATTTTTTGAAATTTGAGCAATAACCATCAGGTCCTTTGAAATCGTACAGCCTTTTACAAAATATTTTTTTCTTCCAATCTTGACAATGTATATGGAGCCGGTGGAAGATACGTTTTGGTCCCACGAGGTTGTGCATATAGACCATGACGAATTCCCCAATCCTCTAAATCATGTCTACAATTAATCCCATCCTTTGATTTGTTGTCATGCAACATTGTACCCAATGTGCTTTCACAAACATTTTTCTCAACGTGCATTACGTCTAAATTATGACGTACTGGAAGTTCCTATAAAAAATATTAGTTAAATGATAAAGTGTTCTATAATTTATTTTAACAAAATTTTTTATTAAAATTTTTTAATCCATGGGCCATGGATTAAAAAAATAACAAAAAAATTTGTTCGCGTGGCCAGCCCGCATCGATAATAAAAACTGAAATCTAAATAAATGCTAACCTCCCAATATGGCAAGTCAAAAAAGATTGATTTTTTTTTCCACCTTGATAGCTCTTTTTTAATAGGATCATTATCTCCATTATCATCATCTTCACTATTGTCGTCAATCTTCCTTTTTTTACCTTTCCCCTTCGCACTCTTCTTTTTGCTTTCAGCGCCTTTTCCGAAATTATTCAGAAAGTCTTTCAAAATAAGAGAAATGTTTTTGCCGGTTAGAACTCTAGGCATCTTCCCATCCTCCACAGTGTTATCAAACCAAGCCTTTCTTTTTCTCAATGGATTTGAATGGGGTAGAAATCTTCTATGGCCCATATAAACATTTTTCCGACTATATTTCAACCATCGACGGTGGGTATTGATACCACATAATGGACAAGCTTTTTTACCCTTTACACAGCATCCAACAAGATTACCATAAGCTGGAAAATCATTTATCGTCCATACTAAAATAGCCTTCATGTTAAAAACTGTCTTACTTAATGCATCATATGTCTCAACTCCAGTACTCCACAAGTAATGCAAGTCTTCTACTAATGGCTCTAGATATACATCAATATCATTTCCTGGTTGCTTTGGACCTGGAATTAAAAGTGTTAACATGATATTCTCTTTCTTCATGCACAACAAAGGTGACAAATTATATGTAACAAGCATTACTGGCCAGCAACTATACTTGGAGCTAAACATAGAAAATGGATTGAACCCATCTGTAGCTAGACCAAGTCTAAGATTACGTGGATCGGCTGAAAATGTTTTCCAATTTTCATCAACCATGCTCCATGTCACGGAATCTACGGGGTGCCGCATCTTTCCATCATTACTTTTATTTTTAAAATGCCATCTTAACTCTTCTGCCATTTTTTCGCATCTAAACATTCTTCTAAATCTTGGAATTATTGGAAAATATCGCAACACCTTAATTGGGATACCCTGCATAATCTCTTTTGTATCTTGATTTATCTTCCATCGTGATGAACCACATTTCGGACAATTATTTAAATTTTTGTACTCTTTACGGAAAAGACAACAATCATTCTCACAAGCATGAATTTTTTCAAAACCCATATCAAATAGTTTGAGGAATTTCTTTACTTCATATAAAGTCTTGGGAAGTACGTTATTCTTTGGTAAAAACAAATGTTGGATGGTAAGAAGTTTATCAAAACCAGTATCAGATAATCCAGTTTCACATTTAAGATTATACAAAATAGTAATGGAGGATAACTTTGTATGATCTATGCAACCAGGATACAGTGGGGTTTCTGCATCTTCCAAATTTTTAAGTAAATCATCATGGCGTCTTTGTGCATCGTCCTTATCTTTGTCGTCATCAAAAAAAGTATGATTGAAATAATCTTCATCTTCATAGTGAATCGCTTTGAGCAAGTCGTACATCTCACCCATTTTAATTTTTTTTTCATCATTCACTTTCTCGCCATGATTATACCATATATCATCTTTATACTTAGGATCCATTCCCTTTATAATCAGGTGCTCAACAACGGTTTCACCATAATGACGACTAAGATTTCGACAATCTAAACAAGGACAGAATATTTATTCCACATCTCCTAAATTTTTCTTCGCAACACACACAAAATTCCGAGCTCCTTGGCCATACTCTCTACTAGTCCTATGATTAAAATTTGAAAACAACAAAAATATTAGCTTTTATTATCAAAATATCAATTCTAAATTTAAGTCTAAATTAGCTGCTACATGATTACCTATGTAGACGCAACCAATCTCTCTCCATCACCATATACAATATATGTATGCAACAAAGAATCTAAAATTTAAATAGAAATTAATTATTGATTATGAACAATATATATATATATATGATAATAACGACCAAACAGTTCTTAGTAGAAATGGACAAATAATTTTTTTATGTATAAAAGACAACAAAACAAATGCTCAAAACAAACAAATCCAAAGAGAAAAATATATTGTCAAAATGCAAGAACGCAACATAGTAAAATATCACAGACTTTCTGCTTCCAGTTGTAATAACCAAACATTCATTTTTATAGCCCAGGAGTTGATAGTACAAGCAAACTTTTAATTGATTAACTCTTTTGGCAGCAAATATCATGCTTTCTTTGTGTTTCAAAACTGAATCCGGGCCTTTAGTTGGGAGAGTATTTCAATTTAAACATTGATGATTGTTGCTTATTATTGCATCAGAACTAAAAGTGATACAGATGCTAAAGTTGTACAAATAGAAACTGAAAGAATTTTAAAAAATAAAAGAAAAAACAATCATATCTAATTAAACTACATCCATATTTGGCAAACATGTTATTTAAACTGATGTTATTTAAACAGATGCTAAAGTTTCACTAAGATGCACATGATGCTAGCTATTCAATGATTGCAAAAAAAGAAACAAAAAGAAAAAAGAGGAAGGAAAAGGTACATGCCTTGTTTCTTCAGCTTTTGAATTCTAATTGAATGAAGCTCCTGCAGTTTCTCCGTAACCAACACAAGTTCAAGCTGTGATTATAGTAGGAAGTAAATAAATATTAAGAGTTCTCAATTATTTAACGTAAGTGTTTATGTGTATATGCGAAGAACATATAGTCTGTTATATGTGCTATTTTAGCTACAAGAGGGCATGTGCGCACAAACCAAAAAGATATGAAAAACTAGGATATGCTTTTAAAATTGACAGGTTAGAGAATTAAAAATATGCTTTCCAAGTTTAAAGTAAAAGAAGAAAAACATATAATCATTTAAGACATTTCATGTTGAAGTAAAAACCCTAACAAAGTAGATATCCAAGAAAGATGTACAACTAAATTTATCCCAATGCCATCAATTAGTTCGTAGGTGCATTGCTAAAATCAAATTATAGTCACATAAATGATAACGTAATGGAATGCAAGACCAGTTGTGTACTACTAATACACTCAAGAAAATGTCACATGTTTTTTAGCTACACTTTACAATTAACTACACAACTGAATACTTAGCAGAAGATACAAGACGGTAATGCTTGTATTTGTCAGAAAAAAGACCAACATCAAACCAGACATATTGCATAGAACTAAACTGCTAACCTCTGATTCTTGTTTTTTCCTCTCTTTAATAGCTTTGACCTTTGCAATCTTCTTTATGGTTTCAACCTAAGTTCAACAAGCCTCCGTTAATCTTATTAAACGATATAAATTAAAACATTGAACTGCATATATTAAATTTAAGCCATTAACGTCATCAAATGAAATCTACTATCCTACTTTATTTTTTGAAGAATTTTTATTTAAATGACAAATTTAACCAACTAGACAGCTAGTACTATACATATGTGTTATGTTTGAGCTTATAAATTTTTATTTATACATTTGCACGTAGAATGTGACGACCGCCCATGACCCCTGCACCGAATCTAGAGATAGTGCGCTGTAAAGTGTGCCAGGCGATCATGGACGATTGTCAAGGTAAGATTTAAAATGAAAGAATCTATCGTATTACTCACAGCGCATGGACAAAATACAATAGAACATATGTATAGTGAAGCTTTACAGAACAAAATGACATCATATAAAACTCCATAATAGTTGAATACAAGCATCCACATAGTCAATACATCCAGCCTCACTACATATCTCTCAGAGAATACAAAACAGCGGAATATCCAGTACATATAATAAGAAGATAATATGCAATCCTCCAGCTCGTCTTCGATATCAGCATCGTGAGAAGAGAACAGCACCTGTCACCTGCTACCTAGTCTGCCCGTCCCAAAATGGACGAACAGCCCAAGGCAATAAGAATTAAAAACATAAAGCCTTGAGTCAGACAACAGTCTTAGTGAGCAGTAAATTAACTAACAACATACCAAAAGAGCATAAAGGAAAAGGAATAGGAATACAACCCTCCCACTCCAACCTCATTCTACAGTGATAGCCCCCAGACACACACTAAGCAGAAGCAAACATAGCAGAGCATACAATTTAAAGTAAAGCAATTGTCACTCGAGTCAAGAGCGATGTTTTTCCAAGTACAAATCCCAAGGTCTAAAACCAAGGTCAGATAAGCACCCAGGAAATACCGCTCTTGAGACCGAATGACGATACAACCAAACATCCATGACTCGGCTATCACTGTTATCATTGTTGCGATATCACCGTTAATTGAATGACCGGCACATTCTTTCAGCCGTCCGTCAAGGGCTAATGGTAACCCCGGTTCTAGACATAACTCCCGCACGTCATCGTGACCCGTGCCTAGGATTATCGAATCTACCCAGAGTACTCGACCATCAACTTAGTCTTTTGGGCGTCCCCATGTACTCTTGCTTAGAGCATGCTAGAACCTTCAACAACGATGAGATCTCAACCTCCTAGTCATCCTCCTCGACGACTATTGCCATACTAGCTCAAGCGCCTCTCGAGCATCCATTATCCTCAACTCGAATCATATCACCGAGTTATCAACATGCTTGGAATGATCCCGCCTGGATTAGACCAAGTCTTCATCATATGATGCCTCGCTTCATTACATCCTCGCAAAGCTTCATCTCAACTTCACATCATCAAATCTATGCATAGGAGCTTCATCATCCCGCTACATATGCCACGAGCAGCTTTTCCAATTCAAGAGCCTTTCCCTTAGCTTTTGAACCACCTTCGATCTAAATCTAGTCATCAATCATCTAGTTCATAACAAGCAATCAAATCAAACATCAATCCAAGCAATCAAGCATTCAAAAATGATCTAAGTAGACAATTATAACAATAATGGCATTTTCGTAATTAAAGAGTTGAAAGTCCAATAAGCATTAAAACATGGATTATATCTCTACAAACTTGATGAATGAACTTGCATAGGTTAACATATGATAAAATGGATGCAACATCATCATGAACAATGGATCTACATGGATCTATACATAGGATGAAGAAAATGCATGGAAATCACTATTTTAACACCAAATCGAGCCAACAATCCGATATACTCCTTTGGATCCGTGTGAGAGATAATCACCACTCACCAAATCACCTAAACAATCCAAAAGATATCAACTTCAGATCTGGACAGCGAAGAGCTAAGCTAGATCCGACAAGATCTCACTTCAAACGAAGAAATCTCTCTTGAAAAGATGAAGATCTTCAATCTAAGCTCTTGAATCTTCAATCTTGATCTTCGATTTGGATGGATGGAAGCACTAGATTAGAGTGGAGAAAAGAAGTGAAGAAGTGTAGAAGTCGAGCTCTCAAAATGGCAGCACTTCGTCGCTTCAAAATCCGGATCCCAAAAAGTGAGAACAACCCCTCCTATTTATAGCTGAAAACTGCTCTAAGTCGTAACTCGGCTATCTCCCTAGGTCGTTTCCGACCTAAGCCTCTCCGACCTAATAGATGCACGCGACATAACAGTCTTCGACCTTACGACTTAGCCAGACCCAGCGACTCATCGCACGCGCGACCTAACCTCTTACGCGCTTAGCGACCTAACAGGCCTCCCCATCTTACGACCTAACGATGTTACGACCTAACACTTAACTCCTAGGTCGCTTTCGACTTAAAACATAGGCTACGACCTAACACTTAAACTATCTAAGCGACTTAACAACCTACGACTCAGTTGGGTTGCGACCTAACAACTTAGGCTCCTACGCGACCTAACACATGTCGACCTAAAACAACATACGACCTAACAGTTAGATCCACGCGACCTAACACTTAGGAAACCCAGCGACCTAACACATACCGACCTAAAACAACACGCGACCTAACCTAAGTCGCAAACAACTGGACTTCGACCTAACTACTAAGCCAAAGCCCAGCGACCTAACACTCGCGCGACCTACGACTTAGAATACACGCGACCTAATACTTAAACTATTTCCTACGACCTAACAACTTAAGTCGCCAACCCTTAAGTCGCTAACACGCTACCCTTCTTAGGTCGCTAACCTATAGGTCGCTCCAAGATACTAAGTCGCTAACCCGGTAACCATTAGGTCGCTAACTCACCCTGCCGACCTAACACTTAGCTCACCGAAACTCTTAGGTCGCTCACAACATTCCCTTAGGTCGTTGCCGACCCAACTCTTCCCCAGAATACTTAGGTCGCCTACTATTCTTCCTTAGGTCGTCTAAGCCTCTTAAGTCGGTCACGACTCATCACTTAGGTCGGTCACTCCCTTAAGTCGGCAACTCGACCCAGACCTATCCTTTAACTTACCTATCCCCTTAGGTCGCAGATCTTCTCTAAGTCGCCAACAACATTTAGGTCGCGTACGACCTAGGACTTAGACAAATCTGCCTAAAAATCTGAAATGACATGAAAATGCTAAAATTCCAGATTTTGACGAACATGTCGATCCGTAAAAATACGGGTCGTTACATTCTCTCCCCCTTAGGAATTTCGCCCCCGAAATTCCAAGCAATCAAAAACTATTCTGTACGCCTACCATCCATAGCAATCAACAAACCATGCATCCAATTCTAACTTAGCGTACAGAATTTTAAGACTTAGAACAAGTTACAATATCGCGAGATGACACGACACCTTAGGGCCATACCTCGAAGAGTTCAGGATGAGCTGCCTTCATCCTCTCTTCCACCTCCCACGTACAGTCGTTATCATCATCACTCCATTGTATCTTGAGCAACTTAACCACCTTCCTCCTAAGCTGTTTCGTGTCGGTTTCAACAACACGAAGCGGCTTACGAGGTCTTCTATCGACTGGATCAACTTCCAAGTCTTCACAGCTATCAGCAGAAACCACTGTATTCGAGTCGTGCACATACTTCCGTAGATATGATACATGAAAAACATTGTGCACACCCGACATCTTCTCAGGTAACTCCAACCTATAGGCGAGCTTTCCAATTCGCTCGATAATCGGGAATGGTCCAACAAATCTCGGAGTAAATTTTCCTTTCTTCCCGAATCGAATAACATTTTTTTTCAGTGGAGAAATCTTCACAAAAACCATATCTCCTACGTCGAATTCCAAATCCTTTCGACGTTTATCAGCACAACTCTTCTGACGGTCTTGGGCTGCCTTCATTCGTTGCCGAATGATCTCTATGCAATCTGAAGTCTGACGAATCATCTCTGGCCCAAGCATCAGCTTTTCTCCAGTTTCCAACCAACATGTCGGAGAGTTACACGGTCTTCCATACAATGCCTCATACGGTGCCATACCAATGCTTAACTGGTAACTGTTGTTGTACGCAAACTCCACCAAATGAAGGTGATCTTCCCATGATCCTCCGAAGTCCAAAACACATGCTCTAAGAAGATCTTCCAAAACTCGGTTGACTCTCTCGGTCTGACCATCTGTTTGAGGGTGATAAGTTGTACTCAAACACAACTCGGTTCCCAAAACTTCCTGGAAGCTCTTCCAAAATCCACTAGTGAACAACGGGTCTCAATTGCTCACTATACTTTTCGGAATACCATGGAATCGAACTATCCACTTAACATACAACTCAGCCAACTTTGATGCGGTCCTAGTCGATCGAACAGGAATGAATCGTGCACTCTTAGTCAGACGATCCACAACGACCCAAATCCCTTCATTTCCCGTTCTGGTTCTAGGCAATCCATCAATAAAATCCATCGACACTTGTTCCCACTTCCATGTAGGAACTTCTAATGGCTGAAGCAATCCACTTGGCTTCTTCTGTTCGGCTTTTACCAACTGACAGTTCATACACTTGGAAATGAAATCTCCAACATCCTTCTTCATGCCTTCCCAGTAGTAGGTTCTCTTCATATCCCGATACATCTTATTTCCACCTGGATGAATTGTCAACTTCGAGTGATGACTTTCCTTCAGAACTTCACTCTTCAATTCATCTATATCGGGAACCACTAGTCGTCCTTGCTTTCGAAGCCAACCTTCTCTATCGACCTCGAATCCTTTATCCTTTTCTGGCTCCAATCCAGATTCCAATTCACGGATAATCTTGACAAGCTTATCATCTCGCTTTTGACTCTCGCCAATCCTTTCCACAAGAGTCGGTCTTATCGATAAGTTTGCCAACATTTCAGGTTCCAATTCGCATCTAGGCCTGAAGTCAAATCCAGCTAAATACTCGAGACTCTTCCATTCAGAAAACATGGCTCCCAATCCTGCATGTCTTCGACTTAACGCATCAGCCACTGCGTTACCTTTTCCCGGAGTATAAGCTATACCAAAATCATATGATGCTAAAAACTCTAGCCAACGTTGCTGTCGAAGATTCAAATCCTTCTGGGAGAAAAGATACTTCAACGACTTATGATCCGTAAACAACTCGAATCGAACTCCCAACAGATAATGCCTCCACATCTTCAGAGCAAATACAATCGCCGCTAACTCCAAATCATGAGTTGGGTAATTCTTTTCATGCGGCTTCAGTTGTCGACTAGCATACGCAACAACTTTATCCTTCTGCATCAGCACTGCTCCAAGTCCAGTACCACATGCATCGGTGTAAACCACCATCTCATCATTCCCACTTGGAATAGTCAAAACAGGAGCACTCGTTAGTCGCTCTTTCAGGATTCCGAAAGCTTGCTCACACTTAGCATCCCAACTGAACACTTGGTTCTTTTTCGTTAATCCTGTTAACGGTGCAGCTACCTTGGAGAAGTCCTTGATAAACCGTCGATAATATCCTGCTAATCCAAGAAAACTTCTCACCTCTGATGCATTCTTAGGTCTAACCCAATCCTGGATTGCTGCCACCTTAGCGGGATCAACCGCTATTCCATTTCCAGAAATCACATGGCCTAAGAACCTCACTTCACTCTTCCAGAAGTGACACTTTGAAAACTTAGCCTTCAGTTGATGTTTCCGCAGGATTTCCAAAACAATACGCAAGTGCGTCCTGTGCTCTTCTTCCGTTCTGGAATAAATCAGAATATCATCCACGAACACAAGTACGAACTTGTTCAACTGATCTCTGAACACTCTATTCATAAGATCCACAAAATATGCTGGCGCGTTAGTCAATCCAAACGGCATTACCAGCCACTCAAAGAAACCGGATGGTGTCCTAAAAGCAGTCTTCGGCACCCTATCCTTAGCCACTCTCAACTGGTGAAATCCCGTTGCCAAATCCATCTGAGAAAACACCTTAGCTTCGTGAAGCTGATCAAACAAGTCATCTATTCTCGGTAATGGATACTTGTTCTCCTTAGTCACCTTATTCAGCTCACGATAATCGACGCACAATCTCAACGACCCATCTGCCTTGGTTGCAAACACAACTGGTGCACCCCACTCGGACACACTACGCCGAATGAATCCTTTCTGCAAAAGATCATCAACTTGCACCCTCAACTCTTGCTGTTCCCTAGGCGCCATCCGCCTAAGAGGCATCACAACAGGTCTGGCTCCTTCAACTAGATCTATACGAAACTCGATCTCTCTATGCGGCGGCAACCCTTTGACTTCGTCAAAGACATCCTCGAATCCATTTGCGATTGGCACTAAAGACAGTCCATCCCGTGGAACAACTAGCGAATACATGAAGCTCATGAAGACGCCTTCCTCATGCTTACATCGTATCACAATCTTTCGCCCTTCCACATTCTCGACTGTCACCTCCAGCCTCTCACAGTCAACCTTAGCCGCATACTTCCTAAGCCAGTCCATACCCAAAATAATTCCGAACCCCGCAAAGTTCAGAACAAAACAATCACAAACAAAAGAGCAACCATGACTCGACACAACTAGACCACGGCATAACATACACAAACAAGACGAACCCCCAACTGGATTAGTCACAACCAATGGCCTATCAACAATATCCGGCTTCAAACCTAACCGGCCTACTAGTTCATTACACACAAACGAATGCGACGCTCCAGTATCAAACAGAACTCTAACTGGAACACCACATAGGAAAAGAATACCTTGAACAACCACACTCTTTCCCTTCTCTTCAGCAGTAGGAGCTATCGAAGACGACGGAACAGCTCCTAAAGCATAAGCCTGCACAATCTGCTTGTCCCTACTCGGTTCTGGACAATTCTTCCTGAAATGCCCTGGCTTGTCACAGTTGTGGCACTTCGCCGGCGCCTTCGGATTCTTGCAATCCTTGGAGAGATGGCCTTTCTGCTGACAGTTGTAGCAAGTCACTTCGCCTTTCGGCTTCTTCTGACCATCCTTACCCTTCTGCTGCTGCTGCTTCCTCTTCTTGTTTCTACCCTGCTGGGGTTTAGACTCTTCCCTGGTCACAGCAACAACAGATCCTTCCTTAGGAAACAGATTCTCATGTCTGAGAGCTTCCTCCACAAGCTTCCTAAATGAATCGTCCAAGTGATCCATCAATCTTGGAGCCTGTACTTGATCCCCAACATCTACTGATGGCCCCGGGGCTGACATCCTTCTCCTGATCGAAGTCATCATGGTTTCGAACATAGCAACATAATCAGCAGCCCCTTCAGTAGCACGGCCTTCCCTAGCAGCTGGTTTCCCTTTTTGACTCATTCTCAATATCTATAAAAAGGAATGATTAGAACATCTAGAGAAACAACTGCATAAAGGACTCAAACCTACTAAGCTACTATATTATATATAGTAATCATCCATCAAAATACAATTACGTCTCTCATACGTAGTTACTTCAGCGAGCGTTGGGTAAAATCGATCAACCAATGCTCTGATACCAAATGTGACGACCGCCCATGACCCCTGCACCGAATCTAGAGATAGTGCGCTGTAAAGTGTGCCAGGCGATCATGGACGATTGTCAAGGTAAGATTTAAAATGAAAGAATCTATCGTATTACTCACAGCGCATGGACAAAATACAATAGAACATATGTATAGTGAAGCTTTACAGAACAAAATGACATCATATAAAACTCCATAATAGTTGAATACAAGCATCCACATAGTCAATACATCCAGCCTCACTACATATCTCTCAGAGAATACAAAACAGCGGAATATCCAGTACATATAATAAGAAGATAATATGCAATCCTCCAGCTCGTCTTCGATATCAGCATCGTGAGAAGAGAACAGCACCTGTCACCTGCTACCTAGTCTGCCCGTCCCAAAATGGACGAACAGCCCAAGGCAATAAGAATTAAAAACATAAAGCCTTGAGTCAGACAACAGTCTTAGTGAGCAGTAAATTAACTAACAACATACCAAAAGAGCATAAAGGAAAAGGAATAGGAATACAACCCTCCCACTCCAACCTCATTCTACAGTGATAGCCCCCAGACACACACTAAGCAGAAGCAAACATAGCAGAGCATACAATTTAAAGTAAAGCAATTGTCACTCGAGTCAAGAGCGATGTTTTTCCAAGTACAAATCCCAAGGTCTAAAACCAAGGTCAGATAAGCACCCAGGAAATACCGCTCTTGAGACCGAATGACGATACAACCAAACATCCATGACTCGGCTATCACTGTTATCATTGTTGCGATATCACCGTTAATTGAATGACCGGCACATTCTTTCAGCCGTCCGTCAAGGGCTAATGGTAACCCCGGTTCTAGACATAACTCCCGCACGTCATCGTGACCCGTGCCTAGGATTATCGAATCTACCCAGAGTACTCGACCATCAACTTAGTCTTTTGGGCGTCCCCATGTACTCTTGCTTAGAGCATGCTAGAACCTTCAACAACGATGAGATCTCAACCTCCTAGTCATCCTCCTCGACGACTATTGCCATACTAGCTCAAGCGCCTCTCGAGCATCCATTATCCTCAACTCGAATCATATCACCGAGTTATCAACATGCTTGGAATGATCCCGCCTGGATTAGACCAAGTCTTCATCATATGATGCCTCGCTTCATTACATCCTCGCAAAGCTTCATCTCAACTTCACATCATCAAATCTATGCATAGGAGCTTCATCATCCCGCTACATATGCCACGAGCAGCTTTTCCAATTCAAGAGCCTTTCCCTTAGCTTTTGAACCACCTTCGATCTAAATCTAGTCATCAATCATCTAGTTCATAACAAGCAATCAAATCAAACATCAATCCAAGCAATCAAGCATTCAAAAATGATCTAAGTAGACAATTATAACAATAATGGCATTTTCGTAATTAAAGAGTTGAAAGTCCAATAAGCATTAAAACATGGATTATATCTCTACAAACTTGATGAATGAACTTGCATAGGTTAACATATGATAAAATGGATGCAACATCATCATGAACAATGGATCTACATGGATCTATACATAGGATGAAGAAAATGCATGGAAATCACTATTTTAACACCAAATCGAGCCAACAATCCGATATACTCCTTTGGATCCGTGTGAGAGATAATCACCACTCACCAAATCACCTAAACAATCCAAAAGATATCAACTTCAGATCTGGACAGCGAAGAGCTAAGCTAGATCCGACAAGATCTCACTTCAAACGAAGAAATCTCTCTTGAAAAGATGAAGATCTTCAATCTAAGCTCTTGAATCTTCAATCTTGATCTTCGATTTGGATGGATGGAAGCACTAGATTAGAGTGGAGAAAAGAAGTGAAGAAGTGTAGAAGTCGAGCTCTCAAAATGGCAGCACTTCGTCGCTTCAAAATCCGGATCCCAAAAAGTGAGAACAACCCCTCCTATTTATAGCTGAAAACTGCTCTAAGTCGTAACTCGGCTATCTCCCTAGGTCGTTTCCGACCTAAGCCTCTCCGACCTAATAGATGCACGCGACATAACAGTCTTCGACCTTACGACTTAGCCAGACCCAGCGACTCATCGCACGCGCGACCTAACCTCTTACGCGCTTAGCGACCTAACAGGCCTCCCCATCTTACGACCTAACGATGTTACGACCTAACACTTAACTCCTAGGTCGCTTTCGACTTAAAACATAGGCTACGACCTAACACTTAAACTATCTAAGCGACTTAACAACCTACGACTCAGTTGGGTTGCGACCTAACAACTTAGGCTCCTACGCGACCTAACACATGTCGACCTAAAACAACATACGACCTAACAGTTAGATCCACGCGACCTAACACTTAGGAAACCCAGCGACCTAACACATACCGACCTAAAACAACACGCGACCTAACCTAAGTCGCAAACAACTGGACTTCGACCTAACTACTAAGCCAAAGCCCAGCGACCTAACACTCGCGCGACCTACGACTTAGAATACACGCGACCTAATACTTAAACTATTTCCTACGACCTAACAACTTAAGTCGCCAACCCTTAAGTCGCTAACACGCTACCCTTCTTAGGTCGCTAACCTATAGGTCGCTCCAAGATACTAAGTCGCTAACCCGGTAACCATTAGGTCGCTAACTCACCCTGCCGACCTAACACTTAGCTCACCGAAACTCTTAGGTCGCTCACAACATTCCCTTAGGTCGTTGCCGACCCAACTCTTCCCCAGAATACTTAGGTCGCCTACTATTCTTCCTTAGGTCGTCTAAGCCTCTTAAGTCGGTCACGACTCATCACTTAGGTCGGTCACTCCCTTAAGTCGGCAACTCGACCCAGACCTATCCTTTAACTTACCTATCCCCTTAGGTCGCAGATCTTCTCTAAGTCGCCAACAACATTTAGGTCGCGTACGACCTAGGACTTAGACAAATCTGCCTAAAAATCTGAAATGACATGAAAATGCTAAAATTCCAGATTTTGACGAACATGTCGATCCGTAAAAATACGGGTCGTTACATAGAAAGTGGGCTCTTTGGAAAGATTTTAAAAGGCAACAAATATCCACTCCGATTTAACAATGAATAGATATTTCCCATCTAAAATTCAATTTTTGAACAAAACAATTGGTATATACCCTTTAGTATTTCTCACAATTATTATTAAGAATATTATCTGATTTATAATGATTGAAAAGTTAAAAGCACAAATATCCTTTATTAAATTATCATTGAACTGTTTTATTTGTATAAAGGTAGTTGTAAGAATTTAGGGAAAATAAACTTTACAACTTACTAACCAATCATGTACACATTACTAGTATATAAAAATGACCCTATTACCATGGTTTGGCTAATAAACTTCACAAAAAATAATGACTGTTATAATCTGATTATAGAGGCAATCGGACATCAAAGAATTTAAAGGTGTAATTTGAATTTAGAGTAGCCTTTTGATGAAATATGGAAGGGAATAAAACATAATTGTGAAATTATTTGATGGTAAACTAATAGACAATAATGATAATACTTGAGAGTTTTTAGCGTATGTTTCATACCTTGTTGTTTAAGCACACTAGACTGAAAATGACAGAACTCTACAAATATCAACTGTTCAAAGCCTGCACGCATAAAATAAATTTGTTATTAGCTACTTCATGGCCACATTAGACTGAAAATGACAGAACTCTACAAATTAGTCATTTTGTTATTAGCACCAAACTGTTTTCAAAAAATTTGCCATTACAACGGC
Organism: Allium fistulosum; assembly: GCA_030737815.1. Classification (NCBI taxonomy): domain Eukaryota; kingdom Viridiplantae; phylum Streptophyta; class Magnoliopsida; order Asparagales; family Amaryllidaceae; genus Allium; species Allium fistulosum. The sequence continues at coordinate 1,435,775,046 of CM060903.1, forward strand.
GCCATTTTGTAGCACCAGAGTAATGCCTATGCATTACCCCTCTCCTGATACTTGGCTTGCGCCATTAACAACAATTTTATCCACTTATACAACAATGTCAGAATCATATACAACATTAGCACCAAATTGTTTCCAAAAAATATATGAAGGTAACAGCTGTTAGAAAAATAGAACATATGTAAACTTCATTCCCTTTATTAATAATGATTAACAAATTTGCAATAGACAACCAGTTTCTTATTTATATTCACAGCTATAGATTTTTATAGAAAGATTCCAGAACACAGAATTGCTCTATCAACCCAAATTATAAGATGTTGTAGGGATCCAATCATCCGAACAACTTGTTCTTATCAAATTCTTCACATTTCAACCAGTCTATGTATATCCATCTTCACTAAAGGAGAAAATTTTGATCAAAACAGAAGAACTATACATAATTCTAAAGGTGCACTTAAACATTCAATCAAGGATAGAGAACATTCTCCAAGAAGTTGGGCTCATGTGATTGTCATACTTAGTTTTGTATCTGATTAACTGTGTGTGTCATTGACAATATGATTTTTTAGATTGATCAAAGAAGTGTTAGTAAATTGTAAATGTGGTTTGTTTAGTTTATTTTGACTGAACTTCGGTAATCAGCCTAAAGTTCACACATGTAGCTGAGGACCACTAGCATAATGGTAAGGCCCTCAAGAATGTGATCGGATTCTCTTTCCATCAAAAACCGTTTATAGAAATTAAAAGGAGGAGGAAGAAGTTCACACAAACAAATTCCTATTACAAAATTGTCATTACTTGATATAAGATGATATTAAATGTTTAACACCTTTACTTTTTATATTACAAGGCAAAATTAATAATTTATTCGACAAATGAGTAGCAAGATTTAAGCAAAAAGTTTTTATGCTCTAGCTATTTTTTGTTTTTTTCTCTAGATACTGTAATGCAGTTGGATTATGCTGCACTTGAAATAACATAATATATACTTTTGATTAAAAATAATTGAATGTAAACTATCATGGCATCTAAACATACAGCATATTTTGCACTATGATTAAACTATACTGCATAATAAATATACTGATATTTCATATGAACATAAAGCTTTTGATCATGTATAAATCAGCTACAAAATCTGCAGTGTCTAACATATCTTCTCGCATACTTATGCAAAGTTATGATTGATAAACTTTATAATAAAAAATTTGACAACATAGCTATTATATTTAACAAAATGGATAATCCTAACAAGTTAGGTAACAAAATTTGATTGCCAAGTGTCCACATATGCTAAAACATGCACACATATGTGTTATATGCATAAACCTCTATATCCAAAAAATTATCTTCAGTAGGCTTAAGTGGATAAAAAAAATAGTACAAAATATCTTTGGAGTCTTGGACAGTTTGAATTTAAAGTGCCCAGTGTAATATTATTCTAAATAATCCAAAGTTCCAAACTATAGTCAAAAGCCCATTTACCATCGATAAATACTTCAACCTGTCATGCTTGTTATCAACCTAAGTAGAATTCATCTTCATCTATACACTACTCTTCTAAACAATTAATCATTATGTCGACAGCTTACCAAGTTCCCGGAATTGAGAAGAAACCAAGTCTGAGAAATCCAGCGCCTAAGAGAGGCCAAATCAAGACCAAGATATTAACTAAAGTGTTCTCTGCTATTAGAAGGGGTAGTAGGAAAGACAATGAGAAGGAAGCAAATGATCTGGATGCCGAAACTTTACCTTATAATATTCCAATACAAGGATCCTCTTAAGCACTTCGTATACAGTTCTAGTTCAACATGTATCTATTATTGGTACCTTTAACTATATTCTAAATCCTGCAACTTTCTGTGTCATATTCTTTGTATTTGTGGGTATTTAACTATTTATGAAAGACTGACCTTCATGGTTCCTTTGTATTCAATATATATGAGTTTTTAATATGAGTTCAAAATCCATAAGCATTATGCTTGAAATAGCACTAACGATCAAACATACTCAATCATGTTCTATGTATGCAACACACTTATTTCATCTAGAAGCACTAGAATATTGATCCAATTGAACCCCAAAAGCTAAACAGATGGGTCAATGCCTTAAAGAAAGTACTTATTCCAGCCTAAGAAAACTTATTTCATGGTAACCCAATTTGCAAGCCAAATTTATGCTCTCCGTGGCCCATCTATATTAGATAAAAATTATGAGTACAGTTCACCTTTGTCAAGTCACGATGTAAACTAAGTACGTGTTGTACTATATTGACAAGCTTACAGGAAGTTGAAAACCTTTTTACATGACATCCAAACAAAGTGTTAGTTACTACTTAAAATATTAAGTACTGCAACAAAAAACAAAATAAACAACTAGGTGCACTAACAAAGAGCAGCAGCATAACTATACCGTAGCCTACACGTTCTCAGATATGCTAATGTACGATCTGAACCTTTTGAAACATTTTCGATTGGTGGAGGTAGAGCCAAATATTTCAATTGCTCCAGCACTGTTCTTCACCGTTCCACAAGGAGCCATAAAAACAAGTTTCAGGCGAAACTGTCGCCTGTTAGTTTCTTAGCTTATATAAATCAAATGAAAGCGTTTTGTTTCATTTACTGAAGAACCTAAAGCTACCTGTAGTAATCGAAACTTTATCAACAACTCGAGTTCACCGAGTTTCTAGTAAGCCATTCCGACAATTGATAATCGAACAAAGTTCGACTTACAGCAATACCAAAGCAGGGTATTTGGAATATGAAAATCAAAATCAACAAACGAAATACGCCTAAAATTCGATTAACTGAATAAAGAAAAAATAGGGAACTAGGGCTACCTGAAGTATGAACACGTAATTAGGGCGATGACGATCAAGTCCACCAAAGAAACATCGAAAAACAAGCAAAATTTGGGGGAAACTACAAACGAAGGAGAATGAAATGAGGGACAATGAGGGAGCGGTAGTTTTGATAGAAGAGGGAAAATGAAATTTTTGGTAAAATTATATTAAGAGTGACAGCAGATAAATGACATTGACACAAGAGAATCCTCAGCGTTTGAACGCAAATTATTTTCTGAATTAATTAACTTTTACTGCAATTAACGTTCAAACGCTGAGAATGAGTGTAGTTAAAAGTAAGTTTTGGTGTAGTGATAGAGTACGAGACCGAGTCTGAATCAAAAAACGACGAGGACTAATTTAATAGTATACATGTTGAAAAAAGGTAATTTATGGGAATATTGATGTTACACTTTTTTGTATGTTATATACGATTATTGATGTTAAACCTTGATATGTTTACTCATAATCTAATGATATGTTCTACCATAATAAAATAATATGTATATGACAGGTATTACAGATGTCCTTCTTTAGGCGGCGGAGTTCTTCATAGTCTGGTTTTACCTCTTCGTCTCAGAGAGGGACCGGTCGCAGCAGAGTTGATGGCAATGGCCCTTCGCAGGAGGCGCCGCGTACGATAGTTAGATTGCCATCGAAAGCTGGTGGCTCGCAAGTATTAAATTTACTTCAGCATTGTAAATATTTTGTATGATATATTAGTCATGATTTGTCTGTATCATATTTAATGCAGGAGTTTTGAGCTTGAGCCTTCAAACATTGTTCTTAGCATATCAAAGCAGGCATACATGAGCTGTATGACTGCATGCTGGCTGAAATGGAGCAGGATCCCAGACCATGTACGGGAGAGCATTTGGCAGGACTCCTAGTAGGTGTAAAATTATATACCATTACATATAATCACTTTACAATTTGATGCCTAAGTATAAATGTATAACTTATATTTTTTAAACATATATACAAAGGGCGGTGGACATACAAGTGGAGGACGTGTCTCTTTGCCAGCGCCACTAGAACTCAAAAGTGGCAAAGAATTATAGGGATACGATGTCTACCATAAGAAAAAATGGGAAGAAGCCAAGCTGGATGGGCGCCAGCATCTAGGATGCTTGTGTCGCATGGTGCGACGAACGGAAGTTTTTGACCCTCGAAAATCGACACTAATACGTCCACTGTATTGCATGATGAGCATTCAAGTGTTGGAAAGACCGACCGTTAGGGGAAAAGAAGAAGATAGAAGATAAAAGAAATAAAAACAATCACAGAATCTCACAACGCAATAGATAACATATATTAATCAACTTACTACTTTACAAAGTCATTTCAAAAATGATACATCAGAGTCATACCAATACAATTCTACCCTTGGACAGTTATAACAGCCTGTCCATACCTAGCTGATATAAGACACATATAATACAACGGAAAGAAGATAATAAGTAGCTATCGATGAAGCTTCCTGCTCCAAGCTCCTCCAAAATGCATCCGTGGGAAAACCTGAACTACTTGGTTGCTCATAAAAATTTGAGCACCCAAGAGTTTTAGGGAAAGAAAATAAAACTTCGGGTCAGACATGGGTCTGGTGTGAGTAAACTGGAACAACTAAATTATTATATTTAAAACCCTTTTAAAATCAAAGGTATCTCGTAAGACCACACCGCACATAAACACGGATGGGTTTTTACCTTACGACAACCAAAACACTTTTTATAAAAAATCAGGTGATATTATAATAATGTCTAAGCATTCATAATAAATATATGAAAATAGCCTAAATTGTTACCATTATTAAATTTTAGCATACTAGGCTCTATAATAAAAACCGTAAAGGCACGTATTGGAGATTGGATTCTATACTATGACAAGACAACGGGGTACCACCTATCACGGTACACGTCTAGAAAATGTACCGAGGACCTCGTTGGGATCCCCTGCCAACACAAGACGGGCCTACCCCTTACTGGATAGTATTGAATATGTCATCACCCCGGTTGCTTTGCAACCCTTTTATTGAGATCTCATGTACAACCAATCCATAAATATGTAGATGTATCTAGAAAGGTGATGACACACTCTAATAGGAGCGACCCACTTAGCCGTGCTCCATCTCCCTTGATTTTAGTCATTCCCGGTTGACGAGGCTTGAGGCTACGCTTACCTTTTGAATAGCAATCCCACTTGGAATGCTAACACTGCCTTCCGGGCAGTAATGCAGTGCAAGCATTCATCCATACAAGTTGTCCAGGATAAGGACAAACTGAAGGTACTACATCTACTACATCCATTCTGGAATCACCCTCAGGACTAGTAGCAAGCAGCCCTTGCACTTCAATGCTCCATCTTCTATTCCATATTCTTCAAGATGTCTTCAGTTCGAAATGCTTGAGCTGGATCAAATTGGTTTTCGGATAACATATCTGATCCCGGTCTCTTCGAAACAACTTTTGATGGTTCCCAGTAAACTCAACATCGGTTCTTTTGGAAATAAATAAACAAAGATAAGAGCGAAGTTCACCTCCTAACTGTTAGTGGATGGAGTTCCTTATCATTTATCCTAGAAGAACGAAACAATGTTTATGCGCACAATACAACATCATTAGGGATGACTGTGCCATATAACTCACGTGTTTCTCCTAGATATTTCGAAAGTTTTGTTTAGGTCCAGATTTGATAGTCGGTTATTTAACTATCAAATAAATAATCATTCAACATTGATTTGATTCCATATGGGATGTACCAAGCCTTTATTAATTAATCTTTAATTAATTAAAAAAATTTGCAAAACTTGATTTAAAGATCTTTTTAAAACACTGTTCCCAAAACCCTTTACTTCCCTTTTATATTCGGAAAACATTTTTACTTATATCAAAAATATAAGTATTTACTAAAAACATTTGGAAAATTCCCTTTTTCTCAAATTCCATATTAAATGGCCAAGAAATTCCCTTTTCAAACCATCACTTGCTATAAAACCCATTCACTTTATAAAACTCTTTCACTTATCCCTTATAAAAATTCTTTTTATAAGTTCATTTCATATTTCAACCCTCCATATAAATCTTCAAACCAGATTCAAACTTCTTTTTAAAATCTTTAAATGATTTATAAAATCTCTTTCCATGTATAAAACTCTCACTAGTACAAAAAGTGCATATTGCTTCGCCTCATTTGCATCAGTTGAAGTAAAAACTGATGCAAATAGAACTATTTGCATCAGTTCCATCTTAATAACCGATGCAATTGGTACGTGAAAAGCAGTAGATAATAAAAAAATCAAATTTGCATCAGTTGTCACCAACAACCGATGCAATTGGTACGTGCAAATAGTTTTAGTCGCATCGGTTTTAAATTCAACCGATGCAACTACATTAGTTTGTATTCATTTTGCATCTGTTTGCTACTCCAACTTTCATTTTCCATCCCCTCAACTTTTCATTTCCCGCTTAGCTTTTATTTATCCCTCCACTTCCTCCGTAACCCATTAAGAAGAAAACAAAAGCAACTTTATATTCGTTCAATTGAACGACTTCAAATCGAATTGAACGACTTCAAATCAAATGAAATCTAATGTCAATTTATAAACTCATGTCTCGATTCGAATTCAGAAGAAAATCTCAAAGCCAAATCAAAATCGGCTCTCCTAAGCAATTCTCAAATTCAGTTGCGGATTCTAGGGGATTCGAGGCGTTGAATTTGATTTGGGGATTTCAGTCGCTGGTCGGTTGGTCACGTGTAGTTGGTCTCAGTGAATTAGGAACTCGCGATTTGGAAATCATTGTTGGTGGAGGCGATAAAACTGCAGTGACGAGGGACAGTAGACAGTGAGCTGGTAAAGTGATTGAAGTCTAGTGTTCGAGTTCGAGGTATGGGTAAATTGACCGTGCAACAAGCAGCTGACCTTTCCATAGCCGCTCCAACAATAGAAGCTTCTTTGGATTCTAGATTCCTCAGTTTATTGAAAGACAAACAGGTTCAAGCTGGTATTCAAATTCGGGGGGCTTCCTGACATTTTGGTTAACAAAACTGTAGTAGTAGACAAGGCTAAACTTATCGATGATGTGAGGCAAGCTCTTTATGCATCTAACTCATCCATGGTTTATTTATTAACCTAGTAATCAGTGTTGTGATGTAATATTTATTAACCTAGTAATCAGTGTTGTGATGTACCACAAATAGATAGATGAATCACCAAACTCATCCATGGTTTATTTATGTGTTATTGCTGATGGATAATAGTATTGATGAACCCTGTACACACATAATTTATATGTATATATAATCTTTTTATTAAGACATGAAATAAACTTTGATCCATATTTGAGAATGCCAAGCTAGGATTAATTTCTAGTTTGATCTAAATAGAATTATAAGTGATCCTTTGCCTCTTCATAGTTTAGTGATGAAGCTATATCTATTTTAATTTACATTGCATAAGCTACCTGAATTGAATATCTGCAATGAATATTATTTCAGTTTGTGTCCATTCTTCTTTGTTTCATTTAGAATACCTTCCTGTAAATTAATAAAACTGTGCTAAATATCTAGTTTTTCTCTGTTTTTATTCCCTTCCTTCAGCAGTTTTTTAATTTCAGAATGTGCCTGAATCCCATAAATATAAGACACAAAAACGTTTCAACCCAACATAATATGTAGCACCGTTTCATTAATTCCTAACTTTATTTTGCATATTCCTCAGCTGTTCTCTGGTTCTATTCAATATGATTAGGAAAATGCCTCAGTTGTACTAAGGCATGCCTCAATTTTAACTAAAGTGTTGCCTAAGTTGGACTGAGGACTCAGTTACAACATGCTGATCTTGAACTTGTGATTTTGAGAAGTAGTGGCTAGGCTATATACAATTTTTATGCATTGCTGATGAATTTTAGCTTGAAATGTACTAAAATAATAATCTCAGTATACTGTGTTACTGTTATTGTTTCATTACTTGCACGTATTTGTATTTGAAACTTTAGACGGTTGAATAAATCCCACTTTTAAAACATTGTTTGCTAAAATTTTGGGAGTAGGATTCATCCGAATTCCATAATTTTTTAGTACACCTTATACAAAGCTAGGCTTTGTGCATTTACAATATTTAGCCTAAACACATAACATATTTTTATGATTTGTTCAATACACATGTAACAATATGAAACTGTACATAGATAACTAATATAGTTAGTAAACTACTACAGTTCAACTTGGACATGTAGTAATTTGGTAGAATAGTTGTTATTTTTCATAATTTTTTTCTTGCACTTCATTTAACATTGATTTCATCAAAATAGTTTTAAATTTTGTATTTTCTCCGCTCTTAAGTACTAATGTGCACCGAATTATTATAGTTATGCTTGATTATGTCTTGCATATTTCATATAATGTACGCATTTACAAATTAAATTTAAACAAAAAAAAAGTGTTGATTGTACATACCGAATTCTATTTCAAGTAAGCTTTGTCTTTCGAATTTTGCTACAGTTATATTTACATTATGAAATTCTAAGGGTTTTAAATTTCAAATATGTGTTTTTTTTCAAATTAGTTCAATTTATTTATGTGTTATTGTTGATGGATAATAGTATTGATGAACCCTGTACACACATAATTTATATGTATATATAATCTTTTTATTAAGACATGAAATAAACTTTGATCCATATTTGAGAATGCCAAGCTAGGATTAATTTCTAGTTTGATCTAAATAGAATTATAAGTGATCCTTTGCCTCTTCATAGTTTAGTGATGAAGCTATATCCATTTTAATTTACATCGCATAAGCTATCTGAATTGAATATCTACAATGAATATGATTTCAGTTTGAGTTCATTCTTCTTTGTTTCATTTAGAATACCTTCCTGTAAATTAATAAAACTGTGCTAAATATCTAGTTTTTCTCTGTTTTTATTCCCTTCCTTCAGCAGTCTCTCTAGGTGAACAAACTTGTGAAGTCTCAACTGTGCATGACATGTGATTACGATCTATGTTGCTCGACTTCTCCACAACGAACATATTTACACCAATTTGTTCAACTATGTTGTAGTGTGTGCAAATCCCTTACAAAGGCATACAGACAAACTTCAATGCTCAATTACCAGCACAAGGAGTCCCTCTTAGTAATTTTCAACTAGGTGCTAGCCACTCCCAACCTTTACAAAGTGTGAATTTAAACACTTCAAAATGGTTAATGGAGCAAGCAATATTATCTAATGCCCTAAAGAACCAACACAACGGGAATGGGGTCTTACACAACTATGAGCAGCAAAAAGGCTTGCGTTCCATTCAGCCTGCAGAGTATACACCTCAACTTGGTAATTTTTCTCAGCAGCAGGCTTTACGTAACATGAACATGAACATGAACACCTCTAAGTGGTCAATGGAACAAGCAACCTTATCATGGTGTACAAGGAGGGTCGAGTTCTATGCCTATGATTTTTGCTTCCTCGGTTCATCCAATCAGTAGACCGGTTAATCATTAGCACATGACTTCAAGAATGACTTCTAGCAGCATGGCATTGCCAAATGCACCTTTGAAAGTGCCTACCAGCAAACCTACTAGGCATCTCGGTGACTCGGTCCTCCTCCTGGATTTACAAACATTCCTTCCAAGCAGCCTGAAGATTCTACACTAGAATCTATGATAAATGGAAAAGGAAATATAACTTTAATGGATGACTAGAATTCTACACTAAAATTTCCTTTATAAAACATCTTTGATGTTACAAAATATCATTTACAAAATATCATTTTTAAATCACTTTAAATAAACCATTTTATTTAGTAAAACCCTTTTATTAAAACAAGCTATTATTTATAAATATCTTTATAAAACAATTATATAACATGAAAGTCATCTATAAACTTTAAAACCCCAGACTGATTAAATAATTGAAGTTAATTCAAAATCATACTTCATAAAGCCAAAAAGAGGCTTACCAATCATAATGGTACTAATTTTAGTTACCATTCAATTCCAAATCCAATTCACTTAACATTTATTTACAAAGGTCAATACGTATGTAAATACAACTCATATCCAAATCAGGGAATAACATGTCAATATAACTAACTGGCATATACATGTCCAAATAACATAATAGCAGGATAGTGATTTTTCCTGCTAAATAGATGTCCAAACAATTCATTACATATTGAAGAATGGTGATTTATTCTACTAACATATGTCCACACAATCAACAATCAATTTATAATATAACGGAAATTTATACTGTTATCCTGTGTCCACAACAACTAAACAATTACACTATAGCAGAACATGGATTTATTCTGCTATTAGATGTCCAATCAATCAACATTATAACTCATTCATAGTTATTTGTCTACTTAATGTATCAACATTTGAATCCCTTGTGCTCAAAACTATTCTTTGTAAAAGAATTCCTTTTTTAAATAAATTGATTCTTGGAAAACCAAAGGATTTAAAACTTAAACTCCCCTTTAAAATAATTAATTATAAGTTAAACTCTTATTAAATCATAATTAATATTTATTAAATCTTAATTTAATTAAATATATAAATTAAGAAATAATTAAACCTTTAAATAAATGATTAAACAATAATTAATTATTTCATAAATAATTAAACACTAATTAATTCTTTATTAATTATTAAATAATCATTTAAACCTTAAGTAATAATTTAATATTAGTTAATATCAATTAAGCAATCTTTAATTAAGTCTTAAATAATAAATTAAACCTTTAATAATGTTAACGTAAAAATCGAACGCTAACACCCCGGTGTGAATATTAGTAAAGTGAAAGCACCACCCGTTTGTACGGAAACTAAAACAAGCAGATAATTGCAGTAAAAGTAAAGAGACAGCATATTTTATAGTGGTTCGGCTCAAAATCAAGCCTACGTCCACTTTATCTTCTTTATCACAAGTTCGATTACAAGTTTTACAAGAATTCCTTCGATTATTCAACAATCGATACAAGTAATCAACACTTCAATGCAAAAGAGATTCTCGAATCCATCTTGAATGTAGTTGATCTTCTCTTTAGGTAGTTTTTGAAATGTTTTTGGTAGTAGAGGAGTTGTAGAGGTCGTGAATGCAGAAGAGTTTCGGTGCTTCAAAGTCTGGAAAAAGTCCCCTTCGATGTGGAGTAGGCGGGGTATTTATAGGGAAAATCTGAAGGTAGGTCATAGGTCGTGGACGACTTAGGGGTTAGGTCGTAGGTCGTAAGCGACCTAAGGGTCATCCCGAGTTAGCTTAAGTCATTGGCGACTTAATGGAGCCATTCTGGGTGAGATACTGGGTGTGAGCGACCTAACGTGGTGAATTCGGAAGTTATCTCGGCAAGGTTAGGTCGTGAGCGACCTAACAGAAGAGGTGGGTCGTGTGGCTTTACTCCGGAGCATGTTAAGACGTTCCTTTTCCTGAATTGCTAGGTCGCTAGGTCGCTAACTCGTTAGGTCGCTAGGTCGCTAGGTTGCTTTCTGGAGTTAGGTCGCTACCTTCTTTCAGGAGTTAGGTCGCAGCCTTCTTATCTCGTTATGTCGCTACCTTCTTATCTCGTTATGTCACTGCCTTCTTATCTCGTTAGGTCGTTGAGTTTCTGGACCACTGAGTTGCTTAGTTTCTTAGGTTGTTAAGTCGTAAGTCGTTGGGTTGCTAAGTCGTCGAAAAAGAGGTGTCAACACTTTCCCCTCGAAGTATACGCCTAGGGATTAGGTCGTGTGCTTCGACACCTTTTAACTCGTGCCATCTGAATCGCTAAGTCGTGAGTCGCTCGAGTTGTTAGGTCGTTTTAGGCCGATTCGAATTCCACCTTTCCCGCCTATAAATTGCTTAGCTTCTCTTTCCTCCTCCACACTTGCTCTATTATCTGAAACCGTCATTGACGAATCTCTGAGCACCGGAACTTCAAAGCGAAATTCCATTCCTCATTATTTCGATCATCATTTCTAATAGCGAATTTAGGTAACGCTGATCATTCATCTACTACGCCTTCCATCGATTCTCTTATCATCAGTTCTATGCAATTTTTGTTACCATATTGTAAAGTTGTACTCCATTTCGCCCTCTGATTATTGTTGAATCGTTGGTAATTGCTTTAAAAAGTGAATCGGCAAATTTGGAGAAGGCGATGAGGTTTTAGATGTTTGGAGGAGATGATGAGGTTTTAGGCGTTTGGAGGAGATGAGGAGATATCAGGTTAACGGGTTATTGGATAGTGGGCTATGTTGCAGTGTTTCTGATGAGGTAAGGGGGATGGACACACGGCAACATGCGAGTGGAGAGCAGGACTTAGGGTTTTTTGGTGGAAGAAAATTCGGCATTTCCGAGTTACTCTTAGAGCGACCTAAAGCATCGAACGACCTAAGAGCCTTGCGACTTAAAAGAATCTGAACGACTTAAGAACTTGCGACTTAAAAGAATCTGAACGGCTTAAGAACTTGCGACTTAAAAGAACTTAAGAAAATCTGAACGACTTAAGAACTTGCGACTTAAGAAGCATAGCATATTTCTTCGGACGAGATAACTCTCCTTATGACCTATCTTTGGATCGCACTACGATCTGGGCGACTTAACTTCTTGCGACATAACTTTTTAGGTCACGGGCGTACTTGGACGAGTTAACACTTAAACAAATTTACCCTGTCCTGGCTTAAAGCCTTATGCCTTAACTTGCAGTGTAGCTTTAACTCGTAGGAACATGACTAATGAATTCCATAACTCGAGCAGAGAGACTTAAGAAAGGCTGACTTATGTTAGGTCGTTGAACATGATTTAGACAACCTAAGCAATCCCGAGCTAGTCTTAAGTCGTTCCTGCGACTTACGAACTTGAACACTTGCAAAATTTTCACAGAACTTGACTGAACTGCAAATTTGAACTGCTTGAACTTGTACTTTTTTCACAGATTGTATTGACTTGATTGCTAATAACCTGTTAAATACAACATTTGCAGAAAACTGGGACGAATATACTCATCATTGACTGCCCACATCGAATGATGGATTAAATCAAGAGACAATATTCTACTTAAGTAAAATAAACTGAATTTAATCGAGTGTGAAATGCTGCGAATTAACTAGTTTGAATGAAGTGTCAACACAAAATTCTCGCAGTTAGAACTGCTTACTATCGAATGTTATCTGCATTGACACTACTCTCAGTTTTAATTTAATAACATGTCTTGAATTTTCCTGAATTGACGTATGCCAACCAGTGTTATTATTTTTATTTACTTGTTATTTTATTAGCTTCGCACAACACTTCACATGCTTTTAGGAAACGTGCACCTTCATATTTGAACATCCAGTTCCTTGTGTAGAATGACTTCTCATCAAGCACAAGAAGTAACAGTAGAACAGATTGAAGAAGTCTTCCCTATAGCTAACCCTCTGGAGAATCCTCCGGAAACAGTCTCAACCACTTTAACGCAACGGGCTTTCAACCAGCTTTGCGTCCAATTTGGCATTGCTGAGACCGAAGCTTTACTTCCTGGAGTAAATGATACCGTCGACAGGCCACCTCCTGGATTTATTGCGGTCAACCGTCAGATGTGCTTGAGCGGAGCTATTCCTCCTTTCAATGACTTTCTCAGAAAGTTGCTTCTTCGGTTGACTATCTCTCCATTCCAGTTACACCCCAATGGCTATGCCATTCTGATGGGGTTGTGTCTGTTGTTCGAGAGAACACTTAATTGCCTTCCGAGCTTCGATGAAATTTGCTACTTATGTTCGTTTGGGAGGAATAAAGATCATCCTTCCATCACCCTTATAAGGAGCGCTAGAAATTGTAAATTGATTACAGACTTGCCCGACAGCGTTCACGGGTTCTTAAATCAGTTTTTCTTCGTTCGTTGCCCTTCCGAATTCTATGGCATCTGGTGAGTAGGAAGTAAGATTGTCTATCTCCATTTACTCCATTTCTGAGCCTTTCAGAATTCGGGTTGTCAAGTATTAACTTCATTTTTACTCTTGTAGCACTTCCTTCCCTTTCTAAAGGCTCCAGTCACAAGTCAACTTTTGAAAGGCTAAATGCTGTAGCCGTCGAGGAAAGGAGTATCAAGTTTCTTTTGAAAGATGAATTTCTTCATCAATTTGGCCTTTTACATCCTTCCCGATCCCTTCAGCTTCGTGATGCCCCTGCTTCTCAACCGGAAACATCTGATGCCCCAACCCCCGGAAAAGAACTTGCGTTGAAAGAACTAGTTGCAGAAGCTTCATTGATAAAATGCTCCGGTTCTGCTGAGAGTGCAGAGTTTTCTGGCAAGTCTAAACTTCTTCCGGTTATCGAAGAAGAGGAACTTCAACAATGTCCCGGGAAGACCGCCACGGAAGCTGATGAGGGGACGGAGAAGGAAAGTTCTGCCACAAAAAGTGCTGAACATGCTGAAGAAGGAACTGTCGGTGTGACTCACTCGGCTGGGCACGATGGTGATGACATCTTCGAGGGGTTAAGCAATTTTATGGTGACTTCTCAAGATCCTTTTAAAGACGATATCACTGCTCTTAAGCTTGTCTCTCCATCGGTTGAAGAAACATCTGTCTTGCGATCACTTCCGTCAACCCAAGAGTTGACCCCTATTGTAAAAGCCGACATCACTCCTAGGCTGAAGAGTGGTTTGTAGCTTGACGCGCGTAGTTTGCACGCCACACACACTTAGGATTTTTAGCAGTTACTCACACTTAACTTCATTTTTCTGGAGATTTCTAAATTCTATATCTTTTTCATTTTCAGATTCTCCAATGGGAGGAAGCGGTTCATATTATGATGATTTTATACGCTACGGAAAGCGTGACTTTTATAATCCCCGGTGCTATCTCTCTGCCCCCAGGGAAACTGATGAGGAACGAGCGGCTAGGAAAGCTCGTGAGAGGCAGGCTGACGAGGAGCGGTATGGAAGAAAGGATGACCGCCATGACTCCTACCGAAGAGATGACGATTCTCACAAAAGAAAATCTCACGATGACAGGGGAAAGAGTCACATAACCGAGGAGCCAAGCAAGCGGGCCAAACTCGACGACAAGTCTTCATCTGAAATCTTTAAAGTGTCCGCTGCTTCTATTTCTTTAGACATCCCCTCTGGCTCTCCTGCCCTCACAAGAACTGATATCCAATCAATCATCAATAGGCCTCCTTACCAAGTCGAGAAGCCTCCACCTACACTCCTCAGTCGATTCCCGAACTGGTGTCTAAAAGGAGTGCGTTTTGATTTGGATTTAGTACCGATCGACAAACAAGCCATGCTGCGAAATCTTGATGCTGTAAAGCTCGATATCGAAAGAATGTCCAGCTGGCAAAAACTGGTCGATGAACTCCAAAGAATAAACCGCCTAAATCTTGAGGCTATGCTGACTATGGAAAATGATAAGTCTGAGTGGCAGAAAATTCTTGATCAGCACGATGCAGAAATGAAAAGCATCACTACTTTCAATGAGAAGCTTGAGACCGAAGTTAAGAAACTTAAGGAGGACCTTGCTACCTCTTCCGCTTCCCATTCTCAAAAGGAAGTGGTTTTTCAAAAGCAAGTGAGAGATGCACATGCTGCTCAGAGAGATGCCGAGACCAAACTTGAAGCGGAACAGCATGTTGTTGAAAAATACCGCAACGATACCGTCCAGCTGCGGGAAAAAGTCATCTCTCAAGACTTGGAGATTACCATGTTAAAAGCTCAACTTTCAAAAGCAGAAAAGGAGCGTGATGAGGCCGTTGCTGGAAAAGAGGCTGCTGAAGAATCGCACGAAACAACCAAGGCCACCATCAGCTCCACTCTTTTTGAGTTTTATGTTCTCAGCGTCTTGGGACGTGGAAGTCTTTCGTTCTTGGGCCCAAAATATGAAATTACTCTGGCCGAAGTATGGGAGGCAATAAGTGAAATGTATAAAGATGCTGGTTATTCAGAGAAGGATCTGGAAGCTTGCTACTTGGACGATGAGGGTCGTGCCGCCCTGACTAGAGGGAAAGAACAGCTTGCCAGGGAGCGAGCCGAAGCGGTAGAAGGAGAACATTTGGGGAAGGCATCTTTGGCTGACCCCATTCGTCCATCGGCTTCGGTCGACCCTGATATCATCGGTTCTAGCTCTCACTCTCTGCTTCCTGCAAAATCCGAAACTGAAATCACAATTCCTGAGCCCCCAACTGCTCACACTAAAGAAGAGGCTCAAGAAAGCACTGAAGCCCACGATTATGAAATCGACATGATCAAACCAAGCTCTCCAGGTAACTTCAATTCCGATCTGGTTCAAGTGGACTGCTCGTTTGCTTCACATGAGCTTGATGAACTTTTTGCCTATTACTTAAGCTTTGACGTGCCACTATCTCCTCTCTTTGCGGGAAATACTGATGTTTTTAACTTTTCTTCTTCTGTAGCGAAAACAACAAGTGCCGCACAGGCTTCGCCTCCCCCAGCTGTTGCTCCTCTACCTCTTCAAGTTACTCCTCCTTCTGCTTCTCAACCGGGGTCGCAAGAAGAACAAATAGAAGCACTCCAAGGTTTAGACGACCCGACGGCTTCTCAAGAGCAAAAAGCCGAGGAACTGGAGGAGGGCGAGAGGACCTCGGAGATATTCACTGCCGATGATACGAAACTTTCTGATCTTATTTCTCCGGGTAGTGAATCTTCTTTAAAGAAGAGGGGAAAGCGCGGGGTTTCAAAGAAAAAGAAAGGCGCTTTTGCTGATGATGAGAAAGCGGACACTTCCGCTGGTGACCAGAAAACAGAAGATGACCCAATTGCATCTCTTTCTCCTTCTTACGCAACTCGTCCAAGCCGGCCTACGAAGTTAGTCATCAAACCAGGTGAAGGCTCCAAAGGCAGCGTGAGGAAGAAGAAATGAGTTTGGTTCTATCTTTCTTGTTTTGCTATTTTGTCTTTTGTCTAGAGACTTGTATAGACCGGAGATTGTGCGGGTACCGGCCCCCGCTTTTTGAAACCTGTACATGTATATAAATTTTTTTTGATAGTATGGAATAAAAATGACTCGTTTTACTTGTACAATCTCTTGTCAGTATTTGTGAATGCATTTATTCCTTGTTTTTGCACAAATTTCTTTATTTTCTTTGTACGATACCACAGTGAGCTCGTGGTATGCTTGTTTGAGCATTGTTTTTATTAATATAGCTATATGCCCCCATACCACGGCTCATTGCAATATTCTGAAAAGACTTGTACTCTTATTCTAGAGAATAATTCTTCCGTTTTGAGGAATTATTATTCTGCTTTAATAGAGTGTGCTTTGTATCGGAGAAGTTTTCTTCTTTTTCTTTTCTTTTTAGAAAGAGTTAACACACTTCAACTTTTGGAGATGGCCACTTTTATTTTCTGAGAAGTGGATTACTTTTTGTAGTGAAGCGGACTTTTGAAGAACACTTTTATTTTTGGACGTGCCTCGTTAGAGGGCTTTATTTGGCACTTTACCATTAGGGGTAGAAATGTGCCTCCGAAGAGGGCTTTGTTTGATATGCCTCTGGAGAGGGCTTTCTTAGTGTGCCTCTTGGAGAGGACTTGTGCCTCCGAAGAGGGCTCCTCCGAAGAGTTGTGCCTTCAAAGAGGGCTTGTGCCTCGTTAGAGGTCTTTTGCCTCGTTAGAGGTCTTTTGCCTCCGAAGAGGGCTCCTCCGAAGAGTTGTTCCTCCGAAGAGGGCTTCTTGATTTGTGCCTCCGAAGAGGGCGTTGTGCCTCCGAAGAGGGCTTCTTGTTTTGCCTGAAAGTTATTTCTCACAGTTTAATGGATCCACGGGGCGGACGCAAGCCACTTAATTGGATGTTTGTTTGCACAGACAATCATAATTAAGCAGCAAGGGCCCGGTGCCTTCACTTTGGGAAGGTGCCCCTTCGGTGGTACCACCAACCTTTTTGGTTGAGAAAAACATTTCATTTTACAGCGTGCCTCGTTGGAGGGCTTTATTTTGCACTTCAACTTTTTTGGGGAAGAACGTTCCCATGAGAGTAGAAGAGTGCCTCCGAAGAGGGCTTTATTTGTTTGCCTGAAAGTTATTTCTCACAGTCAAATGGATCCATGGGGCGGACGCAAGCCTCTTAATTGGATGTTCGTGCACAAACGATCGCAATTAACTAGCAAGAGCCCGGTGTCTTCCTTTGGGAAGGTTCCCCTTCGGTGGTACCATCAACCTTATTGGTTGAGAAAAACATTTCATTTTACAACGTGCCTCGTTGGAGGGCTTTAAATTGTGCCTCCGGAGAGGGCTTTGAGTTGTTTGCCAGGAAGGTTGCGTCTCACAGTTAAGGGGTTCCACAGGGCGGACGCAAGCCACCTAACAGGATGTTTGTTTGCACAAACGATCACAATTAAGCAACGAGGGCCCGGTGCCTTCACTTTAGGTAGGTGCCCCTTCGGTGGTTCCACCAACCTTTTTGGTTGAGAGACAAGATTCTGTTTTGGCTGTTTTTTTTTGTCTGCTTGCCAATATCTTTTCATCATCTGTTCCTCAGCGATCCCTTGTTATCACTTTTGAATACATGTTCCTTCCTTTTGCAGGTTGTTCGATTCTTCCAGAGAAGCGCACTTCTTTGTTAAGTGAATCCACGGGGTAGACGCAAACTACTTAATCGGATGTTTGTTTGCACAAACGATCTCGATCAGTTAGCAAGGGTCTGGAACCTTCACTTTTGGAAGGTGCCCCTTCGGTGGAATCACCAACCGTTTGTGAGAAGTACTTCTTATGTAGGAATTGAATCTGGAACTTTTGTGGCTTGACATTTGTTTGTTGAGTGATTTATGGAATCGCTTGGGTTTGTGACATGTTGAATAGGTAAGCTTTGCTTTGATTGCCTGCAATATTAAATCGATATTTTAGCAACATATTTAAGATATTTGCACATCGAAATGAGACAGGCATTTTACAGTAGTAAAAGACACAAGATTTATAGTGGTTCGGCCAAGAATTGGGCCTACATCCACTTTATAGTTCTTATTGCTGAGTCACACTGATTTTACAATGGCTTACAATACAAGAATGATACATCCCGAATTATTTTACAAATTTAAGCATGGCTTTTAAGTAAAATATGGACACAAGTGGTTGCTGTTCCAGGCTCTCGGGATTGGATCTCCTTCGACAGTTGTGAGTTTGAAAGTGCCATCAAGAAGTTTTTTTCCTATGACATACGGCCCTTCCCAGTTTGGCCCAAACACTCCTGTTGCTGTCATGATCCTTTTCAGGACTAGATCCCTAATTTCGAAGTTGCGTTGATGAACTTTAGAATTGAAGTGCTTGGCTATCCTTTGCTGTTGAGCTGCAACTCTGAGTTCAGCTTCTTTCCTTCTTTCATCAAGCAAGTCAAGTGCTTCAAGTTGTTGCTTTTCATTTTCTGCTTGGTGGAAATGAATTCTCCTGTGGGAGGGGACCTCTATTTCCACGGGAATCATTGCTTCTGATCCATATGCTAATGAGAATGGAGTGTGCCTGGTCGCAGTTTTGTGGGTAGTCCTATATGCCCATAGTGCTAGTGGCAGCTTATCAACCCAACCACCTTTTGCTTTTTCCAGCTGTTTTTTGATGGTTGACTTGATAATTTTGTTCACTGCTTACACTTGCCCATTTGCCTGCGGATGAGCCACTACTGAAAAGCTTTTTCGGATCTTGAATCGCCTGCAAAAGTCTTGGAATTCTTCGCTTTTGAATTGGGTACCATTGTCTGTGATTATCTTCTGAGGCACACCATACCTGCAAATGATATTTTTAGTCACAAAGTTTATCATCTTTTTAGAGGTAATAGTAGCCAATGGTTCAGCTTCAGCCTATTTAGTGAAATAATCAACAACAACAATAACATATTTGATTCCGGATCTGGCAATCGGCATAGGCCCAATGAGATCTATCCCCCAAATGGCAAATGGCCATGGACTGACGATATGTGTTAGCATGGTGGAAGGTGCTCTTGGGATTTTTGCAAATCTCTGGCATCTGTCACACTTTCGGGAGTAGCTAGCTGCATCTCGATTAATATCCAGCCAAAAATACCCATAGCGGAGAATTTTCTTTGCAAGAGTTTGGCCACCTGAATGATCCCCACACTCTCCTCCGTGCACCTCAGCTAAAATTGTCTTTGCCTCTTCTTTGGTTACACATTAGAGTAATGGCATCGAGAATCCTAGTCTGTACAGATGGTCGCCTTGAATTACATATCTCAGGGCTTTTCTTAACAGCTTCTGGCATTCTTTTGAGTTTTCTGGCAAGGAGCCGTTGAGTAGATATTCCTTGATCGGGGTCATCCATGACTCATGTTCTTGAGATACAGCCATGATCCAGTCAATATCCATCTCATTAATACTCGGAGCTGTCAAGACTTCTACAGGGACCAATCCCAATAATTGAGCTTCGCTAGAGCTTGAGTATTTTGCGAGAGAATCTGCCTTCATGTTCTCTTCCCGGGGTATATGGTTTATTTATAATGATCAAAATCATCGAGGAGCTCACTGGCTTTTGATAAGTAAGCAGGCAGATTTCCTCCTTTAGTTTGAAACTCTTTCTTGACTTGGCATACAATAAGCTGGGAATCACTGAAGATCTGCAATACTTTAATGTTCAGTTCCTTAGCAATCCTCAGACCGGCAATAAGAGCTTCATATTCGGCTTCATTATTTGTCGAAGGAAATTCTAATCTCAATGCATAACACAATGACCGCCCTTCGGGGGTTTCAAGCACAACCCCAGCTCTAGAACAGTAGTCATTTCTTGCACCATCAACATATAATTTCCATCGGATCGGAATGTCTTCAGTTACCTCTTCCTCACTGCCACCTTTATTTGTGCATTCTGCAATGAAATCTGCTAAAGCTTGTCCATTGGTTGCTCTTCGAGGATGATAGGTGATATCGTATTGACTGAGTTCAATATTCCACTTCAAAAGACGACCCAAAGTTTCAGGGCGGAATAGGACTTGCTTTAGAGGTTGATCAGTGAGGACTTTAATAGGATGAGCCTGGAAGTATGGCCTCAACTTTTTGGACGCGATCAATAGACAATAGGCGAGCTTTTCTAACTTTGAATAATTCATCTCTGCCCCAGTGAATCTTTTGCTGATGTAATAAACTGGACGCTGAACTTTTGCGTCTTCTCGTACCAACGCTGCACTGAGAGCATGAGATGAAACTGCTAAGTATATGAATAGATCTTCACCATTGTTGGGCTTAGAAAGTACTAGAGGCGTTTCCATATGATGAATCAGCTCATCAAAAGCTTTTTGACACTCAGGAGTCAATTCGAAATTCTTTTTTCCTTTCTTCAGAGCATCAAAAAAGGGAATGCATTTATCTGTGGCTTTGGAAATAAATCGACTCAAAGCAGCAACTTTCCTATTGAGGCTTTGCAATTCCTTCTTTGTTCTAGGGGGTTTGACTTCTCTTAAGGCAGTGATCTGAGCAAGATTAGCTTCAATGCCCCTAGCACTCACAATGAAACCTAAGAATTTTCTGGACTCAACCCCGAATGAACACTTCAGAGGATTCAACTTCATCCCATACTTTCGGAGGATCACGAACATTTCTGCCAGATGGTCCATGTGGTCTACTGCCTTCTTTGATTTCACTAACATATCATCAACGTACACTTCCATAGTCTTGCCAATTTGAGGCTTGAACATGGCATTAACGAGTCTCTGATAAGTTGCCCCCGCGTTCTTTAGTCCGAAGGGCATGACTTTATAGCAGTAAAGACCAACATCGGTGATGAAGCTCGTGTCCTCCTGATCTGGCTCATGCATCATGATTTGATTGTTTCCTGAGTAAGCATCCATAAAAGACAATAATTCGTGCCCGGCTGTTCCATCCACCAACTGATCGATTCTGGGCAACGGGAAACACTCTTTGGGACATGCTTTATTCAAGTCTGAAAAGTCGATACATACTCTCCACTTTCCATTTGCTTTTTTAACCAACACCAGATTAGAAACCCAATTTGGATAAGTGGATTCTCTGATGAAGCCATTCTCCATGAGCCGATCTACTTCTTCTTTCAATGCTGTTGACCTTTCAGGACCCTGGGTTCTTCTTTTTTGCTTTATGGGTGTAAACTTCGGATCAATATTTAAAGCATGCACTGCGATTTCTGGAGATATTTCACACATGTCGGCATGACTCCAAGCGAAAACATCCAGGTTTGATTTAAAGAATGATATTAGTATATTCTGAACCGTCATACCAAGTTGTGAACCTACATTCAGAACTTTGTTTGGGTCACTCGGGTCAATAGGTATTGGTACTGTCACTTCTACCGGCACCACTCTATTCTCCTCTGCACTGGTCTTTCTGGGATCAATTTCTTTTCACGCACCACTATGCTCACCAGTGCAGGGTCCACCACATAATTGCTACAATGTGGGTTCTTTGATGCGGAGCGGAGCTGCCGCACCCTTTCCAATATCTCTCTTCTTCGCCTCCCGCAACTCTGTGAGATAACATTCCCGCCCAGCATTCTGGTCCCCCTTCAAAACACCAATGCCGTTATCAATGGGGAATTTCATAGTTAGGCACCACGGGGCGAGAATAGCTTTGAATGCAGCCAGAGTTGGTCGTCCGAAGAAGGCATTATAAGCAGAAAATTCATCAACAATAACAAAAGTTTGCTTACGGACCACTTTTCTTTCCCCTTCACCAAGTTCTACAAATAAGTCGATGGTTCTGATGGGCTGTTTTGGTTCCCCAGTGAACCCAACAATTTTTTGCGAAGAAGCTTGAACATCAGCCATCGGAATTTTCATTTGATCAAATGTCTTTTTGAAGAGGATATTACAAGAAGCGCCGCAATCAACAAGCACTCTTCTCACAATAGCTGGTCCGATACCGGCGGTTATTACCAAAGGATCCATGGTCGGAGCCTCAATTCCCACAGAATCTCTAACTCTGAACATGATATCATCGTGACAAGTTCTTTGCTGTTTTGAAGGCACAGCATCTTCCAAGACAAAAACAGTTTCTTCTTTCGGGGCATGTCTCAGAGCATGAGCATACCTCTCCATCTCTCCCCAACTTCTCCCTTCTAGGTGAGGACCCCCTGTGATTACATTAATAACAGGCCTTTCTAGATTCCTGTACCACAGCCTTTTCACCTGAGCCAGATTGACGAGCAGGAAGTTGTTGCCCTTGAGTAGATGAGGCCGGATCACCTCTGTTTCTCTTGACATACTGTTGCAGTTTATTCTCTCTCAACAGTTCTTCAATCAAGTCCTTTAGATGGCGACATTCGTTGGTGTCATGGCCAGGTTGGTTGTGGAATCGACAGAACCTTCCATTAGGCACAAAATTCTTCCCGAGCTTAATCTTAGGTGGCTCAGGGTACTTGATGGCATCCTTGGTTGCAAAGAAGATGTTCTCTGGAGTCTCAGTCAAAGGAGTAAAGTCTGAAGGCTTAAAGTAACGAAGTTTCTTCATATCTTTCTATCCTTTCCTACTGTCATTTTCCCTCTTCTGACCGCCAGATTCCTTTTTGTTAGTAGCAACATTGTTGTTTTCTATTTCAGCCACAACCACCTTTGCTGGTGCAGGAAGATTCTCCAGACGCATAAATTCGTCAGCCTTCTTATAAAACTTCTCAAGTGAATTTGGTTCCTTCATCTTCAACCATTTTCCGAACTCACTTGTTTTATCGATGGCTCGCATCAAGTAAGTTAGAATCATTCGAGGCTCAACATTATCCACTTTGGCTAAGGCTATATTAAAGCGGTTCAAGAAGGATTTGATAGATTCTCTGGGAGCTTGTTCGAGGCTGGACAATGACATTATGTCCTTGGCCTTTGAAGCATACAACCTGAACTGATCCTTGAATTTACGAGTTAAGTAAGAGAATTGATCCACAGATCGGACTGGTAGCTTTGTAAACCAAAGTAGAGCCACCCCCTCCAAATAGACAGGAAAATATTTGCATTTAATATCATCTGTTGCCCTGGCACCTGTCATATGCTAGTCATATTTGTACAAGAACTGATTTGGGTCGCTTGTTCCCCGATAGGCTGGGATAGTAGGGGGAACAAATTTCTTTGGAAATTCAGCTTTTAGAATTCTTTCGGTAAACAGAGTCTTGCTTATAGCAAATCCCCAGTCATTTTCATCTTCATCCCTTTGCATGCTTTCTTTCATAATTTGGCGAACCATTCCTGATAGGTATTCCTCATCGTTTAGAGGCCTTGCCGGGAAGACGTCAGCCACTTTCTCGGAAGTTTGCCTGAACAATCATTCACGAAGAGGTGGCTGCGGCCTTGAACCTCCAGCTTGGGGAGGTGCCCCTTCGGCGGTGCCAGCTGCCCTTGGAGGAATACTTTTGTCTTGGGAGTCATGAGCATCTTCAGCAAAGGTTGGTTCATTATTTTTTGGTTGTCGGTTCGCCCCAAGCAGCGTTTAACCTGTCCATCATCAAAGCATTTTGAGCTTCCATTTGTTGGTATAACCCATACACAACATCATCAAGTTCGGCCCTTGTGACTCCAACAGTAGGAGTCGCCTGATTTGGCGTTAGAGAAGAGGCAGCCCTGTCATAAGCATCTCCAGATCTAGTGGATCTACTCTTTCTTCCAGGAGCCATGATTTCAGATAGACTTCTGGTTTTTAAGGAGAGTCTTTCAACAAATCTTTGCGAAGCAATCGTGAGAACACACATGAGTTCAATTCTCAGTGAAAGCACCAAAAATGTTAACGTAAAAATCGAACGCTAACACCCCGGTGTGAATATTAGTAAAGTGAAAGCACCACCCGTTGGTACGGGAACAAAAACAAGCAGATAATTGCAGTAAAAGCAAAGAGACAGCAGATTTAATAGTGGTTCGGCTCAAAATCAAGCATACGTCCACTTTATCTTCTTTATCACAAGTTCGATTACAAGTTTTACAAGAATTCCTTCGATTATTCAACAATCGATACAAGTAATCAACACTTCAATGCAAAAGAGATTCTCGAATCCATCTTGAATGTAGTTGATCTTCTCTTTAGGTAGTTTGTAACGACCCGCTATTTTGGACCATTCGCATCCGCACATGTCGAACTTGAATGATTCAAAATACCGAATTGTTAATTTAAATTGGCAAAACTCAGCATATACAGTAAAGAAAATAATCACAGATCACAAACACAGAGTAATATAACAGTAATGCAGCGGAAATAAAAGAATAGTAGTTCATGAAGCTACTATATATAACAGAGTTAAACAAGATACAACAGAGGTCTCGAATACATAGATATCTCAATACAATAGTCAAATACAAGATCTGAATACATCACTGGAATCAACTGAATAACTGAAAGCTGGATAGATAGCTGGATCTCCAAGCGAAGCTCCAACTCCAAAGGTGAGTCTCAAATACTGTATCACTCAGTCTGACCCGAGCGTAAAGAAAACACAAAACACTCGAGTCAGGATTAACGTTCTTTTATCAATAAATCTAACTCAAGTGAAATAACGACTGAAATACGAGTAACTCAAAGGATGTTTGGGATAACCATCCTCTAAGGATCCGTTAAACTATCTACTATGTAGTAGTGTACGCTAAGTAGATAATGTCTAATCAGTAAAGTACGATATCAAAATAGCGTTAAGTCATGGCCCATTCCACCCTTAACACATTTTTATTCCCAAGAGCATATACAAGACCGTAGTTTCCCCAAAACCGGAAGTCACCAGAGGGCAATCCATATACTAAAGGTACAAACCAAAATCGCAGTGGTCGCAAATAGGATAATCAGTATGACAAGGTACATGAGGCAATACCAACTAGGATACTAGTAGTTGCGTGATCCGGACTGATGTTGGGCATAGCAGCTACTACCCCAACACCGCGAAACAACACTCCCATAATCGAGGGGTGCACCCAAATCGAATCACATAAGTAATAGATAAGGTATCGAAGAAGTGTGTCCGCTAGAGGTGGCGAACCTCAATGGCCCGGCGCGGCTCCTATTTTAGTCATGTCAGGGGTCATCCAAAATCGTTCTCTTTCTTCAGTCAACGCGTTCATCAAACCATCCACTTCGTTCTGGATCAACACTCCGCGTATATTAGTTATTAAAGTGGTTTCGGTATCGACAGAGAGTATGTCCATATCCGATCCCGGTCTCTTTAATAACTATGTATTATTACACCGATGGTCATTTAATAAAATTTCAAAATAGTTATATTTCAAAACTGACATATCATTGCCATTTCAAAACCATATCAATACGATATCACTTTCAAAAGTTATATCGCTTTCGAAATCATAAGTCTTTTAAAATCATAACACTTTGGAAATCAAAACTTGAAATTTATAACACTTTGAAATCCTAACACTTTCCTCTTAACAGTTTAGGTATTAAAATTTGTATATATAGAAAAATAGTTTATAAAATAAAATAGTTTATATAAAATAGTTATAAGTTAAAATAAAATAATTTATATTGAAAATGATTTATATTAAAATAATTTATATTAAAATTTATAAAGTAAAATATAAATAGTTTAGATACTTTATATAAAAATAGTTTCCTCAAATTTCACAAATCAATTCACATAAACTCGAATTCCAAAATTAAAATTTAATTAAATCTCAAATCATCAATTTCAATTCAATTTAGTTTCTCAATAAACCCTTTCAAATTATCGATTTCAAATGCCTATTTGAACCATAAATAAACCATTTCAATTTCAATATATTTCAAAGTTTTAAATATTTGACATTTCAACACTAAATTCGATAATTTAATTTATGTCCCTATTTAATTTCATTACATTTAGTTTCTGAAATATTTCTTTAATCATTTCAATACATCAAAATACAACTTTAATTTACAAATTTATATTGACAAAATATCCCATTTAAATTTATATAAGTTTGAAATATTCATTTAAGCCATTTCTTAATTAATTTAAGTTATAAAACATATCTTAAAATTTCAAATTTAATAGATTTCAAATCAACTTATTTAAGTATAATTCTTAAATAATTAAGAATTCCAAATCAATTCAAATTTATCTTTCAACCTGAAACATTATAAATTCTATATTTAAAAATATAATTTTTACATAAATACTTAAACATATTTCATATCGATTCAAATCAACTTTATTAAATCAACTTTAATAAATCTTTAAAATCATTATTTATTAAAACCATATATTTCTTTCAAAACCGTAGAAATGTTTTTCAAGACATTTATATATAGACCAACGGTGTCTGTATATAATTTTCTATCCTATGGTCAAGTGATACAGATATTTATCATTTCAATCCGCAATTTAAAATATATTCGGGTATATATCTTTTCAACCCGAAATCCCAAATTCAATTTAATTTGAAAATCGCTTGGGTTTATCATTTTAACCCATAACGATTTTCTCCTATTCTAAAGTCCGTTCGGGTATGTATCATTTCAACCCATAGTGATTCTATACTAACAGGGAACTTGCAGAGTGATAACAGATATGATAATAATATAACAACGGTAACAGGCATATATCATCAGTATAAACAACAGATAAGGGTGTCGGATGTCACAGGTGAACAGATACAGATGATGGCATATATATATATCAATATAAATAACAGATAATGATGTCAGGTGTCACAGGTGAACAGATACAGCTGATGGCATAGATATAGCAATATAAATAACTAACAGCAGCATATTTCAATTGTCGTTTCAATTGAAATCAAATTTAATAAATAAAAGAACGTTAATCGTGAGTGATTGCTCACCTTTCGAGGCTAGAGAGAATAGACACTGAAATTGAGTTACAAATCCAAACACGAATTCCAAAGCAAAGTGAGATGGGCACGAATCGACGAACAGCTGATAAATCAAAATTAACGATATCAAATCAGAACTGGACCGATGAAAACAAATTGGATCAGTTTTGATATAAACTGAATATATATATATATATATATATATTATATATATAAAAATATAAAAAAAATTCTTTATACAATTTTAAATCAAACGTCGATCTATATAATAAAATAAAATACATATGTATGCAAACATATATTTATACTAACAAATATATACTTTAGCCTACAGCATACAATATATCGTTTTTAATTAAACCGACGTTTAAATCTATATATATAATTGTCGAAACACGAATGCACTTTATATGCAAGCGCGTATGCAATAAATGACGTGTATATGGTCATTCCCAAAATTCATAAAACCAATACTATCATAATTTAAAGTTCATAAACACTAACATATATATACTGTAAGCTCATGAATATATATTTATAAGTAAATGTAACTTCTCTATTATAACACTTAAACTTATATATATACACAAAAATCAACATATTCTGTTATATTTAAACTTACATAGACCAATATAAACACTCTAACAGCATGAATTATATATTCGAACAACATGCAGATATATTCGCTAAATATAAATAACTTAGTAACTGCTATATGTAAACTCATATATGATAACCCTTCGTATAGAATGACTATATACATAACTATATGTACTTACAGATTTTGGAATCTTAAAACTTACATATACATCATACTGCATAAACAAAACATAACTTAGTTTACATAACATATATATATCTTTAAAATATAAGTACCCAGGTAAAACTATATATTTATACCCACATGGATTGTTAATACTTTAAACATGCGAATATAAGACCGAACTCATTTATACTCATATTCTTTAAACAAAATTTTTATCTATAAACAATAACTGCAACCTAAATTAAAATCAAACTAAACTTTGAAAAAAAAAATTTGTAAACAACAACTGTGAATGAAGAAACTTCATAAAGCATAACTGACATATAAATTTCATATTATTCATATATATGAAAACTGTAAATGAGAACAAATAAACTATAGATAGATATATATACTTTTATCACTATATATATAAATATACCTTTATAATTTCATCATTATATTTTCACGGCTGCTGGTACTAGGGAGAAGAGACGAGGCACGCGAGGTGGCTCCAGACATGGGCTGTCTCAGTCAGATCAGGGTGCGCGGATGAAGATGGAGAGTGAGAGGGTTGAAGGCACACGGCAGGCATGGCTAGCAGTGGAGCTCGCGCAGGGCGGAGGGAAGTTTGCGTGGAGCTGATGGAGGTGGTCGATGACTTCGGTGGTGGGTTGCGGCACTTGCCCACGCAGAAAGAAGGAACGTGTTGTTTGATGAAGAGGAAGGCTTCAGCTGGTTCATGCGGAGGTGGGTTCGTGTGGTTGGGAGGGTGGTCGGCGTTTGGATGTGGAGGCCGAAGTCGGAAAAACTGCGGGTCAGGGAGCAATTTCGGTGGGACGGTGATGGAAGTAGGGTCTCGGTCAAGCATGCGTAATGAGATGGTAAGGCGGTTGTTCGAATTGAGGGAGAACTCGAGGCTTAGATGAGGGAGAGGAACAACAAGCAGTTTGATGAAATAACACTTCTCTTTTATTTTTTTGTGGACGCATGAAACAAAGGCAGAAGGCCAAGCCAAGTTGCAAATGGTGGAGGAAGGCTATAAGCTTGATTCAGCAAATGAAGAGAGTAGCTTCCAACGTGAGATACACAATTTGCAAGTGATGTGCTGTCACTTCCTTAGATCTAGTTTATGTTTTGCATTTTTTCTTTATTTGCAGAGAACAGAACCCAAATTGAATGTGACAGCTAATGTACAGGGGAGAGTGAAAGTCAGGCACGAGAATTCAGGAATAATAAAAGCAAAAAAAAAAAACTGTTTGTTTTTCAACCGTTCGAAAATCTGAATAGACACAGAAATAAAAAGGTTCAAAATAGTGCCGACACGATTAAACGTTTTGTCGATTTCGCCGCGCGTACCGAACTCCAAAATGTACAAATGAATATACTGCGGAGATTAGCACGACGAGACGATCTAAACGGTATAAAGATATCAGTGGTATGATTGAATTATAAAAATTCGAATTTTCTACCAGCGGAAAATGCAAGAAAAACACTGAAAAATAAGATCGACGGAGCCAAAGATGTCCGAATTTGGAAAAACGACAAACTGACATCTTGCTCAGAAGATGGTTTAGAATTTTTCTATGTAAAAATATTTAGGTTTCGGAAATATTTTATTTTCATCGCTTTTTAACTGATTAAATTGAAGTAAATTTACGCGCGAAATAAACTTTCATATTTTCGGACGAAAATTTACTAGTTGCTATGTTTAACTAGACGCATTCCAAATAATAAATTTTTTTATTTCAAAATTTTATCGTTTAAAATTTCACAAAATTTCAACTAATTACGTTATTAAAACAGTTGATATTTACGGGTCGTTACACTCTCCCCCACTCAAAACATTTCGTCCCCGAAAAGGAATGAGGTGGGAGAATAGAAACAACCAGGAAGAAAAACAGATTTGAAATAAAAAATAACAATTAATTTAAACCATATAAATTCAAATTTAAATTAATTTATATTCAATAATTGATTTAATCCATTTGATTTCACTAAAATCAATCTCAACTATTTCTAAATTAATTATCTTATTATCCCATTTCTTCAATTTACAATTTCTAAAACCATAAATTTGAATAGTCTTTTATTATAATCCTATTTTCTTCCACAATTTTAAATTCTTCTTATTCCAAATTACTGTTAACTTTATTCTACTTAATATATCTACTCACATATATTTAACACATATAAATTAATTTAAAACATAAAAGTTTCGATTTAAATTAATTTACATCTATTAATTTCTTTTAAATTCAAGGTATTTTCATATGTTGATCAAATTTTAATTTATTAATTCTTTCAAAACAAATTTATTTCATTATTAACTGAGTTTACTTATTATCCTATCTAACTCTATTAACATCTTTATAATCAAAATTTAGTGTATAACATTTATTATAAACACTCAAATTTTATTTATAAATTCAATTTATCTTATATATTATCCAATTACATATTCAACTTCTGAATGATTTAGGTAAGTTGTATTAGAATGCAATTTAGTACTATACAAATAAAATTTTTAAATTCAATTATTTCAAGTTTAAATAGCTATTCAAAATTTAGTTTTATTTATAATTGAAACATCTTTTACATGATTTTTAAGAATTAAATTTCCGTTTAATTTCAAACCCTTTAGAGATAATTATGTAAATACTATATATATTAAATCAAATAAATTTAAAATATTATTCCCATATATATATATAAATCCAGTCATATTTAAGAAATTCAAATCAAAATATTTTTTTCCCAAAACAAAACCGTAGCAAAGCTACATAATGGTTTCTCCACTTCGAAACTCGAAAATGAATGTCGATGATGCGGCCGTCATCACCGAAATTATTTTCCAGCGACAAAGAGAAGAGCACTGATTTAAACATTTAATTTTTTTGAAAATGGTTTCTATTTGAAAATACCTTCAATAATATACATTTTAAAAATAAAACCAAAACTTGAAATCACTGAAAATTTAATTCTCAAATTCTAAATTTTAAATTCATTTAAATTTCTAAATAATTCTATAAACCAACTTTTATAATTCCATTTATTTTTATGTTGGAATAATCAATGATTTACAAAACAAATAGTGAAAATCCAATATTACCTTTTTGACAACCAATTCAGTTAACAATTCAATTTTAGAAAATTTATACTTATATAATATAATTTTACAAGATTATTTTATTTACCAAATTTTTGAAAATAATATTGTGTCAATTTGTTCTGTTCAAGTGTTTTGGAAATCCTATCGATAGCGTTGATCAAACGAATCGATCGAAAATCCAAATCAACATCAACAACTCAAACAACACAATATTATTTTTAAAACATTTTAAATATAATTTTACAAATACACTTCTTCGCTCGACGATACAAGAACAGATTTTAAAGCAAAGTTATAGATTCAAGTTTGATGGACTCAAATCGAAGAGTGTTTTGATTCGAAGATAGGTTTTAAAACAAAGATAAGATGATTAAATAACAAAATATGGAGATGGATAAGTTTATATAAATCGCGGACAACCTTAACCGGATTGACCGTGACTTCTCGAATAAGACTGATGCAGAATTTTGAGGTAAACCGACATCTGATTTCAAGAAATAGAATTCAGGTATAGCAGGAGGTAGATAGCATCGTAAACCGAGGATACAGAAATCTCCGGTAAATCGATGTCTATTATAAAGGGGTTTTTGCTCCTTTATGAATCATTCGAAGATTAGCGAGGCCGCCGATCTATTATATATATCATTCAGAACAGAGTTATGGGGTGCTCCATGATTGAAAGAAGACGAATAGTGAAGGATACGAATGAATTTCGGAACCGAGGGGAACGTTCCAAAATTCAAAGGAATTGAGTCAAAGGAAGAGATTGAAACTCGAATGAGAGTAATTCTGTAAATACATTTACCCTATATGTTAAGTTTTGCCTAGAGCTACCAAAGCTCTGATACCAACTGTAACGACCCGCTATTTTGGACCATTCGCATCCGCACATGTCGAACTTGAATGATTCAAAATACCGAATTGTTAATTTAAATTGGCAAAACTCAGCATATACAGTAAATAAAATAATCACAGATCACAAACACAGAGTAATATAACAGTAATGCAGCGGAAATAAAAGAATAGTAGTTCATGAAGCTACTATATATAACAGAGTTAAACAAGATACAACAGAGGTCTCGAATACATAGATATCTCAATACAATAGTCAAATACAAGATCTGAATACATCACTGGAATCAACTGAATAACTGAAAGCTGGATAGATAGATGGATCTCCAAGCGAAGCTCCAACTCCAAAGGTGAGTCTCAAATACTGTATCACTCAGTCTGACCAGAGCGTAAAGAAAACACAAAACACTCGAGTCAGGATTAACGTTCTTTTATCAATAAATCTAACTCAAGTGAAATAACGACTGAAATACGAGTAACTCAAAGGATGTTTGGAATAACCATCCTCTAAGGATCCGTTAAACTATCTACTATGTAGTAGTGTACGCTAAGTAGATAATGTCTAATCAGTAAAGTACGATATCAAAATAGCGTTAAGTCATGGCCCATTCCACCCTTAACACATTTTTATTCCCAAGAGCATATACAAGACCGTAGTTTCCCCAAAACCGGAAGTCACCAGAGGGCAATCCATATACTAAAGGTACAAACCAAAATCGCAGTGGTCGCGAATAGGATAATCAGTATGACAAGGTACATGAGGCAATACCAACTAGGATACTAGTAGTTGCGTGATCCGGACTGATGTTAGGCATAGCAGCTACTACCCCAACACCGCGAAACAACACTCCCATAATCGAGGGGTGCACCCAAATCGAATCACATAAGTAATAGATAAGGTATCGAAGAAGTGTGTCCGCTAGAGGTGGCGAACCTCAATGGCCCGGCGCGGCTCCTGTTTTAGTCATGTCAGGGGTCATCCAAAATCGTTCTCTTTCTTCAGTCAACGCGTTCATCAAACCATCCACTTCGTTCTGGATCAACACTCCGCGTATATTAGTTATTAAAGTGGTTTCGATATCGACAGAGAGTATGTCCATATCCGATCCCGGTCTCTTTAATAACTATGTATTATTACACCGATGGTCATTTAATAAAATTTCAAAATAGTTATATTTCAAAACTGACATATCATTGCCATTTCAAAACCATATCAATACGATATCACTTTCAAAAGTTATATCGCTTTCGAAATCATAAGTCTTTTAAAATCATAACACTTTGGAAATCAAAACTTGAAATTTATAACACTTTGAAATCCTAACACTTTCCTCTTAACAGTTTAGGTATTAAAATTTGTATATATAGAAAAATAGTTTATAAAATAAAATAGCTTATATAAAATAGTTATAAGTTAAAATAAAATAATTTATATTGAAAATGATTTATATTAAAATAATTTATATTAAAATTTATAAAGTAAAATATAAATAGTTTAGATACTTTATATAAAAATAGTTTCCTCAAATTTCACAAATCAATTCACATAAACTCGAATTCCAAAATTAAAATTTAATTAAATCTCAAATCATCAATTTCAATTCAATTTAGTTTCTCAATAAACCCTTTCAAATTATCGATTTCAAATGCCTATTTGAACCATAAATAAACCATTTCAATTTCAATATATTTCAAAGTTTTAAATATTTGACATTTCAACACTAAATTCGATAATTTAATTTATGTCCCTATTTAATTTCATTACATTTAGTTTCTGAAATATTTCTTTAATCATTTCAATACATCAAAATACAACTTCAATTTACAAATTTATATAGACAAAATATCCCATTTAAATTTATATAAGTTTGAAATATTCATTTAAGCCATTTCTTAATTAATTCAAGTTATAAAACATATCTTAAAATTTCAAATTTAATAGATTTCAAATCAACTTATTTAAGTATAATTCTTAAATAATTAAGAATTCCAAATCAATTCAAATTTATCTTTCAACCTGAAACATTATAAATTCTATATTTAAAAATATAATTTTTACATAAATACTTAAACATATTTCATATCGATTCAAATCAACTTTATTAAATCAACTTTAATAAATCTTTAAAATCATTATTTATTAAAACCATATATTTCTTTCAAAACCGTAGAAATGTTTTTCAAGACATTTATATATAGACCAACGGTGTCTGTATATAATTTTCTATCATATGGTCAAGTGATACAGATATTTATCATTTCAATCCGCAATTTAAAATATATTCGGGTATATATCTTTTCAACCCGAAATCCCAAATTCAATTTAATTTGAAAATCGCTTGGGTTTATCATTTTAACCCATAACGATTTTCTCCTATTCTAAAGTCCGTTCGGGTATGTATCATTTCAACCCATAGTGATTCTATACTAACAGGGAACTTGCAGAGTGATAACAGATATGATAATAATATAACAACGGTAACAGGCATATATCATCAGTATAAACAACAGATAAGGGTGTCAGATGTCACAGGTGAACAGATACAGATGATGGCAGATATATATCAATATAAATAACAGATAATGATGTCAGGTGTCACAGGTGAACAGATACAGCTGATGGCATAGATATAGCAATATAAATAACTAACAGCAGCATATTTCAATTGTCGTTTCAATTGAAATCAAATTTAATAAATAAAAGAACGTTAATCGTGAGTGATTGCTCACCTTTCGAGGCTAGAGAGAATAGACACTGAAATTGAGTTACAAATCCAAACACGAATTCCAAAGCAAAGTGAGATGGGCACGAATCGACGAACAGCTGATAAATCAAAATTGACGATATCAAATCAGAACTGGACCGATGAAAACAAATTGAATCAGTTTTGATATAAACTGAATATATATATATATATATATTATATATAAAAATATAAAAAAAAATATAAAAAAAATTCTTTATACAATTTGAAATCAAACGTCGATCTATATAATAAAATAAAATACATATGTATGCAAACATATATTTATACTAACAAATATATACTTTAGCCTACAGCATACAATATATCGTTTTTAATTAAACCGACGTTTAAATCTATATATATAATTGTCGAAACACGAATGCACTTTATATGCAAGCGCGTATGCAATAAATGACGTGTATATGGTCATTCCCAAAATTCATAAAACCAATACTATCATAATTTAAAGTTCATAAACACTAACATATATATACTGTAAGCTCATGAATATATATTTATAAGTAAATGTAACTTCTCTATTATAACACTTAAACTTATATATATACACAAAAATCAACATATTCTGTTATATTTAAACTTACATAGACCAATATAAACACTCTAACAGCATGAATTATATATTCGAACAACATGCAGATATATTCGCTAAATATAAATAACTTAGTAACTGCTATATGTAAACTCATATATGATAACCCTTCGTATAGAATGACTATATACATAACTATATGTACTTACAGATTTTGGAATCTTAAAACTTACATATACATCATACTGCATAAACAAAACATAACTTAGTTTACATAACATATATATATCTTTAAAATATAAGTACCCAGGTAAAACTATATATTTATACCCACATGGATTGTTAATACTTTAAACATGCGAATATAAGACCGAACTCATTTATACTCATATTCTTTAAACAAAATTTTTATCTATAAACAATAACTGCAACCTAAATTAAAATCAAACTAAACTTTGAAAAAAAAAATTCTGTAAACAACAACTGTGAATGAAGAAACTTCATAAAGCATAACTGACATATAAATTTCATATTATTCATATATATGAAAACTGT
Organism: Allium fistulosum; assembly: GCA_030737815.1. Taxonomy (NCBI): domain Eukaryota; kingdom Viridiplantae; phylum Streptophyta; class Magnoliopsida; order Asparagales; family Amaryllidaceae; genus Allium; species Allium fistulosum. The sequence continues at coordinate 1,435,811,116 of CM060903.1, forward strand.
AAATGAGAACAAATAAACTATAGATAGATATATATACTTTTATCACTATATATATAAATATACCTTTATAATTTCATCATTATATTTTCACGGCTGCTGGTACTAGGGAGAAGAGACGAGGCACGCGAGGTGGCTCCAGACATGGGCTGTCTCAGTCAGATCAGGGTGCACGGATGAAGATGGAGAGTGAGAGGGTTGAAGGCACACGGCAGGCATGGCTAGCAGTGGAGCTCGCGCAGGGCGGAGGGAAGTTTGCATGGAGCTGATGGAGGTGGTCGATGACTTCGGTGGTGGGTTGCGGCACTTGCCCATGCAGAAAGAAGGAACGTGTTGTTTGATGAAGAGGAAGGCTTCAGCTGGTTCATGCGGAGGTGGGTTCGTGTGGTTGGGAGGGTGGTCGGCGTTTGGATGTGGAGGCCGAAGTCGGAAAAACTGCGGGTCAGGGAGCAATTTCGGTGGGACGGTGATGGAAGTGGGGTCTCGGTCAAGCATGCGTAATGAGATGGTAAGGTGGTTGTTCGAATTGAGGGAGAACTCGAGGCTTAGATGAGGGAGAGGAACAGCAAGCAGTTTGATGAAATAACACTTCTCTTTTATTTTTTTGTGGACGCATGAAACAAAGGCAGAAGGCCAAATGGCGGAATACACAAATATTCAAAATAATCCTATTTTTGTTAGTCTTGATCAGAATGGAGCCTCTTCTTCATCTCCACCCTCTCCTCCTTCATTGCCTATCAATCTTCCTCTTTCACATCAACCCAAATCCATAGATAACCCCCCAATTCAGAGTAATACTTCTGTGAGAAATGCTTCTGTAGATGATGAGGGATTTCAGAAAGTTATTTACAATAGAAAGGCGAATCGCAATCATCCTGTACCTGATTTTCAGAGAAGAATTCAAAGAAAACCAGATAATATTCAGAATATGCGCAATTCAGGAAAGACAGATCCAAGAAAGCATAATTCGCAACCAAGAAATGTGAGCAGGAATTATCTGTATCCAAGAAATGCAATCCCGAAGGCTTCAGTCAATGTAGATATTGCCCTGACGACACAGAAAGCCTCTTCTTGGGCTGATATTCTCAAGAAAGGGGGGTTAGATTCTGAATTCGACTTGAATTATGTTGCTCCTATTAATATAAACAACAAGAAATTTGTTACTGTGAAAGAAGATATAGATAAGCGCACGGAGAGTAAGTGGAGATCTTCTGTTATTGTTTATGTATATGGTCCTCGCCCTCCTTATCATCATTTCAAGACTTATATTTCTCGAAATTGGAATCCCACAGGAAGCTTTGAAATCTACACTAGGGACAATGGTTTCTTCATTGTTAGATTTACCAAAGTAGAAGATTGTGAAAAGATTCTAAATGGGGGGCCATATTTTATAAATGGCAAGTTGATTATTCTGAAAAAATGGAGCAAGAAATTTAATTTTGACAGGGATCTTTTATCTACTATGCCAGTCTGGATTAGGCTACCTGAACTGAGCCTAAGATTATGGGATAAAGATGCTTTTAGTGCTATTGCTAGTGTGGTGGGTATTCCATTAAAATTAGATGAACCAACAGCTAAGGAGACAAGACTGAGCTATGCAAGAATACTTGTTGAGATAAAAGCAGATTCTGAGTTACCATACGAAGCAAACATCACAATGCATGATGGTGATAATATAGTGCAAAAAATTGAATATGAGTGGATCCCATCAAGATGTAAAACTTGTAAATGCTTTGGGCATACTGATGAAAATTGCACAGTTAAAAAAGTTTGGAAAGAAAAATGCCGAGAGAATGTTGATACAACTGAGACTAATGCAGGGGAAATCAGCAATATGGAAATGAATGCAAATATGCAGAATAAGAGTGATGGAATTATAAAGGAAGTGTCACAACAGGATGTGGCAATGGATACTTGTAATAATATATATGCAGACAACAATGAAATTATGCAATGCAAAAAGAGTTACCCCCCTCAGAATGCCATAGTAGATAAGATAGATTTTACTACTGTCTTAGTGGAGAGAACTGAAAGTTTGAAAATCCCTGTTCAGGCAAATGAGGAAGAGGATATAATGACTGTGGAACAAGAGCTCATCTCTTCAAAATCCCCAGACTTGTCTGAACCTCCAAAAAACAGTGCATTATCCTTCCTTTCAGATTCATTCACTCCTGTAAAGAAAAAGCCAATATCTGGGAAATCTATTCAGACTGTTGTTAATGCAGTTACTTCCTTATCACCTGCAAACAAAAGGAAAAAGAGGCAGAAAGCTAGAACCAGAATTAAAAGCCTAAATGATATTCCATCTACAGAGCAAGTAGAAGATGAGAATGACAAGGAATTTAGAGAAAAATACATCTTCAAAAATGATAAATGGGACAAGCTTCTAAAGGTTAAAAATAACTCAACATGCAAAAAAAAGGGAAAGAAGCTAGCAGTGCAAGAGGATGAAGATAGTTACAGTGATTCACTGTAACTAGCATATATCCTTTGAGTATCCTATTTTTTTTTTATTTTTTTTTTCTTATTTAGTTTTAATGTCTATAATTTCATGGAATGTGAGAGGTCTTAACTCTGCAATTAGAAAATTGGATGTTTCTAATTTAGTTATGACTGAAAAACCTAGTATTATTGGTCTGTTGGAACACAAATTGGATAATAATAAAATTTCTGATTATCATATCAGACATTTCTCCAATTGGAACAGTGTTAATAATAACCAAAATGGGGGTAATGGTAGAATTTTAGTCTTCTGGGATCATATTCTTTGGAGCTTGGATAGTCATATTTTAAACTCCCAATTTATTCATTGCTTATTTTCTAATAAAGGTGGTCTTGTTTTAGAAGTTACTTTCATATATGCATCAAATTTTGAAAAGGATAGAATTGACTTATGGCATCATATTGAGAATTTGAATAAAAATATGTCGCATCCTTGGATCATTATGGGTGATTTCAACACAATAATGCATTCATATGATAAAAGAGGTGGTATACCAGTTCCTTTCAGCAAATTAGAATTTATTAATAAATTCTTCCTAAGGACTGGTATCATTGAAGCTAATATATTAGGAAACAAATTTACATGGAAATCTGGTAAATTTAGAAACATTCATTGCAAACTGGATAGGGTTTTAATTAACCAAAAGTTTGCTAATTTTTTTCCTAATTATAAATGCTGTACTCTTCCTCAAGCTACTAGTGACCATACCCCTATTCAAATTCTTCTTACTGATAATAATAATTGCAGGAAAAATTTTCCTTTCAGATTTATGAATGGGTGGGTCTATGATGATAATTATAAGAAAGTTTTTCTGGATTGTTTATCTTTTAATACTCAAGGCACTGCCCAATTTAAATTCTTTAAATTTCTGCAAGTTGCCAAGGGGCATATTAAAAACTGGAACAAGAATAGAAATAAAAATGAGATTAAGCAGGCTAGGGATGAATGTGAAAGCTTGCAAAATGCAATTGATAAAAATTGCTCAGACAGTAATGTTATCAATAAATTTTTTCAGGCTCAAAACAATCTCATAAACTCCCTTCATATTCACTCTGTTAATATAAGGCAAAAGGCTAAAGTTGACTGGCTTACTAATGGTGATGAAGCTAGCAAATTCTTTTATGCTAGAATGAATAATAGGAAAAACAGGAATAATATTGGAAATATTTTTGATTCCAATGGTTTTGCTTTAAGGAATATTACTGATATTGAAAGGGAAGCTATTAATTACTTTACTGAGTTATTTAATACTAATAACCATACTGCCTCCTTCCCTTTCTTTAATGTTAAATTCTCTTTAAAAGATGTCAGTCAGGAAATTTTGTTAGCCCCTATTAACTTATTGGATATAAAAAATATTATTTTTAATGCTAACAATGATAAAAGTCCTGGTCCTGATGGTTTTGGTGCTAAATTTTATAAAACTCATTGGCCTGAGCTAAATTCTAAGATTTTTGAAGTTATTTCTGAATTTTTCAAGACTGGCAAGCTTTTAAAATCCTTTAATCATACTTTCTTAACTTTAGTCCCTAAAATTAATAACCCTAAAGGGATGGAGGATTATAGACCTATCTCTTGCTGCAATTTTATCTATAAAATTATTTCCTCCATCCTTTGTAATAGATTGAAAGTGTTTTTAAAATTTCTAATTTCTGAAAATCAATGTGCTTTTATCCCTGGGAGGCTTATTTCTGACAACACTTTGCTTGCTCATGAGCTAATTAGAAACTTTAATTTGAAAAGCAAAAGTGTTATGTGCATCAAAATTGATTTACACAAAGCATTTGATAAGATAAATAGAAATTTCATAATACATATAATGAATATTATGGGTTTTAATAAAAAATTTTGTGATCTTATCAAAGAATGTATTAACAATGTCTCTTACTCTGTGATGATTAATGGCTCACCTACTGGTTATATTCAGAGTAATAGAGGGATTAGACAAGGGGACCCCCTTTCCCCCTATCTATTTACTATTGTGATGGAATATTTCACAATTTTAATTGATACTGAGCAAAATAAGGGGAATATCAAAGCAATAAATAAAGTAAATCCTTCTATTACTCATCTTTTATATGCTGATGACTTACTTTTATTTGTCAAAGCTGATGAGAGAAATGCTAGCTCCATTGCTAATATCTTTAAAAATCTTGAATTATTTGCTGGGCTTAAAGTTAATGAATGCAAAAGTAAAATCTATTTTAGTAAAGGATGCAATTGCAAAAATGAAATTCTAAATATTCTCAACTTTAAAGAAGGTAAGTTGCCAGTCAAATACTTAGGCCTGCCTTTAAGTATTAACCAACTGAATGATAGGGATTGCTCTAGACTTTATGAGATTATCCAAAATAAACTAGAAGGGTGGTCTAGTAAATTGCTATCACTAGCTGGTAGACTAGAACTCACCCATACTGTCATCACTGCAATTATTCTTTACTGGATCCAAGCTCACAATATTCCAGTTCAGACTATATGCAAAATTGAAAAAATGTGTGCAAACTTTATTTGGCAAGGTAAACATCACAAAATTGCTTGGGATAAAGTTTGCATGACTAAAAAAGCTGGGGGATTAGGAATTAGAAATATTAGAGATTTAAGGGATGCAGCTAAATATAAATTATTTTGGAAGTTTTTGGATGGTAAATCTCTCTGGGCTAAATGGATGAGAGATAAATACCTCAAAAGCAATAACTTCTGGACCACTAAAGCTAAAAACCACCATTCTTATACCTGGAAAAATATTTTAAATTGCAGGAAGAAGGGCAAAATGCTTATAGAAAGGAAATTTAAAGATGGTTGCTCTACAAGCTTATGGTTTGATCCTTGGATTTATGGAAAATCTCTTATTGAGCTACTTGGCTGGAATAACTTGCTTATTATTGGGGGTGCTAATGATAAAGTTCAAAGAATTATTAATAATCAGAACTGGAATGCTAACACTCATCAAGCTACTACTATATTCAGAACTGCCATTGGAAAAATGGCTATTGACAGTAATATTCAAAGAGACACTTGGATTTGGAAGTTGAGTTCTAAAAAAGCTTCTTTCTCATTTAAAAAAGTTTGGAATTTTGTGAAAGGAGAAGAGACTGAAGTTTATTGGAATAAAGTGATTTGGTGCAAAGCAAACTGTCCAAAAATGGCTCATTGCTCATATTTTGCAATTCTCAATAGACTACCAACTCTTGAAAGATGTGCTAAGTGGAACAAGAATACAGGAAAAAATTGTCTGTTATGCAAAAATAATGTGGAAAATGCAGACCATCTATTCTTTGACTGTGCATTTTCTAAACATATTTGGTTTATTGCTAAAAATGCTCTGGGGTTTAGTAACCAGCAATCTATTCAAAGCATAAAGGAAAGCATAAATTACATACTACAATGCTTCAAGCCCAAGTCTATTGAATTCAAAAGAGCTTCAATCATGCTAACTACTGCAATATACCATATTTGGAAAGAAAGAAATCAAAGACTGCATCTCAAACAGGAGTCAGGCAGCATTCAAATATGGAACAATATCTCTTATGACTTTCAGATTCTTAGTAAAAAAGCCAAAATTCAGAATGATCACAGAGATAAAGATTTAATTTCAATTAATATTGATAAAGACTATGGGAATAGAGTTGAAGACTTTTTACTTAGGGGTAAATATGCTTCGCACATTCCTTGTAGAAGCCACCAAGCCTGCCATAATCATCTCCACAATACTGGCATGGGTAATATTTCGAAGGGGCAAGCCACCATCCATCTGGACCATCTTCCTGGAGGCAGCCAGACTTCAGATGACAAGGATATCACCTGCAAGGGAAGTAGACAGGAAAATGATTATTATAACATTAATAAAGATAATATTACTTACAGTAATCGATGTTATTTACCTTGTGCAGCGCTGAAGAATTACCGCTCTTCCAGCAGTGTTTCCAAGGATTTGGTGATGATTTCTATCGAAGATTACAATCATTCGAAAGTTAATATTGGCAAAAAAGAGGGTTACTTCTACAAGAGTTTACTGAATAATAAAGTTTATCACTTATCTTCCTGGAGCAAAGGAGAGAGCAGCAAATCTGGAGAGAGCAGCAAATTAGCTAATATCAGCTCGCTTTCAGGGGGCAAATCTGTTGCCAACTACTATTCTCCAGAGGATCTGGAGAATAGTAATGGGACGAGAAAAGGGGCGAAAGCTAGGGAGAAAGCTAATTCAACAATTAGCAGCTTTCAGGAGGATGCCAATATCAATCTGAAGAACGATGGAGCCATTATTGAAGAAGCTGTCAATTATACAGCTCCGCTGAGCTACAGAAGGAAGGATTCGGCTCCATGGAGATACGGAGGGAAGGAGCTCAAGCTTATGGGAAAGCGTCGTATAGACAAAAGAGATCTTAAACCCCCATGATTTGTGTCTTCTCCTTTTTTCCTTGTGTTCTGGTTTTGAGAGTTTTTTCGCCATTTCTGTTTGAGGCGAGAGTGAGGTAGTGAATGGGGGCGGGGTATTAGGGTTAGGGTTTTGTGGTGTTTTGTTTGTTTTGGGTTGGTTCGGGTTTGCTTCATTTTACCCGGTATTGTAATATTGGGCTGGGCCCTGATTTATTTATCATGTTTCAAAAAAAAAAGGCAGAAGGCCAAGCCAAGTTGCAAATGGTGGAGGAAGGCTATAAGCTTGATTCAGCAAATGAAGAGAGTAGCTTCCAACGTGAGATACACAATTTGCAAGTGATGTGCTGTCACTTCCTTAGATCTAGTTTATGTTTTGCATTTTTTCTTTATTTGCAGAGAACAGAACCCAAATTGAATGTGACAGCTAATGTACAGGGGAGAGTGAAAGTCAGGCACGAGAATTCAGGAATAATAAAAGCAAAAAAAAACTGTTTGTTTTTCAACCGTTCGAAAATCTGAATAGACACAGAAATAAAAAGGTTCAAAATAGTGCCGACACGATTAAACGTTTTGTCGATTTCGCCGCGCGTACCGAACTCCAAAATGTACAAATGAATATACTGCGGAGATTAGCACGACGAGACGATCTAAACGGTATAAAGATATCAGTGGTATGATTGAATTATAAAAATTCGAATTTTCTACCAGCGGAAAATGCAAGAAAAACACTGAAAAATAAGATCGACGGAGCCAAAGATGTCCGAATTTGGAAAAACGACAAACTGACATCTTGCTCAGAAGATGATTTAGAATTTTTCTATGTAAAAATATTTAGGTTTCGGAAACATTTTATTTTCATCGCTTTTTAACTGATTAAATTGAAGTAAATTTACGCGCGAAATAAACTTTCATATTTTCGGACGAAAATTTACCAGTTGCTATGTTTAACTAGACGCATTCCAAATAATAAATTTTTTTATTTCAAAATTTTATCGTTTAAAATTTCACAAAATTTCAACTAATTACGTTATTAAAACAGTTGATATTTACGGGTCGTTACATAGTTTTTGAAATGTTTTTGGTAGTAGAGGAGTTGTAGAGGTCGTGAATGCAGCAGAGTTTCGGCGCTTCAAAGTCTGGAAAAAGTCCCCTTTGATGTGGAGTAGGCGGGGTATTTATAGGGAAAATCTGAAGGTAGGTCGTAGGTCGTGGACGACTTAGGGGTTAGGTCGTAGGTCGTAAGCGACCTAAGGGTCATCCCGAGTTAGCTTAAGTCGTTGGCGACTTAATGGAGCCATTCTGTGTGAGATACTGGGTGTGAGCGACCTAACGTGGTGAATTCGGAAGTTATCTCGGCATGGTTAGGTCGTGAGCGACCTAACAGAAGAGGTAGGTCGTGTGGCTTTACTCCGGAGCATGTTAAGTCGTTCCTTTTCCTGAATTGCTAGGTCGCTAACTCGCTAGGTCGCTAACTCGTTAGGTCGCTAGGTCGCTAACTCGTTAGGTCGCTAGGTCGCTAACTCGTTAGGTCCCTAGGTTGCTTTCTGGAGTTAGGTCGCTACCTTCTTTCAGGAGTTAGGTCGCAGCCTTCTTATCTCGTTATGTCGATGCCTTCTTATCTCGTTATGTCGCTGCCTTCTTATCTCGTTAGGTCGTTGAGTTTCTGGACCACTGAGTTGCTTAGTTTCTTAGGTTGTTAATTCGTAAGTCGTTGGGTTGCTAAATCGTCGAAAAAGAGGTGTTAATAAATAAATAATTTATAAATTAAAACCTTAATTAATTTAAAATTAAACACATGGTTAATAATTAATTAATAATTAGCCATATATTTAACTAGTAATTAATTAAAAGTAAATCATATACTTAACTTAAAATAATTAAAAATTAATCATACTTAAAAATTGATTAACTAAAATTAATCTTATCCTTTAAAAAGTAATTAAGTATTAACAAATCTTCACTTAATTAAAGTTAATAAACCTTATTAACACTTAATTAATTAATAGTTATTAAAACTTAATTAATTAATTAATTATTAAATCCTTAATTAATTTTTAAAAACATTATTATTATGCTTATAAAACATTTAAAACAATATTAAGTATGAAACTTAAATTTGAAAAATTCGGATTTTTAAAGCGAAACTGCATCCATAGTGACTATCGCTATGGACACCATAGTCCAGTTTGCTGACTGACTTATCTTACTAATGAGGTAACCTGAAAATGTTTTGACTTTCCTCATTGAAACCTCAACACTTAAATACTTACCAACTTATCATAAATATAGCATAAAGGTTTGCATAAGAAAACATGGTTGAAAACTTTGAAAAGATTTTCAATTTTCTTTTAACTAAACACTAGTTTTTCCATAAAGAAATCCAATCGTCGATACCATATAAAAGTATCCACTTCCTTAGCATGACATCACATACACATGCCTAAACATCCATAAACATATCATCATCGTAGCACAAACCCAAAAATCACATCTTTACAATGAAACACAACGCTTTAGCTTTCGATTCACAAGTCAATATCTAAACCACAACTAGCAACATACACATATATTCAAACCATATAATAATCCAATCAAACAACCAACTTATTTTACCATCCAATATTAATTACATATAAAGGTAAAACTTTCCCAAAAGTTAAAGAATTTACTCACCAAAAATCCTTTGAAAACTTGATACATATTGGAATTCGGAAAACTTGAAAAATCACAAAATCCACCTGAAAATAGGTCAACTTCCCCTTAATTTTTGAACATGTAATTCTCGGATTTTGGAAAAGTGGTCAAAATGAAAATTTTAGGAAATTATTTCCTCTACTATTTGAAAAGATAAAACACTCAATTTCAGATATTTTTTAGGAAGATACGGTCGAAATAAGAAGGACCATTTTCGGACTTGGATCTCTAAGTTCAAAAACACTTTGCAAACAAACGAGATTTTGAGATAGCTAGACCCAAAATTTGAAAAATTGATCTACATAAAAGTTGTAGCCACTGAAATTTGACATGGCTTGTAAAAAAGAAAATATTGATTTGGAGCATTTTAGAAGAAGTTCTGGTCGGGTGAATTTGGGGTAAAAATGGAGAAAGTTGAGCTTAAAACAAGTGATTTAAAACTAATTTTTTAAAAGTTTTAAAATAAGAATTTGATTTTTAAAAACTTTTAGGATTTTAAATTATAAGCCATGGAAACTTTAAGGAAGAAGGAAGGAGGAATTTTAGAGGGTAAGAAAGAAAGGGAAAATGACAAAGAAAATAATGAAAATTGATTTTATATGAAATAGAATAAGTAAAATTACTAAACTACCCTTGTACCATGCCCTCCAATACCCACTTGCCACCTCACCTAGCCTTGTTCCCTCCCTTAAATACGAAATTATCATGTCCCCTCTCCCACTTTCCAATTCTCCAACATCCATTTATTTCTAATTGTACTTTATGTACTTTAAGTTGCCAAAAAGTCACATTATGTCCCCTTTAGCATCTTATCTTTAACATTTTATTAAATGTCACCTTAAACCCTAAATTAACCTAAGTATGTATATTCAAATGCATTCACCATGTATAAAACACTTTGTAAATATATGTATGTGTGTGTACATAAGTGTTACAACAATTCCGACAACTTTAAGCCGATGAAAAGTCAAAAATTGGGAAAACGAATTCCGGTCACATTTTCAGTCTTTCTTCGAACTAAATAATTTTGTAAACAAATTTTTAAACTCATTTCACCATCATTGTTTAATATTCAAAAGAGTTTTATTTTAGTTATAAAATATATTATTTGAATATTTAAAATTAAATAAATATTCGCAATCAAAGCAGTGAAATTCTGGATCGTTACACATGGTGGAGTAGCGACGAATTTAAGGTAAGTCTATCAGATATCACCTTAATTTATTCAGTCCAGAATACATAATTTATACCTGTAAAATATAATCTTAATTTTTAATTTGCAGGCGGAGTCGGACAGGAACTCTATGAACAGGCAGAAAAATCCAGTCACACACCATGGTGGCTCGAAATCATTTCAGCACCATCGCGAGGACTTGGTAAATTGATTAATTGCAATTACGAACAGTTATTACATTTTTAGTATAAATTTGTATGAACAACGATAGTATACACCAATTATTGCTGGAAAGAGCGCGTGGGGGTTCCATCTCGTATATGGACGTGTTTGAGCATACCCATGCCGTCAGGCAGACAGACGACGAGATGAGGGATCAGTATTGTATGCCTGGCATGAGGATGATAAAGCATACGCCGCACATGTAAGTATATTTTAAGTTATAAGTTATTAATAATGATCATTTTAATTAATTAGCTATAAAATATTATAATAATGTCGTGTAATATTTATTTGTATTTAATTTTGCGTCGCAAGAAAACTTTATCCAAGCACGTGCGCAGATGTTTGAGCATTCGGGATGGAAGCAGTTGACCACTAATGAGGAGGACGCGATCTTTGACTCTGTTATGGACCCGACGCAGAGAAATAGTCGTTACGGCTAAGGCAATCAATCGGTAATTTATAAAAATTAACTACGTTGTAAAATTTGCTAAACTTTTATAAAAATTACGTAATAACTTAAACATATTTCGACTTATTTTGTAGGCTCGGGCATCACAAAGGACCTACCGAAGGGCTCAAGACAACGCGGAGATTAATGAGTTTCGACAGCAGTTTCACAGCTGCAGGAGCAGGACCGCCTCCGAGCAGTGCAAATGGAGCAACTGAACCATCGTTTGACCGAGTATGTGGAGCATCATGGAGCATTCCCTTCGTTTGGTGGTTCCGGAGCAGATGATGAGTCATGAGGTATGATTTGCAGTTTTTTTTTAAATCGGTGTATATAAACATTGAGTGATGGTGAGGTTGATTCATGGACATGTGGTGTTTGACATTGATTTGCATGGTTGATTTGGGGGGTTGATTTGTGGAGATGATTTGTTGAGTTTGATGTTGGATATTGGATGTATATATTGTACATTGATGTTGGATGTAAATATTGCAGTTGGATGGGTCAGGCTGATGATGGAAAGTTTTTTTTTGTATTGATTGAATATGTCGGCGTTTGATATGATGATGTTTGAGTTTTATATTGATATTGATATTGATTTCAGCTTATATATCTGATTTATATATTGATTTTGATGAGTTGTGTTATATATTAGTATGGAAGTAATACTCGACTGCAGAAAAAAGAAAAAATTTATCCAGATTTCCGATGGATTCCGACGGCTTCCGGTGGCTTACGGGTCAAAGTTTTCGACTGCTATCGACGACTAACGACGGCTAACTGGGCGAAAATTCCGACGGCTAGCGACGACTTAATGGAAAATTGCTATGCCACGTGGACGTCGTCGCCGTCGGAATTGTCATCGGAAGAACCGTCGTCAGCCGTCGCAATATCTTCGTCGAAACCGTCGAAAATGGACGAAAGCGTGGTCCGTATTTCGACAGCTCGTGACGGCTGCGAGCAGTCGGAAATCCTCCATTCTCTTGTAGTGTTAAGAAATAGGGATCCGAGATCAATTATTAATTATTTTTTATTACAAATTATATATTTATATAATGTGTTTTTTCAAACTAAAAATAATCAACATTATTTACAAGGCATCAATTTTTTGATATTATGATATACGTAGTTTAAAAATATTTTTATATGAAAGGGGCTAGTATAACCAAAAATTCTAAATGTAGCGATAAAAAGCACTGTTTAGGAAAACAATGATTCAATGGGCACCATGGGTCGTTTGAGCATATCTCATAAATAGTAGATATCTAGATATCAAGTCAAGTACTCCAGGGAAAAAGTTGTATTCGTATGTGTTACAAAAACACATTAAAGTCTAACTATTCTCACCTGAACAAGATAATCACTTATTATCATGATAACGACGTTTACAAATCATTAAATTTTTAGTATAACCCATTAATCAAAAGCACTTCACAAATCAACGCTACATGACCTAATCTACCAAAGAGATCATCACTTTCTTATTACGCGTGAGCACACCCGAGCTTCTTCATAAACTCGACCACCATGACAAAAGTACCCTTTCTCAGGTGCACAATGTGCATCCTCCGAGCAAATACACATCCCTTCAAGCGCGCAACCTTTTCCATAAATGACCGTTCTACCCTCAATCCCAAGAATTTGATTGGTCCACTCGTTCGAAAACAAACCGTTAGGATCATACTCGTCCATCACCTTCAAAAACTCCTTCCCATTTCTATACTTATGGATCACTCCATCAAATGCAATGTTTCGATTCTTTCCCCAGTGGGGAAGCCCTCCATATTTAAACAAGGCCATTTGCTCGATCTCCTCCAATACATCTTCATGCAATCTAGGACTCATAGGGTCATGGCTTCTATAGTAAGTGAAGTCGAAGTCTATCGAGTCTTCTTCCTTCCCCATGTACGTGCTCGATCCCTTCACATACCGCATTAGAATGCCATCGTATAACTCTACGACGCATAATGCTTTAGGTGTCGTGTCCCTCAGCTTTTTGACGTCTAGTATGAAGTTTTTTGCCTTTGAAATAGCAATGGTGAAGGCGGTCTGATGAAAAAAGCTGTGGTCTTTAAGTCGGGGGTCCCAAGGGCAAGCGGTTATAAGTGCGTCTTCGGAAGAAGTAAGACAGTCCCCGGATGCTTGCATTCGGTTTTGAAGCCCGATTACGGGGTAGCCCGTGAAGATGTACCCGTTGTTTGTTAATCCATATTTTGTTATCGATAGAACTGAATTGCCGGCTTGAGCGTTGAAGCATTTCCCATCTGCATTGCTCGTAGCTTCCAGTGCCTCTTCTAAAAAATGCAGTGTGGTATTCTTTCGATATAGAGCTAACTTCAAAGTAAGTATTGTAAGGTTATATGAACCAGACAAGTTACCTGATGCCCTTGCGATGGCAATGGCTAAACTTGGTATTGGTCGGAAACCGATGAAGTTGTAAAGGCCATTGCCTGCGGTGTTGATAGAGACACGATCATCTACTCTATACATGACCTTGCGTTGGGATGGGTACCATCTTATATCTCCGAATTCATGTTGCTCGTGAAAATACTGAACGATCTCTTCGATATCAGTATCATTTTGTTCTAAATAAGTGATTGATCTTTTGAACAGTGGTTGTAGCTTTAGAGTGACCTGTTGAACACATTGTAAAGTCAGTAAAACTTCCCTAATGCAACAATGTGATGTTAGAAAGAGAAAAAACAAATTTTATTTGGGGCCTGACAACAACACAACTGTATGATTCAACAACAAGTACATCGGATCATAGTCTATAGATGTAGGAGTGCATTATTAATTTCAGACAACCTACAAAATATTGGTAAGGAGTGCAGTTTTATTGCACGCATTTTTGGTGCGTCAACAAAACAAAGCTTAATTTGTTCATATACTATAGAATAATAATGTGCAATAATTGTTTATTTACTGTGAACCAATCAAAGCAAGCCTTCTGTTCACAAACTACAAGTTTAGATGTATGCATTATTGCATATTATACTTGAAATTTAAAATTTGCTATGAAAAAACAAGCTCAATCAATGCTATTACACTATGCTTAAACAAAATTTGATCATGATGTGTTGAAGTGTAACCAAATGAAAAAGCATAAGCTAGAATTGATGGTATAAACCATCAACTGAAATTACAGCGCAGTTAATGGTTGTGTAGTTCAGGTCGACATATCTGGAGTCGCGGTAAGAGAATTACGCGCCTTTAAATGCTAGTATAGAACTTAGTGACAGCCTAAAATAGTTAAGAAAGATAGAAAGGAATGATGAAAGTAGATGGAATCGAGTACTTTTACAGGAGCACTATCAAACTGAGTGTGTTAGGTAGATTTACTTTACTCGGTATCTTAAATCCTTGGATAAGTACAATATTCCTTTTACAAAATAGCATATCAATTCATCATCCCCTTTTCGTGTTTTAATCAAATGTATAGTTGTCGAATGAATCGAAACATTGAATGACACGAACTTACTTGAGAAATGACTCCAAGAACGCCTAAAGAAACCTTAAACGCATCCATATCCGGATGATTTTCATCCATCAACACTACTTTTGCATAATTCTCATTAAGAGAAGCTGGCGTTATGATCCTCAACCCAACAACATATTCATGTACAGCACTCCCTAGTCCCCATGTAGAACTTCCGTGAGCACCTGTTCCTAACATTCCACCTACCGTCACTCCCCACCAATAGGGCGCATATGGCAATGCCATGCCTACGAAACCAAAATCATAAATCCCCTTTAAGAAAACTTATTGTGTTTGGGAGCATAGAGCCCATAGTAAGAAATTACCATGATGTGTACCAAAAACAGCTAACCATTTGCAATATCAATGCTAAATAATGATTTCACACATGGAGAGTAATGAGCATATCAACTGCAGAGATAAAATTAGAATACATATATACTTGCACAGTTTGCATGTTACCTGCTTTTGCAGCAGCACTGATCAGATCCTTAAGCACCATCCCACTCTCCACAGTCACCGTCATAGACCTGTTATCGATACTAACAACATGATCAAGAAAGCGAGTGCTTATGATAAGGCCATCGTCGCCTCCAGGACACATGAGCTTAGTCATACTATGACAGTATTTAGATGCCACCTTCATCTTCCTATTCTCCCTTGTTGCCTTTGCCACAGCTTCAATAAGCTCATCCTCCGTGTACGGATACGCAACTTCGTATGCGCGGCATGTGTCTCGATCTGGAAAGGCACCATAAGAGTTTGTGATGGTGCAATTTATGTTGCTGGAGGTGCACTTTATAGGGTTTTCTGGTGGATTGGCATATGAACAGTGAAAACATAAGAACAAGAAGAAAGCATGAGTTAGTGAGTTGAATGGCATTATAATGCTGTAGGGGCAAGTCTGTCTTCTTTTGAATCGAATGATGCCTTATTATAATCAGAATGATATATTTATAGTGCAGGTGTATGAATAGATTAATTTAAATGAATGGAACGCGGAGGATATAAATTATAACACACCCAATATTATACCCGTGGGCTAACAGTTAGATTCATGAAAATTTTATATTATATTATTTTACTTTTCTGATTTCACTTCTTTTGTTTTATATGGACTCGAATCATATGAATTTTTCACTTTGATATTGATTTGATTGGAGATTTTGATATGATACGATGAAGAAATCTTTCTATGATTTTATGCTGTTTTATTCAATGTGACAAGAAATTTAAATAAACGGATTAGTGATACTATCTGTTATGAGACTTTCGGTAATACTTTTTCGGTTATTTATTAACTTGTCATATAGAGATATCTAGTGTGGATCGAGTGTACTTTATGAACATTGAATAATTATTCGAATAACATACGGTGGATGGGATGCCGTTATGTTATTTGTTTGATTATTCATTGTAAGTAAATGTCACTCAAATGGGGATTACATTCATGTGTATATGCAGGCCCGGCCTAAGGCATATGCAAGAGAGACATTAGCCTAGGGCAACAACAAACCGTGGGGCAACAAAAAAAAGATTCAAAATCTTGTTTGCGATAATCGTCAATGCTTGGCTCTCCCTCGAACTCAAAGATGTCGATGCTGCCTCAAACTCGAAACCACCAGTCATTCTTCGACCTCCTATCGTCAATGCTGTCTTGAAGACTCGAACTGGAAGCCGTCAGCCCTAATTTGTTTTGCCCTAAACCATGTGAGAAACTGATTTTTGTATTTACTGGTTTATCATTTTGTAATTTAATTTGTGTAAGATTTACCCTAATTTGATTTTAACTTCAATCTTACTTATTTTTGAGCTGCTCATCCTTCGCTCGTGAATTAATGTTTTGTTAGGGAGAAACAAACTAGTAATGGTTGTGCATTTATTTTAATTATAGATCAATGTTCTTTTAGTTCATTTCATAGTAAATTATTCTCTGTTATTAATCAATATGCATTTAATTGCTTAATTAGTCACTGCATATGTACTGCATGTATTCGAGTGGTGAGGAAAAAAGGAAAATAAGTTAATGCCAAATAATTACTAACAGCTAATTTGGCTAATAATCGGTTGGTGATGATGCTTATTTTTTGTCAACGGTTAAATTTTTTTTTGCTAATGAAATGTTGGTCGTAACTTTGCCATCATCTTTTGAAGCTAATTTTTATTCTTATTAATGCTTGCTAATTTGGTGCCTTGGTTATATTGTATAGTAAAAAAGTTATTGTGATTTTAAAAGAAAGAGGCAGCAAAATGATAGAAATAATTGTTATCCACCTTGGGCAACCGTAACCATCGGGCCGGCCCTGTGTATATGTGATACTCAGTGATGAGTACCGCTTATGAGAGCCGCATGTCAACCTACCATTAGAGATATGCGTTGCTATAGTGTATGAGTACTATATGACCATCCACATTGAGTCCAGCTTCCTTTGTTTTTCGAGAGTGAACCAGATTGGTCAGTATCTACCCCGACGGCCTGATCATGGGGTCGCGCCCTAGATCCACGACACCGTTGTTAATTATTACATTCAATGCGCATCACATGATTGGTAATTGTAGGGTTGGTTCCATATAGCCCCTTATGTCGCATAGGCCTGCAGTTTGTTACCATTTGGGGCAAAGCATGGTCGTGACCGAGGCTATGCGTAGACGAGTCACTGGTAGATGGGGTCATGATATTCGTCGACGTAATTGAAGAATGTATGAATAGACGGTTACTCTGCGGTTGGCGAGTAGACCTGGGTTTCTAGAGCAGGCTTACAGTAGACGACCATCAGTCTCCCTTTCTGGTTCTGGTTTATGTGTGTGGTGGATTGGCATATTTGTCTCAATCCTATAATGATTTAACTAGACTAGAGACTGATTGAGTCTAAAGTGTAGTCAGTCCCCGTATATCCATACTCTTTTGGTTTGATATTCTAGAGACAGCCTTTGTTTACTGATTATGCTAGATTATCTTTATAATTTGCATGATATTGGATATCATTCGGATAATTTGATGGGCAATCTCACATTATCTATTGATTATATGATTTTATGATATTATATCAGGGCATTGCTGTATATTAGCCCAATTTGCTTGATGATTTCATATTTTTTATGATGATATTTTATAATTTGAGATTGAGAGATATTTGGACATTACATTGTTCTTGCTCGACTATACTTGAGGATATCTCGTTGTTGACGATTTCTGGATTTTGATGATGATTTTGGGAATATGGATGATTCACCCATTTGATGTTGTCTTATGATTTCTAATTTGATGAGTTGTATATGGGTGAGGACATCTTTATACTAAGTTTTGAGGAGTTATACTTATATGATATTTGGGATTGTTTGAAATAATATTATTATATTTGTACCTAGTATATACAGAGTTCCATGTGTTTATTGACCTTGGATTTAGATATAGTCTGACCCGTTTATTATTTATATAATACCCGGTTCAGTCCGAGACATTTCAGGTTCATGAAAGACACGACCAGCATTTATTTTATTAAGCTTATAGGAGTCTTATATTAGGATTGATATATGATACCTATATGACATTGATTCACTGTATATGTTTGACACTGGGCTGTATATTGAATGTTACCATATTATATTAAGATATTTGACATTTGAGATGAGTTGTACGCTTATTATTTTATTGAATATATATATATATATATATTATCGCTGCGATTGATTCTATGTTCTTTGTTATTTACAGTATATTATATATTGTTTTGTCCTGAAGGCACACGTGTTTATTGCTTTGTAGCGATACTGTATGACTAAGGGAATATTGCTTTGTAGGTGAGTTATATATTCGATGTTTTAATACATACCATTGTTAGTCTAAGGGAATATTAATGTATGTATCCCATATGACCTCGTTCTCCGTATTATCTGACAACATTACTTTGTAATACTCTTGGATAGTATGCGTATAGAGGTGGGGTATTACACCAATATAAACTTAGAATTCTTTGTAAGTTTTATGCAATTGGAAGATTTTTCCTATGGATTAACATCTTTGTCATTTTTATCATTGAAGGTCCATTTTGATAGCGTTCAACCATAGCTTAAAAGAAAATTAAGAAGCTTAAAGGACAAATTTAGTATAACATATAACATTCTAGTATATATACACAATTTTAATATAATTTTTTTTCATCCAACTCACATAATATATTATTATCGGTATTGAATGTTGATGAACTTGAGGTATTCAAAGGAAATCTCCATTTCATACCATGATTAATTATTCATTACAAAAAGCAAGTAATAAACAAACAGTAAAGTGAAGTTGAATATAAAAGCCAACAATTGGTTCCTACAGTGATATTATACCATAAAAATACAAAATAATTAGTAAAACACAAACAAATGCAAAATAGTTATAAATGGTTTATCTATGTGTGATAACATTACCAGATAAATAGGATGTTTTATTACATATTAAAAATTAATGAAGAAGGCTGTAGCGATAACATTGAGCATGAGAAAAGAACGTAAATAATGGTTTACCAAATACAACTACCGAAAGAATTCACCTGCTTAGTGTGGAGACAGTTCAAGCCATGAATGGAATATACGTGAATATGCAATTTTTGCTCGAACTTCTATGTAATGAAAACATCCGCTTTTGGTTCATCATACACAGCCTAGAAGAAAAATAACATAAGAATGATTTCTCACCAAGACAACATACTACTTGCACTTGTATTCGACAAACTTTCAATAAAAATCCAGTTACTCTTCAATAGCCTCATATAAAATTCCACCTAGCAATCAAATCATCCATAGAAACCAGTCTATTTGCCTTCTAATATATAAAAGAAATATAAATTCAGTTGCACTACGTTGACAAAGTTACAATGTAGTGCAATTTTAAGTGCACAAATAACTCTTAACTAAAAACAATGACTGCCATGAAAATAAGAACAAATCCAATCTTCATCGATGAGTGCCAGGATCAGAATAGGGGCTTATCTCGACCCCCGATTCCTCCTCCTCTAGCAAATCTCAATCCACCTTCACAACAAAACTCAAAAGAAAAGCCCCAGGACTTTGATGATAAAGGTTTCCAGACTGTGAGAAGCAGGAAACACAACTATCAATCAAATCGACATTGTGCCACCCAGATGAAGCAGAGCACTTAAACAACAATTGCTGTAGGAAAGCAAGTATATAAACCCATTTATGTCTCAAGAAATGGCCCTGTTTCAAGAAATGAACAAAGAAACGACAAAAAGGCCTAGAAATGCAGCAGCAAGATAATCACAATTAGAATAAATCATAAACTTATGCGGACATGGTCAAGCGAGGAGGGTTAAACTCAGAATTTGATGTGAGTTTTGTTAAACCATTAAATATCAACAAGAAGAAGATTGTTGTCGTGAAGAAGGAGGTCAGCAGAAGAACAGAAATCAAGTGGGAATTCTCAGTTGTTGCTTATGTCTTTGGCAACAGGCTTGCATATCATTATTTCAAGGCCTTTATCACAAGATCATAGAACCCAACATACAGGTTTGAAATCTACATGAGAAATAACAGTTTTTCTATTATTAGATATTCAAATGCTATAGATTGTGAGAACACAATAAATGAAGATCCTTATTTTATAAATGGAAAACTAATAATATTGAAAAAATAGAGCAAGAAACTTAACTTTGATAAAGATTTGCTCTCAACTATGCCAATATGGATCTATTTACCAGAATTGAATCTAAAATTGTAGGATAAGGATGCATCTAGTGCTATCGCAAGTGTAGTGGGTATCCCACTGAAATTGGATGAACCCACTGCAAAAGAAACAAGATTATGTTATGCAAGAATATTATTAGGGATCAAAGTAGATGCTGATCTCCCTGAAGAAGCATACATCTTATGCATGATGAGAAAACTAGGTACAGAAAATAGAATATGAATGGATCCCCCCACGATGCAAAACTTGTGCATGTTTTGGGCATAATGATGAAAACTGTGTCTCCAAAAATTTTTGGAAAGAAAAAACTTACTCAGAAGCAAATACAATGAATGGAAAACAATCTGGGAACAACAATAGCATCCAAGTAGACAAGAAATCAAATCTTATAAATGATAATCTGGAAAATCAAGAAAACATAAATTCAACTGCAACTGAGAGAGAACAAAGGGAAGGGAAACGATCAGAGAAAAATAATAGCATGGTGGTGGATAATAACCCAAATTCTGGAAATAAAATCTTGGAAAATTTAGTTAATGCAAATCAGCACACAACTAGGGATAAAACTAAGGAAAAGTAATCACTATAGAAAGCTTCATAAATCAATTTGCCAAAAGGATCAAAAAATGCAAGCACTCGTGAAAATGAGGCTCATATCAATCAGGGTAAACAAAAGGCTGACAATAGAAAGGTAGATTAAACATGAATCAGTGATCCTACTACAGATAATGAATACATGAACCTGGATGATAACACAAGCCATTTATCACCACTGGTTAAGGAATCTGTAGCAGGCATCATAGTTGATTTGAATACGTCAATGCTATCTGGCAATTTAAATCATCAATCAAGGAAACCAATATCAAATCAAGCAACTGAAAGTGCAATAAGTCAGATAGCAACTACCTCTGCATCAGCAAGTAGAAGGAAAAAATAGAATAAAAGACATAAATGACATTATATCTACTACTGGCCCAGAGGAGGTAGAAGACAATAATTTTAGGAAAAAATACATAGTGAAAAATGCAAGTTGGGAAAGAGAGCTGAAAGTACAAGTCAAAAAACTTGCAAGAAAAGTGGTAAAAAGTTCACAGTGGTAGATGATGATAGTATTTATAGTGCTTCAATGTAGCATGTGATTGTATCCTTATGAATATCCTTTATTTTTTATACTATATTTTTATATCGTGTCTATAATTGCATGGAATGTAAGGGGGCTTAATTCCCTCAAAATAAAGTTAGACTTATCAAATCTGTTATCATCAATTAAACCTAGCATTATAGGGTTAGAACATAATTTTTTTCTGAACAACATGTCACTGGGACAACATATCACATATCAATAAACGTTCGAATCACGCTACGCAAGTTTCGAACTTGTGACTTCTCGCACCAAAGCCGAATCACTTAACCACTTTGGACAATGGTGCTTGTCGTTGGAACATAAATTAGAGTCTAGCAAAATTGATGATTATCAGGCTAAAAGTCTAAAAAACCGGAACAGTAGAAATAATAATAACATGGGAGTAAATGGTAGAATCATGATACTTTGGATCCAAATGTGTAGGATATTTACCACTTTCAATACATTCACTGTTAATGTAGGAATAAGGGAGGATTCCTTTCTGAAATTACTTTTGTGTATGCATCAAATAGTGAGAATGAAAGAATAATTTTATGGAATCACCTTGAGCAACTAAATAAAAATATAGGAAATCTGTGGGTAATCATTGGAGATTTTAATACAATCTTATATTCTTTTGAAAAGAAAGAGGGGCGGATGTAATCCAATTTCTTTTAAAAAATTAGAAAAGATTAACAATTTTATTTTAAAGACTAGATTTATTGAACCAGTTAATTTTGGCAATAAATTCACTTGGAAGTATGGGGAGTACATAAATATTCACTGCAAATTGGATAGAATTTTAATAAATCAGAATTTTGTAAATATATTTCTTGATTTTAAACATTGTACTTTGCCACAGGCTTCAAGTAATCACATAACAATTCAATTATACCTTTCTCAAAATTCTTTATATAGGATAAATCCCCCTTTTAGATTTGTGAATGGGGTGGATTTATAAAGAAAATTATAGAGAAATGGTTAATAAAGGTTTGATAACTAAAGTACAAGGCATTGTCAAATATAATTTCAATAAAATGCTTCAAATCACTAAACACAATTTGAAAAACTGGAATAAACATAGAAATAAAAATGATTTGAAACAAATTAGGAAGGAATGTGAGATGTTGCAAAATGTATTAGACAATGATTGCTCAGATGTGATATCCCGGAATTTCAAGGAATTTAAAATGTGATAATCTCCTAATTAAATTATTTAAAATTGATAAAATTGTTATTTTCAAATATAAATAACCAATTAATTAATAATGTGATGTTTTAAATTATGATTATAGATTGATTTTAAATAAGAATAATTATTTAATTTGTGTTATTTTAAAAATAGATTTTTTATATACTTATTGTTTTCAAATTTAATAAGTGTGTATATATATGTGTGTATTTTAGAAGGAAGCTATGATTTAAAAATTTAAAATAAAGTCTTTCAAAGGAAAATCTATCTTAAATTAAAGTAAGCTTTACCTCATTTACATTTGATCTAAATATATAAATATTGATGTAATCTAGATAAAAATGTTTAAAATAGAAATAAAGTAAATCTTATCAATATTAAATATAAGTAAACAAATATATGGTTATAAACATATGAACATAAGAAACTATGATATTAAAACATAAGTGAAAATAAATAAATAAATAATTATAAATGAAGTGTTTGGTAGTTAAGTTTAGAATAGAAACAAATACATTAGTTAAATACATTAAGTTTAAAAATAGAACTAAATATTTCAAAGAAATGGTTATGTAAAGTTTTGAAATGAACTTAAGATAATTCTAGAATTGTGTATATATATATATACGATAACCATATGTATATGCAAAGAAATAAGTCAAAGCCAAGACAAAAAAAATACATACAAGATGTACAAAATAAAATAAAGAAATAGTATTGTAAACATGATAAGGAACAAGGCATTTAATGCCATCATCTCTAGCACAAGTGTTAATTCCTTTATTTCGACGACCTAAAACCCTATGACCTAACAGCTCTTAACGACTTAAGAGAGCTCACGACCTAAGGATGTCACGACCTAAGGATGTTACGACTTAAGGATATTGCGACCTAAGGATATCGCGACCTAAGGATGTTGCGACCTAACAGACTGCACGACCTAACTCTTGAAGCAACTCAGCGACCTACCGACCTAAGAGCTTAACGAGCTAAAGAGTTCATGACCTAAAAAGCCTGCCGATTTAACAAGCTACGACATAAGGAAGTGGACACTACAACTTACGAAGCCTCACGACCCAACAACTGGAAGTGGTTAACGACTTAGCGGGTTACGAGTTAAAAAGGTCTCTGACTTAACAGGATACGACTTACCGGTTTAAGAAAGATCTACGACTCAAGGGATCTGCGACTTAAGAGATGCCGCATTCAGTTGGGTCGTACACGGGTTAAGGACTTACCACGACTCAAGACTTGGCTTAAGTCGTCTACGACTCAAGACTTAGCTTAAGTCGTCCGCGACTCAAGACTTAGCTTAAGTCGTCCACGATCTAAAGCTACGAAGCTAAAATCCAATGCCTGGACACCTATGCCGCTGGGCTTACACTGTTAACTGCTAAGTCGGCCGCGACTCATGGCTTGCTATAAGTCGACTGCGACTTAGGACTTGAAGCATAAAACCAGAGAAGGAAGTGTTGAAACTGATGAGCCGGCTGTGACCTATCATAAGTCGGCCGCGACTTATACTAAGTCGGCTACGACTTAGGACTTGGGAAAATTCTCTGACCAGACTCAACTCTATAAATACACCACCATCTCCAACAAGGAGGGGACTTTTGGCCATTCATTTCTTCAAGCGCCGTTACTTTGTCGAATTCTCCTCTCATTCAACAATCAAAGATCTTCAAGCATTCAAGACACTACAACAAACTTCGAGAGGAATTCCTTACATCCAACATGGATTCATCGAGTTTCATCATTGAAGATTGAGCTAGTAGTCAAGAGTGCTTTCGTGATCAAATTGTATTGTATTTTGAAGGATATTGTATCAAATTGTAACCGAATCAGCAATAAAAGACTATAAAGTGGACGTAGGCTCAATTACGGGCCGAACCACTATAAATCTATTGTTCATTTACTGCTTTTCTGCTATTTTCAGCTTATATTCTGTTTCCGTACCAACGGGTGGTGCTTTCACAATTCTATTACACACACCGGGTGTTAGCGTTCACTTTTTAACGTTAACATTTTGGTGCTTTCATTGAGAGTTGAACTCAATCCACTCGGGATCAACAACGTCCTACCCATCAATCCGATTCTCTCAGCAACACTACAGTGCAAGATTCAGAAAAGCTTGTCATTAATGTTGTCACAGGAGGTCCACACCCAGCAGGCAGAAGTTGGGACGACTGCTAATTGTCCACAAAACTGCAACTGGGGCATCTTTCACTTTCTCTGGCATATAAATCCGAAGCCGCGAATCTAGTGCAAATGGAAAATCAGTCCGGAGATTCTGAAACAATAATAACTAGCATCCATTTTTTACTTAACAGCATTGCTTGAATTTGTAAAAATGATAATGGATGTGTGACTTCTGCATTGTAAACCGCTGAGAAATCAGTGTGACTGAATAATGAAAAACTATGAATTCTTTGTTTTCTATTACGAAATGCCTGTTATATTTCGATGTGTAAATACTCTAAATGTATTGCTAAAATGTCGATCTAATATTGCAGGTCATTAAAGCAAAGCTCACCCGTCGCAAAGCTAAGTGAGCCCTACAAATCACTTATTAAGCAAATACCAAGCAACCAAAAATTCCATATTCAAATCCCATATAAGAAGAACTTCACATAAAAAGTTGGCAACTCCACTGAGGCGAACCTTCGTTAAGTGGTTGTGACTGTCAATACGAACAGACATCCAACTAGGTAACTTGCGTTAGTCCTGAGAAGTTGTCCAACAGTGAAGTCCACTTCTTCGGATAAGACAATTTACTTGCAAAGGAAGGCGCGCTTGGAAACAATAATAAAGGGTAGCTGATTAGCAAATGATGAGGAAACATGGGCCATCAAACATAGAAGCAGCCAAAAGGAGGTATGCCACTCAATAAAAAGGGCCAGTTGAACCACCGAAGGGACACCTTCCCAAGCAGAAGGAAAAGGGCCCTTGCTAACTTATCGTGATGCATCCGATCAGGCAGCTTGCGTCCGTCCCGTGGATCTACTCGCCCCTGAGAAACAACCTTCCTGGCACACCAACCAACCAATGCTCCTTCCCAAAGGTCAACAAAGCCCTCTAACGAGGCACGCCAGTAAACGAAAGTGCTTCTCTCAATAAAAAGATTGGTGGAACCACCGGAGGGGCACCTTCCCACGCTGAAGGAACAGGGCCCTTGATAGTTAATTGCGATCGTTTGTGCAAACGAACATCCAATCAAGCAACTTGCGTCCGCCCCGTGGATCCATTCAACCATGAGAAAGTAACTTCCAGACAATCACAAGACCTCTTCAGAGGCAAAAGCCCTTTTCGGAGGCACATTTCACCCGTGTAGAAGTGCAAAATGCTCCTCTTCTGAAGCCCACTTCACCAGTGATGAAATGCTAAAAAGCCCTTTTCGGAGGCACATTTCACCCGTGTAGAAGTGCAAAATGCTTCTCTTCGGAGACCCACTTCACCAGTGATGAAATGCTAAAAAGCCCTTTTTAAAGGCACATTTCACCCGTGTAGAAGTGCAAAATGCTTCTCTTCGGAGACCCACTTCACCAGAGCTGAAATGCCAAAATTGCTTCTCTTCGGAGACCAAAATTGCTTCTCTTCGGAGACCAAAATTGCTTCTCTTCGGAGACCAAAATTGCTTCTCTTCAGAGACCAAAAGACCTCTTCAGAGGCGTACTTCACCTTGCTTGAAGTACCAAAAATAAACCCTTTACCGGGGCACAAAATCAAAACCTTCTTCAGAAACTCATTTCACTTTTAAACAAAAAAAAGTGATCATTCCCAAAAGTTGAAGTGTTCTTCAGGAAGAAAGAAAAGGTAAAAACTTCTCTGAAGACGAGATATACTCTATTAAAAATAGAATGATTCTTCCCTTAAAAATGGAGTAGTTATTCTCTGAAGTAAGAGTATCAGTCTTGAAGAAGCTAGAAATGTTGCAATGCACTTGCGGTATGGGGGCAACACTATACAATTCAGTTACATGAATAAAGTAATATGCAAGCAACATACCGCGAGTTCATTACAATATCATGAAAAATAGATGTGGAATAAATGCATTCTCAAAAAACAGACAAAAAGTTTGTTCAAACAAAAAAAAAGAATCATTTGTTCTACACTAAAAAGGAGAAAAAGATGCATTCTCACATACACAAGAATTTGTACAAGTAAAATAGCTATTTTATTCAATACTATGGAAACTTTTTACATTGTGTAGATTACAAAAAGGAGCGGAGACCGGTATCCGCACAATCTCCGGTCAATACATGCAAAAAGCAGAAAAGGCAAAATCAAACTCATTTCTCCTTCTTCCCACTCTTAGAGCCTTTACCCGGCCTGGTAATTAGTTTCGGAGACCGTATCGGAGAAGAAGGAGAAAGAGACTCAGTCGGATCGAGTTCTGCTTCATCTCCAGCAGCAGAAGAACTTTTCTTTCCTTTCTTCGAAACCACACGTTTCCCCTTCTTCTTGGATGAAGACTCACTCCCCGGAGTAAGAAATGTAGAAAGCTTTGTGTCGTAGTCAAAAGACTGCTCCGGGGTCTTCTCACTATCTTCCAGATCTTCTGCTTTCTGCTCCTCGGAAGCAGGTGGTTCGTCCAAGCCTTGAAGGGCTGCTATCTGTTCTTCCTGTGAGCCTGGTTGAGAAGCTGGAAGAGGAGTAACTTGAGAAGGAGGAGGAACGACAGCTGAAGAAGGAAAAATTGGTGCAGTTTTCGGCGCGCCCGCTGCATAATAAAAGAAATTAAAATCAGTATTCTCCGAGAAAAAAGAAGACAGTGGATCGTCAAAGCTTAAGTAATAAGTAAGAAGTTCGTCGAACTCGGTTAAGTCGAATAAGCGATTCACTGAATTCGTCTCGTCAAAGTTACCTGGAGAAGTCAGTTTGGCGGGATCAATCTCAAATTCCCGAGCCTGAAAGTCCTTCATTGCCTCTTCCTCTGTAGAAGTGGTCACAGTTTCTTTGTCAACTTTAGCGGGAGGCGTGGAGTGAGAACTAGAGCCAGTAATATCCGCGTGAGCTGAAGCCGAAGTATAAGCAGGAGCAATAGGAAGTATTTCTCTCTCAGGAAGCTTCTCTCCCGTCACCTCGGCCCGCACTCGGGTAAGCTGCTCTTTTCCTTTGGCAAGGGCAGCGCGGGCGCTCTCATCTAAGTAGGTAGCTTGAAGATCTGCTTCAGCATAACCGGCACCGCCGAACATGTCAATGATTGCCTCCCATACTTCCGCTAAGGTGACTTCATATTCTGGTCCCAAAAATGAAAGGCTCCCACGCCCCAAGACGCAATGCATATAAAAGTCGAATAAAGTCGCATCAATGGTGGCTTTGGTTGCTTTATGGGATTCTTCGGCCGCAGCCTTACCAGAGAGAGCTTCATCACGCTCTCTTTCAGCCTTCAATAACTGAGACTGTAGCCTCGCATTTTCTAAGTCTCGAGAGCTGATTTTCTCCTGAAGTTGAGCAGCGTCATCACGATATTTTCTAGTAACATGCTATTCTGCTTCAAGTTTCACTTCAGTATCTCGCTGAGCAACATGGGCGTCTCGAACTTGTTTTTGGAGCATTTCTTCTTTTTAAGAATAAGAAGTGGAAGAAGTAGCAAGCTCATTTTTGAGTCTTTAAACTTCAGCTTCGAGCTTCCCATAACCATCACTGATGCATTTCATTTCAGCATCGTGCTGCTTGCAGACTTTATCCCATTCAGATTTATCGTTTTCCATGGTCAACATGGCCTCAAGGTTCATATGGTTGACCCTTTGAAGTTCATCAACCAGCTTCTGCCATCCAGACATTCTTTCAATATCAAGCTTAACAGCATCGACATTTCTCAGCATTGCCTACTTATCAATGGGAACCAAATCCAGGTCAAAACGGACTCCTCTTAGACACCAATTTGGAAATCGGCTCTGAAGTGTGGGAGGCCCGTCCCCGGCTTGATACTGAGGCCTATTAATAATTGCCTGGATGTCAGACTTCTTAAGGGCAGGAGAACCGGACGGTGTATTAGGAGGAATAGAAGCGGTAGTCTTTTCCGAGATATTAGACGTATCTTTCTCACCAAGTCTGATCCGTTTGCTGGAATCATCGGAAGTATGACTCTTCCCCTTGTCGTCGTAAGATTTCCTCTTGTAAGGATCGTCGCTTCTGCGGGAAGAGTCACGTCGCTCGTTCCTACTCCCAAAATGCTCTTCATCTTCTCTCCGACGACGTTCTTCATGAGCTCGCCTTTCGTGAGCCTTTCTGGTGGCCCTTTCCTCGTCAGTTTCCTTCGGGGCACCGATATAACTCCTAAAGTCATAAGCATCGCGGCTTCCGTGACGCTAGAATTTGTCAAAGTAAGAGCCACTTCGCCCCATTGTAGAACCTGAAATTGAAAAAGAAATGCAAGTTTCAGAAATTTTTAAACTAAAGGAGCTAAGTGCATATAAGTGCCAAAATCCTAAGTGTGTGTGGCGTGTGGGCTATGCGCGTCGAACTACAAACCACTTTTTTGTGTGGGAATGGTGACGGCTTGTATAGAAGGCGTTGTGGTTTGTTGCAAAGAAGAAGTTGCTTCGATGACAGAAGAGATTGCTTTTGAGACGTCATCTTTAAAGAGCTCCTGAGAGGTTATCATGATATCGCTCAAACTGTCAAAAGTATCGTCGCCATGATGAACGGGAAAATTATCTTTTTCGACTTCTGCCTCAGTCGTCTTTTCAGAAACGTAAAGATTTTCCTCTTCTTCAATAACCGGGGCAAGCACTAATTTACTGGACGACCCTGCAATGTCAGTAGGAGTAGAACACTTTACCAATGAAGTCTCAATGGTAAGTTCTTTCAGTGAAAGTTCTTTAGTAGGAGCGGGGGCATCTGACTCCTCAGCTGGAGAATCAGGGACTTCATGTGGCTGAGTGGAGCGGGAAGGATGTAAGAGTCCAAATTCGTGGAGGAACTCATCTTTCAATAGAAACTGAACACTCCTCTCCTCAACCGGCACTGCCATAAGTCTCTCGAAGGTAGTTTTATGACGAGGTTCCCTAGAGGGGGGAGGGAGCGCTGAAAAAGTAGGAAAAATAAGTTAACACTTGACAATTTGGACTTCGAAGAATTTAGAAAACACAGGGAAAAGATAGATGGTCGTACTTCCCACTCTCCAGATGGCATAAAATCCCGGGGGACAGCGAACAAAGAAAAACTGGCTCAGGAACCCAGGAACGCTTTCGGGAAGACCAATAATCAGTTTACGGTTCCTGGCACTCCTTACAACTGTGATAGAGGGATGGTCTTTGTTCTTTGCAAATGAGCACAGGAAGCGAATTTCTCCAAAACTGGGAAAACGGTCCAGCGTTCTCCTAAATAGCACACACAATCCCAACAGGATGGCGTAGCCATTAGGATGTAGTTGAAAAGGGGAAATAGATAATCGGAGGAGAAGTTCTCGAAGACAGTCATTAAACGGGGGGATAGCTCCATTCAAACACATTTGGCGGTTAACTGCGACAAAGCCTTGGGGCGGCCTATCAGCAGTATCATTTATTCCAGGGAACAAAGCATCAGCTTCGGCAATGCCAAATTGGATCCATAATTGACGGAAAATTTTATGGCTCAGAGTGGTAGAAGTCCTTTCTGGAGGATCATTCAATGGAGTAGCAATTGGAAAAGCTTCTCCAGCTAGTTCCAAGTCTTCTTGTTGAGACGCCATTCTACACAATCAACTGGATGATCAAATATTAAGGTGCACGTTTCCTAAAAGTGTGAAGTGTTGTGTAAAACTAGTGAAATAACAAGTAAACATAACTGGAATCAAATTGATTGGTTTTTGTCAAATAAAGAATTCCGGGACTTGTTATTATAAGTACAAGTACAGTGTTGATGCATACAAGTTAGCTTTAATTGATTGTTTAGGCTTTACTTTAATGCTTCATCTGAACTTATCAATTCACAACATTTCATACATATAAGTTCATTTGAGTTGCTTATTTCTTATTGGCTAATCTATCGTTCGATGTGGACAGTCAATGACAGTATATTCGTCCCTCTTTTCTGCAAGTGTTATGTTTAGCAGGTTATTAGCATTATAGTCAAGACAATCTGAAAGGAAGTACAACAAAGTCCAAAACAGTTCAAACAATTCAAAGTTCAGTCATGTTCTGCTGAAATTCCCAAGTGTTAGGTCGCTCGCGACTTAGCATATCTCGGAGCTTTTTTTTTAGGTCGTACAGTGCAGGTTGGGAGGTTTAAGGCGATTTAAATCAAGTCCTAACTCGGCCGCGACTTAAAGCTTATGTCGCAAGAATTAGGTCGTACAACTGTTAAGTCGTCATGTTCAAAGTACAGTTGTCCAAAGGTTCAAGTCTTAGGTCGCTCACGACCTGGCATAGGTCGGTCAAATGTCTTAGGTCGTAAGTCATATGTCGCGAAAGGCTCGGCACAAAATTCTTAAGTCGTACAAATCTGCTAAGTCGCCAAACTTTCCCTCCACGAAATCTCTTAATGGACCCGGTAACCCGGTACTACCATTACAAAGAGAACGATCATCCTTTTCTTGAATTTGATTCATCTCCGCATACCACCAGATCGCCCAGCAAATCAGTTGCAAATCCCTCCGATCCATTATGAACATTACCATACATAAATCATATAAACATATCAAACCACGATCGGAAGTCGATTGTAGTAATCATTCAAAAAATAAAACACGAATGCATGGAATCGAATTTGGGTCGGAAAACATGAACTCATGGTTGGGCGGCGATTATGGTAGGACAGAGATTGAACTCACTTACGTAGTCTGTTGGAAAGGATGAATCGTCAATTAAACAAGTTGAATTCGCCTTCGAAAGATTGAGAATTCGTTAATGGTAGTGAAAATTCAGAACATTAAGGTGGGGAGGAAGGAGCGACTTAACAGTTTATATAGGGCTGAGAGAGGAAGGCGAATAGGCAGGTTTTAGGTCGCCTGCGAGCTAACGAAAGTAAGTCGAAGCACACGACCTATGGCATAGGCGTGTACTTCGAGGGGCAAATGTTAATTCCTTTATTTCGGCGACCTAAAACCCTATGACCTAACAGCTCTTAACGACTTAAGAGAGCTCACGACCTAAGGATGTCACGACCTAAGGATGTTACGACTTAAGGATATTGCGACCTAAGGATATCGCGACCTAAGGATGTTGCGACCTAACAGACTGCACGACCTAACTCTTGAAGCAACTCAGCGACCTACCGACCTAAGAGCTTAATGAGCTAAAGAGTTCAGGACCTAAAAAGCCTGCCGATTTAACAAGCTGCGACATAAGGAAGTGGACACTACAACTTACGAAGCCTCACGACCCAACAACTGGAAGTGGTTAACGACTTAGCGGGTTACGAGTTAAAAAGGTCTCCAACTTAACAGGATACGACTTACCGGTTTAAGAAAGATCTACGACTCAAGGGATCTACGACTTAAGAGATGCCGCATTCAGTTGGGTCGTACACGGGTTAAGGACTTACCACGACTCAAGACTTGGCTTAAGTCGTCCGCGACTCAAGACTTAGCTTAAGTCGTCCGCGACTCAAGACTTAGCTTAAGTCGTCCACGATCTAAAGCTACGAAGCTAAAATCCAATGCCTGGACACCTATGCCGCTGGGCTTACACTGTTAACTACTAAGTCGGCCGCGACTCATGGCTTGCTATAAGTCGACTGTGACTTAGGACTTGAAGTGTAACGACCCGCCATTTTGGACCATTCGCATCCGTTATAAGTGTATAGGTAGACACACATGCCGGAGCTGAATTGCTCAAAATACCGCGTTGTTAATTTAAAGTTGGCAAAACTAAACATATACAGTAAATAAATAATCACAGATCACAGACACAGAGTAATAAGTGCAGCGGAAATAAAAGAGATAGTAGTTCATGAAGCTACTGTATGAATATATAAAATACATCAGAGTTTACAACAGAAGAGTAATACGATACATCAGAGTTAAACCAGATACAACGGAAGAGTAATATGGTACATCAGATACAAGTCAGAATACATCATTGGAATCATCGAATATCTGAAAGCTAGATAGATAGCTGGATCTTCAAGCAAAGCTCCAACTCCAAAGGTGAGTCTCGAATACTGGTACACTCAGTCTGACTCGAGCGTAAAGCAAAAACACAAGACACTCGAGTCAGGATTAACATTCTTATATTAATAAATCCAACTCAAGTGAAATAGCAATTGAAATACAAGTAACTCAAAGGATGTTTGGAATAACCATCCTTTAAGGATCCGTTAAACTATCTACTAGGTAGTAATGTACGCTAAGTAGATAATGTCTATCAGTAATATAAGAAGATATCAAAATAGCGTTAAGTCATGGCCCATTCCACCCTTAACACAATTTTATTCCCAAAAGCATATACAAGACCGTAGTTTCCCCAAAACCGGAATTCACCAGAGGGCAATCCATATACTAAAGGTACAAATCAAAATCGTAGTGGTCGCGTATAAATGGAATACAAGTATGACAAGGCACATGAGGCAATACCCAAGGTAGTGATACTACCGTTCGCCTGATCCGGACTGGTGAGAACGCAACGCCGCAGCGCCCGCAACACCGTGAAACAACACTCCCAAAATCAAGGGTGCACCAATCGACAACAAGTATAAGTAGTTCGAAGAAGTGTGTCCACTTGAGGTAGCTAATCCTCCATTGGCCCGGCACAGCTCCTGTTTTAGTCATTTCCAATTTGACACAAGTGTCAAGGCTATCCATTATCGTTCTCTTTCTTCAGTCATCACGAACATCATCCAACCACTTCATTCTGGATCACCACTCCGCGTATAGTTATTAAAGTGGTTTTCGGTTTAGATAGAGAGTATATCCATAACCGAATTCCGGTCTCTTTAATAACCTTCGAAATTATTTCACCGATTGGTCGTTTAATATATTTCAAAATCAAATCAAATTCAATTTCAAATTCAATTCGTAAATCAACATTTCATTTGTCTTTCAAAACCAATTTCCATACTTTACGTTTCAAAACTTTCAAATTTACCGTTTCCAAATCTTATAGTTCAATTTCAACCTTTATTCAAAACAATTCAAATATTGATTCAAGTTCGTACAAAAGTTTCATTTCGAAATCATTTAAATCAATTTAGTTTTAACATTCAAATCAATTTTCATTCATTTATCGATTTCATTCAATATCGTTAAATTAATTTATCTTTCAAAACAATTTCTATTAAACTTCCAAATCATTAAATCAATTTCTTAAGTTCAACTTCATTAGATCAAAACTTACAATTTTGAATTAAATTCAATTCGTCAAATCAATTCTTCCAATTACAAATCTTACATTAATTCCAAAAATATCACATTTTCATTTCTTGTTAAAGAAATTCCATTTCACTTATTTACTTTCTTAAATAATTTTCCAAAAACCTTACTTAATCAAGAAAACTCAATTTCAATTATTTACGAAGTAAAATTCACTTATTCAAAAGTTCAATTTTCTTATTAAAGAATTTCAATTCAATTTAATCATTAAATAATTTAATCTTATTTAAGTATTAAATAATTCAAAACTTAATTATTAAATAATTTCAAAGTTTAATAATTTTAAACTTAAATATAATTTCAACCTTAATTATTAAATCATTTCAAAGTTTAATAATTTCAAACTCAATTCAATTATTTCTTAAATTAAACAACATTCTTCCATCAATTACATTTTTAATATTTTGTTTCAGATTACTAAATATTAACATTTTCCTTCCATTAAAAATTCAAATTTCAACTTCTTTTCAAAACCATATTATTTATTCACATAAAATCTTCATTTTATTTTTAAATCAAATTATTGACCAATCGGGTTTTATTTAATTCTCTATCCAAGGTCAAAGTTCAATTTGGGTATTTATCATTTCAACCCGATTCCAATTCAATTCAAAATCAAAACATACAAAGGGAACTTGCAGTGTGATAACTGGGATGGTGTCAAAGTAAATAAACAAGCAATAACAACAATCAATATCAATCCAATAATCAATTCAAATAATCTCGAAATAACCGTATTAATTCGCATTGTTATTTGTGCGAATTAATATGATTATTTCTAGAATCTACACTATCATTTCATGTAGATTAAAGATTATCACATTTTGGTTTTCACTTGTCATTCAATTTCAATTTTTACACTACAATAATTAATCCAATATTCGTTCAACGGTTCAAAGTGTAATTATCACTATTCTACATGTCAATTAATTTAACAATTAAAAGGGGTCACATTCAAGTAATCAAATTCAACATATATGACGATTTAAATTTCAATTATCCTACGTCAAATTTACTTGCATAATATTTATCACTTTATACATTTAAATTTAACATCTAATATAAACAATCAAACAATCAATATCAACCAAACTGAATTATCATTGTATAAATAACAAATAGTGGTGTCAGATGTCACAGGTGAACTGATACAGGTAATAACAGTGTAAATAACTAACATCAGCATATTTCAATTGTCGTTTCAATTGAAATCAAATTTAAATAAATAAAAGAACGTTAATCGTGAGTGAGTGCTCACCTTTCGAGGCTAGAGAATTATAGACAATGGAATGAGTTACGGATCCAGGCACAAATTTCGAAGCCAAGCACGATGGACTCGAATTTGACGTACAAGCTGACAGATAGGAATTGACGAAAATCAAATTAGAATTGGATCGATGAAGATAATTGATATATAGGTGAACTTATATAAAACTATATATATAGTCGTATTCAAATATATACTAAATTTAATATATAGGTCTATTTATACATTTCAAAATCATTGTTTTAAAATAAAACACACGTATTAAAATAAACATCTACATGGTATATTTTAAATAAATACATATATACTTATAAAATGCAAATTCTTCACGTATTTCATGTGTGTTCAATTTAAAATATCTATATATTTATATATATTTCCAAAATCAATTTAAACAATTTATTTAAATCCCTATCTCACGCACATGAACAGCTGTAAAGCAACACTTCAAAGTTTTCAAATATATACTTTACCCACATTATATACGTTATCTTTTATATATATTATAAACATTTCAAAGTCAATGTAAATTATAGTACAGCATACACTACTTATATAAACACCACATATCCCTTTATATATAAGAACGTACGAAAGACTAAACAAATATATATCATATATAACTCAACACACATGAACTAAATATATATAAAATCTATATATGTAAACTCTCGTGACAAATAATATGGCTTATATAATAGTCAGATATCATATACTTATACCTCAATATACATATTCTGTAACATTATAACTTTATATAAAATCTTAAATCTGCAACAACTGATCACATAGGTTTTCATAAAATTTTAAAACCTTATATATATTGTACTATACATCAGCAACATATACCTATCTAGTTCAATAATGGACAAGCAGAACATATACATACGAGCCAGAAAAATGTAAATATGCTAACAGGCTAACACTTATAAACAAATATGTAGACTAATATAAATACTACTGTTATAAGTATTATAAACTAATATAATAATAAACTATACCTATATATATGTAAATAAATCATAACATATACCTTTGTATATATATATATGAGAAGGCGGCCAATCAATGGACAGGCGAAGAGGCGTCGGAGGAGAACAAATGCTCGGTGCTTGAGTTGCTGGCGAACTCGAGACGGGCAAGTGGTGAGGTGTCAAGATGGATGCGGGCTGCCATGGCAAGGGAGGTTCAAAGTTGATGAGACGAGATGTGCGTGGGCTGGTGAATACGACCGTGGCTAAGCAAGTGGAAGTCATGTGGTGGTGGCCGAACAAAAAAGGGAGGAGATGGTGGGTTCGAGAGGATGAAGTGGCGGTTTGGGCTCGTGCCTGTCGAGGTGGAAAAGGGGACTTGCGGCTGTGAGTGCGGAGGCGACGATCGGATCAAGGTGGCGGGGAACTGGGGAGGAATGATGACAGTCGGCATCGGTGTTCGAGTGAGGGTTGTCTAAGATGGGTAGTGGGCCGGTGGTGAACACTGGCAGAGGAAGGCAAAGCTTGAAGGTCGGAGGGAAGAGATGCGAGTGTTTCTCGGTATTAGTGATTTGAGCGTGGAGTGGTGGCTTGAAAGCGAATGAGTGGAAGGCGTAGGCGGAGGTGGAGTGATGTGTGGAGGCGAAATTGCAGGCTGTGGTTGGTCGACGGTGGTAGGGGAAGGCTTTCGGCCTGGAAGAGGTGGGCTGCGAGCACTCGGGCGGTTGTGGCAGTGGGTTGTTAGGCGTAGGGGGGAGGATGAGAGGAAGTTTGGAAGAGGAAATGAGAGAGAGGAAGGGAAAAAGAATAACGTGCTGTGGAAATGAAAAGGTGGGAGGATATGATAAGGTTGGCAAATACATTTCTGGGAAGTTGAAAGCTATAGGCCAGTAAGAAAGAATTGAAAGCTAATCTATTTCCAAGATGAATACAACGTGCCCAACAACTCCTTTTCTCAAAACCATTGGAAAAAGGAAAGTCACGCATACAAATTCAAAGAAATATTAAATGCAAATAGCCGTTAGTTCTGGACAGATAGGTAGATGAAAAGGTCAGATGGAAACCAAAAGTTTAAAACGTACACCGGTACGGTTAACGGTTCCACAAATTTCATCGCGCATCGGACATCAAAATTAATATTTGAATATACCGTAGCGATCAGCCCGACGAGACGATCAAAATGGTATACAGATATCAGTGGTACGATTGAATTATAAAAATTCGAATTTTTCTACTACGAAAAATGCAAGAAAAACACTGAAAAATAAGATCGACGGAGCCAAAGATGTCCGAATTTGGAAAAACGACAAACTGATATCTTGCTCAGAAGATGGTTTAGAATTTTTCTATGTAAAAATATTTAGGTTTCGGAAATACTTTATTTTCATCGCTTTTTAACTGATTAAATTGAAGTGAATTTACGTGTGAAATAAACTTTCGTACTTTCGGACGAAAATTTACCAGTTGCTATGTTTAATTAGACGCATTCCAAATATTAAATTTTTATTTCAAAATTTTATCGTTTAAAATTCCACAAAATTTTAACTAATTACGTTATTAAAACAGTTGAAATTTACGGGTCGTTACATGAAGCATAAAACCAGAGAAGGAAGTGTTGAAACTGATGAGCCGGCTGCGACCTATCATAAGTCGGCCGCGACTTATACTAAGTTGGCTACGACTTAGGACTTGGGAAATTTCTCTGCCCAGACTCAACTCTATAAATACACCACCATCTCCAACAAGGAGGGGACTTTTGGCCATTCATTTCTTCAAGCGCCGTTACTTTGTCGAATTCTCCTCTCATTCAACAATCAAAGATCTTCAAGCATTCAAGACACTACAACAAACTTCGAGAGGAATTCCTTACATCCAACACGGATTCATCGAGTTTCATCATCGAAGATTGAGCTAGTAGTCAAGAGTGCTTTCGTGATCAAATTGTATTGTATTTTGAAGGATATTGTATCAAATTGTAACCGAATCAGCAATAAAAGACTATAAAGTGGACGTAGGCTCAATTACGGGCCGAACCACTATAAATCTGTTGTTCATTTACTGCTTTTCTGCTATTTTCAGCTTATATTCTGTTCCCGTACCAACGGGTGGTGCTTTCACAATTCTATTACACACACCGGGTGTTAGCGTTCACTTTTTAACGTTAACAACAAAGAAATATCATATAAGCCTCCTTATGAAGAAAAACTCTGACCCAAACTATTAAAACCTTGTACCAGCATTTACTTAGCCTCTACATACTTGTTTTCTATATATCAAGCTTCTTTTCATTTTCGTTCATCTAAAAGCAAGAAAACAAACCTAAAAAGCAAAATGATATCAAACCCTGTAACTATTCTCAAATCTCAGATCAAAATTCAAGCCCTGTAATCAAAAGCCAAACCTGTAATTCATTTCTAAACAAAGGAAACTCAGCCAGTAACCTTCTCAAAATACAAATCTGTAACCATTTTTATATCTCAAGCCTATAACCTCCTCAAAGCATTTTCAAAGATTCATCTTCAAAGTGCAACCTGAAATCAAAGTCTCAAAGCATTTCCTTCAACAATGCACAAAGTTTCCAGTTTTAGCAATCCAGTTTTAAATCTCTCTGCATTTTTCTAAGGTGAGCAAACTTTTTAATCTAAAAGTTAAGTAGGTAAATAAAGGTTTCTATGAAATCTCTATGATAATGATGCCTACATGTGTATGAATAAGTGTAGAATTCTGATATATGATTGTATTCATGTGTACATGTCTGTTATATTCATGTTCTTCTCTGTTTTATGTTACAGAGTTTAAATTTAATTCAAATTCCACTTTCTTCTCCTCTGATCTATGATAGGCCTTAGTTTCAAACAAATTTTGTTTGTTTAAGCTTGAACTTGGATCTAGAAATAGTTTAAACATGTTTATATTTATATAGTGTCTGGAAATCAAGATTTACAGTAAAAATCTTATAACATGTAAAAATCAATCATCTTAATTTACTATTTTAAGATTATAACTTGAATCCATTTTAAAGGTTAGGATTTTTAAGACAAAAATCATGATTTTTAGTTTGGAATACTGTGAGAAATTCTTGGTTAACCAGAAAATGGTTTTTGAGGTTTATCTGGTGATCAATGTACTCGGGGAGGTCAGAGCTTCGACTGGAGGAAGTCAGGGTGTAGGAGAGCTCGGCAAAAATACCATGGTGATTTATCATTGGTCGAGATGGCTAGGAATTGATGAAGTAGGGTTTTGGCATCGAAGTGGGTAGGCAGTGTTATCGAGGCATTGGTGACAGCCATGAGGAATCGGAGTGGATCGCG
This sequence comes from Allium fistulosum, assembly GCA_030737815.1. Taxonomy (NCBI): domain Eukaryota; kingdom Viridiplantae; phylum Streptophyta; class Magnoliopsida; order Asparagales; family Amaryllidaceae; genus Allium; species Allium fistulosum. The sequence goes on from CM060903.1 coordinate 1,435,850,867, forward strand.
TGGGTGGGAAAAGGGTCGTCGGAGTGTAGCGTGGCTTTGGGTGGATCGGCGGGTGATTCTGAGGTCGGAGGCGACGACGATGGGTGGTTTCAGATCGATGTTTGGGTTCTAGTTTTTGATCAAATGTCTTGTTTAGATTTTCTGTCGAATTCGACCAATCTGGGTGGTCGGAACACTAGGGTAGATTGTCGTCGACCGGCGATGGTCGTCGACAAGGAGTCGGTGGCGTTCCGATGGCCGTGCACGTGCACGTGCACGTTTGGTTTGTCTGGTTTTTGTGCTGTGAGTTTGGGTTTGGGTAAAATGGAAGAGGACTCGGGTTGTTGGTCGGAGCGATCGCGTATGTGACTCGAAGAAGTGAGTGGGTACGAGAGGGACTCGGGTAAGACTCGGGGAAGTTTATGGGTTAGGCTCGGCAAAATGTTTTGGTGAAGACTGGTTTTAAGGGTTTAAAGTAAACAATGTACAGGTTTTTAAAATTTGAATTAAAATTCAATACAAAGTTTTAAAGGAAACCTGTAACAATTTTAAAGCAAGAAATCAAAGTTTTAAAATGTTTAACAAGTTTTCAAAGTTTAAGGCAAATTAAAACAAGTTTTCCAAATTAAAATTATTTCAAAACAAAGTGTTTAAAAGTTTCAAAGTTATTTGTTTTCAAAAGTAAAACGTTTAACCAAGTTTTAAATATATTTAAGGAAATAAGTTTTAAAGAGATATTATAATTAAGTTTTCAAGAATAACTATTTGTTAAATTCTTTTAAACAAGTTTGAACAAGTTTTTCAAAGGTTTTAAATAATTAAAATTTAATGTTTAAGATGTTTGTTTAAAAGGAAATTATATACTTTCAATTATATAATTGATTGCAAAATGTTTTCTAATGGAAGTTTAATGATGCAATTAAGTATTAAATAAAGATAAAGAATTTACCTTTAAATTCTTTAAGTTGTGATTAGTTAAGAATAATTAATTAGTGAAATTAATTAAAAGGTTAATCACTTAATAAAGTTAAGTGGTGTAATTAATTAATGTTAAAAATCAAAAGAGTAATTACTAAAGGTAATTAATTTAGAGGGTAATTACTTAATGAAAGTAATTAAGAGATAAGTTAATTACTGAATGTGATTAATTGAGAATCAATTAATGATGAGATTAATTAAAGATAATTACTTAGAGTAAGTAATTAGTGGGTAGTTAATAATGGAACATTAACTAGTGATTAAGAAGTGATTAATTAAGGTAATTAAATTAAGTTAATTAATTAATGTAATTAATTAAGTAAATTACTTAGTGTAAGTAATTAATTTGTAATTACTAAATGTAATTAATTAAAGAGGATAATTTCTTTATGGAAGAAATTAAGGAGTAATTACTTAGTGAAATTAATTATTTAATTAAAGGCTTAATTAATTAAAGGTAAGTGATTATAAGTTGATTAATTAATAAAATTAATTAATTAATGTAATTAATTATAATATAGTTAATTAATGAGATTAATTAAAGATTAATCAATGTGAATGGTTTAAGGATAATTAATTTCTATAATTAATTAAAGGCTAATTACTTAAGGTAATTAAGAATAACTAATCAGGATGATTAATTAAGATGGATAATTAGAGGATGATCAATTAATTGATTTGTAATTAATTAATGATTAAGCAAGCAAGATTTATGTGATGAAAGTAATTAATTTATTTTATTTTAAATTAATTAGAAATGGAAGTAATTAATTTAATTCACTTTAAATTAATTATAGATGGTGATTAATAAATCATTGCTTATGGATGTTGAATGATATTGATTGCCTTGAATGGTTTGAGATCTCAGATATGAGATAAGTAATGCTGTTTGATATGGATGCTTTGGTTGAAGTATGATGATAAATGTGAATTATCTAATTGTGATGATAATGTAGATTATCTATTGTGATATTGTGAATTATCTATCTGTGGGTATATGGATAATAAAAATTGAATTGTTTTAACTTTAAAACAACTTGGACCTAAAAGATGGCGATTTGGATTTCGATGAGACCGGGATCGGGTTTCCAGATTTGGATATCTGAAAACCACATCGATCCAAATTAACGATAGGTCGTGAATCTCAAGTGAAGATGAAGATTTAGAGTGCAAGGGTTATTGTCGTTAACTCTGAGGGCGATTCCAAAATGAGTGTAACGAGATAATGCCTTCGGTTTCGTCCAAACCCGGAACGAACTTGTATGGATTGAATGCTTTCAGCACATCGTCAGGTGGACGATGAGCATTCTAAGTGATGTGTTCTGATAAGGTAAATCGTAGCCTCAAGCCTCATCAACCGGGAATGGCTAAAACATGGGAGGTGCAGCAAGGTTAAGTGGGTCATACCCAAGTAGGATAAGATTTCCCCTGTCTAGAGTCCCTTTTTATTCGGCTGTGTGGCGGTTGCTAGCTACAACCGCGGGGTTGTCTTATTCGGGACTGTCCAGTAAGGGATGGTTCCGGCTTTGTGTTGCAGGGGATTGGGAGTAATCCTCGGTACGGTGATCTAGGCCACGTACTGTGACGGGCGGTACCCCAGTAGCCCTGCCATTGTATGGAATCCAAACTCCAATAAGCACCGTACGATTTAGTTGTGCCCAACTATGTTGGAACGTGAGATGTAAGCATTCCAGCTATTTCTGTATTTTACTTGAAAAGCCTAGACCCTATTATAATATAACTGGATTTCCTATCAAATGTTTGGTTAGGGTAAGGTAAAAACTTACCCATGTTTATGTGTGGGGAGTCTTACGTATTACCTTTGTTTTCAAAAGGTTTTTAAAGATAAGCAACTTTAACCGTTTACTCATACCAGACCCATGTCTGACCCGGAGTTTAAATCTGTTTTTCTTAAACTCTCGGGTACTCAAATTTTTACGAGTAGCCAAGGGATTCAGATTAGCTTTGACAAATTCTGGAGGAGCAATGGAGCAGGAGGCTTCAGCGTATAGATATATATTGGTTCCGCTGTGTACTGTTTATCTGTATTTCCACTGTGTTGTATCTCTGTGATGTTTTGAGTTGTAATAACTAGACAGGTGTTTATAACTGTCTAGTTTGTGTTTGAATAAGTTGTGTAACTCTGATAGATGTTGTATACTATGTAATATCTTATGTAATTAATATAATTTATTCGTTCCGCTGTGAGATTCTGATGTTGTTTGGTTCTTTCTTCTCTATCTTTTCTCTTTTCTATCCCTTTTCTTTCTTATTGATGATGCGTCTTTCTGTGTATAGAAGGGTGGGTCGTCACAGTTGGTATCAGAGCGCTAGGTTGAGCGAATACCTAGGCTTTTGAGTGATTTCTTTCTTGAGAGAGCGTATTTGTAATTTTGATATATTTATTTCTACCTATTTATTGGGTTACCTGTTCTGGTTTTCCAATATAATTTATAAAGGTAGATAGGGTAGTGGTGTGTGTAACATGACTACCAATGGTTGGAGTTTGAATGTTTGAGGTTGGAAGTGTATCTGTCGAGACTGTAGACCTAATACCGTCTCGAGTGAGCTTTGCAGTGATGGAGGATTTCATTGATCTCTGAAGGAAACCTGTTTAGGTTCGGAGTCCAGCATTTAAGTGTAAGATGATCGCGCTCGAGTGAGCGGATTTTCGAGAGTTTGGATCTGTCGGTTGGGCAGAAGCAAGTCATGATATCTTGATACCTCAGGATGTAGTAGCTGTGTGATGAGACACAGTGACTATGGATGTCTCCGAAGGTGTTTCTTTGGAACAAGTTAAGGAAGTGTGTTTGCTTCGGTGTTGTGGCTGTGTTCAGCAGGGTGTTTCTGTTTGGTTTGTGGTCCGAGTTCTTGAAGAGCTTTGGATTAGGAAGTCTTTGGGCATCTGGGTCAGCAATGTAGCTCGGAGTGATCTATGTGCCGTCAAGGAAGTCTTTTGGCTTGGCAGTTTTCTTGAGGTAATTTCAGAAGCAGCAGAGAGGTTCCATTTCTTCGATGGATTGGCTAGTTAAGCATAGGCTGTTCTGTTTGGTAAAGAGAGAATAGTTTTCCTTTGGAATTAGGCTGGATTGATCGCAAAAGTGACTTGCAATAGTTTGAGTGTTCTCTTGTGTTTTCTGAGATTTTTCCAGATGTCTTCAGGAAGTCGGAGTTTTTTCCGCATCTGGAGATTGAGTTTGGTATCGACTGGATTCTAGAAGTGGTACCGATGGTTCAACTTAGTAGTAGGATGGTTTCTGGAGAGAGAGTTTGGTGAAGCAGCTCAGGTTTTGGAGGAACTTCTGAGTTTTATTTTTGGATCCGTTGACCATATTTTTGGAATGTGTTATACGGTCTGTGCTTGTGTCCATCATCAGCATTTTCATCTGTTCAGTCAGAGTTGCGCAGTGGAAGCAAGGTGGCAGCTGTTCTAGAGTGGAAGCAACCGGAAGTTGCAGTGTTTTAGGATTACAGAATTTCTACAGAAAATTTTTCTGGATTTGAGGCCAGATTGGCAAGTGTTTTTGTTTTGTCTATTCTGGATAAGAGAAGTAAGTTGTAATCTACTGAGGATGGTGGAGTAGAGTTGTATTCTGGATTTTGGGTAAATCTGGAGAGGATCTTTTTGTTGAGTTATTTTGATCCAGTTTGTTTATAAAAGCATCAACGAAGATTGAGTTGGTCAGGAAATGATGTAGGCAGTCCAGGATCGTCAAAGGAGTTCTGTGGATAAGAAACGGAGGAATTTGTAATTCGAAGTTGGAGACTTCGTTGTTGTTGAGATTTTCTCTGGTAAAGGGAGCAATAAGATTGGGTAAGACTGTGAGGTTAGCTCCGGAGTATAGCTCCGGAGTATATTGGATCTTTCTGTATTCTTGTAAGGATAAGTGTTTTGGATTACAGGAGTGAATTACCAATTTGGAAGACTGGGATTCAATGTATTTCACGTATCTCTGAGGGAATACGTGTATGATCCATCTCTGATTTTGGAACCAGTAGTTCAGAAGGGTTTGGTTGTTGATCAGGTCTTGAGTGTGGTCAGATCTCTTGTATATATTGTAGATCTAGATGAGTAGGAGCTCAGTAGCTCGGTAGTATAGCTATTTTGGATTCAGTAGAGCGAGTATTCTAGTATCTGTACCTGGGAAACTCGGGGAAATTTTAGGAAGCTTATCCGGATCTGTGTCCGAATAGCTAGTGTTGTTTGATTTAATTGTTTGTTTGGATGAATTTATTTGTTGGTTGTGTATGCCTGAATTGGTTGAAATAAAATAAAACTTTGGATTATCTTTTGTTTTAAATTTCGAGGACGAAATTCTTTTAAGGGGGAAGGAATGTGATATCCCGGAATTTCAAGGAATTTAAAATGTGATAATCTCTTAATTAAATTATTTAAAATTGATAAAATTGTTATTTTCAAATATAAATAACCAATTAATTAATAATGTGATGTTTTAAATTATGATTATAGATTGATTTTAAATAAGAATAATTATTTAATTTGTGTTATTTTAAAAAATTGATTTTTTATATACTTATTGTTTTCAAATTTAATAATTGTGTATATATATGTGTGTATTTTAGAAGGAAGCTATGATTTAAAAATTTAAAATAAAGTCTTTCAAAGGAAAATCTATCTTAAATTAAAGTAAGCTTTACCTCATTTACATTTGATCTAAATATATAAATATTGATGTAATCTAGATAAAAATGTTTAAAATAGAAATAAAGTAAATCTTATCAATATTAAATATAAGTAAACAAATATATGGTTATAAACATATGAACATAAGAAACTATGATATTAAAACATAAGTGAAAATAAAAAAATAAAAAATTATAAATGAAGTGTTTGGTAGTTAAGTTTAGAATAGAAACAAATACATTAGTTAAATACATTAAGTTTAAAAATAGAACAAAATATTTCAAAGAAATGGTTATGTAAAGTTTTGAAATGAACTTAAGATAATTCTAGAATTGTATATATATATACTATAACCATATGTATATGCAAAGAAATAAGTCAAAGCCAAGACAAAAAAATACATACAAGATGTACAAAATAAAATAAAGAAATAGTATTGTAAACATGATAAGGAACAAGGCATTTAATGCCATCATCTCTAGCACAAGGAAATATCATATTAGCCTCCTTATGAAGAAAAATTCTGACCCAAACTATTAAAACCTTGTACCAGCAATTACTTAGCCTCTACATACTTGTTTTCTATATATCAAGATTCTTTTCATTTTCGTTCATCTAAAAGCAAGAAAACAAACTTGAAAAGCAAAATCAGATCAAACCCTGTAATTATTCTCAAATCTCAGATCAAAATTCAAGCCCTGTAATCAAAAGCCAAACCTGTAATTCATTTCTAAACAAAGGAAACTCAGCCTGTAACCTTCTCAAAATACAAATCTGTAACCATTTTTATATCTCAAGCCTATAACCTCCTCAAAGCATTTTCAAAGATTCATCTTCAAAGTGCAACCTGAAATCAAAGTCTCAAAGCATTTCCTTCAACAATGCACAAAGCTTCCAGTTTTAGCAATCCAGTTTTAAATCTCTCTGCATTTTTCTAAGGTGAGTAAACTTTTTAATCTAAAAGTTAAGTAGGTAAATAAAGGTTGCTATGAAATCTCTATGATAATGATGCCTGCATGTGTATGAATAAGTGTAGAATTCTGATATATGATTGTATTCATGTGTACATGTCTGTTATATTCATGTTCTTCTCTGTTTTATGTTACAGAGTTTAAATTTAATTCAAATTCCACTTTCTTCTCCTCTGATCTGTGATAGGCCTTAGTTTCAAACAAATTTAGTTTGTTTAAACTTGAACTTGGATCTAGAAATAGTTTAAACATGTTTATATTTAAATAGTGTCTGGAAATCAAGATTTACAGTAAAGATCTTATAACATGTAAAAATCAATCATCTTAATTTACTATTTTAAGATTATAACTTGAATCCATTTTAAAGGTTAGGATTTTTAAGATAAAAATCATGATTTTTAGTTTGGAATACTGGGAGAAATTCTTGGTTAACCAGAAAATGGTTTTTGAGGTTTATCTGGTGATCAATGTACTCGGGGAGGTCGGAGCTTCGACTGGAGGAGGTCAGGGTGTAGGAGAGCTCGGCAAAAATACCATGGTGATTTATCATTGGTCGAGATGGCTAGGAATCGATGAAGTAGGGTTTTGGCGTCGAAGTGGGTAGGCAGTGTTATCGAGGCATTGGTGACAGCCATGAGGAATCGAAGTGGATCGCGTGGGTGGGAAATGGGTCGTCGGAGTGTAGCGTGGCTTAGGGTGGATCGGCGGGTGATTCTGAGGTCGGAGGCGATGGCGATGGGTGGTTTCAGATCGATGTTTGGGTTCTAGTTTTTGATCAAATGTCTCGTTTAGATTTTCTATCGAATTCGACCAATCTAGGTGGTCGGAACGCTAGGGTAGATTGTCGTCGACCGGCGAGGGTCGTCGACAAGGAGTCGGTGGCGTTCCGATGGCCGTGCATGTGCACGTGCACGATTGGTTTGTCTGGTTTTTGTGCTGTGAGTTTGGGTTTGGGGAAAATGGAAGAGGACTCGGGTTGTTGGTCGGAGCGATCGCGTGTGTGACTCGAAGAAGTGAGTAGGTATGAGAGGGACTCGGGTAAGACTCGAGGAAGTTTATGGGTTAGGCTCGGCAAAATTTTTGGTGAAGACTCGTTTTAAGGGTTTAAAGTAAACAATGTACAGGTTTTTAAAATTTGAATTAAAAATCAATACAAAGTTTTAAAGGAAACCTGTAACAGTTTTAAAGCAAGAAATCAAAGTTTTAAAATGTTTAACAAGTTTTCAAAGTTTTAAGGCAAATTAAAACAAGTTTTCCAAATTAAAATTATTTCAAAACAAAGTGTTTAAAAGTTTCAAAGTTATTTGTTTTCAAAAGTAAAACGTTTAACTAAGTTTTAAATATATTTAAGGAAATAAGTTTTAAAGAGATATGATAATTAAGTTTTCAAGAATAACTATTTATTAAATTCTTTTAAACAAGTTTGAACAAGTTTTTCAAAGGTTTTAAATAATTCAAATTTAATGTTTAAGATGTTTGTTTAAAAGGAAATTATATACTTTCAATTATATAATTGATTGCAAAATGTTTTCTAATGGAAGTTTAATGATGCAATTAAGTATTAAATAAAGATAAAGAATTTACCTTTAAATTCTTTAAGTTGTGATTAGTTAAGAATAATTAATTAGTGAAATTAATTAAAAGGTTAATCACTTAATAAAATTAAGTGGTGTAATTAATTAATGTTAAAAATCAAAAGAGTAATTACTAAAGGTAATTAATTTAGAGGGTAATTACTTAATGAAAGTAATTAAGAGATAAGTTAATTACTGAATGTGATTAATTGAGAATCAATTAATGATGAGATTAATTAAAGATAATTACTTAGAGTAAGTAATTAGTGGGTAGTTAATAATGGAACATTAACTAGTGATTAAGAAGTGATTAATTATGGTAATTAAATTAAGTTAATTAATTAATGTAATTAATTAAGTAAATTACTTAGTGTAAGTAATTAATTTGTAATTACTAAATGTAATTAATTAAAGAAGATAATTTCTTTATGGAAGTAATTAAGGAGTAATTACTTAGTGAAATTAATTATTTAATTAAAGGCTTAATTATGTAAAGGTAAGTGATTATAAGTTGATTAATTAATAAAATTAATTAAGAATAATTAATTAATGTAATTAATTATAATATAGTTAATTAATGAGATTAATTAAAGATTAATCAATGTGAATGGTTTGAGGAAAATTAATTTCTATAATTAATTAAAGGCTAATTATTTAAGGTAATTAAGAATAACTAATCAGGATGATTAATTAAGATGGATAATTAGAGGATGATCAATTAATAGATTTGTAATTAATTAATGATTAAGTAAGCAAGATTTATGTGATGAAAGTAATTAATTTATTTTATTGTAAATTAATTAGAGATGGAAGTAATTAATTTAATTCACTTTAAATTAATTATATATGGTGATTAATAAATCATTGCTTATGGATGTTGAATGATATTAATTGCCTTGAATGGTTTGAGATCTCAGATATGAGATAAGTAATGCTGTTTGATATGGATGCTTTGGTTGAAGTATGATGATAAATGTGAATTATCTAATTGTGATGATAATGTAGATTATCTATTGTGATATTGTGAATTATCTATGTGTGGGTATATAGATAATAAAAATTGAATTGTTTTAACTTTAAAACAACTTGGACCTAAAAGATGGTGATTTGGATTTCGATGAGACCGGGATCGGGTTTCCAGATTTGGATATCCGAAAACCTCATCGATCCAAATTAACGATAGGTCATGAATCTCAAGTGAAGATGAAGATTTAGAGTGCAAGGGTTATTGTCGTTAACTCTGAGGGCGATTCCAAAATGAGTGTAACGAGATAATGCCTTCGGTTTCGTCCAAACCCGGAACGAACTTGTATGGATTGAATGCTTTCAGCACATCGTCAGGTGGACGATGAGCATTCTAAGTGATGTGTTCTGATAAGGTAAATCGTAGCCTCAAGCCTCATCAACCGGGAATGGCTAAAAAAGGGGAGGTGCAGCAAGGTTAAGTGGGTCATACCCAAGTAGGATAAGATTTCCTCTGTCTAGAGTCCCTTTTTTTCGGCTGTATGGCGGTTGCTAGCTACAACCGTGGGGTTGTCGTATTCGGGCCTGTCCAGTAAGGGATAGATCCGGCTTTGTGTTGAAGGGGATTGGGAGTAATCCTTGGTACGGTGATCTAGGCCACGTACTGTGACGGGCGGTACCCCAGTAGCCCTGCCATTGTATGGAATCCAAACTCCAATAAGCGTCGTACGATTTAGTTGTGCCCAACTATGTTGGAACGTGAGATGTAAGCATTCCAGCTATTTCTGTATTTTACTTGAAAACCCTAGACCCTATTATAATATAACTGGATTTCCTATCAAATGTTTGGTTAGCGTAAGGTAAAAACTTACCTATGTTTATGTGTGGGGAGTCTTACGTGATACCTTTGTTTTCAAAAGGTTTTTAAAGATAAGAAACTTTAACCGTTTACTCATACCAGACCCATGTCTGACCCGGAGTTTATTTCTATTTTTCTTAAATTCTCGGGTACTCAAATTTTTACGAGTAGCCAAGGGATTCATGTTAGCTTTGACAAATTCTGGAGGAGCAATGGAGCAGGAGGCTTCAGCGTATAGATATATATTGGTTCCGCTGTGTACTGTTTATCTGTATTTCCGCTGTGTTGTATCTCTGTGATGTTTTGAGTTGTAATAACTAGACAGGTGTTTATAACTGTCTAGTTTGTGTTTGAATAAGTTGTGTAACTCTGATAGATGTTGTATACTACGTAATATCTTATGTAATTAATATAATTTATTCGTTCCGCTGTGAGATTCTGATGTTGTTTGGTTCTTTCTTCTCTATGTTTTCTCTTTTCTATCCCTTTCTTTCTTATTGATGATGCGTCTTTCTGTGTATAGAAGGGCGGGTCGTCACATCAGACTTAAATAAGGACAACAATTTTTTTCAAGCTCAAGATAAACTGATTAGATCATTTCATGTGCAGTCTGTCAATCTAAGGAAATAGACAAAGGTGGATTGGCTTACTAATAGGGATGAAGCTAACAAATTCTTTTATGTTAAAATGTCCAATAGAAAATATAAAAATGATATAGGAAAATTAGTCGATGCAAAAGGGTATATTATAAATGATGCTACATTTATTGACAAGGAGACAGTAAAATATTTTACACAATTATATAACATCGACTCTTATAGAAATAATTTTCCAAAAATTAATACAAAGTATATGCTTCATGATAACAGTCAAGAAATATTACTTGCCCCTATTAGATTGGAAGAGATAAAAAACATAGTTTTTAATGCAAATGCAAACAAAAGCCTTGTCCCTGATGGATTTGGGGCTAAGTTTTGTAAAACTCATTGGGAAGAAATAAGTAAAAAATTGTTTGATGCAACTAATGAATCTTTAGGACTGGAAAAATTCTAAAAAATTTAAATCATACTTTTATAACCTTAGTACCAAAAGTAAAGTCCGTAATAGTTTAGAGGATTATAGGCCAATAGCTTGTTGTAATTTTATGTATAAGATTATTTCTAACATATCATGTAATGAAATGAAAGTTTTTCTAAAATATTTAATCTCAGTTAATCAAAGTGCTTTTATACCCGATAGACTTATATCAGAATATACTTTATTTGCACGTGAGCTGATCAGGAACTTTAATTATAAAAACAAAAAAATCATGTGTATAAAAATTGACTTACATAAAGCTTTTGATAAAATTAATAGGCAATTTATAATACATAAGATGATACAATTTGGGTTTCATGAAAAATTCTATACTTTGGTAAATGAATGTATAAACAATGTCACTTATTCAATAAATATTAATACGTCTTCCAAAGGTTTTATTCATTGCAACATGAGTATTAGGCAAGGGGGCCCACTTTCCCATGCTTATTTACTATTGTTATGGAATTCTTTTAAATTCTAATTGGGGCCGGACAGATATATGGAAATATTAAACCTATAAATAAAGTTTATCCAAATATATCTCACTTATTGTATGCTAATGATTAACTTCTATTTTTAAATGCAGACCAACAAAGTGCAGAAGCTATTGGCAGTGTGTTTGGTAAATTAAAAGAATTTGCTGGCTTGCAAGTCAATGAATATAAAAGAAAAATATACTTTAGCAAAGCATGTGATAAAAAGGAGGAAATTCTGAATATTATAAAATTCAAAGAGGGATTTCTACCAGTAGAGTATTTAGGACTGCCTGTAACATCCCCTATCTTGAGGCCCAAAGCTAAGCACTACAGATGCTACAATCATCTGTAGTATTAACTTCTGGTGACAAAATACGGTAATGTTAATGGTATCCATATATCAGAAGCACATGAATATGAAACAAAAACACAAATTCCAAAAATAGCAACTTTACTGGTTACATTTCTAAAACATGTTTCATATTCCATTACATAATCCCAAACGTTTCCCAGGTTTTGATCGAATATAATTATTACAAAATACGCCAAGAGCGACATATGAGGATGCCCCCATGGATGATCAGAGTACTAAATAGATAAAACTGTCTAATACATCACAGCGGAAATAAAAATAACAACTCCTAAATAGCTATCCATGCCTCCTACACGTCTTCGGAAGCTTTATTCGTCCATCTACTAAACCTGTAAAACCTGACTCTCAATCTACTCAAATTAATTTTGAGCACCCGAGAGTTTAAAAGGAAAAACATAAACCTCAAGTCAGACATTAAGCCTGGTGTGAATAATACTATTACATCTCGGTTTACTGATATTAAGTGAGACCACGCCGCTTAGCAGAACGGGTTTCCCCTCGCTAATATGCCTTTAAAACATATTTTTTTAAAATCAGAATCATGCAATCAAACTGATTATAACAATAATGGCAATATCATATATGCTCAAAAACAGGTAACAAATGACTATCTGTCCGAACAATATAGTTTTGTTTGGCTGACTACTAACCATTGGCTGACTTGGGCCTACCTAACAAACAATCTAACACCTGTTAGACATAATTCTAGATGGTCTATCCTGAACTTACTTCTCCCAGGGTCACCTGATCCTAATGGTTTTGCAGGCTTACCAATAACCTATCCTCCTTCCATGTATATATTCCTTTCTGTGTGTAACCATTATTTAAGTATTACCTATAACTAAGCCCTACACACTGGAATTTAAACTAAATTAGCTAGGGGCTATAGCTAATATATAGTGCGCGACCCTATATCAGTCTCATCTGGTATCAAATACCCGAGTCATTTACTTAGGGTTAACTACCCTACAAATTTTCCTTGAAAACCTTTCAAATTGATTTAAACCTTTAAATCATAATTAAACAAGGAAAACATATTATTTGCTTTAATCAAATCTCTTTGCCATGAGATATGCTTTACTCAAAACATTGTTGATGAAAACATTTGAAACCTTTATTTAAAACCTTTAAACAATCTCTTTTGAAACCATTGAAAGTACCCCTTTCGAAACCATTGAAAGTACCCATTTCGAAACGAGTAAACTAGTTTACTTTGCAACATTAGGCCGAAAGGCCAAAACATACCATTCGATACCATTTACAGTAGTCCTTTAGAAAATATTGAAAACATCTCTTTCGAAAGCTTTATAAAACCTTAGACATCCTCTTTTAAAACACTTCAACTCTGCCTTTCGAAAACATTGGAAATCTTCCATTCAAACACTAAAGGTAAACCTTTTGAAAATATTAGGGAATCACCCCTTCGAAACTATTATCATATACTTTTCGAAAATATTGGGAAACCTCCCCTTCGAAATCATTATTAGTTACCTTTCGAAAGCATTAAAGTCATCTACTTAAAACAAACCTTTCTAAAGCATTGGGTTCAAGTAAAAATATGTGTAACAAAGTATCGAATCCTTTAAAATCATTCCCTTCGAAACCTTTGGGTTTAGCCTTCAAAATATCAATAGGGTCTTAAAAGAACTATGTCAAAAGTAACTCCTTCGAAAGCAATTTTCTAAGTAAAAAAAGTGGATGAATTCGAAACCAACCCCTTCGAAAGCATTGGAGAAGCGACTCAGGGTTTAAAATGAAAGATCCCTTTCGAAGGCACTGCTTCGAAAGGTAGAATGCGGCAGCTGTGGTTTCGACCCCAATAAAAGCATTTTCTTAAAACAAAGGAGGCAACCTCTTTCGAAACCTTCCTTTAAACAATTGACCAAGTCGAAAGCTATCTCATTCGAAAGCATTCTTTTGGAAAGAAAGGCAAGCGACATTTATTTTGAAAGCTAAACAAGGTCTCGACCCCTTCGAAAGCACGTTTCGACTCTATTCCTTTCGCCTATCTCCAATCCACTACGTACCAAGTCTTTGATACCATGTGTATTGGTTTCGAGCTAGTTGGAGGTGGATGTATGAAGTCGAAAGTTAGCTGCCGAAAGTGGCGAAACAACAAAACCTTTTAAAACTATTTTTTTTGATTTATAAAGTAATATCTTTCTAACTAACTTGCTTATTTGTCATCATTCAATTGGTTGTCAGTTTCTTTTCTAAAATCTTTTCTAAAAGTGCTGCCGAATTTTAGAAATTAACTATTTAAAACATTTACAAATTACCCCTTCTCCTTTTATAAACATATAAATATTTAAGTCCCACACCTTACATAATTTTATATACTTATTAAAACACTTAGGAAATTTCTACAAAAATTCCCATTAATCACTTTTAATATGTTTTCTAACATATATAAATTTCTGACCCAAATCTAACATAAAATAGCCATAATTAATTTTTAAACCCAATTTAACCATTTTCTTTACTAGAAAATTCATAATAAATCCATATTAATTCAGAAAATTATGAAACTTGAAACATGTCTCTAAAATAATATTTCTGACCTTATTTTAAAATCGCAAGGTATTTGGATGTCATTTGATAGGTTTTTCAACTCAATTCTTATCATAAAATCCATATGAATAAACAAAATTCATCAACAAGCATATATATATATATATATATATATATATTTAACATTCAAAACATGGCAATATACTTTGCAAAACACATATGGATCTGATCTAGCACCGAAAACAAGAAAATATGAGATGTAATCTATTATTCACCTTTAGCTTATTATTAAGGAGTTGAGATTTGCTTCTTGAATGAATTGATTAAGCTTCTTCCTCTTGATTTTAGCTTATCTTCTTCTTACTTCTTCTAATGGTGGCCGGCCTCTTCTTGAGTTTAGTTTTGTTTATGAACGTGTAAAATAAAAGTGCGTGAGGGTTTAGGGTATAAGAATATAACTTATTCATATTTTTCCCTGATCTAATTTTATTTTCTTATTTCATTTTGAATTCCCTTTAGATCATTAGTTATTAGGCACGACTACCTTCTAATCACACAAATCTCAATCTCTTAACCATTTACATTATTTTATTTAATTTAACTAATGAAATGTCTTAAATAATGTTAATCAAAATTAAGGTCATTACAGACTCCCCTCCTTAAAGAATTTCGTCCTCGAAATTACGATAAGGTACTCATCAAAATCAATCATAAAGGTAAAACATACCATGAAACAAGTCAGGATAAGCGTCTCTAATCCTGCTCTCAGTTTCCTAAGTACAGTCTCTCTCATCGTCAGTCCACTGGACTCTGGCTAATTCGACTGTCTTATTCCTTAGCTTCTTCTCATCTCTCGCGACTATACGAACTGGTTTTCTAACTATAGTCAAAATCGGTTCCACTACTAAGTTATCTAACACACTCGGTGCTATAGTAGTCTCTGGATCTCGAATACACTTCCTTAGATGAGAAATATGAAAATCATTATGGACTTTTGCCAAACTATTCGGTAACTCTACTCTGTATGCAAGTTTCCCGATCCTTTCTACAATAGGAAATGATCCAACGAATCTTGGTGCCAATTTCCCTGATTTTCCGAATCGGATTACACCTTTCATTGGTGATACCTTGACAAAAACATGATCTCCAACTGAGAACTCCAAGTCTTTCCGTCTTCTATCAGCATAGCTCTTCTGCCTAGACTGAGCTTCATTCATCCTAGCTCGAATGAACTCAATCTTTTCTGCAGCTTCTCTAACCAAATCTGGACCAAGAACCAACCTATCCCCGATCTCTGACCAACAAACGGGAGATTTTCTTGGCCTTCCATACAAAGCTTCAAACCGTGTCATCCCTATACTAGCCTGATAACTATTGTTATACGAAAACTCGACTAAGTGTAGATGGTCTTCCCATGATCCTCCAAAATCTAACACACAAGTTCTTAACAAATCTTCTAAGATTTTGTTAACTCTTTCTGTTTGCCCATCTGTCTGCGGATGGTAAACGATACTCATCTTGAGCTTGGTACCTAAAGTCTCATGTAGACTCTTCGAGGACTCACTAGTGAATAAGTAATCTCTATCACTTACTATACTACTAGGAATTCCATGCAGTCTAACTACATTCTTCATAAATAACTTAGCTAAAACAGGTGCCGTCCTGGTTGACTTAACTGGAATGAAATGGGCACTCTTGGTCAACCTATCCACTATAACCCATATACTCTCATTTCCTCTATTTGAGCTTGGCAATCCGTCTATAAAATCCATTGAGATAGAATCCCATTTTCATACGGGAATATCTAAAGGCTGAAGTAACCCACTTGGTTTCTGATGTTCGGCTTTTACTTGTTGACAGTTCAGACACTGCTTTACCCATAAGCCCACATCCCTCTTCATACATTCCCAGAAGAAACCCCTCTTCATGTCCTGATACATCTTAGCTCCTCCCAGATGAATAGTGAACTTTGAACAATGACATTCCTCAAGAACTTCCTTCCTAATGTTTCCATATCCGAAACACATAGTCTTCCTTTCTTTCTCAACCATCCATTTTGGTCAAGACTGAAATCTTTCAAGTCATCTCTCTCTGTTCCATCCCTTAACTTTATGATCCGTTCCACTAATAATGGATCCTCCTTCTGCTTATAAGCAATCTTTTCGATCATCACTGGTCGAACTTCTAAACATGACAACATAACAGTTTCCTTACTAGACCTAGCTTCAGATTTCCGCTGTATCCTGCATGTCGTCAACGCTTCTAAATCTTACCACTCAGCCATCATTTCCAACACTGCATTCTGATGTTTTCTACTAAGTGCATCCGCAACCTTGTTTCCTTTTCCTGGTGTGTACTCAATACCAAAGTCATAAGCGGCTAAAAACTCTAACCACCTCTGCTGTCTCATATCAACTCCTTTTGAGAGAATAAATACCTCAACGACTTATGATTCATATAAAATTCAAATATCTCTCCTATAAGGTAATGTCTCCACACCTTCAATGCAAAACTTACCGCAGTTAATTCCAAATCATGCGTTGGATATCTAACCTCATGCGGCCTAAGCTGTCAGGAAGCATAGGCAATCACTTTACCTTTTTGCATTAACACAGCACCTAGTCCTGTTCCACATGCATCTGTGTACACTACTAAATCCTAATTCCCTTCTGGAATAACTAACACAGGTGCATTAGTCAATATGTGTTTCAATCTTTGGAATTCTTCCTCACACTTATCTGTCCAAACAAACTTCATGTCCTTTCGTGTTAGCTTGGTCATCGGTGCCCCCATCCGCAAAAATCCTTAATGAATCTCCGATAATACCCAGCTAATCCAAGAAAACTCTTAATCTCAGTCACTGTCTTGGGTCTCTTCCAATTATTCACCGCTTCGATCTTAGTCGGATCTACATACAACCCTTTCTTTTAGACTACATGACCAAGAAACTTCACTTTCTTCTTCCAGAAATGACACTTCAAAATTTTTGCTTTAAGTTGATGCTGCCTCATGTCTCTAGCACCACTCTAAGATGAACTGCATGCTCCCTTTCACCCTTAGAGTATATCAAAATATCATCTATGAATACCAAAACAAACCTATCCAAGCATTCTCGGAAAACTCGGTTCATTAAATCTATAAAGAATGCTGGCGCATTAGTTAGTCCGAACGGCATTACTAACCATTTGTACGATCAATATCTGGTTCTAAACGCTGTCAAAGGAATATTATCCTCTGCCACTCAAAGATGAGGAAACCCTGTCGCTAAATCCAACTGGGAAAATACTTTGGCTCCACTCAACTAATCGAACAAATCTTCAATTCTAGGAAACAAATATCGATTCTTTATCGTCTTCTCATTCAACTTACGATAATCGATACATAACCTTAATGATCCGTCCGGCTTTTTGGCAAACACTGCGGCTGCTCCCCAAGACGAACTGCTTTGTCTGATAAAATTCTTGCCTTCCAAATCCACCAATTGCACATTTAGCTCCCTCATCTCGGTATGTGTCATTTTGGTTAGCGGTTTACTAACTGGTTCTGCTCCTGGCACTAAATTTATCCGAAACTCAATGGCTCGTTTTGGTGGCAGTCATACTATGGGTTCAAAGACATCTGCGAATTCTTTAACAATGAAAACTCGATTCAACTCGTCTTCTACCTCCACAACACCAGACAAAGCATTAACCTCAAAACTAGGGTTTTATATGGAGTATACTATCCGATCACTACAATCAGGGCGTCTAAGTTATATTTTTCTATCATGGAAAAATATCCTAGCATCGTATTTACTTAAACAATCCATACTTAAAATAATTCTGAACTCTATGAAATCAAACACATGCAAACTGCAAACAAATGTATAATCTAACAATTCAAAGTCTAGGTGATCACACTTCATCCCAAGTGCCTTATACCCTCCTATTGGATTTGCAACCCTTAAGGAAATAACTAGGTATGAGGGTTCTAGGTTAAGCTTATCTACCAACAATGAGATATAAAAGAATGCGATCACTATAACAAAAAAGAACTTTCGCAGCGTTCTAACATTGCTGCCATAATCATCCGCAGCGTTTCAAAGAAGGCTGCATAATGTCATGCTACAATAGAGGTAGGGAATACTGCAACGTTTATAAAATGTTCCTAAAAATAGGCTACCGAAGCTTTTATGAAACGCTGCAGTAAATAAATTAGCAATGTTTATTAAACGATGCAAAATCATTCGGCGGTGTTTTTGAGACGCAGTCTAACAACATGTTTTAAGTAGAACCAGTAACATACAGCAGTTTTGAAATGCTGCAAAAATATTCAGCAGCGTTTTAGAAAACGCTTCTAACGACATGTTTCAAGTTGAACCAGTAATTTACAGTAGTTTAGATATGCTGCAAAAATAATTTGTAGCGTTTTCGTTTTGCTTCTGTTTGATTTTCTACAGCGTTTTGTTACTTTTAGTATTGCAGCTCTTTTGAAACGCTGCGGTATATCAACAATTTGCTTTTACAGTTGTTGCAGCAATTTTAAAACAATTATAAAAGCCATGAATAATGTATTCAAAAATAAACTGCTCGATTTATAAAAGATTAATAGATATAATCTGATATTATAAGCAATTATAAAAGCTAAACATAAACAAAGCTACATCAATTTCATATACCATAAAATTAAGTCATATATAACGTTTCATATGTTTTAAGCACAAATGTTAGCAAAAAAAAATGTTACAAAAAGAGCTTACTAAAGGAGAAAATATAAATCATAGAAAGTCCAAGCCCGTCTCCTTCAAAATTCCTATACGCCTATGAAAAAATATTCAATTAGAGATTAGCAATAAAAGAGCACAAATATGGTAGAATATGAAAATTTTGAAATGACATATATTTAACCGTAATGACGAGGTAAATGACGGGTACACTAGTGATTCCAATACACAGTAATAACAATTATTTCTGTAGCAACACCTTCCTTCAACTACATTTCAAAAGTCTGTGTTCATTTGTAGTTGGTATTTTCAGGTTGTTCATTCTCTATTAAGTATCATGTTATCCAACGATTTATTTCTCAAATTCGATGGCTAAAATGTTGAGGCTACAAACTGCATGTGTGTATATGTGCATACGCATGCATGTATACATATAAAATATTATTTTAGCATTCAAAATTCAAATATGAATTGATAATCGGAATAATAAAGCTCACCTTATAATCAGTTTGTGATACAACCTCTCTATTTCTTTGATATTTGTCAACCCATGGGTGGACATCTGGATCAACAGCTAACTTACTTTATGTTGCTAATTGATTGGGACCAAGAAATACAGACATTACAGCTAGCTACAAACAAGAAATTTCACATAGTTCTCCATGATTGTAGAAATGCAAGGTTTAAAAAAATTTCTGCCGCCCGTGTCTTCTTCTATGTTCGTTCCGGCTTCGTACCCTCCTTCCCATCTCTCCATCGCTTGGCTGTCAATCCACTCCCGTTGCCCACATGTCCTCCGACCTCCGATCATCTCTTCCCCCAGATCCACCGCCTCGGTTCCCCAACTCACCTCCTGGTTTCCCACCTTTGGATAGCTCGGCTCCTACGCTTGATATGGATGATGGATTCATCACTGTCTGATCAAGGAAATGGAAGCGTCAACCCAATTTTGCCATACAAACAAATAGATCTAACCCCGCTCCTATTGGGCCACAGAACAATAGCCTTCGATCTGCAATTCCGTATAATGAATCGCTGAAACATATTCATAATCTAAGTAATGCTAATCCCCTAATACAAACGGAAAAAAATTTCGCTACAAACAAATGGAGTTTCTCCACCTCTTCTAGTAGAACGTGGAATGAAGTCGTCAAGGGCAATAATATTCCAGTCTCCATCCCGTAAAAGTTTTTTCAGTCACGTGAATTTAATTCGATGAAATGTGCCAAAATGCCCATTGAAGTAGTTCAGGTTGCTAGGAAATAATGAGATAATGCAATCATAATTTACGTTGTTGGCCCTAAACCGTGTTATCCATATTTTAGAGACTATATCATACTAGAGTATGGAAACCTGAAGAAGAATTTTCTATTTTCTCCAAGGAGAACGGATTTTATGTTATCAAATTTCAGATTAAAAAAGACCGTGATAGAATCTTAGAAGGGGCCCCTACTATTACAACAAGAATTTGATGATGATGAAACGATGGTCGCCTGGTATGCAACTTAATAAAGAACTCCTAAATTATATTCCTATTTGGGTTCGATTTCCTAACCTTTCTCTTGATTACTAGACGGAGGAGGGGATTAGTCGTATCGCCTGGGTCCTAGGAACCCCCATCAAATTGGAAAAATTTACCGAAGGTATTATTAAAATTGCGTATGCTAGAGCTTTAATTGAAATCGATAATTCCTGTAAGTTTCCTACTAAAATTCCTATCTTATCGGAGAATGATTAAATTATATGGAAAGAAGTAATGTATGAGTGGAAGCCAAATACATGTGCTAACTGTCATAGCTTTGGTCATGCGGAAACACATTGTCCATTCACTAAAGCTTAGAGACCTAAAGTTTATACTTCTGATAATTTGAACAATACTAATGATATGCATGTTGATACCAATCAGAATGGCACAAATATGACAGATCTTACGAATGCATCTGATATGCATCTTGACACAAATAATACAGAGCAGAGTAAAACAGTTTGTAATCCTTCTAATGATAGTTCTAACTGTGATATGGAAATCAATTCCAAGGATACATCAAACAGAGTCCAGTTGGTGAACTTATCCACACCCAATAATACGAACACACTTCAGAACACTTTATCAAATAACACAGACACGATCATACAAGCTTCTGATAATAATATTACTGAAGATACAAATCCCTCTAATGTTCTGCCTGATGCAACAATTGAATCTCCTCCTTGTGCTGTATTTACTGGCCAAAGCTCGGCTGTCCTTAGGTCTTCCAAAACAAAATCCATCAGGAAAGTTAGACCAGAAAAGACACCTTTTGAATTTAAAGCTTCTGCTACAACTGATGTCATAGATAACCCTGATTGGATAAATCTGGTTAGTCAATTGAAAGGCAAAAACAAAAAATAAAAAAACATAAGACATCGGGGATTCACCATGCTTCGAGAGACATGCCTTCATCGCCATTGAAGACTTGAGCTTTTAACTTTTTAGATCTGGACCTAGCAAAGTTAAGTGATGAGCTCTCTCCTGCCGCACTTATGAAGATTTTTATTTTCTCCATGTCTCCTGTTTTGTGTTTTCCAGTAGGTACACATGTATTTGCACTTTGTTTGTTTTTTCCTTTTTCTTTATTTTTTTGCTCTAAGTTGTTCGTATGGGTGGTTTTGAGTGTATTGCTTTTATGTCTACTCTGTTAAATTTTGGTGATACAAAATCACAAATAGAAGGAAACAATATGCAAGAAGGAAAGTAATCACGTTTGTTCATTATGGAAATGAATAAATTATTGGATCGCCTTTGCAAGAGATGGAAAGAAAATAAATGCATGCGCAAGTTATGGAACAAAATATATGCAAAATGATATGCATATTATTTGTTTCTCAGTAATCGTATTGCTTTGGGATTATTTTCTTCCCTCTTTGCTAATTAAAGGAATGAGTGAATTACTTGCTATGTTTGCATCATTTGTTACCATTGTAATTTGCCTCCATTATCTTCCTACCATATCTTGGTAATTAGATTGATGACTCACATGAATTTACATTGGTTATATATTGAGGGTAGACTTAATTGTAAATCTATCCTGGTATTTAACCAGTGATCCCTAAATGGAGTGTCTCTTCTTGTTAACCCTAATTTAGGGCTTTGGTATGTAAACTCTTATCTTGTAATCTCTTGTAATGGACTGGACGTACACTATCTTGATGATAGTGGAACCAGTATAAATATTGTGCATCTTTTTTTTCTTTATAGTTATTTGCTATTTATTTGGAGTAATAAAATAATTGCCGCTAGATTAAGTGATGTTCAAATTGGAAAATCTAGATCATTTTTATTGTTTTTCCGCATTTGTGCAATTTTTGCACAATATACTCTTCCACCTATTTGACAACTTGAGTAATGGTCTGCAGTATCCTTTGTACTGTTCATATATGAACATGATATGTACTCTTTTTCTTGGTAAGGCACACATTTACGTTAGGGGGGTTAATAGGTTTTAACGAGGCGTATCATGGAAGTATATGATTCTATTATGTTAATAAAGTACCTTTTTTCAAAAAAAAGATTTGGTAAAATTAAGTCACAAGGATAATGTGGAGATAGATAAATCTTTATATGATAGAACCATACATTGTTCCAATTTTATTCTACATTTTGAATATATTGAATAAAATCTCATTATCTCACTGTTTTATTTATATAAATATAAGAAGAGAATCTGTTAGAATTAAAAAATACACAGGGAATAAGTTTCAAAAGGGAAAAATAAACATCTCTATCTAATTCTACTTAATAATATAATCATTACATGTGTGCAAAAGAAATTAAGGTAATGTTCTCATAATCTCTAAAGGAATACTGGAATCCCATATAATTTCTCTTCAAATAATCATTTGTGAATAATTTATCTCCCGTGTAGGTATGGTTTCTTATACTGTCACAAGACATGTTCAGATAACTATTTTCTATGCACTTGTAACTAAGATTAGGATGTGTAGGTACATGATTGATACTTCTAAATGAAATATCCATAAAATATCTCGGATGATAATTTTCCTTCAAACTCCACATATATCCAGTAACAGTATTTCTATTCTTAAGGGTGAAGAAAGGAAAACTTAAGGTTAATCAATTATGGCATTCGCCAGTATACGAATCTTTATGTATTTCACAAGCTATTAGACACAAGCGCTTGTTGTTAGAGTCCCAGAATCCCTCACTCACTAATGAATGTAATGGACTAAATGTGCATGAGTAGTAACTTTCTATACTTACATTTTGAAACCTATAAGTAAGTTTACTTTTCCATCTTTGGTGCAATGTAAATTGCTAAAACACATAGACCTAGAAATTTACTAGAGTCTAAAACAAACTGCAAGTTCTGCAGACTTTGAAGGTATTTACAAGCTTCGCTTGCATTTGGTAAAATTGATCCCAAAATAGGAGTTTGAACAAAAGAACAGGATTGTTCAACTTGTGAAGTCATGGTATAAGTATAACTGTTTGTGGAATAGCCTAAGATTGAAATTTCATCATGGAGGTTTCAAGAAGCATCAAGACATTCTAAACTTCCATGGACAAGACAATTAGTGATACTTGAATTGATAGAATAGGCTAGTTTAACAACTGCAAAGACTGAAATTGTGTTACCTTTTCCTCACATGTTCATCCCTTGGCCTACCATGCAAATCTCTCCGGAAGTTGTGGAATAAAACTCGAAAGACTAAAAGCTAAGTACTTATAAGCGTCGCTTATGAAAGCAAGATGAGCACGAACATTGAAAATATTGGTAGTTTGGGTAGAGAATAGTGCCAGTGGGTGAAAATCTATGGATACTAGTAAAGACAGATTGTGAAGTACATTTAAAGAGTTTTTGTTGAAAATATAAGCCCCTTGGAGGTTTAAGACAATGTCGGGATGCTAGCTATGAAGCGAAATTGTTGATGCAGGAACTATGTCGCCACAGTGATCTCATATGATATTTCTGAAGCAAGACAAGAAGACTGTAAAATTAAACAAACATTAAAAGAGAGAAGCATACTGTAATTTGTAATTTGTTCGATGTGTAATATGAGGCTGTTATATGAAATTTTCTAATTTAAAGTAGAGTTTGACTTATAGTTTAAGGATTTGTCAATAGTTATCTAAAACTTAGACTTAGATGGAATCTCATTCTTATCAGGTTGAAGATTATTATTATATGAGACCAGTCTTTAAGCATTATATATCATCCTCAGTTGTTGGTATAATGTATTTCGTTTGTTAGCTGGATAGTACCACCGGTAAATTTAATTAATCCCTTGATTAAGAAATCTCTCAAAGCCAGCATAAAATATGAACCATCCGCTTTGAATCAAGTATTCATGGTTACATGTTTTTTCAACTACAAAATGATAATTGCAAGAGCAGACAGTTAAATAGAAACTGGAAATACAATATGAAGTAGATGACTTAACTGGGTCAGTTTCTTAATTAATAAGTACAATTGTTCAACAACATAGTAATAGATAGTTCAGAAGAATTAACTGGGTCAATTTCGTCGTTTTTAACACCAACTTATACTATCAATCTATTATTTACATCATGCTTTACTGTACTTACAAGAACTGATACTATAAACCTGTTATTTACAAGAAAGCCCATCAACCTATCATTTACATCAACTGATACTATTATCACCTTATTTTCTGGTATAGAGGAATATACGCTGAGCGGTATGCTTAACATCATAGTAAGGCTAAAATAATTTTTTCCTACTAGATCCTGATTAATTGATTCAAACATTGTTTGATGTCCTTTGAAATACCATGTTTTATCATCTGAAAATATAGAAAATGCAATTATGAAAAGACTGCTAAAATATCTTCTGTCAAAATAAAATAAAATAAAATAAAATCTATTCACGAAATTTTGACTATCGTTTTACATGTTGTAAATGCATTTAAAAAAAATGAACATTGGTCACATTATTTACTGATGAATTAAAGTCATCAGTTTTATCTTTCTGTAAGTAGTGCATTGCATTTGAAGTTAACTAGGTTTATGGGTTATATATTATATCTAGGCATGTCAATGGATACCTGAAATCCATCCGCATCCTTATCCGAAAAGTGGATAAATATCTGATATTCGGAAAAACAAATGCGGATATAAAGGTATCTGCATACGAAAATTATCCATCCGTTTGTTTCAAGATTATTATTAATATTTTGTGTATTTTTGTACAACGATAGACATGTGTTTATTTTTTTATTAAGCTAATAGTTTGTATTATACGAATTTAACACATATTAATTGCTCAAAACTATTTATTATCATTCTATTTATTTATTTTTCACACTTCTAAAATCAATGGGATTGAAAATAAATTATGCTAAACCAAAATTTCTATTTATATTTCTCGATTTATCGATCACTAGTGGATAAGATAATTATCCGACATCCATCTGAATCCACGGATGCGGATATTCGATATCCAAAAATGATTTTAGATGTCGATGCGGATGCAGATATGACACTCTCTGTATCCGAAAGTATCCGTTTACATGCCTAATTATATCTACACAATCATGTTAATTATTTGTTGTAATTTTATTTGTAAACTATACAATGAAAATGAATCTTCTATTTCTAACACTTGTAACTTCCTCGAAAACAACTAATTTGGTGGTTGATATTTGAAATTGAATTCATGTAATAGTATGATTATTCTAGTGGTTTAAATATGATGTACAAAGCTAATAAAATCAAACTAAAAATGCAATAAATTTTTAAAGCAAAATTGAACTAAATATTAGTGCGCATAATTGATAAGATGAGCAGTAGAGAAAAATGAAAAATGTATTATTTGCTAATACTTCTTGATTACAGAGAGCAGTCTATTTTATACAGTAAGCTGAGCTATCATAGAAAGTAAGAAAACTAATACATGGACATATTCTATACATTGTAGTATATATTTATTATGTACTGTACATTCAAACATCCCCCTTCAAGATGGACTTGGTTGAGAAGACACAAGACCAATCTTGGAAGAAAGAAAATGATGATGTTCAGCTCCAAGTGGCTTCGTCATTATATCTGCTAGCTGCAAACCTGATCTGACATAATACAAATCAATGAGACCTTCTTCCACTCTTTCTCTGATGTAGTGACAATCTGATTTTAGGTGTTTCGTTCTTTCATGATAAATGGGTTTTCTGCAATATGTTGTGCTGCTTTGTTATCACAGTACATTGGTATTGGTTTAGGAATCTGAACTTGCAAATCAGCAAATAAACCATCTAACCATACAACTTCACTGGCACTATAACTCATGCTTCTATACTCTGCTTCACATGAGCTTTTCGAAACTATTTTATGTTTCTTGGTTTTCCAAGAAATGAGAGAATCACCAAGAAACATGCAGTACCCCGTTAAAGATCTTGCTGTAAACATGCAATTTCCACAGTCAGCATCACAGTATGCACCCAACTTCAAAGAATTATTTGCTGGATAAAACAGACCATAGTTGATAGTGCCCTTCAAATACTTCAAAATATGAATTGCTGCTGAAAAATGAGAAGCTCTAGGACAAGATAGAAACTGACTAAGCTGTTGAATAGCATAAGAAATGTTAGGTCTCGTCATATTCAAGTAAAGAAGCTTACCAACAATGCTTCTAAAAATTTCAGGATCAGACAATATTTGTCCTTCATCAGTGCTGAGTTTCAAACCCTTAGGCAGAGGAAAACCAACAATGCCACAATCTTCCAAATTTGTATCTCTTAACAAGTCCAAAATATACTTTATTTAGTTTAGTAAAATCCCATCCTTTGATCTGGATACCTCAATACCAAGGAAATATTTAAGCTGATCCAAATCTTTGATTGTACAAGCTTTGTGTAAAACTTGTTTCATTTCACAAATCAGCTGCATATTTGATCCCGTGATCAACAAATCATCCACATATGCTACAACAACAGTGAAATCATCTCCTTGGTGCTTTGTGAACATAGAATAATCTTGTTTAGACTGCACAAAACCCAATTGAAGAAGCAGCTTGCATAGTTCGTAATTCCATTGCCTGGAAGCTTGTCTTAACCCATACAAATACCTTTTAAGTTTACAAACCATACCTGGTTTTGCATTATATCCGGGAGGTGGTAACATGTAAACCTCTTCATCAATGTATCCATGAAGAAAAGCATTGTTAATATCACATTGGTGCAATTACCAGCTCTGTGCAACAGCAAGAGCAATTACAGTTCTTACAGTTGTAAACTTGGCAACTGGACTGAATGTATGTTTGAAATCCTTGCCTTTTATTTGTTTGTCACCTCGAGCAACTAACCTAGCTTTACATCTCTCAATGGTTCATCAGGTTTAAACTTGATTTTGTAAACTCATTTACGAGCAATTGCTTGTTTACCAGGTGGTAACACAGTCATCTCCCAAGTTTGATTTTCTTCCAAAGCAGCAATCTCTTTATCCATTGCTTCAATCCATTTCAAGTCATCTTTTGCTTGGTTGTAAGAGTTTGGTTCAGAGTGGATAACATTTTGGCTAGATTAACTAAGGATTCTTTATCAAGATGAGATAAACTACTTTCAGTATACACACCGAAAGCAGCAGATCCTGAAGATTCAGATGCAGTTTTAGATGTATAAGGGTGTTTAATAGGAAGAGTAACAACAAAATCATTGAATTTATTGGGAAGAGAAGTGTCCCTATTAGACTTTATTAGAGGAACATGAACTGGATCAGGTAAGGGAATAGAAGAAGAAGGAATATTTGTATGATAATTATTAGAAGATATGTGAGGTGGAATATTTGTAGTGTGAGGAGGAGAAGTGTCATTTGTAATAAGAGAAAAAGAGTTTATAGGAGAAGAAGTATCATTTGTAATAGAGGGAGAAGATAATGAAGAATTATCAGAAGATAAAGGATTGTACTATTTCCCATCATCAGAAATCACAACAGATTGGACTAAAGGAAGATAATTTGGAAGAGAAGAAGAATCAACTTCTCTAAAAAGAAACTTATCCTCTTTAAAGAAAGCATCTCTACTCAAAATGATTTTATGACTATCCAAATCAAACAACTTGTATCCTTTTTGTGCATAAGGGTACCCAACCAAAATACACCTTGTTGACTTAGGAGCAAATTTATCCCTTGTTTTTATTTCAGGATAACAAAGGCAGCCAATGACTCTCCATTAACACTTCAAAAGGAGTTTTCCACTTTAGGACAGAACTAGGCATTAGATTCACAAGGTATGTTGCACTCAACAAACAATCTCCCCAAAATTTTGTAGGCAAACCAACATGAAGTTTTATAGCCCTAGTAGTCTCTACAAGATGTCTATGTTTCCTCTTAACCCTCCTACTCTGTTGAGGGTTTCCAGGAATAGTTCTTTGATGTACTATCCCTTTTTGAGCAAACAAAATATGACAAGACTCTTGGATGATCTCAGTCCCATTATCACTCCTAATGACCTTAACCTTTCTCCTAAACTGTGTTTCAAAATAGACTAGGAAAGCACTAATCACACTATATACTTGATGTTTGTTCTGAATTAAGTGAGTCCAAGTAGTTCTAGTATGATCATCTAAAATTGTCAAGAAATATCTAGCACCAGAATAACAAGGAACTTTATACGGACCCCACAAATCCATATGAACAAGATTAAATTTATGCATAGCATGAGATACTAATAATGCAAATAGCAACTTATGATGTTTAGCAAACACACAAATTTCATAATGAAATCCATCTTTATTATCATCAGAATGTTTACAACATAGATGCATCATTTTTCCAGTTGAAACATGACCTAACCTAGCATGAAGAATATCAAAACTAGGGGTACTAACACTAGAATTTGCAACATGCTTATTTCCAGACAAAACATCATCAGAAACATTAGAAATTGAAACAATATTGGAAGATAGTTCATTGAATCTATACAATCCAGCATGTCTTGTACCAATGGCCTTGATATGTTTAGTTATAACTAGGGTCCTGAAAGAAACAAATTTTTTGTTGAAATAAAGCAACAAGGTTATTATGATCAAGCAATCTGCCAACATAAAGCAAATTGTGTTTGAATTGAGGAACAAACAAGACATTTTTGATGTGTATTTGTGGAGTTATAGGATCTGTTCCAATTATTGACACTATCTTACAAGATCCATCAGGAAGACGAACTTTAATAGGATTTTTAAGAGTTTGTGTGAAGCTAAACATTCTAAGATGAGATGCCATATGATCAGATGCACCAGTATCTATTATCCAAGATTTTTTATGCATAAAATGTTTATCAACTTTTGCATTTGAAGTAATTATACCTGCAAAGTTGACTGCAGTCGGATGAGCAAAAGAAGTATTGTTATTGTTGTTCATCATCTTCAAAATCTCCTGGTAAATAGCCGAGACCATATTTGGATAAATATTTTTTGAAGAAGAACCAGATGCACCAAAAACAGAAGAATTTTGCTTATTGCAATCTCCAAAATCAAGAGGATCGTTTAAAATACCATCTCCAGAACCAACCTCATGCACATTTGCTGCCATCTTCTTCCCTTTGTTACCAAGATACCAATCAGGATACCCGATCAACTTGAAACATTGATCAATTGTGTGACCTTTAGCCTTGCAATGATCACATATTCTATCTCCTTTGTCAGCCTTAAGCATCTTAAAATCCTTCTTAACAACGGCAACTCCATGTTTAAAGCCTCCTTTACTACTCATCAAAGCACCGACTTCAGTAGAAGAATCAACAGAGAGACTGTTCTGTTTCTCAATTTGTTGCAACATATAATAAGCTTTGTTTGGGGTAGGTAAAGGATCAAGACTCAAAATATTTGTTTTGACAGTATCATATGCCCTATTTAGACCAGCCAACAACTGTATCAATTTCAGCCTTTGATCTGCCTCAATAATTTTCTTGAGAATGCCACAACTACATGATTTGAGCGCCCCACATGTGCAATCAGGATAACCTTCAAGAACTTGAAGTTCATCCCAAACTCGTTTCATCTTGCCGTAATAATCACTAATTGAACTATTGTTTTGCTGAATCGAAGTAAGAGTGCGATGCAATTCAAAAAGCTGAGGAACATTTGAAGTACCATACCTCTCCTTAATCTCAGACCAAAGATGCTGTAAGGAATTGACAAACACAAAATCTTGTGTAATCGTCTTCTCCATTGAATTATTGAGCCACGACATCACCAAGTAATCATTGTGAATCCATTTATGATAATCGGGAGATTGCATCTGGCTTTTTAAGGTTCCATTAACGAATCCGACTTTGTTTCTTGCGATTAACGCCATTTTCACACTTCGACTCCAGTTGATGTAGTTGCTGCCATCAAAGGTGTAATTCGTCAGTGATTGAAGTGACAAATCACTTCCAGTAAGATAGTAAGGATCGCTGAAATTGATTCCATTGTTGATGTTCTGATTAGATGAAGAATCCTCAGAAATAAATTCAGGCATCTTGAGAAGAAATTAAGAACGAATTCATCAAAAAATATGAGTGAAATCGCAAAAGTTAGGTCAAGAAAATCAATCAAAATAAGCAAAATCGATCAAACAAAAAAATCAATTTCAAAAGAAATTAAAGAACAGATCAACAACACGTTGATTGAATCGAAGAAAATTTTGTGGAATTTCGAAAAACTACAAGCACCTAAGCTCCGATACCGTGATAAGATGAGCAGTAGAGAAAAATGTATTATTTGCTCATACTTCTTGATTACAGAGAGTAGTCTATTTTATACAGTAAGCTGAGCTGTCATAGAAAGTAAGAAAACTAATACATGGACATATTTTATACAATAATGCTATATGGTTGCTTCGTTAATTTTTGTTTAACAAATTAATGATATTCAATATACAATTTTAGAAAGGGAATTAAAAATCTTCCATTTAAATCTAAAAATTATATTAAATGAACCTCTATGCATAAATGCAACCATTTGTAAGCTAAAAGAAAGAGCTGATAAGCTCAGCAGTTTAATTTAAGCTTCAAAGATCCATATATGTACACTATAAGCATATATTTTTTAGCATCTGGATAAATACTTACTTAAAACTTTGTTAACATATGAATTCTTCAATTGTAGTTGATTAAAACTTTATAAACTTGGCTAATTTAGTTAAAGTATTATTAGTATTATAATTATAAACTTGGCTAATTTAGTTAAAGTATTATTAGTATTATAATTATAAACTTAGTTAATTTTATAAAACTTAGTTAATTTGGCTATTATTTTATAATTTATTTTTATAATAACTAACTTAGTTAATTTTTATTATTATTATTATTTATAAAACTTAATTGTCTTAGTTAAATTATTATTATCATTATTATAAATTTAGTTAAATTTTATAATCTTAGTTAGCTGGGTTAATGTTTTATAATTTATTATTATTATTATTATTATTTATAAAACTTAATTGACTTAGTTAAATTATTATTATCGTTATTATAAATTTAGTTAATTTTTTATAAAACTTAGTTAACTTGGTTAATATATTATAATTTATTATTATTTTATTATTATTATCATTATTAAATTAGTTAATTTCACAAAATTTTGTTAATTTTATAATCTTAATTAATCATTATTATTACTACTAGTGTAAATTGCACGTATGTACATCTAATAGTTAGAAATATTTTTTTTTA
The DNA here is from genome assembly GCA_030737815.1 of Allium fistulosum. Classification (NCBI taxonomy): domain Eukaryota; kingdom Viridiplantae; phylum Streptophyta; class Magnoliopsida; order Asparagales; family Amaryllidaceae; genus Allium; species Allium fistulosum. The sequence continues at coordinate 1,435,882,643 of CM060903.1, forward strand.
TTTAATTGAAAATTTATGACAGATGTGTGCCGTAAGTGCAAACGCTTTTGGTGGTCATCACACTTTCATTTTATAATGAAATTCCATTGATAGGTGGTTGGAAGTAGGTGGTGGAGGTTGCAATGAAATTTTGTTGATGGATGTAGGGTATTTTCGGAATTTCAAAAAGATACTGTAGAAATCTATTCATTTAATTCTCTTTATTAATAGTAGAGATTATAAACTTGTTATTTTTTTATAAAGCTTAGTTAACTTTGTTAAATTTTTATAATACTTAGTTACTAACTTATTTAATTTTTATAAAACTTAGCTAATTTTTATAAAATATAGTTAACTTAGTAAAATTATTATTATTATTATTATTATTATAGATTTAGTTATATTTTATCTAGCAAAATATATAAATTATACGTGATGTAAGGAATATTGTTTTAGTAATATTAATGGCATGATGTAAGGAATTATGGTTTTCTATCCAGCAAAATATATGAATCTAGAGTAGCCTGTTGATGAAATTGTGGAAGGGAATAAAACAAAATTGAAAAAAAATGAAGTGCACTAGAATAATATTTCAAATGAAAAAATATGTACTCAAACACGATGAAAAGATTTACCCTCACTTTCATGTTCGGCTTTTCCATGTCCATGTTCCAGCATACTCCAAATTTTAGTGCACCTTTTCAACATATTCATGAACATCATAGATGTGTTTATATACTAGAATGAGAAGTACGTAGTAATTCTTATTAACAACAAGCAAAGAAACCAATGACCAATGTAGCGGGCACATTCCAAGTTTATCTGCAACCTCAGCCCTGGAGCGTATGGTCTTCTATTCTGCAAACGAAATAATTAAATGTACACCACGACATATTAGTAGGCCAAAAATATTATAAACTACTAAACAGAATTAGTTGAAGCTGTTAAACCAAATATCCTACTCTCATAGTACTCACCTAGGCTGTAGTAACAATATACTTGTTTGGTTGGTAAGCCCTCAAACCCAAACATATCTAGTCTGATTATGTATATATTCAAAGAACCCTGAACATTAGTAGTTAAATTCATCTGTGTTATATTTACTAACTGAAAAAAAGGCTAGAGAGGCAATGTTATACGTCTAGTATACCAAAACAGAGAATAATCAAATATAAACTCGTCGCACAAGTTTATAGCTCAGATTTCCACTACACTGGAATTCTATATTAATTATTATAATAATATGAATGTTGTAAATAAATTACAACAACAGCGTTATACTATTTTGAATAAATAGTATAACAAAATTAAAGGATAGAATGTAGAATAATGTATATAAATATACAACAGACTAGAATTCTAACCCGATTATGTCTGAGGCTCGTCGTAACGATTTCCTTAAGAATTTTATTTCAAAATTCCCCCAAGATACAACAGACGTATTCTGCTCGAGACTGTAGTGAGTACATCACTCTGTGATTTGGAGTATAGCAGCAGAAGAGAAGAAGAAGATTTGGATTTTAAAAATTGGTTGGGAAAGTGATCAGTTTTCCTTCCTATTTATAGTTGGTCCGCATCTCTTCCGAACGGTCGTGTCTGCACCCGTTCGCTCAAACAGTCGCATCTGTACCTCTTCGTACAGCCGCATCCATACGCCCGTGTCGCTGCCCTTTAACGGGTCGCACCCACTCATGCCGCATCCATTTAAGACATGTACCCGAGCCCGGTTCGGTCGGACGGACGGCGGCGGCGCGTGCGCGTGTGTGGTGGAGATGCATGATCTCCCTCCTCACAACGAAGCATATATTTGGGTGCCCCTAGGCCCCAACATCTTCATTGCAAAGCTATTAATATACTAGAATAGTTTGCAATTTTTGGCGATGTGGGACTATTCGTTATTTTCATTCATTTTGGTATTTTAGGAATTCCAACAGGCAATAATCTTTGTATGGTTCTAGGCCATAAGTTCTTTATTCATGAGTTATATCAAAATAAAAAGAAGCATCCATTTCTATAACTCTATATCTTTATATCCTTCACTAACATGAGAGAGTATGCAAGGTATAGCAGTTGTACAGCAGCTATGCCTATTGGCATTGTGCTTCTTCAAGCAATTTGTCCTTCTGCCGAGCCTTGTGTTGCCCCCACTGCTTTCTACTTGATATTGAGCAGTTATGGTTAAATTTGGTAGTAATTTATTTTTATTTTCAAATGATCCATGCATTGGTGTGAACTGTGGCATGGGTACATGTGTTGCATCTCCAGATCAAGTGTTTGGATTCGTGTGTAAATGTGAACCGAACTGGTCTCAGTTTCGAGTCAGTCGATCTGATGATCCTTTCCGCTTCCTTCCTTGCATCATTCCAAATTGTATGTCTCTTTTCTCTGTGTGCATGTGTATTTTCTAGGGAAAAGAGTGTGAAACAGTGGTATGCCACGTAGATTTAGCAACCGTCAATATTGGTTTAACTATGGTCAAAGTTGATATAACTGAACATGTACTTGGTTAAATACCAATCTTTTGAATTTTCTAAGACGGTAGGATCCCAAAAGTGAGATAATATGATAAATGATAATCTACTCATGCTTTTAATCTGTTTATCATAGTAACCACTTGTGCAAATTTTAAGGTACACCTTTGATTTTGCTTGCTACAACGAATCAATTCCTCAGCATGAGCCTGTCCTTAACCCAAAAAATTACTCTGTCTTTGATCGTAATTGACTTTTATCCTTGTAAGATTTTATGAAAGAATTAAAAATGATTGAAGTAGATTGAAAGAAGAAATGAATGATGTAATTGTATTGATCTGATTGAATGAATTTTACAGACAATATCTGATGCAATATATAGCAAATATATATGGGCTTTATATAATACAGCCCATTACCATTACAATGTATAATAGAAAACAGTTACGTTATTTTCTTCATTACTCCCCCGCAAACCCTAAATGGGCTAGGGTTTGAAGCGACAAAAGAATCAGACGATCTGAAAGATTGCTTCTGAAATTGAGAGAGGAACATGAGGGAAAAACTACTAGTATAGCACTCGCATCATCTTCACGCAACGGAAGTCAGGAGGAATCAATATTTTTCTTAAAAAGGCTCAATCTTTCACGATGTGATGACTTCATCCGCCTTCTTCAGACTTGAATCGATCTCAGTAGTAGGTAAGTCAGGTATAAAGGTATGACTTTTATTGCTGCTGCTTTCATTCACTTTCAGTTGCTCTCTGAATCGAATAAAATTCGATTTGGAGAGTGGTTTAGTGAGTATGTCGGCTATTTGATGTGTAGATGGTAAGTGATTGACATTCAGTTTTCCACGGTTGACTTGATCACCAACAAAGTATAAATCCAATTCCATATGTTTGGTACGAGAGTGTAGAATAGGATTTGCAGATAGATGCACTGTACTCAAGTTGTCACACCATACAGTTGGTTTGTTTTTCTGGTTTAACTTGTAGTTCAGATAACAGTGATTCAATCCACATAATCTCTGACACAGCATTGGCTACACTCCTGTACTCAGCCTCGCTACTAGATCTAGCAACAGTAGTTTGTTTCTTTGAACACCAGGAAACAGGGTTTTTTCCAAGGAATATACAGTAACCAGTTGTAGATCTCCTGTCGTCTGGGTCGTTAGCCCAGTATGAGTCGGCATAACCAGTTATGTTCAGTGTTTTACTTGCTTGCATATTTAATCCAAAGTATATTGTACCCTTCAGATATCTCAGTATTCTTTTGACAAGTTTCCAATGATCAGTAGTAGGTTTTTGCATGAATTGACTTGCCTTGTTAACACTGAATGTTATTTCTGGTCTTGTGATTGTTACATATTGCAGTGAGCCAACTATACTTCTGTACTGTTTTTCATTGAGTATTGTTTCTCCTTGATGTTTAGATATTTGAACATTGCTGATCATGGGAGTAGATATTGAGTTTGCTTTATCCATTTTAGCTCTGCATAGAATTTCAGTGATATATTTCTTTTGACTTAATTGAATGGAATTATCTGGAAGCTTTGTAACTTCTATGCCCAAAAAGTAGTTTAGATAGCCAAGGTCTTTGACAGAGAACTCTTGACCTAATTGCTTGATTAGCTTGTTAACTTCAGTCTCACTATTGCCTGTAACAATGAAATCATCAACATAAATCAGTACATATATTGTGATATTGTTATTGAATTTAGTAAATAGTGATATGTCAGATTTTGTTGAGTTGTATCCCAGTTTGACAAGTGTAGTTTTTAGCTTTTCAAACCACACTCTTGGTGCTTGTTTCAGGCCATACATTGCTTTATTTAATCTGCACACAAGTCCTTTGTTTTCCTCTTTAACAAAACCATGTGGCTGTTCCATGAATACTTCTTCCTATAAAATGCCATTTAAAATAGCATTAGTAACATCAAGTTGTTTGATGGTCCAATTCTTGCATAAGGCAGTAGTAATGACTACTCTAATAGTGGTAGGTTTCACAACAGGTGAAAATGTCTCTTTAAAATCAAATCCTCCCTGTTGTGAATAGCCTTTTGCAACTAATCTTGCCTTATACTTAGATATTGTACCATCTGCATTCTTTTTTAATCTAAAAGTCCATTTGCACCCAACAAAATTTTTGTCTTTGGGTGCTGGAACTAATTTCCATGTATTATTCTTGATTAAAGCATCATATTCCTCTGCCATGACAGATTTCCAGTTTTTATTTTCTAAGGCCTAAAGATAGTTGCATGGTTCTTCAGTATTTAAGTTAGCACTGTAGACTTTTGGCTTGAAAATTCCACTTTTTGATCTTGTCACCATGTGGTGTCTTGTAGCAATATTGTCCTGCTGTTGGTTCATTTTTTTCATCATGTTGTTGTTTGCTTTGACTTTCTGATCTTTGAGATAATTCATCAGATTGCATGCTAACTCTTTGCTGAGATGAATGATCAGGTGTACAAACTGTGCCATCCTGTTCTTGACCTGGTCTGGTTCTGGACTGACTGGTGCCAGACATAGTGAGTTGAGAACCAGTGATGTCATTGTTGACTTGATCAGTGTTCAATTTGGCAGGTTGTTCTGGTATGACTGGCACAGTAGGTATAGAATCTTTTAGATTGTATATCTTTTTAGTTGTTTTGACCTCTGCTTCTTTGAATGGAAATATTTTTTCATTGAAAACAACATGCCTTGATATGAAAATTCTTTCATTTTTGTCTAAGCACTTGTACCCCTTTTGATTTATAGTGTATCCCATAAATGTACATGGGGATGATCTATAGTTCAATTTGTGCTTATTGTAAGGTCTGAGATAAGGAAAGCATAAACAACCAAAGACTTTTAGATGTAGATAGTCTGGCTTGACATTGAACAGTGTTTCCAGAGGACTTTTCATTTTCAGTACTTTAGTGGGTAGTCTATTTATTAGAAATACTGAAGTTGAAAAAGAATCTGGCCAAATTTTTTGAGGCATTGATGATTAGCTAGTAAAGTCAAGCCAGTTTCTACAATTTGTCTGTGCCTTCTTTCAATTATCCCATTTTGTTCAGAGGTGTGTGGACATGTGATTTTGTGTACTATCCCTTTATTTTTAAAATAATTTTTAGTGGTAGAAATTTTGTTACACCATTAGACCGAAACACTTTAACAGTATGGTTTGTTTGCTTTTCAGCAGTATTTATAAATTGTATAACAGCATTATATGTTTCAGACTTGGCTTTTAAAAAGTATATCCACACATATTTAGAATAAGCATCAATAAAGGATATATAGTACTTGTAACCATAGTCTGTACATATTGGTGCTGGTCCCCACAAGTCAGTGGCAACCATTTCCAGTGGATTATTATATATAGTTTTAGAGTCTGAAAAAGGTAGTTTGTGACTTTTACCCATTTGACAATATGTACAGATGTTTGGTAAAGTACAGTTAACAGAAGAGATGGCATTGTTATTCATCACATGTTTCACAATTTTTACATTGGGATGGCCAAGCTTGCTATGCCATAAGTCAAACATATTATAGTTTTCAGTCTTTCTATTTTCAGCACTATTACCCCACATCTTTCATTTTCACAGTATCTTGACTTAGCCAAACAGAATTTGTATAGGCCTTTATGATTTTTACCCTGCAGAAGATTTTCTTTGGTTAGAATAACTTTGACAACTCAATGTTCAGGATAAAATTCAAAGTACACTTTATTGTCCTTAGCAAATTGTGACACACTTAGCAAATTTCTTTTAATTAAAGGGGCTCTAAGTAGGTTGTTCAGGTATAATTTTCTTTTTCCTAGTATAACAGACCTACCAGTGTGTGTAATAGCAATAGGGTTACCATTACCCATGTGAATAGAGTTCATACCTTTGTACTCCTTCCCACCAAGATTTAGATTATTCAGATTATTTGTGATGTGATTGGTTGCTCCTGAGTCTGGGTACCAACTGTCTTCACTTGCTGATTCAGTTTTCCCGATTCATTTCTGTTTATTGTTTGATTGTCTGAATCTTGTTGAACTTGAGCCATATTTTCACTTGAGTTTGAATTCCTCTGATTGCTAGAACCTTGACCTGGCACATAGTTTAAGTTCAACCTGAAGTAACACTTAGCAGCAGTGTGACCGATTTTTTCACAAATTTGACACTTTGGCTTGTAATTGTTGTTGAATTTTCCTCTGCCTCTTCCTCTGTTAGAGGTTCCACCCCTTTGTATGTTTTGACCACCTCTGTTACTACTTTGTCCTCTGCATCTGTAATTAGCAGCATAGTTTGCAGTGATATCTGATTCTGGTGATTTCTTTATGTCTAATCTTGTTTCATGAGATAGTAGAATAGAATGAATGTCTTCAATGGATGGTAAATCTTTTTGTGATGTGAGGACATCAACCACAGCTTCATATTCTTCATTTAAACCATTAAGAATTGTCATAACATGCTCAAAGATAGACACCTTGTGGTTAGCTGCTTCCAAGCAGTCACATATTGACTTGATCTTGAATAGGTATTCTCTTATGTTCATGTTGTCCTTTTTTATCAAATGTAACTGCCTTTTATATGATAGAATCTTGGCAGCAGATTGAGAATTGAAGACTCTTTCAACAGTTGACCAAATTTCAAATGCACTTTTACACCCTGTTACATGAGATAATAGCTTGGCAATAATAGAGGATATTAATCATGAGCAAATTAGTCTATCTTGTCTGTGATATCTTGTATATTCATCATTACTTATGGCTTTTCCTTCTTGATTTGTGATGCAAATAGGGGGAATTTGAATGGTGCCAAGAATATATCCTTCGAGGCCATACCCTTCTAATGCAGTTTCAACTTGTAGTTTCCATAGTAGATAGTTATCTTCAGCAAGGTGAATATTGACCAATTGACTTTGTGGGCTAATTCCAGATTTGAGGAGGTTTTCAGCAGCAGTAATGGCTTGCTGAGAGTTGATGGCACTGGTGGCAGTGGCTGAAGTGTCTTCTTCAGTCATAGTGGCAAGAATGGAGAATGAACAGAGAGGGAAATCACGAGAAAAGGCTTCAAGAAATGAGAAATCTTACCAAGAATTTGATTTGCTGCACTTTTCAGGTAATATGCAACCAGAAATGCTTATATGATGAGTTTTCTCTGATAAGCTTTCTTTGGATGGCATTTTCTTGAGATTTGATTATGCATTTTTTGAATTTCTTGATAAGATTTCGATGATTTAATGCTTTTCTTTGCTGCTTGAATATGAATCTGAGAAGTTGCAACCGAACTGATGTTCTTGGGAAGGCACTCTCGATTTGATTCAGATATTATCCTTAAATGAGAAGAACCTTTGTTCTTGGATAAGGATTTAAACCCAAATGATGAAATTCCTCTGATGGGTTTACCTATTTTCAAAAAATCTTTTGCTGTAAGGCAGTATGGCTCTGATACCATGTAAGATTTTATGAAAGAATTAAAAATGATTGAAGCAGATTGAAAGAAGAAATGAATGATGTAATTGTATTGATCTGATTGAATGAATTTTACAGACAATATTTGATGTAATATATAGCAGATATATATGGGCTTTATATAATACAGCCCATTACCATTACAATGTATAATAGAAAACAGTTACGTTATTTTCTTCATTAATCCTTCTCTTTATATTCGTATTGAAGAAAAATATAATGGCAACGATTGAATTTTGAGATGCATTCAGCTTTTACAGCGTGTTTTTGGTCCTACTGTGGCGGTGGTGATTATGTAAGAACAAAAGATTTCAAGCACCGTTGTGAATGTAAAAAAGGCTTTGGCAACATTCTGAATTTTACAAACTTCCCCTGTGTAAAAAAATTCTGAGCGTTCGTTAGTTATGATTTTTATGAAATGACAAGTTTTGAACAAAAAGTATGTTGCATGGAAACAAAAATAAAAATAAGTTCGCCTCCTTATAGATTCTTATATATTACAAACTTTCTTTGTATTCGTTTAGGAGCTATTGGGGGCAAATTGTGCAAACTTAGGATTTCCATTACCGTTTCATCCACCTCCTTCAAATACTCTTTTTCACAGTGGAGATCAATGTAAGCTTTGTTTGCAAAATATTATGTCAACATTATATTCCTCGCACTCTCTCACATGCGCGCGCACGTACGCGCACACACACATTGGATATATACAAATATCTGACTGAACATGGCTGCTTTAAATATTTACCACTGAACTCTGCTGCACTAAAATCAGAAGAGCATAACGAACAGAATTACTAAACAAAACTGGGAAATTACGAACATAAAATTTTTTTACCAGATATGAAATTTCCCTGTTTTGATTGAGAGTGCATAGGTCTCCTTTCAAGTATTCTTGAGAAACTGTATCCTTAAACAAACTATGAAATGCTTATTCTAAATGTTGATCTGAAATAGAAGAACCAACTATAAATGTATTTCAAAAACTGATGCACACACATATATAGAGAGAGAGGGGAACTAACATGATTTTAGAAACAACTACCTACTATATAATCACGCGTTGGATGTGGAAAGAAAACAATAGATACAACCATAGAGTAGTATTCTGCAACCACTACAACCTGTACTAGTTAATGAAATATTATATAAGCAACAACTTACATAGCTAAAGTTTACCACTAAGAGCTCTGCATTACATGATACAAAGCTTCAATAGCTGCATTAAAGAGAAAAACAGATTCGGTGATAGAATATAAAACTAAACTGCTAAATTCTTTACATATAGCTTCAAAGTCATACACAATACAATGTCAAGTTTGATATACAGAGCATGCATCGGATATGGAAAATTACTAGCATGCTACAATCATTGTTTAATTCCACATGTGCATAATGCATTAGTTGTATGGCAGTGCGGGTATAACGGTTTATTTTGAAAATTAAATATTTTTAACTAATGTATCCAGGAGTGCAGATGCCTATTAATTAACAGAGGTCAAAATTTAATGGTGCTTCCGAAGTATTAGAGCAAATCTTACTTTGACATGAAATTTTATGGTGCTATAAGTTGTTAATGTTGCACATGCCTGTTAGTTGACAGAGGTCAAAATTTAATGGTACTACAAGTTGTACACATGATTTTTTTATCATATGTTAGATTGGTTGACTTTTAAAAAAAATTCAAATAATTAACCAATAAATTGCTAATGTGGTCGGCTTTTCTCTAATATCATACTAGGTTATAGGCTATTCCTATATAAACCAAGGTTCAAAATTCCTAATTTTATTTTCATTTCTTTCGTTTGAGATATATCGTACTTAAAAAATTAATATAATTATAGGTTTCAATTGTTATAGGTATGCTTGTATTAATTACTTCAAAAGTTTGGTTCAATTATTGATTTTTATTGATTTTCACAATTTTTTTCTACAGAGCTGGTTTGGAATTAACAAAATTTTGACATTTTTTCAGAAACTTTTAAAATTTTGTACATTTTTTAGTATATTGTCATATCTACATTCTGCAATTTCTTCCGCTTTCTAAGTTATATCTTTTTTTATCACTTGAAGACCACAATCATAATTTAGGCAAAAATAAAAATCCAGACCAACGTTTTTAACCATACGATAATTTTTAAATGATTTGTTTATCTTAAAAACAAGATACCTCAAATAAATGCAGATGACCCCTATCCCATGCTTGATCAATATCGCAATTTTGATCCAGAAACGTTGCCTCTATGATAAGAACTATTCCTCCTAAGGAGTCTGCATTTCGTGACTTCGATATAAAATCTGATGTAGCATAGGTCATAAATAGAAAAACTTAATTATTCATTATTATCAAGTTTGAAATTAATTTTGTCAAACTTTATATTCAAAGACTATGTTTAAAATTGCAAATTCAAAATTATTAACAAAATACATTGCAAAAGGGCTCTTACTTTGATGTAGCAATTTGGATCAACGTTATAGCGATGAAGGAATTTATCAATGGCTAAGGGATTTTGACCTGGGAGAATCTCTAGAATATCACCTGCCTTACCTAACTTTCTAAATGATTGATACAAAAAAAGGAAAACATCAAAACCTGAAAGCTGTAGAAATTAATAACCAAGAACAAAATATAAAAACATTATGTACTCTGGATAATGTTTCAAGTTCAAAATGGTGCAAATCTCTGTCACCATCTTTGGTCAAACGCATGTTCTTTACCTAAACCGATAGTTATAATAATTAAAGTAAAAGTAGCATAAGAAATGTAAAAGTAGACAGACTGTAAATGCATTCTATATTTGTACCAGTCTTATTTTTATACATTATGCTGTTATAGATGAAGTGTAGCTCTAACGCTGATAAACAACAGTATTAAAGATGAGATGAGCACCGTTACACTATTAGGTGCTAGTGCCAAACTAATAAGTAAAACTTAGGAGCAGCCTTTACAACATAGTTTATAAAAGCACCCGAAAGTAAGAATGAAAAGTCTAGATTAAATATATATAACATTTTCCGATTTAATATTTGAGATCAAAGTGACAGTGTAGATGTTTGTTCCGAGGACTCTTGTACGAGTGCTACAAGCATGAACATTAACTATCTTCCAAGCTAGATGTACTACTTAAATTAGTCTATTAACTTTACTTTTATGAACTGGTTATATGGTTGTGCTCGGGTGTTTTTTGAGCAAATAACTTTCAGTTTGATTTTGATAACTTCATTTCTCAAATCTAAGTTGGAATGGCTAAAACCAAGATATTGAGCAACATTAATTATAGGTTTTTAGCTTGGATGACATGGTAGAAGGCTATTTTGAATATTGAGCAGCAACTGAACACTAGACCCTCAAATTGATATGAGCAACAATCGAACCATAGCCTATAGTGAATGTATAATATCAATTTCATTATCATCAATGCCACTAACTTCCTTTGCAACATACCGCCTTATATAAAAGAGAGATTCAAATCTAGTAAGACAATACAAGTTTCATTCCCTTCAGTCGAAGTGCCTTAAAAAAAGTAGACTTCCAACTCAAGCGCCTTCACATCCACCTTTGTCATCGCCCTTCTAAACTCCTCCTCCTTTTTCATAGCCTTTTCTATTGAAAAAATGAATCTGACCAGTGCTGTTGATGCTACCTCGCTTGGCAGGTTATGATGGCTCCGTTAATCGCACTGGAGAAGAATGGATGCAGAACTAAAGAAGAAAGCTACAAAAAAGAGGACCGAACTTGTGAAAAGGAGGAACTAGCCCGATTACTCAAATCAAAGAAGAGGGGAAGGGAACAGTGTTTGTTGGAGGAGGGAAAAGAGGTGTAGTGTTAATCGACAAGTTTTGGAGAAAGTAATTAGGATGTTTGAGAGGGAAAAAAGAATTGGGGAAAAGTGGGAAAGTAATTAGGGCATTTGGGAGGGAAAGCAATTTGCGTACAAAGAAAAGACCCGCGTAAAGAGGTGTAGGCAGAGGTAGCGTTTTTTTAGTATTTAATTATGTTTTGAGACATAAGCAGTAATTTGTATTAAAACGCTACAAACTAGTGCTTCCAAAAATGTATTTTCCTTTAGTGGATGCACCGTATCAAATAGAACTCTAACTAATACACCATAAATCAAAAGCGTACATTCCAACACAGCTTTTTCCCTTTCCTCTGCCGTTGGTCTCGAGGTAGCTGGTTCTAATGTAAACATCTTCCCTTTTCCATCCCTGGCTGGCTCCTTGCACTGGTTCTTATAGTGTCCAACCTGATCGTAGCTGAAACACCTTACTCCTTTCTTCTCAGTGGCTTTCATTTCTTTGCCTCTCCGGCATTCATGGGAATAGTGTCTTTTCTTTTCACACTTATAACAGACAACCTCTTCCTTCCCTTTCTTAGCAGCTCCACCCTTCTGAGCCCCTTTCTTGTGGAAAAGCTTTCTCTTCTGACTCTGCCTTCCATGAACTTCCTTTGCCTTTCCTTCTAAAAAAGCAAGCATCTCTTCCTGCCTCAAAACCATTTCGACAACAACATCGCATGGATCTCTAATATGCGATAACGCAGCCTTAGCAAGCTCAGGCTTCAACCCACGATTGAATTTCTCATTCCTCTTAATCACGGTAACAACCGTAGCATAGTCATACCTCGCTAGCTCCTCAAACCTCGTCGCATACTCAAGCACTGTCGTGTCTCCCTGCTCCAACTTAGCAAACTACCTAAGCAGAGTAGACTTAGCAATCTCCGACATAAACCTTTTCTCAAACCTCCTCCTGAACTCAGTCCAAGTCATAGTCTCCTCATTGACTCCAACTGTAACACTGGTCCACCAATACAGTGCTGCCCCTTGTAACCATCTAGAAGCAAGTCTCCTTTTCTGCTGATCATTGAGTCTCAAATCAGCAAAAATCCTTTTGCAATGAAGTAACCAGTTCTCCACTTCGATTGCGTCCTCAGTACCAATAAATGGCTTTTCTCCCAACCGAGCATAATCTCTACTCAACACAGTATAGTTATTAACCACTAGAGCTTCTTGATTTCCTCCTCCAGCATTTCCTCCAGCTAACCCCGCATCAACTCCTGCTTGCATCATGTTTACGAAGACCGATACATCGCTCCCATGTCGACTTGTGGGACTCCAACACCCACATTTACAGCTTGTGCCAGACCTGGGTTCCTCCTGGTATTTGGTCAGGCATTTTCATTTGTTATGGTGCTTCCCCCACCAATGTTAACTCTTCCACTTCTAGCATCCATATATGCATTCGAGCCTTCGTAAGATATAGAAGAATAGCCTAAGAGAGATGAGTGAAAAGAGATAAAACGTATACTTATACATAGCAAATACAAGTACGCTACTATAGCATTATCCCATACCCTGATCTTTTCTCTAATTCCTTAGGATTATATTTTCAAAATCATTTTAAGTTTGAAATTTCTTTTAAGTTTTTCATAAGCCTATGCTTTGATACCAAGTTGTAACATCCACTATGTTGAGGCCCGAAGCTAAGCGCTACTGATGCTGTAGTCATCTATAGTATTAACTTTCGGTGAAAAAATATGGTAGTGTTAATGGTATCCATAATATCAGAAGCACATGAATATGAAACAAAATTACAAATTCCAAAAATAGCAACTTTACTGATTATATTTCAAAAACATGTTTCATATTCCATTACATAATCTCAAACGTTTCCCGGGTTTTGATCAAATATAATTATTACAAAATACGTCAAGAGCAACATATGAGGATGCCCTCTTGGATGATCAGAGTACTAAATAGACAAAACTATCTTAATACGTCACAGCAGAAATAAACACAACAACTTCTAAATAGTTTTCCATGCCTCCTGCATGTCTTCGGAAGCTTTATTTGTCCACCTACTAAAACTGTAAACCCTGACTCTCAATCTAGTCAAATTATTTTTGAGCACTCGAGAGTTTAAAGGGAAAAACATAAACTTCGAGTCAGACATAAAGCCTGGTGTGAATAATACTATTACATCTCGGTTTACTGATATTAAGTGAGACCATGTCGCTTAGTGGAACGGGTTTCCCCTCACTAATATCCCTTTAAAACGTATCTTTTTGCAAATCAGAATTCTGCAATCAAACTGATTAATCAAATTGATTATAACAATAAAGCAATATCATATATGCTCAAAAACAGGTAATAAATGGACTATTTGTCCGAACAATATAGTTTTGTTTGGCCGACTACTAATCATTAGCTGACTCGGGCCTACCAGACAAAATAACAAATAATCTAATACATGTTTGACATACTTCTGAACGATCTGTCCTTAACTTACTTCTCCCAAGGTCACCTGATCCTAATGGTTTTGCGGGCTCACCAATAACCTATCCTCCTTCCCTGTGTATATTCCTTTCTGTGTGTAACCATCACTTAAGTCTTACCTATGACTAAGCCCTACACATTGGAATTTTGGACTAAATTAGCTAGAGGCTATAGCTAATGTATAGGGCACGACCCTATATCAGTCACATATGGTATTCAAGTATCTGAGTCATTTATTTAGTGTTAACTACCCTTCAAATTTTCTTGAAAACCTTGAAAATTGATTTAACACTTTAAATCATACTTAAACAAGGGAAACATACTATTTGCTTTACTCAAATCTCTTTGCCATGATATATGCTTTACTTAAAACATTGTTGATGAAAACATTCGAAACCTTTGTTTAAAACTTTTTAATAATCTCTTTCGAAACCATTGAAAGTACCCTTTTCGACTCCATTGAAAGTACCCATTTCGAAACCATTGAAAGTACCCCTTTCGAAACAAGTAAACTACTTTACTTTGGAAAATTAGGTCGAAAGGCCAAAACATACCTTTCGAAACCATTTACAATAGTCCTTTCGAAAACATTGAAAACATCTCTTTCGAAAGCTTTATAAAACCTTAGATATCCTCTTTTAAAACACTTCAAATCTGCCTTTCGAAAACATTGGAACCTTCCATTCAAACACTAAAGGTAAATCTTTTGAAAACATTAGGGAATCACCCCTTCGAAACCTTTATTATATACCTTTCAAAAATATTGAGAAACCTCCACTTCGAAACCATCATTAGTTACCTTTTGAAAGCATTAAAAGTCATCTACTTAAAACAAACCTTTCCTAAGCATTGGGTTCAAGTAAAAATATGTGGAACATAGTTTCGAAACCTTTAAAATCATTCCTTTCGAAACCTTTGGGTTTAACCCTCAAAATATCAAAAGGGTCTTAAAAGAACCAAGTCGAAAGCAACTCTTTCGAAAGCAATTTTCTAAGTAAAAGAAGTCAATGGTTTCAAAACCAAACCCTTCGTAAGCATTGGAGAAGCGGCTCAGGGTTTAAAGCGAAAGATCTCTTTCGACGGCACGCCTTCGAAAAGTAGAATGCGGCAGTTGGGATTTCGACCCCTACGAAAATATTTTCTTAAAATAAAGGAGGCAACCTCTTTCTAAACCATCCTTTAAAACAATTGACCAAGTTGAAAGCTATCTCATCCGAAAGCATTCTTTTCGAAAGCAAAGCACGCGGCTTCTAAAGAAAAACAAGGTCTTGACCTCTTCGAAAGCACGTTTCGACTCTATACCTTTCCCTATCTCCAATCCACTACGTACCAAGTCTTTGATACCATGTGTATTGGTTTTGAGCTAGTTGGAGGCGGAAGTATGAAGTCGAAAGGTAGCTGCCGGAAGTGGCGAAACAGCAAAACCTTTTAAAACTATTTTTTTTGCTTTATAAAGTAATATCTTTCCAACTAACTTGCTTATTTGTCATCATACAATTGGTTGCCAGTTTCTTTCCTAAAATATTTTTTAAAAGTGCTGCCAAATTTTAGAAATTAACAATTTAAAACATTTACAAATTGCCCCTTCACCTTTTATAAACATATAAAGCATTTAAGTCTCATACCTTAAATAATTTTATATACTTATTAAAACACTTAGTAAAATTCTACAGAAATTCCCATAAATCACTTTTAATATGTTTTCTAACATATATAAATTTCTGACCCAAAGCTAACGTAAAATAACCGTAATTGATTTTTAAACCTAATTTAATCATTTTCTTCACTAGAAAATTCATAATAAATCCACATTAATTCAGAAAATTATGAAACTTGAGACCCATCTCTAAAATAATATTTATGACCTTATTTTAAAATTGCAAGGCATTTGGATGTCATTTGATAGGTTTTTAAAATCAATTCTTATCATAAAATCCATATGAATAAACAAAATTCATCAACAAGCATATCTATTTAACATTCAAAACATGGCAATATACTTTGCAAAACACATACAGATTTGATCTCGAAACGAAAAAAAGAAAATATGAGATGTAATCTATTATTCACCTTTAGTTTGTTGTTAAGGAGTTGAGATTTGTTTCTTGAATGAATTGATTAAGCTTCTTCCTCTTGATTTTAGCTTATCTTCTTCTTACTTCTTCTAATGGTGGTCGGCCTCTTCTTGAATTTAGTTTTGTTTATGAACATGTAAAATTAAAGTGCATGAGGGTTTAGGGTATAAGAATATAACTTATTCCTATTTTGCCTTATCTAATTTCTCTTTCTTATTTCATTTTAAATTCCCTTTAGTTCATTAGTTATTAGGCATGGCTACCTTCTAATCACACAAATCTCAATCGCTTAACCATCTACATTATTTTATTTTATTTAAATAATTAAATGTCTTAAATAATGTTAATCAAAATTAGGGTCGTTACAGTACCTCTAAGTATGAATCAATTAAATGACAGAGACCACACAAGATTATATGATATAATTCAGTATAGACTTAAGGGATGGTCTAGTAAGTTGTTGTCATTAGCTGGGAGAATGGAGCTGACTCAAACTGTCATCACAACAATTATAATGTACTAGATTCAATCTCACAATATCCCAACAAAAGCAATACACAAAATAGAAAGAATGCGTGCAAACTTTATTTGGAGAGGAAAGCATCATAAAGTAGCATAGGAAACAGTTTGCAAATCAAAAAAATCAGGTGGACTGGGGCTGAGAAACATATGTGATTTAAGAGAAGTTTGCAATCTCAAGCTAATTTGGAAAATTTTGGAAGGAAAATTATTATGGAAAAAATGGATGAAGGAGAAGTATCTTAAAAACCAAATTTTTTGGACTATGGGATTGAAAGCCATCATTCTTCTACATGGAAAAATATACTTAACTGCAGAGAAACAACCATTAAACTACTGGAAAGAAGATTCAAGGATGGTTAGCAAATCAGTTTATGGTTTGATCCATGGATTCCAGTTTATTGGGTTGACAAAACATTTACATATTTGGAGGAGCCAATGAAAATTTTCAAAGCATTATTCAAAATCAACAATGGAATACATACAATCACCCAACAACTTCAATATTTAATGCAGTAGTTAGGAAAATATCAATAGATCCAAATTTGCAAAAGGATACTACGTATTGGAAGCTATCATCAAAAGACAGATTTACATTAAAAAACATGGGAGTATACAAGAGGAAATGAAGTAAAGGTAGAGTGGCACAAAGTCCTTTGGAATAAATCAAACTGCTTAAAATTGTCTCATTGTGCATTCTTTGTCATTTTAAATAGACTGCCAACTAGGGACAGATGTTTCAAATGGAATAAAATAGGAAAGGCCATCTATCTCCTCTGCAAAATATAATCAAAAAATATTGGACATTTGTTCTTTGATTGTGAGTACTCAAGACACATTTGATTCATAGCCAAATCAAAATTGAAATTCGATTTACATCAACCAGTGCAAAGCATCATAGAAAGCATATAATACATCCAAGAGAATTACAAGGCAAAATCAAAAGAGTTCAAGAAAGCATGTATACTACCGACAACAATTATCTTTCATACATGGAATGAGAGAAACTTGAGATTGAACACACAAAATGAAATAGAATGCACTCAACTATGGAAAGTAATTGAATCAGAAAGTCAAATACTACTAAAAAAACAATCAAATTATGAATCCAAACTTTCAAATGATGCACACCAGGAAATATATAAACTGGAATATTATGAAGAAAGGTTAGAAGCTTTCTTAATTACAATGCGGAAAAGTCAATTTTGACATTTCCCGTGGTAAACTTTTCCATTATAGTAATAATCATTGGATGCAAAAGGCAAGAGGTTGGAGCAGAATCAATCTCGAGAGCATGACTACTAGAGGCGGTCGATCCTTCGCTCAAACCAAAATGGATTCCTGCAAGGGAAATAGAAAATTATTAGTAATCATAATTTAAACTATAAATTAATGATAGATGCTAATAAAAACTTTTATTTACCTGATTTGAGTAGGGACTACCGCTTAAACAATTACATGCATGAGGAGGCCAGATTCCTACAACATGGAATTTCGCAACTTGATATTAGAAATCTAAGATCAAGGGATAACCTTTACAAAAGCAAGGCAATCAATCGTATTAACCACTAATATGATGGGGACATGGGCTATTATGGCAAGCTTCGATAAAAAGTGCGAACTACAGGTGACCGAAGTCTTCACCAAACTAGAAAATATTCCTCTAAACAAGCAAACGAGGAAGTTAGAGCATGAAAACACAGAAAATATTCAAGAGAAGGAGAAGAGATTCATATACCTGATTTGGAGAAGTTCTACCACTTTAGTAATCACCCACGAAATTGAGATCGAAGTGGACGTGAAGATGCAAAATTAGGGCAAATCATTAACAATCAAATCGTAAATGAAGAATGTTACAGAAGTGAAATAGACAATAAAATCTATCACTCATTTGTCTAGCAAAGGGAGGAATGCAGTTATTCGCATCTAGTCTCTCAAAGATCAGATTGGAAGCTAAAGCGATCTGCGATATTAGGTAAGCGAACTCGAATTCAAGATAAAGGAGAAGAAGAAGAATGCTGGAGCTCGAAGCCCCTTGATTTAGCTAATTAGTTACAGATCAAAGCTAAAGAGAGTTTTCTCTTTCAATTTGGGACCCCCATGGTTCACAAGATTGAAGCTAGGGTTATGAATGATAGTGGCTAGAGTTGAAATGAGATAAAGATTGTATCGGTGAAGTAATATAGGTATAACGTTACCCGGATGTTTTAGTATTTTGTAGGCCTTGGGCCGTTTACCTTATTAAAAAGAAAGGTACAATGTAGCTTGTTTAAAAGAGCACGTATGTTATATTCACAACTTTCACAATTAGATACCCATAGACAAATGGTTTGCTATCCTTTTATGATTTATGATTTATGAACAAAAATAAAATATGATTTCCATAAATTTGGGTAACTAACATCCGAACAATATTGGTCGGCCTTGAACTAAACGATAAGTGGTCTAGAAAATAACCAAATAAATAGAAAGAACATAAAATATTAATCAACTACTTACACTGAAGTGTCGTTAACAACTTTCCTATCTTTTGCCTTCTCTTAAACAACTCACATCAAATCCCTCCATGAACCTGACTAACGTGAACACTAAATTCTTGTGTTAGAATTAATTATCATCATCATTAGTTAAGTTGCAGAACACATAATAATTTACCAAAATAAAGTCTAAAAATAGGTAACTTTGCATTACGTGAAAAAGGGAATAAGAAGACCCTAGACATGTTCTTGGAAAGCGAAATGCATAAAGCAAAATTAAAATGAGTTTATACGAAGAATACTCAGAACTCAGGAAATCTGTGGACGGGTGAAACAAATAATTACCACTTCCAATGATCAAGAGAATGTATAATTTCATTATTTTCTTACCTGCAAACATCCATCCGCCTCACCTTCACAGACAAACATATGTACAATTGTGTTTTCCTAATCAAGTATAAATTTACATGCATGGCCAATTAATATCTAAACTCAGTACAAATTCTAAACTTGGTGAAATTAAAGTTTAATAAATGCATACTATTAAATTCAAACCAATCACGTATAAGCTATGGCTGTTGGATAAAATGGTTAACAAAATCAAATTGAGTAAGAGGATCCTTTTAACCTCATAGGCTTTAAAATGAAACACAAAGGTTGGTGCAAACCAAGCATGGAAACTGTATATAGAAAGAAGTACGACAAAAGACATGAACAATGTAGAATCAGAGCTTTAGTGAAGACTGAAGTTAAGGGAGTCAGATTCCTCTACAATGGCTTTGGAAGGAAAGAGATTGTTGGCAACAACAAAAATTGTCTATTTTGCTTTATCATAAAATATTTTCAAAACATTTACTCATTCCGCTTTTTTGGCTTCTTGCATCGATAGTAATCACTGATTTCATATATCTTTTGTTACGCGTAGATGGAACAATGGCTAATATTTATAATGTAAAAAAAAAAAAAAAAAAAAACACCTTATGTTGGTAGGTACTAATCAATTCCTGATGTTTTTCAACCCCAATAACCAAGGCTTTATCTTGATCCTATAATAACAAATTTAGCAAATAAGAAGACACAGAACATAACACTTACAGATAATATGACCAAGTGTATGCAGTATAAATGAGTCTCATAGTTGATGGAATAAGAAGCCTTACATAGTGGTGAATTATGCATGACTTCACATAAAAATTTCTCTCATTCTTTGCATCCACTTTTTAAAAAATATGTCTACAGAAAAAAATATTCATTTTGAAAATGAGTGCACATTAAAATGGCGCCAGAAAACAATTTTTGTATAAGAACTAAGCTCTAATTTAAACATTTCAGTAAAAGTTTACAAATAAGGAAAGAAGCACCGGTATTAGATAAATAATAAAGGTTGTGGCAATAGAGCTCGTGAGTGGGCATGAGCGTGGGAACATACATTGAGATCTGTTACCAAAATTTCGTTGAAAAATGTTAGTAGGTCAAATTGTATAATTTATTTGAAGACACTACTCACAAAGTGTACATGAATACAAAAGACAGCTTTTAAGCATATGGAAATGATGCATTATTAAACTCAATACTTACTCACAATAAGTGTTAAATTTTGGTGATATAAAATTACAAATAGAATGAAATAAATATGCGAAAGTAAAGTAATTACGTGTGTTCATTATGGAAATGTATAAATTATTGGATCGCATTTGCGTGAGATCGCAAGAAAATAAATGTATGCGCACGGTATAGAATAATATATATGCAAAAGGATATGCATATTATTTCTTTTTCAATAATCACATTACTTTGGGATTATTTTCTTGTTAATCCTAATTTAGGGCTTTGGTATGTAAACTCTTATCTTCTAATCTCTTGTAACTCTCTCTCATTTATAATAAAATATCTCTCCTTTGGACTAAACATATACTATCTTGATTATAGTAGAACCGGTATAAATATTATGTGTCTCTTTTCTTCTTTATAGTTATTTACTATTTATTTGGAGTAATAGAATAATTGTTGCTTGATTGAGTGATATTCAATTGACAAATCAAGATCTTGTTTATAGTTTTTCCGTATTTGTGTAATTTTTGCACAACAGATTGGTACCAGAGCGAGGCAATTTGTTTAAATTTGTGCACCAATGGTTTCTGGAAAGAGCAGTAGATCTGGTGGTAATTATGCTATTACTCATTTGAATGGAAAAAGAGATTTTGTGCAACATGGAAGATAAAGACGGAGGAGATTAGGTTGAGAGAGAAGAGCATTCTAGTCTTGTAACTTTGGTAATAAAGAGTTTAGTGCGTTGAAGGGACATCTGGATTTGGGAACCTATATCTGCTTCACGGCTCAATGCTGATGTGTGAATCTTATGCTGATTTCCATGGAAAACTTGGCAGATTGCAAAAGGAGATTTCGAATCCTTTGGGTACACCATATTTGTAGTTCACTTAGTTCTTCGAGTATTGAGGATGGTGCTCATAATACTAAAAAGTTCAGCTGATGCAGCTGATTTTAGTGACGGATTTGGCGCCGTTGAGGCTTGTCGACTTGAGATGCCGTCCTGGAGAGTTCAGTTCATAGAGCTGATTTTTGACGGATTTTGTGTCGTTGAGGTACATCGTCGATTTTGTGATGCATCCTAAAGGTGTTGCGCAAATCATGTGTGGACTTTGAGGACATCGTGAATTGCTAGCTAGCTTTGGATTTGTTGATTTACATATTGGTGCGTTCGAGTGTGCCTCGAACTTGATTCGTTTTTTTCCTTAGCGACTTGTGGTGCCACAAGATGGTATGTGGGAGAAGAGAGATTTGTCTTACATACAGAGATTTAGATTAGCCGTTTTGGATTGGTGATTTAGAGAATTTTTTGGCCTTGGTAGCATTGAGATTATTTAGAGAATTTTTTGGCTCTGTATTTGGATTGGTGATTTAGAGAATTTTTTGGCCTTGGTAGCATTGAGATTATTTTGATACATACCTTATTTTAATTTTGGATATTTGCAACATTTTATTGACAGATGGGGACATTATCTGAGCTCGTTAGCAATGTGTGATGGGGGGTGGCCTTGCCGAAACCCATTGGGTAAGTATTCATTTTTAGTTCTATCTCGTTAAGGGATTTTGATTGAAGACAGAGTTTGTTTTTTTTAAAGAGTTTTATGTTGAAAAAAAAAATTTGAATCGAGGTGGGGTGTTGGAGATATGTGATTTTGCATCAAGGTGGAGTGTTAAATTTTGATGATAAAAAATCACAAATAGAAGGAAAAAAACACGCAAAAAGAAAAGTAATCTTAAGAAAATAAAAGAATGCGCACATTATGGAATAATATATATGCAAAATGATATGCATATTATTTCTTTCTCAGTAGTTGCATTGCTTTGGGATTATTTTCTTTCATCTTTGCTAAATAAAGGAATGAGTGAATTACTTGCTATGTTTGTCCTATTTGTTACCATCGTGACTTACCTCCATTACTTTCTTACCATATTTTGGTAATTTAATGACTCCTCTCATGAATTTGCACCGCCTATATATTGAGGGCAGAATTCATTGTAAACAAATCCTGACATTCAACCAATGATCCCCTAATAGAGTGTTTCTTCTAGTTAACCCTAATTTAGGGCTTTGATATGTAAACTCTTATCTTGTAATTTCTTTTAACTTTCTCATGTATATTAAAATCTCTCTCCTTTGGAGCGACCGTACACTATCTTGATGATAGTGGAACCAGTATAAATATTGTGTGTCTCTTTTCTTCTTTATAGTTATTTACTATTTATTTGGAGTAATAGAATAATTGTTGCTAGATTGAGTGATATTCAATTGGCAAATATAGATCTTGTTTATTGTTTTTTCGCATTTTTGCAATTTTTGCACAACAATAAGTGCATACACCAAGGATAGAAGTAAAGAAAGTTGAACAAATCATAGAAATCGGTTAAGGCAGAAAAATACAAATGGATATTAAATTAGAAAAACCTTTTTAGAAGATATCCACCGATGAAGAGTTTCATATTTTGTTTTTATTTAGAATTTAACTTGTTGTGATCCACAAATTTATAACAGCATGCGCATTAGAATTTTACTACATGAATCTATTATGTTGTCAAACACATGTATTGGTGACAATATATAGCGTTAAAAGTAAATATTTTCTGGTTTAATCAAATGATTAGGTAACTAAATAAATTATTAAAACGCATGAACCATAAGTTTACCGTTAGCTCAAAATAATCATGGAAAAAAGTTATAGATGAGATCAGTAATCAATAAGAAACAAACTAAGAAAAGAAAATTGAATTTATAAATAAATACAAATTGAGATTGGAAACATGGAATCAATACACATAAAAATAGCAAACAATGATCAGCTATATATTATTAATAAAAAGGAACCAAGTATCTCATGCCCACTTTAACAAAACCCAATAAGTAATATTTGTGAGGTCTCTCGCCAACTATTTCTTCCTCTCTTCCTTGTTGACAACACAAAAAAAAATGGATACCTTGCTTGAAGCCATCATCAAATCAATTTTATTTTAAAAGAAGTGTATATGAAAAATGATATCTATACATTAGCGAATAAGAGTATAATCTGAAGTTTCCAAAGTAGCTAAATTTAGAACGTAGATTTGAGCGTACAATCATAAGCTAAGCTAAAACATAAAAAGAATACAAATCACTATATTATAAGTTGTTAAGGAAGAGAATGAATTTAAGAGGAGAAGGGGGAAGGATGAATTAGAAAGAAATATAGACAGAAGAAGGATTTCCATTATATATTTGCCTACCTTCTAGCATAAGATAAAGTTGGTTGTAACTAAACTATCAGGAACCCCAAGGTAGTGCAGTGGGATATGCGGCGCTTACCTTAAAGGTCGAGAGTTCAATCCCCACCAATTACATATCCTTATGATTTACCTGAAGTAGGTGTCCCCTGATTACATATAGCAACCTAAAAGAAAATTAAGTGTAATAATTTTGTTGTAAAGGATCAAGCATATCTTTTGGCATCATATGTAACCACCTTACATGACTTTTTGGTTTTTCATCACTCCATATATCTAACATCAAACTTTGTAACTCATTTTGGTCAAAAGTTAGGAGCTGATGGGTGGTGCTTGCATTACGGGCTGGGGTACCTTATTAGATGTATCATAACATCAGTACATATGTTGTAGGAACTTAATTATAGAAACAACACAGGGATGCACAAACACTACACATGGGCACAGTGATAACAATGTAGTAAAAAGAGAAGATGAATTTAACAGCAAGTAATAAAACAATCTAACCATGATTAGAATGAAATTTTGCATGAGGCTTGTCGTACAATTTTCTTAAGACTTTATTTGAAATTTCCCAAGATACAACAGACTGCTCGAGATTGTGATGAGAATGACTGCTCTGTGATAGATAAGAAACTATGTTGGTTCGATGACAGAACAAAGAAGAAGAAGATGATTGAGAAAAAATGATTAGGAATGTAATGAGCACCCCTATTTTTTATAGCCTTCAATAGTCTTGTCTGTTCGTTCAAAACAAGGAAGTTATTGGCAATGGTCATGTTGGGAAATGTCATACTGTTTGAATTTAAATAAGTAAAAACTGATTATTTTCGTTCAGTAAAAATATTTTCATTCAACAAAAATATATACGGTCCAGTCTTATTGGACCCGGCCCGGTTCGATACGGGACGAGCGGGTGACGCGCGTGTATTAAACAATGGCCATATAGCTCCCTCCCTGCATAAAATTACCTTACCCTAAGAGCCAATTTAGGTTGATGAGAAATAGTATATAAACATGCATACCTCTTCTATTTTAGCCAATATGGGACCTTAAGTATATAACTTCATTCAACCTATGCAATGATCTCTAACAATCCTCCACATGATTGATGATATTTGTCTCCCCCACATAAAGGGGAACATCACAGAGTGCATATGGTGTTAGTTTTATTTATTATGTGACCTATGTTATTGTTATGCATCAATTTTATTTAGAGAATTAATGAAAAGACATCTGATTTTTGATAAAAAAATTCAAATTACTATTAATAATTATATTGGTTCCAAAGATTACCTCAGAAAATATATAGACCACTTCTCTATTTGGACTGATATTATCCCAAAATTAAAACATTCTTTTGCCCATTTTGTATTTAAGGGATCATTACCGAAATGTTTTTTAAGTCCAATAAATTTACAAAAGAAAAGAAGAAAAAGAAAACGGAAAATGATCTCCATCCTTAGATTTGAGAAAAACCATTGAAGATTAGTATTAAGGCTTCCGCCTAAAATGTCTTCACTTCAAAACTATACAATTTAAATTCTTTTGCTATTTTATTTTCGATTTAGGGATTCTGGATTGACTGTGTTATAACTGCAAAACATATTACAATCTCGTTAAATCTCTTTCATTTGGTATCAGAGCCATCGTAAGTTCATATAAGATGCAATTTTTTATTAAATTGATTTTTAGTGGTTCGTATAAAAGCTATACATATTCAAATAATTTATGTATAAATATTTTCTTATAATTTTGGACAAAGATTTAAAAGGAGAATTTTTATTCTCTATTATGTATGTGCATAGATGTTGATCATTGTATTTTCCATGAAGATGTATTGTTGAAGACCTTTAACCAAAAGGCATCATGTCATGAATCACATGGCCACTCTCCTTTTGATATGTTGAATCTAATACAACTAAGTTTGTGTGAAATTTTGGTTTAAACTAGATCATAAACAAGAGTTTTGATATGTCATATATGTTGCATTTTGAATCTGTTATTATTCTATATGGTTTATTGTATATTTTTTTATAAGTAATTTAAACCATATAACGTTATTTTTTTTAATAATTGGTTGTTATCAATTTCTATCAACTTTGAATTGTAACTGCCACTTTATTAGAATGAATTTTATGATCCAAATTCACAGTTATGTTTTACATATAATAAATTATGAACGATAATTTTATCAACTTTAATTGCCTTATGGTTTATTGAGTGAATTTATTTGTTTTAATGATTCAGTTTGTTTCTGCCCAACTGTAATACAAATTAATTTTCATGAAATTACGTTTTTACATTTAATAGATTATGAATGGTAATTTTACTAACTTTAGTTGGCATTATGATTTATTAAGTGAATTTATTTTTTATAATAATTCAATTTGTTTTTGCCCAACGGTAATATGAATTGACTTTTATGCAACAACTGTTATGATAGGATTGAAATATAATTTGGCGTTTTATTATTTATTTCAATATAATTATTGTTAGTTCCTCTATATACAGTTGATTTAAAGTTGTTATGCTATTTGTGGATTTATAGTTGATAATAGTAAGCATTTCATTTTTTCCAGATCTAATACAACATTGAATAATGTTCATGCTCAAACCTCCGAAATAATACCATTGAACGTAACTAAATTTTCCACTTGGAAAGAGCAAATTGAGATTTGTTTTTGTGTTATGGATATTGACCAGACATTACGAATGGACAAACCTACTATTATAGCGACAAGTACTGATGATAAAAAGGCTAATTTTGTAAAATAGGAGTAGTCAAACCGCATGTCTCTCATGATTATAAAAAGAACCATTACAGCTGCTATAAGAGAGGTATTCCTGAGAAGAATGATGCAAATAATACTTTCATTGCTAAACAGTATTTGGCTTCTATTGAAGAGCAGTTTAAAAGCACTTCTAAGGCTAATGCAAGTACTCTCATAATGAAAATGCTTACTACCAAGTATAAGGGACAAGCGGTGTACGTGGATATATAATGATGATGAATGATATGGTTGCAAAATTAAACGGCATGAATATGACAATTTCTGAAGGATTTTAAATTCATTTCATTACGACTTCTCTTCCTGCATAATTTGGTCTTCTGAAGATCAATTATAGTACGCAGAAAGAAAAGTGGAAAATGAGCGAATTAATTGTAATGTGTGTTGAAGAAGAAAGAAAGGATTAAGGCTGGGAAACATGACTATGCACACATTGGTATTCCAAAGCCAAAAAATAAGGACAATGAAAATAAAGTGAATATGACTACTGGTATTAATAAGACTAGTATATCTGGTACAAAACTCATGCATACTCCTAAGTGTCATCACTGTAAGAAGTATGGACACATAAGGAAGGACTGTGTGAAGTTTAAAGATTGGCTCGCTAAAAGGGGTAATGATACAAATTTCATGATTTATAAAACATTTTTAGTTGATTTTCCCTTAAATACGTGGTGTTGACACTGGTGCCTCTATGCACATTATGAACTAATTACAGGGATTCCATTTCATGAGGATGCTTCAAAGGAGAGAAATGAAACTTAAAGTTGCTAACGGATCAGAGGCTAAAGTCGAGGCTGTTGGAACACTTTTTTAATTTTGAATTGTGGCTTTATTCTTAATTTACATGATGTAGTTTACATTACTTGTGTGATTAAGAATTTAATTTCTATTCTAAACTTGATGCATGTGGTTTTACATTTCAGTTTGGAACTAATGAGTTAAAACTATATCAAACTCTAATTTTGTTGGTTCTGGATTATTACGTGACAATCTATATAAATTATGTTTGAATTTTTTCTTTTGTGAATCTCTATTATCTATGAATATTACTAGTGTTAATCATAAACGTGGAGTTAAGAGTAATCATGATGTTGAGAATTCTTCCAATGGCATCGCAGGTTGAGTCATATTTCAAGAGATAGAATACGTCTCATTAGAAATGAAATTCTCCTAGCATTAGGTTTTTTTTATTTTGACAACTGTAGAATGTGTTAAAGAAAAATTTGTTAAAGAAATAAGAATGAAGCCACTCGAAGTGGAGAACTATTAGAAATTATTCATAATGATATATGTGGCCCTTTTCCTACTCTGGGTATTAACGACATAAATCGTTTATTAATTTCATTAATGATTATTCTCGCTATAGCAATGTGTATCCGATTAATGAAAAATCCAAAGCATTAGATAAATTCAAAACTTTTAAGGCTTATGTTGAGAATCAACATAACTTTAAAATTAAAATAGTGCAATAAGATAGAGGTATTGTTCATCAATACTCTATGCCGGGAGATCCTGGACAGAATGGAGTTGCTAAAAGATGTAATCGTACACTAATGGATATGGTATGGAGTATGATATGTAATACCACATTGCTAGATTTTTTATAGATAGAAGCTTTAAAAACAGCTACATATATTCTAAATCAAGTTCCTAGTAAATCTTTTCAAAAAGACCTTATGAAATGTGGACCGGTAGATAACCGCAATTAGGGTATTTGCGTGTGTGGGGCTGTCTTGCTAAGGCAAAAGTCTATAACCACAACTAAAGAAACTTTATTCCAGAGCTATTAGTTTTTATTTTATTGGTTATCCATGGAGATCCAAAGGTTTCAAATTTTATTGCACATCAGATACCACTAGAATAGTAGAGACTAGACATGCTGTATTTTTTTTGAAAATGGCAATGTAAGTGGGAGTAACGTAAATAGAACAGTAAACCTCGAAGAAAATCAAACTTATGTTCCAATTTTGATAATTCGAGCGGTTACAGATTCTATACCTCTTATTAAAGAGGCTAATGAAGGAACTCATGTTCATGATGTTCCTATGTTGATGAAGCTCCTATGCTGCCACAAGAACCATTACGAAGATAACAAAGAGAGAGAAGACCTTCCATACTTGATGATTATATCATATACCTTACCGAGGAAGGATGAGATATAGGTAATGGAGATGATCCTATCTCATTCAACCAAGCTATTATGAGTGAAAAATCATCTAAATGGCTAGAAGCCATGAATGACAAGATGAAATCTATGGAAATTAATGAAGTTTGGGATCTTGTTGAGTTACCTATCGAGGTTAAACTTGTAGGCTGTAAATAGGTCCATAAAACTAAAACTGACTCGAATGGTAACTTTGAAAAAATTAAGGCCAGACTAGTAGTTAAATGTTTTACACAATAAGAGGGTGTACATTTTGATAATACATTTTCTCATGTCTCAAAGAAAGATTGGTTGAGAATTATTTTAGCCCTCGTACCTCATTATGATTTAGAACTACATCAAATGGATGTGAAAACTGCATTTCTGAATAGTAACTTGCATGAAGAAGTTTTATGAAACACCCTGAAGGGTTTGTTATAGAAAGCAAGAAGCATATGGAATGTAGGTTAAATCGTTCAATATATGGGTTAAAAGAAGCTTCGCAACTGTGGTATCTCAAGTTTGATGAGGTTATAACTGAATTTGGATTTAAAGAAAGTACAATAGATCAATGCATATGCCTCAAGATTAGTAGGAGTAAATTTATCTTTCTCATATTATACGTGGATGATATTTTATTAGCAAGTAGTGATTTAGACATGTTATACGAGACAAAAAAGTTTTCTATCAACTAAGTTTGAAATGAAGGATCTTAGTGAAGCCTCTTATGTTATACGAATTGAAATTTACCAAGATTGGTTCATGGGATCTTAGGCTTAAGCATATATTGAGAAAGTGCTTAAAAATATAACATGCACAATTGCTCTCCTAGTGTTGCTCCTATTATCAAGGGTGACTGATTCAGTAAGTTTCAATGTCCTAAAAATGAAATAGGACGTGCTTAAAGGAAGCAAATTTCTTATGCTTCGATAGTAGGAAGTCTTATGTATGCTCAAGTTTGTGCATGTCCTGATATTGCATTTGCACTTGGTATGCTTGGCCGATATCAAACTAATCCAGAAATGGAGCATTAGAGAGCTACCAAGAAAGTTTTATTGCAAGGGACAAAATATTATATGCTTACTTACAAGAGGTCAAATAACCTTGAAGTTATTGGTTATTCTGATTCAAATTTTTCTGGATGCGTCGATAGTAAGAAATCCATATCAGGTGACATGTTTATGCTTGTAGAGGGGCCAATTTTATGGAGTGCTAAGTAGTCTATAAGGGCATCTTCCATTGTGCAAGAAGAATTTATGGTATGTTATCATGCTACTGGTCAAGTAGTTTAGTTAAAGAATTTTATACCAGGACTTCAAGCAATTGGCAATATTGCGAGGCCACTCACTTTATTTTGTGATAATGATGCTGCTGTTTTCTTCTCTAAGAATAACTAATCAAGTGGTGCATCTAAGTGGATTAACATCAAATATCCCGTTGTTAGAGAGAGTCATAATGGTACTATTATGATATAAGTATAACATATTAATACAAGAGCTTATCAGCTGATTCTCTAACAAAAGCGCTTCCACCACTCTTTACAAAGAGCATACTGCCAGCATGGGTTTAGTTAATGTATTATAATTTTGGTGTTGCAAACCATATATATATAATGCTGTGTACTAAGTCTATAATTATGTATTGACTTTGAATTTATAAATTTTCTTAATATGATGCGCATAATTTTATTTAATCTAAGCAAATTACTTATGAGGACAGAGTGAAGATTATTAACTATTGTTGGAAAGAGTACCACTGTTATAATTAATAAGGATCAAATAACAACATTTGTTATTTTGATAATAGTAGTTTGGTTTGGTATTTCTAACTAAATAGGTTTAAGATTAATGAAAACTATATTGGCCAATTTTAAATGTGTGCTTTATTATGTTATAACATTACAACCAAGTGAAAGAATGTTAGTTTTATTTATTATGCGGCCTATGTTATTATTGTGCAGCAATTTCATTTAAATAATTAATGAAAAGGCATCTGAATTCTTGAAGGAAAAATTCAGATTGCCATTAATAATTATATTGGCCTCAAAAGTTGCCTCAGAATATGTATAGACCACTTCTCTATTTCCACTGATGATATTCCAAAATTAAAATGTTCTTCTGCCCATTTTGTGCTAAGGAGTCATTTCTAAAACATTTTTTAAGTCCAATAATGTAACAACCCGCATATTTTACGATTGTATATTTAAATTTTTTATTTAAATATAGCATCGTTAATCGGATTAAAGTCCAAAATGTTACTTTTTGTAAACAGTCGAATTGGGACTCGAGACCACTTTCATTGAGTCCAAAATGGCGTTTACAACTTTTTTGAGTATAAACATCGATATGTTTGGAGTTGAGTGAATTTTGCTATTTTTCTATTTTGGGCTTTGGGTTTCAGCCCACCAACCCATCTAATACCCTAACACTCCACTCAACTCCTCTTCATTCACTCATTCCTTTTCCTAACACTCTAGCTCAAGAGAAATGGGGGAGAAAGATTGGAAATAGAAATTCCAAACCCTAGTTTGATTTGGAAACTTGAGTTCTTGCTCCAAAATCAAAGAGAAGCTTAGGTAAGCATCCTCTCCATCTTCTCCATCTCTATCTCTCTTCAATTTCAGAAATTCCTAAACTCTAACTTAGGAAATATTTGCTTATTAGCTTAGATTGGAGCTTTTTGAGTTGAAGTTGAAGAGGAATTGGTCTCTCCTTTGTTTTAAAGCTTCTCACTTGTGTCTTGAGTTTAAAAGGTGAGTTTTTGAACTCACATCTATGTCTATATCTTTGATAGTTGTTAGGTAGTAATTCCTAACATCTATTCCTTGTCCATTTGCTTTTGGATTGAATTGGTTTGATGAATATTCCAATTTTTGGTGTTTTGAGGTCAAATCTTTAAAAATCATATCTTTGATGTTTGAACACGTTTATGGGGTGTTTCAAAGAGCCATACAAGGCTAGGTTGTCGCTTGGCGTAAATCCTTAGTCTCCATTGCTCGTTCGTTCGCCTCCGGTTAGGATTTTGCCCCACTTGGGGGCTAGGCTGATAATGCTGTAGAAGCAGGTTCAGTCGACTGAACCAGGAGGTCAGTCGACTGAACCAGGGGATAGAAAATGCTCTGTACCTGTATCAGTCGACTGACCTGGAAACCGAAAGTTTCCAGACATAGTATCAGTCGACTGACCACCTGGTTCAGTCGCTTGTCTCAGCCCAATTTGCCTATTTTGCGTGGGTTTCCAATTTTAATCGATTCGTGTTGATCCGATTTGTTGTTATCATTTATATCGACTTTGATGACTTCTTTTTCTGGATTTTTGGGAATATCCATTTTGATGGATTTTGTTTCGATTTCTTTGGATTTAATTCACGTCTTCGAATTGAATTTTTGATGATTGATTGTTTCTATAATCATTTCTATGGTTTGTCACTTTAAAATACAAAGGTTTCTATACTAGTAGTAAATATTCAAACTCTTTCACAAAGATGATTCCAACTCTATTTTTTATACAAATCTCGTTTATAAAACCGTTTTCCAATCTATTAGTTTATACAAACCTTTACCTCATTCGTACGAGAAATCTAATTAAACGGCTTAGCAAAACAAGTGGTATGAAACGCTTGCGTTTATTTCGTCGGTTAATTTTTGGACTTGTTCGATTGAAAATCTTGTAACAATTTTCGAGTGGAAATCTACAATTTGTTCGTAAATATTTAAGTTAAGCCAGTGGTTATGGGACATGAAGCTAAACTCATTTATTTACTAAATTAGTGTAATCGACACTTCTTGATGATCGATGATGATCATTTTATGGTTTAGATTAGCGATATGCGATGTCTCTTTGTCCACGTGGGGGACTGTACCTCGTTTTATGGAGCTTCGTCTCATTCTTTTTATAGGCTAGCGACCTACGGGCTTTATGGAGTTCGGTTCATCGGGCGTACCATTATTGCACTACGTCTTTGTTCCAAATTATTTGAGTTTCGAGTTCATCAGGCGTACCGTTATTGCACTATGTCGTTGTTCCGAATTATTTGAGTTTCGAGTTCATCGGGCGTACCGTTATTGCACTACGTCGTTGTTCCGAAATATTTTAGTTTCTGCTTCATCGGGCGTACCGTTATTGCACTACGTTGTGCACCGGCTTTATGGTTAGCGACCATGGGATAGCGACCCATTTATGATGCACGTGTTGGTGAGTTTTCATGCTCCCGTTTGTGATAGGCCTTCCCCCTTTTCTGATTTCTGGATTTCTAGTTGATGATTTCTAGAATTTGTGTTTCACCGATTTTTGCGATTGACATTGATATGTTTTGTCAATATTTGTGCTTTGGTGAATAATTTAAAGAATATGGCATTCTTTTTGGTGCTTTGAGATTCTTCAGATATTGTATGATTTTTGTTGTTATCTGATGTATACTTGTCACAGTATGACATTTTTGTTATCATACGTTTTTGTCATATCTCTTCTCCTATCTCATTTTATATGATATTTATAGCTAGACTGATCCGTTTATTATTTTCTTCTTAAATAATACTCGGGTCAGATCTAGGTATTTCAGGTGCTCCTGCTTGACTTCTTATCAGGGTTCATCACCTGACTTTTGGCTAACTACTTTAGATTAGTAGTTTTTGTTATTATACATTTGAGATAGAGACTCCTTGATGTATAATTATTCTTTTGTCTAGCACTTGTATCTATTCTTTTGTGATGTAGTGGATCTTCTATGACCACTATTTTGATGTACACTTTTATATGATATATTCATATCTGGTTCCGCCTTTGTGATATGAATATCTGTGACTGATTTGTGTAATGTTAATTTCTATATTTGTTTCCGAAGTCCGCATAGCCACTGTGTGGTAGCTTTGAGTTTGTATTTTATATGTCGGATTTCCTCTTGAAATGAAATGTAATTTATATTATCTGACATGTCAGTACTCGCACAAAGCAATTACACAGATGGTCACTCCTCAACAGCCTTATTCTTCGCGCTAGTCGACGGCATTACCCCATAGTGTCCTTGGCTAGTGTGAGTATAGAGGTGGGGCGTCACAGTTTAGTATCAGAGACAAACTTTGGAACAATGTAGAATAATCTTGCAAGGATCATTGTCCTAAGTCTTTCTTTGGAATCGTGCCATAGGATTTAATTCGAGTCTTCGTACCGTTCTATCCTGTTTCTTTTTATGATTCCTTGTTTTATCAATTAAGTTTGTTTGATATTCATTCTGTGAATAACCTTTTTCCTTTTCTTTCTTTCTTAAAGAAGAGAAATGGTTAGACCATGCCGTCCCAGCGCCGGTCAATCTAGTGCTACTCCTCAGGACGGAGTATTTATGTTTGCTCAACAACTCTTAGATCTTGTGAATAATGCTCAAGCTGCCGGACCCGTTCCAACGCCTACTCACCCTAAATTCGGGTTTGCACGCTTGTGCAGAGATTATACCGCTTTGGATGGAAGGCCATTCAAGGGTTCCGAAAGCATTATAGAAATCCAAGCTTGGCTTAGATCATGCGATCACATCTTTTCCCGCATGGATCTTATTGATTCACTTCAAGTCCAAGTGGCTTCTAGCATGCTCCAAGAAAGAGCATTAGATTGGTATGAGCTTTTGATTTCAGAAATTACTGAAGCGGATCTTACTTAGGAGCAATTCCGGGAAAGATTCGAATTGAAGTTTGTGTCGGAAGCTGAAAAAGTAACTTTAGCTCGGTGCTTTATTGACCTTGTTCAAGGTGAATCTTCTGTGACGGATTACGTCGCATCTTTTGAATCTCTCTCTAAATATGGGGTCGAGTATATTAATACCCCATTGAAGAAAAATCAGAGGTTTGTCTATGTGTTGAATAAGAACCTCAAAAAAACTTTACTTCTGAAACTAGAAGTTTCTTTCGATCAGCTTGTAGATATCGCTCTTCGACTTGAAGAGGCGGATAAAGAAAGTGATGTTGAAGTTGTGCGTGCCAAACAGAACTTCAACATTAACATGAAGAGGCCCATTAAGTTCAAAGGTCCCAATCCCAATAAGAAAGGGAAGCAAGAAACTTCGATAGCAAAGTCTCCTACCTCTAGTCGTGGATGATGCTACAAATGTGGTTCTACGGACCACTATGCAAATGAGTGTCTGAAACCTTTTTTTGTCGTTATTGCAACGGTTCGGGATATCTTTTATCTTCATGCCCCAAACTTCCAAACAAGAGAGAGGGAAAGATATATGTTGTCTAAGCCCCTAGTGATACTTCTCGTGGTCAAGGTATTTCTACTTCTATCCTTGATGGCATTATTTTGTTTCATGATTTTCTTATTCGAATTCTTTTGATACGGGTGCATCTCCTTCTTTTATGTCAAAAGAATTTGTTGGTACTTTTTCTTTAAATATTATGGGCTTGATGACTTCACTGAGAATTGCGAATTCGGTTGGTGGATCCGCAACACTCAGTTTACTTTGTGAAAATGTCGATATTATTTTATGTGATTATTATTTTCGAGCCGATTTGCATGTTATACGTTACTTAGGCTTCGAAATTGATTTTTGGGAAAGGGTTGGGTTGATCATTATGAAGCCCACATTCTATGTCCTGAGCGGACTATCCATCTTCGACATTCTCAATCTGTTAAGCAGATTTCTATTATTCTTAATGATTTTGATTTCCAATTCGGTGACATCATTTTATTCTTTAAACCCACTTGATGAGGGAGAATATTATTTCTCTCATTCAAGTAGTTTGTGAATTTTCCGGTATATTTGAGCTTGTCTTAGGATTATCACCTAAGCAATCTATTGAGTGGTGCTAAGGTCTCTTCAGCTCGACCTTGCCACCGGTTTTCATCAGCTATGAGTGCGGAGGGTATCATTCCACTTACCGCATTCCGCACTCGTTATGCTTCTTATGAGTGGTTCGTTATGTCATTTGGTTTGACGAACCTTCTACCTTATTTCATCCATCTTATGAATCGAGTATTCCACGAATATCTCGATGAGTTTATCCTTATATTTATTGATTATGGATGAAAACAACAATTTAAAATTTGTAAATCTTTTGTAATGACCTGATATTTTGGACCATTCAAATCGACAATAAATCCACACATGTTGGACTTGAATAATTCAAAATAATAGATTGTAAATAAAATTTGGCAAAACTCAGCATATACAGTAAACAATAGTCACAAAATCACAGACACAGAGTAATATAACAATAATGCAGCGGAAACAAAAGGATAGTAGTTCATGAAGCTACTATATATATTTAACAGAGTTAAACAAGATGCAACAGAAGTCACGAGTACATAGATGTCTCAATACAATAATCAAATACAAGATCTGAATGCATCACTGGAATCGACTGAACAACTGAAAGCAGGATAGATAGCTGGATCTCCAAGAGAAGCTCCAACTCCAAAGGTGAGTCTCGAATACTGTATCACTCAGTCTGACCCGAGCGTAAAGCAAAACACAAAACACTCGAGTCAGGATTAACATTCTTATATAAATAAATCCAACTCAAGTGAAATATCAACTGAAATACAAGTAACTCAAAGGATGTTTGGGATAACCATCCTCTAAGGATCCGTTAAACTATCTACTATGTAGTAATATATGCTATTATAATAATGTATAATAATAAAATAAACTTACTTTTTAATAGCGTCAAGGGGTTACCCATATAGCCCTTAACACGTAGTCCTAGTAATCCATACAGTATCAGCATACCTCCAGAT
This sequence comes from Allium fistulosum, assembly GCA_030737815.1. Lineage (NCBI taxonomy): Eukaryota > Viridiplantae > Streptophyta > Magnoliopsida > Asparagales > Amaryllidaceae > Allium > Allium fistulosum. The sequence continues at coordinate 1,435,919,324 of CM060903.1, forward strand.
CGGGAGGCTACCCTAAATACTCCATGGGCTACGGGAGAAAACCAAACTCGTAGTAGAGCTCGCTATGGTAGGTGACACGACACATAAGGCAATGCCAGGGTAGATATACCAATTACGCACACGGGCTGGTGGAAACGCGTAGCAGCCACTACCGCCCACCTCGGAACACACTCCCAAATCAAAATCGAAGGGTGGCCACCAAATCAATCATAAGGTAATATAATGGTATCGAAGAAATGTGTCCGATCAGAGGTGCTACCTCATTGGCCCGAGATCGCTCCTGTTTTAGCCACCTTATGCCAACTCATGGGAGTTGGGTCCATGTATATGCCTCAATAGGATCATCGCCACCATCCTACTTCATTCTAGAATCTCCACCGCGTACACAGTTGTTAAAGTGGTTTTCGGTATCAACAAAGAGTATGTCCATATCCGATCCCGGTCTCTTTAACAACCAAACGTTATTATAACACCGCGGTCATTTCAAAATAGTTTATACTTCAAAACCAAAATATCATTTTCATTTCAAATATATCCATTTCCAAAAATCATATCACTTTCCAAAGTTATAACGCTTTCGAAATCATAGTCTTTAAAAATCAAAACACTTTGGAAATCATAGCTTTGAAATCATAGCATTTTGGAAATCATAACACTTTGAAATTATAGCATTTTGGAAATCATAACACTTTTGAAATTATAGCATTTTGAAAACCATAACACTTTCCTCTTAAACAGTTTAGATATTAAAATTAGTATATATAATAAAATAGTTTATAAATAAAATAGTTTATATAAATAGTTATAAGTTAAAATAGTTTATAATAAAATAATTTATATTAAAAATGATTTATGTTAAAATAGTTTATATTAAAATAATTTATAAAGTAAAATATCAATAGTTTTAAATATAATTTAAAATTACTTTATAAAAATAAAATAGTTTCCTCGACTTTCACAAATCGATTCAAATCAATTAGAATTCCAAATTCAAATTTTATCAAATCTAAATCATCGATTTCAATTCTAATTCAATTAAACATTTCAAATTATATCGATTTCAAAAACCGATATGAACCCATAAATAAACCATTTCAATTTCAATATATTTCAAAGCTTCAAATATTCCACATTTCAAAACTAAATTCGATAATCTCATATATATATATATATCAAATTCACTTTACTATTATCTAAATTTTGAAATATTCTCTTAACAAATCCAATATCATTTAAACAAACCCCAAATTACAATAAACTAAATATTTCCTTCAATTTATTTAAACTTGAAATATTCATTTAAATCACCTTAAACCAAAATCAAGTTATAAAATCATATCTTTAGAATTTCAAATTTAATACATTTCAAATCAAACTTATATAAGTATAATTCTTAAATAAATATAATTTCAAATCATTATAAACTCTATATTTGAAAATATAGATATTAAATAAATACTTAAACATATTATTTATCAACTTTATTAAATCAACTTTAATAAATCTTTAAAATCAATATTTATTAAAACCATATATTTCTTTTCAAAACCATAGAAATTATTTTCAAAATATTTATATATATAGACCAACGGTGTCTGTATATAATTTTCTACCATATGGTCAAGTGATACGGATATTTATCATTTCAATCCGTAATTTAAATATATACGGGTATATATCATTTCAACCCGCAATCCCAAATTCAATTCAATGAAAATCGCTTGGGTTTATCATTTCAACCCATAACGATTTTCTCCTATTCTACAGATTGTTCGGGTATGTATTATTTCAACCCATAGTGAATTCTATACTAACACGGAACTTGCAGAGTGATAACAAATATGATAATAATATAACAATCAGTAACAGGCATATATCATAAGTGATAAATAACAGATAATGGTGTCAGATGTCATAGCTGAACAGATACAGATAACAGTATATATATGTCAATGTAAATAACTAACAGCGGCATATTTCAATTGACGTTTCAATTGAAATCAAATTTAAGAAATATAAGAATGTTAAATCATGAGTGATTGCTCACCTTTCGAGATTAGAGACGAACGAAAGTGAGATGAGTTACGAATCCAAGCACGACTTCCTAAAACAAAGCTAGATTGGCATGAATTGGACGAACAAGGCTGATAATCAAGAATTGATGAACTGAATCGGAATCAGTTTTGATATAATAGAACAATGTATATTATATTCTTATTATTACTTTAGAAAAAAAATCAACACAACAAATATTAGAAAAAATATATATATGATTCAAACTTATTATATTCAAAACTAATCAAGACCCAAAATATAAACAACTTAGATAAATTTATATATACAAAATTTTAGTTTAAAGTCTATATACATTTCAAAATTTAAGTAACCATGTATGAAAATAGTTTAAAATCAATCATTAATAAACAAATATACAATGTAGACTAAAATTGAACAAAACAAAATGGATGAACAAATTTAACAAAATGTACCCAGCAAGCCTACATACTGCCCTGATATACACCTGTATATAATACTATATTGAATACTTATTTAATAAATATAAACATACATTTATTGCTATACCAGCCATATGTAAATATAATCAACCAACAACCAAAAGTTAAACTGATAGAAAATATAAACACTATACGTAATTTAATATATAAGAAACGTACGAACCGCTATGTAAATGTATATATATACTGTAAATTTAAACTGCCATTACAATGACATATAACATACATATCTATATTGTATATAAATACATATCCAGATGTATAACTAATAACACACGCACACGAAATATACTTTTAAACGTATAATTTAAACTACAAATATATATTCTATATATAAACATGTATAAACGTTATATGTATATAACATATACAGATCTAAAATATACACATACCAATTTTAAACTTGTATATAAAACAGAAATATAACAGTTATATATTATACGTATATATACTAAAATATCATATTATAATAAATAACCTTATATACGTACAACACAAAAATTTGTATAAAACCAATATATATATAAACACATACAGACAAACTATATATATACACACACACACACACACTATAACACACCCTATAACTAACTTATACATATGAAAGAAGTCTATAGCTTAAACTATAAAGCAAACTGTTATATACTATAAAATATATAGCAGACTTATACAAAATCCACTAAGATTTTAAAACTATGACATACATTTCCTAACTTATAATAAAATGTATATATAACATACCAAAAGTTGATATGAGGACACAAATAGATGGAAGGTGAACATGGCAGGGGAAGAGTGGTTCAAGCAACGAGGAGGGTTTGGGTTTCAAAGCTTCGGCGAGCAAAACGAGCAAGCATCATGCGACAGGGAAGCGGCTGAGGTGGTGGGAAGAGAGATGGTCGGAGCAACGGCTTTGGTTTGGATGGGGAGGCGGGGATTGTCGGGTTGGTTGCATGCTTTGGGTTGTAACAGGGGAAGAAAATGCAAAAGTTTTCAAGAAAAATGAAATGGATCTGGGAAGGGAAGAAAGAAGGTCAGGCAAAAGGGAACTTGCTCTTTGATAAATATATTTCAAATGAAACCGATAGAAAGTGAAGAGGCATGTTGAACAGTGGAACAGTAATGATTAGAAAATAAATTGAACGTTGGGAAAAGTGATTGTCAACCCTTAAATTCCGAAGAAAAATAAAATAAAAGCAACGGCTAATTAATTTATACGGTACATAATTCAAAGGTTCAAACGTACCGATACGGTGAATCGTTTCACAGATTTCACCGCGTACCAAAACTTCGAAACACAGAAATGAATATACCGTGGAGATCAGCATGACGAGACGATCAAAATGGTATACAGATACCAGTGGTACAATCATCCGATCAAAAGTCGATAATCGGTACCGATATACGTTGCTATTCCGTACGGAAAAATCCAAACGGAGCTAGAAACGTCCGAATTTCGCAAAACGAATTTCACAATCTGATTTAGAGTCTTCTAAATAAATTTTCTCATGTTGACATATTTAGGTTTCGGAACACTTTTATTATCATCAATTTTAACTGATATAAATTGGAATAAAATTACACTAGAAAATAAATTTCCAAATTATCTGATGAAAATTTATCAGTTGCTATGTTACAACAGACGCATTTCAAATATCAAATTTAAATTTTAAAATTTTATTGTTTAAAGTTTCACAAAATTTCATATAAATATATAAATAAACAAATAAAATTATCTAAAATTTACGGGTCGTTACATTAGGCATCACAGCTTGGTATCAGAGCCAAACTTCGAAACAATGAAGAATAATCTAGCAAGGATCATTGTCTTAAGTCTCTCTTAGGAATCGTGCCTTAGGATTTAATTCGAGTCTTAGGACCCGTTCTATCCTATTTTCTTTTATGATGCCTTGTTTTATCAATCAAGTTTGTTTGATATTCATTCTGAGAATAACAATTTTCCTCTTCTTTCTTTCTTTCTTTCTTAAAGAAGGGAAATGGTTAGACCTGGTCGTCCCAGCGCCGGTCAATCCAGTGCTACTCCTCAGGATGGCGTGTTCATGTCTGCTCAACAACTTTTAGATCTTGTAAAGAATGCCCAGGCCGCCGGACCCATTTCTGAGCCTACTCATCCTAAATCCGGTTTTGCATGCATATGCAGTGATTATACCAATTTGGGTGGAAGGCCATTCAACGGTTCCGAAAGCGTTATAGAAGTCCAAGCTTGGCTTAGAACATGCGATCACATCTTTTCTCGCATGAATCTTGTGGATCTACATCAAGTCCAAGTGGCTTCTAGCATGCTCCAGAAGAGAGCATTAGATTGGTATGAGGTTTTGATTTTGGAGATTATTGAAGCGGATCTTACTTGGGAGCAATTCCGGGAAAGGTTCGAGTTAAAGTTTGTGCCGAAAGCTGAAAAAGTAACTTTAGCCCGACGCTTTATTGACCTTGTTCAAGGTGAATCTTCTATAACGAATTACGTCGCATCTTTTGAATCTCTCTCTAAATATGGGGTCGAGTATATTAATACCCTATTGAAGAAAAATCAGAGGTTTGTTTATGGGTTGAATAAGAAACTCAAAATGCCTTTACTCATGAAACTAGAAGTTTCTTTTGATCAGCTTGTTGATATCGCTCTTCGACTTGAAGAGGCTGATAAAGAAAGTGATGTTGAAGTCGTGGATGCCAAACTGAACTTCAACAACAACAAGAAGAGGCCTATTAAGTTCAAAGGCCCTAATCCCAACAAGAAAGGGAAACAAGCAACTTCGGTAGCAAAGACTACTACCTCTAGTCGTGGGCAATGCTACAATTGTGGTTCTAAGGACCATTATGAAAATAGGTGCCCATAACCTCTTTTTTGTCGTTATTGCAAAAGTTCGGGTCATCTTTTATCTTCATGCCCCAAACTTCCTAACAAGAAAGAGGGAAAGCTAAATGTTGTTCAAGATCCTAGTAACACTTCTCTTGGTCAAGGTATTTCTCATTCTGTCCTTGATGGCATTATTATATTTCGCGATCTTCCTATTCAAGTTCTTTTTGATACGGGTGCATCTCACTCTTTTATATCCAAAGAACTTGTTAATGCTTTGTCTTTAAATGTTATGGGCTTGATGACTTCACTGAGAATTGCGAATCCGGTTGGTGGATCCGCAACACTCAGTTTACTTTGTAAAGATGTCGAGATTATTTTATGTGATTATTCTTTCCGAGCCAATTTGCATGTTATGCGCTACTTAGGTTTCGGAATGATTTTGGAATAGATTGGCTTAATCGTTATGAAGCCAACATCCTATGTCCCGAGAGGACTATCTATCTTCGACATCCTCAGTCTGTTTTGCAGATTTCAAAGGACGCATAATTCAAAGGACACTACAGGGTAATTCAAAGGACACTACAGGGTAATGCCGTCGACTAGTACGAAGAATAAGGCTGATGAGGAGCGACTATCTGTGTAATTGCTTTGTGCGAGTACCGATATGTCAGATAATATGACTTGCATTTCATTTCAAGAGGAAATCCGACATATCAAATACAAACTCAAAGCTACTACACAGTGGCTATGTGGGCTTCGGAAACAAATATAGAAATAAGCATAACACAAATCAGTCTCAGATATTCATATCAAAAAGGCAGAAACAGATATGAATATAACACATAAAAGTGTACATCAAAATAGTGGTCATACAAGATCCACTACATCACAAAAGAATAGGTACAAGTGCTAAGCAAAAGGATATGTATACATCAAGGACTCACTATCTCAAATGTATAAAAGCAAAAACTACTAAGCTAAAGTAGTTAGCCAAAAGTCAGAAGCTAGTCCCTGCTAAGAAGTCAAGTGGAAGCACCTGAAACACCTCGGTCTGACCCAAGTATTATTTAAGAAGAAAAATAATAAACGGATCAGTCTAGCTATAAATATCATATAAGATGAGAAAGGATAAGAGATACCACAAAAACGTATGATAACAATAATGCCATACTGTGTCAAGTATACATTTGATAATAACAAAAAAATCATACAATATCTCAAATCTCCTCAAATAGCCATAAAGAATACCACATTCTTTAGTTTATTCACCAAACCCCAAATATTAACAAAACATATCAATGCCAATCACAAAAATTGGTGAAACACAAATTCCAGAAATCAACAATTAGAAATCCAGAAAACACAAAGGGGGAGGCCTATCACAAACGGGAGCATGAAAACTCACCAACGCGTGTATCACAAACGGGTCGCTATCCCATGATCGCTAACCAAAGAGCCAGTGCAACCGCGTAGTACAATAACGGTAGGCCCGAGGAACCTGAAACTCAAATGAGCCGGAACAACGACGTAGTACAATAACGGTACGCCCGATGAACCTAAAACTCAAATAATTCGGAACAACGACGTAGTACAATAACGGTAAGCCCGTTGAACCGAACTCCATAAAACCCATAGGTCACTAACCTATAAAAATAAGGCGAAGCTCCACAAAACGGGGTACAGTCCCCCACGCGGACAAAGAGACACTGCACATCGCAAGTCTAAATCACAAAATGATCATCATAGATCAATAAGAAGTGTAAATTACACTAAGCTAGTAAATAGATGATTTTAGCTTCATGTCCCATAACCACTAGTGTAGGATCTAGATTAACCCTAGAGGGGGGGTGAATAGGGTTATCGCAAATTTTCTCAAATTAAACGCGAAAGCAAATAGCAGATAAATAAATATGCAGTAAAGTAAATCACACACAAAATTTACCCAGCTTCGGCAACCCCTGCCTACTGCTGCATTCCCAGATTTCTATTAGAGTTAAACAGTATCCCGCTTACAAACACTCTGACAGACTCGCAGACACTCGCTCCCGCTCACAAACACTCCTACAGACTCGCACACCCTGCTTCGCCTATAGAGTTTCGTTTACTCGCAAACTCTGCTCCCGCCTATAGAGCTTTGCAAACTCGCAACCTCCCTGCTCACTGAACTAACCCTAACTAGACAATCTGACAACACCTAAACCCTAGGTGGTGATTGACTCTAACTGGACTTTGAAAAAAACAAAACGAAAGTACAGAATACAGTTTGAATCCCAGGGCAAAGTTTAAATCGACAGTTTAAAATTCCTTTGCCCTCAAATGAATTTGGCCTAAAAATTAAATCAATAAAACTTGGCCCAAATTTAAACTAAATTAAACTCTATTAAAAACTTAAACCCTAATTTAATTTAACCCCTTGTTAAAATTAGGCCGGCCCCTTTATTTCATTATTCAACGCGATCCTCTTCTTTGTTCTGGAAAAATAAATGGTGGCCGCTGAGAATTAGGGCTTCGGCTATTTGGTTCTCTGATGATTTAGCTCCTCGATTCTCTGTTGCCTTCGAATCTAGAAATTGAGGCTTCGCCTCCTCTTTGCTTGATTCTGGAATTAGGGATTTGGCTCTGCTCGAAGTGCTTGGCACAGCCTTGCGCGCTTTCTATTCGTCGATGATTGTATGGTTTGCGTTGCTCCTCTGTCGCAGTAGCTTCTCTGAGCTCTTCAATGGCTTCGAGTAAGTTTGTTGCTCTTTGATTTATATGTTCGAACACCTATGGATATGTCGATGATGATCGGGGTTATTTTGTATTCGTATGATTTGTCGTTGAAGCTTATAGCCGATGATGATTTTCTTGGGTTGAATTTATATGAGTTCGATACTCTGTTTTCTCGTTCGTCTGAATATATTTGAATTTGTCAATATTTTTTGCTCTGCCGCTTGATGATACTTGAACGATTGAGATGTTTTCTGACCTTTTCCCATAATCGTACATACTCGTATATTTTATATCTGTTCTCCACGGCTTTGAATCTGGACTTGATTTTGGTTCCTTGATTACTTGGTTATCACGGTACTGTTTGATTTTGTGTAGACTTCGGCTTGTGGTGATTTTTGACTTTATTTTGAAACACGGCTTCGATCTTCTTTCTTGTTGACTTTGTCACACCCGGCTTCACGCAGATGCTTCACTTGTTCCTTGGTTGAATTTGTACATTCATATACTTGAGTCTTGTAACCTGCATTCACACTGGTTTGATATTTGTTGGTTCGTCTTGTAGTTGCATTAGTTGTGTATGTTGTCACTGTGATAAAACTCGAACTGTTGCATCTTCATGTCTGGTTCAGTCTTTGGTCACTGATGTTTGAGTTGTGCTCTTTGATCGTATCTGGTATACTTGTAATGGTCTCTTTGCATTTTTGTTTGGGCTTGTGTAACCAGCTGAGGTTGGTATTGAGTTGTTTGCCCTTGTACATGCTTTACTGCATTGCTGGTGTGTGGGTTTGTTGCATTGCCATCAGTGCTTGGTTCAGATTGCATATCATGTTGAACTGGTTCATCTTTGTTGCCTTTGTGTACTGCTTGGGCTATTTTGCTCTTCCTCAAAAATATTGTTGTAGTGATTATCTTTTGCAGTGTTCATGTTGGCTATCTACGTACACGAGTTGGCGGGGCAGTGCACACGTGTATGAATGTACACATGTGTATTGCAGCCACTTATGTACAATCTGTCCCTGATAAAACACTGATATGCACAGATATTACACAGTCAAAAATGATGACGAACAACCCAAATAACTGAGGCAAACAATGTTTTTAAAAACATCTTTTATTTTGAATTGCAAAAATATTTCTTTTCAATTTTACTACTTTAGTGAATATTTTTTGCAGATTGCTTGGATGCTGGAATCAGACTGGAATGAAGTTGAAGATAAATACGAGTGTGAGTGATATGTAGTGAGGAAATGATGTAACAATGAAAAGTGTGATGTAATTGTATTGTGATCAAAAATGATGTATATAGTGAGAGCTTGAAATTGTACTATCAAAATTGTAATAAATATTTGTTTGAATAAAATATTCGTTTAAATTCCAATTCCGTGTTATTTATTTTATTCAGCAAATATTTACTTTATCTGTGAAAAATAGAATAGTACAATATCAAATACATTTAAATGAATGTATATATGTTTATTATCATCAAACAAAAAGCATATACATGCATATTCCACAACTAGCTTAACTTAAATATTTACGAACAAATTGCAGATTTCCACTCGAAAATTGTCACAAGATTTCAATCGAACAAGTCTAAGAATTAACCGACGAAGTAAACGCAAGTGTTTCATACCACATGTTTTGCTAAGTCGTTTAATTGGATTTCTCGTACGAATGAGGTAAAGGTTTGTATATACTAATAGATTACAAAATGGTTTTAAAAATGAGCTTTGTATTTAAAAGTAGTGTTGAAATCGTTTATGTGAAAGAGTTTGAGTATTTACTACTAGTATAGAAACCTTTGTATTTAAAAGTGGCAAATCGTAGAAATGATTGTAAAAACAATCTATCACCAAAAATTCACATTCAACGACGTGAATCAAAACCATAGAAATCGATATCAAATCCATCAAATGGATATTCCCAAAAATCCAGAAAAGAAGTCATCAAAGTCGATAATAAGTGACAACAACCAACCCGATCAACAAAAATCGATATAAATGGAAACCCACATAAAAACAGGCAAGTTGGCTGAATTTGCCAGCTCCAAACGTCTGGTGGTTCTCCCAGACGTCTGAGCTAAAGTACTGGAAATTTTATTCCAGATCGCCCAGACATCTGGAGAATAAACTCAGACGTCTGAGCTGACCATCTGGAATTTTTATTCTGATGGCCCAGATGTCTGATCCTTATACCAGACGTCTGAGCTGAAACTCAGGGCAAAAATCAGCCTAGGCCAGTAATGGCCAAATCGGTTTGGAAGCGATCGGACGAGCAACGGTGGCTAGAGATTTATGCTAAGCAAAAACCCAGCCCTATAGGCTCTTCAATACACTTCAAACAATAAGTCCATACATCCATAGTAGGATTATCATAGATTTTGACTTCAAAATACCAAAAATTGGAAAATTCACCAATCCAATTCAATTCAAAAGTAAATGAACATGAAATAGGTGTTAGGAATTCATACCTAACAACTATCAAAGGTATAGACATAGATGTGAGTTCAAGAACTCACATTTGAACCCAAAAACAATGAATGAGAAGCTTTAAAACAAGGCAAGATCAATCTCTCCTCCACTTAACTTCAAGAACCCTCAATCTACGATCAAATGCAAATATTACTTAAATTAGGTTATAGGATTTTCTGGAAATTGGAGAGAGATTGAGGTAGAGAAGAAGAAGAGGATGCTTACCTAAGCTTCTCTTTGATTATGGAGCTTGAATCTTGAATTTCCTAGTAATCTAGGGTTTAGGAATTTTAATTTCCCTTTCATTCCCTCATTTTCCTTTAGCTTGAGAGTGTTAGGAAAATAGAATGAATGAATAGGGGGTGGAGTGTTAGGGTATTTTGTTGGGTTAGTGGGCTGAAACTCCAAACCCAAAGCCCAATAGAAAAATAACAAAATTCTACTCAACTCCAAACATATCGATGTTTATACTCAAAAAGGTGGCAAACGCCATTTTGGACTCAATGGAAGTGGTCTCGAGTCTGGATTCGACCATTTACAAAAAGTCGCGTTTTGGACTTTTAAATTCAACCAACGATGCTATATTTAAATAAATCATTTAAATATATTATCGTAAAAAATATGCGGGTTGTTACATTTTTAGCTGGTATGCATCCCGGTTTAAGCGGAATATGACTAACCATCTCATGAGGTCGTTTGTTGACTTGGTGAATATGGGCTTGAGGTTCAAGAGTTTGGCACCGAAGCCTGTCGTTTCTGCATCGAAGCCTATCGTTTGTATAGTAGCTGAGGATGACAAGTGCAAGTTTCAGGAGAAGAGGATCAAGGTTGTGTGCAACAAGTGTAGGAAGGTGGGGCATTATGCTAGCGAGCGTAGGTCCGGTGGAGGGGAACAAATGGTTAAGGCAGCAGTAGAGAAGTACTTCGGTTTGCACCATAGGGATGTTATCATTGCCATCAGGTTGGTCATTTTGCTAGGGATTTCTGTATGCTCAAAATGTGAAGCAACCTAGGGTCTTTGCTATAACTTCAGCACCTTCCACTTCAATAGTAACTAATTGAAAGCAGGTTTTGGAAGGTATTCTATCTATTTATGGCATCCCTATTCGTGTCTTGTTTGATAACAGTTCTTCTCGTAGCTTTATCTCTCATAGTCTATTAATAAACTTGGTATAGAACCAGTGCGGTTCACGATTCTATCTGTGTGTCGGACCAAGTAGGTGGTTCGGCAAATCTTCATACGGTATGTGAAGGAGTTCGAATTTCTTATTTCGATCGACTCTTTCCTTGCAATATGTTTGTTCTTTCTTTTTAAGGTTTCGATGTTCTATTAGGGATGGATTGGTTGTTTTGTTATCGTGCCATCTTGGATTGTGAGAAACGGACTTTGGTGCTGAAGAAGGGGACGGAGGTCCATACATTATCTTGTGAATAGCTTAGTTCTCGTATGAGCACTTTTCTGTATTCTATTGATGTGTCAGATAGAGACTTAGAGTCTATTCCGGTAGTTCGGTGATTTTCTAATGTGTTTGAAGAGGTTTTTGGTTTACCTCCTCATTGTGAAATTGAGTTTTGTATTGATTTGATTCTTGGTGCTAAGCCTATTGTATTGCATGTTCATAGGTTATCTTTGAAGAAAAAGTAGAGCTTGCTAACCAGATTAGTGACTTGTTACGGAAAGGTCTGATCCGACCCAGCCGTTCTAGTTTGGGAACACCCATCATTTTTGCCACTAAGGCAGTGATGTGCACGTAAATGTGCATATTTTTACTTCCATATTTAATCTAATTTAATTAAATAAATGAGCATATAGGGTATTTTTACATGTTTAAACCAAAATCTAAATTGTCATCAAATTATCATTTATTTATCTTCATATGGGGCAAAATGGTCATTTTTGTGTAAGATTTAATTTTAGAAAATTAACTTGGATATTTTAATGTTATTTTGTAGGAATTTGGATTCAAATGGAAGAGGGCGTCATGGAAATATGCATGCACAAGAGTTATAAGGCAAATGAATATTAAAATAAATCAATTCATGAAATCATGGAGGACCCAACCTACCCACTTACCATGACATACAATTAGGAGCTAATGCACATGTTAGTGGTCATTAAAGTTACATGCATACTTAATGAAAGATTAATTAGATGCTAATGATAACTTGGTGATGACACTTCCTCAAGGGAAATTTAGGTAGTCCCCAAAAATATGATTAGGGATTCAAAACATGTATAAGTACCCCTTATGTTTCACGTAATGAGCTCTTAGCCTCCTCTTTAGTTAGTTTAGTTTGAGGCTAAAAAATAAACAAAAACTCTCTTTTCTTTTTAATGGCTTCTTAGCCTTCTTTCATGTAATTTTTTTAATGCAATTTTGATTCAAGTTCTTTTCTTGTTTATTTCTTCTTATGTTAGTAGTGTAGATCTCTTTATTTTATGCGAGTAGTTTAGCTTTTATTTTATTTCAATTAGCTTGCATTTTCATCTTGTTTTTTGTTTCATGTTGAACTCTACATTTGTTGAAATGATAACAAATATGAGAAGCTAATCTCCTTCAGTTTAGGGGCAATAAAGCTCTCTTAATCATGTAGATTCAATATATTTGTTAATTGTTGATCTCTTTTTGTGCTTAATGGAAATGTTTGAATGTGTAAATATTTTGTTGTTTTAACTTTGAATTTGATAGCCTATATCGTTGATACCAAATATGCTATGCTTAAACAAACATAAACACAAATTACCTCTTCATCTACATATGATTATGGTAATGAAGAGAATTTTAGAATCAAAATTCGATGGTCTATATTACTAATCAATAGTATATAGATCATGCTTAAAATAGATTTTTTTTTCAATTTCATTGACATTTTCATGAGAGCTAACAAGTGGTTTGGAGGGTGTGTTAAAGTTTGATGGTTTATATTGGGGTAATTAATAGCACAAATAGGCCATACTATGATAAACACATCTGCTAAATTCACTAATGACCAGAAGAGAGATCATAAAGGAAATTACCTCTAAATTGCCTTCTACTCTAATATTTCTATTCACTTTCTTTTAGCTAGTTTTTTTTACATTTTTAGCTAATCACAACTTCAAGTCTTGGTGTAATTTGATTGAGTAGAAATTTTAATATCAGTACAATTCCTTGCGGATCAACCCATACTCGCCAAGTACTAAAATTGTACGCCGTGCGATTGCAGTTATTTTATTACAATTTTTCGGTGATTAACTCGATGGAAAATTAACCGATTAAACAAGTTTTTGGCGCCATTGCCAGGGAATTAATTTGATTTTAATTTCTACTCTTCGAATTATTTGTTGTTTGATTTTTGTGTGTTTTCATTTCTTGTGTTGAGTTGCATTTATTTCTATAAAAAAAATTGTGTTGTGCGTTTGTTGTTTAATTTGTGCTTGCATTTGTTTGTGTACTTGTTGTTGTTTTCTAGTTTCATTTGCATTTGCATATATATATATATATATATATATATACATACATACAAGTCATTTCAAAAAGAAAAAAAATTCCATTTCATTTTTTTTCAGCACTACAATTTTCATCATTTTCTTTTACAAATTTTGAATATTCAACTAACTCAAGTTTTACATTTTTGATCTAAGCAATTCTGCCATACTTCTTAGACTACACTATGCACGTGCACATACATCCCCTCCGACAAATATGTACACTATTCAACTGCAACTCAACTACCCTGCTACATACCATATTTATTCAACCACAGTGCCACAAACTTCCTACCAGGCAACTCCCCCCCTCTTCATTGCCTGCCAAATCCATTATATTCATCTAACTGCTCACCACACGATCACATACTTCACCACCCCACCTGAAAACTATCAAATTCCTGCTACATCACCATTGACTACTGCACGTCACAAGACTTCCACCTCATTTCAACCACCGACTACTGCAACATACTACTCACCACAAACCCCCTCCTTCTCTACTGCAACATACTACACACCACTGTGCACCTCTCTGGCCATACATTGCCTTCCATCACCTTCATACCCACTCTATTAACCACAACAAACAAACACTGTCATCACCAAACTGTCAACACATCACCTCATATCTTTGCACATTCTGTTGCCAACGCATCTGCCAATTCATCGACAGAGCCCCCTTCTACAACTGCTACCTTCATCAACATTCTTCACTGCTATATCAACACCCCACCATCAATCATACTCCAATGCCTCATACTCTAGTGCCTCGATCAAACATTGCGCAAACAACATTATCTGCCTTGCACTTCATAGCCACACTATCACACTTCAACTACACTGATAGCAACCATCACATTCCATCATCTTCAACTGCTGTTATCAACTGGTCAACCTGCACTGCCCCAAACCACAACAATCTCTCTTCCTCTACTACTCTATGCAATGCCCACTACCTACATCCACAACAGCCATACTTCACTTCTTTCATCCCCCATACAAACCATCTACAACATTACTTCTCTGCTCACCAAACTTCCTCTCCCACATTCTGACATTCTCCCATTTCAACCACATCAACAAACTTCTTCTTCAATACACAGAGCAACATATACAACTTGCCTTCACATACCATCCTACCATCCCTCAGTTCCATTTCAAACTCACTGCTGTTTGCACAAAAAATGGACAAACACCTCAAAGTTGTATGATTTAGTAGAACTTATGTTGTTCTTAGCGATTTTGGAGGTTTATGCAAATATATGAAAAGCAGGGACTAAATTGTAAAAAGACACGCAAGTTTATAGTGGTTCAGCCAGAATGTGCCTACGTCCACTTTATATGTTATTTCACTTCTCTAGTTTTGATTACAAGTACAAAGCTTTGATACGAGTAAAAGAAAGTTGTTTGAAGAGTTCCTTCCGCAGCAGTCTGTAGTTAAGCTGAGGGAAACGGCGGAGGAGAGGGTGGCTGCTCAGACCAAGGAAGGTGTTACGGCAGAGAGTGGCAAGAGGAAACCTTTCACAAAACCTCCAGTTGTCGGAGGTAAGAAACTCAAGAAATTGGATGGTCCCTCTCCCAGCAATTGTCCACTTACCCGGGAGGAGGAAGACATAGAGGAGGAAAGAGGCGAGGGTGGAGATGGTCGGGATGGTGACAAAGGTGGCGATGGCATTGGGGCCCTACTTCCTGGGCAAGCGGGCGAGATTCAGGAGTGGACGGATGATGCGTTCCACCAGGCTTTTGAGGGGTTGGATGAGGATCCGGCTTTAGCAGAGAAGACCGGGAAGGCGGACAAAGCCGGGACTGGTGCAAGTGAATCTTCTCCGACCATTCCCGCCAAGGTGGCTCCGACGACTCAAGGTGAACTCTTGACTCCTGCATGCTTCATTAATGATAGGGACTTAGGAATATTTTATGACCCGCTCCCGTCCTGGAATGAAATCCAGGACTTATTGCAGTATCCCACTCCTCCCCAGGGTTTGTACAATTACAGCTGTGTTTCTTTTCCCTTTTTTTTAACTTGTAATTTACCGCGTTTCTCGAATCGTATAGTAATGTAAGATTGTGACACTTGTTCTTTATATCAGGAGCAGGCAAGACGTCCAAAGCTTCAGACCTCCGACACAGGCTTGAGCAATATAAACTTTCCAAAATTTCTGCTAAGCCGAAGCCCTCAACCCAACGCTCCGGGGATGTAGTCGGCTACCGTCCTCTTCTTGGGGTCATCGAAGAGGGTATTCAGCAGAGGAAGAGGAGTCATCCTTTATCCGAAACTTCGCCCGGTCCTCAGCCTCCGGCTCAGCCTATTCATGACATTACTGAGGAGGGTAGCGAGTTTGCACCTTCTCCGCACCCGTCCGGAAACCCTTCTGTTATTCATATCGACCGTCCCGACTTGGCCCGTAATCCATTTGCGGGTCATCCTGATCTGGATCCAAGTTCTCATGATATTACTTTTGACGAAGTCACTGGTGAACACCTTCTCCCCCGTAACCCCATGGTACGAGTACTTGATAAAGCCAAGTCCTTAGATCTCGATCTACTCACTACTCGTATAGTCACTATGGGAGACGAGGCCAAGGCTAATATTGATCGGGTGGCAGAGGAGACCAAGAAGCTGATGGGGCATCATGCTCGGCTGGTTAAGGCCGGAGAGGAGATTGGGAGCGCCAATATCCGACTTCGATTGGTGGTTTCGGATCAGGCCAAACAGCTTGCGGATCAGGCTATTTAGATTTCTCAGCATGAGGCTGCTACTGGGCGACTAAGGAAAACCATGGAAGAGGCCAGTCGGACCGAATTGTGGAAAATGGAAGCTACCTGCAAAGAGCGGATTGACATGGCTATTGCCACGGTGGATGAGGTTCGGAGAGCGGATCTCGAGCAGGTGGAGGAATTGTCCGAGAAACTTGAGGCTGTAGAGCTTGCTCAAGCTAAGTTGAGGGAAGAGATGGAGGTGATGCGGAGGTCCCTTCAGGCTGATTGCTCGAGATACAGACTGGAGAGAGATGCTGCCGTCGAAAGGTTGTCGGCTTCCGATGCCCGGATGAGGGAGTTTGAGGAAAATGAGGGAATGATGGATGACATGCTCCAGGACATGTATTTCCGGACTTGGAAGCAGGGCAATCTCTCTTGGATGGATGATTATCCCAGGGTTATGGCCAAGATCTATCTTCGGGCTTTGGAGGAGGCTAAGGCTGATGCAGATAAAGAAGGTGGAACGGTCTTCAGTATGGATGTGGTCACTGCCCAGTTCACCAAGGAGGAGAAAGTGGCGGTAAAGGAGGGTATGCGGCTGCTTGCTGCTGAGGAGGCAGGTGTGCAAGTAGAGGATGACGACCAGGATGGTCAAGAAGCAGGTGCTGGTAAGTCTTCCTTTCTAGCCTTTCTGTTAACTTGGTTACTTATCACTAATGAATCCTTTTTATGACCGGACAGGCGGGCAACAGAGCAAGGACAAGACTTCGACGCAACCGGCTCCCTGATTAGACCTGGAAAATTCTTTTTGTAGGCTTGGCATTGCTGTATCTGTTAGTCTTAAGACAGTAGAGTAACTTCTAAGTTGTAATTCTTGCTACTTGTAATAATCAACATTATTCTTGACGTGTAATTTTTTAACTTAAGCTGATTTTGTCGTTTCTTGAATATTTGTTGCTATTTCGACATATCGTATGAGAAATGTAGCTATGTATATTCTTGTAATTAAATTGTGTTTGATGTTGGACTCTGGTTCTACACCATAATTTTATGACTTGCAATATTAGCGTGTGGTGTGAACAAATTATGGTCATGTATTTGTACATAAAAGAAGAAAATACCGCCTTTCATGTTTTAATCGTAGATGGCAGTCTTGAATATCTTGTAGGACCGAGCATGGAATGTAGTTGAATGTCCTGCCACTTTGAGTCCCTACACCCATTGGCGAGAATCTCCTACTCTGTATCATGTACTTTAGGGATTGTTATAGGGGATAGAAAAAAAAACTTTTTAAGTAAAATTGAAATACGTGAAATAGTAAAACTTCCAATCACGGAAGGCCTTCGATGTGCTTAAGTTCGTGGCAAACGGGTTTTGTAGTCACTTTCCCTAGCTGTGGGTCTTGGAGACATTTGTCACCCATCTTACGCCTCCGCGGGGAGTTAATTCTTTTTTACCATAGCCGCACTTAAGACACATCGGAGCCGAGGTCGCGCACAGTAACTACCCGGGCCATTATGGCCCGTAATCGTGGGTATTATTCGATTTACTGTGGCCGGCTAGCGTGGGTGCCGATCGTCAACTGTGAACTGCCCCTGGCTGGCCACACCTTATGTTGGGGCTTATAGTCGGTTCACAGTTGCCGGCGAGCCTAACGCCGTAATGAGCTGCCTCGGCTATAGTCGGCCTTCTCGGTGGCTTATAATCGGCTCATTACAGTTGGCTTTAAGGGCCGTCGCGAGCAATGAGTTAACCCGCAGCAAAGGGATGCTGGAGCAAAAGTGTCTCATTGGCGAGGGCATAGATTCGCATAGTACCTGTTAGGTCTTGTCCAGGTGAAGTTGTGTTGTGGAGCGCTTTGAATAGAAGTGCTGTATACTCAGGATTTTGTTCAACAGAAAAGGGATAAAGTTAACAAGCAGCCAAGATACAAAGGAACAAAAAAAAAGAGACAAGGTTTTTTAAAGTGGTTCGGCATGAAAAGGCCTACGTCCACTGATTCTCTTTGTTAATTCACTTCATATGGGCAATACAAGTTAAGAAAAGTATCGACGGAGGTGTTGGATGTTCCATGCCCTCTGGAACACCTCTCCGTCCACTGTTGACAAAATATAGGCTCCGTTGTGGAGATCTTTATGAATTACATATGGTCCATCCCAGATTGGGTCTAGTGCTCCGGGGCGAGGGAAGATTCGCTTGAGGACAAGATCCCCTTCTTGTAAGGTACGATGCTTGACTTTGGAGTTGTATTGTGCTGCCACTTTTTGCTTGTGGGCTGCTGTTTTGAGGATTGCATCGTTTCTTCTCTCCTCGATTAGATCCAAAGACATGTGAAGGAGTTCTTCGTTCTCTTCTGGGTTATAGTGAATCCGACGATGGGAAGGCACAATAGTTTCAACTGGGAGCATAGCCTCCGATCCGTATGCCAAAGAGAAAGGAGTGTGCCCTGTCGATGTTCTGAAAGATGTGCGATAGGCTCATAGTGCCGTAGGAAGTTCATCCACCCAAGCGCCCTTTGACTTTTCGAGCTTCTTTTTGATTAGAGTTTTCAGAATTTTGTTGACCGCTTCGACTTGTCCGTTTGCCTGGGATATGCTACGGATGAGAAGCTTTTATGAATTCTGTGTTCTTGGCACCAGTTGGCGAATTCCTCGCTGTCAAATTGAAGTCCATTGTCTGATATGATTTTGAGTGGGACTCCGTACCTGCACAGAACACTTTTGATCAAGAAGTTAATAACTTTTGCTGAAGATACTTTATTTAGAGGTTCCGCTTCCACCCATTTGGTGAAATAATCAACTGCCACTATAGCATATTTGGCCCCGCCTCGGCCCATTGGTAGCTCGCCGATTAAGTCAATTCCCCATATCGCGAAGGGCATAGGGCTGGTCATCTGAGTAATCTCGGTTGTTGGTAGCCGAGGGATCTTAGTAAATTTTTGGCATCTGTCACACTTCTTGACGAAATCTAAGGCGTCCTTGCTTAAGGTGGGCCAGAAATATCCGTATCGGAGTATCTTTTTTGCTAATGTTTGCCCCCCGGTGTGATCTCCACAGCTCCCCTGATGGATGTTGGATAAGATTTCCTTGGCTTCCCTTCCGGCGACACACCTTAATAATGGGTTGGAGAAACCGCGCCGATAGAGGATGTCTTCTTGTATCGTATAGCGGGACGCTTTCCTCAATATTTTCTTGACTTCATTGCGCCCGTTGGGTAGTGTGCCACCTTGTAGGTAGTCTCGGATGGGAGTCATCCAAGTTGCTTCTTCGGCTGCGGCTATCAGATTCACTTGTTCAAAACTCGGGACCGTTTGCTTTGAGATGGTTACTGCCCCGAAGATGGCGATGTCTCTCATACTCGCTTGCTTCGCCAATTCGTCGGCCTCTTGGTTTTCTTCCCGAGGGATGTGTTTGACTAAGTACTGATCCAATCGACTGAGAAGCAACTTGGTCTTCTTTAGATATGCGATGAGTCGTTCCTCTCGAGCTTGGAATTCCCCTAGTATTTGATTAACAATAAGTTGAGAATCGCTGTGAAGACACAAAGAATTGGCTCCGATTTCTATGGCAATTTCTAGTCCAGCTATCACTGCTTCATATTCTGCATCGTTGTTGGTGGCAGCGAACTCCAACCTTATAGCATAGTGCAGTTTGTTTCCCTTGGGAGTGATTATTACCACACCTGCCCCCGAGCCTTGTTCGTTAGATGCACCGTCCACAAAGAGATTCCACTTGATATCTTCCGTTATTTCCAGTTGCTCCTTATCCTCGTTGGTAGTGAATTCTGCAATGAAATCAGCCATGGCTTGTCCCTTGATGGCGGTGCGAGGGTGATAGGTGATATCATATTGACTCAGCTCAATACACCATTTAAGTAGTCGCCCGGAAGTGTCGGGACGATGGAGTACCTGCCTCAGTGGTTGATCGGTCAGAACTTTGATGGAATGGGATTGGAAGTAGTGACATAGTTTTCGTGAAGTGATTAGTAAACAGTATGCTAACTTTTCAAGCTTAGGATATCTGACTTCTGCCCCAGTAAACCTTTTACTGACGAAGTAAACTGGTCGTTGCGTGCGGTTGTCTTCTCTTACCAAGGCAGCGCTTAGAGCGTGAGATGACACAGCAAGGTATAGGTATAATTCTTCGCCTTCGCTTGGGGTCGAGAGTACCGGTGGTTTCTGGAGGTGTTCGATTAGGTTAAGGAAAGCGGTTAAGCATTCGTCCGTCCATTCGAACTTTCCTTTATCTTTCTTTAGAGCTTCGAAAAAGGGGACGCACTTGTCCGTTGCTTTGGAGATGAATCGGCTTAGGGCAGCCACTTTTCCATTTAGGCTTTGCATTTCCTTTCGGGTGGAAGGTATCTTGATGTCCCTTAATGCTCGGACTTGTTCAGGGTTCGCTTCTATCCCTCGGGCATGGACGATGAATCCTAAGAATTTTCCCGATGACACTCCGAAGGAGCACTTTAGTGGATTCAACTTCATTCCATACTGTCGAAGTACCTGGAACATTTCGCCTAGGTGGCTTACGTGATCTTTGGCTTTCCGTGATTTTACCAGCATGTCGTCTACATATACTTCCATTGTTCGTCCTATTAGCCCTGCGAACATCTTGTTGACGAGGCGCTGGTAGGTGGCTCCTGCATTTTTAAGTCCGAAGGGCATCACTTTGTAGCAGTATAAACCCCGGTCGGTGATGAAACTAGTGTGGTCTTGGTCGGGAGCATGCATAGGAATTTGGTTATATCCTGAGTATGCATCCATAAAAGACAGGAGTTCGTGCCCGGCTGTGCTGTCTACAAGTTGGTCGATTCTGGGAAGCGGGAAGCAATCCTTTGGGCAGGCGTCGTTTAGGTTGGAGAAGTCAATGCAGGTCCGCCACTTCCCATTAGCCTTCTTTACTAGTACCGGGTTGGCGATCCATTCTGGGTAAATAGCTTCTCGTATGAAGTCATTGGCGAGTAGATTCTTTACTTCTTCATCGAGGGCTGCTGATCGCTCTGCCCCCATACTTCTCTTTTTTTGTTTTACAGGCGCCTTGGTAGGATCAATGTTTAATACGTGGCACGCTATGTCGGGGGAGATTCCGGTCATGTCAGCGTGTGACCAAGCGAATACATCCAAGTTGTGGCGGAGAAAATCAATGAGTTGTTCCTTCAATTCAGCTTTCAGCTGGGACCCAATTTTCAGTAGCCTACTTGGGTCATGCTTGTCTACAGATATAAACTCCATAGCCTCCGCAGGCTCGGCGGTGGCCTCCTCCTCTTTGTCCCTAGGGTCTAATTCATTGAAAGGGTCGCTGGTGTATCGAAGAGGAGGGGCTTTCTTTAGTTGCTATGCTTCAAGGCTTTTTGTGCAGAGGGCAATCTCTGCACCTTTCCCTTTATCTTTCCTGTGGTTGTTGCGAAGTTCGGTTACATAGTAGTCTCGTGCAATATCCTGGTCTCCTTTCACTTCCCCCACCCCATTGTCTGTTGGAAATTTCATTTTCAGGCACCATGGGGCTAGGACAATCTGGAAGTCAGATAAGGCTGGTCTTCCTAGGAAGGCGTTGTAGGCCGAATGGTTTTCTATCAGCACAAACGTCTGTTTCCTTACGACGGAGAGGGGATGGCTTCCAATCTCAACGAAGAGGTCCAGCTGCCCGATGGGCATTTTCGCATCTCCAGTGAAACCGTGTAGTGGTTTATCGCAGGGAGATACATCCTTCATTGATAGCTTCATTTTGTCGAATGCGTGTTTGAACAGGATATTTACAGAGCTTCCAGTGTCTACCAGGATTCGGTAAACTTCGGCGGGACCGAGTCGAGCAGAGATAACCATGGGATCCATGTGAGGGTACTGTCTTCCTTCTAGGTCGCGTTTACTGAATGTGATGTCATCACTTTCTTTCCGCTTTGGATGGCGCTCTTCTATAACCGTATTGACACAGTCCCTATTGTCTCTAAGCGACTTCCCATATCTTTCCATCTCTCTCCAACTTCTGTCTGCGATGTGCGGACCTCCTGAGATGGTATGGACCACTATCTTCTCTTGACTAGAGCTGCTAGCGTTGCGGTTGCCTCTGTCGGTCCCTGGTGAGGGTAGCCTTGGGTTTTCATTGGCAGGAGCTGGAGTCCTGTCTTGACTTTTTACATAGCGTTCCAGTTTCTTCCTTCTGATGTGTTCCTCAATCAGATCTCGGAGATGATGGCATTCGTTGGTATCATGTCCGTGAGATTCGTGGAAGCGGCAGAATTTTCCAGACTTCTGTGCGTTATCTGATTCCTTCTTGTATGGTGGGCGTTTGTATCTAACTTCGCCTTGGGTGGCAAGGAAGATATTTTCGACGGTCTCGTTCAAAGGGGTGTAAGAGTCGAATCTTGGTCCTGGCCGATATAGGCGTTTTTCTACCTTCTTGCCCCCAGCATTGTCTCTGGAATCATTTCTTCGAACGTCCCTCGCCACAGCAGGGGCGTTGCCATGGGTCGTCTTACTTTGCTGTCCTGACTGCCCCTCAATGGCAGCATCCTCAAGCCTCATGTATTTCCCGGCTTCATGGAAGAAATCGGGTAAAGTAGCTGGTTTTTCTTTTGTCAATCTTCTAGCAAATTTAGTGTCCGGATGCACCCCACTGCAGAGGGCCATCAGGATAAGCTTCTCATCGGCGTCTTGAACTGCGGCTGCTGCGGCGTTGAATCTGGTTAGGTATTGCTGCAGCTTTTCTCCAGGTTTCTGTTTGACGCTGGATAAGGAATAAGCGTCCTTAGGTTGCTCCACATGAATGCGGAACTGACTGATAAATTTTTCTTTCAACATTTCCCATGAGCTGATGGATCCTTGGGGTAGATGACAGAACCAGGAGGTAGCAAGATCTGCTAAGAAGAGCGGAAAGCATTTGCACAGTACTCCCTCTGTTGCTCCACTCATGAGCATATGCTGCGTGCAAGGTTTTAAATCTCCCCGAGATCAGCCGAGATGAAAATCCGAGATATTAGCCAAAATCCGAGATTTTGCAGCTTGGTTAGTTATAAGTCTTTTAAATATCGCCCGAGACAGCCGAGATATTTGCCCGAGATATTGGCCAAAATCCGAGATTTGAAACCTTGGCTGCGTGTACCTCTGTAAGTGTACAACGGGATCGGAGGTTCCTTTGTAGGGTTCCATTGTTGGCATCTTCCATTCTCGGGGGGTGATAGCAATTTCGATATTGCGGGCGAAAGGGCTGGTTACCCTAGCGCCTATCCCTCGATCTCTTTGCTCCCGTTGGACACACTCTCTGAATAAGCGCGCCATCCTTTCATCAGAATTTGGAGCAGATAGAAATGAGTTTGGTTCTGTTCTGTGGGGTTGATTCCGTCCAGACAACCTGTAGGGATGGTATCGTCTATCATTCCTCATATTTTCCAGTGGCTGCCTTTGATCTTCTGGGAGCATGCTTGGGTCAGCTACAGTTGGCCCTTGCCTTGATCTTCCCCTGTTGGGTTCTGATCTAAGCACTTCCTCAGGTCCAACTTCGGGCTGAACTCTAGCTCGGCCCCGTTCACTGGTGTTTCTGTGGTTAGGCAGCATGACAGGCTCAGCTGCAGTTGACCTTCGCCCGGTACCTTCCCCGTTGGCTTCGGTACCAAACGTTTCCTCAGGCCTAACTTCGGGCTGGGCTCGGTCTCGGCTCCTACCACGGCTACTTCTGCCGTTAGCTCCTTCGAAGAAGGAAGATCTTTGCTGTCTCTGAGATCCTCCAGACTGGGACTCGCCCCATGATTCAGTATTGCGGTTGGATTCTTCAGCGTCCCTCAAGCGTGACATGAGATGGTCCACCAAGGTTTCCTGCTGGGACGTGAAGCAGTTAGTTACTTCAACAACAACTCTGTCCAAATCTGCCCTAGTAATTGCTGCAGGCTGTTCTGTGGCAGGAGTGGTTGGGTTAGCCTGTCCTTCATTTGTTACCGTTGCTGGAGGAGGACGATTTACTTGATTCGCGACAGCTGGATCAGGAAGACTACTGGATGCGATGTTTTTTCCTTTGTTAACATCTTTTCTCTATTTGGGAGGCATGTTTTCCAAGTGGCGGACGATGCTGTTAGGAAAACTCGTTAAGTAGATGAAGCTGAAGCTTCGAGCTTCTAGCTCTCAGTGAAAGCACCAAAAATGTTTGCACAAAAAATGGACAAACACCTCAAAGTTGTATAATTTAGTAGAACTTATGTTGTTCTTAGCGATTTTGGAGGTTTATTCAAATATATGAAAAGCAGGGACTAAATTGTAAAAAGACATGCAAGTTTATAGTGGTTCAGCCAGAATGTGCCTACGTCCACTTTATATGTTATTTCACTTCTCTTGTTTTGATTACAAGTACAAAGCTTTGATACGAGTAAAAGAAAGTTGTTTGAAGAGTTCCTTCCGTGCTTGAGCTCTCAAAACTTGTCCCCATTGTTGTACCCCTGCCCCTCTATTTATAGAGTGAGGCTGGGGGTAGGGGTCTTGGAGGTATATAGCAGCTGGTGGGCCTGGGCTGCTACAATCTGGCCTGATAGGACTTTGGTTCGGTGGTTGGAGGCGAGGCTTGGTCCGGCAATGAGTTGGTTCGTCTGTGGGAGGCGAGGTTTGGACCGGCAATGAGTTGGTTCGGCAGGAGACTTGGACCGGCAATGGGTTGGTTCGGCAGGAGATCTGGACTGGCAATGGGTTGGTTCGGCAGGAGATCTGGACCGGCAATGGGTTGGTTCGGTTGGAAGGCTTTGATTCGGTGGGAGACTTCTGGGTGGTCCGGCATGTCTGGTTCGGGGAGACCGGATGAAAACATCTCCAACAACTGCCATTCAAATTCCCATCATCTCTATCCATATTTCCATTCAAACTCACAACCACTGTTCCAACAACCCCCCGCCAACACATATAAACAAACCACCTGCCTGTGCACATAAACAACTACATCACATAACCACCACTAACTTCTGACCACATATCCCTGCCTACACACCAACATCAACTTACCGCAACCCAAACTTCATCTTTCCTTCACCAGAGACCCTCCATCTACCTCCACCCAACCACAAAACAAATTCGCGATTGCCCTAGCCAAGAGCCGAATCAACAAGTTTTCACTGCTCCTCTGATAACAAACAACAAACACCACATACAATCTTTCTCTGATAACACTTCATCATTTTACTCTCTAACCATCACAACCAGACCACTCCCTCAACAGTGCACATATCACCGCCATAATCTCCACTGTCTCCACCTCCTCCTGCAATCGTAACTCATCCACGAACCCAAGCTTCAACTTCCCAAACCCAAATCTTCCAACGCCCAATTCCCCAAATCCTCAACCTCAACCACAAACTCAAAATGCCGACCTTTAAAAGAAATTCGAATTTGGTTTGGTCGATTTTTGATTATGATTTTTGAAGTGAAAAATTGTAATAATTGTGAAATGAGAATTTGGATTTAATTGGAGAATTTGGTTGCGGCATACTTTATCTTTGTTTAAAGAATAACATGGTTTGTTTATTTAATTTGATTGGGTCGGGTTAGCACTTGTAGGCCTGGTTTTGATTCACATTTATTATTATTATTTTTTAGTTTCTTTTTCTGGTTTTGTTTAGTTTGTTTTAGTATTTTATTTAAATCATTTTTCTATTTAAGTTGAATCTTTTGTTTTAATTTTGTTTGAGTTTAGCTTGTTTAATAAAAAAATATCTATCCTATTCAAAATTTCAGGTTGTCAAGCAATAGGAAACAAATTGCCCTGCTCTACTTGCTTGCTCTCTCTAAAAAAAATATTTGCCACTTAAAATTAAATTGCTAATAATTCTGCACACTCTGGTATCGTGCCCTTATCCCTTGTTTTTATTTATTTTGCATTGTTGGTTGCTTGCATTCTAAAAAAAAAATCAAAAACAAATTTCATTTGTAGTTACATCGTTAATTTACGTTTAATTTTTTTTTGCATTCATACCATCTTATTTTATTTTTCTAAATGCAATACCCAAATCCACATAAGGTAGGGGATTTCATCATCCCTTCCTTGGCCTACAAATAACATTTCATTCTAGAATTTTGACTAATAATAACGGTTAGACTTTAGACTTAAGGGAGTCACGAGCTCACCTAGGGCTTAGTTGTACCTTGACAGTTGTCTTCTTTGAACAATTTAAATTCTTGGTGTTTAGGCTATGGCAGAGCAATGATCAGTTATAAATACTACGGTGATTCGTAAATATTATACTGATTGTTTCTGTGAAGGTACTTAAACCTTCGGTTGCATTGCTACGGTGATTTGTGGTGCACCGATTACTCCTGCCCGTTACCTGGCTAAGAATTATCTTGTTGGATTAAGATAAAGTGTGATTATACAATTTTGGGTTAGGAGCTACTAAATTTTTTTTAATTATGTCCGTGCATTCATTTAGTTGCATTAGTTCATGCATATTTAAAAAAATGAGAAAAAAAATTCAAAAGCCAAAACTAAAAAATTGTGAATATTTCTTCACTTAGTTTTTAAATCCTTTGAAATTTTTCAATCAAAATCAAAAAATTCAAAAATATTTTTAAGTTAGTTTTTCTTTTAGGAAAAACAAAAAAGAAATCCAAAAAAATATAAAATCTTTTAAAAAAAACATATAAAAAAAATCAAATTTCCCTTTTGAAAAATAAATTCCTTTTGGTAAATATTTTTCCTTTATAAAAAAACATTTTGAAAATGTCTGAATTTCCCTACTCACATGATTACTATAGCTATGAAAATCAATATAATCCATATAATTTCACATCAAATTCCTACAGATATTTTAATAACAACTATTGTGTAAATAATTCGAATTTGGCACCACAAAGTTTTCAAAATGATGACCAACCCTCAAATTTTGATAATAGTATTGAGACGATTTCGTCTTTACTTGAACTCTCTACACAGAATAGTCAAAGGATAAATGATTTGTGTTATTCATATTTTTGCAATAACTCAAGTCAAAGTTTTCAAAATAATCAAAATTTGAATTCACTTCAAAATTCAAATGATTTTGATTATAACCCACGCCAATTCAATTTTGAACTCCAAAACGAATTTCAAAATCAAAACGAAAATGTCAATCACTATTTAAACGATTTTTGCAATGGGATTAGTTTCAATGATGGTGAAAATTTTTTCTCTCAACGATTTCAAATTGAAAATCCTCAAATTAATAATTATAAATTTGAGTTTGTTGAGCAAATGGAAGAAATTCACAGTGATTGCACGGACTTGTTGTTTGAAACATATGAAACAACGTGAAAAACAAAATCAAATCCCAACGTGTGAAGAGTCAAGTGATAATCCACTTTTTACCCAAATTGACGATTTTCAAATAACAACTTTTGAAATTGAAAATGACAATCTTAATGAAGTTGTTGAAAGTACGAGTTGGATTTCAATTCTTTTGAGAGTGTGGAACCAAATTTAAAATTCGATCTTCCTTTTTTCGATTTTGAAAAATTAAATGTAACAACTTTAGATTTTGAAATTGATACATGCAATGAAGTTGTTGATAATTCAACAAAGGAAGACGAATTTTGTGAACACAAATTTTATGGACTTTTTGAAGATGAGTTGTTGAATTCTGAAGCAGTAGATTTAAATCACCATTTTGGTTTTGAAATCAATAATTTTGAGAAAATTTTCAATGATAAGCTTGACTTTCAAACTAGTGAAAATAAACTTGAATTTCAAACAATTATTATATATACCCCAAAAATCATCGAAAATAAAGCAATTATATGATGTTTAACAAAACGACATTCGTTTTTCCAAATGAACATTCAACTTTGAAATCTTTTATGGTTTGGTTTTCTGTGCTTAAGCTATGTCTCTCATACTTGACAAGATAAATGAATTGGTCTTTGGAAGACCGTTTCATTTACTCTTTGACGATATATTTTCTAATGTCATGTAAATATAGGTCGTATTTTTATTTTTTTTCCCTCACTTGGGTTAATTGTGGGGACACAGTCAAAATCAAGTGTGGGGGGAGTCTTATCTTAATTCTTTTGATTTTTCATGGTTTATTTTTTGCATTTTCTTTCCAAAACTAAAAAAAAATTCCAAACAAAAATAAAATAAACAAAAAAGAAAACAAAGAAAAACATAAACAAACAAAAATCTCAAAACAAATTTTCTTTTTAGCATTTTGGTTTACTTTTGAAAAAAAACACTATAGGATAAATATATGGTTTTGGTTATTAAATTGAAATTTTTGAAAATTTATTTGTCTCAACAAAAATAAAAATAAAGTTTGATTACAAGAAACTCTGGTTTAACTAGTATATAGGAAGGTTCATGAGTGATAATTATAAAGTATATCCTAATTGAAAATCTTTGTTAAAAAAAAAGTGGTGGATTTAAAGTAAAGGAAATAATATTTTTGATCTTCTAAGTTAAATGGTGCTAAGATGATATTGTAAAACTCTCTCTTCATAAAAAAATTGTATATATGTATATATTTTATAAACACCTAGAGTCGTGTGTTCACACGCAAGTGTGTATGCTCGCCATGCTCTGTACCCTTCTCACGTAAGCCCGAAAGGTAGTGCACGATTGGTATATCTGGCCTCAGTTTATCTAAGTTAGGTGTATGTATACAAAAATTCTTTTATCAATAATGCCTACAGTCGATAGGTGTACACACTTGTGTGTACACTCGCCATGCTTTGTATTCCCCTCACTTAAGCCCGCAAGGCAGTGCATGGGTAATATATCTGGCCTTATTCTGAGTTAGGTATATATAAATATTGTTAATATCAATAAAATTTTCAAATAAAGAGATATTTGTCTTTAAAAGTGTTATCTTTACAGTTTCTATTAATTTCAAAAATACTTAGTCACTTAATATTATTTCCCAAACATAGAGGGGAAAAGCTACTAAATTTTTAATTCTAAAACTTATATCTCTCTTTCTTTTAAAGACTTTTACAATTTTCTATAAAAATTTAAATTTTCAAAATTTTCTTTTATTTAGTTTTTCATTTCAAAAACTTATTCACTTTTTCACCAAACCATTTTCTTTTAAAATATCTTTTAATATATCCTTTACGTGTTTTCAAAACAGCTTCTTATTGCACCTAACAGTCTCATATCTTAATGTATTAGAACTACTTTCTCTTATGAGAAGTTATTAACGCTAAAATCTTCTATGAACTTCTTAAAAGAGAATTTCATGTTTATGTAAAATTACAAGTTACTTATTTTATATTTTTCGAAATAGGCTATACAAAATATGGTGCTTTTTATACCTTGTATATCTCTTTCATGTATTCCTTGTAACTTGCACAAAACATTTTTATTGGTTTCATAGAAAATCATACAATTATTCTTTTCATTCCAATAGATTAAAATATGTTTAAATTATATTCTTCCATGATAAATATTTTCTAATATCTAACTTACACATTTTCCTTTCAGAAAAACTCATTTTCAAAACTGTTTTTAATATATCCATAACTAGAAAACGTTTCCTCATACTTATTTAAATATTTAGTGTACTTACAAAAAACTTTAATTCTATACTTGAAAATTTTCTTCAAAACACATTTTTATGTGGGTCAAAATAGATGTTGCGTAAAACACTGTTACTACAACCCAAAAATACTAGTGTATGGATTCAATTTAAATAAATACTAATAAACCTCATATACTATGTAAAAACATTTCCTTTGGAAGTCACCTACTATAACAATAGTGCTATAGTCTATGCTCCCTTTACTTTTCACGAAAACATCTATTACAACAATAAATGTGGTAACCTACGTTTTCGATAGTTAATAACCTCTAGGTTTTTATATTTAAAATCATTGTTTATCTACAAAGAAACTAGCAAGCTATAATTCTTCAAAAAGAATCTTACTTCTAACAAAATTTAAATCATCTAAAAACCAATTTAAATTTCATATCATTTTTCAAAAACCCAATATTTATTTCCTAAAAGAAAATATTAACAATGAAATTTTCAATTCCAACAATTAATTTTTTTTTCAACTCTTTAAATTTCAAAATTTTCATTTTATTGGGCTTAGCATAAAGTGGGTCTTCCTACTTACTACCCTCTAAGTACTTTTCCTAAACTAAAGGCTTTTACTCCTATTCCTCTTGTATACTCATATTTATTCTAAGGCATTACCGTCAAATCCACTTGTCTTAGACAATTAGAATTTCTGTAATTACCTACACATGGACTTTCCTCTCTGCTTATCTAAGGAACTTTATTGTACATCTCTAACCTTTGCCTACCACTCTTTGGATTTCCATAATCCCAATCCTAAATGTATAAAACTGTTTCTTAAACGCTATAATGTGTAGACATTCTTTATGCCCCAATAAACGCACTTCAAAAGTGATACTTCAAGAACTCTACTCTCAACTGACGAACACGAAGCGTACAAAGAACCTCCTTTAGATGAATAACTTGCTCTTCCATACTTCTTGGATAGCACCAAAATATCGACCACGAATACCACCACAAAATTTATTTTAGGACATCTCTAAAAACATGGTTCATCAAATTTATATAATAGGCTGGGACAATGGTTAGCCCAAAAGTCATGACTAACCACTCAAAGAATCTGTCTGGTGTCCTAAATGTGGTCTTATCAGTGTTATCATCGGCAACCCTAAGCTGATGAAATCCAGTGGCTAAATCAAGTTGGGAGAATAACTAAAGAGCCAACTAAAAGAACATCTATCCTAGATAGTGGATAATGGTTCTTCTTTGTGAGTTTATTCAATTCTCTAGAGTTAATGCAAAGTCGAACAAAACAACCTGCTTCGGTAGCAAAGACGACTGACTCTCCCTATTCCTGATATGTTTCTTCTTATGAAACCTTTCTCCAAAGCTCACGAATCTGCTTGCTCAATCCCTTACTTTCCCTAGGCGCCATATGCCCTATGGGTAATGCTACTGGCTAGCCAAATAAATCCTGAAGTCAATCTCTCTCTTAGGGGGTAGTCCCTTAAACTCCTCAAAGATGTCTGGAAAAAATCTCTAATGACAGGAACCGAATCTAACTCTGATGACGATGAATCGAGGGAATAAAGGAAGCTTAACATAACTGACCCTTGCAGGTCGCAAGAAATCTCAAGAGTCCTACTAATACATATATCTAGTCTAATGACTCTCCTCTCGCAATCTAATATAGCTCCATATGTGGATAGCCAATCCATTCCCAAAATCATCCCATACCCCAAAAATCGCAAAATATAGGCGTCATAGTCAAATTCTACGCCTAGGATATAAACTTTCAAACCCCTACAAACCAAAGACAAGAGTGCCGATCCTCCTATGGGGTTTGAAACAACAATAGGGTCTACTACTAAAGAGATGTCAAAGTGCAAACAATCTACCAAAGAACTAGAGATGAAAGAGTGTGATGCTCTAGGATCGAAAAGAGTGAATGGGAAAATCAGAAATAGAAACCAAATTTTCCTACCTCGATCCGGTCCGCTGCAGGAGGGTGTTGCATCCAAAGCCTGAATCTACGCTGTAGGTGCACTCACTCCCTGCCCCATCTTCTGAAGACAAAAATTACTAAGATGGTCGGGTTGTCCAGAAAGGAAACACCTTCCCTTTATTCCAGCCCTCTTACAGTCTCTTGCGTAATGACCAGTCATTCTACAACGGTTACAACTCCCACTTTTCTTGATTCGCTTTTGAGGGCCTTCCCTTTTCCTCTTATCTGTCTTGCCCTTCCACCATAGCTTCTTAGAGCTTGTAGGAACCTCCTTAAGTTCTCCCTTCAGCTTTCAATAAGTAGGTTGAATTCACTGTCGATCCTCCAAACCTAACCGCCTAAACCTTCACTCCATATCCTCCAACCTAGCTTGTGTCTCCTCGAAATCCTCCATGCCAGAAAACTTTTCGCCCCCCTATGCTATTGAAGTCCCTGCATAGCTTAGAAAAATCGGCTGGTGTAGGTGGATTAAAGGGATTTCCACCAATCGGTGTTGTACTGGGCACTTGCCCTTGCACCTTTGGTATCGTAGATCTACGGAACTAGTCGGCCATACTATGCAAAGAAAAGGAAACTTAGGCTCGAAAGAATCGAAAGAAGGTTGAACTGGACTTTAAGGGGATTTTTATAAAAACTATTTTATACTTAAAAACTATTTCTAAGGGTTCCTTTCTGAAAAATACTTTTTAAAACAAGTTATTTTCGAAAATACTTTACTTTTAAATAAATTTTTAGGAATCCTGTAACCTTAGGCTCTGATACAAAGTGAAACACCCCACACCCCTTAATATACCCAAAAGGACACATTAAAAGGCGTGGTGCATTATAGGTATAAATAAAAGTAACAGAGACTATGATTCACAAGACAAAAATAGGTAAAAACAGCG
Organism: Allium fistulosum; assembly: GCA_030737815.1. Lineage (NCBI taxonomy): Eukaryota > Viridiplantae > Streptophyta > Magnoliopsida > Asparagales > Amaryllidaceae > Allium > Allium fistulosum. The sequence continues at coordinate 1,435,952,360 of CM060903.1, forward strand.
GAAACTAAAATAATAAAACTTTCATAATTGCTTCATAAATAAGTCAAATACCAAATACAACATCCATATCTCAAAACCCATCATGTCTTATGAAATAATAATTCAATGTCTCAAAAATCAGAGTACATAATATCCCTCATAATAAGCCAGTACATAGAAAGAACAAAAGCTGAAAGAAAAGAAGTACATGGTAGCAAACTCCTCCAAGAAATCTCCAAGCAACTGCAGTCTACTGTCCTCTCCCTTGATTGCCTAAGGGGGAGAAAAGGGGGGAAATAGAGGAGTGGGTCAGACTAAAAGTCTGGTGAATGATAGTAATTACTTGAGTCTTTAAGCAAGATAAAAGTTATAGACTCTACAACAGTTCTAGCATAAATAAGGAGGAAACAAAGGAAATAGGAAAGAGATAAACTGGAAATAAATACGATTTAACTATAAGATAGGTTAGCTTTGATTGTTTGCACTTGTCCTTGATTTCTATTTTGATTAGGATGAATTCCTAATCTCGTAATTAGGATGTAACCCTAATTCTACTCTTTTGATCGGCCTGCTACTCCATAGACCTTTCTGTGGACCAGCCGTTATATAACTCCCTACACAGCAGCCAATGGTATCTATGGAAGATGCACAGAGCAACTACTATGGATCCGGACGACATATATAGCTCCCTACACAGAAGGCAATGGTGTCTACTAAAGACACCATACTAAGCGCTTAGAACTCATAGCTATTACTGAGCAGTCGAATGGAAGTCTCACGCGTAACTGCCACCATGCCAATGCTACCCTTTGCTCCACCTATTAGGTCTTCTTATTACCTCCAACGTCCAGCATACCGTGCCCCTCACCTCACTTCAGGCTAATGTGAGATTACCGTGTGTCCATAGAAAAATAGGGGAAATGCTGTTGGCACTGGCCCTTCATCCAAACAATATCTCGTTGCGCCCCTTATCCAAATCCCCATGATTTGGACTTCTATTTGACTAATTACTACCATTCTTAGCATAAGTGTGCCCTCATCTCATGTGAGACACTGTTTCGTCTAATAGGGAATGCTATTTGGTATAGGTCCTACTTTCATCTTTGCTTATTAACTTAGATAAATTATTTAAATAAGCCTTTATTATCATTTTTACTTTCTACGCTTATTAGTTTATCCCAAGCCTTAAATAAGCCTCATTCGATTTCTTTGTCTTATTATAACCTAAGTTATAATCATGCTTATTACTTAACTCAAGGTCTAAGTGTGAAAATAAGCTCCTTTCATCTTTTACTCTATTTAGTTATAATTCTAAGTTATAGCTATGCCAATTATCTTTAATTAGTCCAATTCTAATTATAATTAGGCATAACTTCAGTTCAATTCCATTATTTATTACAGTCCAATTCCATTATTTATTGCAGTGTAATTCTATTATTTATTACAGTTTCTATAATTTACATCTTATTTTCTTCATTCAATATTCTTACTTATATAATCCATATTTGCGTTTAATTTATTCTAATCCATACGCGAAGAAAAAGGCGATGAAGAGAATAGACGCTTGCATAAAATCCAAAACGTCAAAAAAAGATGTAGATAAGAAATAAATAACAGTAAATAAACTTAAATACTGTAAATAGACTGTAAATCAATAAAATGCTATGCTTAACAGTAATAAATTATAATTAACTGAAATAATACTAAAATTACTGAAAAGAATAGCTGAAAGGAAATAGACTGAAATAATTTTAAAAACTGTAAATAACTACTAAAAAGGCTATTCCAAAAATCGTAGTAAAACTACAACTATTGAAAACCCTATTATTTTAAATTACCTAAAGAAATATTAAAATAATTACAATCACTCACCTCCGGTCCTAAGCTTTTCCTTTGGTCTTCCCGAATCCACTTGGAGTTGTAAAATAATTTAATTTATAACGATTTTCTCCTTTGGAAAAATTATTCCGTTTAGGGTCCTTCCTAGAAAGGTGAACCCAATTGGAGAAAACCTAGAATGAAAAAAAGTGTTAAGTATAGAGGTCTATTTATATATGTAGAAGTGGATCTCGGACCTTTGGATTTGGAGATTGAATAGGATGCAACCACGTCATAGGCTGAATAGGAGCCATCGGATGCAGAAACGGAGAGACCGGACTAAACTAAAGGATGCAAATGACGTGTTCAGTGGCCTCTAATTCGTTCGAACGAATTAACGTTCGTTCGCCTGCCGAAATACAAGGCGGGTCGATCGGGCGGTCGACCGCCCCCTTGCCCAGGTCTACCTGACCATATATATATATATATATATATATATATATATTTCATTTTATTTCTGCTTATTTTGTTTATTTTATAACTTGGTCATATTAGCTCGGATTCTGACGTTCTATATATGGAAATTGACCATAAAATTACCATGGACACAATGGTGCAACTTCCATGGCTTAATTATGATAATTTCACAAAGTTATTTTATTATTTAATTAATTAACAAATTAATTATTACTGGTTAAATTTCTGGTTGTTACACTTTATGTTGGTCCACGTCGACAGAGATTTGGGGGAAGGGAAGATGTCAGATAGTAGAGGTGGCCTAATGTGATGGATTGGAGATTGGCTAAGTAGCTTGAGGCTATGACGACTTGTTTTGAGGATTTAAAGTAAGGTGCTTTGAAGATATGACGACTTGATTTGGAGTAGAAAGGTCGGGGTTAAAACATATGGGCAGGAAGCACTAGAAGCAAGGAATGGGATGGGAAGAGATTTTTCCACTAGTTGGCCAAGTATAGAAGTTGGTACCGAGTTCAGAGGTCGGTACCGAGCTCTCCTACTTGGTCCTATGAGGATGGAAATTCTGGGGATTTGTGCAGGGGTTCTAGAGGTCATGCTGGAGGTGTTCGCTCATTTGCATGATGACTGAAAATATGATGAAAGTTAGAGTCTTCGGATGTTAACTCGACATTGAATGAAGTTAGGTTCCGAAGAAGACGGCTAGACGTAGAAAGGAGTCGTAGAATGGGGATGTAGAATGGTTCCTCGAAGGTGATGGCTCTGTGTTGAAAGAAGTCATTGAGTGAGGGAAATGTAGAATGGTTCCTCCAAGATAATGGAAGCTAGATAGAGAAAAAAGGAATTATTCGGATACACGTACTACGAGATTGTTGATACTCGAAGTGTTTTCCATTGTATTCAAAGTAGGGGCATCGTGAGCACGCTTATGGGTATGTTGAAAGTTACCCCGGGTTGGTTGAATGGATCCGTGTACCCTGGACCGGATGAATGGGTCTAGCACTAGCTTTAGGCTAAAGAGAGTACACTAAAAACTGGGATTTCCATTAGTCCCTATTAGAAAGGTCATACGAGTTATCATATATCCAGAGTACATCGATTGATAGTGAGGATTGTTTGTTGGATGCTATGGTTGCTTTGATTTCTTTCCCACAGTCTATTACTCTAAGGTAGTCATTGGAAATAGGTATCGGAGATAGGGATACCTAGACACTCATTATCATACGTAGTTGTATTACATCTGTATGACACTAAGAGTAGCATATTATGTTATTATGTGCTAACTCATTCATTGCAGGGACAAGTCAGGTATGATTTGTATACCTTTGTTTCTTAATTCATTTACCGCTCACACCAGACTGTTGTTTGACTCGAGGATTTATGCTTTGCTTTTTATAATCTTGGATGCTCTTAAATGAGCAAACTAGATAGCGGGTCTAGGTGCGACGTGGTAGCTCTGTAGAGGACGAGCTGGACGGAGCTATCTCGTATTATATATGGATTTCTATGCTTATTCTGTTGTGCAACACTGTGGAGCTTTGTCAATGCTTGATTATTATTATTAGTATGAGATAGTTATATGAGTTTACTTCTGTTGTATAAACTCTATTTCAAGATGTATAACTTTGGGTATCCGTACTCTGATATTTGGATCACTTAATTATTAACGTCTCTTCAGTTTTATATCTGTAATATTATATTTTATTCCTGCGTTTATGAGATACAGTACATATTTGTGATGTTTGTTTCATTTTAAATCTTGATGATCTCTCTACATCGATCGGCATGAAAGCAACACACTATCTTATGTATACTGGGTGCCGGTGGTGTAGGTCGGTCATCGCATTAATAATCAGACTATCCGCAACAAGCATCCTTTTCCGAGATATCGATGACTTGTTTGATTAGCTTCATGGGGCTTGTACATTCTCTCAGCTTGATCTTGCTACCAGTTTTCATCAATTGAGGGTAGTAGAGGAGAGTGTGCCCTTGACAGCTTTCAGATCTGGTCGATTTTATAAGTGGTTGGTTAGGTCGTTTAGACAGCTTATTTTGTTGATTTGATGAACCGTGTCTTTCGTGATGTATTAAACAAATTCATGCTTGTTTCATTAATGATATTCCAGTTTGCTCCAAGACTAAGGAGAAGCATTCTTGCTACTTAAGGATTGTATTGGAGACGTTGAGAGAACATGTTCTTAAGGCTAAGTTCTTAAAATGTCATTTCTGGTGGTCGAAGGTAATGTTTTTGGGGTATGTTATTTCTAGAGATGGTATTTATGTTGATTCGACAAAGGTTACGGCTGTTCAGGATTGGAAGAGGCCTGAAAACAGAGATTCGAGGCTTCTTGGGTTTGGTAGGCTACTATAGGAGATTCATTAAGGATTTCTCAAGATAACTTCACCACTTATGAATTTGAAAAAGAAAGATGTCAAATTTGTTTGGACAAAAAATTGCGAGCTTTCATTTAGAGAGTTGAAGAAGAAGTTGACTAGCGCTCCCATTCTAAGTATTCTGGACGGAGGTGAAGGTCTTACTGTTTACACTGATGCTTGTGGAATAGGATTAAGTGCTATGTTGATGCAGCATAGGAAGGTTGTTGCTTATGCTAGCACGAAAGATAAAGCCACATAAGAAGAGGTATGCAAAGCATGACTTAGAACTTTTAACAATGGTCTTTGCATTAAAGATGTGGAGGCATCATTTGTTGGGTGAGAAGTTTGAGCTTTATTTGGACCATAAATCTTTGAAGTATCTTTTCACTCAAAAGGACTTGAACTTGAGGCAGCAGTATTGGATATAGTTTTTTGCAGCTTATTATCTTGAAATTTTATATACACTAGGGAAAGATAATGTTGTAGCAGATCCATTGAGTTGGAAGTATGCTGTTATGGCTAATGTGTTGGTTCATCAAACTCTTATTAGTTGTATAGAGAGTAATCAGTAGAGGGATGTTCATCTTACTCGGCTAGCTAAATCCGTTAGTGAGAATGTTGCTCCATAGAAGTACCTAGGATTTGTGGTAGATAACCATAGTATTTTGACGGTGAACAGTGGATTATGTATTCTGAATGTTGACGGTATTAGACATGAGGTTCTAAAAGGGAGCCATTATCCTAGATTAATGATACATCTAGGGCTCACTAAGATGTATAAGGACATGAGACATACTTTCTGGTGGGAAGGTAGGAAGCGAGATGTTGATATCTTTGTGAGTCGTTGTGCTAACTGCTAACAAATTAAGGGTAGTCATCAGAAGACGGCCGATTTACTTTATCCACTAGAAGTTCCAAAGTGGAAGTGGGAGCATATTTCCATGGTTTTTATTGATGGATTACTTAGATCGTGGAAAGGTAATGAGAGCATCTGGGTTATTGTTGATAGATTACCCAAGAGTGTGCACTTCTTACCAGTTAAGGCAATGAGGATGGCGTCTAGTTTGGCTCTGCTATATGTTAAAGAGGTTGTTAGGCTTCATGGTATTCCATGTAGTATTGTGAGTGGTCGAGATCCGATCTTCACAAGTCAATTTTGGAAGGGTTTGAATGATGTGCTTGGAGCAGAGCTTAGTTTGAGCACAGCTTATCATCATAAGACAAATGGGTGGACTAAGAGAGTGAATCGAGTTTTGGTGGATTTACTTAGAGCTTATATTCTTGACTTTGGAGGTTCTTGGGAGGATTACTTGTCGCTTGTTGATTTTTCTTATAACAATTTTCAGACGAGTATTGGGATGGCACCATTTGAGGCATTATACGAAAGGCCTTGTAAGTCTCCTTCATGTTGGGTGGAACCGGAAGATTGCTTAGTGCTTGGACTAGATTTGATTCGTGAGTCTACGGATAAGGTAGTAGAGATTAGGAAGCACTTAAAGTTAGCTCAGAGTAGTAAAAAGAGCTATGCTAATGTTAGGCGTAGAGATCTGGAGTTTTCAGTTGGGGACTTTGTATTTATCAAAGTTTCTCCGGTGAGAGGTGTAGTCTATTTTGGGAAGGAAGGAAAGTTAGTTCCATGTTATATTGGACCTTTTTCGAAACTTGAGAGGGTAGGCACTCTTGCTTATCGAGTCGATTTACCAAATAGATTGTCTGGTGTACATGATGTTTTTCATGTTTCTCATCTACGAACGTGTGTACCTGATCCTACTTTGATTATCGATCCGTCGTAACAAAACGTTGAGCCTGACTTGACCATCGTGAGACAGCCTATTCGTGTTGTTGATCATGATACAAAGAGATTAAGGACCAGAGTTGTGGAGTTGGTCAAGGTGTAGTGGATTAAGGATGTTCGAGATTGCATTTGGAAGACAGAGGAGAGTATTAGAGCCTCTTATTACCCGAGTTGCTTCTTAGTCAATAAGTTATGTTGTATCTTATCTTTTGTTATGTACTCACCGCTCATGGTGGTGTCACTTAGTTTCTATCTTTGTTTATATGTAATTTGAGTAGCATTCTATATATACACCATTTCTTATATTCTCTTTGTGTTAGTCTTGTTTGGATTTGGCGACGAAATGTCTTAAGAGGGGGAGAGAGCAATAACCCGGAATTTCGAATACTTCATCTTCGAATATATAATCTTTGAAAAATGGTTAAGTATTAAAAATATGATTTTATAACCTTGTCAAACACTTTTTAATTAATAACTAATGATAGAAAATTGTCTTTGAAACGTGTTTACAAAAATATATAATTTGAATAAACATTGAAAATGGGACTGAAAAACGTTTTGTTAAAATCAACTTTTTGTTAAATAAAAGTTGTTTGAACTTTTGTACACTTGAGTGATAGCATAAGTGATAATAACAACTTAAACCTTCTATCTTCCTAAGATAAAATTAATTAACATAATTGTTTCTAGAAGGGGACAAAGTATGATGGTAAGGCATGATAGAAACGCATTGTCTTGTTTTGGGCCCCAGATGATAGAAACGCTCTTGAAGAAGAATGAGACGTTTATAGCTGGTATGTGCCTCGAGTTTAAGTGGGATATGACTAACCATCTCATGAGTTCGTTTGTTGATTAACAAATATTAATAGAATCTCAACTTAGGAAGGATTTTAAATTTATACTTCTAATTTTACACAAAAGTATATTTTCTAAACTTAAAGGATTTAAAGATAACAAATTAAAAGGCAACATTAAATTAGGAAGGATTTAACAGTTTATGATATTTTACGCAAAAGTCCCCTTATGTTTTTTTTTTAAATTTGAAACAAAAGTATACTATAAAAAATTATATTCAATCAACGATCGTATAAAACATATTCAATTTCCAAATGATTTCGAATAGACAACATATGTAACAACCCGATATTTTGAACAATTCATCTTCGTATATCTAATCTTTTGAAATGGTTAAGTATTAATAAAATGATTTTGTAATCTTGTTAAATATTTTTTAATTAATAACTAATAACAGAAAACTTATTTTTGAAATGTGTTTACAAAAATATATACTGTGTATAAATAATGAACATGGGATCGAAAAACGTTTTGTTAAAAATCAACCTTTTGTTAAATAAAAGTTGTTTGAACATTTGTACACTTGAATGGTAACATAGGAGATAATAACAACATAAATCTACTATCCTCCTAAGCAAAAATTAATTAACATAATTGTTTCTAGAAGGGGACAAAGTATGATGATAAGGCAAGAAATAAGGCACTAAACATGGCGCAAAACAAGGCACCACTTTGGGAAAGAATCTAGGAATGGAAGGTGCAAGTCCTTCTTCTTCATGGCTAAGGAAGGGTATCCAAGGTCATTTTCCATTCATTCTCAAGTCCATAAAAGCAGACCCTTAGCTCCTCTTATTGGTTATAAATTCAGAAATCCAAAATTTACAACCTTTCACTCTTTTCTCTTCCTAACTTTCATTAATCAAAGTAACTCCAAACATCTTCAAACTCTTCCAAACTCTTGCTATCATCATAACATAGTACATCATCAACTTCCATCATCATGGAAATAAGGAATTTATAGCAAAACTCCCCATTCATACCAAGGCCGTACCTTATTTAGGGTGATTCTTGCTATGGTGCATTTTAGCTCTTTCTTGTCTTTGGTTGTGCTTGTTAATGCTTGTTCTTCTCTTGTTTGTGTGCTTGTGGGTTGAAGGTAGGAAGCTGTTGCTCAGGAGAGGTTGAAAAGAGCTAGCTTAAATTGGTTGAAAAGGGAGTTATCTTACTCCTTGTATTTGTTTTTAAAAAACTTGATAATTTGTTGTTAGAAACTTGACAATTTTTTCTTGTTATAAACTATGATAATATACCCTAATTAAGTAAAGTTAGGAACCCATATTTGAATGCCTCGAATAGCATTCTATTTGTATATTTGTTATGCCTTGTAAGTCCTTGGTTTATGTTGATCGATGATTTTGAATATTGAAGTAAATATGGAATTGATCATATAGCGATAGTCGCTATAAACTCACTTTGAATCCTTCTCTTCTATTTCACTTTTCAATCTTTAGTTTATTTTCAAATGAAATGTTTTCTATACTTATAGTAGTATGAAAGATAATAAGAGATGAAGTTTAAAAGCTATTTTGGTTCTAAAGTAAAGTTAGTAAAGTTATGGTCCATATAGCAATAGTCGCTACGAATGCACTTTTGATAAAACAAGTTTCTGGAAAAGCTGATAATGTTATTATTTAGATATTTTTAAGAAAACTTTTCGAAGGAGTTTTATAAAAGATATATAAGTATTTTAAAAGAAGTTTGAAGTTTAAATATATTTTTAAATAATTATTTTAAAGATTTAAAGTAAAGGTTATTCCCATTTTATATACACATAACTTGTTATAGTAAAAGTTTCCAAACTAATACTAAGTAACTATTTTTAAAGTAATATTTTTTATAACTATTTATATCCTAATTATAAGTATTTTAAATCCATTTTATTCATATATATATTCATAAAACTATTTTGATCTTTTATTAAAGTAATAGCTTTTTATACACTTTCCTTCCTTAACTTATTTTGAATTTTATTATCTTATTATATAAAACTATTATACATACATACATACATAACATGCATAAATACATACATACATACATACATACATACATACATACATACATATATATATATATATCATTTAAAAAGGTATCTAACTAATTTATACAAGTAATTTCGAAAAGCTATTGTTTTAGAAGAAGGGATGAAAAGTAACACTTATGTAATGACCTTAGTTTGATTGTTTATGGAATGTTAGTATTACTATGCTTAACACTAAAAGCCAAGCGAGGTAGGTTTCTTTATTTGTGAGAGTCAAGACTAATGTTCGAGTAAGGATGGAGCAATAGAGCTCTAACCTACCAGCTTCCTTCTTGACCAAGGAATAGTTAAGCTGGAATGTCAGAAACGTGTTAAGTATATGAACCTTGATTTTATAAGCAAGCGCTTAAGACTCGATAGTCGATTAGACCAAACTTAACTTAGGAAGCATATGAAAAGCTCCACAAATTTATACCAATGAGAACCTCCGGGGAATAGCATTCATACAAAATGCGTCTAGCTTTCGGTTACTTCTAAAAGAACCATAATTAAGTTATCTGGAAATTCATCGATTAGTTTTGAAGAGTCTGGGATCGGTAAGTGTTTTACTTACCGAATACCACTTCAGGTATATGTTTGTTTTATATGTTTTATATGATTGTTGCTTGAAAATATATGTTTTATAACATTGGTGTGAAACGAAGATTAATATTTTTATATAATTGTTTCTTGAATATATATTTTTGATAGATAAAGACGATATGTTTTATATAATTATTGCTTGATAATATATGTATCGGGTTTTGTATATAATTAAAGTTTCGAATATACATGCTGATTTCGAAAATAAATAAAAAGTTTTGTATAATGGGTTTAAAAAAAATGGAGAATTGAACACATCGAAAGGATACGTACAAATGTTCCCTGTACACATAAACCATGCTTTCATATGCTTATTGTCAGATATAACTACTAAAACAAAAGAATAAGCTGCTGAGATAAGTACTATATGGTACAAACTAGGCTAACATGTAGCTTATGAATAAGTTGACCATGTAAGTTTGAAATGAAAAGCTAACATTTTGCATTGAAGCATGCACAAAGCATCCGCATTTTAAGAACAGTAGTTATTTAAGGTAGTAAATTTCTTCTAGCGATGTGGGAAATTTTAGTGCACAAGTAGTTACTCTAGTTATAAATTTATTTCTATTTACATCTTCTTCATACAAATTTCTGTGAAGGGATGAATGTTTTATTTTTACTACACTTGGTTTTAAAGATTGAGAGGCATACATAACATTAGTGAATATTGTACCAAAGCGAACTATGAATAAAATAACATTCAAATGGTCTTACATTGGGTTATGAGAAATATATTTCTTATATACTGTACTAATACATTATTTGGATGTTAGCTTGAGGCCAAGTGGTATGGATACGTTCTTGTAGAAATGAAATGATTGATTTTCATATTCATAGCCTCATGCCCCTTACTATTGGATGAGACAAACATAAAATTAGATATAATTACTGAGATATAAAAATGAATGTGTATTCTGGTTATGAGTTTATTTCCCTACATCGTTTAATAGAGAGTTTTGAAGTTAAAAAAAAAAACACCTGGCAAACTTGACCATAGTATATTACTACTGTTGCTTTTAAGTTGTAAAAGCTAACATTTTGCAGGTATGTTGTATATAAGTTGCAGCATATAGGTGTGATAATGAAATCCATAATTTTCAAGAATGAGCACTCTTGCATATCAAAATAGATGGAAGTTTGCAATTCAATAAGTTCGACCATGAAGTTTTATGGCTATTGTCCGCAGTGGATCAAATATACTCATTGAAATTTCTGATTCGTTTGTTTACACATGAAATTCATCGTATACTAATACAGAATTTAAGTTTCTTACAAAATGAAACAAAGACTAGTCTACTATGAGTAGACATCTAGGAGGTACTGGATTTCCTTGTCAAATCGTAATGGTAATCTCCGTTATCAGATGGAATTTTGGATTTCTTATCAGATGATAATCTGGTTTTTTATTACCTGATGATTTTTTAGTCTTCTTATTATCAGATGATATTCTGGTATTCTTATTACCAAATGAGATTTTGGTCTTCTTATTACAAGATGAGATTCTGATCTTCTTATTATTAGATGATACTTTGTATTTCTTATGATCGGATGGATTTCTGGTCTTCTTATTGCCAGATGGTTTTTTGGTTTTCTATATTAGATGGATTTTCTAGTCTTCTATTAAGCAGATTTCAGGTATTATATGAAAGCGGATAATTTAGATATCCAAGATAAAATGATTCTCAATCTTAAGGCCTAGATTTATATAATATAATGATTTCTTTCTGGTCTTCTAAATAATTATCAATCCTCCATCATAGGTCAGATTCTGGAAAAAGAAAAGTATCCAAAGTCCTCTAAAAAGGGGTTCTTGAAGAAAAGTGTATTCTTGTCCGTAAACTCTATCAATTCATAAATCATGACTTTTCAGACTTACAAACAAGACATTTCTTTTTGTTAATCAAAACCGAAGTGGTATGGTTATACATATCATACAAAGGTGGAGTAATATACACAACAATTATTTTAACAAGCAATTTTATTCAAAAATTTTTACTAAACACATCTTTGATAAAATATTAAAACATATATTTATCTATTTCAAAGATGGTTTATAAAATCTTCAAAAGTATATTGCTTAGTATTGGAAATTACCTGCAATGGTTTTTGAACTAGAATGTGTTGATAAGAGCATTCTCAAAGCTTTATGAAATCGCTGAAAAGGAGAAACCTATGCATATTTTCAAAAGAAAGTTTTTGGAACTACTAATGCCCATCAGTACCGCTAAAACTCTAATTAGAAGAGTCTATTCTCGATTAAAGGACTATTAATTCATGAATCATAACCACTCAATCTCTTATTTAAGATTTGCATTTTTGTTATGAGATTGGCTCAAAAACTCCGTAGCAACACCAAGAAGGGGCTTCTCTACTAAAGGATTTGAGTATCCAAAAACTTTTCAATTCATTGACTCAAAACCCAAACTAACAAAAAGCGTTTTATAAAAGAAAGACCGATTTTAAGGAAATATTTCTTGGTTTATTGAAAAATTTCTTTTTTAAAAAATTGTTTCTTTCAAAGGGAAATTTCACAAAAATTGAAATTTTAGTTTTCAAAAAGAGTTTACATAAATATATCTATTTTCTAAGAGGCCATGAGATTATTTTAACAAACAAGATTTACAAAGACTTCCTTTGAACTAGCGGGTAAGAGTTATGATGAGAAAAACATCCTCAAAATTAATACTAATAATAATAACTCACTACCTCACCGGGTATAAACAATGGACGACCCTTGGTTCAAGGCGCACTATAGTTATCTAAACTTTTGACCTGGAGATGTTGATAAAGATTCCTTAAGCAAATGCATACCTCGCACCCGGCCGATGTGTACCCTGGATCGGATGTTCTGGGGAACACCCAACTACAAATGTTGGAAGAATTTGTTGCTAATGTCGCGGACATGAAAGTCAGTGTAGTGACCTAAATCACTAGTAAAGGGTTTAAATCACTATTCAAGAACAAAAAGTTAAGAGCCTGATTATTAGTTAGGTGCCTAAATCACTAGTAAGGGGTCTAGAATCCTAGTAGGGGTAAAAAGTTAAAAGCATAAATCACAAGTAAGGGACTTAAGTCACTAGAAATGGATGAAGAAGTTAAAAACCCAAAAAGTGGAAAAGCCTAAACCATTACCTAAGATGGAAATAAGAGGTTCAATTAAAGCCCGAATCATCACCAAAGAGAGTGATAATGTACGAAAGAGAATCAATGTTTAAAACATCACCAAAGAGAGTGATAAGGGGTGAAAGAGAATCAAAGCTTCAATCATCACCAATGAGAGTGATAAGGGGAAAAACTTAAATTATTGCCGAGAGATGGTAATAAGAGGTCCAAATCAAAGTCTAAGTCCTTACCGAGGGAGTAAGAAAGGACGAAGAAGTCCAAAGCCCTAAAGGGAGGCAATCCAAAGAGAGGTGAAAAGAATAAATCACTACAAAGGGACGCAAGGGTCCAAAGCCCAAAGGGAAGCAAAAAGAAAAGGGATGAAGAAGTCTAAAGCCCAAAGTGAGGCAAAAAGGGAAGGGGCAAAGAAGTCCAAAGCCCAAAGAGAGGCGAAAGGAAAAGGGACGAAGAATTCTAAAGCCCAAAGAAGAGGCAAAAGGAATTAGTCAAAGCTTAAATCCTTACCAAGAGGATAAGAAGAAGCAAAAGAAACAATCAAAGCATAAACCATTGCCTATGGTGGTTCAATCAAGGTCAAAATCATTACCTATGATGGCAAAAAGAAACAAAACCGAAAGAGGTAAAAGAAATCAAACTCTATCCTAAAGAATGGATCAAAGCAATCTTCTAGAGGAAGAATAATCAACTTCAAGTTATTTTGCTCCAAGGAAAAACTAAAAGCATAAATTAAAATAAACACCTTAAAAATCATGCATCTCTTAGTTAGAAACATTCCATTAGACAATAGGAATTTCCATTGCTATTCAAAGTATCAGTCTCCAATAAGTTAAGATTTGCTAGAAAATTTCCGATCTCCTATTTCAAGTAATATTATTGTCAGAGAGAAATTTTGGTCTAGCATTTCAAATAAGGTCATAATATTATTACCAGATAGAATTTATGGTATTTTATTTTAGATGGAGTCATAATATTGTTGCCAGATGTTTTTCTGGTCTTCTATTCAGATTATTATTGCCAGATGATTTTCTAGCCTTCTATTCAAATTATTACTAGAATGGTTTTCTGGTCTTCTATTCAGATTATTGCTAGAATGGCCTTTTGGTCTTATATTCAGATTATTGCCAGAATGGTTTTCTGATCTTCCATTCAGATTATTAGTACTATATGATTTTCTGGTTTTCTATTCGGATTATTATTACTAGATGGTTTTCTGGTCTTCTATTCAAAATATTATCGTTAGATATTTTTTTGGTCTTCTGTTCAAATTATTGTTGCTAGATTAATAATTGCCAGATAATATTCAAGTGATGTTATTACCAAATAGTAGTCTGGTCTTCTATTCAAGAAATATTATTGCCAGATAACTTCCTAGTCTTCTATTCGAAATATTGCCGAATTGAATTTATGGTCTTCTTATTGAACAGATTTATGGTCTTCTTAATCAAATATGACTTTACCGTGAAGTATGAAAGCCTCTTTTATCAGGAAAAGAGGATAAGTTAATTTATGACTTTATTAAAAGTCTAGGAGCGTATGCCCAAAATAAATTTAAAATTTAATAATGAGGATCATCATTTACTTTGTGATTTATAGGAAAACAGGATAGAGAGAAAATTTTGCCGAAATTAGAAGAAATGAGAAAATTTGTGGCTTTACACAAAAGCGCAAAGAGCTTCTTTTATACAAGGAATGGCCAAATGTTATCCACATATTTTCCAAAGGGTATGAATGTAGAAGCAAGCGAGTATGATGTTACTACAAGCATGTATGTTGAGCTAATAAATCTATGATTGAGCTTCGAAGATAATAATGCAACAAGCATAAGGATGTCGAAACTAAAGAGATGTCATGACCAAAGGCAGAAGGCATGTCGAACCCCATGGCGATATAGGTTATCGCACCCATGAACGTATGATCAAGATGATAAGAATATTGAACGGTTGCATCAATGCCGCATCTCATCGATGCCACATTTCGTCAATGATGGGTGTCAAAGGTTAACAAATATGAAAGATATCGAATAAATGCAATACTTAGAGGATATCGTAAATCATCAATAAACAAGAGGATGTCGCATGTCACCAGATTAGTAAAGATATCGAACTTCAATAAAAAAAATAGAGATGCTGTGAATCGCCGACATTCAAAATGATGTTGGAAAGCGTTAATTTACATGAGGATGCCGAAAGCAATGCAAGGAGAAAGGAGCAAAAATCATTAGTATAAGAAGAAAAATTAAGAGGGTTTATTGTATTTTCCTTAATTAAGCTTTAACGGCATTTAAATTGCACCACATACACCTTGTTGAGGCCACCACCAAGATAGTGGCCCATGTGATATGTTCAACCTTATAGAGATCATGACAACTGGCGCCTTCAAGTCCATTCATTATGCCAAGTCATCAATCCATGCCACCCCACATCAACCAATGGAAACAAGCCTTACCCCTTCCAGCCGCTATAAATAGAGAAGCACCTACTCATGGAAAGGAGCCCCTAACTTTCTATCTCTTAGCATAAATCACAATTCGAACTAGAGCTTTTCTAAGTTCTCCAAGGAGCTTGAGAGCCACTTTAATGGAAAATGGCCAATGAAAAATATGATGAACAACATAATTGCATACAAGGATTTGAACAACTAGAAATTTGCATATTTGACTTGTTTTTTAACATGCCTTACATTTGAACACATCACATGAATTTTTGAACACGTGACATGAATTTTTAAATAATTTCATGAAATAATCATAAACCAAGGAGTATCATTGGAATTTATTTGGATATGCCCCCTTGTACAACATCTCGGGTGTTGAACCAATTTTCGATTTAACAAGATGCATTAGTAATGCCGCATTTACATTATAAAGTCATGTTTAGGGGTCATCATCCTTTGTATCTAGAACCGATTAACTAATGATTATGTTATGGAGGGCCCTTATTGATGTTGAGGTACTAAATGACCGATAGGACTACCTCCTCTATATTTAAGAAGTATTAAGTGGTCGAGATTTTCTTTTGGGTAGTACAACATTTATATATATAGGCATATATATATAGTTATACCTCGGAGAAGGGTTAGGCATACTGTATGCTTAGATGGAATTACACGGAATAGTCGTGAATAATGGACATAACACTTAAACATAAATCAATCGGCATAAATTAGTGTTATGGATGAAGTATGAAATTTTCCATTCACCAGAACATTGTTTTTACCCCTTCCTTATAACAACCCACATGATAGATTTAAAGGGACAGACCACTGGTGCAAGATGAGAACTAGAGATGGTGAAGTCTTCTCATTCATGCTTGGCGATGGTGAGGAAATCAGATAATAAAGGAATAATATTGATTTCAAGTTAGTAGCCTTGGTCAACATATATATTCTATTATATTTTTCTATTTCGCTGTGAGTTTATGTAGATAGCACTTTAACATACTTATGTTTATTGCAGGTTAAAAAAACCAATGATCCATATCCTAATCGATTTGGGTTTTGATTTAGTCAAAATTCAGATCCTTTAAGGTGTAGGTTGTTACACTTTCGGAGGCTTAATTTTCAAGGGAGGAAGCTTGGGAATTAGGCTTGGTTTATCAAAGCCGATGGTAGGCTTTTTAGTTCTCGGCTTAACTTTGATTTTGATCTTTGTATAACCAGAACATAGCCTCTCCGCCATCATGATGTGGTCGTCCAGGTCTTTCATGCTGGTGATTTAACATCTTCCTCTAGAGATTGGATGGTCTCTTGCAACCCTTCCAATGCCCCTAATTTTCATGAATTGGGGCGGGTTTTGAGCTGGAAGGAGGAGTTTGGATGATTGGCTATGTAGCTTTGATGGTCGATGCAGTGGAGATAGCAATGGGACCCAAACCATACGTAATTGGTGGAGGAGGAGGAGGAAGTGACAGATGATCTGCAAGTTCACAGATAGTGATGTAACGGTTAGTGACAGCCTTGGATGGGAACTAAAGCCTAACAAAATGGGAGAGGCGAGTGAAATACCTTCGTCGGAAGAAACTCGTTGAATTGGAGACATAGCAATCTTGCCTCCTTCGATGAATGATTGAATGGGCTAAGATACAGAAGGAGGAATGTAAAGTTCTTCAATAATCATGGTAGTGGAAGCAAGCGTTGTGGAATGGGTTTCCACAAAGTTAGCTCTCTTAGAAAATGGAGTCTCCATTATAAGCTTTTTAAAATGAGGAGTTGGTGATTCTACTTGATCCAGTGCAATGGAATCGGCATGAGCCTCGTTAGGTGCTCCCCCTACAGCTACATCTTGTTCTGCCAGGATCACTTTACCATTATCCAAGGCTATAATGTCATCTACATCTAAAAATTTGGCTTTCAACTAGTATTCAGTAAGGCCTTCGCTAGATGCAACTTTGCGGTGCATGACTTCTTCCCAACCATCTGCTATAGTAACAGGATAACTATCACTCAAACACTTTAGGTTCTTGTCTTCGATAACGTTTGCAAAGAATTGCTGAAGGATGGAGGTCATATCTTCCTTCTCTTTTATCATCCACTCTTTGAATTTGTTGATTTAAACTACTTCCCCGTGAGTTCAACTTGAGCTTCTATTTTTGCCTCTATCTCGGCCTTCAGACTGGCCTTGAGTCTTTCAACTTTGGCTTGGAGTGTTTGAAGCTCTGCATCCTTGGCCTAAAGTGCCAACTCCTTGGCCTGAAATGCCATATCTTTGGCCTAAAGCACCATTTCCTTGACCTCGACCTTTGCTAAAACCTCACCGCTCTCTCAATGAGCCTTTTTAACCTAGAAGGGCCTGAGTGTGTGCATTGGACATCTCCTCGATTAATTCTTTAGAGTTCTCGGCTAATGTTTGAGCATCATCTCTTTGATTTTTGAGTTCGCCCAACTCAGTTTTGTAGTAAGCTATTGTTCCATTGTGGGTTTACCTCTCTGATTCAAATGACTAGATGTTTGTCTGGTTAATTCTATTAATCATGGACTAGGAAAAAGCAAATTTCCTCTATTCGTGATGTTGGTCCACGAGTTCAGTAACCCCTCCAACTCTATAGTTGGCCTCTTCACGAGTGATGTCCTTGATGTTATGGTCAAACTTCACCGCTGTCAGGTAGAGGTTATGGAAGGGGGCTTGCATTCTGGATGTCATGGCTATGGATGCGCTTGAAGGCAGTAGAGGAAAATCAGCATGAATCAGAACTTCCTTGGGACTTTGAGAAGTTGACACAGTGGTGATAGGAGGTCGGGTCACTGGAAGCTGTTGAAAATGAAGTTGGGGCTGAGGGTGTGGTTGGCAAGAGCTAGAAGTAAGCCCATGATGTTCATGTGAATCATGAGACTTCGTCCCTTAGTCATGATACTCTCTCTCCGCAACCTGACATTTCCTATTGTCTTTACCCTAGAAGTATTCCCTCTCCTTCCTTTCCAGTATTTCTCCTTGATTTCTTGATGCGAAGAAAAGAAGTGAGGATAAGGTTCAAGGATGGTTCCCCAACGATCGCCGATGTCTGAGCATAGATAGTGGAAGTGATCTCTTGCTATTGCACCTGAAATAAAGAAAAAGGGGATGTATCAGGATCAAAACACTAAAGTAAGGGCGAATGCGGGATATGGGTGTTCGTAGGCTTAGAAGTGTGTGGAGTGCTGATATTGCCCTAAGTGCTCTATGGATCGTTTTCATAGGTTGCAAATATGGGGTTTCATCTCCCTCGGCTAGGAGGACCCCATATGGAAAACTGAAACCCGAAGGATATTCTTTGAGAAGGTCATCGATCGGGATAACAAGATCGCCTAATGAGCCAAAAATGTTTTCTAAAGATCCTATACGATGGATCGCCTCGACAGTTGGTGTTGAACTCGAACCAAGGGGTTGCCGGTAAGATTTGACAACTAATTTCTTTGGGAAAGAGGAAGTAAGAATTTATGTGCCTTTGTGGGAAGTCTCAATATACGACTCAACTTTGTTTTGATCAAAATCTTCATCGCCGTCGTCATTTTCAACTTCCTCCTTGCCTTCGCCTTCTCCTTCTTCTCCTACTTCTCCTTCTTCCACTCTTTTCAGTTCTCTTCTTTCTTCCCTCCTTTCTTGTAACATCCCCTATCTTGAGGTCTGAAGCTAAGCACTACAGATGCTACAGTCATCCATAGTATTAACTTCCACTGACAAAATACGGTAATGTTAATGTTATACATAATATCAGAAGCACATGAATATGAAATAAAATCATCACAGATTTCAAAAAAACTTTTCTGATTACATTTCATATTCAGTTACATAATCCCAAACGATTCTCGGTTTTTGATCAAGTATAATTATTACAAATTACGCCAAGAGCGAGATATGAAGATGCTCTCTTGGATGATCAGAGCACTAAATAGACATATCAGTCATAATACATCACGGTGGAAATAAAACTAAATAGCTCTTAACTTTGCCTCATGCACGTCTTTGGAAGCTTATCTGTCCAACCTACTAAACCTTAAAAACCTTAACTCTCAATCTACTCAAATCAAATTTTGAGCACTCAAGAGTTTATGGGGAAAACATAAACTTCGAGTCAGACATAAAGCCTGGTGTTAATAATACTATTACATCTTGGTTTACTGATATTAAGTGAGACCATGCTGCTTAGTGGAACTGGTTTCCCCTCACTAATATCCTTTTAAAATGCATATCTTTTGCAATAAAAAACATGCAATCAAACTGATTATAACAATAATAGCAAGTACATTTATGCATAAAATTAGGAAATCAATGGACTATTTGTCCACACTATAGTTTTACCTGGTTAACTATTAACCATTGGCTAACTTGGGCCTACCAAACACACTCAATAATCTAACTTTTGTTAGACATAATACTGGGCTGACTGCCCTTAAGTTTCTTTTCTAGGGTCAATTGAACCTAATGGTTTTACGGGCTCACCAATAACCTATCTTTACTCTGCATATTCTTCTTCTGTGTGTAACCCCAATTTAGTACCACCTGTGACAAGCCCTACACACTGGAATTTTGGACTTAATTTAGCTAGGAGCTAGTAGGTAAAGTATAGGGCATGACCCTACACTAGCCCCATCTGGTCTTCTAATGTTTGAGTCTTAAACTTAGGGTTAACTACCCTATTCATGTTTCATTTCCTACCTTGGGTTTAACTACCCTGTTAGAACTTTATTTCCTTTAAACAATATTTACAAATGATCTACCCCTGAAATCGTACCTTTATAAATAAGGAAATCGTATACTTTGCTTTACTTGAAACACTTATGCCATGATATATAAACTTTACACAAAACCATGTTGAAGAAATCTAATCAATGGGATTATTTATCCCTCCAAAGTAAGTTAAAAACCATTTTTAACTAAAAAGATTTTAGGCTAGGAACCAAGGTAAACCCTTCAAAACCTTTGTTTAAAAACTTTAAACAATCCCATTCGAATCCATTAAAAGTACCCCTTTCAAAATAAGTTAACTACTATACCTCGAAACACTAGGCCGAAAGGCCGAAACATACCTTTCGAAACCTTTGAAAATAGACCTTTCGAAGTCATTAATTTAAACCTTAAACATCTCTTTCGAAACCATTAAACTTGTCTTTCGAAAGCATTGGAAACCCTCCATTTAAATACTCAAAGTAACCCTTTCAAAAACATTGGGGATCTCCCCTCCGAAACCTATATTATATACCTTTCGAAAACATTTCAAATCTTCACTTAAAACATACCTTTCGAAAGTATTGAGTTCAATTAAAAGTTTGTGGAAACATTGCTTTAAAACCATTTAAAACCATTTCTTTCAAAACCTTTAGGTTTAGCTTTTAATATAGCTAAGGGTTGTAAAGAACTAGGGCAAAAGCATTGGTCCTAAGTAAAAGAAAGAGGATGGTTTCGAAACCAACCCTTTTGAAAGCTTTGAGAAGCAGCTTCAAAGTAAAAGGCGAAAGTACCCTTTCGAAACTATTGTTTAAAAGTTATAAAGAAAAGGCTGCCATAACTAGATCAAAAGGTAAAATGCGGCAGCTAGGTTTCAAATATGTTCAAAGCTACCTTTCGAAAGCTTGTTTTAAAAAAAAGGCGGCAACCCATTCGAAAGCCCTTTTTATATAAACAGAAGCAAGTTGGTTAAGTCGAAAGCTTGGTTTCGACACTGTACCTTTCGCCTTTCTCCAATTCACTATGTATCAACTATTTGATACCATGTGCATTGGTTCGACTTGGTCATGGGCGAAGGTATGGCGTCGAAAGCTTGCAGATGGAAATAGCAAAGTGGTAAATTTTAATAAAATTGTTTTATAGCCTTTTAAAGTAATTGCTTTTCAACTAACATGCCTTATTTGTCAAAACACAATTGGTTGCCAATTTCCTTTCAAAATTTTCTTTTCTAAAAGTACTACCGAACTCAGAATTTAACAATTAAAATATTTAACAAAGAAGCCCTTCTCTTTAATAAAACATATAAAATGATTAAGTCCCATACATTAAATAATTTTATATCTATAGTAAAATACATAAGAAAATTCCCTAAAAATTTCCATAATTCACTTTTAATATGTTTTATAACATATTTAAATTTCAGACCCAAAAGCAATATATAACAGCCATAATTAATTTAAACCCAATATTAGCTATTTCTTCCGTAGAAAATTCATAATAAATCCATAATTGCTTAGAAAATTATGAAACTTGAAACCCACTTCATAAATTATGTTTCAACCATATATCAAAGGCGCAAGTCATTTGGATGTTATTTAATAGGTTTTTCAAATCAAAACTTATTGTAAAATCTATATGAAGCAACATATATCATCAACAAGTTTATATCTATTTGAACAATCATATCATGGCATATTACCTGCAAAATAAATTCGGATCTTAACTAGAAACTGAAATCAATAAAATGAGATGTAAATCTATTATTTACCTTAGTTTGGGGTTAAGAAGGTTGGGATTTGCTCTTTTATTGATTTGCTTAAGCTTCCTACTTGAATCCTTGCTTATCTTCCTTTTGATTTCCCTTAATGGTGACCGACCAAGCTTTTAAATGTTTTAGTTTTTGTTTGCAAATGTTTAAAATGAGTCAGGAGTGAAAGTAAGACGGTTTTAGGGTATAAGAACATTGTTTATTCCTAATTTGCCCTTATCATATTCCTCCTACTTTCTTCTTTTTAGTTCTCTTTTGTTTATACATTAATTAAGGCACGGGTACCTTATGGTTATACAAATCTTAGTCCCTTAACCATCTATATTATTCTATTTTATTTTTCTAATCAAATATCCTAAATAATTTCAATCAAAATTAAGGTCATTACAGACTCCCCTCCTTAAAGAATTTCATCCTCGAAATTACGATAAGGTACCCATATCAATCAAACATAAAGGTAAAACATACCATGAAACAAGTAGGATAAGTATCTCTAATCTTGTCTCAGTTTCCCAAGTACAGCCTCTCTCATCGTCACCTCACTGGACTTTGACTAATCTAGCTGTCTTGTTCCTTAGTTTCTTCTCATCTCTTGCGACTATACGAACTAGCTTTCTAACTATAGTCATATCTGGTTCCACTACTAAATCATCTAACATAATCGGTGCAATAGTATTCTCTAGATCTCGAATACACTTCCTTAGATGAGAAACATGAAAGGCATTGTGGACTCCTGCCAAACTATTCGGTAACTCTACTCTATATGCGAGTTTCCCAATCCTTTCTACAATATGAAATGGTCCAACAAATGTTGGGGCCAATTTTCCTGATTTTCCAAATCTGATTACACCTTTTATCGGTGACACCTTGACAAAAACATGATCTCTAACTAAGAACTCTATGTCTTTTTGTCTTTTATCAACATAACTCTTCTGCCTAGACCGAGCTTCTTTCATTCTACCTCGAATTAGCTCAATCATTTATGCAGCTTCTCTAACCAAACCTTGACCAAGAACTAACCTATCTCCGGTATCTACCCAACAAATGGAAGATTTGCATGGCCTTCCATACAAAGCTTCAAACGTTGCCATCCGTGTACTAGTTTGATAACTGTTGTTATACGAAAACTCGACTAAGTATCGGTGGTCTTCCCATGATCTTCCAAAGTCTAGTACACAAGCTCTTAACAAATCCTCTAAAATTTTGTTAACTCTTTCCGTTTTTCCATCTGTCTACAGATGGTAAGCGGTACTCATCTTGAACTTGGTACCCAAAGTCTCATGTAGACTCTTCGAGAACTTGCTAGAGAATAAGGAATCTTTATCACTTACTATACTACTGGAAATTCCATGCAGTCTACCTATATTCTTCATGAATAATTTATCCAAAACAGGTGTCGTCCTAATTAACTTTACTAGAATGAAATAGGCACTCTTGATCAACCTGTCCACTATGACCCATATACTTTCATTTCCTCGATTTGACCTTGGCAACCCGTCTATAAAATCCATTGAGACAGAATCCCATTTCCAAACTGGAACATCTAAAGGCTGGAGTAACCCACTTGCTTTCTGATGTTCAACTTTCTCTCTTCTACTGGACATGTGTGGTTTATTATCAGCTTGAATTGTGCGGGTTGGCGGGTCGTTTCACCTTTTTTATTTTAAATCACATAATTAGTATCTAACAAAATATGTATGTGAATTTAATTTGACAAATGTGCAAGCAAACAATCAAACATGTATAAACATATATGACTAAATTTAACGACTACATATTAAAACTGCAATTTTCTTTATTATAATATTAGAACATAAGGACAAATTCTGTTGATTAGCAAAATGATATGATTATATAGTTATATATGAAATTGTTTGTATAGGTTAAAGTTAACTTAATAAAACTTATTTCAAAATTAAAGTTAAGAAGAAAAATACAATTATGAATTCAACAACAAGTTTACATCTCCAAACATATAAACATAACATATTTTTACTCAAAACTATACATATGCATATGATCATGTTTCCATCTCATGTTAACAACATGTATGTATAGGAAATTGTGATGATGGATAAATTAATTAGACAAAAGCATGTAATAATTAGTTATAAATGATTATAAGGATTAGTAAATCAAGATGATACCTTGCTATTGCCTAAGAGAATACCTTGATCGATGAATCAAAAGCTCTTAGATTCCATAAATCGATTTTATTACCCAAATCATTGAAGCATGCCTTGAAATTGAATTCCCCATAGGATGTTTCCTAGAAGTCACACCTTGAATGATGATATCTCCTCAGATCTTTAAGATCCCTATTCAATCCTTGTAAGAGACTGATGAACTATTTTTTTATCCTTTTTTATTTGGAGTTGATAGATTTTGAAAATTATTTTTGTTTTCTGCCATGAAAATTTAGAAGGGGAGAAAGAGAAAGAATGAATGAGGAAAAATGGAACGTACAAAATGAATGAGAGAATATGTTTTATTTGAAAGAATGAAATGTTTCCCATTCTTTAATTAAAACTTCCTTAATTAATTCATTTGATTGTCTCTCTTTCAATCCTTTCTTTACACGTATGTCATCAAATTACATAAAATTTCCATAAATCATGTCATCAAATGAATTAAAAGTTCCATAAATCATGTCAGCAATTGACATAAAATTTCCATATATCATTTCATGCAATTATCTTTAAATTACATCGATATCGTATATCAATGCGCGCAAATGTAACTTTTATATATGCATTAAAATAATTACAAAAAAACTTTCAAACATCAAATAAATATTAATTAATATTTCTCAAATATCAATTAAATTAGTCAATTTACAACGTTTTATAAATTAATTAAATCATGTGGTTTTTAAGAGAATCCATCATTACGGTTGTGCGACTCAAAGTGTAAATTCAGTCAGCGATTAATATCGAACTATTCAAATATTAAAGTTCACATGTCACTTAGTAGGTGGTGTGACATTTTGCCCTAATTTATCGCTTACACATATTTTGGTAAAATCCAATTTAATTTATTATAAGCGGTACCTAATAGTGATAATTATTTACACTAATTCTCTTCGTCAAAACTATATCACTTTGGATTTATAGAATTCAGTAACGATTAAAATTCGAATATCATCCACATTCAACTTTATAGTCCAAACACAAAGTCCTTGGTTCATTAATAACAATTATTATTAACTTAAATGCTCTGGCCAAAGACTTTGACTTTGAGTTGACTTTAGTTGACCGTGATACTAGCCACATATAACTGAGGAAATGAATACTCCCTTGAATAGTGTTTCACTTCCAATGCATCCACTCAACCTAACTATAGTCATCCGATGGATGTCATGCCATGATTTAACTATTATCAAAGCAGAGCTTCCACATTGAAGGTCAAAAGTATTCTCAAGTCGAGAGAATTGTGTAAATTAGTCACATCGATATTCTCTGCTTGACCTTAGTTATATTAACTAACAGAAAACTATCGAGTGAGTCGTTCCGTAATTATCCAATAGCTATCAGTACATAACCCCTTGGTGCCCCCCAACAGTCATAAGTAATTCATTGTCCAATATTTGGAGAGCGTTACGTACTCTAGCCTCAACGGATACATTGATATCCAGCATCGATGCATCCTGACTAGGAACATTGAAAACGGTATATTTGTTTCATTGTGATAAATTACTCACGGTTACAACACTTTGTAACAACTATCGCAGAACATACCATTAATGGATTTTTTTATTAAATATACTTTTAATTAAATTGATTAATTAATATAACCACATTATATCAAGTATATAATAGAAAGAAAATACCTTTTTTCAAACAAGGTTGGTCAATGAGTTATATATATGTAACATACATAATTGCCCCTAGGGCATGCTCCTAACTCTATCAAACCATAGGTTAATTAAGATGGATAATATCTAATATTATAGACAATAATTTTAGGTTGAGTAAAACTGAAACGGCCTAAAATTTTCGATCGCGAAAATTCCAGATAGTTAGGAAAAGAAGAAAGAGATAGAAGAAGAAGAAACATAAACACAGCACCGAGTCTCACAAATCGCAGCAGATCAAAGTATAATATCAAATAATAACAGTTTACAAAAGAATACCTGTATTTGTCAATTATATTTTTACATCAGAGTTACACTCATACACAAACACTAGACATATACAAATCGCATGTCTTAGATAAACAGAAATAATATCACAGTGGAAAAACTCCATACGTTCCTGCCATCCAGCTCGTCTTCTGAGCTCCAAAACATCCTTAGTAATACTCGGTCTGACCCGAGCATTACAATTAAGTAACACCCGAGTCAGGCTGGAAACCAGCGTGAGTAAACCCATCTAGATATGAATTACTTAAATCATAAACTTCATTTGAAATCATGGTAACTCGTACAATATGGCGAGTTTTTACCCTGTTTAACCAAACTCTGTTACAGAAATCCATTGATATTCAAAATAATATCTAAGTACCGTTACTTATTTTAATAGTCAGTTTTACTTAAGTTTAGTCAATTCCAGCCTATTTGACTTTGAATCAAATCCGTAAAGATTTGAAGTGATTATTAAATCGAAGTGGTTCCGGATAATGCTGGTATCCGATCTCGGTCTCTTCGAGTTCAAGCAATAAATTTTAAAAGGGTAAACTGTTTAAAATAAACAATTTATTATTTGGGGTGACACTATTCAAATATGGAAATTCCATATGGATTTTTATTCAAATAAACCGTAACATCATTTTAATCTACTTATTAACCTATCTGACCACTTGATGGTACAGACAAAATAGTTGAAATAAATGTCCAATAGAGTTAAACCAAGATATAGATCGTTAACCAATTCGATGATCTATAACAATATCAAACCATTACACATCAGGATTTAATGACTTTACCTATCTGAAATTCATTTATGTCTCAATCCAAATTAATTTCAAATTAAAGAAATTAAAAATCAATTTATCACTAGTTGATAAATTTACCAACCCAAAACTGTTCTAATTATATTAATAATCGTAAGATTTAATAGATTTAGTATTTAACAAATTACTTGCTTTTATTACTATAGATAATTAGTTTTTAAATAACCCAAACAAATAACCCTAAAAAAACATTTGGAAATAGTTGCAGGACAATAGGATTAGAGTTAAAGAAAAAAAATATAAGCTTCATTTATTTCTCTTTCATTCCTTTATGTTTTTCCTATTCCTCATTTTTTTCCTTTTCTTTTACTTTTTCTTTAATCTTCCTTTTCTTTCAATTTCATTTTCTTTTCTTTTACTATTACTTTTCTTTCTTCTTAATTTTCTTTATTACTTCCTTACTTCGGCCCACACAAAAAACTCCGGCCCAAACTCTCTTCCTCCCCAATCCTCCAGTTCTTTACTTCACCCTTTCTTTTACACATTCGAGAATACCCAAGTGTGCACGAACACGTGCACCTGCACAATCCCTCCGACCATCGAACCACGTCGCTGACCCCTTGCGCTAACCACCTTTGACCACCTCATCAACCCACCGCCCAGAATAACATAGTCGGCAACCTAATTTGAAAAAACAACCTTCTCACCCAAATCAGGAACCAAACCCCCTTCCCATCGAATGCACCGTCGCGCCACCACCGGCCTCTACCCGTTTCTGCCTAGAGCATCGACGCAACCTACCCCATCTTTTCCCCCTGGTGTGCGACTCTCAAACTTCCCCACGATGCACCTGTGGCCAGAAAATCAACCACAACCTAAAACTGAGCCTAAGCCCTACTTCTACATCACCTTACCACCCCCGGCTTTAGAAAAATACCGTGTCATTTTTCCCTGACAAGCCATCCTCTGAACCCTCTCCACGCCGAACCCCACGCCTCGAAATTGACTACGTCGCCTGAATTTCACCCTTGACCCAATTC
This sequence comes from Allium fistulosum, assembly GCA_030737815.1. NCBI lineage: Eukaryota > Viridiplantae > Streptophyta > Magnoliopsida > Asparagales > Amaryllidaceae > Allium > Allium fistulosum. Next base: position 1,435,980,239 of record CM060903.1, read on the forward strand.
CGTTCAACTCAAATTTCCTCCTCCTCGCCGCACTAAAAATGGCCATTCCACTCTTAAAAATCATCGCTTTGAACCGCGAACACACTTATGTAATCAAAGTTTAAATTTTCGAGATTAAACTTTTGGTCACTTGTGAGTTGTACACAGTAAGCTGTACATTTCTCACCCTATACTCGCAGATAACAATTGAAATTAATTTTTATAAAAACTCCATTCAAAATTAAATCGGTTTGTTTTTGGAATAAAAGTCTAAAACACATTGTATAAAGATATATTGGATTTTGAAGTTGCAAAATGACAGTTTTTCCTAAGAACAAAGGCGTTCTGAGATGTTACTGTAAGTTACAGGTGAACAACACCTATATATACATACATTCCCACATTACAGACGCATATATCTCATTCTAGATTAAAGATTAAGCAAAATAACTCATTTCTTATGAGTATACAAAAGGAAAATGGTAACTAATAAAGTTTTAACTCACAGTTATATGGATACATATGCACAGATCAAATATTCATTCCAAAATCACAGTTATAAGGATATCTATATGCTTATATACGATAACTCGGAAACAAGAATAAGAGTTTACTCACCTCTTCTTCCTAGAACAGAGATACTATCGTTTGTTTCTCCTTTTTTCTGGAAAAGAATACCGCTTGCTTTGTTTTGGCTTTGACCCTCTCTTGTTTAGTTCTCTTTTTTTTCTAGTGGCAGTTTGTATATTTTTTCCTTTCTGATGACATTTCTTTTTTTATTTTCAAAATGAACAGGGTGACAAGCTCGGCCACATATATGTGTGTATATATATAGGGGATGAAGTGTGTAGAGCAAGCTACAGGCTGAGAAGTTTTGTGTACAGTTTTCACATTTTTTTTTGTTATTATAATTTATAAGCATGAAAATCTGATTTGGATAAGGTGATTTGAAGTTTTGGGGCTGATATGATATATTCTATGCTTGAATTGATTGATTTAAGGTTTTGTAAGCTTTGAATTAAATGTTGTCCCCTTTTTTGTTTACACATATCCATTCATATGTATATACATATCCCATACCTATGTATACATATTATATTTTGTTTTATTGCCTTACATAGAAATATTCATGTATACTTTACCATGGTTAATCTCATATGTTTTACTTGTGTTTCATACAACAATGTAAATCACTTATATACTTTTATTCCTATTCTTAAACATATATTTTTTTTACTTTTATTCTTAGCAAAAGCTTAAGTATCAACATCTAAATTTTATCTTTATATATATATTTATACATTCCCATGTGTACAAATGCTATATGCTTCTTAACTTATGTATACATATATATGTATTACTTACGTTATCATATTTACATTTGTGCCTCCCTATATATATTTTAACCCTCACAAACTTGTATATATTTATAATATATTGTATGGACTTTTTTATCTTAATTTAAATGGTGGGGTTTATATATTATTTATTATCTACAATTAAAGCTTGTATATATTTTTCTATAGGATTCAGAGATTTTATAATGCAATACTCAATATAGCTTTCAATTCACTATTATATATACCCAGAAATTTTTAATTACCAGAAACTCATCTATTCGTCTTGTAGAATCAATATCCTAATGATTTAAACAAGTTAATTACCCAATTGACCGACGTTAAAATCCGGGTCGTCACATTCCTCCCCCCTTTGAATCTTTTCGTCCTCGAAAAGGAACGAAACCAGAATTTATGAAAATGCTATAAATCAAATAAATATTTTTTTTGATCATTTTTAAAACACTTTTTAATATCTATATAATATTACTAAAATAGTTTTTATAAAAATACTTTTATAACTCGATGTTTCGACAAGTCCATCCTTGTTCTCATAGAAATTCGGTCATACGTTGATCAGGCGTAGGACTGAAAATCTATAAGTACTTAGCAGACCCATTTCAAAACCTAGTGAAAATACTTGAAAAATAATTTTATTGAAAATTTTGAAAACATTTTTGAAAATAGAGGAAATATCTTTGGTGAGAATGCTCTGGAAATCATCACCCCCATCCCTGGTCGTAGTTAACCCGATGGTTACGTTGCCATCCCGGCAAAATCCATAGATAACTGTAGGCCTCCGCGCCCCTCGATTACGCCAAGGAACCCGCTACAGATTGTGAGAAATGCGGATTAAGGATCTTAAGGCTAGAATTAACACTAGAGGGGGGGTGAATAGTGTTTTAAGAAATTTGTTAATCTTTTTGAGTTTTATCTTAATTTGTTAACAGTGTATACACTAATCAGACACAGATATGAACATAGAATCAAACACAGATGCAAATATAAAGTAAAAGCAGTAAAGGAAAGAACATACCAGATTTTATACTGGTTCGGAGTTACCCTACATCCAGTCCCGCAACACAAGTACGGATTTCCTTTCAACAACAATTCAACAATTATAAGCCTCGGTTTCAAGGCTACGAGGTACACCCTCCAGAATGACAATCCTCTGGGTAGAGATACTTGATTTCCGGGGCAACAAGTTCACCCAATTGATTTCCAGGGCTACAATCACACCTTTTCTCACTTAATTGATTTCCAAGGCTACAATCACACCTTTTCTCGCTAATATATTACAAAGAAGTCTATAACTCTGAATAGCACTGAGAACCTTGTAGAGATAGTGATGGAGAATCAAACTAGAAGTAATCGAGTATGATTCGATGTTGATTTCGGCAGAGTAATGGTATGATTTTGTAATAAGAAATGTGGAAGAAGAAGAGGAGTGAAAACCAGAAAAAAGTGATTAAAAATTCATTGAAACTGACCCCTATTTATAGAAGATCAACAGCCATGACCATTCATGAAGAGTTATGGCGAATAGACACTTCTTTTGAAATTTGAATTTTGAACTTCAACTGTCACTATGTCGACATAGTGCCTAGGGGCATGTCGACATCCCTCAGTCAAAGTTGATATTTTGAATTTCTATAAAAATAATATTTATCTTATATAAAACTATTTAAAACTTTATAAATATACTTGAATATAGTTGAAATTCATAAGTAAATATAAAGAACAATATATACATAATTAAACTATAATTTTATATTTAAATCTAAGTATAAATATTAAAAGTTAAATATATTATTTGAAAAGACATTTAAAATCAGGAGTAATTTGACTTTGAAATTAAAGATGTTTTGAGGCTAAAATTATTTAAAATCAGGATAGAGAGTTTTGAATCTTTTAAAAGGAAAGTTTTGAAATCATTTTGAAAACAAGATAATTTTGTAAAACCATTTGAATTAAAATTAGTGGATACAAAACAATGTCCCACTAGATTTTCGTAGGTTCCATCCTACTTAGGGTTCCATCCCTTTAATGGGCTCGAAGTGGATTCCATTCCACGAATAAATTGGATATTAAGATGCCAGTGCTTTTCTACGAGTTTTGACAAATATTCCTAATAAAACAAACTTAACCTTGAACTCTTGAACTCTTGATAATCTTGATACTCATGAGTCTTCTATCTCTATATCTTGAATCTCTATACTGTACATTCTTCATTCTTGATACCTACATGGTTAGATCCTGCATATACATATATATCTAAACTTGTAATGTTAGTATTTATATTTTATAATCTATTCTAAGGTTGTTGTCATCAAAATCATCATCTCATGGACTAACAATCTCCCCCTTTATGATGATGACAACCTTTGTTTATAAAATATTCCTTCTATCCTAATAACTCCCCCTTAATCTATGCCTAACTACCCTATTTTATATTTCTTCCCCTTTGTCATCAACAAAAAATTTACTCCCCCTTACTCTTGGACTTTAGTACCTACATTGATAAACTATACAACGGAATATATAATATATAGACTAAGAAATAATGATATTTATGAGCATAATAACTTAATTAAATACTATATTCATTTCAGTATATATATATATGTTTCACACACCAATCTTCAAACCAAATAAAATCAATCCACACAAAGTATCAATTCAAATTAAATTAAATCAAACAAATTAATTCAGCCAAATCAAACAAAGAAAGGAAATTAAACGTTACGAGGAACATCAACCCATCCTTCTTCTCCAAAGATATGGTCTTTTTTGATGGCATCCCAATTCTCATTATCAACAGATAGAGAAATGGGAGGATGTGCTTCATTATCATCCTTGTGCAGGGAGGAGATCATCCAACGAATTGCATCGAAGTGTCTCTCTTGTTCCTTTATCATCTGCATTTGACTCAATTCTAAGTGATGTTGATTACGGAGGATGATAGAGAGAATATTCTTGAATGAATTGAGTGTTTCTTCAAGATTTTCAGATAGATTGTGAATAGGATTGGCCATAATTGAATTAGAGAAAGAAATGAAGGATATAGAGAATGAAAAATAAATTTCAGTGAAGATTTCTGGAAGAAAAAGGTATATATAGGTGTAGAAATTCATTTGAAATGAATAGACATTTGGTAGTTATTCAAATTTCAAATTCAAAATCAATAATCACTTCTGACCAGTACATGTCGACATGGTCAAGGGGGGTATGTCGACATACTATCGTGAATTTTTATGATAATTTTATTTTGTGAATAATGATGTATATATATTTCTATAATATACTAACATTTATTCAAGATATAAAATAAGCTAGATGACAGAAAGGAAATTCAAATTCATTGCATAATAGGATAATACAATGATTAAACATAAAGAACTACACGAACATTCGAAATAAAACAAACTAAGACAAATACAATAAGATACTAAAAGATAAAACTAGTTAGAAGAAGAAGATGATGAAGATAGTCCAAGTTTCTTGCTGACTTTTGAAAAGAACTTGTTCATCGTCGAAGACATGTTATCCAACTTCTTACTAACGGATCGTTTTAAAATCCGTTGATTCTCCACAATAATCTTTTGGTTTTTGAGAAGGGTTTTGTTGGATGGATTGGAAGGATATTCAATACTTTCTAAGGATGTTTCACCTTCTTCTTCTTCTTCTATTTCCATTTCATCCCTTTCTTCTTCTTCTTCCTCTTCCATTTCTTCATGAGCCAAACGCTCTTCCTTTTCGGTAAGAGTCTCATAAGGTTGAAAAACATATGGGATTTTCATGAGAGAAATGTTTGAGATATTAAAAACTTTTCTAGAGACAAATTCTTCACCTTTGAAATCCACTCCAAAATAGTTGAAAATCCGAGTAAGGTAAATTCCATGATATAAAGTGTTTTCTCCTATTTCAAAATTTTTAGGACGAAGTTCATCCAAAATAACTTGTGCCCAATTGATATCATAATTTCCGAAAATAGCAAAAAGTGCTTTGCACACTTTTGAGGTAGGATTGTTAAAATTTCCCGATCTTGGGGTCAAAGTATGTTTTAAGAGAAGATTGACAATTCTTGCTTTAGGATGAAAGTTTCGGTTTTTAAATTCAAAGTTTTCATCTCCTTCAAAAATATGATGAAATGTCTCACGATCATGTTCATCGATTTTAAAACTAGAAAGATCCATTCCCGTGCTTTTGCAATTAAGAATGGTACCCAAAAGATCACAATTCAAAACAATTTGAGTGCCTTTGACACTACTCCAAATTTCATTCTCATTTCCATTATAAAAACCACGGTTTAAATTAGCATAGAAGATTTTGACAAGATTAGAATAGCAAACAAAATCATTTTGAGAAGAGTCAATAAGACATAAAACACCATTGTTTGTAAAAAGAGAATCAATTTCATAAGAAGAAAAATCTTGAAAAATAGCAAATTTTCCGGGATGGACTTTGGCATAATTAGCATAATTGACGTATGCTTTAATTGCCTCCGGATCATTGAATAATTGCTCTTTGATTTTTCTGGAAATTCTCATGGTTGAGGGGTTGCTTGAAGAAGCCATTAGAGTAGAGAGTAGAGAACTTGAAGATATGAAGAAAGAGTTTGAATTTGAAAATGAAGGTGAAAAGATATGATAAAAGATAGTGAATAAATAGACTTTCAAAGGACATATTCTCTAGTTAAAAGGTATCTTTTCAGAGAAATAAATGAAGTGAAAAGGTGGAGGGAAATTCAAACATTTGAATTCAAAATTTGAAATTCAAATTCAGGTAGGTATGTCGACATCGTGGTAGGGGCCATGTCGACATGTGCCTTTGAATTTTCATGACATGATTTTTCCTAAGTTATCTAGTACATACATATATATATAAATATTATTATTAATGTCTATATTTCTGAAATATTATTGTACTTATAATATATTTCAGAATGTGTCAAAAATAATAAAAATAATAATAAAATAATACAATAATAGTAAAAATAGAAAATAAAATTTAAAATTCAAACAACATATCAATTCAAAATCAATCAACCAAACAATCAAGCAACTAATTCTATGCAAGAAATTTCAACCAATTGTATTGTAAACATGTACCTTTTTCTGAATCCATTTCTTTGAATTCGTCGGAGTCGTGAACTGCAGTGAAACGCAAATTCGAATTATCCGTCTTCTGATCATCATCACTTAAGGACGAGTCTGAGTCATCTAGAGTAGCAGTAAATGCATGCTTCCGTTTCTTTGCTGGTTCATTGTTCATAAGAGGATTCTGCCTATCTGGATACGGACAAGTCTCTTTTGATATGACCTGGTTCGTCACAATTGAAGCATTTGATAAAGTTTGGTACTATAGTCTGATTACCGGAATTCTTAAAGTTGTTTCTTTTGGAACTATTCAATTTTCTGTACTTCAGGAATTTCCTAAAATTCCTGGTCATAAATGCTATCTCTTCATCATTATCACTGTTTGAGTCTGATCCATCGGTCAATGCATTGAATGCAATTGATTTCTTTTCAGATGCTTTGCTTTCTCTTCTCCCGATCATTTGAACTTCAAACGACATTAGATTTCCAATCAATTCTTCTATCTTTAAAGTACTGATGTCATTTGCCTCTTCAATTGCAAGTGTCTTTTGATCCCATTCTGGAGTGAGAGAATTTAAAAAATTTCTGACTTGATCTTCTTCCGAAAATTCCTTTCCCAAAGATATTAAAGAATGCACAATATCTTGAAATCGACTATACATATCTGAAATAGACTCATTAGTATTCATTTTAAATAACTGAAACTGATTTGTGAGCATGGAAATTTTGGTCTGTTTAACTTTGCTTGTTCCTTCGTGCGTTACTTGCAAAGTTTTCCAGATTTCATATGCAGACCTACAAATTGACACTCTATTAAATTCATTTCTTTCAAGTGAACAAAACAGAATATTCATTGCTTTAGAATTATTTTGTGCAACAGTCTTTTGCTCAGTGGTCCACTGTGCAAAATTAGTTGTGGGTTCAGAATATTCAGTTTGTGTGATATTCCAAGTATCTAATCCTACAGATTGTAAATATATTTTAATCCTACATGCCCAATATGCATAGTTACTGCCATTAAAAAGTGATGGTCTGGCAGTAGACTGACCCTTTACAAATGAACTAGTGTTGGTGGTAATAGCAGTACTAGTGTTAGTAGCCATTTTGAAATTTTTCAAAATTCAGATAATGAAACTTTTGAAAACAAAGCTCTGATACCAAATGTGAGAAATGCGGATTAAGGATCTTAAGGCTAGAATTAACATTAGAGGGGGGTGAATAGTGTTTTAAGAAATTTGTTAATCTTTTTGAGTTTTATCTTAATTTGTTAACAGTGTATACACTAATCAGACACAGATATGAGCATAGAATCAAACACAGATGCAAATATAAAGTAAAAGCAGTAAAGGAAAGAACACACCGGATTTTATACTGGTTCGGAGTTACCCTACATCCAGTCCCGCAACACAAGTACGGATTTCCTTTCAACAACAATTCAACAATTACAACCCTCAGTTTCAAGGCTACGAGGTACACCCTCCAGAATGACAATCCTCTGGGTAGAGATACTTGATTTCCGGGGCAACAAGTTCACCCAATTGATTTCAAGGGCTACAATCACACCTTTTCTCGCTTAATTGATTTCCAAGGCTACAATCATACCTTTTCTCGCTAATATATTACAAAGAAGTCTATAACTCTGAATAGCACTGAGAACCTTGTAGAGATAGTGATGGAGAATCAAACTAGAAGTAATCGAGTATGATTCGATGTTGATTTCGGCAGAGTAATGGTATGATTTTGTATTAAGAAATGTGGAAGAAGAAGAGGAGTGAAAACCAGAAAAAAGTGATTAAAAATTCGTTGAAACTGACCCTTATTTATAGAAGATCAACAGCCATGACCATTCATGAAGAGTTATGGCGAATAGACACTTCTTTTGAAATTTGAATTTTGAACTTCAACTGTCACTATGTCGACATAGTGCCTAGGGGCATGTCGACATCCCTCAGCCAAAGTTGGTATTTTGAATTTCTATAAAAATAATATTTATCTTATATAAAACTATTTAAAACTTTATAAATATACTTGAATATAGTTGAAATTCATAAGTAAATATAAAGAACAATATATACATAATTAAACTATAATTTTATATTTAAATCTAAGTATAAATATTAAAAGTTAAATATATTATTTGAAAAGACATTTAAAATTAGGAGTAATTTGACTTTGAAATTAAAGATGTTTTGAGGCTAAAATTATTTAAAATCAGGATAGAGAGTTTTGAATCTTTTAAAAGGAAAGTTTTAAAATCATTTTGAAAATAAGATAATTTTGTAAAATCATTTGAATTAAAATTAGTGGATACAAAACAATGTCCCACTAGATTTTGGTAGGTTCCATCCTACTTAGGGTTCCATTCCTTTAATGGGCTCGAAGTGGATTCCATTCCACGAATAAATTGGATATTAAGATGCCAGTGCTTTTCTACGAGTTTTAACAAATATTCCTAATAAAACAAACTTAACCTTGAACTCTTGAACTCTTGATAATCTTGATACTCGTGAGTCTTCTATCTCTATATCTTGAATCTCTATACTGTACAGTCTTCATTCTTGATACCTGCATGGTTAGATCCTGCATATACATATATATCTAAACTTGTAATGTTAGTGTTTATATTTTATAATCTAATCTAAGGTTGTTGTCATCAAAACCATCATCTCATGGACTAACACAGATCGCAGTTATACCCAGGCTTTACGTTGCTATCACAGCAAAAACCCATATAATTATAGGCATCGGCGCTGTGACGCCCCACCTCTATACCCACGCTAACCAAGAACACTACGATGTAGTGCTGTCAATTAGCACGGAGAATAAGGATGTGGAGGAGCGACCAACCATGTAACTTCTTTGTGCGAGCACCGATATGTCAGATAGAATAAAATGCATATCTTTTAAAGAGGAAATTCGACATACCGATACAAACACAAAGCTATCACACGGTGGCTATATATAATCTTCGGAAACAAACATAGAAATAATCATAACATAAATCAGTTACAGACATCCATATCACAAAGGCGGAAAAAGATATGAATAAATATATAACACATAAAAGTGTACATCAGAGTAGAGGTCGGAAAGATCCACGATAATACAAAAGAATAGCATCACGTGCTATACAAAAGAATAAGTACACAACATAGAGTCTATATCTCAAATGTGTACATCCAAAAACTACTAATCTATGTAGTTAGCCAAAAGTCAGAATAATCCTGAAGAGAAATCAAGCAGAAGCACCTGTAACATCTCAGTCTGACCCGAGTATTATTTATAAGAAAATAATAAACGGATCAGTCTAGCTATAAATATCAGATGATAAGGTATATGATAAATAATATGGTATGAACATGTAACAACCATAACGGCATACTACCATAAGTATGTAAACGATAATCAACAAAAGATTAATCAATATCACAAGAATCTTCTCAAAGATAAAACAGGGTATCCACCCTAAACTTGTATTCATAACAAGTCAATAACACATAAATTCACCAATGCACAAAAATTGATATCATATCAATGAAAATCATGAAAATTGGTGAAGCACAAATTCCAGAAATCAACACAAGAAATCCAGAAAAACACATAAAAAGGGGGAGGCCTAACACATGAACGGGAGCATGAAAACTCACCAACACGTAAACACATGAACGAGAAGCTATCTCATGGAAGCTATCCATTAAATTTTAACACATGAACGACCCAAAGACCATGGGGTGCTACCCCATATATGTGATGGCGAAACATCACAAAAGCGGGGTCTAGTCTCCCTCGCAGACAAAGAGACATCGCTCAATCGCTAGTTTAAATCACAAAAATGATCGTCATGATCATAAGGAAGTGTCAATTACACTAAGCCAGTAAATATATGAGTTTAGCTTCATGTCCCATAACCACTAGCTTAACTGAAATATTTACGAACAAACTGTAGGTCTCCACTAGGAAATTGTCACAAAAAGGGTTCAATCGAACAAGTCCAAGAGCTAACCGACGAAGTGAACGCAAGCGTTTCATACCACTCGTTTTACTAAGTCGTTTAATTCGATTCCTCCTCCGAGTGAAGTAAAGGCTTGTATATACTAGTAGATTGGAAATCGGTTTGACAAAACGAACTTTTGATATTTTAAAATAGTGTTGAAATCGCTTTGATGAAAGAGTTTTGATATTTACTACTAGTATTGAAACCTTCATATCTTTAGAGTGACAAGTCACAAAACGATTGTTGAAAAAAATCGAATCACATAAATTCACGTTCGAAGACGTGAGTAAAGTCCAAAGAAATCAATCCCAAAACCATCAAAGTAGGAATATACTTGCGACCTAACGTGGTCGAGTTAAAGTGCAAAAACTTTAAGTCAAATAGATCGAACGACCGAAGGGTTGTAATGTCATGCGACCTAACAGAAGAATAGGTCGAGCGACCTAGTGAAATACAGGTCATACGACCTAAGTGTAAATAGGTGGGCGACTTAACAAAGTGGCCGAGCGACCTAACTTGTGCAAGCGACCTAGGTGAGCGACCTAACACATGGCCGAGCTAAACAGTGGAACGACAAAACAGGGGCGAGCGCCCTAAGAGACTCTCGACCTAAGGACTATCGAACGACTTAATTGTCGAACGACCTAAAAGCAAACAGGTCAAACGACCTAAAGGAGGAAGCAACCTAAGGCCAGTGACCTAACAGAGAGGAGCCGAGCGACCTAAGTGCAGAAATGGGTCGAGCGACCTAGCGAGGTTAATAAGGCCGAGCGACCTAAAGGAGGTACGCGACCTAAAAGGGTGTGCGACCTAACTGGTTCGCGACCTAAAGGGGTGCGCGACCTAACTGGCACGCGACCAAAAGGAGTGCGCGACCTAACATTGCGCGTGACCTAAGGAGTTATCGAAGCCGAGCGACCTAGGGACTTAACAAGGCCGAGCGACCTACGACCTAACTTCCCCCGAGCGACCTACGACCTAAGCACAGAACGCTGTATTTGCAAGCAAAGACTTTTTACGCCGAACGACCTAGCACAGGCAGAACGACCTAAGCCTAGATTTTTGCCAAACACTGAAAATTGGAGTTTTTTGCCAATCCAATCCAAACCAAATGCAAATGTACATGCTAAAGTGATAGGGAATCATTCCCAATAGTCCAATGACAGTTATAGGCAAGATGTGAGATTAAAAATCTCACCTTTTCACTAAAATAGATGAAGATGAAGCTTGAAAGCAAGGAGAAGCAATCCAAAGCTTGAATCCAATATCTTTTACTTGAATTTGGGGTTGAATGTTGGATTTGCAATTGAATTTGAGTTTGGAGTTTTAATTTCCCATTCCCTCCACCATTTTTGAAGAAGCTTTAATGTTTTAGTGAAGAGATGAAGTAATGAAGGGAAGAGGGTTGGGCTGAGCTAAAGAAGGTGCAGTCCAAACCAAAGTCACAAGCGGGAAAAAGTAGCGAGAATTTCACTAACTCCAAACATATCGAAGTTTACACTCAAAAAGATCGCAAACGTCATTTTGAACTCAATGAAGGTTGGCTCGAGTCCTAATTTGATCGTATGCAAAAAGTAGCTTTTCGGACTAACATCCGACTAACGATAAAATTTTTAAATAAAATATTTAAATATAAAATCGACAAATATGCGGGTTGTTACATACTCCCCTCCTTAAAGAAATTGCGTCCTCGCAATATATAAGACGAAAATAAGAAGTAACAACCATAAAAGCATATTAACATAAAAGAAATTTGAAATAAGAAGTTTACCTCAAAGAGCATAAGAAAGTAATTCCGGATGTGTACGCTCGATGAATTCTCTAGTTTCCCAAGAGCAATCCTTAGGATTTGAGGACCATTGAACTTTAACAAGCGGAACATCTTTATTTCGAAGTCGTTTGACCTCCGAAGCAATAATTCGAATAGGATGCTGCTCATAAGTTAAATTAGGTGAAACTTCTATCTCTTCCACAGCATCGGGCTTAAGAATAGAATCCGAATCCCGAAGGCACTTCCGTAATTGAGAAACGTGAAACACGTCATGCATGGTAGAAAACTGAGCCGGTAATGAAAGGCGATAAGCCATGGAACCAATACGTTCAGTGATAGGAAATGGCCCAATATATCGAGGCGCTAACTTTCCCGATCGAATGAAGCGTACAACACCCTTCATAGGTGAAACATGAATAAATACGAGATCACCAACAGAAAATTCTAATTTCCTTCTTCGGTTATTGGCATAGGATTTTTGTCTACTCTGGGCTTCTTTCATCCTATGTCGAATAAGTTCAATCTTTTCTATGGAATCTCGAATAAAATCTGTTCCTAAAACCAGCTTCTCACCGGCCTCAAGCCAACAAGAAGTTGATCGGCATGGCCTTCCATAGAGTGCTTCGAAAGGAGCCATTCCAATACTAAATTGGAAGCTGTAATTATAGGAAAATTCAACAAGTGAAATATGATCTTCCCAACTTCCTCCAAAGTCAAGAACACAAGCACGAAGAAGATCTTCAAGTGTTTGATTCACACGCTCAGTTTGTCCATCAAACTGGGGGTGATAAGCGGTGCTAAAATTAAGCTTCGTTCCCAAAGCTTTTTGAAGACTCTTCCAGAATCCACTGGTAAACAATGGATCACGATCACTAACAATGGAAGTAGGGACTCCATGCAGTTTAACAATTTCTTTAATAAAGAGTTTGGCCTGAAGAGGAACGGTTCGGTTCGACCGAACGGGAATAAAATGGGCAGATTTAGTAAGTCTGTCAACGATCACCCATAAACTATTATGACCCGAACGAGAACGGGGAAGGCCATCAATAAAATCCATGGAAATTTGATCCCACTTCCAAACTGGAATTTCCAATGGTTGCAATAACCCACCAGGCCTTTGATGTTCAGCCTTAACAAGTTGGCAAGTCATGCAACACTTAACAAAGTTAGCAATATCAGATTTCATTTCCTTCCAGTAATAAAGTCGCTTCATGTCTGCGTACATTTTACTGCCACCGGGATGAATGGAATATTTGGAACGATGAGAATCTTCTAGTATATCTTTACGAAGATCACTAATATTTGGTACGATCAGTCTACCAAATTTTCGAATGCCGCCACGAGAATCAATATCAAAGTCTTTCAAGGCTTCAATATCGGTTTTATCCTTAAGGTTTTGGCTAAGCAAAGCCAATTCAGGTTCCAGCTTTTGAGCTTCAAGAATGCGGTCTAATAGAGAAGGATGAGCCTCGAGGCTACATAAAACAAGAGATGAACATAAATCAGAAACACAATCTCGAATTTCACAAGTGGATAAAAGTTCGAGATCGTTCCATTCAGATATCATCATGGAAACAACCGCTTGTTGTTTTCGACTAAGTGCATCAGCAACTCGATTTCCCTTTCCGGGAGTATAAAGAATATCAAGATCATAAGAAGCAAGGAATTTGAGCCAACGCTGTTGACGCAAATTAAGTTCCTTTTGAGAGAATAAATATTTCAAAGATTTATGATCAGTATAAAGTATAAACTTTTCTCCCAAAAGATAATGTTGCCAAATTCTAAGGGCGAAAACGATAGCCGCGAGTTCTAAATCATGTGTGGCATATCTAGTCTCGGCCGGCTTCAATTGCCTAGAAGCATAAGCAATAACACGTTCTTTTTGCATAAGAACGGCACCCAAACCAACACGACTAGCATCGGTATAAACAACAAAATCTTGATTCCCTTCGGGAATAACAAGAATAGGAGCATCAGAAAGGAGTTCTTTTAATTTCTAAAAAGAAGTTTCACATTTGTCCGACCAAATGTATTTAACACCTTTCTTCGTTAAGCCAGTAAGAGGCACGACAATCTTAGAAAAGTCTTTTATAAAATGGCGGTAATAACCTGCCAATCCGAGAAAGCTACGGATTTCAGTCACTCTCTCCGATCTCTTCCAATTTTGAATCGCTTCAATCTTTGAAGGATCCACTGATATTCCGGATTTGGAAATAATATGACCGAGAAACTTCACACTAGATTGCCAAAAGTGGCATTTAGAAAACTTTGCCTTTAATTGATTGCTCCTAAGAGTTTCCAATACTATCCGAAGATGCTTTTCATGTTCCTCCTCAGTTTTAGAATACACAAGAATATCATCAATAAAGATGAGAACAAACCGATCGAGGAAATCTTTGAAGACTCGATTCATGAGGTCAACGAAGTAAGCCGGAGCATTCGTTAAACCAAATGGCATAACAAGCCATTCATAAGATCCATATCGAGTACGGAACGAAGTCAAAGGAATACTATCCTCTGCAATACGAAGCTGATGGAAACCGGTAGCCAAGTCCAATTGTGAAAAGACTCTAGCACCACTAAGCTGATCAAACAGATCATCAATCTGAGGTAAAGGATATTTATTCTTAATAGTAAGATCATTAAGCTTACGGTAGTCGACGCAAAGCCTAAGTGTACCATCGGACTTACTTACAAAAATAGCTGAAGCTCCCCAAGGCGAGGAACTAGAGCGAATAAGTTGCTTCGTCTCTAACTCGGATAATTGTTTGCGCATCTCTTCATTCTCCTTATTGGACATGCGATAAGGAGGACGGGTAATAGGTTGAGCTCCAGGTATAAGATTAATTTTGAACTCAATTGCTCGCTTAGGTGGTAGTCCTAAAACGGGCTCAAAGATGTCGGAAAATTCACGAACGACGCGAATAAGAGAAATGACATCCTCCTCATCATCATTATCATCATCACTAGGATTTAAAGAATATAAAGATGCAACCAAAGTGGAGTACGAATCTTTAAGAATAATAGAAATCTGCTTAACAGATAATGGATGTCGAAGATAAATAGTCCGCTCAGGACATAGGATATGAGCTTCATAACGATTAAGCCAATCCATACCCAAAATCATTCCAAAGCCTAAGTAACGCATAACATGCAAATCGGCTAGGATAGAAAAATCACACAAAATAATCTCGACATCTTTACAAAGCAAGCTAAGAGTTGCGGATCCACCAACCGGATTCGCAATTCTTAAAGAAGTCATTAAAGCAACAACACTTAAGGAAAAAGTATCGACAAGTTCTTTTGATATAAAAGAATGGGATGCACCCGTATCAAAGAGAACTCTAATAGGTTGATCATGAAATATAATAATGCCATCAAGGACAGAATGAGACATACCTTGACCGCGAGATGTGTTGCCAGGGGCTTGAGCAACGTTTAACTTTCCCTCCTTGTCTTGAAGCTTAGGGCATTGGTGCATAAAATGATCTGGACTTTTACAATAGCGGCAAGAGCGGGGCTTTGAACACTTGTTCGAAAAATGGCCCTTAGCACCACAGTTGAAGCATTTCCTATCACTGGGGGAAAATGCCTTTGCAGCAGGAGTTGCTTGCTTATCCTTTTTGCTGGGATAAGGACCTTTGAACTTGTTAGGTCTTTTCTTGTTGTTGAAGTTTGGTTTGGCAGCCACCACTTCAACATCACTGTCCTTATCAGCCTCTTCAAGACGAAGAGCTATATCAATCAGTTGATCGAAAGAAACTTCTAATTTTAGAAGTAATGGCTTCTTGAGATTCTTGTTTTGTAACGACCCGTATTTTCACGGATCGAAAAGTTCGTCAAATCTGGAGTTTTAGCATTTTGAGCCATTTCAGATTTTAGGCAAATTTTGCCTAAGTCCTAAGTCGTTCACGACTTAGCATGAGTCGTGAGTCGTATACGACTTAGGAGATAGGAGTGACCCAGGACTTGGAGTTAAGTCATTTGAACGACTTAAGAGTTGGAATGTTTGGAGCCTAGGTCGTGTAGGAAGTAAGTTGTGGGATGACTTATATTGGCTGAGACTTAAGAGTTTTGAGCGACCTAAGGGATAGGTCGGCAACGACCTAAGGAAATGTTGTGAGCGACCTAAGTGTTTGGGTGAGTTAAGTGTTAGGTCGGCAGTTCGAGTTAGCGACCTAAGAGATAGGAGGGAGCGACCTAGTAGAGTTAGCGACCTATGGGATTGACCGATCTAAGTGTTAGCGTAGTTAGGTCGTTAGATCTATGTTGAGTTAGGTCGTAGGCGACCTAAGATGGTTAGGTCGCGTGTGTGTTAGGTCGCGAGTTTGCTAAGTCGTAGGTCGCGTGAGTTGTTAGGTCGCAACCCAACTGAGTCGTAGGTAGTTAAGTCGTTAGGTTGTTAGGTCGCTGGGTTTCCTAAGTATTAGGTCATACCTGTTGCTAAGTCGTAGGTCGAAGGAAAGCGCATTGCTTTAGGTCGTCAAGTGTTAGGTCGCTGAGGAGTTAAGTCGTGCATCTGTTAAGTCGTATCTTCTGCCGAGTTATAAGTCGTGACTAGTGGTAAGTCGCTAGAGGCGCATGAGTCTTAAGTCGTAGGCGCGCATGCTATAAGTCGTGACCGACTTAGGAGATAGCAGTTGTTAGGTCGCAGGTGCTTCTGGTTAAGTCGTAGGATGGCAAAGCGTTAGGTCGTAGGTCGGCATAGTGTTAAGTCGGCAGCGACTTAAGAAGATAGCCGAGTTACGACTTAGGGTATTTTCTGCTATAAATAGGAGAGCTTCTCTTCATTTTTGGGATCCGGATTTTGAAGCGACGAAGTGCTGCCATTTTGAGAGCTCGACTTCTACACTTCTTCACTTCTTTTCTCCACTCTAATCTAGTGCTTCCATCCATCCAAGTTGAAGATCAAATTGAAGATTCAAGAGCTTAGATTGAAGATCTTCATCTTTTCAAGAGAGATTTCTTCGTTTGAAGCGGATTCGTGATAGATCAAGCTTGATCCTTCGCTGTCCAGATCTGAAGCGTGTTGATTTGGGTTTGTTTAAGTGATTTGGTGAGTGGTGATTATCTCTCACACGGATCCAAAGGAGTATATCGGATAGTATATCGGATTGTTGGCTCGATTTGGTGTTAAATAGAGATTTCCATGCATTTTCTTCATCCAAAGTGTAGATCCATATAGATCCATTGTTCATGATGATGTTACATCCATTTTATCATATGTTAACCTATGCAAGTTCATTCATCAAGTTTGTAGAGATATAATCCATGTGTTCATGCTTATTGGACTTTCAACTCTTTAATTACGAAAATGCCATTATTGTTATAATTGTCTACTTAGATCATATTTGAATGCTTGATTGTTTGGATTGATGTTTGATTTGATTGATTGTTATGAACTAGATGATTGATGATTAGATTTAGACCGAAGACGATTCAAAAGCTAAGGGAAAGGCTCTTGAATTGGGAAAGCTGCTCGTGGCATATGTAGCAGGATGATGAAGCTCTTATGCATAGATTTGATGATGTGATGATGAGATGAGGCTTTGCGAGGATGTAATGAAGCGAGGCAATCATGTGATGAAGACTTGGTCTAATCCAGACGGGATCATTCCAAGCATGTTGATAACTCGGTGATATGATTCGAGTTGAGGATAATGAATGGATATGAGAATAGTCGTCGAGGAGGATGACTAGGAGGCTTGGATAGCATCGTTGTTGAAGGTTCTAGCATGCTCTAAGCAAGAGTACGTTTGGGCAGATTCGATAGTCCCAATGGCTAACTGTTGATGGTCGAGTACTCTGGGCAGATTCGATAGTCCTAGGCACGGGCTGCGACGACGTGCGGGAGTTATGTCTAGAACCGGGGTTTCCATTAGCCCTTGACGGACGGCTGAAAGAATGTGCCGGTCATTCAATTAATGGTGATATCGAAGCAATGATAACAGTGATAGCCAGAGTCATGGATGTTTGGTTGTAACGTCATCTCGGACTCAAGAGCGGTATTTTCTGAGTGCTTATCTGATTTAGGCCTTGGTACTTGGAAAACATCGCCCTTGACTCGAGTGATAGTAGCTTTACTTTAATTGTATGCTCTGCTATGTTTGCTTCTGCTTAGTGTGTGTCTGGGGGCTATCGCTGTAGAATGAGGTTGGAGTGGGAGGGTTGTATTTCTATTCCTTTTCCTTTATGCTCTTTTGGTATGTTGTTAGTTAATTTACTGCTCACTAAGACTGTTGTCTGACTCAAGGCTTTATGTTTTAATTCTTATTGCCTTGGGCTGTTCGTCCATTTTGGGACGGGCAGACTAGGTAGCAGGTGACAGGTGCTGTTCTCTTCTCACGATGCTGATATCGAAGACGAGCTAGAGGGTTGCATATTTTCTTCTTATATGTACTGGATATTCCGCTGTTTTGTATTCTCTGAGAGATATGTAGTGAGGCTAGATGTATTGACTATGTGGATGCTTGTATTCAACTATTATGGAGTTTTATACGATGTCATTTTGTTCTGTAAAGCTTCACTATACATATGTTCTATTGTATTTTGTCCATGCGCTGTGAGTAATACGATAGATTCTGTTGTTTTAAATCTTACCTTGACAATCGTCCATGGTCGCCTGGCACACTTTACAGCACTCTATCTCTAGATTCGGTGCAGGGGTCATGGGCGGTCGTCACATTTGGTATCAGAGCATTGGTTAATCGATTTTACCCAACGCTCGCCGTCGTAACTACGTATGAGAGACGTAATTGTATTTTGATGGATGAATACTATAGATAATATAGTAGTTTAGTAGAGTTGAGTCCTTTATGCAGTTGTTTCTCTAGGTGTTCTGATCATTCCTTTTTATAGATATTGAGAATGAGTCGAAGAGGGAGACCAGCTGCTAGGGAAGGCCGTGCTACTGAAGAGACTGCTGATTATGCAGCCATGTTCGAAGCTATGATGACTTCGATCATGAGAAGGATACCAGTTCCGGGGGCAGCAGTAGACATTGGAGTTTAAGTCCAAGCTCCGAAACCAGTGGATTTTGCTAAGTTGTGCAAGGATTATACTGCTCTTGGAGGGAAGGTTTTCTTGGGAACAGAATCAACTATCGAAGTCCAGAGATGGATAGATGCTTGTAGAAGGATCTTTGGTGATTTGGGAATTGATGATGCAACTAAGAGGAAGTTGGCATCAAGGCAGCTTCAAGGGAGAGCCTCTGATTGGTGGAACTCTATTACCATCACTACTCCGGAAGAAGAGATTACTTGGGAGCAATTCCAAGTCAGATTTGAAGCTAAGTTCATTTCTACAGCTTAGAAGTCTGTTCTGTTCAAGAGGTTTGTGGAGCTCAAGCAGGGTGGAAGATCTGTTCTTGAGTATGTTTCTGAGTTTGAAGCTTTGTCCAAGTATGCCCGGTCATATATTGAGTCTGCTTACCAGAAGAATGAGAAGTTTGTGACCGGCTTGGATAGTTATCTTGGGAGACAGTTGGTGGATCATTTGGACGATTCATTTGAGAAGCTTGTGGAGAAAGCTCTTAGGCATGAGAGTCTGTTTCCTAAGGATGGATCTGTTGTTGCTGTGACCAGGGAAGAGTCTAAACCCCAGTAGGGTGGAAATAAGAAGAGGAAGCAGCAGCAGAAGGGTAAGGATGGCCAGAAGAAGCCGAAAGGCGAAGTGACTTGCTACAACTGTCAGCAGAAGGGCCATTTCTCGAAGGATTGTAAGAATCCTAAGGTGCCGATGAAGTGTCATAACTGTGACAAGCCGGGGCATTTCAGGAAGAATTGTCCAGAACCAAGGAAGGACAGGCAGGTTGTGCAAGCCTATGCTTTAGGAGCTGTTCCGTCGTCTTCGAAAGCTCCTACTGCTGAAGAGAAGGGAAAGAGTGTGGTTGTTCAAGGTACTCTTTTCCTATGTGGTGTTCCAGTTAGAGTTTTGTTTGATACTGGAGCGTCGCATTCGTTTGTTTGTAATGAACTCGTAGGCCGGTTAGGTTTGGAACCGGATATTGTTGATAGGCCATTGGTTGTGACTAATCCAGTTGGGGGTTCGTCTTGTTTGTGTATGTTATGCCGTGGTCTAGTTGTGTCGAGTCATGGTTGCTCTTTTGTTTGTGATTGCTTTGTTCTGAACTTTGCGGGGTTCGGAATTATTTTGGGTATGGACTGGCTTAGGAAGTATGCGGCTAAGGTTGATTGTGAGAGGCTGGAGGTGACAGTCGAGAATGTGGAGGGGCGAAAGATTGTGATACGATGTAAGCATGAAGAAGGCGTCTTCATGAGCTTCATGTATTCGCTAGTTGTTCCACGGGATGGACTGTCTTTAGTGCCAATCGCAAATGGATTCGAGGATGTCTTTGACGAAGTCAAAGGGTTGCCGCCGCATAGAGAGATCGAGTTTCGCATAGATCTAGTTGAAGGAGCCAGACCTGTTGTGATGCCTCTTAGGCGGATGGCGCCTAGGGAACAGCAGGAGTTGAGGGTGCAAGTTGATGACCTTTTACAGAAAGGATTCATTCGGCGTAGTGTGTCCGAGTGGGGTGCACCAGTTGTGTTCGCAACCAAGGCAGATGGGTCGTTGAGATTGTGTGTGGATTATCGTGAGCTGAATAAAGTGACTAAGAAGAACAAGTATCCATTGCCGAGGATAGATGACTTGTTTGATCAGCTTCACGAAGCTAAGGTGTTTTCTCAGATGGATTTGGCAACGGGATTTCACCAGTTGAGAGTAGCTAAGGATAGTGTGCCGAAGACTGCTTTTAGGACACCATCCGGTTTCTTTGAGTGGCTGGTAATGCCGTTTGGATTGACTAATGCGCCAGCATATTTTGTGGATCTTATGAATAGAGTGTTCAGAGATCAGTTGAACAAGTTCGTACTTGTGTTCGTGGATGATATTCTGATTTATTCCAGAACGGAAGAGGAGCACATGACGCACTTGCGTATGGTTTTGGAAATCTTGCGGAAACATCAGCTGAAGGCTAAGTTTTCGAAGTGTCACTTCTGGAAGAGTGAAGTGAGGTTCTTAGGCCATGTGATTTCTGGAAGTGGAATAGCGGTTGATCCCGCTAAGGTGGCAGCAATCCAGGATTGGGTTAGACCTAAGAATGCATCTGATGTGAGAAGTTTTCTTGGATTAGCAGGATATTATCGACGGTTTATCAAAGACTTCTCCAAGGTAGCTGCACCGTTAACAGGATTGACGAAGAAGAACCAAGTGTTCAGTTGGAATGCTAAGTGTGAGCAAGCCTTCAGAATCCTGAAAGAGAGACTGACGAGTGCTCCTGTTTTGACTATTCCAAGTGGGAATGATGAGATGGTGGTTTACACCGACGCATGTGGTACTGGACTTGGAGCAGTGCTGATGCAGAAGGATAAAGTTGTTGCGTATGCCAGTCGACAACTGAAGCCGCATGAAAGGAATTACCCAACTCATGATTTGGAATTAGCGGCGATTGTATTTGCTCTGAAGATGTGGAGGCATTATTTGTTGGGAGTTCGATTCGAGTTGTTTACGGATCACAAGTCGTTGAAGTATCTTTTCTCCCAAAAGGATTTGAATCTTCGGCAGCAACGTTGGCTAGAGTTTTTGGCATCATATGATTTTGGTATAGCTTATACTCCGGGAAAAGGTAACGCAGTGGCAGATGCGTTAAGTCGGAGACATGCAGGATTGGGAGCCATGTTTTCAGAATGGAAGAGTCTCGAGTATTTAGCTGGATTTGACTTCAGGCCTAGATGTGAATTGGAACCTGAGATGTTGGCAAACTTATCGATAAGACCCACTCTTGTGGAAAGGATTGGTGAGAGCCAAAAGCGAGATGATAAGCTTGTCAAGATTATCCGTGAATTGGAATCTGGATTGGATCCAGAAAAGGATAAAGGATTCGAGGTCGATCGAGAGGGTTGGCTTCGGAAGCAAGGACGACTAGTTGTTCCCGATATAGATGAATTGAGGAGTGAAGTTCTGAAGGAAAGTCATCACTCGAAGCTGACAATTCATCCAGGAGGAAATAAGATGTATCGGGATATGAAGAGAACCTACTACTGGGAAGGTATGAAGAAGGATGTTGGAAATTTTATTTCCAAATGTATGAACTGCCAATTGGTGAAGGCCGAACAGAAAAAGCCAAGCGGATTGCTTCAACCATTAGAAGTTCCTACAAGGAAGTGGGAACAAGTGTCGATGGATTTTATCGATGGATTGCCTAGAACCAGAACGGGAAATGAAGGGATTTGGGTCATTGTGGATCGTCTGACTAAGAGTGCACAATTCATTCCTGTTCGATCGACTAGTACTGCATCAAAGTTGGCTGAGCTGTATGTTAAGTGGATAGTTCGTTTCCATGGTATTCCGAAAAGTATAGTGAGCGATCGAGACCCATTGTTCACTAGTGGATTTTGGAAGAGCTTCCAGGAAGTCTTGGGAACCGAGTTGTGTTTGAGTACAGCTTATCATCCCCAAACAGACGGTCAGACCGAGAGAGTCAACCGAGTTTTGGAAGATCTTCTCAGAGCATGTGTTTTGGACTTCGGAGGATCATGGGAAGATCACCTTCATTTGGTGGAGTTTGCGTACAACAACAGTTACCAGTCAAGCATTGGTATGGCACCGTATGAGGCATTGTATGGAAGACCGTGTAACTCTCCAACATGTTGGTTGGAAACTGGAGAAAAACTGATGCTTGGGCCAGAAATGATTCGACAGACTTCAGATTGCATAGAGATCATTCGGCAACGAATGAAGGCAGCCCAGGATCGTCAGAAGAGTTATGCCGATAAGCGTCGAAAGGATTTGGAATTCGACGTAGGAGATATGGTTTTTGTGAAGATTTCTCCACTGAAGAATGTTATTCGATTCGGGAAGAAAGGAAAATTGACTCCGAGATTTGTTGGACCATTCCCGATCATCGAGCGAATTGGAAAGCTCGCCTACAGATTGGAGTTACCAGAGAAGATGTCGAGTGTGCACAATGTTTTTCATGTATCATATCTACGGAAGTATGTGCACGACTCGAGTACGGTGGTTTCTGCTGATAGCTGTGAGGACTTAGAAGTTGATCCAGTTGATAGAAGACCTCGTAAGCCGCTTCGTGTTGTTGAAACCGACACAAAACAGCTTAGGAGGAAGGTAGTAAAGTTGCTCAAGGTACAATGGAGTGATGATGATAACGACTGTACGTGGGAGGAGGAAGAGAGGATGAAAGTAGCTCATCCTGAACTCTTCGAGGTATGGCCCTAAGATGTCGTCTCATCTCACGATATTGCAACTTGTTCTAAGTCTTAGAATTCTGTACGCTAAGCTAGAATTGGATGCATGGTTTGCTGATTGTTATGGATGGTAGGCGTACAGAATAGTTTTGATTGCTATGATTGTTTGGAATTTCGGGGGCGAAATTCCTAAGGGGGAGAGAATGTAACGACCCGTATTTTCACGGATCGAAAAGTTCGTCAAATCTGGAGTTTTAGCATTTTGAGCCATTTCAGATTTTAGGCAAATTTTGCCTAAGTCCTAAGTCGTTCATGACTTAGCATGAGTCATGAGTCGTATACGACTTAGGAGATAGGAGTGACCCAGGACTTGGAGTTAAGTCATTTGAACGACTTAAGAGTTGGAATGTTTGGAGCCTAGGTCGTGTAGGAAGTAAGTTGTGGGATGACTTATATTGGCTGAGACTTAAGAGTTTTGAGCGACCTAAGGGATAGGTCGGCAACGACCTAAGGAAATGTTGTGAGCGACCTAAGTGTTTGGGTGAGTTAAGTGTTAGGTCGGCAGTTCGAGTTAGCGACCTAAGAGATAGGAGGGAGCGACCTAGTAGAGTTAGCGACCTATGGGATTGACCGACCTAAGTGTTAGCGTAGTTAGGTCGTTAGATCTATGTTGAGTTAGGTCGTAGGCGACCTAAGATGGTTAGGTCGCGTGTGTGTTAGGTCGCGAGTTTGCTAAGTCGTAGGTCGCGTGAGTTGTTAGGTCGCAACCCAACTGAGTCGTAGGTAGTTAAGTCGTTAGGTTGTTAGGTCGCTGGGTTTCCTAAGTATTAGGTCATACCTGTTGCTAAGTCGTAGGTCGAAGGAAAGCGCATTGCTTTAGGTCGTCAAGTGTTAGGTCGCTGAGGAGTTAAGTCGTGCATCTGTTAAGTCGTATCTTCTGCCGAGTTATAAGTCGTGACTAGTGGTAAGTTGCTAGAGGCGCATGAGTCTTAAGTCGTAGGCGCGCATGCTATAAGTCGTGACCGACTTAGGAGATAGCAGTTGTTAGGTCGCAGGTGCTTCTGGTTAAGTCGTAGGATGGCAAAGCGTTAGGTCGTAGGTCGGCATAGTGTTAAGTCGGCAGCGACTTAAGAAGATAGCCGAGTTACGACTTAGGGTATTTTCTGCTATAAATAGGAGAGCTTCTCTTCATTTTTGGGATCCGGATTTTGAAGCGACGAAGTGCTGCCATTTTGAGAGCTCGACTTCTACACTTCTTCACTTCTTTTCTCCACTCTAATCTAGTGCTTCCATCCATCCAAGTTGAAGATCAAATTGAAGATTCAAGAGCTTAGATTGAAGATCTTCATCTTTTCAAGAGAGATTTCTTCGTTTGAAGCGGATTCGTGATAGATCAAGCTTGATCCTTCGCTGTCCAGATCTGAAGCGTGTTGATTTGGGTTTGTTTAAGTGATTTGGTGAGTGGTGATTATCTCTCACACGGATCCAAAGGAGTATATCAGATAGTATATCGGATTGTTGGCTCGATTTGGTGTTAAATAGAGATTTCCATGCATTTTCTTCATCCAAAGTGTAGATCCATATAGATCCATTGTTCATGATGATGTTACATCCATTTTATCATATGTTAACCTATGCAAGTTCATTCATCAAGTTTGTAGAGATATAATCCATGTTTTCATGCTTATTGGACTTTCAACTCTTTAATTACGAAAATGCCATTATTGTTATAATTGTCTACTTAGATCATATTTGAATGCTTGATTGTTTGGATTGATGTTTGATTTGATTGATTGTTATGAACTAGATGATTGATGATTAGATTTAGACCGAAGACGATTCAAAAGCTAAGGGAAAGGCTCTTGAATTGGGAAAGCTGCTCGTGGCATATGTAGCGGGATGATGAAGCTCTTATGCATAGATTTGATGATGTGATGATGAGATGAGGCTTTGCGAGGATGTAATGAAGCGAGGCAATCATGTGATGAAGACTTGGTCTAATCCAGACGGGATCATTCCAAGCATGTTGATAACTCGGTGATATGATTCGAGTTGAGGATAATGAATGGATATGAGAATAGTCGTCGAGGAGGATGACTAGGAGGCTTGGATAGCATCGTTGTTGAAGGTTCTAGCATGCTCTAAGCAAGAGTACGTTTGGGCAGATTCGATAGTCCCAACGGCTAACTGTTGATGGTCGAGTACTCTGGGCAGATTCGATAGTCCTAGGCACGGGCTGCGACGACGTGCGGGAGTTATGTCTAGAACCGGGGTTTCCATTAGCCCTTGACGGACGGCTGAAAGAATGTGCCGGTCATTCAATTAACGGTGATATCGAAGCAATGATAACAGTGATAGCTAGAGTCATGGATGTTTGGTTGTAACGTCATCTCGGACTCAAGAGCGGTATTTTCTGAGTGCTTATCTGATTTAGGCCTTGGTACTTGGAAAACATCGCCCTTGACTCGAGTGATAGTAGCTTTACTTTAATTGTATGCTCTGTTATGTTTGCTTCTGCTTAGTGTGTGTCTGGGGGCTATCACTGTAGAATGAGGTTGGAGTGGAAGGGTTGTATTTCTATTCCTTTTCCTTTATGCTCTTTTGGTATGTTGTTAGTTAATTTACTGCTCACTAAGACTGTTGTCTGACTCAAGGCTTTATGTTTTAATTCTTATTGCCTTGGGCTGTTCGTCCATTTTGGGACGGGCAGACTAGGTAGCAGGTGACAGGTGCTGTTCTCTTCTCACGATGCTGATATCGAAGACGAGCTAGAGGGTTGCATATTTTCTTCTTATATGTACTGGATATTCCGCTGTTTTGTATTCTCTGAGAGATATGTAGTGAGGCTAGATGTATTGACTATGTGGATGCTTGTATTCAACTATTATGGAGTTTTATACGATGTCATTTTGTTCTGTAAAGCTTCACTATACATATGTTCTATTGTATTTTGTCCATGCGCTGTGAGTAATACGATAGATTCTGTTGTTTTAAATCTTACCTTGACAATCGTCCATGGTCGCCTGGCACACTTTACAGCACTCTATCTCTAGATTCGGTGCAGGGGTCATGGGCGGTCGTCACATGTTTAAGCCATAGACGAACCTCTGGTTCTTCTTCAATGGGGTGTTGATGTATTCAATCCCATATTTAAACAGTGACTCGAAGGATGCGACATAATCTGTCACAGAAGATTCACCTTGAACAAGGTCTATGAAACGTCGAGCCAACGTCACTTTCTCTACTTCTGGTATGAATTTTAATTCGAAGCGTTCCCGGAATTGCTCCCAGGTGAGATCAGCTTCATTAATTTCAGAAATAAGAAGTTCGTACCAATCCAATGCTCTCTCTTGGAGCATACTGGAGGCCACCTGAACACGGTGAAGATCGATAAGATTCATGCGAGAAAAGATTCGTTCGCATGTTCTTAACCAAGCCTGGACCTCGATAATGGTTTCGGAACCTTTGAATGGTTTCCCACCCAAGTTGGTATAATCGTTGCACAAGCGTGCAAATCCAGACTTAGGATGAGTAGGTTCCAGATTAGGACCAGCTGCTTGAGCATTCTTTACTAAATCAAGAAGCTGTTGAGCAGTCATGAAAACTCCATCCTGGGGAGTAACAGTAGATGGTCCAGCTCTGGGACGGCCTGGTATAGACATTCTCCTCTTTAAGAAAGAGAGAAGAAGAAAAAGGTTATTCACCAAATGAATATCAAGCAATTCTTGATAGATGAAACAAGGAATCATAAAGAAAACAGGATGAATTGGTTCAAAGACTCGACTAAATCCTGAAACACAACTCCTAAGGTGGACTTAGGACGATGATCCTTGTTAAGTTATTCTACATTGTTCCGAAGTTTGGCTCTGATACCAAGCTGTGACGCCCCACCTCTATACCCACGCTAACCAAGAACACTACGATGTAGTGCTATCAATTAGCACGGAGAATAAGGCTGTGGAGGAGCGACCAACCATGTAACTTCTTTGTGCGAGCACCGATATGTCAGATAGAATAGAATGCATATCGTTTAAAGAGGAAATCCAACATACCGATACAAACACAAAGCTATCACACGGTGGCTATATATAATCTTCGGAAACAAACATAGAAATAATCATAACATAAATCAGTCACAGACATCCATATCACAAAGGCGGAAAAAGATATGAATAAATATATAACACATAAAAGTGTACATCAGAGTAGAGGTCGGAAAGATCCACGATAATACAAAAGAATAGCATCACGTGCTATACAAAAGAATAAGTACACAACATAGAGTTTATATCTCAAATGTGTACATCCAAAAACTACTAATCTATGTAGTTAGCCAAAAGTCAGAATAATCCTGAAGAGAAGTCAAGCAGAAGCACCTGTAACATCTCGGTCTGACCCGAGTATTATTTATAAGAAAATAATAAACGGATCAGTCTAGCTATAAATATCAGATGATAAGGTATAGGATAAATAATATGGTATGAACATGTAACAACCATAATGGCATACTACTATAAGTATGTAAATGATAATCAACAAAAGATTAATCAATATCACAAGAATCTTCTCAAAGATAAAATAGGGTATCATACCCTAAACTTGTATTCATAACAAGTCAATAACACATAAATTCACCAATGCACAAAAATTGATATCATATCAATGAAAATCATGAAAATTGGTGAAGCACAAATTACAGAAATCAACACAAGAAATCCAGAAAAACACATAAAAATGGGGGAGGCCTAACACATGAACGGGAGCATGAAAACTCACCAACGCATAAACACATGAACGAGAAGCTATCTCATGGAAGCTATCCATTAAATTTTAACACATGAATGGCCCGAAGACCATGGGGTGCTACCCCATATATGTGATGGCGAAACATCACAAAAGCGGGGTCTGGTCTCCCTCGCAGACAAAGAGACATCGCTCAATCGCTAGTCTAAATCACAAAAATGATCGTCATGATCATAAGGAAGTGTCAATTACACTAAGCCAGTAAATATATGAGTTTAGCTTCATGTCCCATAACCACTAGCTTAACTTAAATATTTACGAACAAACTGTAGATCTCCACTAGGAAATTGTCACAAAAAGGGTTCAATCGAACAAGTCCAAGAGCTAACCGACGAAGTGAACGCAAGCGTTTCATACCACTCGTTTTACTAAGTCATTTAATTCGATTCCTCATCCGAGTGAAGTAAAGGCTTGTATATACTAGTAGATTGGAAATCGGTTTGAGAAAACGAACTTTTGATATTTTAAAATAGTGTTGAAATCGCTTTGATGAAAGAGTTTTGATATTTACTACTAGTATTGAAACCTTCATATCTTTAGAGTGACAAGTCACAAAACGATTGTTTAAACAAATCGAATCACATAAATTCACGTTCGAAGACGTGAGTAGAGTCCAAAGAAATCAATCCCAAAACCATCAAAGTAGGAATATACTTGTGACATAACGTGGTCGAGTTAAAGTGCAAAAACTTTAAGTCAAATAGATCGAACGACCGAAGGGTTGTAATGTCGTGCGACCTAACAGAAGAATAGGTCGAGCGACCTAGTGAAATACAGGTCATACGACCTAAGTGTAAATAGGTGGGCGACTTAACAAAGTGGCTGAGCGACCTAACTGGAGCAAGCGACCTAGGTGAGCGACCTAACACATGGCCGAGCTAAACAGTGGAACGAAAAAATAGGGGCGAGCGACCTAAGGGATTCTCGACCTAAGGACTATCGAACGACTTAATTGTCGAACGACCTAAAAGCAAACAGGTCAAATGACCTAAAAGAGGAAGCAACCTAAGGCCAGCGACCTAACAGAGAGGAGCCGAGCGACCTAAGTGCAGAAATGGGTCGAGCGACCTAACGAGGTTAATAAGGCCGAGCGACCTAAAGGAGGTATGTGACCTAAAAGGGCGTGCGACCTAACTGGTTCGCGACCTAAAGGGGTGCGCGACCTAACTGGCACGCGACCAAAAGGGGTGCGCGACCTAAGGAGTTATCGAAGCCGAGCAACCTAGGGACTTCACAAGGCCGAGCGACCTCCGACCTAACTTCCCCCGAGCGACCTACGACCTAAGCACAGAACGCTGTATTTGCAGGCAGAGACTTTTTACGCCGAACGACCTAGCACAGGCAGAACGACCTAAGCCCAGATTTTTGCCAAACACTGAAAATTGGAGTTTTTTGCCAATCCAATCCAAACCAAATGCAAATGTGCATGCTAAAGTGATAGGGAATCATTCCCAACAGTCCAATGACAGTTATAGGCAAGATGTGAGATTAAAAATCTCACCTTTTCACTAAAATGGATGAAGATGAAGCTTGAAAGCAAGGAGAAGCAATCCAAAGCTTGAATCCAATATCTTCTACTTGAATTTGGGGTTGAATGTTGGATTTTCAATTGAATTTGAGTTTGGAGTTTTAATTTCCCATTCCCTCCACCATTTTTGAAGAAGCTTTAATGTTTTAGTGAAGAGATGAAGTAATGAAGGGAAGAGTGTTGGGCTGAGCTAAAGAAGGTGCGGTCCAAACCAAAGTCACAAGCGGGAAAAAGTAGCGAGAATTTCACTAACTCCAAACATATCGAAGTTTACACTCAAAAAGATCGCAAACGTCATTTTGAACTCAATGAAGGTGGTCTCGAGTCCTAATTTGACCGTATGCAAAAAGTAGCTTTTCGGACTAACATCCGACTAACGATAAAATGTTTAAATAAAATATTTAAATATAAAATCGACAAATATGCGGGTTGTTACAGACTCCCCTCCTTAAATAAATTGCGTCCTCGCAATATATAAGACGAAAATAAGAAGTAACAACCATAAAAGCATATTAACACAAAAGAAATTTGAAATAAGAAGTTTACCTCAAAGAGCATAAGAAAGTAATTCCGGATGTGTACGCTCGATGAATTCTCCAGTTTCCCAAGAGCAATCCTTAGGATTTGAGGACCATTGAACTTTAACAAGCGGAACATCTTTATTTCGAAGTCGTTTGACCTCCGAAGCAATAATTCGAATAGGATGCTGCTCATAAGTTAAATTAGGCGAAACTTCTATCTATTCCACAGCACCGGGCTCAAGAATAGAATCGGAATCCCGAAGGCACTTCCGTAATTGAGAAATGTGAAACACGTCATGCATGGCATAAAACTGAGCTGGTAATGAAAGGCGATAAGCCATGGAACCAATACGTTCAGTGATAGGAAATGGCCCAATATATCGAGGCGCTAACTTTCCCGATCGACTGAAGCGTACAACACCCTTCATAGGTGAAACACGAATAAATACGAGATCACCAACAGAAAATTCTAATTTCCTTCTTCGGTTATCGGCATAGGATTTTTGTCTACACTGGGCTTCTTTCATCCTATGTCGAATAAGTTCAATCTTTTCTGTGGAATCTCGAATAAAATCTGGTCCTAAAACCAGCTTCTCACCGGCCTCAAGCCAACAAGAAGGAGATCGGCATGGCCTTCCATAGAGTGCTTCGAAAGGAGCCATTCCAATACTAGATTGGAAGCTGTTATTATAGGAAAATTCAACAAGTGAAATATGATCTTCCCAACTTCCTCCAAAGTCAAGAACACAAGCATGAAGAAGATCTTCAAGTGTTTGATTCACACGCTCAGTTTGTCCATCGGACTGGGGGTGATAAGCGGTGCTAAAATTAAGCTTCGTTCCCAAAGCTTTTTGAAGACTCTTCCAGAATCCACTGGTAAACAATGGATCACGATCACTAACAATGGAAGTAGGGACTCCATGCAGTTTAACAATTTCTTTAATAAAGAGTTTGGCCAGAAGAGGAACGGTTCGGTTCGACCGAACGGGAATAAAAATGGGCAGATTTAGTAAGTCTGTCAACGATCACCCATAAACTATTATGACCCGAACGAGAACGGGGAAGGCCATCAATAAAATCCATGGAAATTTGATCCCACTTCCAAACTGGAATTTCCAATGGTTGCAATAACCCACCATGCCTTTGATGTTCAGCCTTAACAAGTTGGCAAGTCATGCAACACTTAACAAAGTTAGCAATATCAGATTTCATTCTCTCCCAGTAATAAAGTCGCTTCATGTCTGCGTACATTTTACTGCCACCGGGATGAATGGAATATTTGGAACGATGAGAATCTTCTAGTATATCTTTACGAAGATCACTAATATTTGGTACGATCAACAAGGGAAGTTTACCATATATAACAAAGATATATAACTTTGTTTATTCCAAATCAAATATTCAAATTTGATTACTCTGTTATAAAGTTATTAACCACATTACCTTTCTTCATAAAGTGAATCTTAAATCATAGAAATTTACAATTTCCATTTTACCTCATCATATATTCCACAAAATATACTCTTCATTTCAAAGACCATTTTACAGTTCTTATCCATAAATTTTCAATATCAATTTCATTCATACCCGTACGATGTACACATATCATCCGTACGGTATATCAATCTGATCGCTCACTCGATCACACAATTTCACTTTCGAACTAGTATTGTCCACCCGACTTCCTAGTGCGGACTCAGATTTGGTTTCTTGATCAGAAACCGTTATTCTCCTTGCATAGTCACAACTATGATAGAGAATATCCAGAACCAATCAAAAATCCATATCCAGGTTCGCCGTCGAAAATCGAGTGAAAAATCCCAAATCGGATCGATAATACTATCTCGAAATTCTGTGCTTGAATTTGGATCAAATCACTATGCGTATAGAATAATATACGTACATCCTACGTATTTATCTTCATTGATTATCAGTTAAATCAATTTCCTTTCTATTCACATTACTTTTAATCTCTATCCACTTATTCACCTTTGCTTCAATCCTCTCTTGGATTACCATTTTAATTATTATCTCAATTGGGTATTCAATCATAAACAGTTTGTACTCTAATCAGCTTAAATTTAGAAAATAGCTTGAAATTTTTTAAAATAAATAAGTAGTTGAAAAATAATTATTAACTGTAAAATAGCTGTAAAATAGTTAAGTAATTGTAAATAGTTGAAAAATAGTAATTATTTATAAAACAATTGAAAAACAGTAATTAGTTTATAAATCAGTTGTAAAATTGTTAAATAGTTCCAAAAGTAATTGTAAAACAAGTTTAAGATAGTTTTAGGTTTAAAAAGAAAAGTTGTATAGTAAATAGTTTGGAAAAATATATTTATATTAAAACAATTTATTTTGAAAATAGTCCAGAGTCAAACTGTTCAATTCCCCATCAATTCAATTTAAATTTTCACTTCCATATAAATTGACTCGCTTCTAATTTGAATAACTTCAATTTCCCTTGAACTTGATTTGTCCCCAATTCAAGTTGAATTAACCTCAATTACTTTCCAAATCCAGATCAAATTCCATTTGATTTTAAACATATTCACTTTAATTACAATTTCAAATTATTCAAATTAATTTAGACTAATTTCAAATTGAACCCACTTCCATTTCAATCATTTCAATTTCTATATGAATTAATCCCAATTCCCATTTGAATTTGAACTCATTCAATCTTCAATTTTATTTCAAATTAATCCAATTCAAATTTTCCATTTGAATTTTATACTTATCCATCTTCAATTCTAATTAATTCAGACTAAATTCAATTTGAACTAATGAAATCTAAATCTCAACCTTAAACCATCTCGAATTATATAAATTCGAGTTAAATTTTCAAATGTTGATTTAACCCCTTTAATCAAATTAACCTTTATTTTTAAATCAATAATCCAAATCTTTAAATAATTTAATTCTGAGTCCAATTATCAAAATTCCATTTTAAATTATCTTTACTTAACTTATTTCAAAGTTCAAATAAGAGTTCCAAACAATTTTATCTTAAAAATTCAATTTATTACCCAATAATATCTTCCAGTTTTGAAACCAGTTCTTAAACAAATTTTAATTTACAAATTCAATTATTCAAATTTTCAGTTCAAAGTAATTCCATATCCTTAATTTCAAATTAAAGTTTAATTTCCCTTTTATCTCAATAATGGATATATTACCACACTTCATTCCTCATTCATTTAAACAAATCCAATTCACAATTTAAAGATTATTAATAACAATAGGATGGCATCATCCCATTTATTCTAAAACATCCATCCATTTTCAATTTCCAGATCTCAAACCCATTTTGAGATCACACAAACTCCCAATTCAAATTAACCATTAAACTTCCCAAGTTAGATTCAAATTTCATCTCAAAATTTCCAATTCAGGTTGCTTGTTAAATTATTTAACTTTCCCAAAGTTAAATTCAATTTACTTAATCCAGCCAACATTACCCAATTTGGATTCCCATTTCAAATTTTAAACTTCACATTAATAATCTTATAAGTTCAAAAAATTATCACCTTGGGTATCAAATCTCATTCCAAATTTAAAACTCAACATTAAGAGTTTATTTCAAACCATCTTTGATATTATGAATATTCCTCATATATACATATTATTTCCTTTACACATTAAGTTATCCTTAAATTTTAAATCACCTTTGGTTTTAGTTCAAAATAGTTTTCTTTAATGCTTTCAAACAACTCTTATTTTAAATTAAGATCACATTCAAAATATTCTGAATAATACTCTTTATTATTTCTATTAACATTTGAAACAATTTCAAAACTTTTCAATTTACATCCTTTCTAATTTACAAGTTATTCACATTTAATGGTTACTTCCTTAAAACATTTATTTGTTTATTGGAAAACAATCATCCTATTTAGACTCAATAAATGTTTATTTTCTGGTTTGAAACCATTTTAATTCATCTTATTTGTATAGTTCATTTTATCCAATCCATATTTGGATAAGTATATATATATATATATATATATATATATATATGTTACTTAATTTCTTATTTAATAACCAATTATTGTTTTATAAATATGATATAAGCTTTTATAAAATCATCGAGTTTTAAAACCTTTTTTAAAACCTTTATATAAGAAAATAACAAGTACGCTCTCATATATATATATATATATATATACACACACACACTCAACTCAACCTAGGGTAATACTAACCTTATCCCTGATGAGTAAACCCACCAGAGCCAAGGTTTTCGCTTAAAATTTTGCTCCGATACCAAATGAAACGACCTGAAATTTTCGATCGCGAAAATTCTAGATAGTTAGGAAAAGAAGAAAGAGATAGAAGAAGAAGAAACAGAAACACAGCACTGATTCTCACAAATCGCAGCGGATCAAAGTATAATATCAAATAATAACAGTTTACAAAAGAATACATGGATCTGTCAATTATATTTTTACATCAGAGTTACACTCATACACAAACACTGGACATATACAAATCACATGTCTCAGACAGAAATAATATCACAGCGGAAACACTCCATACGTTCCTGCCATCCAGCTCGTCTCCTGAGCTGCAGAACGTCCTTACCTGAAAATCTGTAATACTCGGTCTGACCCGAGCATTACAATTAAGTAACACCCGAGTCAGGTTGGAAACCAGCGTGAGTAAACCCATCTAGATACGAATTACTTAAATCATAAACTTCATTTGAAATCATGGTAACTCGTACAATATGGCGAGTTTTTACTCTGTTTAACCAAACTCTGTTACAGAAATCCATTGATATTCAAAATAATATCTAAGTACCGTTACTTATTTTAATAGTCAGTTTTACTTAAGTTTAGTCAATTCCAGCCTATTTGACTTTGAATCAAATCCGTAAAGATTTGAAGTGATTATTAAATCGAAGTGGTTCCGGATAACGCTGAGATTCAATCTTGGTCTCTTCGAGTTCAAGCAATAAATTTTAAAAGGGTAAACTGTTTAAAATAAACAATTTATTATTTGGGGTGACACTATTCAAATATGGAAATTTCTTATAGATTTTTATTCAAATAAACTGTAACATCATTTTAATCTACTTATTAACCTATCTGACCACTTGATGGTACAGACAAAATAGTTGAAATAAATGTCCAATAGAGTTAAACCAAGATATAGATCGTTAACCAATTTGATGATCTATAACAATATCAAACCATTACGCATCAGGATTTAATGAATTTACCTATCTGAAATTCATTTATGTCTCAATCCAAATTAATTTCAAATTAAAGAAATTAAAAATCAATTTATCACTAGTTGATAAATGTACCAACCCAAAACTGTTCTAATTATATTAATAATCGTAAGATTTAACAGATTTAGTATTTAACAAATTACTTGCTTTTATTACTATAGATAATTAGTTTTTAAATAACCCAAACAAATAACCCTAAAAAACATTTGGAAATAATTGCAGGATAATAGGATTAGAGTTAAAGAAAAAAAATATAAGCTTCATTTATTTCTCTTTCATTCCTTTATATTTTTTCTATTCCTCTTTTTTTCCTTTTCTTTTACTTTTTCTTTAATCTTCCTTTTCTTTCAATTTCATTTTCTTTTCTTTTACTATTACTTTTCTTTCTTCTTAATTTTCTTTATTACTTCCTTACTTCGGCCCATACAAAAAACTTTGGCCCAAACTCTCTTTCTCCCCAATCCTCCAGTTCTTTGCTTCACCCTTTCCTTTACACATTCGAGAATACCCAAGTGTGCACGAACACGTGCACCTACACAATCCCTCCGACCATCGAACCACATCGCTGACCCCTTGCGCTAACCACCTCCGACCACCTCTTCAACCCACCGCCCAGAATAACATAGTCGGCAACCTAATTCGAAAAAACAACCTTCTCACCCAAAACAAGAACCAAACCCCCTTCCCATCGAATGCACCGCCGCGCCACCACCGGCCTCTACCCGTTTCCGCCTAGAGCATCGACGCAACCTACCCCATCTTTTCCCCCTGGTGCGCGACTCTCAAACTTCCCCACGACGCACCTGTGGCCAGAAAATCAACCACAACATAAAACCGAGCCTAAGCCCTTCTTCTACATCACCTGATCACCCCAGGCTTTAAAAAAATGACGTGTCATTTTTCCCTGACACGCCATCCTCTGAATCCTCTCCATGTCGAACCCCGCGCCTCGAAATTGACTACGTCGCATGAATTTCACCCTTGACCCAATTCCATTCAACTCAAATTTCCTCCTCCTCGCCGCACTAAAAATCGCCATTCCACTCTTAAAAATCATCGCTTTGAACCGCGAACACACTTATTTAATCAAAGTTTAAATTTTCGAGATCAAACTTTTGGTCACTTGTGAGTTGTACACAGTAAGTTATACATTTCTCACCCTATACTCGCAGATAACAATTGAAATTAATTTTTATAAAAATTCCATTCAAAATTAAATCGGTTTGTTTTTGGAATCAAAGTCTAAAGCCAACTGTATAAAGATATATTGGATTTTGAAGTAGTTTTTCCTAAGAACAGAGGCGTTCTGAGATGTTACTGTAAGTTACAGGTGAACAACACCTATATATATATACATTCCCACATTACAGATGCATATATCTCATTCTAGATAAAAGATTAAGCAAAATAACTCATTTTTTATGAGTATACAAAAGGAAAATGGTAACTAATAAAGTTTTAACTCACAGTTATATGGATACATATGCACAGATCAAAGATTCATTCCAAAATCACAGTTATAAGGATATCTATATGCTTATATACGATAACTCGGAAACAAGAATAAGAGTTTACTCACCTCTTCTTCCTAGAACAGAGATACTGCTGTTTGTTTCTCCTTTTTTTTCTGGAAAAGAATACTGCTTGCTTTGTTTTGGTTGACCCTCTCTTGTTTAGTTCTTTTTTTTTCTTCTAATGGCAGTTTGTATATTTTTTCCTTTCTGATGACGTTTCTTTTTTTTTTCAAAATGAACAGGGTGACAGGCTCGGCCACATATATGTGTGTATATATATAGGGGATGAAGTGTGTAGAGCAAGCTACAGGTTGAGAAGTTTTGTGTACAGTTTTCACGTATATTTTTTGTTATTTTAATTTGTAAGCATGAAAATCTGATTTGGATAAGGTGATTTGAAGTTTTGGGGCTGATATGATATATTCTATGCTTGAATTGATTGATTTAAGGTTTTGTAAGCTTTGAATTAAATGTTGTCCCCTTTTTTGTTTACACATATCCATTCATATGTATATACATATCCCATACCTATGTATACATATTATATTTTGTTTTATTGCCTTACA
This sequence comes from Allium fistulosum, assembly GCA_030737815.1. Taxonomy (NCBI): domain Eukaryota; kingdom Viridiplantae; phylum Streptophyta; class Magnoliopsida; order Asparagales; family Amaryllidaceae; genus Allium; species Allium fistulosum. Next base: position 1,436,017,797 of record CM060903.1, read on the forward strand.
TATAAATATTCATGTATATTTTACCATGGTTAATCTCATATGTTTTACTTGTGTTTCATACAACAATGTAAATCACTTATATACTTTTATTCCTATTCTTAAACATATGTTTTTTTTACTTTTATTCTTAGCCAAAGCTTAAGTATCAACATCTAAATTTTATCCTTATATATATATTTATACATTCCCATGTTTACAAATGCTATATGCTTCTTAACTTATGTATACATATATATGTATTACTTATTGTATCATATTTACATTTGTGTCTCCCTATATATATTTTAACCCTCACAAACTTGTATATATTTATAATATATTGTATGGACTTTTTTTATCTTAATTTAAATGGTGGGGTTTATATATTATTTATTATCAATAATTAAGCTTGTATATATTTTTCTATAGGATTCAGAGATTTTATAATGCAATACTCAATATAGCTTTCAATTCACTATTATATATACCCAGATATTTTTAATTACCAGAAACTCATATATTCGTCTTGTAGAATCAATATCCTAATGATTTAAACTGGTTAATTACCCAATTGACCGACGTTAAAAATCCGGGTCGTCACAAAAAAAAAATTCAATTAAAATTAAGCTTACGAAACACATATTTACAACTAAACTTTTAACACAAAGTTGCATATGCTAGCAGAAATGAAAGTGCTATATATATATACATCTATACTTTGTTTTCTTTTAAAATATGGTATCCAAATTAATTATTTGATTTTTCATTTACACCATATTTTTTATTTCCTTAAATTAATTTTCCTAACTATTTAATTTCAAAACGAGAAAATATCGAATTTAATTTCAGTAATTTATGCAAAATTGTATATTGTTTGGTATTTTGTGTTAGTATACCAATTATGCCCTAGCAAATGAATAAACAAAATGCGATTCATGTAACGACCCAGAATTTTGAACAAATTAAATTGAGAATATTTAATTAATTTTAAATATTTGAACGGTAATTTAATTTGAATCCCCGATCTAATTTTGAATTTGGCGATTAAATTATAAAAATTTAATCGATTGAAAGTTGAATAAAAATTTGAATCTTCAATTTTAAGCTGAAGAAAAATATTACAAAAGCTTTTAAAATTTGTATTTATAATACGGAGAATAGTAGAAGTTTCAGAATCGAATTTTGGAGTGAATTGTTCAGTTGAAATTTATATCGTTTGAATCGACATTTAAAAATAGCGTTGCGGGGCACAGTCTCGGAATTCGACGAAACCAGTTCCATTGGGTCCGTAATATTGAATTATTACCGGATTTCAATTTACGTAGTAATTGGAGCAGTTGTGTGAGTGTACGACCTATAAACGCGTTGAACTTTGTTTTGAAACAAATTTAAAAATAAAGTGAAAAGAATAATTGCTTTCCTTTAACCCAACAATACGTACACCCCGCACCCAAATTGCTTCCACTCGTACAAGCAACCACTCCATCGTGTTTTCTGCTCTTATTCCTCTGCAAAGACACGATCTATTGTCCCTTTCTGTTTCTTTATCACGCGAGCAATTCAAAGAAAAACATCTCGTTCAATTTAAAAACAGAAGCTTCAAAATAAAAATGGCGACTAAAATCTTCGTTCTCGTTCACAAATCGAATGGCGACCGCATATCTTTTGAAAATTTAAAATTATCTCCAGACCAATTTCCCCAAATCGAATCAATTAGAGAAGTCTGGGGACGAGCGTTGGAGTTTGGCACGAAGGCGAAGTCAATTTTTGGGATCGCGTTCGTTCGCCGCGAGCTGGCGATGAGGCGGGTGAGCGATTCAAGTCGCGTGGTGCTCTGACGAAGGCGAGAAGCGATGGCAAATCGCGAGTGGCGGCACCGCGATTTCAGTAGAGTCGCGACTTGAGGCGACGACAGTGGCGGCATCACCTGGAACCTCGCGAGCACGCTGAGGCATCGCGATTTTGGGGGCGCGTGGCACTCTCGAACAGGCGCGTGTGGGAGGGGTAGAGATGTCGACAGTAAGAGTCGCGTTCAGTATCGAAGATTGCCGTGGGTTCTCGAGCGAGGAAGTGGAGGCAAGGTGGTCACGATGGCAACGAACTATGGCTTCGTTCAAGTTCGAACTCGATTCGGCAGAAGGTAAACGATTTTAATTTTTTTTTTCTATAAACCTAAATTTGAATTTTACAGTAAGCTTATATGTGAATAAACAAAATATTTGCATAGGAATGATTTTAGTTTCAATTTGAAAAAGAAAAAAAAAGGTATACATATGCGAATTTTAGATTTAGTTTTAGATATTCAAAATAAATGAATTGTGGTGAATAATTGGTTTAATTAACTTATACAAATATTTTGATTACTAAAGAATATAAAAGGAAAAACTAGTTTAAATCCTAATGATTTGTTTGAAATGAAAATCATAAATTAATTGAATTTATTAAAAAAGAAAATAAAAATTTTCGATTAGTGGGAGTATTAATAAATTGTATAATTGCTTATACAAGGTCAAAACTGTGACATCAAGTCGGAAATGGAAAATGGATTGCACGATAAAATCAAGGTGAGATCTTCTCACTCACAATTCAAAGTGGAATTTTTGCAGTTATTGATGATTGCTATTGTGATGTGATATTAGATATAGTAGGATATATCTATATATATATAGCAATATATACATATTGGCATATGTATATATTGGATTGATGATTTCCCGCCTCGTATAGCGGATGAGACCCTATTGCGCCGTTAGTAAGCGGATTATTTTTATAAAACCCATATACCGCGATATTCCACCTCGAAGTGGAATGGTATTGTGCTAACGTCTTTGGATGCAGGGAAACAGGTTGGAGGGATCCAACTAGATTCCTCAACTGTATTTATTTATTTACAGATGTTGATATATATTCTGTTATCATATGATGATATATGATGTTTGATGTTGTGATGGACTAATTGATGCGTTGCATCATTGGATTCAAATTTTGAAATTTAAAAATAACGATGTTGATTTTAAAAGTGAAATTTTAAAAGTGATCTTTGAAAATATACGTTTATTTAAATTGTTGAATTGATTTACTTTAAATAGATAAACGTTAAAACTTTAAAGTTATAAAAGTTAAGATTTTATGAATTTTAACAAAAAGTAATTTCTTTTGAAATAAAGAGTTAAGAAATTTATAAAATGGTTTAAGTTGAGATTTTTGAATTATTAAACCAATGTATATAAAAGATGTATCAAATTGATATTTATCAATTAAAGTTATTGGAATTTTAAAATGAATTTTATAAGAAGATATGAAATTTATAATTTTAAAATGTGAAGATATGAAATGTATAGAATTATAAATTGTAAGGATATGAAATTTATAGATTTATAAAGTATGAAGTTGTAGAATGAATGATTATAAGAAATTTACTTATAAATTGGATTTTTGCTTTTAAATGGAATATTGATCGGATTGTTAATAAAGAAGATTTATAAATCAAAGTTGTAAAAAAATATAGAAATAGGATTTATAAACGTTGTTTTATAAATTCAAAATCAATGAAGTTTGATAAATTAAATGTAGGAGGTCATTAAAGAAGATATATTCGCGATTTTGGATAGCGAATCTTTATTGAAATAAAATGTGTAGAGATGATTGAAATTTGGTTAAGTGAATTATATTCACGATTTTGGACAGTGAATATATTCTTAAGGAAAATGGATATGTTCTGGAGAAACGATATTATAAAATGAAGTAATTGTTTTAAAAGATGTTTTAAAACGTGTTAAATATCGAAATCATAGATTTCAACATTTACTGTTGAAATAGACGTTTTCGAGAAATAAGGAAATGATGGACTATAACACTGTTGTTATAGTAAATGATTTCCGAAAGGAAATGTTTTATATAGTGTTGGGATTTATATATCTATCTAAATTTCGAATCCCTATACTAGTGATTTGAGTTGTCGTAACGATGTTTTACGTAACATTCGTTTTGACTCAAATAAAATTTGTGAAAGAGAATGATTTCCTTAAAGAATGAAATGTATACTTAATATTGATTTAAGTATATCGAATATTTTCCAAGTGTTGAAAATAAATAGATTTGTGAAATACTTATTTTTAAATAAGTATGGAAATGTTTTTCCAATATGAAATGAACTGTTTTGAGATTTTATCTTCAAAGATAAATTGAAATGTGAATATTTGAAATTTGTTTTCAAATGATTAAGTGTGGAAATTTTATATCTAGTAAAAGATATTTTGGAAAAGAAATAATTTGGAAAAATTATTTGGGATCTGATGATGTTGCGCATCTTTATTGATAGTTAAATAACCGACTATCAATAATTACCTTTAGATAGGTATTTGTTGTGAATTGGATGAAATTGAATGCCACACTTATTTTTAAATAAGCGCTCACTATTCGGGTTAACCGGGAAAGGACCATGGGGTCGTATAACCCATTCCGAATATGTGATACGTCGTTATGAATTGCATTTGAAGACCGGTGTTGAAGACCGGATATTTTTGAAAACGGAAGGATTACCGTCGAGTTACTCTACATCGGCTGATCTCCGATTTAGAGGTTTTATCACCCTTAGTGACGGGAAGTCCGGACGTGATTAGAAATTTATCCGGAAATGCAAGGGCTTCGTGAGAAGTGCCTTCGGTTCTGTTCGATCCCGGAACAGACTTGTATGGATTGTGTGTCTGACGTTACAATTTGAGATATAAAGCTGATTTCTTTCAAATACATTTCTGTTAGTGGCGGAGAATTTATTCTCTTAGCTTAACACCCTTCTCTGAGACGTACGAGCTCAGAGGTTATGTAGTTGAAATTTATCAGCGATATACTCCCAATTTGGTAACGTGGCATACTGAGTGTTGCTGTGAAATGATCAGTGTTTGATCATTTGTGATATGATCATTTGTTTGATCTTATATCTTTGTGATCATAGGTTGATCATTTTGTTTGACCCGAAGCAGGGCTTTTTGAGAAAGCGTAGCTTTTTGGACGAGACTTTATCGAGCCTCACACCCCGGAAATGGTCGAAACAGGAAGGATGCAGCAAGGTTCTAGGGAGTAGCGCCCCTTAGTGTATGTCATTCCTTCTGGATAGAGGTGGTATCATGGTATGGAGCCCAGATACTTAACCTATGTGGTTGCTGCATTATTATCTATGTGGTTTGTTGGAAATCGGGGATCCTCGGGAAGATCGGTTACGATCGGGGGATGGCATACGCGTGTCAGTAGTTACCTATTTTTGCAGAGGTAACCCGGCCTTGTGTTGGCAGAGATCCGGTTAGGTTCTCGGGTCGTCTATTCCAGGGACGTACCCATCGTGGAAAAGGAAGTTCCTTAGCCTGACCATTTGTTGGAAATCCAAACTCCAATACGTGACTTGTACGGTATTAGTTGTAGAACCTGTCATTTACGTACGGTGGTCACCACTGTTTAGATGGTAGCTATAGTAGGCATACGATACTGGTCGTATGTTGGCTAAGATTAATATTATACTTTCGAAATGTTTTCTACACTATGCACTAATAATAATATCAAAATGATTTGATTTTGCGTAGTAAGCATCTTTGACTATCATAAGAAGAAATCTCCTCCAATTCTGCGTTTGCATTGTGTGTGTGGTGGGAGGTCTTATGGTAGTTTCATTTTCCAAAAGCATTGCGAATTTACCTTAAAATTCTTCTGTTGTTTATTCTAAAGATTAACTGTTTTACGATCTCACACCAGTCTTGCTATATTACAGCATGATAGGGGGTTCTCGCTTCGCAGTTTGGTGGCGAACGGGAGACTCTTACCCCTACATGTCCCTAAGAGGGATGGGTTGGTTAGGCAGAGGCCGTGACAGTCGAGAGGCTGGCCGTAAAAGCAAGTTTGGGGTATCACTGTCAGCCACGGTGGGGCTGGGATGGTTGAAAAGCCTACCGGTTGTGACCGCTTACTTCGGTCGTGACAGCGTGGTATCAGAGCATATGGTTAAGCGACAACCCTGCTCTGTTGGGTGTTACTCATTAGAGATAGAGTCAGTAGTACTCTAGAATGAGTTTGAGTGTAATAATAGATACGAGTGCGTATTTGTTAGTGAATATAAAAATGTTTTATATTGTGTTTGCTTATCCGTTGAGATGTTTATGAATTTTGGTCGGTATATGGGACGCCATATTATCGATAGAGATTTCTAAACACTTAAATGAGGCAAGACGACATAGTATCGTTTTAAAATAGGGTGAATGAAATAATTTTTCCCAAAACTATTTTTGTATAGAAAAGAAATGATTTTCTATGAATTATCATAGTATATGGATGTTTGGTTGTTATAAAATAATAACATTGAATTATTATCATTGTTATATGAAATGGAATGAGAAATTAAAATAATAACCAAAGATTTGGAAATAAATCCATTTAATGAATTGAATAATTACAAATGTGAATTGAAAGATAAAGAGATGAATTCACATACAAATGAAATTTAAGAATATAAATTTTTAAAGTGATTTGTAATTTGAAATAGAATTCCCGAGAAGTATTTGGAAATGTTTTGAAAAGAATTTGTAAATTTTGGAGATTTGGAAAGTTTAAATTCCTTTTTGATTTGAAAATGGATTTCGAAGGTTTTGAAAAGTATTTTGGAGAGATGAAAGCTCTAAACTCTTTTCGGTCGCTGGAAAATAATTCCAATGATGATCGCGACATCACCGGTGTTCATTTTCGGGCTTCCAAAAGAGGAATTGCTGCCAAATTGTTTTAAATGGAAGTTGTTTGAAAAATTTGGTTTTGTTTTAGAAATTCAAAGGATAATTTGAATTGTTTTCAAAATGATTTCGAAAAAAAGGTTGGAAAGACTCTGGAATCCTATTTAAAATACTTATGAAATAAGAAATAAGTTGATAACTTATACCATTAGAATTTTGATAGAATAATTTAACTTGAAGAATGGAGTTAAATTAAAGTAAGTATAAGTGAATAAATTTGAATAAAGTGAATTTGAAGAAATGTCTAAGGAGACGAAGTGAAATGATTACTTAAAGGAAATTTATTAAGTTGAAAATAAAATTGGGAATAGTAACAAATGAATGAATAAATTTACAATTATGATTAAACGAAAATGAAATTGAAAGTTGAGATTCATTTTGAAGTTGTAAGCATTGAATTGAATTGAATAATTACAAATGTGAATTGAAAGAAGAGTTAAAATTCGTATGGAATTTGAATCCAGTTAAATGTGAGTGGTTATAAACCAAAATAGCAAACTGAAAATAAATTTTGGAAATAAGCAAAAGAATAAAAACTGGAATTAAAACTGAATATTGAAAATGAAGTTGAATTGTGCGAAATTAAATGAAGTTTTGAGATTAGTTTGAAGTGAACTAAAGTTAATTGATAAAAATTCAATATTCAGAAGTTGAACCGAATCCAAATTAGATTGGAATTGTGAATTGAATTCAAATGAAATTTGAAATGTAAAATTGAATGAATCTAACTTCAATAGTGAATTTAAAAATGATATAAGAAGTAAGTATCGAAATTTTGTAATAGAAATTGCAAAATGATTTGAATGTGTAACTAGATATTATGGCTAGTAGGACATACAGGTGTTATAATGGAATTGGGATTTTAAATTTGAAGATAATTTGAATTGCTCGACAAAAAGGTAAGTATTTGAATTTCTATATGAGATTTGATGACTTATTTCTCTAGCCGCTTGGCTTTTTCTTTTTCTTTTTGAAATCTGAGAGTCCGTAGGGACGTTTTGTAGTCGTGCCGTATTAACCGCTCAAAGGAGACGCTGGCGAAATTTTTCGAAAATTTAGGGCGTTAGAAAATTTTTTGAGAAATTTTGAGAGTTTAAAATTTGAATTTAAACTCGAATTTGAATTTTGAAGTTAAACAATATTGTTTGAAGATTATGAAAATGTTTAGAAAGACAGTTGAATTAATAACGAATCTTTAGTAGAAAGATTTGTTTTGATAAATTGATAAAACTATTAGATTGTGAAAAATAGTAGACGAGTTAAGGACCTTTTTTCCTAACTTGTAATTTCGAGGACGAAATTCTTTTAAGGGGGGAAGTCTGTAACGACCCAGAATTTTGAACAAATTAAATTGAGAATATTTAATTAATTTTAAATATTTGAACGGTAATTTAATTTGAATCCCCGATCTAATTTTGAATTTGGCGATTAAATTATAAAAATTTAATCGATTGAAAGTTGAATAAAAATTTGAATCTTCAATTTTAAGCTGAAGAAAAATATTTCAAAAGCTTTTAAAATTCGTATTTATAATACGGAGAATAATAGAAGTTTCAGAATCGAATTTTGGAGTGAATTGTTCAGTTGAAATTTATATCGTTTGAATCGACATTTAAAAATAGCGTTCCGGGGCACAGTCTCGGAATTCGACGAAACCAGTTCCATTGGGTCCGTAATATTGAATTATTACCGGATTTCAATTTTCGTAGTAATTGGAGCAGTTGTGTGAGTGTACGACCTATAAACGCGTTGAACTTTGTTTTGAAACAAATTTAAAAATAAAGTGAAAAGAATAATTGCTTTCATTTAACCCAACAATACGTACATCCCGCACCCAAATTGCTTCCACTCGTACAAGCAACCACTCCATCGTGTTTTCTGCTCTTATTCCTCTACAAAGACACGATCTATTGTCCCTTTCTGTTTCTTTATCACGCGAGCAATTCAAAGAAAAACATCTCGTTCAATTTAAAAACAGAAGCTTCAAAATAAAAATGGCGACTAAAATCTTCGTTCTCGTTCACAAATCGAATGGCGGCCGCATATCTTTTGAAAATTTAAAATTATCTCCAGACCAATTTCCCCAAATCGAATCAATTAGAGAAGTCTGGGGACGAGCGTTGGAGTTTGGCACGAAGGCGAAGTTAATTTTTGGGATCGCGTTCGTTCGCCGCGAGCTGGCGATGAGGCGGGTGAGCGATTCAAGTCGCGTGGTGCTCTGACGAAGGCGAGAAGCGATGGCAAATCGCGAGTGGCGGCACCGCGATTTCAGTAGAGTCGCGACTTGAGGCGACGACAGTGGCGGCATCACCTGGAACCTCGCGAGCACGCTGAGGCATCGCGATTTTGGGGGCGCGTGGCACTCTCGAACAGGCGCGTGTGGGAGGGGTAGAGATGTCGACAGTAAGAGTCGCGTTCAGTATCGAAGATTGCCGTGGGTTCTCGAGCGAGGAAGTGGAGGCAAGGTGGTCACGATGGCAACGAACTATGGCTTCGTTCAAGTTCGAACTCGATTCGGCAGAAGGTAAACGATTTTAATTTTTTTTTCTATAAACCTAAATTTGAATTTTACAGTAAGCTTATATGTGAATAAACAAAATATTTGCATAGGAATGATTTTAGTTTCAATTTGAAAAAGAAAAAAAAAGGTATACATATGCGAATTTTAGATTTAGTTTTAGATATTCAAAATAAATGAATTGTGGTGAATAATTGGTTTAATTAACTTATACAAATATTTTGATTACTAAAGAATATAAAAGGAAAAACTAGTTTAAATCCTAATGATTTGTTTGAAATGAAAATCATAAATTAATTGAATTTATTAAAAAAGAAAATAAAAATTTTCGATTAGTGGGAGTATTAATAAATTGTATAATTGCTTATACAAGGTCAAAACTGTGACATCAAGTCGGAAATGGAAAATGGATTGCACGATAAAATCAAGGTGAGATCTTCTCACTCACAATTCAAAGTGGAATTTTTGCAGTTATTGATGATTGCTATTGTGATGTGATATTAGATATAGTAGGATATATCTATATATATATAGCAATATATACATATTGGCATATGTATATATTGGATTGATGATTTCCCGCCTCGTATAGCGGATGAGACCCTATTGCGCCGTTAGTAAGCGGATTATTTTTATAAAACCCATATACCGCGATATTCCACCTCGAAGTGGAATGGTATTGTGCTAACGTCTTTGGATGCAGGGAAACAGGTTGGAGGGATCCAACTGGATTCCTCAACTGTATTTATTTATTTACAGATGTTGATATATATTCTGTTATCATATGATGATATATGATGTTTGATGTTGTGATGGACTAATTGATGCGTTGCATCATTGGATTCAAATTTTGAAATTTAAAAATAACGATGTTGATTTTAAAAGTGAAATTTTAAAAGTGATCTTTGAAAATATACGTTTATTTAAATTGTTGAATTGATTTACTTTAAATAGATAAACGTTAAAACTTTAAAGTTATAAAAGTTAAGATTTTGTGAATTTTAACAAAAAATAATTTCTTTTGAAATAAAGAGTTAAGAAATTTATAAAATGGTTTAAGTTGAGATTTTTGAATTATTAAACCAATGTATATAAAAGATGTATCAAATTGATATGTATCAATTAAAGTTATTGGAATTTTAAAATGAGTTTTATAAGAAGATATGAAATTTATAATTTTAAAATGTGAAGATATGAAATGTATAGAATTATAAATTGTAAGGATATGAAATTTATAGATTTATAAAGTATGAAGTTGTAGAATGAATGATTATAAGAAATTTACTTATAAATTGGATTTTTGCTTTTAAATGGAATATTGATCGGATTGTTAATAAAGAAGATTTATAAATCAAAGTTGTAAAAAAATATAGAAATAGGATTTATAAACGTTGTTTTATAAATTCAAAATCAATGAAGTTTGATAAATTAAATGTAGGAGGTCATTAAAGAAGATATATTCGCGATTTTGGATAGCGAATCTTTATTGAAATAAAATGTGTAGAGATGATTGAAATTTGGTTAAGTGAATTATATTCACGATTTTGGACAGTGAATATATTCTTAAGGAAAATGGATATGTTCTGGAGAAACGATATTATAAAATGAAGTAATTGTTTTAAAAGATGTTTTAAAACGTGTTAAATATCGAAATCATAGATTTCAACATTTATTGTTGAAATAGACATTTTCGAGAAATAAGGAAATGATGGACTATAACACTGTTGTTATAGTAAATGATTTCCGAAAGGAAATGTTTTATATAGTGTTGGGATTTATATATCTATCTAAATTTCGAATCCCTATACTAGTGATTTGAGTTGTCGTAACGATGTTTTACGTAACATTCGTTTTGACTCAAATAAAATTTGTGAAAGAGAATGATTTCCTTAAAGAATGAAATGTATACTTAATATTGATTTAAGTATATCGAATATTTTCCAAGTGTTGAAAATAAATAGATTTGTGAAATACTTATTTTTAAATAAGTATGGAAATGTTTTTCCAATATGAAATGAACTGTTTTGAGATTTTATCTTCAAAGATAAATTGAAATGTGAATATTTGAAATTTGTTTTCAAATGATTAAGTGTGGAAATTTTATATCTAGTAAAAGATATTTTGGAAAAGAAATAATTTGGAAAAATTATTTGGGATCTGATGATGTTGCGCATCTTTATTGATAGTTAAATAACCGACTATCAATAATTACCTTTAGATAGGTATTTGTTGTGAATTGGATGAAATTGAATGCCACACTTATTTTTAAATAAGCGCTCACTATTCGGGTTAACCGGGAAAGGACCATGGGGTCGTATAACCCATTCCGAATATGTGATACGTCGTTATGAATTGCATTTGAAGACCGGTGTTGAAGACCGGATATTTTTGAAAACGGAAGGATTACCGTCGAGTTACTCTACATCGGCTGATCTCCGATTTAGAGGTTTTATCACCCTTAGTGACGGGAAGTCCGGACGTGATTAGAAATTTATCCGGAAATGCAAGGGCTTCGTGAGAAGTGCCTTCGGTTCTGTTCGATCCCGGAACAGACTTGTATGGATTGTGTGTCTGACGTTACAATTTGAGATATAAAGCTGATTTCTTTCAAATACATTTCTGTTGGTGGCGGAGAATTTATTCTCTTAGCTTAACACCCTTCTCTGAGACGTACGAGCTCAGAGGTTATGTAGTTGAAATTTATCAGCGATATACTCCCAATTTGGTAACGTGGCATACTGAGTGTTGCTGTGAAATGATCAGTGTTTGATCATTTGTGATATGATCATTTGTTTGATCTTATATCTTTGTGATCATAGGTTGATCATTTTGTTTGACCCGAAGCAGGGCTTTTTGAGAAAGCGTAGCTTTGTGGACGAGACTTTATCGAGCCTCACACCCCGGAAATGGTCGAAACAGGAAGGATGCAGCAAGGTTCTAGGGAGTAGCGCCCCTTAGTGTATGTCATTCCTTCTGGATAGAGGTGGTATCATGGTATGGAGCCCAGATACTTAACCTATGTGGTTGCTGCATTATTATCTATGTGGTTTGTTGGAAATCGGGGATCCTCGGGAAGATCGGTTACGATCGGGGGATGGCATACGCGTGTCAGTAGTTACCTATTTTTGCAGAGGTAACCCGGCCTTGTGTTGGCAGAGATCCGGTTAGGTTCTCGGGTCGTCTATTCCAGGGACGTACCCATCGTGGAAAAGGAAGTTCCTTAGCCTGACCATTTGTTGGAAATCTAAACTCCAATACGTGACTTGTACGGTATTAGTTGTAGAACCTGCCATTTACATACGGTGGTCACCACTGTTTAGATGGTAGCTATAGTAGGCATACGATACTGGTCGTATGTTGGCTAAGATTAATATTATACTTTTGAAATGTTTTCTACACTATGCACTAATAATAATATCAAAATGATTTGATTTTGCGTAGTAAGCATCTTTGACTATCATAAGAAGAAATCTCCTCCAATTCTGCGTTTGCATTATGTGTGTGGTGGGAGGTCTTATGGTAGTTTCATTTTCCAAAAGCATTGCGAATTTACCTTAAAATTCTTCTATTGTTTATTCTAAAGATTAACTGTTTTACGATCTCACACCAGTCACCATGACTGACTCGGAGTTTATTGTTCCCTTCTAAACTCTGGGTGCCCACCAATTTCCACACGGGCAGCCTAGAGTTATGTTATCAGGATATTCTGGAGCTTGGAGATAAGCTGGATGACGAGACGTAGTATTTGTATCTGATAGTATTTATTCCGCTGTGTATTCTGTATGAGGACAAGTTATATAACTGTCCATTGTTGTATTGAGTTGTATATTGACCCTGATGATTGATGTATGTAGAAACTGATATAGTTCTTTGTTTTAAAAGACTAGTGTTATCTATTATATATTGTTCCGCTGCGATATGTGAGATTCTGATATTGTTTTCTGTTTCTGTTCTGATGTGTTGTTCTTCTTTTCTTTTTCTACTCTCTTCCTTCTGCTTTCTTCTTCTTCTACTTTTTCTTCTTTTTAAAAACCCTCACTATTGGAGTTTCCGGCACTCGATTGCTCGGCAGTCGATAAAGTGAGTATCGATGTCGAATTTTCGAAAGTCGAAAATCCCGGTCGTGACAATTCATAATCAAGTAAAATAAATTGAAATCAAATGGATGATAATGTAAATACAGAAATCAAGAACAAAACATTAATTTAGGTTTACATAACAAAGATTTTACAAAACAAATAAAAGTTCAATGGTATCAAAGTACTAAAAAAATCAAATAACCTCCTAAAAATACGATGGAAACTGAACTCATTATCATAAAAATTGAAACAAAAATGAGAAAATGTATGATTTTCCACAACTTGATTTCCTTATATACTTATATTTCAAAATGGATAAAAGATTAACTTTACCTCTAGTAGATTATACAAAACTAAAGACACTTTATTATCTATGTTTATTTAAGCAAATTATGTTGTACAAAATGAATGAAAAAAATGAAATTCATAATCATACCAAATGAAAAATATCAAATGAATGTTGATGTGAATATGGAAGTTCAAAATAATAAAATAGTTCAATTGTATCGATTATAAAATTCAAAAAACTATTGAAGATCTACGATACCTATATGTCAATAAATCCAATAGTCCCTTGCAAGATATAAAGAAAATCAATTTCATGATTATAAAACTGAAAGAAAATAATAAAGAAATATAATTTTAGACACGACATGAAATAAAGATATGAAATCATAAATTTAGAGTGTTGCTAAATACACCAAAAAATGCACTAGTTTTTACTATATCTTCAAAATACCACATTTTTTTAAATATCCTCTTATTAATACCCTATATACACCACACCCTTATTAACCCTGGTTCAAAAAAGGAAAGAAGACTATAGAAATTATTGCGACTCTATAATGAAGATGAATCAAATGATCATATTTATACTGTTGAAATCTACACATGTCTTCCTACACTATAAACGGGCGTCTAAACCCGTCTTGACTTTAAATTATCAACAAATTTAAATTCTGGATAATAAAATAATTTAAATCCATATTGTTTACTTTCTGTGGTAAGAATAATGATCCAATGAAATTAACAAGATAGTAAAATTTGTGTAATAAACAATACAAAATATTTATAAATTTGAAAAATCAAATATCAAATTTGAATTAATAATGAAATTTAGTAGAAGAACAAGACAAAATATAAATGATACTTGAAATCATTAGACTGAGTGAATTATCTGCTTTATTACTGATAGGAGAAAAGGAAGCGGTAATGGGTACAGGCTACCAACAATGGTGGTATTTTTAAGTGAAGAAAAAAAATAAAGAGCGGCATTTTTTTGGGTATTAATCGGTACTTGATTCGGTGTATTTTACTAACACTCTAAATTTAATTGGAAATTAAGACTGCCCCATATTTTCAAAATTAATACCTAGAAACCCCTTCTTAAAAACAAGTCTCACGAAACAACCTTATCAAATTTTTCAGCAAAAATATGCATTTTGAACTACATATATATGTATATAGAATTACAAATATTTGTAGTTTAAAATGAAAATATTTGTAGTTCTAGCTGCAAATTTTTGTAAAAACAATAATTCGCAGTTTTGGCTGCAAATATAAACATTTCTAGATGCAATCATTTGCAGTTCTGGCTATAAATATATGCGATTTGAACTAAAATATGTTCGATATAAATGTTGGTAGTGGTGGTTCGTGGACATTTTGCTGAGAAAGGACAAAAGTGAATTTTGAAACTTTTATTGGGTTTTTGAAAAAATGTCCCTATATTCAAAGCATAAGAAATGAATTTGACCACAAATTAGATGAAAAGGCAAATAGAAAAAAAATCTTTAAATCAAGCTTGAACAATCTAGTAAGCTAAAGTTTTTTTAGGAGGTTTTTGGACAATTTTTCCATGAAAACATGAACATTGAAATCGTCGACGAGAAACACAATCTCTGTAAAACATAAATAGGAAAAAAAGGTTATGCTGAATAGAAAGTGAAGAACTACCGATGAATTCAATTAAATTATAGAAACTACAACATTAAAGAGATCAAAGGAAAATTGTTTGACAAGAATATGTAATTTGATTAAGACTGAGAACTTTTTTTAACTGCAGTATACATATGAAAACCGAAACGGGAAAATGATAAAATTCTGAGAAAGTTAAATGAGAGGGAAAGAAAATAAAGGTGGGAAATAACCACAAAAAAATAATTATTATATTGCAAACATAGAGAAGAGGAAGAGAACTGCCAGAATATAAAGGACTAATGAATAGAAGTTTATTAAAAGGAAATACGTGTATAAGAGTAGCTTTTGAGATATTGTCTGTTACATAATTAAAATAAAATGCTTTCTAAATTTATGAAACAATGAAAGTTCTACAGGGGATAAAAGAAAAAAAATGTACCTCAAACTAAGGAGAATGCATTATCCAAGTTGAGATAAAATGAGATAAAAAATATGTTAAGGTGATTGAATTTATTATTATATAATAAGAATAAATTAGTATATAACATGCTAACACAATACCAAAAAATTATAAAGTTTAATACTCGAAAATAGTAATAAGTAGTAGTAGAACTTTTGGATAGACTTTGCGTCTCTTGATAGCTTCGTCCGGTAAATTAAATCTCATTGACTAAATGAAACAAAAATTCCATTCAATATGCATTTGCATCTTGGGGCTTTGCACGGAAGGTCCCTATTTTTGATGTTGTTGTAAGAAAAGTCCTTATGATAATGAGTGTGTAAATTAAGTCCCTGTTTTTTTTTCTAAACTAGAAAGTGCAAACTATCTTGCGCTTTCCTTATAGAAAGTGCAAGTTAACTTGCGCTTTTCAAAAATTTAAATTTTTTTGAAAATTTCAAAATTTTCGAAAAAAATTCAAAATCAAAAAGCGCAAACTAGCTTGCACTTTCCATCAAGTTAACTTGCATTTTTCAAAAAATTTAAAATTTTCAAAAATTTCAAGAAAATTCAAAATAAAAGCACAAACTAGATTGCGCTTTCCTAATAGAAAGCGATAGAAAGCGCAAGTTAACTTGCGTTTTTTAAATTTTTCAAAAGTTTTAAAATTTTCAAAATTTTCAAAAAAAAATCATACTAAAAAAGTTGCAAGCTTGCTTGCATTTTCTGTCAGAAAAATGCAAAACACCTTGCCTTTTCTATTTTTCAAAAAAAGGGACTAAATTTACATATTCTTATCTACAGGGACTTTTCTTATAACAACATCAAAAAAAGGGACCTGTGACACTTTTCTTGTTGCATTTTTGGTCTCTTTCAAAAGTTAATATTTATAGTTCTTACTTTCTCCTATATTTAATGCCCTGAGTATGCCATGTGATATTTCTATTTCTTAAACTAGTTTCAGAAGATAAGTAAATTAATTATCCAAATCAAGAAACAAAATAAATATCAACCAAAAGTAAGCATAAAAAGAAAAATTACTCTCTAGTGCCTTAATTTCCAAAATATCGGTTCCAATCCTTCAAAACACAGAAAAAAAATTAAATTGTGAAAATGTCACCCACTAAAACCTAAGGCATTATTTTCCAAAAAAATAAAATGGAAAAAGGAATAATAATCGAGTATCATTTTTTTAAGTGCATAGAATTTTTATATAATGATCTAATAAAGATGCACCAACTTATATGTTAAACTTTACTTCAGCTTGATTTTATAAACAACTAAAGCTGGGAATAAGCGAAATGAAACCCACCACAATGTCACATTACATCCATTGGATTAAAAAAAATGACTTCTGATAAAATCTATAGATACATTAAGATAATAGAGCGTGCAACCATTATTCAATTGAAAAAGTAACTAAAAATTAATTAAAATTTTTAAATGGTAATTTAAATTTATTAGAGTAATTTACATTTAAGAAAGATAAAGATTTGGTGTTTTTCCTTTCTCTATGCATTATTAAAATAGCTAAAAACAAAATAGTAATCTAAGCAGATTGTCATAATTGAGGAGTGAGTAGAATAACAAATAAGAAAAACTTGCCACTGTCGCCAGTCCCCATGAATGCTTTGAGTAAACATAACCAAAGTTTATATCACGCACTGCTTTTTTATTGTATTTTTAAAATGAACCCTTTAATAGTAAAAAATTGGAAGTGTAAATGTAAACTAAAGTGTTTTCAGAAGAATACCTAGTATAAACAACATTAATTTGAAATTATAAGAAAAAGAAGGAAAAAATGTAAACCTTACCCAAGAGTATATCAAGCTCTACTTTTTATTTTTATTTTATAATCAAAACTTTCAATAATAAGTAATTTGGAAGTGGAAAAGTAAACTAACGAATTTTTAGAGGAATATCAATTATAAGCAACTTTAATTTTCATTTATTAAAGAGAAAGAAAACATATATACAAAGAAGATAGGAGCATGTAAATACAAAATTAAGCTTAGGTTGAACAAGAATTCAATACAGGAGTTTAAGAAGGAGCGAGGAAGGACGATACATATTGTTAATTATTCTCTTTTATATGTAATATAATAGATAGATAAAATAGATAGACAAATAGAATGGAAATGGACACACACAGTTATACACACACACATAATTGGGAATTATTTTAAAGGAAAACATGACACTGAATTTAGTCTAAAGAACATGGGTTTCTGAAGGACATTGAGTGCTACATTAATATAGCATCAGATAAAACGTAATTCTATATTAAACTAGCATCAGATAAATGGAATGTCAACTTAAACTGATATCGGATGAAATACACTGAATAAACTAAAATAAAATTCATTTCCATAGTAAAAGAATGGGTGAATTAATATATCATCATACATAAATAATGTTAAGTTCAAATAGCATTACACATATATAGTGCTAAGTTCATATAACATTTGTTTTTATAGTTCATATACCATTTATTTAATCCGATGCCATATTAATATAACATATCGGTGTCCTTCAGACTAAATTTTAGAATTTGCGTTCTTCATTCAAAAATGCTGCTAAAGTTTTTCCTTCTCCCTATATATTCCTTTATATGCAATATATTATAATAGATTATAAATTATTGATAAAGAAATTAGTAATATAGTTAATAAAGAATCTTGGAAGTGAAAATTCACCACTCACTTTTATATTATATAATAGATAATAGAGGTGCAAGTAGTAAATGTTTATGGAGAATTACATTATTTGGACACGTGCAGCAATGGAGATTACTGAGAAAATTGGAAACAAATGGATACACAAATTTGAACTCACCTTTTAATATTTTTATTATTACATGTAATTGGTGCCTATAACATTATTTCTAGATTAACGTTGGTATTATCTTTGCAAGAATAACACTATGAAAAAGTTAAAAGTAAAGTTAATCCTTAAGTCAAGGAGAATAAAGTACTCAAGCCGATATAAAATATCAAATAGATAAATATTTGAGGGAAATTGAGTTTTGTATGTAATAGAATAGATGAGTGGAACAAATATAGTACATAATAGATAGGATGGAAATGGGAATATATAACATATAGAGTAATAAATTATAAATCATAAAGAAAATAGTAATATAGTAAACAAATAATCTTGGAAGCAAATCACTTTCATATTATATAAATAATACAATAGATTGTAAAGGTGTAGATAGTAAACGTTTAAGGAGAATTAAATTATCCGAACACATGACTGTTAGGATTTCAACATACTTTAGGATTGTTAAATCATGAAAACCTAGATCTGAATAGGTGACACATATTGATTCGATTAAGAAGAAATCGGAGGAAAGTAAATGAATCGGCGGAATACGTATCTGAATTCATAGTCGCTGATTGGAAAAGTAAATTTGGTTTTGTTTTCCATACTCACACAAGCCCTAGATCTTATATTAGATCTGAATCCACAGTTGCTGCTTTCATAAACTGATTAAGAGACAGGGATATATCTAAAAGATAATAGTTGGATCTGATCTTCCAAATTGACATAAACCCTATACTTGAATTATTTTCATAGAAGAGATTAGGAGAATAAATAGAGCTTATGTAATTTGGTGACAATAACCCCTTATTTATAATATTGGCATTTTCTAATTTGGCTCTTCAACAAATTAGAATTGCCTCGGTATCTACACATTAAAACCATGACATGTATACCCTTAAGCCTTTTAACTTTAATTCAAAATTTGGTCACTTTAATTAGGATTTACACCAAAATAGTACAACATATTTTATTACACATATGTATCCCACATGTTGAAATTTACGAACAATCTTCCCCTAACCATATATGTAATAACTTTGCGAATGTGTTTAACTTTATGAGCTCCAAATTTTGCTATTTGTAACATAAGGTGTTTTTGAAATAATCTCGCCCATTAACTGTGTCGGCAAAGGATCAAAGCGGCTTTCATTACTTTTAGCTTAAGTAAACCCATCAGTGGTCACATATACCAACACAATCAAATGACATAGACAATCATGGATACATACCATGGAAATTACATGAGATGTGGTCTATGCATGTCTATTTCCAACTGATCCTACTTTAGTGAGATCAAAACGTTCAATATTTGAATAATCTATAGTGCAAATAAAACTTTATTACTTTATTTCTAGTTAGGAAAAAGGACTTGATATATCTCTGTAACCAAAGTATAGAGCAGTGTGTTATATGATAGTACCAACCAAAATATCCTTACACAAAAGTTACACCAATTGAGCAACATGCTCATGGAAGACCTTGGATGATAATCCTTTTATAAGCGGATCCATATAATGGAGTTTGTCACAACATGCTCTATAAATTATAATTATTTTGCACTCTCCTCTTATTGGAAAATAATATATTTTTTATTGTCATAATATTACTTTAGTGGTTTTTTGATACTTTTTTTTATTCCATAACTTTCTGAAAAATTTTGCAATTATTTTTCATTGTTGGATGCCCCATAACAGAAAATAAATACTAGGTCCAAAATATAGGAGGCAATAAATGTCTCTATGACAACTTTCCTTATATGGCTCCACCAAAAAAATATCATTATTACCTGAAGTGGATCTTTTATACCCTTGACATCAAAAATATTCAGATCATAATGCTTTATGATCTCCAACCAATCCAATCCATTTTCTCTGAGCATATAATCTTTTGTTCCTTAAAAATATCTTGTAACAATTTTAGCTATTAATCATTGATCTACATTCAATGTCAGTAAGATATCTGCCATATAATACACGCGATATCCATATGTGTATATGCCTTAGCATTCAGACTCCATAACGCAAATGCACGAGAACTCCTTTTCATTTCTTTAGTTTCAAAGATGTTCTTATATTACTATATAGGACAAAATTTGCCTCTTTAGCAAAAGAGAATCAACCGATTCGCAGTTTGCATACAAACCTTTTTATGCACTTATCTGCCTAGCTCTTATGTGATATTCAAATATCACCACATGAATAATAATGGTTTGTTTGAATCACTAATACAAAAGAGTAAAACATAAGTGGGAACCTTAAATTGTCTCATCAATATCTTCATTAAGAAACACAACTTGAATGTCCATCGAATAGTGCTCAAAATTAAAATAGGCAACAAATCGCATAGTGATTCTAATGAGCCTTTCACTAAATCCAAAGAGAAATTTTATCATTAAGAAATTATTTTCCTTTTAAGAATATTCTTTTCTATAAAAGAGCCTTATACATTTCCATATTACACACTTGTTCCCTTTTGGTTTGAATAGTTATTATTAACCAATGATCTTATTACTTAAGTTAGGGAAAAATCTCAAACTTTATTATTCTTATAGATTTACACTATATATACATACATTAAATTCACATTTCAAATTAGTACCTTGTATGGATTGATGTAAGTCCATAGAATCATCTTCACCAATCCATTATTTATCTTTATGGAGAAATAATACATAGTCAACCGAAATAGTATTTCTTCATTTTCAAGTGGATTTCCTACATAACCTTGTACTTTGAGGTTGTTGAGTTTGTTTTCTTGAAACAGTAACCTAAACTTGAAGAAAATTTTGTTTGACATCGTCTTATTATGGTTCTTAATTTACTTTTTGTTAATGATAGAAAACAAATCCTATACATTATTCGATTTACGTCTTATGATAAAATCAACATCCCCAAAAATTATAGCATTTCCCATCTTAAAATTTTTTTCCTAGTGTGGGATTATAAAATTTGTAGCTTTTAAGTCACTTAGAATATCAATAAAGTATTTGTTATCTTTAGTGCCTCAATCTAGAATTATTTAGTAAGGTGAAACAAATAATCATATTAATCATCAAATCGAAAATTGAGACTTCGTTATAAAAGGTTTAGCATAAGTAGATACAAGCTATATTTTAAGCATTAGGAGTTATAATTCCGATAATGTTTGAATTTATTCATAAATTAATATTATTATTTCTAAAGGAACAATAATAAGTAAATTTGGTCATATCAAAATTAGAAACCGAAATCTAACTAAGTGACAGTATAACAATAATATCAAACAAATCCAAAAAAATATGCATATCTTTTTAGACATGACATGTGTGATATCTAGTAAAATTCTTTTTATATGTCCATAGATTTCGTAAAAGAAACAACTACAAGTATATCCTTATGTTATTTCTTTTGTTTAGGTCCTTAGTGACTTCTTTATCCTTATTTATACATTTATTTACTATGTACGATAAATAAGTACTTTCTATTTTATCATGCTTCAATATCTCTTCTTCTTATCATAATGTGAAATGAGCTCAAAGAGAGGTCATTTTATTCTTAAGAAAATTAATAATAATATTAAAATGGTTATACTGTGAATAAAGAGAGTAACAAAAAATAACAATAACTTGAGTGCCTTTAACTTTCGAAGTGATATTTTCCATATAGTACTCATTTTTGTTTCCTTTACTTTGACTTCATGGAATCGGCCAATATAAAGCGTGCTTGTTTCTCCTTACCATTTTGACAAAACGGTTTCATTCTCAGTAAAGAACTCTTGGAAATTGGTTATTCCTATGGATACCACATCCTTGAAAGCTTCTAAAATATTTTACTTTATGACCTTTTGACTCTTGCATTTTGAGTTATTCCACCTCTGAATGTTCTTCATAACATTATAAGGGCATTCAACCATAATATGGGTGGGTGTGACCCTCCTAATTGCAAGAGCTAGATCCATGAAGTTAAGAACAAACGATATGTGACGCCCCACCTCTATACCCACGCTAGCCAAGAACACTACGGTGTAGTGTTGTCAACTAGCACGGAGAATAAGGCTGTTGAGGAGCGACCATCTATGTAATTGCTTTGTGCGAGCACCGATATGTCAGATAATAAAACATTGCATTTCATTTTTAGAGGAAACCCGACATACCGATACAAACTCAAAGCTACTACACAGTGGCTATAATAGTTTAGGACAATAGATATAAAAATAACACGGAAAACATAAATGCGGAATACAGATGGAACGAAAAGTCTCATATATATAATAACTGATATCAGTTACAATACATTTGACACAATACAAATGATACAACTACAACTGTCGACTCAAGAAGTTATATATACAAGTACATTATTGACTAATATACATGAATACATTAACATCTTAAAACAGACACACTGACTACTACAACAAGACGAAGACCACTTCAAATGATATAAAAAGTCTTCATAGCTCTAGCAGCAACCCAAAGCTAAAAATCTACAACCTGTAAATACTCGGTCTGACCCGAGTATTACATTCAAAAGAAAATAATACCCGGATCAGTCTAATTCAAACTCAGTTATTAGCGCATAGAAGCAATAATAATCAATCTCAATATAGATGACAGTCACAGAAATCTCGTATATCCAACTCTCGATACGAGAATTGGATAACGGCAGATATAACACTAAACAGTGTTAATCCACAAAACAGAAATCCAAAGCAGTTTAAGCAATTGAAATGTCAATTTAAAAATATCAATGCTAATTGGCTGCAGTACACGCTAACGTGTACTGCCTCGCCAATACAGCCTACGAATTACGCAACAGGTCGATGAATTAAGAATAAAAGAGATATCGATTACAATCTGTCAATTCGGTGTGGCTGCGGTGCACGCACGCTTGCACTGCCTCGCCACAACAGAATATAAAGTCACCACAAGGGACAAGGGTAAAACTGCTACGAAAATGCAGCAGGTCAGCAAGTGCTCAGGGATGAACAGATGCAAGTGAAAATGACACATGGATATGCAGTGTATACCCAAGTACAACTAAAATAGAAATGGGTCAAGCATATATAGATATGCAGTGACAAAGTGAACCAAGTCGCAATGTCACAGCAAGATCAAGTGACCGTGGCAATCACAGGACAGACAAGTCAAAGCAGTGAAACCATGGAGCAACAGCATGAATGCATAACAAATGCAAGAAGCTGGACAGAGCAACACGTACTCGAAGTGAACAGTGGAAGAGTAAGTGCACCCCGAAACAGTTCAGCTCAGATGACCAAGTGCACATGAGAAGACTGCACATGGACAAGTATGCAACAGTGACTCAAATCATATGCAGTGAGATCAGAAGTGGACTGGTCGAAACAAAACAGTGAGCTCAAGCTCAAAAACAACTAATACCAAGGTGACTAAAACCCAGTACTCAAGCAAGTGAATACAGAGAACTACAAAGGCTGCATACTAAATATGCAAAAACCAAAGTTGCAGTGAACAACAAAATGCAATTTGAAATAGGCAGTGGCAATCCCACCTTGAAGTAATATAAGTGCAGACTGGTTACATGAATGACCAGACCCCAAATGTTTTCGACGTAGTGTACTGAAATGACCCTCCTATTTCCACCCTAATTTCATAAGGATTTTTTTAAGAGATGATATATAGATATATCATTCATTACAAATATATTTCCCAGGGTCATTTTCTTTCTCCAATACAAAATATATCCAGGATCTTTCACAATATAAAAATATTGTTTTAAATCTAAATCATTCCTAACATACATATATGAAGATATCTATGTTATATTCTACTAGAATCAGAGCATGATAATATGTAAGTAGAAATCCTTTTAAATCTATTAAAATGTGATAATTCCCTTTTAAAAGATTAATTATTGTATCCTGATTTTTGACCATAGAATCCACTGGAAACATGTACTTTAGTCTGTTAGTCTAATTAAGAAATGATCAAGTAATAATCAGTGGAAAGCAAGCTTTTAATATGGATGATTGTGTTAAAGTCTGTATAGTATCAAACTCAGGTTAAAAGAAAGTGGATCATAAGTGATCACAAGCAACATCTAGGCGTAATGGAAACGCGCCTAACTTATACATGAGAGGTCACAAGTTCGAGTGCTATGCTGGTCGGTTCAAACACAATTTTTGTTTTTGTTTTTCTTTTTATTTTTCTCCTGTATGGTTTGAAATCTGATATCTACCTATATCTGCACATATATATTTAATTTTTGCCTATAATCTAACATACAAAACAATATTTCTTACTTTATTATTTTTGAAACCCATTCCTACAACTGTTCTAGGAATTTATATTTATATTTTTGCCCAAATATCAACATGTACACAGATATACATGCACATGTCAATATCTTTGCTCATTTTCCAGAAAACTGGGTTCAAATGGTTCCTTGCTTCATTGATTTGAAGTGAACAATTTGCCTGACCTATGGTCTAACCATGTGGTTAATCTGACCATTCTTTTATTTGCATTTTACAAACCAGAATCTACCTGAACTTCAGAGTATATGGAGTGTTGCCAGGTTTTGTTTGTTCAAACCAGTTTACATTGCTTATCTGTCTTAATCTTTTAAAGATGATTGTGGTGAAACAATTGCTAAATGTACTAAGCTTTTGAAATGCATTTTTATTTTCAAAATACAATCTATCATGATCAACCAATACATCATTTATTTGAAGCTGGTTAACTCATGTATCCTGTATCTGCTACACACTAGTTCAAGCAATGGAGATACCATTCATTGCATTCTGTCTGAAGCTTTTAAAAACATTTTACTTTTC
This sequence comes from Allium fistulosum, assembly GCA_030737815.1. Lineage (NCBI taxonomy): Eukaryota > Viridiplantae > Streptophyta > Magnoliopsida > Asparagales > Amaryllidaceae > Allium > Allium fistulosum. Next base: position 1,436,043,120 of record CM060903.1, read on the forward strand.
TCAATACGATTCAGAAATGAATTCAAACTTATTTACAAAGCATTTCAGTAAAAAGGAAACTAAAATCCTTATAAGTTTACTTCTAGCTAAATCCAGATTTTATTCTAAAACTCAGTGCTCTGTTATGTCTCAAGATTAACTAATACATAATATAAATTATGCAAAACAGTAGCTCACCTACATATGCATATTTCTTTTCCAAGCATCCATATCAATACTTAAGATCATTTCCTTGTTTCCCACTCAGATATTTCTTTTAGATTTTAAACCTTAGTGCATAACAATATATTTAACATGATACAACTAGTCCATCTAACCATAATAGAATTCATTACATGAATGGAAATCTTAGAAACATAAAATTTTTCCTGAATACATGCAGATATAATCAATTTAAGCTCTTATTGAAACTAGCTAGCATGTTCATTCACTCCTCCATAATAGCCATAACTTCATTTTTACTTAGTGCCTGCGTTCCCTGAAAGAGCATAAGTGGCTGCCTCATTTTAAAATGAGACACCCCATATGCCATGAGCAAACAAGGGTCAGATCTAAGATCTGGTATGAGTAACATCAATACATTCATGATATTAAGCAATAGAGAATATAAGAGCACCAACTAGTTATTTAAGCAAATTCCTACAATCAATTACTTTAACATAGTATAATTAAGTTGATTCAGGTATGATATATTCATTTATCATTCTTACACTTGTATACATAATCATGCAAACATAATTATCTATTTGCAACATTTGCATTCACTGGAACCATCATGGTTCCATACCAACCAATCCTAAGAAATATTCATATTCCTATTTCTTCATTTACAGGTTGCATAATTCAATTTAAATTCCTGCCTCATCTGCTATTAAGGAATCACAGGGACACATTGCAATGAACTAATTCACATCATTGCACAAAGATCTCAGGGCTTAAACAAACCATGTGCCAACTTGCATACTTCAAATATGACAAGCATTCCCGCAGCCTTCTTGGCCTTCCCTTCCCTAGTTTATTTACTAGTGTATTGTCTTAAATCCTATCATCAAATATGCTAAGTGAACATGTCACTGCAAACATGGAAACATCCATAATCTTTCCTAGCATAATTCTCCTCAGAAATAAGCAGACAGTTATTTCCTAAATGGGGTCAATATGTCTTGATCTCAGTAAGATATAAGAATATTTTCAACTGTAAAAGAGGCATGGCATGTTCTTATTATATTGATCTGCAAGCCTTTATGATTGATTCAGATTCAGGATCTGGTTCAATCATAATTTTAGCTTGTGAATTTCTTCTTTTTTCTTTTTTTTTGATTTGATTAAGGGCTCAGCACTTAGAAAATTTCTATTGCACCCTTAACATTTTTCTTTTCAAGCCTCAGCACTTATACCAAGTATAATGCAGCTCCCAACATTTTTTTTTGTAAAGTTTCCATGCCATAGATCTATAACAGTTGAGAGTATTCTCTATATAATTTTAAGATTCTGGACTTTAACATTTTTGAGTAAAAATAAAACAGTATGATACACATCCAAAGACAAATGTCTCAACCAATCAAAGATCACCAAAATCATCCATATTAAATCATATCAGATTTTAAAATAAGACATCCAAAAAGCATTGATGAAACCATATACATCAAAACCAAAAATATATATAAATGGCAATGAAAAGTGGCTGCCTTATCTCAGGTCTTAATGCCATGAACTCAGTGAGGTTACTCACCTAAATATTTCTTCTTATTAATCCAGAAAATCCTTGTATGAGTGTTTTCTCCTTCCTTCCAATATTTTTCTTCCTTTCTTATTTTTGTGCAGCTCGGGGTAAAGATAATTCTACTGGCTAAAACTGCCTATTTATATGCATTTTTCCACTAGGGTTTTGTTAAAACAGAATTCCATTTCTGTCCTGGCTAGCATCATGCATTTTTCATTCATAATACCCCGGCCATATTAACCAATTTAAAGGCTGCATTTTCTTTCTTTTACTTTTCAGAAAATGGCCACTCACCTAGTCATGTTAAAAGTGTGACTATCCTATTTTATATTTTAATTATTCCTGAAATCCCCTTTGCTATTTTTGCCTACACAAGCATATTGACTTGTATCACATTTCATGTCATTTTAATGTTATAGTTTCACTTGCTTATATATATATATATATACTTTTCAGTACTTAAAAATGTATATTTGTATACATATCTTATCTAGACTTATTTAATTCCTCTTTAATTTCAGAAACATATGCACCTATATGTATACAGGTTTACAAATCCTTATAACATATATATATATATAATTTTCTTTTCTGGACTTTAAATAAAATCTGTTTACTGATTTAAAGTAAAACTTACTTTTCTTATTTTCTAAGATGATCCATATAATTCCAGAAATCAAATATCCATGTTGCAAAATCATGTTTGTATTGCTTTTTTAATTCTTGTTTTAAATCCAAAAAATCTGGAGTTCTTCCTTGTGCCATTTCAGTGTGCACGTGCACACATATACTTGCACACTATTTATTCCAAACTTTCACCATATTTAAATCTAAATATCTCAAAAATTAAATCATTTTACAAAAATGATTTTTCACAAAATTTTGGGGTATTACATTCACCCCTCCTTTTAGGAATTGTGTCCTCACAATTTTTCTATCATTTATAACAAGCATCATTTTCTTTTCTGAAAACTTATCAAACATATGCATAAGCAAACAAATTCAACCATATCAACCATGCATAACAAAAAAAAATTTCCAGAAAAAAAAATTACCTTTTAATTTGCAAAAAGCTTAGGATAATCCATTCTAATCTTATCCTCTAACTCCCATGTGCAGTCATTAGGATCACTACTCCACTGGATCTTAACTAGTTTTAAGGTTTTGCTCCTTAATTTCTTTTCTTCCTTGGCTATAATCCCCACTGGTTCTTTTTCATAAACCAAGTCAGGATTTATTTGAATTTTGGTAGGCTCTTCCAAAATGTCTTCTTTATCATGTACCCATCTTCTAAGTTGGGACACATGAAAAACATTATGCATTTCTTTCATTTTCTCTGGTAGTTCTAATTTGTAAGCCAATGAACCAATTCTTTCCAGAATTTTATAGGGTCCAACATACCTTGGTGTGAGCTTACCTTGCTTGCCAAATCTCAAGACTTTCTTCATAGGTGAAATCTTGACGAAAACAAAGTCTCCCACTTCATATTCCACTTGCTTTCTCTTCCTATCTGCAAATTTCTTTTGCCTATCTTGAGCTGCTGCTATTCTTTTTCTTATTAACCCAATTTTCTCTGTAGTTTCTTTAACATATTCAGGTCCAAGAACATCCCTTTCTCCAGTCTCTACCCAGCATATAGGTGATAAACATGGCTTGCCATATAAGGCTTCAAATGGTGCCATCCCTATGGTGCTTTGGTAACTGTTATTGTATGTGAATTCAGCTAGATGGAGGTGGTCTTCCCAGTTGCCTCCAAAGTCCAGTGTACATGCTCTCAACAAATCCTCTAAGACTTTGTTCACCACCTCAGTTTGACCATCTGATTGTGGATGGTAGGCAGTGCTTAAGCACAATTCACTCCCCATGGCCTCTTGAAAACTTTTCCAAAATCTTGAGGTGAAGATGGTATCCCTATCACTCACAATGGTTTTGGGTATGCCATGCAACCTTACTACCTCTTTCATGAATATTTGAGCCAATTTTGGAGCATTTCTTTCTGTTTTAACTGGGATAAAATGTGCTACCTTAGTTAGCCTATCCACTATTACCCATATACTTGTGTTTCCCTTCCTAGATCTAGGAAGACCATCTATGAAATCCATAGATATATCCTCCCACTTCCACTGTGGTATACTAAGGGGTTGCAATAGTCCTGATGGCCTTTGTGTCTCTGCCTTGACTTGTTGGCAAGTCATGCACCTTGCAACATATCTGGCCACATCTGACTTCATCCCCTTCCACCAAAGATTTCTTTTCAAATTTTGATACATCTTGGTGCTACCTGGGTGTATGGAGTACTTACTCCTATGGTACTCATTTAATATTTCCTCCTTCAATTCTATATTTTCTGGAACACATATCCTATTTTTATTCCTTAAATAACCATTTTTATCAACTTGATAATTTATTACTTCCTCCCCTTTTGATATGAGCATTTTCTTTTCCACCATGTTTAGGTCTTGTTCCTGCATTTTCCCAATCTTAAGAAGTAGATCTGATTGCAGAGATATCATACTTAATTTCCCTTTACCTTCATCTTCTTCAATGGGCATCATTTGTACCTCACTGTTTTCCTCAATTTCCAAATCAGTAAGTATAGACAAATCCCTAAACTCTTCCATCATCAACATGGCTACCTTGGCATGTTGTCTACTCAAGGCATCTGCAACTTTATTTGCCTTGCCTGGTGTATACAGTATATCTAGATCATAGGCAGCTAGGAACTCTACCCATCTATGTTGCCTCATATTCAAATCTTTTTGTGAGAATAAATATTTCAGTGCCTTATGATCAGTGTACAAAATGAATTTGGCACCTAACAAATAATGTCTCCAAAGTTTCAAAGCATACACAACTGCTGCTAGTTCAAGATCATGGGTTGCATATCTTGTTTCATGTGGCTTTAATTGCCTAGATGCATAGGCTACCACCTGGTCTTGCTGCATCAACACAGCCCCTAACCCAGAGCCACTTGCATCAGTGTACACAACTAAATTTTCATTTCCTTCTGGCACTCTCAATACTGGTGCATTAATCAGGGCTTCTTTTATTTTGATAAAAGCTTGCTCACATTTTTCTGTCCATACAAAGGCTTGGTTCTTTCTAGTTAAATTGGTAAGTGGTGATGATATTTTTGAGAAATCTTTTATAAATCTCCTATAATATCCTGCCATCCCCATAAATGATCTAATCTCACTGATGGTACTAGGCCTTTTCCATGCTTGGACTGCCACTACCTTATTAGGGTTTACTGATATTCCTTTGTCAGAGATAACATGCCCAAGAAAATGCACTTCTTCTTTCCAAAATGCACATTTTGAAAATTTTGCCTTTAAATCATTTTCCCTTAGCCTTGACAAAACTAAATGCAAATGATTTTTATGCTCTTCCACTGTCTTGGAATAAATCAAAATGTCATCAATAAAAATCAGTACAAACTTGTCTAAATAATCTCTAAATATTCTATTCATTAAATCAACAAAATATGAAGGAGCATTTGTCAAACCAAATGGCATAACCAAAAATTCATATAAGCCATATCTTGTGTTAAATGCAGTATACTTAACACTTGAGTCTTCAACCTTCATTTGATGGAATCCTGATGCTAAGTCTAGCCTAGAAAATATTTTAGCTTCACTGAGTTGGTCAAAGAGATCATCTATTCTAGGAAATGGGTATTTATTCTTGATGGTTACTTTATTTAGTTCTCTATAATCTATGCACATTCTCAAGGTACCATCATGTTTTCTTACAAACACTACTGGAGAACCCCAGCAGGAATTGCTTGGCCTTATAAATCCCTTGCCTTCTAATTCTTCCAACTGATTTTTCAATTCTTTCAGTTCACTTGGCCCCATTCTATAAGGTTTCTTGATTATTGGACTTGCTCCTGGAATGAGATTAATTTGAAACTCAACTGGTCTATGGTGTGGAACACCCTTAACTTCCCCAAACACATCCAAGTATTCATTAACTATGGGAATTTCTTCAATGGTTAGTTCACTCAGATCTTTTTCTAAGTCAACTAAATGATACAATTTCCCTTCCTTAGCTACTTCACATAGAACTGTGATCCTCTGGCCTCTAGAATTTTGCAATGATATGGTGGATGAGTCTAAATTAATTATGGCTTTAAATTGCCTTAACCAATCTACCCCCAATATAACTCCTATATTTGGGTAATTTAAAACATATAAATTGGAAATAAAAATATTTCCTCCTATGTTTAACTCCACATCCACACAATTCATGTTCAAAACACTAGAACTCCCTAGGGGACTTTGTACAAGCAATGGGGTTTCAACCAATATGCAGTTTAATTTTAACACTTTAACTAATTCATAGGAAATCAAAGAGTGTTTTGCTCCAGTATCATATACTACTGGTATGGGTATGGCACAAATGAGTAATGTACCTTCCACTTGGCCATGATTTTCAGCATCAATTTTCACTGCAGATTTGCCTTTACCTTCCAAAGTTGCCAATTTCCCTTGCTGTTTATTCTCAGGACAGTTCCTCTTCATATGCCCCTCTTTCCCACATAGGTAGCATTTGAAGGCTCCTCCTTTTAACTCTGGGCACCTTGGTTTGATGTGTCCTTCTTTACCACAATGATGGCAAACCAATTTCTTCTTAGTATCATTGGCTTTTGTGTCTTTACTCTTCCTGTTGTCTGCCTCCTCCTTCTTTTTATCATAAGGGTGATATCTTCCCTTATCCTTCTTGTTGTTGCTCTTAAAATTCCTATATTTCTCTCTTTCTTTGTCATGTTGTTCCAGTTTCAAGGCCAGATCAATTACTTGATCAAATGTTCTATCTGCATATGGTAGCATAGCTCTGCTAAGTCCTGGGTTCAGTCCTTTTATATACCTATCATTTTTGGATGCTTCATCTGCCACTAGCATTGCTCCATAATTAGATAGCCCCTCAAACTTTTGAGTGTATTCAGTGACATTCAAAGTTCCCTGCCTAAGTTTGATAAATTCTTCAAGCAAAATGGTCTTCGCTGATGCTGGTACAAATCTTGCCTCCAACATCTCCTTGAACTGATTCCAAGTGATTTCATTTTCATTTCTTCCAGCTATGATCACCTCCCACCAGCTTAAAGCTACCCCTTTCAGTTGTCTAGAAGCTACTTGCCTCTTCCTTTGGTCATCCAACTGCATGTCATTGAAAATCCTATCAAGTGTTCTCAACCATGCTTGAATTTCCATCACACTCTCAGTTCCTTCAAAACTCTTGCCTCCCAAATTGGAATAAGTCTTCAGTAGTTTTGAAAGCTCTTCATGTGGGTTCTCAGGCCTATGCCCAATTCCATCTCTTAAAACCCTCACAAATTCTTGCATATCAATCATTTGGGGTGCACTGGGTCCTGCATTGTGATGAGATCCTCTTCCTACCATGGTTTGCTAACTAAATTCTGGGCAAATGGTATTAATATATTATGAGTACTTCTATAATTTCTGTTTTCTTATCTAAATTATTTCATCCAAAACAAACAGACATAATACATTTCTATTGTGACGACCCGGCTTTCTCTCCACAGAAAGTCGTATCATCATAAAGAAAGAAAGGGATAGAAGAAGAAAGAAGAGAAAGAAAGAACAACAACACATCAGAAATCTCACAGCGGAACGAGAAATATATTATATCACATAAGATATTACATAGTATCATATACATCAGAGTACATAACTTATACATCACGATATAGACAGTTATAAACTTCTGTCTATTATAAAACACAACTATATCAATACAATACATCATACACAGCGGAACTCTATATATCTACACGCTGAAGCCTCCTGCTCCACAGCTCCTCCAGTATTCGTCAAGACTAACCTGAATCCCTCGACTACTCAATACAATATTGAGTACCCAAGAGTTTAATAAAACAGAAAATAAACACTTGGGTCAGACATGGTCTGGTGTGAGTAAACGGGTTAAAGTTGTTTAACTTCAAAACCTTTTGAAAAACAAAAGGTATCACGTAAGACTTCCCGCACATAAACACGGAAAAGTTTTTACCTTACGCTAACCAAAACATTGATAGGAAATTCAGTTTTATTATAATAGGGTCTAGGGTTTTCAAATAAATATGAAATAGCCGAAATTGTTACATTCATTAAATTCCAGCATACATAGGTATACAATCAAGTCCGTAGGGTCTCGTAGGAAGAATGGATTTCCATCAATGGCAGGGCTACTGGGGTACCGCCCGTCACAGTACGTGGCCTAGATCACCGTACCGAGGAGTACGCCCGCTCCCCTGCAACACAAAGCCGGAACCATCCCTTACTGGATAGTCCCGAACAAGACAACCCCAGTAGTTGTCGCGAATCAACTACCCACTAAGCCGAAATAAAAGAAGGGACCTCTAGACAGGGATATATCTTGCTCTCAGTGGGCGCTACCCACGAAGCCTTGCTGCACCTCCCCTGTTTTAGCCATTCCCGGTTGATGAGGCTTGAGGTTACGATTACCTTTAAAAGAACACATCTATCTTAGAATGCTCATCGCCCTCCTGACGATGTTCTGAAAGCATTCAATCCATATAAGTTCGTTCCGGGTTCGAACGAAACCGAAGACACTATCTCGTTACACTCGTTTTGGAATCACCCTCAGAGTTAACGACCATAGCCCTTGCACTCTGAATCTTCATCTCGAACCTATAAGTACCATCTCCGTCCAACTCATTACGGAATCACCCACAGAGTTATATTGACAAAGAATAGTTCTTACACCTCGAGTCTTCACTTGCTCCTCTTGGATTAACGACCTAACGTTTAATTTGGATCGATGTGGTATTCGGGTCTCCAGACCTGGAATACCGGTGTACGGAAACCCGATCCCGGTCTCATCGAAATCCAAAACGTATCTTTTAAGGCCAAGTTGTTTAAGGTTAAAACAATTCAATTCTTATCTATATACAAATAGATAATTCACAATATCTCAAAAGATAATCAACATTATTATCACAAACAGATAATCCATCTTATTATCACTATGCAACCAATACATCCATATTACAATACTAATCTCATATCTGAGATTCAAACCATTCAAGGTAATTAATATCATCCATTTATAAGCAATGATCTATAATAACATCATTTATAATTAATTTAAAATGAATTAAATTAATTACTTCCATCTCTAATTAATTTAAAGTGAATTAAATTAATTACTTATCTTTAATTAATTTAAAATGAATTAAATTAATTACTTCATCATTTTAAACCTTGCTTACTTAACCATCAACTTATTACAAATCAATTAGTTCATTATCCTCACATTAATTATCTTAATTAATCACCCTTGATTAATACCCCTTAATTACATTCAAGTAATTATCCTTAATTAATTTTATAAATTAATTATTCTTAATCAAATACAGTGATTAACCTTTAATTACTTTATAAATAAATTAACTATAATTAATTACATTAATCTTTAAATTAATTACATTAATTAATTACTCTATAATCACTTATTATTGATTAATTAATCTTAATTAATTAAACCTTAATTACATCATTAATTATATTAATTAATGATCCTTAATTATTACTTAATTATAAATTATATTTAAATTAATTATATTAAGTAATTAACCTTTAATCAAACCATATTTATTAATCACTATTGATTAACCACATTCAGTAATTAACTATTTTTAATTACTTCATTAAATAAGTTAATTACTCATTAGTTAATTTTAATTAATCCCTTGATTAATTCCAAAAAGTAATTAATCCAAATTACTTCCATAAATATACTTAACCATTTCTAAAATTGATTATCCTTAATTAATCTAATTAATTATAAAAATTAATCACATTAATTAATTACTCATCTCAACTTAATGATCTTCATTAATTCTTTAATTACTTTTCTTAAGTAATTAACTTAGATTAATCATTATTAATTACTATTTAATTTATCTTTATAATCATTTAATTAATCACTGATTAATTATTAATTAAGTGCTTAACTATAACTTAAACAATCTTAATTACTAGATAAATTATTTTCTAATCATTAATTAAAATTTAACCTTATTTAATTAATGATTCTTAAATTATAAGTCAATTATTCTAAGAATAATTAATCTTAAACCTTAAGTTTAACTCCTTAATTACTTTAAGTAATTATCCATTTCATTAATTTATAAAATAAGTTAATTATCCATTTAATTATCCTAATACTTAAATGAATAACAAAATATTAAATTCTAATTTTAAATTTCATTTAAATTCAAGTTTTTTTTTTTTTTTTTAAATGAACTCAATTTATCTTTAACAAAATTTAAATCAATTTAAAACCTATTAAATTTTCATGCTAAAGAATACCTTTCTTATAAAAGAATTTTATAAGAGTTTAAAACCTAGTTCTTTTTAAATTTAAACATTTAAACCATAACCTAACATTTAAATTCATTAAAACATTTAAACTTTAAAAACTTTATTTAAAACTTTTCTTTACATTTTCAATCTTCATTTAAATTCAATTTCTTTTAAATACACTAATTTCCTTAACACCTTTTAAGTTATTTAAAAAATTTGAATTTAAACTTAATTTATTTTCAAACTAAGATTCAAATTAAACTTGAATCTATTTTAAAATTTAGATTTAAACTTAGATTTAAATCTTCTTTACAAATTTAAAAAAACCCAGTTTTCAAATTTTCAAAACAGAGCAGATTTCCCTTAACCCAGAAATTACCCCGATCCTTGCCTAATTTACTCCGAGTAAATTCCTACCTTGCTTCGAGTCAAGACTCAAATTACTCGAGATAACTCGAGTGTACTAATTCCTAAACAAACATCACCAGACATCAATCCATGCACACCGTACATATGCACCGGAGCTCCGATCATCTCCTGACATCGCCACTACCCTACGTAAGTCGGCGATCCTCCTCAGATCAGACAACGTCCATCGGAATCTCTCAATCACCTTGAAATCAAAATCGAGCATTATTGCTCAAATCTGGAAGCATAGCAGCACCTGGAAACTCCTCGTACTCCTCCCTCCGATCACCGGAGTGTCAGAAACTCCAGCCATGCCTTCGACCACCTTCAAGTTTCCATTTCCCAAAATTCCAGTGAACTCGATCCATTCTCGTTGCCGTGGGAAACAAATTTCCCTTTTACCATAAAACTAGGGCTACGATCTTCCCTGATCAACCACCACCTCCATAATGCTTTGATCATCCAACAACCATTTTTCCTGACATTCCCGATCATCCTTCCACCTCCAGAGAAAACAGCATACACCCCGAACACTTAGATCATCAGAACCCATCAAAAATGTATAATCTCTTCAAACTCAAACTGCTACCTCATTTTAATTCTAAAAATCGTGATTTAAGTTTTAAAAATCAAGATTTTGTATAAGTTTTCAATTCATAATCCTGAACCAATGAATTACAGAGATTAAATTTTTGTCAAAACTGATGTTTGCATATTCTTTTTAGTTTCCAGAGCCAATTCAAATTATTTAACTTAATTTAAAATTTTAAACCTTACCTTATGACTAAACAAACAAATTTGTTTTAAAGCCTATACTCTAATAGCTAATAGATCAAGAGGATATGAATTTAATAGAACTTGAGCCTGGAAATTTAAACAGAGTCTAGATATATATATGTGTGTGTTCACAATCAACAACATGTATATCACAGACATTTCATATACATAATATACATGCATTAACATCCATATAATTCATGCAACACAATCCATTACAATCATTCATCACATTCATCATAACAACAGATATTACAGAAAACTGTTTTTAAGATAAATTGTTTACTCACCTTTAAAGAAGAACAGAGCCTCATTTTGAAAAAGCTTTTGAATCTTTTAAAACTTGAGTTACTGCTTTGTTTGATTTTAAAACTTGCATGCTGTTGTTTTAGGCTTGTATGCAGGTCCAAGATCCTATATTGCTGAAGACAAACTCCAGATTTTGTTTGAGACAGAAATTGCAGGCTTGAAGAAGGTTACAGGCTTCCATCAGATTTTTGAAACAGAATTACAGGTACTTGTTTGATTTTTAGGAATTCGACTACTATTTGTTTTGAATTTGCTGAAATTAATCTTTACAGAGATGTTGATTTTTGCTTGCATTTGAGAAAATCACTTTAACTAGAGGTTGTATTTGAAGTTGAAACTTGCTACAGGCTTTGATTACAGCTTTGCTTTTGAACTAAAGTGCTGAAATCATTTTGGTTATAGATGTTTGAATACAAGTTTTGAAACCTCTGCAGATCTTTGAACAGATGTTTGCAGATTTGTTTTGAGAGAAGATTTTACAGGTTTTAATTTCTTAGTTTTTGAATTTGAGACTAGGAAAGAAATGAAGAGGAGGAAGAATAGATTTGAACTGAATAAATGAGAAAACAGATTTTCTTCTAAATGAAATATTATTTTTAGTATAAATTGTTAAACAAAAGATTGCCACTTGTTAAGATAATTTACACTTGTCACATTAAAGTGGTTTATTACTTAACACATGTTAATTTAGCTCTAAAATGTTTACACTTGTCCTATAAGTAATTTGTATTTAAAATTAAGTGTTAATAAAAAGCTTTTAACTTAATTAATTAGTTTTTAATACTTAGATATATATAGATAACTTTAAAGAGTAAAACCAATTACATTTATAGATAAAAACAATACATATATTTATTATTTGAAAATAACTCACTTGACAAATTTTATATAATTTATACAAAAGATTATAAATTACTTATTATTTAAATGGATTAATGTTTCATATTTAAATTTTAAACTTTCATATCTAATTTACAAATCATATAAAAATAATAATGTTAAACAAATCATTTTGCTAATCTTATTTAAAATCTAAATTAAAGATATTTAAACTAGTAATATTTACCTTAAGTATTTTAAAACCATATAGTTACTTATAAAATATTTTTGAAAAGTTTTAACTTTAAATAAATCATAATTTCCCAGTTTACCCAAGATATTAGAATTTTAAAAACATTATTTATTTATTTAAAAAAAATTCAAACCAAAGATTTCTAATCACAATATATATACAAATATATATATTCATTATAAATAGAAAACATTTTATTTAGCTTTTAAAAGATAAATTCACTATTTTAAATATTTATTAAAGAATATTATTAAATCAATTCAAATTAAATTACAAAATTATCAAATCAATTTAATTTTTTTAATACAGATTATTAAATTGATATTGCCTAAAATTCAGGGATATCACATTCCTTCCCCCTTAAAATAATTTCGTCCCCGAAATTAAAAGCAAAGGTAATTTAATAATCTTATTAAAGATTTATTTTAAATTACAAGCATATATTATCATCCATATGCTAACAACCATAGCAAACAAACATCCAAACAAACAAATTCTAACTATTCAGACAAAATTCTAGATAGAATTCCTCGAGTTTCCTCAAGTGTATATATATACCGGGATACTCGTTCTACAAAATCCAAACAATCAATACTACTAAGCTACAGAGTTCCTACTCATCTAGTATACAGAACTAACAAGATATCAGACTACAAATGAGTCTGACTCAACAACCAAATCTCTAAACTGCTGGTTCCAAAACCAGAGATAGATCAAACACTTATCCAAATTAGAATACAGAAGAGATCCAAAATACCTCGGAGCTGACTTCCCAGACTTACCCAATCTTATAGCTCCTTCGATCGGAGAAAACTTATCCAAAATCAAATCTCCGTCTTTGAAATTCAAATTCCTTCGGATGATCCTGAGCTGTCTACATCCTTACTGATCACCTCATCCTTTGCTGATGCCTTTAGAAACAAACTAGATCAAAAACAACCCATCACAATGATCTCCTCAAGATCAACAAAACCAAAGACACCAATCCTACTCTTCAAACAACAGAAAACTAAACTTACTTCTTTAATCCAGAAAACAAACAGAAGTACTTGCCAAACTGCTTTCGCTGCACAACTGTGATCTGGAGCAGAAGAGAATACGAGCACAAACTAGAAAACATATCTCAGAAAAATGGTTCATCAAATCCATAAAAGAAATCTCAGATACTCCATCATAATTTGAGTTGCTTCACCAAACTCTGTCTCAAGGAACCATCCTTCTACTGAGCTGAACCACCAGTATCACTTCTGGAATCCAGTCGATAAGAAAACTCAATCTCCAATGCCGACAAACCTCTGACTTCCCTGAAGACATCCAGAAAAACTCTGATAATCTAAGAGAACACTTAGCAATCGCAAGTCACTTTTGCGATCAATCCAGCCTAATTCCAAAGAAAACTGTCCTCTCTTTACCAATTAGAACAGCTTATACTTAACTATCCAATCCATCGAAGAAATGGATCCACTCAGCTGCTTCTGAACTTCACTTTCAGAAAAACTACTCAGCCAGAAAAACTTCCTGCCAACACACAGAATACTCCGAGCTGCACTGCTGCCACGGATGCTCCTATCCAAAGCTCTTCGAGAAACTCGGACTCCAAACCAAAGCAGAAACACACCATGCTGAACTCAGCCACAACACCGAAGCATACACACTTCCTTAAACTCGTTCCAGAGAAAACATCTTTGGAAACATCCATAATCACTGCGTCTCATCACACAGCTACTATTACTTGAGGTATCAAGATACCATCACTCGCTTCTGCCTCATCGGCAGATCCAACTCTACTCATTCATATTTCAAAGATAAACTCCGAACCTTAACAGGTTTCCTTCGAATATCGATGAAATCCTTCACCATAGCAAAGCTTACTCGAGACAGTATTTGGGTCTACAGTCTCGATAAATATACTTCCAACCTCAACACTCGGACTCCAACCTAATTGTAGTTGTGTTACACACAACACTACCTCATCTACCTCTATAACTTAATTTGGAAAACCCGAACAGGTAACCCAACAATATAGGTAGAAATATAAATATATATATAGTTATATAAAAATTACAAATACGCTCTCTCAAGATAGACACCGCTCCAGAGCCTAGGTATTCACTCAACCTCCTTGCTCTGATACCAACTGTGACGACCCGGCTTTCTCTCCACAGAAAGTCGTATCATCATAAAGAAAGAAAGGGATAGAAGAAGAAAGAAGAGAAAGAAAGAACAACAACACATCAGAAATCTCACAGCGGAACGAGAAATATATTATATCACATAAGATATTACATAGTATCATATACATCAGAGTACATAACTTATACATCACGATATAGACAGTTATAAACTTCTGTCTATTATACAACACAACTATATCAATACAATACATCATACACAGCGGAACTCTATATATCTACACGCTGAAGCCTCCTGCTCCACAGCTCCTCCAGTATTCGTCAAGACTAACCTGAATCCCTCGACTACTCAATACAATATTGAGTACCCAAGAGTTTAATAAAACAGAAAATAAACACTTGGGTCAGACATGGTCTGGTGTGAGTAAACGGGTTAAAGTTGTTTAACTTCAAAACCTTTTGAAAAACAAAAGGTATCACGTAAGACTTCCCGCACATAAACACGGAAAAGTTTTTACCTTACGCTAACCAAAACATTGATAGGAAATTCAGTTTTATTATAATAGGGTCTAGGGTTTTCAAATAAATATGAAATAGCCGAAATTGTTACATTCATTAAATTCCAGCATACATAGGTATACAATCAAGTCCGTAGGGTCTCGTAGGAAGAATGGATTTCCATCAATGGCAGGGCTACTGGGGTACCGCCCGTCACAGTACGTGGCCTAGATCACCGTACCGAGGAGTACGCCCGCTCCCCTGCAACACAAAGCCGGAACCATCCCTTACTGGATAGTCCCGAACAAGACAACCCCAGTAGTTGTCGCGAATCAACTACCCACTAAGCCGAAATAAAAGAAGGGACCTCTAGACAGGGATATATCTTGCTCTCAGTGGGCGCTACCCACGAAGCCTTGCTGCACCTCCCCTGTTTTAGCCATTCCCGGTTGATGAGGCTTGAGGTTACGATTACCTTTAAAAGAACACATCTATCTTAGAATGCTCATCGCCCTCCTGACGATGTTCTGAAAGCATTCAATCCATATAAGTTCGTTCCGGGTTCGAACGAAACCGAAGACACTATCTCGTTACACTCGTTTTGGAATCACCCTCAGAGTTAACGACCATAGCCCTTGCACTCTGAATCTTCATCTCGAACCTATAAGTACCATCTCCGTCCAACTCATTACGGAATCACCCACAGAGTTATATTGACAAAGAATAGTTCTTACACCTCGAGTCTTCACTTGCTCCTCTTGGATTAACGACCTAACGTTTAATTTGGATCGATGTGGTATTCGGGTCTCCAGACCTGGAATACCGGTATACGGAAACCCGATCCCGGTCTCATCGAAATCCAAAACGTATCTTTTAAGGCCAAGTTGTTTAAGGTTAAAACAATTCAATTCTTATCTATATACAAATAGATAATTCACAATATCTCAAAAGATAATCAACATTATTATCACAAACAGATAATCCATCTTATTATCACTATGCAACCAATACATCCATATTACAATACTAATCTCATATCTGAGATTCAAACCATTCAAGGTAATTAATATCATCCATTTATAAGCAATGATCTATAATAACATCATTTATAATTAATTTAAAATGAATTAAATTAATTACTTCCATCTCTAATTAATTTAAAGTGAATTAAATTAATTACTTATCTTTAATTAATTTAAAATGAATTAAATTAATTACTTCATCATTTTAAACCTTGCTTACTTAACCATCAACTTATTACAAATCAATTAGTTCATTATCCTCACATTAATTATCTTAATTAATCACCCTTGATTAATACCCCTTAATTACATTCAAGTAATTATCCTTAATTAATTTTATAAATTAATTATTCTTAATCAAATACAGTGATTAACCTTTAATTACTTTATAAATAAATTAACTATAATTAATTACATTAATCTTTAAATTAATTACATTAATTAATTACTCTATAATCACTTATTATTGATTAATTAATCTTAATTAATTAAACCTTAATTACATCATTAATTATATTAATTAATGATCCTTAATTATTACTTAATTATAAATTATATTTAAATTAATTATATTAAGTAATTAACCTTTAATCAAACCATATTTATTAATCACTATTGATTAACCACATTCAGTAATTAACTATTTTTAATTACTTCATTAAATAAGTTAATTACTCATTAGTTAATTTTAATTAATCCCTTGATTAATTCCAAAAAGTAATTAATCCAAATTACTTCCATAAATATACTTAACCATTTCTAAAATTGATTATCCTTAATTAATCTAATTAATTATAAAAATTAATCACATTAATTAATTACTCATCTCAACTTAATGATCTTCATTAATTCTTTAATTACTTTTCTTAAGTAATTAACTTAGATTAATCATTATTAATTACTATTTAATTTATCTTTATAATCATTTAATTAATCACTGATTAATTATTAATTAAGTGCTTAACTATAACTTAAACAATCTTAATTACTAGATAAATTATTTTCTAATCATTAATTAAAATTTAACCTTATTTAATTAATGATTCTTAAATTATAAGTCAATTATTCTAAGAATAATTAATCTTAAACCTTAAGTTTAACTCCTTAATTACTTTAAGTAATTATCCATTTCATTAATTTATAAAATAAGTTAATTATCCATTTAATTATCCTAATACTTAAATGAATAACAAAATATTAAATTCTAATTTTAAATTTCATTTAAATTCAAGTTTTTTTTTTTTTTTTTAAAATGAACTCAATTTATCTTTAACAAAATTTAAATCAATTTAAAACCTATTAAATTTTCATGCTAAAGAATACCTTTCTTATAAAAGAATTTTATAAGAGTTTAAAACCTAGTTCTTTTTAAATTTAAACATTTAAACCATAACCTAACATTTAAATTCATTAAAACATTTAAACTTTAAAAACTTTATTTAAATCTTTTCTTTACATTTTCAATCTTCATTTAAATTCAATTTCTTTTAAATACACTAATTTCCTTAACACCTTTTAAGTTATTTAAAAAATTTGAATTTAAACTTAATTTATTTTCAAACTAAGATTCAAATTAAACTTGAATCTATTTTAAAATTTAGATTTAAACTTAGATTTAAATCTTCTTTACAAATTTAAAAAAACCCAGTTTTCAAATTTTCAAAACAGAGCAGATTTCCCTTAACCCAGAAATTACCCCGAGCCTTGCCTAATTTACTCCGAGTAAATTCCTACCTTGCTTCGAGTCAAGACTCAAATTACTCGAGATAACTCGAGTGTACTAATTCCTAAACAAACATCACCAGACATCAATCCATGCACACCGTACATATGCACCGGAGCTCCGATCATCTCCTGACATCGCCACTACCCTACGTAAGTCGGCGATCCTCCTCAGATCAGACAACGTCCATCGGAATCTCTCAATCACCTTGAAATCAAAATCGAGCATTATTGCTCAAATCTGGAAGCATAGCAGCACCTGGAAACTCCTCGTACTCCTCCCTCCGATCACCGGAGTGTCAGAAACTCCAGCCATGCCTTCGACCACCTTCAAGTTTCCATTTCCCAAAATTCCAGTGAACTCGATCCATTCTCGTTGCCGTGGGAAACAAATTTCCCTTTTACCATAAAACTAGGGCTACGATCTTCCCTGATCAACCACCACCTCCATAATGCTTTGATCATCCAACAACCATTTTTCCTGACATTCCCGATCATCCTTCCACCTCCAGAGAAAACAGCATACACCCCGAACACTTAGATCATCAGAACCCATCAAAAATGTATAATCTCTTCAAACTCAAACTGCTACCTCATTTTAATTCTAAAAATCGTGATTTAAGTTTTAAAAATCAAGATTTTGTATAAGTTTTCAATTCATAATCCTGAACCAATGAATTACAGAGATTAAAGTTTTGTCAAAACTGATGTTTGCATATTCTTTTTAGTTTCCAGAGCCAATTCAAATTATTTAACTTAATTTAAAATTTTAAACCTTACCTTATGACTAAACAAACAAATTTGTTTTAAAGCCTATACTCTAATAGCTAATAGATCAAGAGGATATGAATTTAATAGAACTTGAGCCTGGAAATTTAAACAGAGTCTAGATATATATATGTGTGTGTTCACAATCAACAACATGTATATCACAGACATTTCATATACATAATATACATGCATTAACATCCATATAATTCATGCAACACAATCCATTACAATCATTCATCACATTCATCATAACAACAGATATTACAGAAAACTGTTTTTAAGATAAATTGTTTACTCACCTTTAAAGAAGAACAGAGCCTCATTTTGAAAAAGCTTTTGAATCTTTTAAAACTTGAGTTACTGCTTTGTTTGATTTTAAAACTTGCATGCTGTTGTTTTAGGCTTGTATGCAGGTCCAAGATCCTATATTGCTGAAGACAAACTCCAGATTTTGTTTGAGACAGAAATTGCAGGCTTGAAGAAGGTTACAGGCTTCCATCAGATTTTTGAAACAGAATTACAGGTACTTGTTTGATTTTTAGGAATTCGACTACTATTTGTTTTGAATTTGCTGAAATTAATCTTTACAGAGATGTTGATTTTTGCTTGCATTTGAGAAAATCACTTTAACTAGAGGTTGTATTTGAAGTTGAAACTTGCTACAGGCTTTGATTACAGCTTTGCTTTTGAACTAAAGTGCTGAAATCATTTTGGTTATAGATGTTTGAATACAAGTTTTGAAACCTCTGCAGATCTTTGAACAGATGTTTGCAGATTTGTTTTGAGAGAAGATTTTACAGGTTTTAATTTCTTAGTTTTTGAATTTGAGACTAGGAAAGAAATGAAGAGGAGGAAGAATAGATTTGAACTGAATAAATGAGAAAACAGATTTTCTTCTAAATGAAATATTATTTTTAGTATAAATTGTTAAACAAAAGATTGCCACTTGTTAAGATAATTTACACTTGTCACATTAAAGTGGTTTATTACTTAACACATGTTAATTTAGCTCTAAAATGTTTACACTTGTCCTATAAGTAATTTGTATTTAAAATTAAGTGTTAATAAAAAGCTTTTAACTTAATTAATTAGTTTTTAATACTTAGATATATATAGATAACTTTAAAGAGTAAAACCAATTACATTTATAGATAAAAACAATACATATATTTATTATTTGAAAATAACTCACTTGACAAATTTTATATAATTTATACAAAAGATTATAAATTACTTATTATTTAAATGGATTAATGTTTCATATTTAAATTTTAAACTTTCATATCTAATTTACAAATCATATAAAAATAATAATGTTAAACAAATCATTTTGCTAATCTTATTTAAAATCTAAATTAAAGATATTTAAACTAGTAATATTTACCTTAAGTATTTTAAAACCATATAGTTACTTATAAAATATTTTTGAAAAGTTTTAACTTTAAATAAATCATAATTTCCCAGTTTACCCAAGATATTAGAATTTTAAAAACATTATTTATTTATTTAAAAAAAATTCAAACCAAAGATTTCTAATCACAATATATATACAAATATATATATTCATTATAAATAGAAAACATTTTATTTAGCTTTTAAAAGATAAATTCACTATTTTAAATATTTATTAAAGAATATTATTAAATCAATTCAAATTAAATTACAAAATTATCAAATCAATTTAATTTTTTTAATACAGATTATTAAATTGATATTGCCTAAAATTCAGGGATATCACATCTATAATACTTAACAATCAATGCAACCAAGTGCTCTGATACCAACTGAAATAACCCTCCTATTTCCACCCTAATTTCATAAGGATTTTTTTTTAAGAGATGATATATAGATATATCATTCATTACAAATATATTTCCCAGGGTCATTTTCTTTCTCCAATACAAAATATATCCAGGATCTTTCACAATATAAAAATATTGTTTTAAATCTAAATCATTCCTAACATACATATATGAAGATATCTATGTTATATTCTACTAGAATCAGAGCATGATAATATGTAAGTAGAAATCCTTTTAAATCTATTAAAATGTGATAATTCCCTTTTAAAAGATTAATTATTGTATCCTGATTTTTGACCATAGAATCCACTGGAAACATGTACTTTAGTCTGTTAGTCTAATTAAGAAATGATCAAGTAATAATCAGTGGAAAGCAAGCTTTTAATATGGAAGATTGTGTTAAAGTCTGTATAGTATCAAACTCAGGTTAAAAGAAAGTGGATCATAAGTGATCACAAGCAACATCTAGGCGTAATGGAAACGCGCCTAACTTATACATGAGAGGTCACGAGTTCGAGTGCTATGCTGGTCGGTTCAAACACAATTATATATATCTGCACATATATATTTAATTTTTGCCTATAATCTAACATACAAAACAATATTTCTTACTTTATTATTTTTATAACCCATTCCTACAACTGTTCTAGGAATTTATATTTATATTTTTGCCCAAATATCAACATGTACACAGATATACATGCACATGTCAATATCTTTGCTCATTTTCCAGAAAACTGGGTTCAAATGGTTCCTTGCTTCATTGATTTGAAGTGAACAATTTGCCTGACCTATGGTCTAACCATGTGGTTAATCTGACCATTCTTTTATTTGCATTTTACAAACCAGAATCTACCTGAACTTCAGAGTATATGGAGTGTTGCCAGGTTTTGTTTGTTCAAACCAGTTTACATTGCTTATCTGTCTTAATCTTTTAAAGATGATTGTGGTGAAACAATTGCTAAATGTACTAAGCTTTTGAAATGCATTTTTATTTTCAAAATACAATCTATCATGATCAACCAATACATCATTTATTTGAAGCTGGTTAACTCATGTATCCTGTATCTGCTACACACTAGTTCAAGCAATGGAGATACCATTCATTGCATTCTGTCTGAAGCTTTTAAAAACATTTTACTTTTCTCAATACGATTCAGAAATGAATTCAAACTTATTTACAAAGCATTTCAGTAAAAAGGAAACTAAAATCCTTATAAGTTTACTTCTAGCTAAATCCAGATTTTATTCTAAAACTCAGTGCTCTGTTATGTCTCAAGATTAACTAATACATAATATAAATTATGCAAAACAGTAGCTCACCTACATATGCATATTTCTTTTCCAAGCATCCATATCAATACTTAAGATCATTTCCTTGTTTCCCACTCAGATATTTCTTTTAGATTTTAAACCTTAGTGCATAACAATATATTTAACATGATACAACTAGTCCATCTAACCATAATAGAATTCATTACATGACTGGAAATCTTAGAAACATAAAAATTTTCCTGAATACATGCAGATATAATCAATTTAAGCTCTTGTTGAAACTAGCTAGCATGTTCATTCACTCCTCCATAATAGCCATAACTTCATTTTTACTTAGTGCCTGCGTTCCCTGAAAGAGCATAAGTGGCTGCCTCATTTTAAAATGAGACACCCCATATGCCATGAGCAAACAAGGGTCAGATCTAAGATCTGGTATGAGTAACATCAATACATTCATGATATTAAGCAATAGAGAATATAAGAGCACCAACTAGTTATTTAAGCAAATTCCTGCAATCAATTACTTTAACATAGTATAATTAAGTTGATTCAGGTATGATATATTCATTTATCATTCTTACACTTGTATACATAATCATGCAAACATAATTATCTATTTGCAACATTTGCATTCACTGGAACCATCATGGTTCCATACCAACCAATCCTAAGAAATATTCATATTCCTATTTCTTCATTTACAGGTTGCATAATTCAATTTAAATTCCTGCCTCATCTGCTATTAAGGAATCATAGGGACACATTGCAATGAACTAATTCACATCATTGCACAAAGATCTCAGGGCTTAAACAAACCATGTGCCAACTTGCATACTTCAAATATGACAAGCATTCCAGCAGCCTTCTTGGCCTTCCCTTCCCTAGTTTATTTACTAGTGTATTGTCTTAAATCCTATCATCAAATATGCTAAGTGAACATGTCACTGCAAACATGGAAACATCCATAATCTTTCCTAGCATAATTCTCCTCAGAAATAAGCAGACAGTTATTTCCTAAATGGGGTCAATATGTCTTGATCTCAGTAAGATATAAGAATATTTTCAACTGTAAAAGAGGCATGGCATGTTCTTATTATATTGATCTGCAAGCCTTTATGATTGATTCAGATTCAGGATCTGGTTCAATCATAATTTTAGCTTGTGAATTTCTTCTTTTTTCTTTTTTTTTTGATTTGATTAAGGGCTCAGCACTTAGAAAATTTCTATTGCACCCTTAACATTTTTCTTTTCAAGCCTCAGCACTTATACCAAGTATAATGCAGCTCCCAACATTTTTTTTTGTAAAGTTTCCATGCCATAGATCTATAATAGTTGAGAGTATTCTCTATATAATTTTAAGATTCTGGACTTTAACATTTTTGAGTAAAAATAAAACAGTATGATACACATCCAAAGACAAATGTCTCAACCAATCAAAGATCACCAAAATAATCCATATTAAATCATATCAGATTTTAAAATAAGACATCCAAAAAGCGTTGATGAAACCATATACATCAAAACCAAAAATATATATAAATGGCAATGAAAAGTGGCTGCCTCATCTCAGGTCTTAATGCCATGAACTCAGTCAGGTTACTCACCTAAATATTTCTTCTTATTAATCCAGAAAATCCTTGTATGAGTGTTTTCTCCTTCCTTCCAATATTTTTCTTCCTTTCTTATTTTTGTGCAGCTCGGGGTAAAGATAATTCTACTGGCTAAAACTGCCTATTTATATGCATTTTTCCACTAGGGTTTTGTTAAAACAGAATTCCATTTCTGTCCTGGCTAGCATCATGCATTTTTCATTCATAATACCCCGGCCATATTAACCAATTTAAAGGCTGCATTTTCTTTCTTTTACTTTTCAGAAAATGGCCACTCACCTAGTCATGTTAAAAGTGTGACTATCCTATTTTATATTTTAATTATTCCTGAGAATCCCCTTTGCTATTTTTGCCTACACAAGCATATTGACTTGTATCACATTTCATGTCATTTTAATGTTATAGTTTCACTTGCTTATATATATATATACTTTTCAGTACTTAAAAATGTATATTTGTATACATATCTTATCTAGACTTATTTAATTCCTTTTTAATTTCAGAAACATATGCACCTATATGTATACAGGTTTACAAATCCTTATAACATATATATATATATATATATATAATTTTCTTTTTTGGACTTTAAATAAAATCTGTTTACTGATTTAAAGTAAAACTTACTTTTCTTATTTTCTAAGATGATCCATATAATTCCAGAAATCAAATATCCATGTTGCAAAATCATGTTTGTATTGCTTTTTTAATTCTTGTTTTAAATCCAAAAAATCTGGAGTTCTTCCTTGTGCCATTTCAGTGTGCACGTGCACACATATACTTGCACACTATTTATTCCAAAAATTTCACCATATTTAAATCTAAATATCTCAAAAATTAAATCATTTTACAAAAATGATTTTTCACAAAATTTTGGGGTATTACATGTACATGTTTGGACACTTAAATGATCAAATTCAGGCCGAAATAGTACCCACAAAAATACTACCAAAAGAGATCAATGAATATGAAATGAGCTACAAATCTGAAACCACAAGGGTAGTCATACTCAAAATCAGGGGCCAGACATGCAACTCTCTACAATATGTACAAAGGGGGTACGTATCTACATGAAGTCAGATAACAATTGAACATCAAAATGCCACCTAAACTCACATACGAACAGGGTACAGGTTACAATGTCAACAAAGTATACAGGTGAAGCCAACTGACTCGAATGACTCAAGTGATACAAGGACAATGCTCAATGCACATTAATACTAAACTCAAACAATGCCAACATGATCAAGTTCAAAACAATGCCCCAATATCAGGTTAAAGTGAATCGAAAAAGAAACTGCAACATCAGGAAGTGCAGTCATGCCAATGACATTTAATATCATAATCAAAGTCAAGTGATATCAAGTGCAAGAGAAGTACACTATGCAGTGTTCAATACTGAAGCCACAAAATGTGCACAGCAACCAAATATCAAAGCAAACGAACAACTATAAGTACAGGGAACAACAGCAATGAATACTGTAACAAATGCAAGCTCAAATGGAACACAAGTCAGCGACAAGCTACAAACACTCAGTGCAGTGATACATGAAATCGCATGAACAAGTTCGAACAACCAGACAACATCACATTCACGAATGAAATGTTCAAGTGGAGACCAGAGAAGATGGCCAGAGTGCTAAAATCACATTTTAAAATAATCGATGTAGCAGGTTCAAAACGAGACAGTGCCAAATCAAATGGACCGGGGTCGCACGTATATCACGAGTTCGAAAACAATTACGAAGTTAACCAGAAACAAAGACGAACTCGAAGCTATCAGATAAATCTCAAGCAACAACATACATATATTGAAGGTCAAACACCATAAATCGACAACTCAACAATTGAAAACGAACGAGAAAGAATATCACAGAATTCAAGCACTAACCAACTAAAAGTAGGAATTAGATGTGAGTATAATACTCACCTTTATCTCGACCAATTGGAGCAGCCATGCTCAACAGAACGTGCCTTAGCTTCGAAAAGAGGATGGCGAGAATGAGTGCTATAATTTTGAAGCCCTAGCTTCAATTCCAGACTGAACGAAGACGTCAAGCCAGAACGACCAGCAAACGATCGAAGCCCCAATTCAAAGCGACAAAGAATCAAAGAGCCAAAGCCCTAATTTTTCAGATCGAACGAGACGAGATCGAAGCCGCCATTTTTATCTCCAGTAAAAAGGAATGGGCTAATTCGAGTATGCCCTAATTTGGAGACGAACCCGCCTTTATTTTGTTTATCTCGAAAAGGGCTTCGAACCAAAAAGAATGAAAGAGGGGATCGGGCTCGAGAATAATAAAAAGGGGATAACCTTTAAACAAACTTCGAACGAAATTTAACTGGATTTAAAAACTCCACTGTAATAAGCTAAGGAAAAGAAATCGTGCAAAGACGATAATTATTCAGTATGGAATACCGGGTTGTTACAGACTTCCCTCCTTAAAGAAATTGCGTCCTCTCAATCATAAGGAATAAATGGACAAAAGGTAACAACCGTAAGAGCGTGGCAATGTCGAATGCATAAGCAAGGCAAATATCAGCAGGGAAGTATTAGATATGAAATCAAAAGGTTCGACTGCTTTAAATCAAAAGAATCAACATCGTGGGGATCAAGGAATCAAAATCAGACGACTATCAAAAGCAAGAATCAATCGAGTTCTAGCAATTGAAAGAAAAGGGATCAGAGCAGAAATCACATACTGCACGAATTGAATGTGAGTAAATCAAATTACTCACCTGAATCGTCAGAGAAAAAGACGAAGCTCGAATCTCAAAATCGCAAATATTCAATCATCTAAAACGATAATCGAATTTTCACAAATATCTGATTATCAAAAACGATAATCAGAAATCACAAAGATTCGATTATCAAATCGAAAAATATTTAATTATCTCAAACGATAATCAAATTTCACAAATATCTGATTATCAAAAACGATAATCAGAAATCACAAAGATTCGATTATCAAATCGAAAAATATTTAATTATCTCAAACGATAATCAAATTTCACAAATATCTGATTATCAAAAACGATAATCAGAAATCACAAAGATTCGATTATCAAATCGAAAAATATTTAATTATCTCAAACGATAATCAAATTTCACAAATATCTGATTATCAAAAACGATAATCAGAAACACAAATATTCGATTAATCAAATCGAAAAATATTTAATTATCTCAAACGATAATCAAATTTCACAAATATCTGATTATCAAAAACGATAATTAGAAACACAAATATTCGATTAATCAAATCGAAAAATATTTAATTATCTCAAATGATAATCAAATTTCACAAATATCTGATTATCAAAAACGATAATCAGAAACACAAATATTCAATTAACGAGTCCGGAATTAACCGAAGTAGTAAAAGTATGGTTCCATACTCCTTACTTTTGCTAAATCGTTTAAATCTCTTTATCGTTTCCTTGAAAGTGCAGAATTGTGTGTTTTAAAAATAACATTTCACATTCTCAAACGGACAAGTCCGGAATTAAGCGAATCAGTAAAAGAAAGGGGTCATAGTCCTCGATTTTTCTGAAATGTTTAAATCGCTTCCTCGTTCTTTTGAAAATGTAAGCTGTAAAAAATTTGAAAACAATTTTAATTTATATTTTTGAAACAACTTTTAAAAATAAAGAATTTTGAAAACACGTGATTAAATTAGCAATATCAGTAGTGCGGGAGAACCGCTTGTAAATCCATTTCAAAATTGACGAGTACTGAAGTTAACACGTCAAAATCTCATCAAAATAACTGGCATCAAAATATAATGCCAAATGAATTTTCATTCATCAAAAATGTCACAAGAATCTTCTCAAAGATAGAAAGGGATATCATACCCTAAACTTGTATTCATAACAAGTCAATAACACATGAATTCACCAATACACAAAAATTGACAAAACTTGTCAATAGAAATCACGAAAATTGGTGAAGCACAAATTCTAGAAATCATCACAAGAAATCCAGAAATCATAAAAAGGGGGGAAAAAGCCTATCAGAAAACGGGAGTATGAAAACTCCAAAACACCGGTATCACAAGATGAGACGCTATCTCATGGTGGCTAACCATTAAAGTTTTACACAGGAATGGTCCGAAGACCGTGGGTCGCTATCCCACGCGTGTGAGTCGGAATCACACAGATTGAGGTCTAGGCTAACCTCGCAGAGAAAGAGACATCGCACATTTGCTAGTCTAAACCATAAAAGGAAAAGGGGAATGCCTATCACAAAATGGGAGCATGAAAACTCCAAAACACCGGTATCACAAGATGAGACGCTATCTCATGGAAGCCATCCATTAAAGTTTCACACAGGAATGGTCCGAAGACCGTGGGTCGCTATCCCACGCGTGTGAGTCGGAATCACACAGATTGAGGTCTAGGCTAACCTCGCAGAGAAAAAGACATGGGTGAGTGGAATCACACAAATTTAAGGTCTAGACTAACCAAAAAGCAAAAAGGTATGTGTGAATGGAATCACACAAGTGGTGTCTAGTCTAACCTTGCAAACAAAAAGATATGTGTGAGTCGGAATCACACTACTGCGGTCTAGACTAACCTTGCGGACAAAGAGATATGTGTGAGTCGGAATCACACTACTGCGGTCTAGTCTAACCTTGCGAACAAAGAGATATGTGTGAGTCGGAATCACACTACTGCGGTCTAGTCTAACCTTGCGAACAAAGAGATATGTGTGAGTCAGAATCACACTACTGCGGTCTAGACTAACCTTGCGGACGAAGAGATATGTGTGAGTCGGAATCACACTACTGCGGTCTAGTCTAACCTTGCGAACAAAGAAATATGTGTGAGTCGGAATCACACTACTGCGGTCTAGACTAACCTTAAAATGATCGTCATGATCAACGAGAAGTGTCGATTACACTAGAAAATTGTCACAAAAAGTTCAATCGAACAAGTCCAGGAGTTAACCGACGAAGTAAACGCAAGCGTTTCATACCACTTGTTTTACTAAGCCGTTTAATTCAATTTCTCATACGAGTGAAATAAAGGCTTGTATATACTAATAGATTGGAAAACGGTTTAGGAAAAAGAGCTTTATAGTAAAATAGTTTTGAAATCGTTTGGAGAAAAGGATTTTAATATTTACTACTAGTATAGAAAACCTTTATATTTTCAAAGTGACAAATCACAAAAATGATTGTAGAAACAATCAATCACAAGAATTCACATACGAAGATGTGAATGGAATCCAAAGAAATCGATATTGAATCCGTCAGAAAGTATGTTCACAAAAATCCCGAAGAAAATGTCATCAAAGTTGCTAATAAATGATAGCAACAAATCGGGGAAATGATCAAGAATCGATTAAATTAGGAAACCAAGTCAGTTCACTAAAATTTCACATTCGAAGACGTGAATAAAATCCAAAGAATTCGATTCCAAATTCATCAAAGTAGGAATACCCAAAAATTCTAGAAATAGAAGTTATCAAAATCGACAAAGGTGATAACAACTAATTAGAAAAGAAGAATCGATTATCAACTGGAAAAACAAAGCAAATCGAGCAGAAATGCATAAATGACTTCAACAAAAGTAAGAATCAAGTCAACGTCGAAGTCAACAATTAATAGCCGCAGTCGAGTACAAAATGAATCAATCATCATTATCAAAGAAACCAACGGCAAACAAAATCAGAGTATTGAGAATCAAGAAATTAGAAATTTCTCAAAAACAAAGTGACCGAAGTCGAAGGGAAATCCAGATGAGGAAAACACAAAATATCAAGTTCAAAATCGCTGAGATTCAAACTAGATGTGAATGAGAAATCAAAATCACTCAATTTGCAACTGGTCCAGCTATTTTTCATCACAGTGTAACAGGTACACAATGACACTCATAGCATAGAACAAAAGTGGAACAAAGTCCAAAAGTCAAAATGGCTTTAATTTGCCAAATTAAAACAAAATCAACATCGGCTAAATCAATTCAAAGCCGAAAACACATGAATAAGCGTTAGGAATTCATACCTAACAGTCAAAAATAATCATATGTAAAGATGAGAGATAAAACATCGACAAATAGTTGTAACACATGCTCCATCTAAGTTATGTTTTATAATTGTCCTAAACCCCAGGCTCTGATACCAAGCTGTGACGCCCCACCTCTATACCCACGCTAGCCAAGAACACTACGGTGTAGTGTTGTCAACTAGCACGGAGAATAAGGCTGTTGAGGAGCGACCATCTATGTAATTGCTTTGTGCGAGCACCGATATGTCAGATAATAAAACATTGCATTTCATTTTTAGAGGAAACCCGACATACCGATACAAACTCAAAGCTACTACACAGTGGCTATAATAGTTTAGGACAATAGATATAAAAATAACACGGAAAACATAAATGCGGAATACAGATGGAACGAAAAGTCTCATATATATAATAACTGATATCAGTTACAATACATTTGACACAATACAAATGATACAACTACAACTGTCGACTCAAGAAGTTATATATACAAGTACATTATCGACTAATATACATGAATACATTAACATCTTAAAACAGACACACTGACTACTACAACAAGACGAAGACCACTTCAAATGATATAAAAAGTCTTCATAGCTCTAGCAGCAACCCAAAGCTAAAAATCTACAACCTGTAAATACTCGATCTGACCCGAGTATTACATTCAAAAGAAAATAATACCCGGATCAGTCTAATTCAAACTCAGTTATTAGCGCATAGAAGCAATAATAATCAATCTCAATATAGATGACAGTCACAGAAATCTCGTATATCCAACTCTCGATACGAGAATTGGATAACGGCAGATATAACACTAAACAGTGTTAATCCACAAAACAGAAATCCAAAGCAGTTTAAGCAATTGAAATGTCAATTTAAAAATATCAATGCTAATTGGCTGCAGTACACGCTAACGTGTACTGCCTCGCCAATACAGCCTACGAATTACGCAACAGGTCGATGAATTAAGAATAAAAGAGATATCGATTACAATCTGTCAATTCGGTGTGGCTGCGGTGCACGCACGCGTGCACTGCCTCGCCACAACAGAATATAAAGTCACCACAAGGGACAAGGGTAAAACTGCTACGAAAATGCAGCAGGTCAGCAAGTGCTCAGGGATGAACAGATGCAAGTGAAAATGACACATGGATATGCAGTGTATACCCAAGTACAACTAAAATAGAAATGGGTCAAGCATATATAGATATGCAGTGACAAAGTGAACCAAGTCGCAATGTCACAGCAAGATCAAGTGACCGTGGCAATCACAGGACAGACAAGTCAAAGCAGTGAAACCATGGAGCAACAGCATGAATGCATAACAAATGCAAGAAGCTGGACAGAGCAACACGTACTCGAAGTGAACAGTGGAAGAGTAAGTGCACCCCGAAACAGTTCAGCTCAGATGAGCAAGTGCACATGAGAAGACTGCACATGGACAAGTATGCAACAGTGACTCAAATCATATGCAGTGAGATCAGAAGTGGACTGGTCGAAACAACACAGTGAGCTCAAGCTCAAAAACAACTAATACCAAGGTGACTAAAACCCAGTACTCAAGCAAGTGAATACAGAGAACTACAAAGGCTGCATACTAAATATGCAAAAACCAAAGTTGCAGTGAACAACAAAATGCAATTTGAAATAGGCAGTGGCAATCCCACCTTGAAGTAATATAAGTGCAGACTGGTTACATGAATGACCAGACCCCAAATGTTTTCGACGTAGTGTACATGTTTGGACACTTAAATGATCAAATTCAGGCTGAAACAGTACCCACAAAAATACTACCAAAAGAGATCAATGAATATGAAATGAGCTACAAATCTGAAACCACAAGGGTAGTCATACTCAAAATCAGGGGCCAGACATGCAACTCTCTACAATATGTACAAAGGGGGTACGTATCTACATGAAGTCAGATAACAATTGAACATCAAAATGCCACCTAAACTCACATACGAACAGGGTACAGGTTACAATGTCAACAAAGTATACAGGTGAAGCCAACTGACTCGAATGACTCAAGTGATACAAGGACAATGCTCAATGCACATTAATACTAAACTCAAACAATGCTAACATGATCAAGTTCAAAACAATGCCCCAATATCAGGTTAAAGTGAATCGAAAAAGAAACTGCAACATCAGGAAGTGCAGTCATGCCAATGACATTTAATATCATAATCAAAGTCAAGTGATATCAAGTGCAAGAGAAGTACACTATGCAGTGTTCAATACTGAAGCCACAAAATGTGCACAGCAACCAAATATCAAAGCAAACGAACAACTATAAGTACAGGGAACAACAGCAATGAATACTGTAACAAATGCAAGCTCAAATGGAACACAAGTCAGCGACAAGCTACAAACACTCAGTGCAGTGATACATGAAATCGCATGAACAAGTTCGAACAACCAGACAACATCACATTCACGAATGAAATGTTCAAGTGGAGACCAGAGAAGATGGCCAGAGTGCTAAAGTCACATTTTAAAATAATCGATGTAGCAGGTTCAAAACGAGACAGTGCCAAATCAAATGGACCGGGGTCGCACGTATATCACGAGTTCGAAAACAATTACGAAGTTAACCAGAAACAAAGACGAACTCGAAGCTATCAGATAAATCTCAAGCAACAACATACATATATTGAAGGTCAAACACCATAAATCGACAACTCAACAATTGAAAACGAACGAGAAAGAATATCACAGAATTCAGGCACTAACCAACTAAAAGTAGGAATTAGATGTGAGTATAATACTCACCTTTATCTCGACCAATTGGAGCAGCCATGCTCAACAGAACGTGCCTTAGCTTCGAAAAGAGGATGGCGAGAATGAGTGCTATAATTTTGAAGCCCTAGCTTCAATTCCAGACTGAACGAAGACGTCAAGCCAGAACGACCAGCAAACGATCGAAGCCCCAATTCAAAGCGACAAAGAATCAAAGAGCCAAAGCCCTAATTTTTCAGATCGAACGAGATGAGATCGAAGCCGCCATTTTTATCTCCAGTAAAAAGGAACGGGCTAATTCGAGTATGCCCTAATTTGGAGACGAACCCGCCTTTATTTTGTTTATCTCGAAAAGGGCTTCGAACCAAAAAGAATGAAAGAGGGGATCGGGCTCGAGAATAATAAAAAGGGGATAACCTTTAAACAAACTTCGAACGAAATTTAACTGGATTTAAAAACTCCACTGTAATAAGCTAAGGAAAAGAAATCGTGCAAAGACGATAATTATTCAGTATGGAATAACGGGTTGTTACACGATATATTCTCTTAATAATCCTTAGAGTTAGTCCCAAACAAGATGAGAACATTAAAATTGGCAGACACGTTAGTCAAATTAGTTGAAAATTGAAAAAGATTTATGATTTGTCCATATATGCTCATATCCAAATATCGGCTATGGTAAATTCAAATAATTGGTATGTAACGATCTGCTATTTCGAAACATTCAAATTGACAATCATCCACACATGTCGGACTTGAATCGCTTAAAACAACAGATTGTTAATTTATATTTGGCAAAACTTGGCATATATAGTAAATAAATCAACCGCGGAATCATAGACACAGAGTAATATAACAATAAGCAGCGGAATATATAAATAGTAGTTCATGAAGCTACTACAGAACATCAAAGTCTGAAACAAATACAATAGAAATCTCAAATACATAGAAGTCTCAATACAAAAGCAACTGACAAGTCTGAACATAAACCGCTAGAAATAACTGAAATAACTGCAAAGCTGAATAGATAGAGAGGGATCTCCAAGCAAAACTCCAAGCTCCAAAGGTGAGTCTCAAATGTTGTGGCACTCAGTCTGACCAGAGCATAAATCAAAACACAAAACACTAGAGTCAGGATTAGCATTCTTATGCAAGTAAATTAACTCAAGTGAAATGTCCAGGTGAAATGCAATATAACTTAACGAATGTTTGGGATTCCCATCCTTTAAGGATCCGTTAAACAATCTACATACATAGTACAATACGCTACATATATAATGTCTAAAGTAAAGTAAACTATTAAAATAGCGTTAAGACATTATCCATATCCCCTTTAACACATTTTTATATAAATGTTGTAGTCTATACAGTACTGTAAACTCCACCAAAACGGTGGGCTAGCAGGGAGCACTCCATAGGTATTACACAAACCAAACTCGTAGAGGGTACGATAAGGCAAGTGACAAAGCACACGAGGTAATGCCCAGGGTAGGATACTACCGTTTTTCGGATCCAGATTGGTGGTAACGCATAGCAGCTACCATCGCCCACCTCGAGACACAATCCCAAAATCAAAGGTGCAACCAATCAAATCACAAAGTAATAGAATGGTATCGAAGGAATGTGCCCAATCGGAGGTGCGACCTCACTTGGCCCGGCATGGCTCCTGTTTTAGTCACATCAAGCTGACTTGCAGGAGTCAGGGCTGCGTTAATACCTCATACAGAATCGTCACAAACCATCATACTTCGTTCTGGAATCTTCACCACGTACACAGTTGTTAAAGTGGTTTTCGGTATTGGCAAAGAGTATGACAATATCCGATCCCGGTCTCTTTAACAACAAAACGCTTTTTTCACACCGTGGTCATTTATATTACAAACAATTCATACTTCGTATCAAAATATCATATTCGTTCAAAATCATATCACTTTAGAAATCATATTCACTTTCGAATTCATATCATTTTCGAAATCAAATTCACTTCTAAAATCATAACCACAAAATAATTTAAATCATCATATCAAAATATTTTCATTTAAAACCATTAAATCTAAATCATAACAGTTCCAACTTAAATAGTTTTGAATATTGAAATACTTTTAAATTAAAAATAGTTTATATTTAAAAAAGGTTATAGATTAAAATAGTTTATATATTAAAACTAGTATATATATTAAAAGAGTGTATATCGAGAATAGTTTTAAATTAGAATTGTTTCTTCCAATTTCTCAAATTCAAATTCTCGTTAAACCATTTTTAAATTATATCAATTTCGAATCCAGGTTTGAACTTCAAATTTAAACCATTCCCAAATTATAATAACTCAATTTGATACGTTCCATTTATATTTTAAAATTCAACTTTAATTTTATTTAAATTTGAAAATATCTACTTAATCATTTTTAATAACCATTTAAATAAAATCTCAGATTACAAATTAAAATCAAAATTAAATATCTAACTTCAATTATATTTAATTTGAAATTATTCAGCTAATCACCTTTTTATAAATATTTAAATAAAATCTCAAATTACAAAGTTAAATCAAAATTTAATATTCAATTACAATTTTATTTAAATTTGAAATATTCATTAAATCACTTTTATCAAAATCAAGTTATTAGTTATAAAATCATATCTTTTAAAAATCTCAAAATCAATCAGCTTCAAATCAATACTTATCAAATTCAACTCCTAAATCAACTAATTTACAAGTCAACTCAATTTATCTTTCCAACCTTAATTTTATTAAAATTATTACAAAATCTATTTTTAAAATATTAATATAATTTTAAATAATACTTAACCATATTATATATAAAAATTTAATTAAAATTTATAAAATTTTATTATATTAGATTTTATTAAATTAAATCTTATTATTAAATTTATTTTATATTAGATCTTATTTTATATATTTAAAAATTATAAAATTATAAGTAAAATCTTAAAATTTATATTTTTCAAAACTTAACTTATAAATTTAAATTTTAAAAAATATAATTTAAAATCTAAATTTTACACACATATTAAAAATTAAAATATTTACATATTATATATTTTTTAAATCAATATTTTAAATCAATATTTATTAAAACACATATATTTCCTTTTCAAAATTCTAGAAATCATTTTTCAAAAATAGAACAACGGTGTCTGTATATAATTCTCTATCCTATGGTCAAGTGATACAGATATTTATCATTTCTATAACGACCCCAGATTTTTAATTTATTTAAATTAATAATTAAATAAATTTTTGGATAAAAATAGTAAAATAAATCGATAAAATGGAGCGAGTTTCCCCGGATTCAAATATATTCTATATAAATCATTTAAATTTAAGTATTGTATATATATATATATATATATATGAATGTATATGTATATGTAATTTAAGAGTAAAATTAATAATATATATATATATGACAATGAATGGGTTAATAATAATAATTGAATTTATAAATTCAACATAAGACAATAATATACATAAGTATGAAATAACTTGCAAAGCAAATAATAAAATAAGTAAAACAAAAATGTTTAATAAACAAAAACAAATACAAGAGAAGGTATCAGCCGAAGTCAACAAGTATGGCATATGAAAACATAGAGTACTTAGCAAATTTATGCAAAGATATCTTTGGTACAAAACAAGTAGACATATAAAGGATATAAAGTACTTATCATTAAATGCCGTGTATATCAGCCCCAAAGCAAAGAAAAAATCTATGTTCAATTTTTGTACAAAATGCACACTGTTGTACAAACAAGAATCATCACAATCTCATCTCAGTTAAACAATACATTATATCACCTGTAAGCTTCATCTTACATATCAACTTTTTATTTCATTTCGTTCCTTCCAAGCTATGTAAAACACTGGAGTAATATCATCTACAACTTGAATAAACTTCAATTTAAAAACATCAATACGAATTTATGAAAACCAGAGAATCAAGTGAAGATTTCAACTTTGCAAATTTTCAAGCTTGTCTCTCTCTGTCTCTTCTTAGATCAGGTGAGCAAACTTCATTTTTGAAACAATTCTCTTGATTCTAATATCTGTGATGATGAATGCCTAGGCAAATGATAAATGTATGTGTATATCAGCAAGTATAACTGTATTTATATGGGAGAATATGTCTGTGAATATCTGTATAAACAGATATATACATGTCTATGTTAGTCCACAGGCTTTAATTTGATTTAGAAATTCAAATTTCTTCCTCTAATCCTCTATAGACTTTGATGTCTAAACCAAACTTGATTGTTTTACCTCAAGCTTTAATTTAAAATTTTATTTAAGTTAAAACAACTAATTAATGTTCTGGAAAACCAAGATATTGAGTAAAACATAAATTTGCCAAAAATTCAAAGTTCTTAATCTACAAGTTCAGGTTTGTAACTTGAATTCGCATCCTATAATATGATTTTTAAAACAAAATTCAAGATTTTTAATTCACTAATTCATGGGAAATTGTGGGATGAACGAGATCGACATTTTCGTCAATCTCGGGTGATCGGTGTAACTAGAGGGGTCGAGCTCTCAACCGAAGCAAGCCTGTTGATGGTTGGTGTTGGGAAAAATGTTCAATGATTTTTCCATTGAAGGAGATGATGGGACGAATCGATTTTAGGGTTTAAGCTTCGATTTTGACCATCGGTTTTGTGTGAGCTCGTGCGTCGTGAAGGTGGCTTCAGGGGTGATCGGACTAGTTTAGGATGGAACATGGGTTGGTGGAGCAGTTCTAGGTGGACGGCCATGATCACTGGGGATCACCGATGGCGAGGCAATGTGTAGGATCAGGTTCAAATGCCTGGGGGGGACGAATAGCTCGTTTTCGAATTTGGGGTCGTGGTGGCGAACTGGGTGGTCAGGTCATCGGAGGAGGGAGTCTTCGACTTGGTGACGATGGCGTGGTTGATCGGAGTTGCTCCGATGGGTGGTACACGTGCACCTGTGCACATGGATGTCTGGTTGTTTGAGTGGGTGGGGAAGAAGAAGAAACTGGCACGGGGAGAAAAGGAAGATGGCTCGAGTAAAAGCATGTTTGCTTCGGGATGAAACTCGCGAACGCGAGTATGCGTTGCTATCTTAGTTTAAATATTTAAACTGGAAAGGAAAGGGAAAGAAAAAGAAGAAGTGATGGTGAAGGCCAGGGGAGAGTCTCGGGGAGAACGTGAATTACTCGAAGTGTTAATCGAGATTTTTAGGGGAAGGCTCGGGTAGTTTTGTTTCACGTTTTAAACTATAACCGTTGCACAGTTTTAAAATGTTGATTTCTTTTTAAATTGAAACCAAGTTAAATCTGAGTCTAAAGGAATATTTAAATTCCAGATTTTTGAAGAAAGAAAGTTTATAATTTAAATACTTCAAATAAGTTTAAATATTTTGAATTTAAGGGGATTTGATTTAAAACCCCTTCATAACTAAGATTTGCTTAAATTTGTAATTTAAGGGTTTTTTAAAAAAAGGTTAGTTTTATAAAGAGATTTAAAGTCCAATTGATATTCGTTTTAAGCTTGAAATTTAAAATGAATGTTCAAATGGAACTTAATAATGTTGAATTGAGCGAGTGTTTAAGATAATGCGATAAATTAATGTGGTTAATTAAAGATAAATAAATATGAGAAATTAAAGGGTAGTTAATTACTTAATTAAGGATTTATTACTTGACGTAATGAATTAAAGGATAATTAATTGATTTAAAAGTTAATTAATTAAAGTGATTAATTAATAAATGTAATTACCTAAGAGTAATTAATTAAAAGTTAATTTATTGATTAAGGGTTAATTAATGATTAATTTAAAGGATAATTATTAAATGTTTTGTAATTAATTGATTATTAATTCACCATGACTAGTAATTTATTCATAAGTAATTAATCTGGTATAAATTAATTGTAATCAGATATTGATTGATCTTACTTATGGGTGTTTGGATTCTAGTGAATGTTGAATTGTTTGATATCCCTGATATATGATGATTTGTGATATACCCTGATTTATGTTGTGATCTGTAGTTTACTTACCTGTGATATATATCTGTGATCTGTGAATGAACGATAAGCGTATAGTTTATATCGCTTATCAACTATATCTTGTATTTTGTTATGTGATGATTGATGTTGCACTATTGTGTGTAAAACCCCTAGACTACATTTTTACACACACAAATATGGATTTTACGTGGAAATCGGTTAAGTCACAAATAATTTAAATTTGATGTTTTTGAAATTGAAATTTTAATTTCAATTGATTTTGAAATTTGAAATTTGGGGTTTAAAGTGAAAAGCTTTTGAAATGGAATTTCAAAGATAAAAGTCATTTTGAATAACTTAATCGAGTTTTGAAAATTTAAATAATTTGATTTAAATTTGAATTCAAGTTTGAAATTAAATCTATGATTTGAAAACTAGGGATAAAAGATGATATAAATGTGTTTGTATGAATTAAACCATTTTAAAGTATTAATTTGGGAATTTGAATTTAAACCAAGGATTTTAACTCGTATGAATGAATCAGATTTCCAAATTGAAAACTGTTGTTTTCAAATGATAAAAGCTTTTAGATAAGAAAAGAAATTCCAGTTTAAATTAAAGGAATTTCAAGTGAATTGAAAAATGGATTTTCCAAGTTATGAATGAATTCTTTTTGAAAGCTATGAATTAAATCTGCCTATTTTTAACAGATTTAAATTGATGTTTTGTTTAACCCATTCGAAATGAAATTGTTTTGAAAACTATAAGTTAAATCTTTGATTTAAAGATTTAACGAGTTAATTAAATTGAAAGGGAAATTGATTTGGAAAATCTATGAATGAATCTTTGTGAAATTAAGTGAACTTTGTGAATTGAATCTTTTTGTTTAAAAAGATTAAAATGGTAATTTGATAAACCATTTGTAAAGAAAGTTTGGGTTTAAGTTGTGACTTAATTGAAATCCCAGTATCCATATGTTTTCAAATAATTGCGCTCACTATTCGGGTTAGCCGGGAAAGGACCTTTGGGTTGTATAACTCATTCCGAATAGTGATACGTCGTATATGGATAGCATTTGAAGACCGGTGTTGAAGACCGGATATTTTTCGAAAATGAAAGGACAACATGTCGAATGTCTCTGCACTGAGTCGCGCCGGTATAGAGATTTATATCACTCTTTTGTGACGGGAAGTCCGGACGTGATTGAAAGTTATCCGGAATTGCAAGGGCTTCGTGAGAAGTGCCTTCGGTTCTGTTCGAACCCGGAACAGACTTGTATGGATACATGTCTGACATTACACTTTGAGATATAAAGCCGATTTCTTTCAAATACATTTCTGTTGGTGGCGGAGAATTTATTCTCTTAGCTTAACACCCTTCTCTGAGACGTACGAGCTCAGAGGTTATGTAGTTGAAATTTATCAGTGATATATCCCAATTTGGTAATGTGGCATGCTGAGTGTTGCTGTGTGATGATCAGTGTTTGATCATTTGTGATATGATCATTTGTTTGATCTTATATCTTTGTGATCATAGGTTGATCATTTGTTTGACCCGAAGCATGGCTTTGTGAACAAAGCGTAGCTTTGTGGACGAGACTTCGTCGAGCCTCACACCCCGGAAATGGTCAAAACAGGAAGGATGCGGCAAGGTTCTAGGGAGTAGCGCCCCTTAGTGTATGTCATTCCTTCTGGATAAAGGTGGTATCATGGTATGGAGCCCAGATACTTAACCTATGTGGTTGCTGCATTATTATTATGTGGTTTGTTGGAAATCGAGGATCCTCGGGAAGATCGGTGACGATCGGGGGATGGCATACGCGTGTCAATAGTTACCTATTTTTGCAGAGGTAACCCGGCCTTGTGTTGGCAGAGATCTAACAGTAATGTTAGGTTATTTCTTGGGTCGTCTATTCCAGGGACGTACCCATCGTGGAAAAGGAAGTTCCTTAGCCTGATCATTTGTTGGAAATCCAAACAAAACAATACGAGCCTTGTACGGTTTTAGTTGTAGAACCTGCCATTTAATATGGTAGCTATAGCAAGCATACTATAATGGTACATATGCTGGCTAAGATTGATATTCTACTTTCGAAATTACTTTCTGCACTATGCACTAGTAATAATATCAAAAATGATTTGATTTTGCATAGTAAGCATCTTTGACTATCATAAGAAGAAATCTCCTCCAATTCTTCCTTTGCATTGTGTGTGTGGCGGGAGGTCTTATGGTAGTTTCATTTTCCAAAAGCATTGTGGATTTCAATGTTTAAAACCTTTTGTGTTTGTTTAAAGATAAACTGTTTTTGTTGCTCACACCAGTCCCATGACTGATCCGGAGTTTATTGTTCCCTTCCTAAACTCTGGGTGCCCACCATTTTCCACACGGGCAGTCTAGAGTTGGGTTTTTCAGATATTCAGATTAGTAGATTTTCTGGAGCTAGTTCAGTCTTTGGATATGGACTGCACTTGCTTATTCTTGGTGTATCGTTATTGGGAGTTCGAGCTACTGCTGGAGTTCTCTCTTGAAGACTATCTTAGAGTTATTTGTTCCGCTACTGATATTAGTTATCGTTTTATTTCCGCTGCTATTTGTTGTATCATATCTCTGATGTATATTGATATTCATTGTATCACTCTGTTGTATCAGATATTGTATCTGATATTGTATATCAATGTATTATTCATTTATTCCGCTGTGTTATTTACTTAACTGTGTTATAAACTCCCGAGAACCAGATTCGGCATTTGAATCTATGGCATTTTGAGTACAAGTGAAGTACGGGTGCCGATTTTCGAAGGTCGACTTTTGGGTATTGACAAGTGGTATCAGAGCTAAGGTTGAACTTTAGCTCAGGAATATAACACGTTAAGTAACTCATTAGAGATAGAGTGAAGTAAACTCTAGAATGAGTAATCCTTAAGATATCTGTCCGTACGCCTCAGTAAATTCTCTTACTATCCACTGATAGTAAGTATGAGTGCAAGAAGAAGACGAGATAGGGGACAGGGAAATACGACTATAAATGGTCAATACCCTACAACAGTGGAAACAATCTTTCTCTATCAATTTTCTTTGATTTGTTTCCAAATTCTTTTGATTGCTTCGTATCAGCTCAAGAAGAAGTTTCGGTGTGATGATGGCTCTACGAACCGTTGTAGGAGATTCTTATTTCGTACCTTCATCGACTTCTTATCAGCCTTTTGGATTTAAACCTTAATGAATTTGAAATTGGAATTTTAAATTGAATTAAATTGACTAATAAAATATGAGGGTAAATTGAATTGAATCAATTAAACGATATCGTTTAAAACCGAATTTGAAATTCTATTGTAATTTCTTTTGAATATCGAAGTCCGAAGAGGGACAAAATTGGTATGTATTCTGAGATATTCCGACTTGAATTTGGAATCCATATCTTGTGTTTGAGGAATTATAGGAGATCACCTCTGTCTATCTCTGTGTTATTTTCGTGCCTGCGAATTTCGAGGACGAAATTCTTTTAAGGGGGGAAGTTTGTAACGACCCCAGATTTTTAATTTATTTAAATTAATAATTAAATAAATTTTTGGATAAAAATAGTAAAATAAATCGATAAAATGGAGCGAGTTTCCCCAGATTCAAATATATTCTATATAAATCATTTAAATTTAAGTATTGTATATATATATATATATGAATGTATATGTATATGTAATTTAAGAGTAAAATTAATAATATATATATATATATATGACAATGAATGGGTTAATAATAATAATTGAATTTATAAATTCAACATAAGACAATAATATACATAAGTATGAAATAACTTGCAAAGCAAATAATAAAATAAGTAAAACAAAAATGTTTAATAAACAAAAACAAATACAAGAGAAGGTATCAGCCGAAGTCAACAAGTATGGCATATGAAAACATAGAGTACTTAGCAAATTTATGCAAAGATATCTTTGGTACAAAACAAGTAGACATATAAAGGATATAAAGTACTTATCATTAAATGCCGTGTATATCAGCCCCAAAGCAAAGAAAAAATCTCTGTTCAATTTTTGTACAAAATGCACACTGTTGTACAAACAAGAATCATCACAATCTCATCTCAGTTAAACAATACATTATATCACCTGTAAGCTTCATCTTACATATCAACTTTTTATTTCATTTCGTTCCTTCCAAGCTATGTAAAACACTGGAGTAATATCATCTACAACTTGAATAAACTTCAATTTAAAAACATCAATACGAATTTATGAAAACCAGAGAATCAAGTGAAGATTTCAACTTTGCAAATTTTCAAGCTTGTCTCTCTCTGTCTCTTCTTAGATCAGGTGAGCAAACTTCATTTTTGAAACCATTCTCTTGATTCTAATATCTGTGATGATGAATGCCTAGGCAAATGATAAATGTATGTGTATATCAGCAAGTATAACTGTATTTATATGGGAGAATATGTCTGTGAATATCTGTATAAACAGATATATACATGTCTATGTTAGTCCACAGGCTTTAATTTGATTTAGAAATTCAAATTTCTTCCTCTAATCCTCTATAGACTTTGATGTCTAAACCAAACTTGATTGTTTTACCTCAAGCTTTAATTTAAAATTTTATTTAAGTTAAAACAACTAATTAATGTTCTGTAAAACCAAGATATTGAGTAAAACATAAATTTGCCAAAAATTCAAAGTTCTTAATCTACAAGTTCAGGTTTGTAACTTGAATTCGCATCCTATAATATGATTTTTAAAACAAAATTCAAGATTTTTAATTCACTA
The DNA here is from genome assembly GCA_030737815.1 of Allium fistulosum. Taxonomy (NCBI): domain Eukaryota; kingdom Viridiplantae; phylum Streptophyta; class Magnoliopsida; order Asparagales; family Amaryllidaceae; genus Allium; species Allium fistulosum. Next base: position 1,436,086,108 of record CM060903.1, read on the forward strand.
ATTCATGGGAAATTGTGGGATGAACGAGATCGACATTTTCGTCAATCTCGGGTGATCGGTGTAACTAGAGGGGTCGAGCTCTCAACCGAAGCAAGCCTGTTGATGGTTGGTGTTGGGAAAAATGTTCAATGATTTTTCCATTGAAGGAGATGATGGGACGAATCGATTTTAGGGTTTAAGCTTCGATTTTGACCATCGGTTTTGTGTGAGCTCGTGCGTCGTGAAGGTGGCTTCAGGGGTGATCGGACTAGTTTAGGATGGAACATGGGTTGGTGGAGCAGTTCTAGGTGGACGGCCATGATCACTGGTGATCGGGATCACCGATGGCGAGGCAATGTGTAGGATCAGGTTCAAATGCATGGGGGGGACGAACAGCTCGTTTTCGAATTTGGGGTCGTGGTGGCGAACTGGGTGGTCAGTTCATCGGAGGAGGGAGTCTTCGACTTGGTGACGATGGCGTGGTTGATCGGAGTTGCTCCGATGGGTGGTACACGTGCACCTGTGCACATGGATGTCTGGTTGTTTGAGTGGGTAGGGAAGAAGAAGAAACTGGCACGGGGAGAAAAGGAAGATGGCTCGAGTAAAAGCACGTTTGCTTCGGGATGAAACTCGCGAACGCGAGTATGCGTTGCTATCTTAGTTTAAATATTTAAACTGGAAAGGAAAGGGAAAGAAAAAGAAGAAGTGATGGTGAAGGCCAGGGGAGAGTCTCGGGGAGAACGTGAATTACTCGAAGTGTTAATCGAGATTTTTAGGGGAAGGCTCGGGTAGTTTTGTTTCACGTTTTAAACTGTAACCGTTGCACAGTTTTAAAATGTTGATTTCTTTTTAAATTGAAACCAAGTTAAATCTGAGTCTAAAGGAATATTTAAATTCCAGATTTTTGAAGAAAGAAAGTTTATAATTTAAATACTTCAAATAAGTTTAAATATTTTGAATTTAAGGGGATTTGATTTAAAACCCCTTCATAACTAAGATTTGCTTAAATTTGTAATTTAAGGGTTTTTTAAAAAAAAGGTTAGTTTTATAAAGAGATTTAAAGTCCAATTGATATTCGTTTTAAGCTTGAAATTTAAAATGAATGTTCAAATGGAACTTAATAATGTTGAATTGAGCGAGTGTTTAAGATAATGCGATAAATTAATGTGGTTAATTAAAGATAAATAAATATGAGAAATTAAAGGGTAGTTAATTACTTAATTAAGGATTTATTACTTGACGTAATGAATTAAAGGATAATTAATTGATTTAAAAGTTAATTAATTAAAGTGATTAATTAATAAATGTAATTACCTAAGAGTAATTAATTAAAAGTTAATTTATTGATTAAGGGTTAATTAATGATTAATTTAAAGGATAATTATTAAATGTTTTGTAATTAATTGATTATTAATTCACCATGACTAGTAATTTATTCATAAGTAATTAATCTGGTATAAATTAATTGTAATCAGATATTGATTGATCTTACTTATGGGTGTTTGGATTCTAGTGAATGTTGAATTGTTTGATATCCCTGATATATGATGATTTGTGATATACCCTGATTTATGTTGTGATCTGTAGTTTACTTACCTGTGATATATATCTGTGATCTGTGAATGAACGATAAGCGTAAAGTTTATATCGCTTATCAACTATATCCTGTATTTTGTTATGTGATGATTGATGTTGCACTATTGTGTGTAAAATCCCTAGACTACACTTTTACACACACAAATATGGATTTTACGTGGAAATCGGTTAAGTCACAAATAATTTAAATTTGATGTTTTTGAAATTGAAATTTTAATTTCAATTGATTTTGAAATTTGAAATTTGGGGTTTAAAGTGAAAAGCTTTTGAAATGGAATTTCAAAGATAAAAGTCATTTTGAATAACTTAATCGAGTTTTGAAAATTTAAATAATTTGATTTAAATTTGAATTCAAGTTTGAAATTAAATCTATGATTTGAAAACTAGGGATAAAAGATGATATAAATGTGTTTGTATGAATTAAACCATTTTAAAGTATTAATTTGGGAATTTGAATTTAAACCAAGGATTTTAACTCGTATGAATGAATCAGATTTCCAAATTGAAAACTGTTGTTTTCAAATGATAAAAGCTTTTAGATAAGAAAAGAAATTCCAGTTTAAATTAAAGGAATTTCAAGTGAATTGAAAAATGGATTTTCCAAGTTATGAATGAATTCTTTTTGAAAGCTATGAATTAAATCTGTCTATTTTTAACAGATTTAAATTGATGTTTTGTTTAACCCATTCGAAATGAAATTGTTTTGAAAACTATAAGTTAAATCTTTGATTTAAAGATTTAACGAGTTAATTAAATTGAAAGGGAAATTGATTTGGAAAATCTATGAATGAATCTTTGTGAAATTAAGTGAACTTTGTGAATTGAATCTTTTTGTTTAAAAAGATTAAAATGGTAATTTGATAAACCATTTGTAAAGAAAGTTTGGGTTTAAGTTGTGACTTAATTGAAATCCCAGTATCCATATGTTTTCAAATAATTGTGCTCACTATTCGGGTTAGCCGGGAAAGGACCTTTGGGTCGTATAACTCATTCCGAATAGTGATACGTCGTATATGGATAGCATTTGAAGACCGGTGTTGAAGACCGGATATTTTTCGAAAATGAAAGGACAACCTGTCGAATGTCTCTGCACTGAGTCGCGCCGGTATAGAGATTTATATCACTCTTTTGTGACGGGAAGTCCGGACGTGATTGAAAGTTATCCGGAATTGCAAGGGCTTCGTGAGAAGTGCCTTCGGTTCTGTTCGAACCCGGAACAGACTTGTATGGATACATGTCTGACATTACACTTTGAGATATAAAGCCGATTTCTTTCAAATACATTTCTGTTGGTGGCGGAGAATTTATTCTCTTAGCTTAACACCCTTCTCTGAGACGTACGAGCTCAGAGGTTATGTAGTTGAAATTTATCAGTGATATATCCCAATTTGGTAATGTGGCATGCTGAGTGTTGCTGTGTGATGATCAGTGTTTGATCATTTGTGATATGATCATTTATTTGATCTTATATCTTTGTGGTCATAGGTTGATCATTTGTTTGACCCGAAGCATGGCTTTGTGAACAAAGCGTAGCTTTGTGGACGAGACTTCGTCGAGCCTCACACCCCGGAAATGGTCAAAACAAGAAGGATGCGGCAAGGTTCTAGGGAGTAGCGCCCCTTAGTGTATGTCATTCCTTCTGGATAAAGGTGGTATCATGGTATGGAGCCCAGATACTTAACCTATGTGGTTGCTGCATTATTATTATGTGGTTTGTTGGAAATCGAGGATCCTCGGAAAGATCGGTGACGATCGGGGGATGGCATACGCGTGTCAGTAGTTACCTATTTTTGCAGAGGTAACCCGGCCTTGTGTTGGCAGAGATCTAACCGTAATGTTAGGTTATTTCTCGGGTCGTCTATTCCAGGGACGTACCCATCGTGGAAAAGGAAGTTCCTTAGCCTGATCATTTGTTGGAAATCCAAACAAAACAATACGAGCCTTGTACGGTTTTAGTTGTAGAACCTGCCATTTAATATGGTAGCTATAGCAAGCATACTATAATGGTACCTATGCTGGCTAAGATTGATATTCTACTTTCGAAATTACTTTCTGCACTATGCACTAGTAATAATATCAAAAATGATTTGATTTTGCGTAGTAAGCATCTTTGACTATCATAAGAAGAAATCTCCTCCAATTCTGCCTTTGCATTGTGTGTGTGGCGGGAGGTCTTATGGTAGTTTCATTTTCCAAAAGCATTGCGGATTTCAATGTTTAAAACCTTTTGTGTTTGTTTAAAGATAAACTGTTTTTGTTGCTCACACCAGTCCCATGACTGATCCGGAGTTTATTGTTCCCTTCCTAAACTCTGGGTGCCCACCATTTTCCACACGGGCAGTCTAGAGTTGGGTTTTTCAGATATTCAGATTAGTAGATTTTCTGGAGCTAGTTCAGTCTTTGGATATGGACTGCACTTGCTTATTCTTGGTGTATCGTTATTGGGAGTTCGAGCTACTACTGGAGTTCTCTCTTGAAGACTATCTTAGAGTTATTTGTTCCGCTGCTGATATTAGTTATCGTTTTCTTTCCGCTGCTATTTGTTGTATCATATCTCTGATGTATATTGATATTCATTGTATCACTCTGTTGTATCAGATATTGTATCTGATATTGTATATCAATGTATTATTCATTTATTCCGTTGTGTTATTTACTTAACTGTGTTATAAACTCCCGAGAACCAGATTCGGCATTTGAATCTACGGCATTTTGAGTACAAGTGAAGTACGGGTGCCGATTTTCGAAGGTCGACTTTTGGGTATTGACAATTTCAATCCACAATAATTTAAATTTATGGGTATATATCATTTTAACCCGCAGTCCCAAAATTTCGAAATTAATAAAATCGCTTGGGTTTATCATTTCAACCCATAACGATTTTCCTCTAATCTATAAGATCGTTCTGGTGTGTATCATTTCAACCCATAGGGAATTCCTAAACTAACAGGGAACTGCATAGTGAGAACAATAGAATAATAATATAAAATAACATCAATTGACAAGCATATATCATAATTAAAAATTTAAATATAAAATATATACAACATGTGATGGTGTCATATGTCAATTAACAGAGGTTAAAAAATGCAGATAATAACATATCATATTTAATAATTAAATTTCTAACCTATTCAAAGTTTAACAACATATTTCAATCGTCATTTCATGTGAATTATACTAAATATAAAAATGTTAATCGTGAGTGATTTCTCACCTTTCGAGGCTAGAGAAATTAGACACACAACAAGCTACGAATCCAAGCACAAATTCCAAAGCACAGCACGATGAACACGAATTCGGCGAACAAAGCAAAGTTGATAGCTTGGAATCGATGAAAAAACAAATCAAAACAAACTTGATATAAAATGGAAACAAAATATATATATGTGAAATATATGTATACCTTTTTTTTATAACAAAGAGGAGGCTGCATGAGTTTGGAGGAGATATGCATAAGGTTTTCAAAAGGTAGAATATATATATATACACACTTGATATATATAAGAAAATTATAACAAGGAAGAAGAGGCTTGACTGTGCTAGCTGGATGCTCGGAATGGGAAGGTGGTTATGAGGTGTTGGAGTGGTGAGGCTAAGGCGAAGGCTACCGGGTTTGCTGTAGTGGACGAGGTGCAGGCTACAGCTACAGGAGAGGGCGACCATAAATCCTCAAACCAATATATACAAACTTGTTGTTTATATTATTTTTTGTATATAAAAGAGGAGCTTCAGCAGTGGCGGAGGTTGGCTGCAGCTATGGTGTTCGGCAGAGGCTATTGGGTTGAAATGGTCGGAGGTACTTGGGTTGGCTGGTGGCGATCTACTGGCAGTTGGAGGAAGGACAGGAGCTTGGTCGACTTTTAATGCAAACAAGCTTTGTACATATTTTTTCTTTTTAAAAGGTAGGCACCGTACAAGAAGGTCAGGTCGGCAGGTCAGGGAAGGAGGGTTTGGCTTCGATGATGGAAACAAGGTTGGGTGGGAAAAATGGAGCGCTGCAGTGATGGGAAGGTCGGTAAGGCTGTGCGGCACTTCAGGTGCGTGGATTAGGGAGCTCGGGTCTGCTATGGCCTGTTGGAGAGGACGAGGCAAAGGCTGACAAGGCTGGGGTGATGGGAAGATCACGGTGGGTCAGGTGGAAGGAGATCTTGGGTGGGAATGAAGGTGGAAAGTGATGGAGGGCGGTTGTTGCGTTTGGGAAGATGGTGGATGAAGAAAGAAGGTAAGGGAAAAGGTTACATACGAACCAGTTTTCACAACTTATATATTATTTTTTATTATTCAAGCATAGAATAGAAGAAAAGAGAAAGGGATGGGCAAGAAACAAATCAGCAAATATAATTAAACAAAGGGAATAGTGAAGGTCGGATAATAAATTTCTAGGAATATAAAACAAGTGGTCATTCATTTTCAACCATTTGACAAATGAATGGGCATAGAATATTTTAGAAACTCAAATTGGATACCGATACGGCTAATCGCTACGCAGACTTCGCCACGTACCGGACGTCGAAATTGACAAATGAATATACTGCGGAGATCAGCACGACGTGACGAAAAGAATGGTACACGGATATAAGCGATACGATCTTCCTATCAAGAGTCGATATTCGCTACCAAACCGCTGTTAAACCGCTGAAAATAATATAAACGGGGCTAGCGAAATCCAAATTTGGCGAAATGAAATATGACGTTTCTCTCAGATAATGATTTACATTTTTATTATATAAAAATATTTATATTTCAAAAATATTTTATTTTCATCAATTTAACTGATTTTAAATTAAATTTGAAAATCGCACAACAGAACTAACTTTCGTATTTTCCAATGAAAATTTGCCATTCGCTATGCTTCAATGGACGCATACCAAATATCAAATTTTCAATGCTGAATTTTATTGTTAAATTTTATGAATATTTTAGTTAATTACGCTATTTAAAACGTTAAAATTCCCGGGTCGTTACACTCTCCCCATTCAAAACTTTTCATCCTCGAAAAGGAACGAGATAGGAAATAGAAGCAACAGAAAGGAAAGATAGATTTGAAATACAGAATACCAGATACAACAATTAATTCAAAACCATATAAATTTCATTAGTTTTTAAATTGATTTATATTCAACTAATTTGGTTTCAATCCATTTATTTAATCAATAAATATTCGTTGTATTCACATTTGGTTGATTTCAATTCAATGTATTTTCATTCAATAGATTTGCATTCAATTTATTAACATTTATTATAAAAATTTCTCTTTCAAAACCAATTTATTTTATTTAACTTATTTATTTACCATTTATCTTCAGTTAAGTTGATTCCACTTAAAAATTTCAATTTCAACTATTCTTTGTAATTTACCTTTGTATCGCAAACAGTTTTCAAAACATAAATTTATTTATTACCTATTTATTTTCTTAAGTTCATATTCAATTACTTAAATAGTATTTTCTTTTTATTACTCAATTATTCCACTTAACATATCTTACAATATAGATTAAGTGTATAACATTTATTATACCAATTCAATTTTTTTCATTTATAAATTCCCTTAATAAAATTTCATTTTTGGACATCTTATTACTTACATTTTATAACTTAAGTTTCCTTTTGTATAACCTTCAATTACATATTCACATTAGATTTAACTTTTTGAATATTTCAAGTAAGTTATATATGTTTTAGAATGCAATTGAGTATTATACAAATAAATTTTATCCTAGTTCAGCTGTTTGAAGTTGTTTCAATTTCATTTCTCATCTTAGGCACTCCAATTATTCAGAATATTTTCTTCATTTCAATAATTGAAAACCATCACTTAACATAAAACTTAAGAGTTAAATTTCTGATTTCATTTCAAATAATTTTGAAATAAATATATACATATATATATATATATATTATACATCTAATCATACTCAAGAAATTCAAATCAAGTCCATTTTCCAAAACAAAAGGCTACTAAGTGGTCTCTCAACTTTGAGACTCGAAGATGAATGTCGATAATGTTGCAGTCATCACCGAAATTATTTTCTAACGACAAAAGAGGAGAGTACTGACTTACTTCTTTTAAAATTCTTTGGAAACAATTTCCATTCGAAAATACTTTTGAATACTATATATTTTTTTCAAAACTTTGAAAACCAATTTTTAAAAGCACCTGAAATTTAATTCTTAAATCCTTAATTTAAATTCATTTTATTTCAAATCAAATTTATAAACCATGTTCATAACAGTTCAACTCCTTATAATATACAACAATAGTTAATGGTTTAGGAATGTTAACAAAACAATAAATGATAATCTAGTACTATCATTTCTAACAACCAATTCATTTAACTGTCTCAGAAATTATACTTTTATATATAAAATATAATCATAATAAAATTATTTGATTTACCAATTTCAAAAACAATATTGTGTCAGTTTGCTCTGTTCAAGTGTTTTGAAATTCCTATCGATAGCGTTGGCCAGACGAATCGATTGAAACCCAAAATTCAAACTTAATTACTCAAACAACACAATATAAAACATTTTTATATCGATTACAAATACACTCCCTCACATGATGATTCAAGAATGGATTTAAAACAAGGATAGAGATTCAAATTTAGAGGGACTCTAATCCAAGAGAATTCTAACTATGAAGACAGGCTCGAAAGGAAGATAAGATAATTAAATTACAAAAGAGTAAAGATGGATAACTTATATTAATTGCGGCGACTTTGTAACGACCCGTAAATTTTAAATAATTTTTTTTGTTTGTTGTTTTAATAATATATTTAGTTGATTTTTTGTGAAATTTTAAATAATAAAATTTTGAAATAAAAATTTGATATTTGAATTACGTCTAATTAAACATAGCAACTGGTAAATTTTCATCAAATAATATGGAAGTTTATTTCTTTGTGTAATTCTATTTAAATTTAAATCAGTTAATATTTGATGACAATAAAATGTTTTCCAAACCTGAATATTTTTCTATAGAAAATGTGTAAATCATTTTCTGAGTGAGACGTCATAATTCGTTTCTCTAAATTTGGACTTCTATTGCTCCGTTTATCTTATTTCTAACAAATTTGCAGCATTTCGGTACCGATATCGACTTTTGATTGGATAATCATACCACTGATATCGGTATACCGTTTTGATCGTGTCATCGAGCTAATCTCTGCAGCATATTCATTTACGTGTTTTGGAATCCGGGAGACAGTGAAATCTACGGAAGCGATTTCCGTATTGGTTCCGCAATTTTGGCTTTTGATTTTTTCCTTGATCATTCACTTTCCACCGGTTAAATAAGTGGTTACTTAACTTTTAATCTTCCAAGAAACAGCTATGACTCTTCAATATAATCTGTTCATTGACTCATTTATGATTTCACATTTTTGCACTGTTCATTTGCTTAAATTAAAAAAAACAACAAACAGAACTTGTTTTCATCTACCTACTGCTCTTCATCTTCACTTCTACCCTCTCTTCCTCCACCCGAGACTGTCCCTCTCCGCTCCTCTTCCTACTGCCACCCCATCGCTCACCACTACTTGCTTGTCACCCAAGACCATCTACCAACCCGAGCAACAGCTCGCTTCCAGCGCCGGCGCACCTGTCACCTTCCCAGTCTCCACCTATTCAACACTTCGCCATTTTCCATTTATGTATGTAATTATAGGTATGTATTTTATTTTAAAAGAAAGTTTATACAAGGGGTTTTATTTTTAAATTATTAATGGTGTCTTTGATTTCGAAATATACAAGTATAGATTTTAAATGTTAATATGTGTTTGTGGTTTTGAAATGTATACAAATCTTAAAGGTAAGTATATAATGGTTGTATACATATTATTTTATTTATTAGTTCTGCTTTGGTTTGTAGAGTAGGATCTGTTTGAGTTATAAAAATATATATTTTCATTTGGATATTTGTTTAAAGTATATATATATTTATATATGTTGAAGCTTTGCTCCGACTTGACATATTTCATATAATACTAGTATTAAGTATTGATTTCTCAATTGCATATGTAGATATTTATATGTATAAAGCTTTACAAACTATATTATTTATAAACTATGTACAATCTGTTGTATATAGATACATTAGTTTCTATATATTCAACCCGTTACATTTACAAGGTTAATAGGTATATATGCTTGATTTTAAACAACTATAGTTTATGAGAGTTGTATTGTATGTTGACATATATTAAGTTCATATAAACTTGGTTTGTGGATCTCTTTTATAGATAGTATATACATTATTATAAACTAAGTTTATATCAAGCTTCTTATGACAAATATTGTTTTATATACTAAGTTATATATCACCAGTTTATGTATATATGTTTTGAAACTTCGGAAAATATATAGGTTGTATATATTGTAGCTACAGTCTGCATACATATGTTATTGTATATATATATAATATATCAGAGTTGCAGTTTGGATAATAGATTTATTTTACATGTTGGATCATACAACGAATGCATATATATTATATAACTTACTGGTTATATATATGGTATATATATTAGTTATATTAGTTTTGTATATCTATTTTTATCTGGTGCAAGTTATATCTGTTGTTATATGAATAAGTTTATATCGGTCCCGTTTATATATATATATATAATGTTTGTAAAAGTTTTTTTTCGTATAAGGTAGTTTGTTAGTATATAAATTGCTTTTGTTAGCTGTATATAAAGTCATTGTAGTATAGTGTTTATAATATATGAAAATATATATTTTTAATAATATATAATACAAGTTGTAAATAATCTGGTTGTAGTATATGTAGGTTTATGGAACTATATATATACATTTGATTGTTTAAAGTTATACATACATATATATATATATATATATATTTAAGTTGATATTGACTTTATGATATATATATATATATATTGTTTTAAAATATATAACATGTAGGTAAGTTTGCAAATAGGTTTGTATACATTAGTTTATTGTAAGTATATGTGAATTTGAGTTTTCCAATATATATTGATATAGATACTTTATATGTTGGGATTTAATATAGATTTGAAATTTTATGTATATATATCATATTTTAAATGTGTATTTTAAAAGTTTGGTTTTATGGAAATTTATAACATAATTGTTTCAGTCATATCAAGATGGTTCTAATTCGTTTATCAATTCCTTATTATCAGCTTCGTTCGTCGATTCGAGTTCAATCTTGTCTTGTTTTAGGATTCGTGCCTGGAACATATCAATTCCTTTAAATATTCAAACAATTTATAATAACTTAATTTGATACATTCCATTTATATTTCAAAATTCAACTTTAATTTTATTTAAATTTGAAAATATCCACTTAATCGTTTTTAATAACCATTTAAATAAATCTCAGGTTACAAATTAAAATCAAAATTATATATCTAACTTCAATTATATTTAATTTGAAATTATTCACCTAATCACCTTTTTATAAATATTTAAATAAAATCTCAAATTAAATTTAAATCAAAATTTAATATTCAATTACAATTTTATTTAAATTTGAAATATTCATTAAATCACTTTTATCAAATTCAAGTTATTAGTTATATAATCATATCTTTTAAAAATCTCAAAATTGATAAGTTTCAAATCAATACTTATTAAATTCAATTCCTAAATCAATTAATTTACAAGTCAACTCAATTTATCTTTCCAACCTTAATTTTATTAAAGTTATACAAAATCTATTTTTAAAATGTTAACATAATTTTAAATAATACTTAACCATATCATATATACAAATTTAATTAAATTTTATTAAGTTATATTATATTAGATTTTATTAAATTAAATCTTATTATTAAATTTATTTTATATTAAATCTTAATTTATATATTTAAAATTATAAAATTATAAGTAGAATCTTAAAATTTATATTTTTCAAAACTTAACTTATAAATTTAAAATTTTCAATCATATAATTTAAAATCTAAATTTTACACACATATTAAAAATTAAAATATTTATATATTTTTTTTAAATCAATATTTATTAAAACACATATATTTCCTTTTCAAAATTCTAGAAATCATTTTTCAAATATAGACCAACGGTGTCCGTATATAATTCTCTATCCTATGGTCAAGTGATATGGATATTTATCATTTAAATCCGTAATAATTTAAATTTACGGGTATATATCATTTCAACTCGCAATCCCAAAATTTCAAAATCAATAAAATCGCTTGGGTTTATCATTTCAACCCATAACGATTTTCCTCTAATATATAAGATCGTTCGGGTATGTATCATTTCAACCCATAAGGAATTCCTAAACTAACAGGGAACTTGCAGAGTGAGACAAAATAGAATAATAATATAAAATAGCATCAATTGACAAGCATATATCACAATTAAAAATTTAAATATAATATATATACAACATGTGATGATGTCATATGTCAATTAACATAGGTTAACAAATGCAGATAATAACATATCCTATTTAATGATTAAATTTCTAACCAATTCAAAGTTTAACAACATATTTCAATCGTCGTTTCATGTGAATTAAATTTACTAAATATAAGAATGTTAATCGTGAGTGATTGCTCACCTTTCGAGACTAGAGAAATTAGACACAAACAAGCTACGAATCCAAGCACAAATTCCAAAGCACAGTACGATGAACACGAATTCGACGAACAAAGCAAAGTTGATAACTTGGAATCGATGAAAAAAACAAATCAAAACAAACTTGATATAAAATTGAAACAAAATATATATATATGTGAAATATATATATACCTTTTTATAACAAAGAGGAGGCTGCACAAGTTTGTACGAGATAAGCATAGGGTTTTCGGAAGGCAGAATATATATATATATATATATATATATATATATATATATATATATAAACTTGATATATATATATAAAAAATATAACAAGGAAGAAGAGGCTTGACTGTGCTAGTTGGCTGCTCGGAAAGCGAAGGCTGCTATGAGGCGTTGGAGTGGTGAGGCTAAGGCGAAGGCTACTGGGTTTGCTACAGTGGACGAGGTGTAGGCTACGGCTACAGGGAAAGGGCGACCAGAAATCCTCAAACCAATATATACAAACTTGTTGTTTAAATATATATTTTTTGTATATAAAAGAGGAGCTTTAGCAGTGGCGGAGGTTGACTTCAGCTATGGTGTTCGGCCGAGGCTGCTGGGTTGAAACGTTCAGAGGTACTTGGGTTGGCGGGTGGCGATCTGCTGGCAGTTGGAGGAAGGACAGGAGCTTGGTCAGGTTTTATTGCAAACAAGCTTTGTACATATTTTTTTTAAAAGGTAGGCACGACACAAAAAGGTCAGGTCAGCAGGTCAGGGAAGGAGGATTTGGCTTCGGTGATGGAAACAAGGTTGGTTGGGAAAAATAGAACGCTGCAGTGATGGGCAGGTCATTAAGGCTGTGCGGCATCTCAGGTGCGTGGATTGGGGAGCTTGGGTCTGCTATGGCTTCTTGGAGAGGATAAGGCAAAGGCTGACAAGGCTGGGGTGATGGGAAGGTCACGGTGGGTTTGGTGGAAGGAGATCTTGGGCGCGAATGAAGGTGGAAAGTGATGGAGAGCGGATGTTGTGTGTGGGAAGATGGTGGATGAAGAAAGAAGGTAAGGGGAAAGGTTACAAACGAACCAGTTTTCACAACTTATATAATTTTTTTATTATTCAAGCATAGAACAGAAGAAAAGAGAAAGGGATGGGCAAGAAACGAACCAGCAAATGTAATTGAACAAAGGGAATAGTGAAGGTCGGATAATAAATTTCTGGGAATATAAAACAAGTGGACATTCATTTTCAACCGCTTGACAAATGAATGGGCACAGAATATCCTAGAGACTCAAATTGGGTACCGATACGGCTAATCGCTACGCAGATTCCACCGCATATCGAACACTGAAATTGGCAAATGAATATACTGCAGAGATTGGCACGACAAGGCGAACAGAATGGTATATAGATATGAGCGTTATGATCCTCCTACCAAAAGTCGATATTCATTGCCAAACTGCAACTAAACCGCCGAAAATAATATAAACGGGGCTAGCGAAATCCAAATTTAACGAAATGAAATATGACGTTTCTCTTAGAATATGATTTACATTTTTATTATATAAAAAATTTTAGATTTCAAAAATATTTATTTTCATCAATTTAACTGATTTTAAATTGAATTTGAAAATCACACATCAAAACTAACTTTTGTATTTTCCAATGAAAATCTTTCATTCGTTATGCTTCAATGGACGCATACCAAATATCAAATTTTCATTGCTGAATTTTATTGTTAAATTTTATGAAAATTTTAGTTAATTACGCTATTTAAAACGTTAAAATTCCCGGGTCGTTGCATGGTAATTCTCTTCTCAAGAAACCTTGCACAACCTTAATATCTAGTCTTTGGACAGTAATATTAATTGTAAGCGGTACTTTTACTATAATGATCAAACACTAACAATAAATTCAAGTCAAATAACAATCTTCGTTTGGGCCGTTTAGTAATTCACTTGTAAAACCTTATAATTATCACATATTTGTCATCACACATGTGTAAGTTATTCGGGCAAATGTTAGTCTTCCTTTGGGCCGGCTAACGTCCGTATGAATAAATACACACAAATATCAAACATTTTCGTGAACAACTAAAATAAGAAAGGTCACTTTGGTGACATGTTATTTCAATTAATTCACTTGGAACGTAGGATGTTTGCATTTAGTTTGCAAAGAGACAGAAAAAATATATTTGAATTCATTTCTTAATGTATATATAACATATTTCGAGTGTTAAAAAACACTCCTAAAAATACTTTAGGTCCATATGACTGAAATTTTCAAAATTATAACTAGGGCATAACATGTTTTAATTATAGCTGTTATAATCTTTACTTTAAGTATGTAGCTACATTTATGACATTCCCTAAATAAATAGATATAATGCATCATAAATAAATCACATAACAAATGTCACAGATGAACGCCAGAATTAAATGCCATATAAAAATTTATATAAACGACATAGTAAATATCGTACTAAATAAAATGAATGAATACAATAGCTACGATGTATTTCTGAACCATAATATAGCTATATAGAATGCTATTGTATCACTTTATCTTTAATTTATTACTTGAATACTTAAAAAAAAATTCGGTAACCATGCATTTTGGGAAAGTATGAAAACTACTGCTCCTTTTATTTCATGATGACCAAGGCATAAAAGTGAAACATATTTTCAATGAGTGGGTCATACAAATAAAATATAGAGGATTTTCACTCAAATGGCTTCTTTGTGCAGGATAATAAGTATTAAGGACAGCACTTTAGAAAAATTAGTTTTAAGGACAATTTACAAGAAAAAAGATAAATAAAGTTATCATTTTCAGTTATACAGAAATAATGATACATGAATTTATCATTTTCCTATATAACTTAAAAAGATAAAAGAACTTATCATTTTCTTGTAAATTGCTTAAAACTAATTATTTATAAGTGCCGTCCTTAAAACTTATTACCCTAGAATGAGAACACTACTAGAAAAGGCAATTATTCTGACAGCATCAAGCGACGGCTTCCGACGGCCAATTTCCGACGGCTTCCGACGGGCCGTCGGCGGCCGTCGGAAGCCGTTGGAAAATCGCGAATTACAGGGTCAGCCTAGCCTTCTACTTCCTCATTTCCATACGAAATTTTTTAACCCAAAATCCCCAAATCTCTTCCCCATGCTTCCAATCATCAATTTCGAGTTTTCGGATCCTCCCCGGCTGCGTAATCAACGTCTATTGCTCTCTAGCTCAGGTATAATCTCTTATTTTCGCCAAAAATCTAATTTTTACCCTAAATCCAGATTTGCATAAGTTGTTAAATTATGGCTAATTGGTGATTGAAATTGTTTCCAATAGTGTTATAATAGTTTCTAGCATTCCATGGTATTCCTATTTCATCTTTTATCATGAAATTGTGAAAAACATGTATAATTTGTGGTTGTTCGTGTATATGTAAATCGTTGTGTATGCCTTGATTCTACGATTGTATATGTGTGTAGCGATGCTATCATTGTATTGTGTTAGTTGGAATAAGATAAAATGAATGCATGAGCTAGGAATATTATATTGTGCACGTATTGACTTATGCAACAAAAAAAATGCGTCGAACGAGCCTTAAGTTGATGTAATACGTCGAATAAATGTGTTAAATTAAAATATATTTTTGTAAATGTGAACAGTTAGTAAAACTGTATTTTTTCGTAAAATGCGCACATCTAATTGACAAATGTCCCATAGAGAGTTTTTGGCCCCGTCTGACGAGTGTTGTACATGATCGTTGTATAAATAGTCGTTTTTTTCGAAAAACGATCATTTATATTCATCTGGTACAATGTTTGTTGGATTTGTCCCTGTATTGGACAAGTTATGAACATAGTAAGCATTTACATTTTGTATACTACTTCGTCTCAAACGGTTCATAAAATTTCAGCCTAACTTTTCTCCGTTTTCTCAATTTGGTTCTAAATATTCATCCTGGCCCATTATCGTCACACCGTATAATTTACCTCCATGGATGTGTATGAAAACACAATATATGTTTCTTACTGTTGTCGTTCCTGACCTTGACGATCCGACACAAGGAAGCGATGTATATTTACAACCGTTGATTGAGGAGTTAAAAATACTGTGGAATGAAGTAGTAGAAACATACGATGTGTCCAAGAAGACAAATTTTCGTATGTTTGCTTCTTTGTTGTGGACTATAAGTGATTTTCCTTCCTGTTCAATGCTTTCAGGAGGGAGTACCGCCGGTCGTCTAGCATGTCCATATTGCATGGATGAAACACGAGCGTTTTCTTTACCTCATGGTAAGAAAATTTCATGGTTTGACTATCATCGATATTTTCTCCATGTAAATCATCCCTTCAGAGGAGACAAAAAGAGTGGTCAAGACATATCCAATATATTTCGTCAATGGATATAAATTTAACACCAAAGAATACGGTGTAGAAAAATTAACGAATAATACTAGTGTATTTGTAAAAGGTAGTGACGATCCAGAAAATCGCATAAATGATTTTTATGGCGTTCTAACACAAATTTTGCAACTGACATATTTCTCACGACACGCGGAGGAGGTGTTTCTATTTAGATGCAATTGGTTTAGCAATGTTCCAGGTTCTGGAATTAATGTGCACAAGGATTATAATCTTATCGAAATAAAGCATACATCGCACTATCACAAGTATGATCCTTTTGTACTAGCCAAACAAGCATTGCAAGTTTATTACGCTCCTTATCCGTCTCTAAAAAGAGATAAAGCAGATTGGTCTGCAATTTTTAAAACAAAGGCCAGGTTTACATTCGATGGGAAGAATATTCCAGACGAACAAGCTTATCAGGCAGATCTTGAGGAAAATAACGAAATAATAATTACAGACGATCATACAGATTTTGGTCCTTTGATCAACGAATCAAATGTTTTGGTAGAAGCGTTTGACAGTGCAGAGGAAAATATCATAGAAAACGAGACCGAATCTGAATCAGAATCAGGAAATAATATATGTCACAGGATTATCGTAATGTCATCAGATGTAGGAGCTCTTTCCGATCTTCAGAAGGCGATGGCAGTGGTCCATCGCAAGCATCATAGCGTCCTGTAGTTTTATTAGTACCTAGAGTAGAGGGGTAAGAATTAAATTTTATTCAGTATCTTATTTTATTTTTTTGATATACATACGTACTTATTTGTATCATACTTAAAAACAGGGGGTTCGACCTACTTCCCTCGAAGGTTGTGTTGGACGTTTCTAGAGCTTCTTACCGGAGTAGGATGAGTGCATGTTGGCTGAAGTGGGATAACATCCCTCCCCACATAGTAGAGTGTATTTGGTAGGATGTCCTAGTAAGTATATTTTTCTGTTTTCCATTTTTAATTCATTTTTGTCGTTTTTTTTACTGTTTATCGTTTACAGTTTAATATTCTTTTTGCTTTTTATCGTGAAACATAGACTGAGATAGACATTCAGACAGATGATATGCAGTTGGCACGAGGGTATTGGATGAAGAAGATGCGTAAAAACTATAGGGACTCGATATCTGAAATCAAGAAATTAGGTAAGAAACCACGTTGGATGGGGGAGAGCGTATGACAAGCATGGTTGGGATACTGGGAAACTAATGAGGCGAAGGCAAGTATACTATTTTTTTTTAAATTATTTCACTGGTAGAAAATATCAAAAAATACATGATCGATAAATAATGTATTAAATTTTGAATGTACAAGCAGAGTCGGAAAGAAACTCTGCAAACATAAATAAAAATCCCGTCACTCATCGCGAAGGGCCGAAGTCATTTCAGCAGTATCGGCAGGAGTTGGTAAATTTACTGAATGCAAGTTGTAAATAGTTTGTGCTATATAATTTCAAATGTACAATAATTGTATGTAAAAATCAATTTCAGGAAGCTGAGGCGCATGGTCCCATGGGCTATATGGACGTGTTTACTTGTACGCATGCTCTCGAGCATGTAAATCCGAACGGGACAGTTTCGTATACATGGCACGACGATAAATCCACCAAGAGCCATGTAAGCATATTTCATTTTATGCAGTATTAGTAATTGTTCTACTTGTTAAAATATAATGAAAGAAGATATGATGATATTAATTTGTTAATGTAGAAAAAGTTTATGGAGCAGCGCCAGAAACTCCTTGTTGATACGGGTCGAGATCAGCTGACGACGGATGAGGAGGATGCTATTTTTTAGTCAATTATGGATCCATCGGAGCATGACAGACGATACGGATTTGGCAATCAAGTGGTAAGTAAATAATATACTGGGTATCATATAAGTTTTAAAATTCAGTACATTTGTTTTGAGTCACTTCGTTATGAAAATATTATGCATTACCAAAATATATTAATTCGTTACTTGAATGTCATTTCAAAAATAAAAATAACGAAAAAGACATGTTATTTAATTTAGTTTGCCAGATATATGCATATTTTTAATTCAGTACATACACTTACAGAGATCACACGGCTAAATTAAATATTTATTACAGGCCAGCAGTCAGAGACGGGTTAGGCAGACTAGAGCTCAGATCGATCTAGCAGAGATCGAAGATTTGTGGGCTAGAGTGGCGCAGCTGGAGGAGCAGAACCGTCGGCAGGCCCTAGAGACCACACAGTTGCTAGACCAGCGTATCGCCGAGTACATGCAGCAGTATGGTGGCCGCTTCCCTTTCTCTGATGGCTCAGGTTCAGGAGGAGATTGATTGATTACTTTGGTCGGTATGTTTTTTTTCTGTTTTGTATGATTTATGTACTATGTTATGATACACTTAGCTGTTTTTGTTGCATAATTATGTGGATGTTGGGGATGTAGGAATTGATAGAACATTTGGTGTTGTGGATATTATTATGTGTTGTGTACATTAGTTTGGGTAATGGTTATGTGTTTTGACTTAATTTTATGTATTTTTTGTTCGGTGAATTGTGTATAGTTTGGTTTTTGATATTTGGTTGGAATATTATATATTGAATTCTGCAGTATTGGTGGAATAGTATTTGTATGGGAAATGTGGATGGAAGGCTATATTGCAGTAGAAATACAAAAAAAATGCAGTAGATTTCCGACGGCTTCCGACGGCTTTCATGTTATATTTTTCCGACGGCTTTCGACAGCTGTTAGATTATTTTTTCCAACGGCTTCCGACAATGTCGAAAGCCGTCGGTAGCCGTCGGAAGCCGTCGGAAATCCAAACGGCGAATTGTGTCGGAAGCCGTCGGAATTACTGCACCCCGACGCCTTATTTTCCGACGGCCGCCGACGGTTTTCAACCGTCGGAAAATACCTTTTTCCTTGTAGTGGAAGCCCTCCAACCTAATTTCCACTAAAATATATGTATATACTAAACATAAATGCTTCAAATAATAAACAATATGCCTTTTATTATTTCAAATACAAAAATGTTGCATCATTAAATTTATTACAACTGACTCATTTGGTGCATTTATATTAATAAGTTAATCAATTTATTACCACAACAACCACATTTAATGCATTTATGATAGAAATAAATGCAATTGACCATTATGTGGTCCAAAATGTAAATTAGTGCCATATTAAAATTTATTTCAATTATAAATAAACATAAACACTTTAAAAGAGCATACGTTATTTCTAATTAATTAAAAGTTTTGAAATAAACAAAATACCATAAATATATATCCAAATTACTTAATCAAAAGTTGATTAATGTAAAATAATCATAGAACGGGATTTATATTACTTAAATAAATGGTTCTAATTACATACACACACATCCCATTTATAAACATTAAAGAAAATGGCTACACATATCAGATCATAATGTATTCTTCACATTAAAATTCACAACTTATTTACAAAATGTAAAATAATAAACATGTGGATGCTTTAACCAACATAGGCTGTTTTCAAAATTTATAGGAAGTTAGATTATTTCTCATAATTTAATGATTTCAAAATTCGTACTGTTTCATAAATACCATACATATCATTTTGATCAATCTGTCTTTCAACACCAAAATAGTTTCACAAACCAGCCTTTCATATTACAATATTTAAAAAAAAATTGATACTAAATCAAATCCAAAATCATAAAAAAAAAACTTAATGCATAGATCAAGTAGATCTGAAACATAAGTGAAATTTAATGATTTCTAAATGAAGTTTAATTTAGAACTTACTTATAATTAAAAAACAAAAAAATTTCCCAATGAAACTAATGGTAAGTGGCTCTGATACTATTTGTTAGGGTTTCAATATACTTTAGGATTGTTTAATCATGAAACCTTAGATCTGAATAGGTTCCTTACATTGATTTGATTGAGAAGAAATTAGAGGAAAGTAAATGAATTAGTGGAAGCCATGCCTGAATCCATAATTGCTGATTGGAAAAGTAAATTTGGTTTTGTTTTCCATACTGACACAAGCCCTAGATCTTACATTAGATCTGAATGCATAGTTGCTGCTTTCATAAAATGATTAAGAGAATGACATGGATCTAAAAGATAAGAGTTGGATTTGATCTCCCAAATTGAGATAAATCATATATCTGAATTATTTCCATGAAAGAGATTAGGAGAATACTAGAGCTTATATAATTTTGGTACCATAACCCTTTATTTATAATGTTAGCATTTTCTAATTTGGCCCTCCAACAAATTATAATTGCCCTGGTATATACACATTAAAACCATGACATATATATCCTTAAGCCTTTTTAACTTTAATTCAAAATTTTACCACTTTAGTTAGGCTTTACACCAAAATAGCACAACACATTTTGTTATACATATGTGGCCCATATGTTGAATTTTCTAACAATGACATCAAAAGAGATTTTTGAGAAAACTAGAATGGACACACAAATGTAATATTAGCTTTCATACTATATATATATATATATAATATACATTATGTTAATTAATAATCAATATATATAAAATAATATATTAAAATTAAATTTGAGATAGAAAAGTTTTTCTATTTAATATATCAAAATTTATTTTAAAATAATTATATATATATTAATATGATTTAAATGAATTTTCTATTTTAAAATTACTAAATAATCATTAAAAATTATGAAAATTATTTATAACTTTTAAGAAATTATAATATATATTAGTTATATATATGGTGGAATTATAATACTTGCATACATATTTGATTTCAAACTATGTATTAAATAAATTGTTTTATGCAAAAAATTGTTTAATGAGATCTAATGCATTTACAGTTAAGGGGAGATACTAACACATATATAAAATCATTATAAATGTTAATAGATAGAAAATATTGTGAATATAGAATTTACTTAAAGAGATTGGTGTCTTAGACACACACCTTGATCGACCGCTCTCTTATATTTGCAGCACCTTAGATAGCGATTGATGATCGACATTGAATATGACCGTATCCACTTTGTATTGATGTGAATGGATTTTGATAATGTGGGGTTTGGGTTTGATATATACAGAAGTCGAGGCTAAGACTTGAATTTATAGTGAGGACAAGAGAAAATATCTACATTCTTCTCTCCTACCAGTTCAAACACCAAACCCCACCACCCCCACCCTCCCATCTCGGTGTTAGCTCCTCATTTTGGCTAGCTATAGAGAAGATCTTATGTACGGACCAAATAACCCAAAAATCCATTAGTAATTTATTTAATTTAAATATATATCGATATCGTATATCGATGCATACATATTTAACTTTTATATACGCACCTAATTAATTACTAACAGCACCCTAAACATTTCTAGATGGTACTCCATTTTACTAAATACACCCCAAAGATACAATAATAATTAATATTTCTTAAATATCAATTTTATTAATCAATAAGTAACTATTACAAATTAATTAAATTGAGCGGTATTTCAGGGACTGAATAAATTTGGTTGTGCGACTCACAAGTGTGAATATAGGCAGCGATTAATATTCTAACAATTCAAATATTAATATTCACACATCAGCTTAGCCAATGGGGTGACATTTTAATTTAGTTCATTGCTTACAGATCTCATCGGTAAAATCCAAAATTTACAATTTAAGTGGTGGCTTTTAGTAACGATTGTTTACACATGTTCTCTTCGTCGACATTATATTACTTTAGGATATATGAAATTTGGTTTTGGTCAAAGTTCCAATATTATCCACATTTAATTCGATTAGTCTATAAACAAAGTCCTTAGTTCAATGATAACATTTATTATTAACCATGCTACTCATTGTCATAGATTTTGACTTTGAGTTGACTGTAGTTGACCATGATACTAACTTTATGCAACAAAGGAGATGAATTCTCTATTGAATAGTGTTTCATATCTAGTGCTTCAATCCAGACTCAAGTATAGTCGATCGATGGTCGTGAAATCGAGAAAACTGTGTAACATCGTCATTTTAAGATTTCCTATTTGACCCTAGTTGTTATTAATCAAAAGAAAACTCTCGAGTGATTAATTCCATGATTATCCGATAACTACGAGTATGTAACCTCTTGTTGCCCCCCAACAGTAATGAGTAACACATTGCCTAACAATTGGAGAGCGTCACACACTATGGTCTCAACGATGTATCGATTTCTTTTTTGGAAACATTTTGACCATGAATATTTGAAATAGGTTATTCTATATTATGCTATTTTTCTCATGATTATAATTATTTGTAACTTTTATCACATTACATATTATTTAAGGAATCTCTATTTAATATAATTTAAATTAATTATTCAATTAATTATATCACAATATAATAAAATATAAAATAAAAATTAAACATTTTTATTATAAAGTTTATTAATCCTGGATTTAGACATATGTATGAAATTACATAATTGCCCTATAGTATATCTAATTGTCTCAATTTGAACTTAGGATCATATTTTTCATGACCGCGTCGTGCCTTGAACCGTGATGATTGAAGGTTTAAGGTTTTGATGGTTCAACCGGTCGAACCGTCAAAACCGTGATTTATTTTTTCGAAAAATTTGTACATTTAACTAGAAACTATACATAAAAATATTGAAATAATAATACTATGTACACAAGTGTAGACGGTCTACAAGGTATGCAACCGAAGTTATGTGTTGCTGCAGTGCACAACTACAGCTTTGTATATAGTAGAGTAGTGCACAACAATGGAAATTTAATGACGACAAACTTGACGAGTCTTACGGTGGTATTAGAAGAGTTTGCAGAAGTGAAGAAACCAAATGATGGAGTTGGTGGTTTAAATTTTGGAACGATTATGATTTTTGAAACATATATATATATATATATATATATATATATATATATATATTATTTATTTATTTATTTTCTTCAAAGCAGTGCAAAAGATGAAAATGAGAGAGAATTACATGATGAGAAAGTAAGAAAAAACAAAATAACCGTGATTCAACCAGGTAAAATTGACGGTTGAACCGTTGGTTTAAAGGTCCGACCAAGGTTCATGGATAAATGAGGTCTAATTGAATTCCGGACCGTGGTGTTTCAAGGTTCAGGGTTATTCGAAGTCGGACTTAAGCAGGATAGGGTTATGAAAACACTGCTTAGGATTCAATTAGTGTAAAAATGTTTTTTATTTGAAATGATAAAATAATCAAAAACTCGAAATGCACCGACTGAAAGCGTCTATCTAGGAAAATAATAGTTCAATGGGCACCATGTGTTGGTTGTGCAAACCTTCCGATTATAATGTCATCTCAGGTATTTCGAAGAAAAAATTTGTGCGCATAGGCTACAAAACACGTTAAAGTTTTTTAATTGAACATAATATATTCACACCTATGACCATGATAATGTCATGATTCTTTTCAGTATAACCCATCAATCAAAAACACTTCACAAACCAACAATACATGATGCAAAGCTACCAAAGAGATCATCACTTTCTTATTACGTGTAAACACACCCGAGCTTCTTCATAAACTCGACCACCTCGACAAAAGTACCCTTCCTCAGGTGCACAATGCGCATCTTCCGAGCAAATACACATACCTTCAAGGGCGCAACCTTTTCCATAAACGACCGTTCTACCCTCAATCCCGAGAATTTGATCGGTCCATTCATTCGAAAACAAACCATTGGGATCATACTTACCCTTGGCTTTCAAAAACACCTTTCCATTTCTATACTTATGGATCACTCCATCGAATGCAATATTTCGATTCTTGCCCCAGTGTGGAAGCCCTCCATATTTAAACAAGGCCATTTGCTCTATCTCTTCCAATACATCTTCATGCAACCTAGGACTCATAGGGTCACGGCTTCTATAGTAAGTGAAGTCGAAGTCTATCGAGTCTTCTTCCTTCCCCATGTACGCGCTCGATGCCTTCACGTACCGCATCAGAATGCCATCGTACAACTCTACGCCGCATAATGCTTTAGGTGTCATGTCCCTTAGCCTTTTGACGTCTAGTATGAAGTTTTTTGCCTTTGAAATAGCAATGGTGAAGGTGGTTTGGTGAAAAAAACTATGGTCTATAAGTCGGGGGTCCCAAGGGCAAGCAGTTATAAGCCCATCTTCGAAGGATGTGAGGCAGTCCCCGGATGCTTGCATTCGGTTTTGGAGCCCGATTACAGGGTAGCCCGTGAAGATGTACCCGTTGTTTGTTAATCCATATTTTGTTATCGATAGAATTGAATTGCCTACCCGAGCGTTGAAGCATTTCCCTTCTGCATTGCTCGAAGCTTCCATTGTCTCTTCTGCAAAATGCAGTGTAGTGTTCTTTCAAAATGGAACTAACTTCAAAGTAAATATAGTAGGTCATATGAACCAGATAAGTTACCAGATGCCCTTGCGATGGCAATGGCTAAACTTGGTATTGGTCGGAAACCGATGAAGTTGTAGAGGCCATTGCCTGTGGTGTTGATATAAGAGACACGATCATCAACTCTATACATGACCTTGCGTTGGGACGGGTACCATCTGATATCTCCAAATTCATGTTGCTCATGAAAATACTGAACGATCTCTTCGACATCGGTATCATTTTGTTCTAAATAAGTGATTGATCTTTTGAACAGTGGTTGTAGCTTTAGAGTGACCTGTTTAACACATTGCAAAGTCAGGTAAAACTGCCCAAATGCAACAATGTGATGTTAGAAAAAAACAAATTTTATTTGGGGCCTGACAACAACTGTATGATTCAGTAACAAGTACATCGGATCATGGTCTATATGACTATATATTATTTGTAGGAGTGCACTATTAATTTCAGACAACCTAAAAAAATTAGGTTGAAAAGGAGTGCAGTTTTATTGCATGCATTTTTGGTGCGTCAACAAAACAAATCTTAATTTGTTCATATACTATACAATAATAATGTACAATTGTTTATTTGCTGTGGACCAATTAAAGCAAGCCTTCTGTTCACACATTACGAGTTCTGATGTATGCATTATTGCATATTATGCTTGAAATTTAAAAATTACTATAAAAAAATAAGTTCAATCAATGCCATTACACTATGCTCAAACCAAAATTTGATCATGATGTGTAGTGTAACCAAATGAAAAAGCATAAGCTACAATTGATAGTATAAACCATCAATTGAAATAACACCACATTTAACGTTTAATTCTAAAAACACTAGTTTACGAGGCATATCCACAGCTTAGTTGTGTAGTCCATATCCACATATCCATAATGGAGTCATAGTAAGAGAATCGCGTGCCATTTAAAGAAAGGGTACGGTGAGCATTTGGTTGGTTTGTTTAGTCCGATAATAAAAATTGTTAAATCGAACTGAAACCAATAAAAATGAAAACCAAACCAAGCCAGCTGAATTTAAATCGATTAATTCGGTTGGTTGATCCGATTTAGCCAAACAAAAAAATGATTCATATTTCATGTTTATAATGTTCATTGTACTTAAAAGTATAACATAAATATAAAATCAAAGCATTATTATTTAATATTCATATGCTATTTTTAATTAATAGTTATTTTGATATATATATATATATATATATATATGGTAAATAAAATTTGCTTAGACCGCTAAATTATTCTAAAAAAATATTATAACATTAGTAATTTTGACAATATAATAAAAGTTCGATTAATTTAGTTTAATAGATAATCAATTTTTTTTCATAAATCCATTGGAGATGAATCTACTTTTAAAATTAAACCAAACCCACCGAAATAAACCTGTTTTGTTGGTTTATTTGGTTTAACCGAAGAATGTTGACCCCTAATTTGGTTTATTTAGTATAGGACTTGGTGCCACCCAAAAAAAGAAGACAGGAAGAAATGACGAAAGAAGATGGAATCGAGTACTTTTACAGAAGCACTATCAAACAGAGTGTGGTAGGTAGGTTTACTTTACTCGGTGTCTTAAATCCTTGGATAAATACAATATTCCTTTTACAAACTAACAATTTAATACTTCGTCGCCATTTGGTGTTTTAATCAAATCAAATGTATAGTTGTTGAATGAATTCTTTCAAAAAAGAAATAGTTGTTGAATGAATTGAAACATAAAATGACAGAAACTTACTTGAGAAATAACTCCAAGAACGCCCAATGAAACCTTAAACGCATCCATATCCGGATGATTTTCATCAACCGAAACAACTTTTGCATAATTCTCATTAGGAGATACTGGTATTATGATCCTCAACCCAACAACATACTCATGTACAGCGCTCCCTAGTCCCCATGTAGAACTTCCATGAGCACCTGTTCCAAGCATTCCACCAACCGTCACGCCCCACCAATAGGGCACATATGGCAATGCCATGCCTACAAAGCCGAAATCATAAAGTGTTTGAGAGCATAGAGTCCATAGTAAGGAATTAATCACTATGAGGTACCAAAACAGTGAACCTTTTGCAACGTATCAATGCTAAATTATAAAGATTTCACACATGAAGAGTATGAATATACCAACTGCAAAAAATAAGATAAGATGGAATATATGTACGCTTGCATGTTACCTGCTTTTGCAGCATCACTGATCAAATCCTTAAGTACCATCCCACTCTCCACAGTCATAGTCATAGACTTGTTATCGATGCTAACAACATGATCAAGAAAGCGAGTGCTTATGATAAGGCCATCGTCGCCTCCAGGACACATGAGCTTAGTCATACTATGGCAGTACTTAGATGCGACCTTCATCTTCCTATTCTCCCTTGTTGCCTTTGCCACAGCTTCAATAAGCTCATCCTCCGTGTACGGATACGCAACTTCGTGTGCACGGCATGTGTCTCGATCTGGAAAGGCACCATAAGAGTTTGTGATGGTGCAATTTGTGGTGCTGGAGGTGCACTTTATAGGGTTTTCAGGTGGACTGGCATATGAACAGTGAAAACATAAGAACAAGAAGAAAGCATGAGTTAGTGAGTTGAATAGCATTATAATGCTGTAGGGGTAATTAGACTGTCTTCTTGTGAATTGAATGATGCCTTATTATAATCAGAATGATATATATTTATAGTGCAGATGTATGAATATATTAATGTAAATGTATGGAACGCGGAGGATGTAAATTACAACACACCCATTATACCCGTGGGCCAACTGTTACATTCATGGAAAAGTGTTTTTAAACATAGTATTTAAGTGACTTCATTTGAATGTAAAACTATAAATAGCAACTTGACTGCGTTAAGTATTACTATATTATTAACTAATAGCAATTCTGACCTACTAGTCAATAAAGAAGTATTTTCCTATATGAGAACTATGGAAGGATCGGTGTTCATACATACAGCTAGGGGTGTTACGGTTGCGGTAACCGTCGTAATTACCACCAACCATAACTGTAACGGTTGTTGACGGTTATAAATTCTTATAACCGTTACCGCAACCTTTGACCGTCGTATTTTCAATTTTGAAACATATCGTACATGTATTTTCAATTACATGCATTATTGATGATAAATTGATATACCTCTAACTGTTTTTTGCAAATTTATTTATTTGTTTATAAAACGATCAATATGCATGCACATGTTATTAGTTCAATAAAGCACTTATTATTAATGTATAAGTTATTCCTTTAACTTAAATTATTAATTTTATATTTTAATGTTAAATATTGCATAAAACAATCATGTACGGTTGGTATGGTTAACCGCCGTTTTCAATTCTTCAACTGTTACCGTAACCGTTACCGTTATAGATGGTAACCGCAAAAACGGTTGAGCGGTTGAACGATTCAACCGTAACAGCCCTACATACACCCGACCAAAACATTACTATACTTCTTTAATGCATTGTATTCAGTGTTTTCATGATCCTATCCTGCTTCGGTCCGATCTTGAAAAACCCTGAACCTTGAACCACCACGGTCCGAAACTCCATCGGACCTCATTCATCCATGAGCCTTGGTTGAACCTTCAAACCAACGGTCCAACGGTAACCGCCGCATAAGAGAGAAACCCCCTTTGAATCAAAATCTTCACAGTTTCGCACTAAGAATTCATTCTACAATGGTTACAGAGAGCCAAGAATCAATTATAACAATCAAGATTCAAGACAAGACTCTCAGAACACATTGAAATCTGCTACCGGTTTACAGAATAATCAAATATACAATGGTGCAACAGCAAATTAGAGACAATTAATAAGCAAGCAAGGGATTTTCTCACACAAGGTATCATCTTGGGTAGACTTGATTAAAGTGGGAGGCCTTAGACATGAATATACCTTGAAATATCAAGTACCTATAACCATTAACAACAAGAAAATGATTATAATGAATGAAGGGGTCAGTAAGAGAACAGAGTCCAAATGGGGCTGCTCGGTGATAGCATACGTTTATGGTAATAGGCCTTTCTATCATCATTTTAAAGCTTTCGTTCAAAGAACTTGGAATCCCACAGGTAATTTCAAAATTTTCACAAGAAACAATGGTTTCTTTATTATCAAATTTGCTGTTGAAAGTGATTGTGAAAAAACAATCAACGGAGGTCCTTACTTTATTAACGGAAAATTGATTATTTCGAAAAATGGAACAATAAGATTGCTTTTGATAAAGATCCGCTAAACACAATCCCAATCTGGATTCGTCTCCCAGAAATTAGTTTAATACTATGGGACAGTAAAGCTTTTGGAGCAATAGCAAGTATAGTAGGAACTCCTCTAAAAATGGATGAACAAACAGCAAAAGAAACCAGATTAAGCTATGCTAGAATCCTTGTTGAAATCAATGCAAAAATAGATCTTCCTGAGGAAGCACATATTACAATGCATGATGGAGAAATCATAGTTCAGAAAATTGAATATGAGTGGATTCCACCAAAATGTTCAATTTGTGAATGTTTTGGGCACAATACAGAGGGTTGTTCATCAAAAAAGGTTTGGAAAGAGGACTCAAATGGCAATCAAGAAAAGGAGAATACAATAGAACAAATTCAAAGAACAAGAACAAAATCAAGAAACAATCAACACTGCTGAAAACAATTCTATACTGATCTCTGAGCAGCAAGAAGCTCACATTCCCGAAAAATTGGAAAGCTCCCTCTCAAGCAAAATCAAATTTTTTGAAAATATTAAAAACAAAAGATGCGATTTCCAGCCCTCAGATACCTCCCAAGGGAAAGATTTACCAAATCAAGACATGATAGATCATACAAATCATTTACAACAACAAGCAAGCTTAGTAGAAGATGTTATGGAAATCAACATGAGCACTGAGGAAAAAATCAACTCTGCTGAGAATAATGAGATCGCAAATCAAAATGGTAATTCAAGCAGTTCACAACAAAATGTAGCAGAAGACTTGATTCAAAAAGCCATAAAGCTTATCCCAAAATCTCTCACTCCAGCAAAAAAGAATATTAAAGAAAGGAAAAAAACAAAAAATTTACAAGACATTATAGCTCAAGACAATGAAGGTAGTAGGAAAAAAGATGATTTTCAGGAAAAATATATAATGAAAAATCCAAGGTGGGCAGAGCATCTAAAAATTCAAGGCAGAAAATCATTTAAAAGAAAAGAGACTAAAGGCATAGAGTACATGAAGGAGAAGAAAGACAGAGAGAGTTTGGAGGAATTCAACCCTAGTCTCTCAATCTAGCAGCAGAGATATCCTTTTGTGTATCCTATATTTCTTTATTTCTATTAATTATGTCGATTGTTGCTTGGAACATTAGAGGGTTAAACTCTCCTGAAAGAAAATTAGATTTAAACAATCTAATATATACAATTAGACCAAGTATTGTTGGTATCCTTGAGCACAAACTTGAGGATACTAACATACTTAATTTTCATGCTAGAAATTTCAAAGAATGGGGTTTAGTGAATAACAATAGTATGGGGGGTAAGGGTAGAATTTTGGTGCTCTGGGACCCTAATATCTGGAGTTTAAATCAACACTTTTTAAATTTTCAATACATTCATTGTAAATTCTCTAATAAGGGAGGATTTCAAATTGAAGTGACTTTTGTATATGCTTCAAATAGTGAAAAAAATTAGAAATTCCCTCTGGAATGATCTTGAAATTTTAAACAAAAACTTGAGCAAGCCATGGATTTTATTGGGAGACTTTAATACAGTTTTGCACTCTTTTGAAAAAAGGGGTGGTATTCCAATTCCCTTTAGAAAATTGGAATTTCTTAGTAATTTTTACTTTAAAGCAGGTCTAATTAAACCCAATGTGTTTGGAAATAAATTTACATGGAAATCTGGTGAATTTAGAAATATTTATTGCAAGCTTGATAGGATCTTAGTTAATCATAATTTTGCAAAAGCATTTTCTAATTATCAATGTTCTACTCTTCCTCAGGCCACTAGTGATCACACACCAATCCATATTCTTTTCTCTGGTAACCAACCTTATAGAAATAAATTCCCATTTAGATTTTTCAATGGTTGGACTTTAGAAAAAGATTATATGGATACGGTGAAAAATAGTAATATCTCTTCCAACCATGGCTCAGCCCAATACAAACTCAGAAATTTTTTAAAAAATACAAAAGAAAATCTGAAACAATGGAACAAAAATAGAAAAAGGGATGACATTAATACAATTAGAAAAGAATGTGAGTCTCTCCAAAACATTATTGATATAGATAGCTCAGACAATTCTATTGTTAATCAATATTTCCAGAGTCAGAACAAACTAAGTAAAAGTTTGCATGTGCAAGCTGTCAATATGAGGCAAAAAGCCAAGGTGGATTGGCTTACCAATGGAGATGAGGCTAGCAAGTTTTTCTATGCCAAGATGTCTAGTAGAAAGAAAATCAATGACATAGGAAAAATGCTAGACAAAAATGGGAATATCTTAAATGATGTTTCACAACTTGAGCAGTTAGCTATCAACTATTTTCCGATCTGTACAATACTAATGAGTATAGGAAGGAGTTCCCAAATTTTGAAACAAAGTTTATTCTTAATGATAGAAGTAAAGACATTCTTCTTGCTCCAGTTGTTCTGGAAGATATTAAAAATATTGTTTTTAATTCCAAAGATGATAAAGCCCTAGCCCTGATGGGTTTGGGGCTAAATTTTACAAGGTTCATTGAGGGGATATTAAATATAAAAAATTTGATGCTTCAAATGAATTTTTTTTCTACTGGGAAGCTTTTGAAAAGCTTAAATCATACTTTTATCACTCTTATTCTTAAAGTTAAAATCCCTGTAGGGCTAGGTGATTACAGACCAATTTCTTGCTGTAATTTTATATACAAAATTATTGCTAATATTCTGAGTAACAGAATTAAAAAATTTCTAAAATACTTGATTTCTGAAAATCAATGTGCATTCATCCCTGGTAGATTTATTATTGAAAATACCCTTTTGGCACATGAAATCATTAGAAGCTTTAACAAAGGTTGCAAAAATAAAGTATGTATCAAAATTGATATTCACAAAGCTTTTGACAAGATAAATAGATCTTTTATTATTCACATGATGAGGCAATTGGGTTTTCATGAAAAATTCTACAATCTAGTTAAAGAATGCATTGAAACTGCTTCATTTTCCATCTTAATTAATGGATCGCCATGTGGGTTTATTAATAGTAATAGAGGTATTAGGCAAGGAGACCATCTTTCCCCATACTTATTCACAATTGCTATGGAAATTTTAACTATTCAAATGGAGACTGAACAAATTAAAGGCAATCTCAAACCTGTTAATAGGATCTTGCCTAGTATCACTCATTTATTATATGGTGATGACTTGCTTTTGTTTATGAATGCAGACTCTAAAAGTGCTCATACCATAGGAAAATTTTTTGAATGCTTAAAAGAATATGCAGGTCTTCAAATCAATGAGAGTAAAGTAAAGCTTATTTTAGCAAAAAATGTGAGAACAAAGGGGAATTTCTTAACACTCTTAAAATTCGGGAAGATCAACTGCCTGTCAAATACTTGGGACTTCCTCTTAGTACAAATCAGCTAACAGACAAAGACTGCTCAAGACTTTTTAACATCATTCAAGACAAATTAGAAAGCTGGTCCAACAGACTCTTATCTATCGCTGGAAGACTAGAACTCACACACACTGTCATCACGGCTATCATAATGTATTAGATTCAGATCCACAATATTCCAGAAACAGCCATTCATAAAATTGAAAAAATGTGTGCCAATTTCATATGGAAAGGAAATTATCATAAAGTCTCATGGGATACAGTCTGCAAACCAAAAAAGGTTGGGGGACTAGGGTTAAAAAATATCAAGGATTTAAAAGAAGCTTGCAATATGAAACTCTTTTGGAGATTTGTAGAAGGAAAATCTTTATGGTCTAAGTGGATGAAAAGTAAATATGTTAAAAGAAAAAATTTCTGGACCATGCCAGCAAAAATTCACAACTCAAGCTCATGGAAAAACTTCTTAAAAATCAGAAATATTGGTATCAAATTATTGGATAGAAGCTTTAAAGATGGCAAAAACACCAGCCTTTGGTTTGATCCTTGGATCAATGGAAAGTCACTAATTAGCTTATTAGGCTGGAATAATCTCTTACATTTTAGTGGTGCAAATTTAAAAGTAGACCATATCATTCAAAATCACATTTGGAATGCAAATCTTCATCCAGCAACTTCAATTTTTAAAAGAAGTATAGAAAACATTGATATTGATCCAAATATGGTTGAAGACTGCTGGAGATGGAAACTCTCAAAGAAAGATAAATTTTCATTTAAATCTACTTGGAATTACATAAAAGGGTTTGAAACTGAAATGGATTGACATTCTGTTATTTGGAATAGAGCCAACTGCCCAAAAATGGCACATTGTGCTTACTTTTCTCTACTGAACAGACTGCCAACCAGAGATAGATGCAATAAATGGAATAAAAATAATGAGTTAAAGTGTCTCCTTTGCAAAAATGATATTGAAACAGCAGAACACTTATTTTTTGATTGCAATTTTTCAAGGCATATCTGGTTTATTGCCAAAAAAAGCTCAAATTCAGTAAAAAAATTCCAATTCAAAGCATCAAAGAATGTATTCATCATATCCGACAAAGCTTTAAAACCAAATCAAAAGAATTCAATAAGGCTAGCATCATGCTAACTACTGCCATATACTATATATGGAAAGAAAGGAATGCTAGACTGCATACAAAAAAGGAAACAGATGCCATCCAAATTTGGAAATGCATTGAATCAAACTTTCAAATTTTAATTCACAAAGAAAACAGAAATAGCAATCGCTCACATCAACTATTTTCAAATAATAATGACCAAGAAGATTTCGAAACAGGACTGGGATCATACTTACAGAATGGGAAACTCAATAATGATAATTTCCATGGCAATTATCTCCAGACTAATAATCATTGGACTTCATCTTTGGGAAATGATACTATCAACTTCAACACTTCATATACTGGAGGCGGCCATTACAATTCCAATACCAGAAGATACTTCTGCAAGGGAAGAAAACAGGACTTAAACTTAAATATTACTCCTATTAAATATATTCAGACTAGATTTTCTAATTATTCCTCACCTGATATTGGCAGGAACTACCGCTAAACAAGCAACGAGACATTGAAGCCGAAGTTTCCCTTGATTCAAAACAAATCAAAGCAGTTAGATCACAATATGCAAAGGATCGGTAATTACCACTACATATAAACTTAATGGAAATATTTATCACTTATCTATGTGGGAAAAGGGCGAAAGTATCAAATTTTCCAACAAAGTGGAATGCGAGATAGCTAATAATGCTGAAAGTAGCAAGCTTTACTGCAATTTTGACCTCCGGAATGAACCAGAAGTTCAAACCAACTATAAAAGCAGCAAGCTTTACTGCAATTTTAACCTCCCGAATGAATCAGAAGTTAATAGTAGTAATTGGAGCCACGAAGATCGCAACTTTTTCAAGTATAGTGAAGATCCGAAGAAAAATAACATATTTATTGGCAAATCGAGAGAGCCCCAAGAAACCGAAAGAAGTTTCAATAATTTGAGCGATACTCTTGCCAATAAAATTACCAACAATAACCATAAAGAGGCTCCGAAGATTTGGAAACCGCCATAGCAAGAGTTCGCTTAAGGCAATTTGCCATTTTTGATTTTTTATGCTGTATTAGATGGAGGCGCTTGTTTGCCCTAGGCATCTTAGGGCTTGGATGTAATGAGTTGGTATCGGGTATAGCTTTCTTGCTACCCGTCATTCTTTTGTAAACTTTTGGGCTGGGCCCAATTACCAATCTTTCAAAAAAAACATATGAACTAGAAACATAAGGACAGATAGACAAAAGCAAAAGTCAAACATCTTACAACACACCAGATTTCCAGGTGCACATCAAATTATACATCGTATTAGTATCTACCTGTCAAATTTATGTTGCACTGAATCCATTTGTGAACAACAAATTAATGAAAACGTTAACAGAACTAACCATGTGTGCATGTACAAGTCATAATTGTTACATGTGATTGTATATTTCCAACGTCGAAGAAGAAGAGGAGCTTGTGTCAAGAAGCATATGCCAAAGCGGCTAAGAAGAATCGAAGAAGGAGGAGTGGCTAAAGTCTATAGCATCACTGCTACAAACTTCCAACCGATTGGTAAAATTACTAGTCGAATGGCGAAAGCTCCAGTCGGCTGGTAATTTTACCAGTTGACTGAGTTTTGAGGCCTTTTTTGGCTAGTTGCATTCCTGTGTTCGAAGTCGACTGGAACTTTATTCTAGTCGTACCGGCTGACTAAAAAAATGTTCGATTCGACTAATGGCGGCAAATATGAAAGAAGATAATCCTCAAATTTCCAGGGGTATTTTCGTTTTTTCGACACTGCTAGAGTTTCCGCCGTAAATTCAGCATATCTTCTACATAAATTCTAATTCAACTACAGAAACCATTTGAAGAGCATTATAAATAGCCTAGGGTTTATTGTTATATGAATCCACTTGAAAAACAAGGATTTTATTTTTATTCCTCTCTAGGTTTAGCCTTCAAATTAAAATCAATCTTGTAATCTCTTTTCTCTAGTAACGTAATAAAGATCTTCTCCTATAAAATAACGTAAACTATCTCGAAATTGTGAAACCACTATAAATCTCGTCTAATATATTATTCTTTGTTGCATATATGATCTGTGTTTGATGTTTTGGGATATAACTCTTTTGTTTGTTCTACCTTACCATCAACATGTTCCTATTATTAGTTACGTTGCATAGGGTTGATTTGGAATTATTGAAAATTTTCAGCAACGATCTGGTATCAGAGCGATTAGGTTAAGATTCTCTGTTAGAGAATCTCATAATGCATCAAGATTTCAGTTGACAATAGAAAAGTGTGATGGTGATAATGACTTCGGGAGTGGCGATGGAGAATGAATGCTATTCTAAGGAGGAATAAAGTCCATTAGATAGTGTTTGACACCGAGAAGTTGTCAACTGATGTTTCGGCCACGAAGAAGGTGATAGAAGCATGAGTCTTTACTACTCCACAACTGGCTATGAAAGAGAAAGCTATCTTAGAGATTAGCAGTGAAATCACTACTAGGGAAATTTGGACTGAGTTGGAAAAACTTACCAGGAGAAATCACTCACTAACTATCTGATTTTGTCGAAGACATTTTTCACTGTGAAGATGAGATAGGTCACTTCAGTGAAGGGGCATCCTAATGAAGATGAAGACTGTGGATTTGAAGGTGAATGAAAAGAAAAGGACGACGATTCTTTTGTGTTCTCTTCTGGAGCGTCAGACGAGTTTTGCTAATGGTCTGATATATGGAAGAGACAATTCGATAGTAGAAAATATAAAGTCAAGTATTCTACTTAAGGGATCGGATGAGGGAGATGGGTGAATGTAAAAAATGGAGTAGTAGTCATGGTCTATTCGTTGAGAGAGAAAGAGATGAGAAGAAAAGTTGTAATCCTAGAAGGCATTTCAAGTTTATGAAGCTCGAAAATATGGGTTGCGGAATTATCACTACAAGACTACAGGGCTATTCCGACGGCAAATAGCCATTGGCGGTCATCGAAATCCGACGGTATAGCAGTCGGAATAGCATCTGCGATTTCTGTCGCCTTTCGACGTAATCGACGACAATCTTCCGACGCCTTTTCGACGGCTGCTAAGGGTGAAATAGCGACGGCTTTCAACGACAAACGAGGTACACGTGGATCCACTCGTAACCAATAATCCATCAATAGCCGTCTATAGCCGTCGAAAATCTATGACTCGTAAGCCGTCGGTAGTCGTCGATAGCCGTCGAAAATCGGGGTTTATTTTTTTTAATTTTTTCTCCTATTCGACTTCCACCACATCTACATATATATCAATATACTTCTCAACTCCATTCCACATAGATAATTTAGATATATATATATATAACAACCAACATCACATATTATACCAACTACAATATTAACCATAATCTACAATATATACAAAATCATAAACTCCAATATATACAAAATCAACCATCCAACATCCTCAAACATCCAACAAAACTCTGGCCAATAAACGTCAAACATCAAACAACTCCACAAAATGTACCAAATCAACGCAACATATCCAATCTCTCATCAAAGTGTATCAAACATACCAAAACAAATCATCATCACCAACTCCAAGTCAACATATACAACATCCAAGCACAAACATAGAAAGCGTACCTATCAAGAGTCGTCCTCGCCTCCGAAAGCACGAGACGACGAAAGAAATGAACTATGTTGTTGTACGTACTCTGCCAAGAGCTGATTCAACTGCTCCATCTGTATAGCGTGAAGACGGTCCCGCTCCTGCAGCTGCTCGACCGTGGCTCTCAGCTTTGTCCTGCTCTTTTTGGTATGCTTGTTGAGATGCCCTAGCCTGCAAATAGAAAAAACCGTTATAGAACTTTTTGACGACTTTTATAACAATTGTGTAACTTTTATAAGATAGTTTATTTTTATAAATTACCGCTTGGTTTCCATAACCAAAACGCCGATTTCGCTGCGTCGGATCCATGATAGAGTCAAAAATAGCGTCTTCCTCCTCGCGGGTCAACTCATCGCGATCTGATCCCTCTAGAATCTGTGCCCGTGCCTCTTGAAACTTTACCTACAATGCCAAAAAAATTACAGTTGAAATTAACACAATATTATTTTAATTCTTCAAAGCTAATTACTTAAACTAATCACTATTAATAACTTAAAACTCAAAATATGCATAAATATGCAACCGTCGCCTTATCCTCATCTTTCCATGCATATGTAACGTTGTCATCTTCGTCCATTTTCTTTATGGCATGGGTATGAGCAAATACTTCCATATATGAGACCGGACGTCGATGCGCTCTTTCCTACAATAAATAATGTATATATATTACTATTTATATTAACTGTTTATTAATAACTTATAACTTAAACTATATAAATGTAATAACTGTTTATAATCGCAATTGATAAATTTACCAAATCCTCGTGATGATGCTGGAATGACTTGGAACCACCACGATGTGTTACTGGGTTCTTATTTCTATTCGAAGAGTTCCTCTGTGACTCTGCCTACAAATTTAAATAATTGAACAATATATTTAATAGCTGTAAAACAAAGTAATGAGATATATATGATAGATTAATTACCTTGAAATCATCGTTGTTCCACTAGACAACCCAAGCATCCCATACACCGGCACCCATCCAGTTCGTTTTCTTCCCATCTCTTCTAAGGCCCGACATCGTGTCCCGATAATTCTTCGCTATCTTAGAATTCCAATAGCGTTGCACAAGGGAAATGTCCGCTTCCTGCAAATCTACGGAACCCTGCACATTGAGAAAATTAAATATAAGTTGTACATTTTTAAGTAGTCAACAAATTGTAAAACGGTAATTTACAAATATATAAATTTAAACTCACCAAAATGTCCTGCCAAATGCTCTCTCTGATCGGGTCAGGGATCTTACTCCATCGGGGCCAACAACCAGTCATCCTACTCATATATGTCTGCTTGGAAATACTAAGAATCACTCCAGATGGCTCTAGCTCAAATCCCATGTGTTAAATTTGACACATAGCTCTAGACTATTATATATATCGTACACAAAAATATTTCTAATGTTATGCTACTATTAATACTTACGATCCATCAGCTTTGGGCTATAAATACACTATTGGTCGTGCAGCTGGCTCTAAAGGGCCACTGTCATCACCTTTATTCCCTCTTCGGGAAGAAGAGGGGGAACCGAAGTGGGAAGAGCTACGCCTTCGGAAAAAAGACATAATACATGTCACGTACATATTAATTTATTATGTCAGAACATATAATTCATAATAATTATGAGAAAATATATCATAATTGATGAGAAAAATGTAACATGAATAATCGCATAAATTACCTTATATTAAATTGTATATTAGCAATCAGTTCTCATCGTTTTCAGATTCAGACTTGGTTTCGTACTCTTTATCGTTTTCCTCTGTAGTTTCAAATGCTTCTACTAATACATTTGATTCATCATTTAGAGGTCCAAAATCAGTGTGATCATCCGTTATTGTTATTTCAACATTTTCCTCGATATTTGCTTGATAGGCTTGTTCGTTTGGAATATTCTTTCCATCAAACGTAAATCTTGCCTTCGTTTTAAAAACTGCCGACCAGTTTACTTTATCTCTTTTTAGAGATGGATAAGGGGTATAATAAACTTGTAGGGCTTGTTTGGCTAGTACAAAAGGATCGTACTTTTGATAACGCGAGGTATGTTTTATTTCAATACGAATATAACTTGGATGCACGATAACTCCATAACTTGGAATATTGCTAAACCAGTTGCATCTAAACAAAAAAACTTCCTCCGCGGGTCTAGTGAAATATGTCAATTGCAAAACCTGGGTTAACACACCATAAAAATCATTTATATGATCATTTGGATCATCACTGTCTTTAACAAACACACCAGTATTATTAATTAACTTTTCAACACCATATTCTTTGGTGTTGAATTTATATCCATTAACGAAGAATATTGGATATGTCTTAACTTTTCTTTTTGGTCCCATCGCTAGATGTTTTAATCCTTTATTGACCACACAATTTATCAAATCATAAACGTAGTTCAAAAAAGAAGTAGCGAAATCTTTGCTTAGATCGCCGCTTGGATGTTGTGATTCATAAACACTGCAAACATATTGCATTATAATTAATGTACACGTATAGTATTAAATTAAATAAATATATCTAGACTTGTAATTTAATATTACCTAATAAATGGTGCAACTTCAGTACAATTAAGAAGAATATATGTGTGTGCTACATGGTAATCTCTATCGTTTAACCATATTTCCATACATTTTCCAGCAGGTCGACCATGTTGTCTAAAAATAGATAACATTGCCTCAGAAGAACAATCTTGTTCAACAGCTTCATCATTACGCGTAGCGCTTTCAAATGATAAGTTCACATGATCACTGAATAATGAGAAAAAAAGAACGAAGCTTCTTCTTCGATATATGATTTGCAAATTGAACATTCAACTCGAGCTTTTTGTCTCACTTTTTTCTTTAAATGATTTAAGTACCTAATAGAAAATATTTCAATTCAAAAATAACTTATATATATGTAATTAAAATAATATTTACCAAACTCGATATTAATACCTTACCTCTCGAATGGATACATCCATCCATATTGCACAGGACCTCGAAGACGTGCTTCATATGGAAAATGAATAGGTAAATGCTCCATTACATTAAAGAAACCTGGAGGAAATATTTTCTTCAATTTGCAGAGTAGTACAGGGATTTCTTCCTCAAGTTTACATAGACGATCAACTTTTAACGTAGTTGAACAAAGCTGCTTATAAAACAAACTAAGTTCTGTTACAACCTTCCAAACTTTTCCGGGCAACAGTTCTCTAAAAGCGTCGGGCAAAAAAAATTTCATCATTATATGACAATCATGGCTTTCCATCCCACTTAGTCTTCCGTGCTTATAGTCGGCACATCTACGAAGATTAGAGGAAATCCCATCGGAAAATCGTAATCCTTCCACCCATTTTAACAGTACTTTAACTTGGTTGTCATCTAACTCATAGCATGCTTTGGGTTTTTTAGTGCTATTTGGCTTGATATGAAGCTCAGGACTGTTACAAATTTCTTCTATATCACATTTTGATTTCAAACCGTCCTTAGTCTTGCTCTTAACATTCAAAACCGTATTAAACAGATTATCAAATACGTGTTTCTCATTATGCATCACGTCAATGTTATAACGGATTAGGAGATTTTTCCGATAAGGCAACTCCCAAAATATACTTTGTTTGCACCAATTATTAATCGTCGATTTACCTTGAATTTACATTTGTTGTCCGGTTTCATGTATCTTTGGATAATCCTTTACAACTTCATATATATTTTTGCTTGACCAAATTGTTGGTGGTCGCAAAGTCTCATGTCTATTAGCTGCGAAGTTTTTTTATCTCTTCTAAAAGGATGATTAATATGGAGAAAACACCGATGGCAATCAAACCATGAAATTTTCTTCCCATTTGATAAAGAAATGCTCGTGTTTCTTCAATACTATGCAGTTAAAGCGTCGTGCTGCTCCATAGCATTTGAGGTGCGAAAAGTTGTAGCGGAGATATATCGGGGATATAGCAAGATATAGCGGACGACTTTAAATAGAGGAATGATGAACATTCTACATTAAAAAGAGGAACAATTATTACTTATTATTTCCCACCAAGCAAAACAAGTTATAATAAAGTAATGATAAACAAAGTTGACATTTAAAAAGATAGAACTAGTTATAATAACCAACAGCGTATATCATTGTTACATCAACTTTGAAGTTACCATAAAACTTAAAAGCAAGACATCAAGCCAAATGATTATTTATAGGAAAGGGGGATATAGCGGGGCAACAAAATCGGGGATATAGCGGATTATTGCCCCAATATTAGGGATAATAGAGGATCCGCTATATTGGGCCGCTTTATAGGAATATCGTTGCCCCAAAAGTCCGCTACGAAATATATTGGGGATATATTGGGGCAATATCGGGGCAATATCGGGGAATTGACTGCACAGCTTCCATACAATAAGGACACGCTAAACGACCGGTCATACTCCAACCCGAAAACATTGCATATGCAGGAAAATTACTAATAGT
Organism: Allium fistulosum; assembly: GCA_030737815.1. Classification (NCBI taxonomy): domain Eukaryota; kingdom Viridiplantae; phylum Streptophyta; class Magnoliopsida; order Asparagales; family Amaryllidaceae; genus Allium; species Allium fistulosum. Next base: position 1,436,127,750 of record CM060903.1, read on the forward strand.
CCACAACAAAGAAACAAACATCCGGAAAAAAAATTTGATACGTCGTATGTTTCAACTCCTTCGTACCACAATGTTTTCAACTCTTCGATTAACGGTTGTAAGTAAACATCGATTCCCTGTGTCGAATCATCTGGGCCAGGGACAATAATTGTGAGAAACATATATGGAGTTTTCATACACATCCATGGAGGTAGATTGTAAGGTGTAACGATTATAGGCCAAGATGAATATTTAAACCCAAACTGGGAAAACGGTGAAAATCCATCCGTACATAAACCAAGCCTAACGTTACGGCTCTCCGCTGCGAATGCGAGATATTTCTTATTAAAATGCTTCCATGCTTCTCCATCAGCTGGGTGTGTTAACGTACCTTCTTCATGTGTTCTCACATTGTGCCATCTTATATGATGCGCTGTTACAGATGATGCATATAACTTTTGAATTCTAGGAGTGATATGTAAGTAATGCATACGCTTGTATGGAACTTCTATTCCTTTCTTTTTTCTTGGTTTGTATCTTTCCTGGTTACATATTCTGTAATTCCTAAGATTGATGTCTTCTTTCCAAAACAATATGCAACCATTTAAACAAGTATATATTTTTTGATATGGCAAACCGAAAGCAGACATAAGTTTTTTCACTTCATAATGATTTTCGCACATTAAATTATCGGGTGGCATATACCGTTTAGCAGCTTGTACAACGGCTGTAAATCCGACTTCTATGAGGTTGTATTTTGATTTCATCGCAATGTACTCTGCAGTTACTGATAATTGAGTGTCGCTTGTACAGCCATTCCATAAGGGTTTCTTAGCAACATCCAATAAATCGTATATTTTTTGCTCCAACGGTTGGTTCCTCTTCCATGTTAACATCGTCATTATCAACTTCAACGGTAAGGAACATTGATCGTGCTGCATCTTCAACTATATGTTCTATGAGATTCGTCGTACTAATTTCATCACCAACCTCCTCCTCTGAATGTTCTTGATTAGGTGCTACAATTTCTCCATGACGATCCCACACCAAATAATTCGCCACGAAACCGTATTGGCGCAAATGAACTCTAACCATATCTGTATCAAATGCTTCAACAGTTTGCACCTACTACATGGACAGCGGATCTCTTCGTCATTTCCATTATTACTTAAAGCGAATTCAATAAACACATGTACCCCATTACAAAAATGTTCACTTATTGAGCCTCCAATTTCCCTTCGTCGTTCATATATCCAGCTCTGATCAGTAAAATAATTGACCATTTTTCCTTCTTTAAAACCTATGATAGAAATTAACATTAGTATTAATCATTTAATTTTATGGATTGACATTTTATTTATTAATTAAAAATTATTTATTTATAATGTTATTGAATTTGCTAATTTGCGCTTTTTTGCGTCTTCTTGTACCTTTTTGTGCATTGAAACTGCTTTTGCATCTTTTTGCGCTTTCTTGCACCTTGAATTGGTTTTGCGCCTTGAAATGAATATAATATTAAATTTTTAGCTTCTATATTATTTTTTGCTTTGATGGTCGGTCATCCTACTCCCATTAGTAGTAATTATATTTCATAAATCAATTCATTTTAAACGATTTCACAAAATTTCAGCAGCACTTCCCTCGTGTTCCATGTATTGTACACAAATGAGTGTACACAAGGAACAAAAAGGAAGTACTATCGAAATTTTGTAAACCTTTTAAAATGAAATGATTTATGAAATGTAATGACTTTATAGTGTTTGTAACTTGTCCAATACAAGGACAAATCAGAAAAATATTGTATCAGATGAATATGCATGTCCGTTTTGTAATAAAAATGAATATCCATATAATGATCATATACAATACTTGTCAGACGGGGCCAAAAACTCTCTAAGGGATTTATAAAAAAGAAGATACATTATGCACGTCTATTTTGTTCATAGATTATCAATATTAAAATTATATATCAATATTATGGACGATTAGTTAATTATATAACATATATTAGCATTTGTATAATAGTTTATTTGCATTTTACTATTTTATTAAATATATACTATATTATATGATTTTTATTATTTCGAAAATATATATTATTCATGTCTTCAAATTTAATGAATTACGTATATAGTATTATATTTTATTTAAAGTAAAATTAAACTATAGTATACACTAGTTTATATCATGCCACACAATTATACCAAACTTGATTTTATATAAACGATTAAGGGTTTACTATGATTAATATATTTTAATTATCGTTTTTGGAATTTTACAAACCATAAACACAATCATTCACATCAATCCTAACTAACCAAATGCTAGCTCAAATGCGCATATACAATAAATAATCAACGTATATATACACTAATTGGTTAATGTAAATAAACTAATCAAATTATTAATTAGGGTTTAGGGTTTAGGAAATTACTAATTAGGGTTTAGGGTTTATGTAAAAAAAACTAATCAAATTATTAATTAGTTAATGTAAATAAATACTCAATCAGCTATTACAAACAACTAGAATTACAATTTAACCCTAAATTAACAAATCAAAATCAAGTAGGGTTTAGGAAAAACCTGATTTGGAGATGGATGGAGAGGCTAGAGTTGTTGGGAGTGATGATTTATGATGTTGGAGATGCTCTGGAAGACGTGGGGGGCAGGCTGTCGCGGGGAGGTGGTGGGGGAGTTGGGGATTTTGACTGATTTGGGTGAAAGAGGGGAATGAAGCAGGTCTCGGTCAAACTGGCCTGTAAACACGCATATTTCCGACGGCTATCAACGGCCGCCGACGTCTGTGTTTGTAATGGTTTTTGACGGCTTGTAACGACAATTGTATTTTAATTACAGAAATGACACGAAGATGACGGGCCATCGCTAGCCGTCGGAAGCCTGTTGTCGCTATATACTGTTGTTCTTGTAGTGTATGGATCTTAAGGCTGAATAAACATTAGAGGGGGGTGAATAGTGTTTTATGATTTATGTGAATCTTTCTAAAATTCTTTCAAGATTATTGTTACACAATGTAGAATCAACAATCACAGATGCAAATACAAATAAATATAAATGCAGTAAAGTAAAAAGTAGATAATCAGAGATATCATGTAACGACCCATAAATTTCGTGGATTTAATTTGGTTGAATTAATGAGTTGTGTAAATTTAATTTAGTAGAAAAAAAAGGATAATGAAATGAACGCTAATAAAATATAAGTGGTGATTTAAAACCTATTTACTAGCAATTTGAATAAATTTTAATAAATTAAATGGGTAAGTATTATACCTGGATATAAATTTCATTTAAGGGAATTAACTAATATGTTAATGTAAAGTTAAAAAAACATTAAAATAAATGATAATTCTATTCATACTTGTAAGCAGTTATTATAAGTTGCATGTCGAAAGGGTTGATTGAATTGGAATTTATATTTAATTTAAATGGAAATATTAAAGGCTTACACCAACGGAAAATTTAGGTAATAAAAGTTAGCATAAGGGAATGGCATTAATAAATTAAGTTGAAACAAATTGGATGTAGAGAAATAAATGTAAGCATTTAATATATTAATTAATGTTTGTTTGATGATAACGTTACTTAGTGATTTATTATAGAGTAAAGTGTGAACGTAAAGTAATAAAAGAATAGACTTATGTTAAGTAATAATTTGTGTATACACAGGATTTTAAACGGTGATTGTTAAGTAATAAACCTATATAGGCATGTAGGGAAATAGGTAACAATTTATATGTTGTTATTTTATTTAGTATGAAATAAAGGTTGGAATTCAAATCAATTAAAGGAGAGTAGGTAGTACCTTATTAGGAAATAAATATAAGGGTAGATAACAACTATTATGAATTCCCTAATTAATTGGTTGATAAATTTATTTGAAATAACGATCATTTGAATGTGAGTAATTTCAATGTAGTTATTGATTTCAAGCATTACTTTAATAATAAATGTGGATAGGGGTATGTCAATGCAAGGAAATAAATCGGCGTTATATATTGAAATTTTGTTAGTGTTACAATAAGTAAAATTGAAATAGCTAATACGAATAAAAGTGAAACGGAAAATATGAATTCAATAGTGTGAGTCCAATATTTAATCCATCTAATTCAAATTTAAAGATTCGTTAATTTAATAGATAGTCTCTGAATTTAAATGGATTTAAGGGAAATTTCTGAAATCGATAAATTTAGCAACTTTCAAATTTTTTAAACTATTGTAATTGATTTAGGAATATAAAAGGTTGTTTATTTATTTGAGGTTAAATTGTGAAATTGGGTTATTTCAATTAAATGGGAATTTAATGTTAAATATTACGTTAGTGGAGTTTTAGTTGGAAATCTAGAATAATAATGTATTGGACCATTAACCAATGCCAATTTATCTACTTGGTGATAATGGAGTGAATAAAAGAATTTAAAAACCAAATAAATGGATTTCATGGGCAATTAAATTTAATTACTGGATAAATTGAAAATTTAAAACTAAATGTTGTGAATTTGGAATTTTTAACGAGAAATGAATGTAGAGATTTATTAAAAGATTCTAGATTTACCAAGTAATCCAAACTGATAAATTCTTTTGATAATTTAGAGTTGAAGTGGTAGATTTGATTTAATTTATTTAATTAATATAAAAGTAGCTAACAACTGTTATAGAAATTCTCTAATTGATTGATGAATAAATATATATGGAATAGTGATGGAATGTAAAGTTAATGGTAATTGTATAAAATCAATACAAGATAATGAATTGCATATTTTAGGTCTATAATAAAGTGTGGATGGAAATTTGATTGGTTAGATTAATTGAAGGGAATTCAAATTTAATAGGAAAGGTAAATGGATATTTGGTAATAAATTTGAACGGACTTAAATAGTGAATTTATTTAATTAAAATATATAATAAATAATGATTTAATGAAAACCAATACTCTTTATATATCTATATTATTTGAGTGGAAATAATATACTTATAAATGTGGGATTGAGAGTCTTACAACAATTATTAGGAGTTATATATAATTAGATCATTCGACTAAATTGGAAATCATTGCAATAGATGTAAATTTAATGTTACGTTAAATAAATTAAGGTCATAAATGGGAAATAACGTAATTGAATTCTTCATTAAATGATGGTTAGTGTATATAAAGAATGGAAATTAAGTTTATTTAATATATTGGAATTTAATTTACTATAAAAAGGTTGATTGCAATCAAATGAGTTAAGTGTTTAAACGGGAATCAAGCTTTATGTATTTATTTGGATTTATTGCAATTAATTTGAAATTAAACATGTAATTATTACGTTAATTTAAATTATCGTTCAGCGCGTTTGTTTATCAGATCCATCTACTCTAATTCTAACCTATCTATATAAACCCAATTATAAACCCTAGCCTCCATCTATTCTCATTTATTTGTGCGTTCATTTTTCATCAACTCCTCCTCTTCCTCAATGGGTGCAAACCCTACATCTATTTTCATTTCAAAATCAAATCAAAGTCAAAAAATTCAAACTTCTCAGAAAATTCCTAAAAAAATATATATATGATGAAACTCTTCATGTATGCATCTCAGATCTGCAGTTCGTTCTTGGATTTTAGTTTTCTGTATAGCCGAAATTGGTTCGTTGTTTTTTTTTGTTGTTTATTTATTTTTAATTTTGATTTCAAATCATTCAAACACGCATATCTTTCTCATACGAACTCCGTTTCACATGCGATTTTTTTTGTTAGAATCGTAACAAATTCCAGATCTTTTAACGTTGGTTTGGACAAATTTGGAGACCGTTGAATTTTTGGGTTTAAATCGGATCTAAATTCGATTTAAATCTCAAAGGTGAGTGTTTTAACCCACTAACAACTTCTAAGATTTCTTATGTTTGTTAAATTAAATTTTGATGTGATTTAAAATTTATCTATGATTGTTTGGGCATATATTTAATCATCATCTCAGTTAGATATCATTTATTTAAATTAAATTGTTATTTAATTTTATTATTGCATAAAATTCGACAGTTAAATTTATTTATTATTTCATATAAACTGCCAGTTAAACAGTTATTAATTTTTATTGAATATAAACTATTCGTTGATGCCTGTTATATTTTATATGCTTTATATTGATGTTTTGTTTAAATTGGATGATGATTGTAATAAATGGTTGTTTATTGATATTTGGATGAATGAATGCTATATTTTATATAAACTGCAAGTTATTATGCATTTTCATTCCATTCGGGATTGCGGTTTGAAATGATACATAACCGTAAACTTTTATTTTTAAAATTATGGATTGAAATGATAAATATCTGTAACACTTGACCATAGGATAGAAAATTATATACAGGCACCGTGGTCTATATATAAAATATTTTAAAGTGATTTTCTATGGGTTTTGGAAAATAAGGGTTTATATATATATATACACTAATTTTGATATTATATAAATATTATTTTTATATAGGGTTAAATTCTAAAATTTAAGCTAAGTAAAATTTGATGATGTTATAAGTTTGATTTACGAATATTTCAAGTTTGAGCTTTATTTAAGTGATATTGAATTTATTAAATAAATATTTCTAAACTAAATAATAGTAAATTGAATTAAGGTATATATAAGATTATCAGATTTGGTTGGGAATTTTGGAATATTTAAAGTCTTGAAATATATCAAAATTGAAATGTTTTATTGAAATTAAGGTATTATTGTTTTCAAAGTATTGGTTTTCGAAATTGTTATAACTTTGAAAGTAATATGGTTTGGAAAATGAATTTATTTGAAATAGAATTTATTTAAGAATTATCTATGAATACATGGATTTGAAACTTATTGAAATTGAAAATTTCGAAATATGACTTCAAAATGTGGTTTGGGTTTAAGATGATTTAAAAGAATATTTCAAGTTATCTAAATTTGAGAAAGATTAGTGATTGGAAATTTGGTTTTATTTAAATGAGATATTATTGAATTGTTTTGGAAATGGAAATGATATATTATTGAATTGGGTTTTGAAATGGAAATAATACATTGATAATTTGGGTTTGAAATAGTAATAATATTTTGGTTTAAAGTATATACTATTTTGAAGTAAAGGATATGTTTTGAAATGGCAATAATATTTTGGTTTTTGAAGTATATACTATTTTTAAGTAAAGAATATGGTTTTGAAATGGCAATAATATTTTGGTTTTTGAAGTATATACTATTTTGAAATAAAGAATATGTTTTGAAAGAGCAATGATTGTGTTTTTAAAAGTATATATATTTTTAAATGACCACGGTGTTATAATAACGTTTGGTTGTTAAAGAGACCGGGATCGGATATGGACATACTCTCTGTCGATACCGAAAACCACTTTGACAACTGTGTACGCGGTGGAGTTTCCAGAATGAAGTAGGATGGTGGCGACGATCCTAAGGTATATACGTGGACCCAACTCTCGTGAGTTGGCATAAGGTGGCTAAAATAGGAGCGATCGACGGGCCAAGGAGGTAGCACCTCTGATCGGACACACTTCTTCGATACCATTCTATTACTTGTGATTGATTTGGTGGCCACCCTTGATTTGGGAGTGTTGTTCGAGGTGGGCGGTAGTGGATGCTATGCATCACCACCAGTCCGGATGCGTAATTGGTATATCTACCCTGGCATTGCCTTGTGTGCCGTGTCACCTACCGTATCGAGCTTTACTACGATTTGTGATTTCTCCCGTAACCTGTGGAGTATCAGGGTAGCCCCCATTTTGGGAGTATGCTAATACTGGATAGACTACTGGGACTATTACGTGTTAAGGGGAATATTGGGTCACTCCTTAATGCTATTTAAAAGTATGTTTATTTTTTATTAGACATTATTATAATAGTGAATATTACTACATAGTAGATAGTTTAACGGATCCTTAAGAGATGTGAATCCCGAACATTTCTTAAGTTACTACACTCACGTTAGACACTGGATAGGAGATGTCAAACCCCGTAAACATCTCTGACGCCGTTTACACTCATATTTATTTCATTGATTTAACTTACATAAGATCTTTTAGTTCTGACTCGAGTGTTTTGTCTTTTCAATTCGCTCGGGTCAGCCTGAGCATTTCAGGATTTGAAGGCATATTTCTAAAGGACGAAGACGAAGATTTTATTATTACTATTTGTTATATATTCCACTACACCATTGTATTCCGCTGCATTAATTATCATTCTCTGGTATGTGTAACTCTGATATGTATTGTATAAGTATAATCAAATGTTTTGTAAAACAGCTTCATGAACTGTTATTTGATTATTATATTTTATCGTTCCGCTGCAAGATTCTATTTTGTTTCTTTTATTTCTCCACTTTTTCTTATTTACCCCATAACAATCCATCCTTCTGTATGGTTTAAGTTGGCACGTGTGTCTGCTTAAGCATACAAAAAGGTGGGATGTTACAGTTGGTATCAGAGCTTTGGTTTAGCGATAAACCTTAGCTTTGTGGGGTCTGACTCTTTATTAATAGGGTAATAATACCCTATGGGAGTCACTGAGTGTATATATATGAGAGAGCGTATTTGTTAGTGTTATAAAAATGTTTTAATATTGTGTTAATTTGTTCCGTTTTGTATTTAGAAATTCTGGTTGGTGCATGGGACGCTATGACATCAATAGGGATTTCTAAACACTTAATAGGACAGACCGACATAATATTTGTTTTAATATAGGTGAATGAAATAACTTTGCCTATTATATTTTCTATATATAAAAATATTTTATAAAGATATATATTTGGTTGCTATAGATTGGGTGTTGGTAATGAAAATATTAATAATAGTTGAAACTAAGTTGAAAAAAAAATGAAAATTGGAAATTTAGAACTTAAGTTCTAGGGTTTTTGAAGATTTCTTTCAATTGATTTTGGAATATATTAATATTGATAGAAGTATTTTCTGATATAAATATTTCAATAGAATTTGAAAGAAATGTTTTAAAAGAAATTCTGCAAAGAAATAAGTTCTACTCCCCTCTTTGTCGCTGGAAAATAATTTCGGTGATGGCGGCCGCATCATCGACATTCATTTTCGAGTTTCAAAGTGGGAAGGCCACTGTAGTAGTTTTACTACAAGATTATTTTATTTTAAATTATTTTAAATTGTTTTAAATATAATTAGATATATAAATTATAAGTATATATATTATCTATTATTTTAAAATGATTTTTGAATAAAACCCGGTATTTAATTCTTAAGTTTCCATTAATAAATAGTCCTAATTACTGAAGTGAATTGGAACGTAGGTAATTAATAAATTGAAATCTTTAAAGGAAATAAGAGATTTAATGCTAGGATATAAATGGTATTAAATGAAAGTTTAAATTGTAACCTATGAAATAAAGGAAATAATTATTGAACATTAAAATAATTAAAAGAAATGAGAAAAGTTGTATTACTTTCAATTTCATTCTTTAAAAGCATAAATATAACTTACCAAAAATTTATAAAAGTTGAAAATGTTTAATAAGAAAATGTATAGTAAATTGTACAAGTAAACTTATGTAATGAAATATTCAGTAAATTTCTTTTATTAATAAGAATTAAAGTATAACTGTCACGCCAAGTAACTAAAATTGAACATGAATATTATTAATAAATGAATAAATAAAATCAAGTAAATGAATAAATATGCAAAGTAAATTAATTTAAAAATGAATAAATGAAATTAATAAGTATTGATGTTCTAGTTGTTATGAACTTAAATGTTATATATAAATAATAATAAACTTAAGTAATAGGTTGAAGTTACCTTAGAATAAAAGATGAATACTGGAAAATGACTGTAAAACTTAAGAAATAAATTTACCTACCAAGGAATTTGGTTGAATGGATAAAACTAAATAATGAATAAAGAGGAAATCAAACAACAATATATGGAATGAAATTAATAATAATGAACTTGATCTATTGTTGAATTTATTGTTTGTTTGGCTTATGGTTGTTTGGGCAAGGATACTTTAACATTGTTTGGATATAGGAATAATCTATTTAGTTTCACCTAAGACTGCTGAGTGAAGGGTACACTTAGTAGTTTATTCTTCATTCTGTACAATTTAAAGTTATGAACCTGAACAACTATTTGTTTTGTTTGATATGAATGAATGATTGATTTTATGGTTGTATGCCTTGTTGCAAGTGTTTGTGTATTGATTGTTGTTGTGATTGAAACAACCTTAAATATTTCATCTTATATAATTGTTAACCCTTTTAGATTATATAAGTAAAATGCAGGTTATGGAAGCAATTGCTACTGCTTTTGGTTCCATAAATAAGCGTAAATTGCCGACAAATAGGTACGTTTTGGATTACGGTTTATAGCGCTATTTTATATATATTTCCCCTTGTTGGGATATAATATTTTGGATAATATATGTAATATAATTGTTATATTTTGGATATTATATTTTCTCCCGAGCTCTCCGTACAAAGGAGACTCTGCCAAAAAATTTCGTAAATCTTTGGACTTAGAAAATTATTTTGAAATGCTTCTCCAAACTTTATTTATTTAAGTATAAAAAGATATAATGATTAAAATGGGTATATTTTATTTAAAGTAATAAATTTTGTAAATTATTGTTTATAAAGTTAATATTTTGAATAAGATGTATTGTTTATCTAATTCTTCCTTCTCCCTTTTTCCTTTTCGGGGACGAAAAGTTTTGAGTGGGGGAGAGTGTAACGACCCGTAAATTTCGTGGATTTAATTTGGTTGAATTAATGAGTTGTGTAAATTTAATTTAGTAGAAAAAAAAGGATAATGAAATGAACGCTAATAAAATATAAGTGGTGATTTAAAACCTATTTACTAGCAATTTGAATAAATTTTAATAAATTAAATGGGTAAGTATTATACCTGGATATAAATTTCATTTAAGGGAATTAACTAATATGTTAATGTAAAGTTAAAAAAACATTGAAATAAATGATAATTCTATTCATACTTGTAAGCAGTTATTATAAGTTGCATGTCGAAAGGGTTGATTGAATTGGAATTTATATTTAATTTAAATGGAAATATTAAAGGCTTACAACAACGGAAAATTTAGGTAATAAAAGTTAGCATAAGGGAATGGCATTAATAAATTAAGTTGGAACAAATTGGATGTAGAGAAATAAATGTAAGCATTTAATATATTAATTAATGTTGGTTTGATGATAACATTACTTAGTGATTTATTATAGAGTAAAGTGTGAACGTAAAGTAATAAAAGAATAGACTTATGTTAAGTAATAATTTGTGTATACATAGGATTTTAAACGGTGATTGTTAAGTAATAAACCTATATAGGCATGTAGGGAAATAGGTAACAATTTATATGTTATTTTATTTAGTATGAAATAAAGGTTGGAATTCAAATCAATTAAAGGAGAGTAGGTAGTACCTTATTAGGAAATAAATATAAGGGTAGATAACAACTATTATGAATTCCCTAATTAATTGGTTGATAAATTTATTTGAAATAACGATCATTTGAATGTGAGTAATTTCAATGTAGTTATTGATTTCAAGCATTACTTTAATAATAAATGTGGATAGGGGTATGTTAATGCAAGGAAATAAATCGGCATTATATATTGAAATTTTGTTAGTGTTACAATAAGTAAAATTGAAATAGCTAATACGAATAAAAGTGAAACGGAAAATATGAATTCAATAGTGTGAGTCCAATATTTAATCCATCTAATTCAAATTTAAAGATTCGTTAATTTAATAGATAGTCTCTGAATTTAAATGGATTTAAGGGAAATTTCTGAAATCGATAAATTTAGCAACTTTCAAATTTTTTAAACTATTGTAATTGATTTAGGAATATAAAAGGTTGTTTATTTATTTGAGGTTAAATTGTGAAATTGGGTTATTTCAATTAAATGGGAATTTAATGTTAAATATTACGTTAGTGGAGTTTTAGTTGGAAATCTAGAATAACAATGTATTTGACCATTAACCAATGCCAATTTATCTACTTGGTGATAATGGAGTGAATAATAGAATTTAAAAACCAAATAAATGGATTTCATGGGCAATTAAATTTAATTACTGGATAAATTGAAAATTTAAAACTAAATGTTGTGAATTTGGAATTTTTAACGATAAATGAATGTAGAGATTTATTAAAAGATTCTAGATTTACCAAGTAATCCAAACTGATAAATTCTTTTGATAATTTAGAGTTGAAGTGGTAGATTTGATTTAATTTATTTATTTTGAATTTATTTAATTAATATAAAAGTAGCTAACAACTGTTATAGAAATTCCCTAATTGATTGATGAATAAATATATATGGAATAGTGATGGAATGTAAAGTTAATGGTAATTGTATAAAATCAATACAAGATAATGAATTGCATATTTTAGGTCTATAATAAAGTGTGGATGGAAATTTGATTGGTTAGATTAATTGAAGGGAATTCAAATTTAATGGGAAAGGTAAATGGATATTTGGTAATAAATTTGAACGGACTTAAATAGTGAATTTATTTAATTAAAATATATAATAAATAATGATTTAATGAAAACCAATACTCTGTATATATCTATATTATTTGAGTGGAAATAATATACTTATAAATGTGGGATTGAGAGTCTTACAACAATTATTAGGAGTTATATATAATTAGTTCATTCAACTAAATTGGAAATCATTGCAATAGATGTAAATTTAATGTTACATTAAATAAATTAAGGTCATAAATGGGAAATAACGTAAATGAATTCTTCATTAAATGATGGTTAGTGTATATAAAGAATGGAAATTAAGTTTATTTAATATATTGGAATTTAATTTACTATAAAAAGGTTGATTGCAATCAAATGAGTTAAGTGTTTAAACGGGAATCAAGCTTTATGTATTTATTTTTATTTATTGCAATTAATTTGAAATTAAACATGTAATTATTAGGTTAATTTAAATTATCGTTCAGCGCGTTTGTTTAACAGATCCATCTACTCTAATTCTAACCTATCTATATAAACCCAATTATAAACCCTAGCCTCCATCTATTCTCATTTATTTGTGCGTTCATTTTTCATCAACTCCTCCTCTTCCTCAATGGGTGCAAACCCTACATCTATTTTCATTTCAAAATCAAATCAAAGTCAAAAAATTCAAACTTCTCAGAAAATTCCTAAAAAAATATATATGATGAAACTCTTGATGTATGCATCTCAGATCTGCAGTTTGTTCTTGGATTTGAGTTTTCTGTATAGCCGAAATTGGTTCGTTGTTTTTTTTTTGTTTATTTATTTTTAATTTTGATTTCAAATCATTCAAACACGCATATCTTTCTCATATGAACTCCGTTTCACACGCGAATTTTTTTGTTAGAGTCGTAACAAATTCCAGATCTTTTGACGCTGGTTTGGACAAATTTGGAGACCGTCGAATTTTTGGGTTTAAATCGGATCTAAATTCGATTTAAATCTCAAAGGTGAGTGTTTTAACCCACTCACAACTTCTAAGATTTCTTATGTTTGTTAAATTAAATTTTGATGTGATTTAAAATTTATCTATGATTGTTTGGGCATATATTTAATCATCATCTCAGTTAGATAGCATTTATTTAAATTAAATTGTTATTTAATTTTATTATTGCATAAAATTTGACAGTTAAATTTATTTATTATTTCATATAAACTGCTAGTTAAACAGTTATTAATTTTTATTGAAAATAAACTATTCGTTGATGCCTGTTATATTTTATATGCTTTATATTGATGTTTTGTTTAAATTGGATGATGATTGTAATAAATGGTTGTTTATTGATATTTGGATGAATGAATGCTATATTTTATATAAACTGCAAGTTATTATGCATTTTCATTCCATTCGAGATTGCGGTTTGAAATGATACATAACCGTAAACTTTTATTTTTAAAATTACGGATTGAAATGATAAATATCTGTATCACTTGACCATAGGATAGAAAATTATATACATGCACCGTGGTCTATATATAAAATATTTTAAAGTGATTTTCTATGGGTTTTGGAAAATAAGAGTTTATATATATATACTAATTTTGATATTATATAAATATTATTTTTATATAGGGTTAAATTCTAAAATTTAAGCTAAGTAAAATTTGATGATGTTTTAAGTTTGATTTACGAATATTTCAAGTTTGAGCTTTATTTAAGTGATATTGAATTTATTAAATAAATATTTCTAAACTAAATAATAGTAAATTGAATTAAGGTATATATAAGATTATCATATTTGGTTGGGAATTTTGGAATATTTAAAGTCTTGAAATATATCAAAATTGAAATGTTTTATTGAAATTAAGGTATTATTGTTTTCAAAGTATTGGTTTTCGAAATTGTTATAACTTTGAAAGTAATATGGTTTGGAAAATGAATTTATTTGAAATAAAATTTATTTTAGAATTATCTGTGAATATATGGATTTGAAACCTATTGAAATTGAAAATTTCGAAATATGACTTCAAAATGTGGTTTGGGTTTAAGATGATTTAAAAGAATATTTCAAGTTATCTAAATTTTAGAAAGATTAGTGATTGGAAATTTGGTTTTATTTAAATGAGATATTATTGAATTGTTTTGGAAATGGAAATGATATATTATTGAATTGGGTTTTGAAATGGAAAAAATACATTGATAATTTGGGTTTGAAATAGTAATAATGTAACGACCCGAAAATTTTCGACTTTCGAAAATTCGACATCGATACTCACTTTATCGACTGCCGAGCAATCGAATGCCGGAAACTCCAATAGTGAGGGTTTTAAGAAGAAGAAAAAGTAGAAGAAGAAGAAGATAGAAGAAAAAGAGAAGAAGGAGAACAACAGAACAACAGAACAGCAACAGAAACAGAACAATATCAGAATCTCACATATCGCAGCGGAACAATATATAATAGATAATCACTAGTCCTTTAAAACAAAGAATTATATCAGTTTTTATACATACATCAATCAGAGTCAATATACAACAATGGACAGTTTAATAAACTTGTCCTCATACAGAATACACAGCGGAATAAATACTATCAGATACAAATACTATGTCTCGTCATCCAGCTTATCTCCAAAGCTCCAGAATATGCAGAATATCCTGATAACCTAACTCTAGGCTGCCCGTGTGGAAATTTGTGGGCACCCAGAGTTTAGAAGGGAAACAATAAACTCCGAGTCAGTCATGGTGACTGGTGTGAGATCGTAAAACAGTTATTTTTCACAAAGAAGATAAAACAAATTCGCAATGCTTTTGGAAAATGAAACTACCATAAGACCTCCCGCCACACACACAATGCAAACGCAGACTTGGAGGAGATTTCTTCTTATGATAGTCAAAGATGCTTACTACGCAAAAATCAAATTCTTTTTGATATTATTATTAGTGCATAGTGTAGAAAACATTTCGAAAGTAGAATATAAATCTTAGCCAGCATAGGTACCATTATAGTATGCTTGTTATAGCTACCATATTAAATGGCAGGTTCTACAACTAAAACCGTACAAGGCTCGTATTGTTTCTTTGGATTTCCAACAAATGGTCAGGCTAAGGAACTTCCTATCCACGATGGGTACGTCCCTGGAATAGACGACCCGAGAAATAACCTAACATTACGGTTAGATCTCTGCCAACACAAGGCCGGGTTACCTCTGCAAAAGTAGGTAACTACTGACACGCGTATGCCATCCCCCGATCGTAACCGATCTTCCCGAGGATCCCCGATTTCCAACAAACCACATAGATAATAATGCAGCAACCACATAGGTTAAGTATCTGGGCTCCATACCATGATACCACCTCTATCCAGAAGGAATGACATACACTAAGGGGCGCTACTCCCTAGAACCTTGCCGCATCCTTCCTGTTTCGACCATTTCCGGGGTGTGAGGCTCGATGAAGTCTCATCCACAAAGCTACGCTTTCTACAAAAAGCCCTGCTTCAGGTCAAACAAAATGATCAACCTATGATCACAAAGATATAAGATCAAACAAATGATCATATCACAAATGATCAAACACTGATCATTTCACAGCAACACTCAGTATGCCACGTTACCAAATTGGGATATATCGCTGATAAATTTCAACTACATAACCTCTGAGCTCGTACGTCTCAGAGAAGGGTGTTAAGCTAAGAGAATAAATTCTCCGCCACCAACAGAAATGTATTTGAAAGAAATCTGCTTTATATCTCAAAGTGTAATGTCAGACACACATCCATACAAGTCTGTTCCGGGATCGAACAGAACCGAAGGCACTTCTCACGAAGCCCTTGCATATCCGGATAATTTCAATCACGTCAGGACTTCCCGTCACTAAGGGTGATAAAACCTCTAAATCGGAGATCAGCCGATGTAGAGTAACTCGACGGTAATCCTTCCGTTTTCAAAAATATCCGGTCTTCAACACCGGTCTTCGAATGCAATTCATAACGACGTATCACATATTCGGAATGGGTTATACGACCCCATGGTCCTTTCCCGGCTAACCCGAATAGTGAGCGATTATTCAAAAATAAGTGTGGCATTCAAATTCATCCAATTCACAACAAATACCTACTCAAGGTAATTATTGATAGTCGGTTATTTAACTATCAATAAAGATGCGCGACATCATCAGATTCCCAAAAAATTTCCCAAATTATTTATCTTCCAAAATATCTTTACTAGATATAAAATTTTCACACTTCAAAAATAAATCAACATTTATTTTTCTAAACAGTTTTCATTTCTTTTATAAATTCCATAGTGAATTTATATTTCAAAATATCTACTGATATACGATTTTCAAATCGTTTTCAATATTCAAATTCAATTTATCTTTACAAAGATAAATTCTCAAAACGTTTCATTTCATTTTGGAAAACATTTCCATACTTATTTAAAATAAGTCAGTAATTCACAAATCCATTTATTTTCAATACTTGGAAAATATTTGATATACTTAAATCAAATTAAGTATATATCTCATTCTTTTAAGGAAACCATTTATTTTAACATTGATTTGAGTCAAAACGAATGTTACGTAAAACATCGTTACGACAACTCAAAATCACTAGTATAGGGATTCGAAATTTAGATAGATATATAAATCCCAATACTATATAAAACATTTCCTTTCGGAAATCATTTACTATAACAACAGTGTTATAGTCCACCATTTCCTTATTTCTCGAAA
Source organism: Allium fistulosum (assembly GCA_030737815.1). Classification (NCBI taxonomy): domain Eukaryota; kingdom Viridiplantae; phylum Streptophyta; class Magnoliopsida; order Asparagales; family Amaryllidaceae; genus Allium; species Allium fistulosum. The sequence goes on from CM060903.1 coordinate 1,436,144,934, forward strand.
ACGTCTATTTCAACAATAAATGTTGAAATCTATGATTTCGATTCATAATACATTTTAAAAACATCTTTTAAAACTATTAACTTCATTTTTAATATCACTTCTTCGAAAATAAATCCATTTTACTTAACAATATATTCACTGTCCAAAATCGTGAATATACTTTACTAACCAAATTTCATATTTTCTACACATTCATTTTAAGGATAATTCGCTATCCAAATTCAACATTTCTACACATTTTATTTGAAAGCTTATCCACTGTCCAAAATCGTGGATAAAATTCCTTTAATTAACTTCTACAATTCACTTATCAAATTAAGTGATTTTCGGATTCATAAACAACGTTTATAAATCATAATTTTATATTTTATAACTACTTCAACTTATAAATTCCTTTTATTATCCAATTCAATTTATAACTCAATTTTCTACCAAAAGTCCATTCTATAAGTTAAACACTTATAATTCGTTTATTTACAAAAATCGTTCTTTTAGAACTTCACAAATCATTTATTCTGTCCTTTATAAAACCCATTTTAACATCATTTAAAACGTCTTTAAAACTCCTTTATAATTTCATCACTTTGATTTATAAAAATCAAATTTTATAAATCTTATATATAGAGCTTTCATAATAAATTCAAAAATCTCTATTTAAACCCTTTTATAAATAAATCGACTTTTATTTCAAAAACGACACTTCGGTTATATTTCACTAAAAATTATAACTTTTAAATTTTACGTTTATAAATCGATTCAAAAATTCCATAAAACGTATATTTTCAAAAATCACTTTAAAAACCCTTTTAAAGTAAAAGTCGTTATTTTTACATTTCAAAACTGAATCCGATGATGCAACAACACCAATCAGTCCATCACAACAGTCAAATATCATATATCATCATATGATAACAGAATATACATCAATATCTGTAAGTAAATAAATAAATACAGTTGAGGAATCCAGTTGGATCCCTCCAACCTGTTTTCCTGCATCCAAAGATGTTAGCACAATACCAATTCCGCTCCAGTACGGAATTATCGCGGTATATGGGTTTTATAAAAATCCGCTTACTAACGGCGCAATAGGGTCTCATCCGCTATACGAGGCGGGAAATCAATCAATTCAATATATACATATGCCAATATGTATATATTGCTATATATATAGATATATCCTACCATATCTAATATCACATCCAATAGCAATCAAATCAATCAATAATAACTGAAAATTCCACTTTCATTTTGAGTGAGAAGATCTCACCGTGATTTTCTGACAGCAATTTATAGCGATTTATTTCGAATAAAATTAAACGAACGTTTAATTTTACCCGAATTTTTCACTAGCTCCAAACGACTCCAATCCAGTTGCATCGCGTAGTATTCATCACTACGATCCCGACGCAAAAAATCTCGTCTGAAAAGGACCTTGTACGAAAGAGATATCGCAGTTTAAAGTTTGTACAATTATAAATATAATTATTTACAACTTATTTAATTTATTTAAAACCCCACATAATCATATGCCGTTGATTTTGAATCCAACGTATCAGAGCCGCACCTCATCTTCCCTCTTCCCTTCGTTACTTCCAGGCCACGAACGAAAGAGAGCAACCCAACTTAGCCGCCACTCAACCCTAATACACGCGATCTCTACGACGACTTCCACTTCGATCAGAAAGTGCCATTCCACTCGCCTAACCCAACTCCATCCACGGCCACAACAGCTCGCAGCTCGGCCTCCATCTCCAGGTGATAAACGTGCTTGAACGTTGGCACTTTGAGGAGCAATTGCCGTTGACTCCCTTCGAGTTAAACGATCTTGACCGTTGACATTAAAGAGCTTGACATGCTCTACCACTTCACAGTTGAAACTTTCTTGTAATTGTTAATGGATCGTAAGAAACTTGAGGGAGAAGATGGCACGTTTTCGGCCATTGATAGTGAAACTGGCGGCTGGCTTCAGAACTAGGGTTAGGGTTTATTTTCTTCAAAAGGAAATAAATGAAGTGCTATATATAGAATTTTGACGAACACTATTCATTCCGGTTTTCTGAACTCCGATTTACGCGCGGTCACTATCGTTTCTAGGGTTTATCCCGCGTTCCGGACACAATGGAATAGGTTTCGAAAGCTAATTCGATCGTCTGTGTGAGATATGACAATAAACGATCAATTTAAATTAAACCGATTTAAATAGATTTCGAGGCGTTTTGATTCGTACCGGACAAACGGTAAATCCAAAAATTACGGAATTTGAAATCTTACAATAATATCACATTACGGATCCGATGAAACTGGTTTCGTCGAAATCCGAGACTTTTTGAAAAATGACTATTTTAACTCGACGATTTAAAATTAAAATGATATCGATGCGTTTCGAGTTGCCACGGTCAAACGATAACTTCGATTGCTACAAAAATTGAAATCCGATAATAACTAACTATTACGGATCCACTGGAACTGGTCTCGTTAAATTCTGAGACTGTTCGAAAATTGGCTATTTTTACAGTCGATAATTAAATATTAAAATATTCAATTTTCACAGATTAACTCCAAATTCAATTTTAAAAGTTCTATAACCTTTCTATAACTCCAGTATGATTAAATAAAATTTTACAAATCATTTTCAATCATTTTAAACTCGTTTTTCAATTATCTCTGGAATTTCACTATTTAATTTATCGACTTAATTCTCAAATAAAACCCAATATTCGAAAAATAAATCATTCGACTTCTAAATTCCATTTATTAATATTTAAAATCAATTAAATATTCGAATTTAAATTATCAAAAATTCTGGGTCGTTACAGACTTCCCCCCTTAAAAGAATTTCGTCCTCGAAATTACAAGTTAGGAAAAATGGTCCTTAACTCGTCTACTATTTTTCACAATCCAATAGTTTTATCAATTTTCAATTCATCAAAACAAATCCTTCTATTAAAGATTCGTTATCAATTCAACTAAATTTCCAACTTCAATTATAAGTCTCAACAGCATTGTTAAACTTCTCAATTCAAATTCGAGTTTAAATTCAAATTTTAAACTTTCAAAATTTCTCAAAATTTTCTAACACTCGAAATTTTCGAAAAATTTCGCCAGCGTCTCCTTTGCGCAGCTAATACGGCACTACTACAAAACGTCCCTACGGACTCTCAGATTTCAAAAAGAAAAGAAAAAGCCAAGCGGCTAGAGAAGAAATCATCAAATCTCATATTGAAATTCAAATACTTACCTTTAGTCGAGCCATTCAAATTTATCTTCGAAATTAAATTCCAATTCCTTTATACCTGTATATCCTACTAGCCATAATATCTAGTTGCATATATTCAAACCATTTCGTACATTCAATTACAAAATTTTCAATATAACTGCTTATATATTTTTACTTCACTATTGAAGTTACATATCTATTTTCGTTCAATTTTTCATTTCAATTTCATTTGAATTAAATTCACAATTTCAATTCTATTTGAATTCAGTTTAACTTCTATTCTGAATATTGAATTTATCAATTATCTTTCATTCATAACTGCACTATTTTAAATTAGTTTCATTTACTAATTTATCACAAATTGTAATTCACTTTATTCAAATTTGTTTTCAACATTCAGTTTCAATTCCAGTTTTATTCTTTCATTCATTCCCAAAATTTATTTTCAATTTGCCATTTTGGTTTATAACCACTCATATTAAACTGGATTTTCAAATTCCATATGAATTTTAATTCATCTTTCATTCACAATTATTCAATTCAATTCATTGGCTTACGAATTCGAAATGAATTTCAATTTTCAATTTCATTTAATTGATTCACTTATACTTGCTTTGATTTAACTTCATTCTTTTAAGTTAAATTTATTCTACCAAAATTCAATTGGTATAAGTTATCAACTTAGTAATATTTCATAAATATCTTTATATAGCATTCCAGAGTTTACCAACATTTCAAAGCCATTTTGAAAACAATTCAAATTATCCTTTGAATTTCAAAACAAAATCCAAATTTTTCAAACAACTTCTATTTAAAACAATTTTGCAGCAATTTCTCTTTTGGAAACCCGAAAATGAACACCAACGATGCCGCGGTCATCATCGAAGTTATTTTCCAGCGACTAAAAATAGTTTAGAGCATTTCATTCCTTCAAAACATTTTTCAAAACCCTTGAAATCCATTTTCAAATCAAAAAGGAATTAAACTTTCCAAATCTCCAAAATTTTCAAATTCTTTTTAAAACATTTCCAAATACTTCTCTGGAATCCCGTTTTAAATTACAATTCACATTTATAATTTACATTCTCAAATTTCATTTATATGTGAATTTATTTCTTAACTTTGGAGTTACGATTTCAATTTCTTATTCAATTTCATATAATAATTCAATGTTATTATTTTCCTAACATCCATGCAACCATATACTATAGTAATTTACAGAAAATCATTTCCTTTCTATACAAAAATAGTTTTGGGCAAAATTATTTCATTCACCCTATTTAAAACAATATTGTGCCGAATTGTTCTATTCAAGTGTTTAGAGATCCCTATCGATAGAGTTGTACGGACAATACCGACCAGAATCCATATACCACTCAACAAACCAATCATCACAATATAAAACAATTTTATATTCACTAACAAATACGCACTCGTATCTATTATTACACTCAACTCATTCTAGAGTACTACTGACTCTATCTCTAATGAGTAACACCCAACAGAGCAGGGTTGTCGCTTAACCATATGCTCTGATACCAAATGTAACGGCCCGAAAATTTTCGACTTTCGAAAATTCGACATCGATACTCACTTTATCGACTGCCAAGCAATCGAATGCCGGAAACTCCAATAGTGAGGGTTTTAAGAAGAAGAAAAAGTAGAAGAAGAAGAAGATAGAAGAAAAAGAGAAGAAGGAGAACAACAGAACAACAGAACAGCAACAGAAACAGAACAATATCAAAATCTCACATATCGCAGCGGAACAATATATAATAGATAATCACTAGTCCTTTAAAACAAAGAATTATATCAGTTTTTATACATACATCAATCAGAGTCAATATACAACAATGGACAGTTTAATAAACTTGTCCTCATACAGAATACACAGCGGAATAAATACTATCAGATACAAATACTACGTCTCGTCATCCAGCTTATCTCCAAAGCTCCAGAATATGCAGAATATCCTGATAACCTAACTCTAGGCTGCCCGTGTGGAAATTTGTGGGCACCCAGAGTTTAGAAGGGAAACAATAAACTCCGAGTCAGTCATGGTGACTGGTGTGAGATCGTAAAACAGTTATTTTTCACAAAGAAGATAAAACAAATTCGCAATGCTTTTGGAAAATGAAACTACCATAAGACCTCCCGCCACACACACAATGCAAACGCAGACTTGGAGGAGATTTCTTCTTATGATAGTCAAAGATGCTTACTACGCAAAAATCAAATTCTTTTTGATATTATTATTAGTGCATAGTGTAGAAAACATTTCGAAAGTAGAATATAAATCTTAGCCAGCATAGGTACCATTATAGTATGCTTGCTATAGCTACCATATTAAATGGCAGGTTCTACAACTAAAACCGTACAAGGCTCGTATTGTTTCTTTGGATTTCCAACAAATGGTCAGGCTAAGGAAATTCCTATCCACGATGGGTACGTCCCTGGAATAGACGACCCGAGAAATAACCTAACATTACGGTTAGATCTCTGCCAACACAAGGCCGGGTTACCTCTGCAAAAGTAGGTAACTACTGACACGCGTATGCCATCCCCCGATCGTAACCGATCTTCCCGAGGATCCCCGATTTCCAACAAACCACATAGATAATGATGCAGCAACCACATAGGTTAAGTATCTGGGCTCCATACCATGATACCACCTCTATCCAGAAGGAATGACATACACTAAGGGGCGCTACTCCCTAGAACCTTGCCGCATCCTTCCTGTTTCGACCATTTCCGGGGTGTGAGGCTCGATGAAGTCTCGTCCACAAAGCTACGCTTTCTACAAAAAGCCCTGCTTCGGGTCAAACAAAATGATCAACCTATGATCACAAAGATATAAGATCAAACAAATGATCATATCACAAATGATCAAACACTGATCATTTCACAGCAACACTCAGTATGCCACGTTACCAAATTGGGATATATCGCTGATAAATTTCAACTACATAACCTCTGAGCTCGTACGTCTCAGAGAAGGGTGTTAAGCTAAGAGAATAAATTCTCCGCCACCAACAGAAATGTATTTGAAAGAAATCAGCTTTATATCTCAAAGTGTAATGTCAGACACACATCCATACAAGTCTGTTCCGGGATCGAACAGAACCGAAGGCACTTCTCACGAAGCCCTTGCATATCCGGATAATTTCAATCACGTCAGGACTTCCCGTCACTAAGGGTGATAAAACCTCTAAATCGGAGATCAGCCGATGTAGAGTAACTCGACGGTAATCCTTCCGTTTTCAAAAATTTCCGGTCTTCAACACCGGTCTTCGAATGCAATTCATAACGACGTATCACATATTCGGAATGGGTTATACGACCCCATGGTCCTTTCCCGGCTAACCCGAATAGTGAGCGATTATTTAAAAATAAGTGTGGCATTCAAATTCATCCAATTCACAACAAATACCTACTCAAGGTAATTATTGATAGTCGGTTATTTAACTATCAATAAAGATGCGCGACATCATCAGATTCCCAAAAAATTTCCCAAATTATTTATCTTCCAAAATATCTTTACTAGATATAAAATTTTCACACTTCAAAAATAAATCAACATTTATTTTTCTAAACAGTTTCCATTTCTTTTATAAATTCCATAGTGAATTTATATTTCAAAATATCTACTGATATACGATTTTCAAATCGTTTTCAATATTCAAATTCAATTTATCTTTACAAAGATAAATTCTCAAAACGTTTCATTTCATTTTGGAAAACATTTCCATACTTATTTAAAATAAGTCAGTAATTCACAAATCCATTTATTTTCAATACTTGGAAAATATTTGATATACATAAATCAAATTAAGTATATATCTCATTCTTTTAAGGAAACCATTTATTTTAACATTGATTTGAGTCAAAACGAATGTTACGTAAAACATCGTTACGACAACTCAAAATCACTAGTATAGGGATTCGAAATTTAGATAGATATATAAATCCCAATACTATATAAAACATTTCCTTTCGGAAATCATTTACTATAACAACAGTGTTATAGTCCACCATTTCCTTATTTCTCGAAAACGTCTATTTCAACAATAAATGTTGAAATCTATGATTTCGATTCATAATACATTTTAAAAACATCTTTTAAAACTATTAACTTCATTTTTAATATCACTTCTTCGAAAATAAATCCATTTTACTTAACAATATATTCACTGTCCAAAATCGTGAATATACTTTACTAACCAAATTTCATATTTTCTACACATTCATTTTAAGGATAATTCGCTATCCAAATTCAACATTTCTACACATTTTATTTGAAAGCTTATCCACTGTCCAAAATCATGGATAAAATTCCTTTAATTAACTTCTACAATTCACTTATCAAATTAAGTGATTTTCGGATTCATAAACAACGTTTATAAATCACAATTTTATATTTTATAACTACTTCAACTTATAAATTCCTTTTATTATCCAATTCAATTTATAACTCAATTTTCTACCAAAAGTCCATTCTATAAGTTAAACACTTATAATTCGTTTATTTACAAAAATCGTTCTTTTAGAACTTCACAAATCATTTATTCTGTCCTTTATAAAACCCATTTTAACATCATTTAAAACGTCTTTAAAACTCCTTTATAATTTCATCACTTTGATTTATAAAAATCAAATTTTATAAATCTTATATATAGAGCTTTCATAATAAATTCAAAAATCTCTATTTAAACCCTTTTATAAATAAATCGACTTTTATTTCAAAAACGACACTTCGGTTATATTTCACTAAAAATTATAACTTTTAAATTTTACGTTTATAAATCGATTCAAAAATTCCATAAAACGTATATTTTCAAAAATCACTTTAAAAACCCTTTTAAAGTAAAAGTCGTTATTTTTACATTTCAAAACTGAATCCGATGATGCAACAACACCAATCAGTCCATCACAACAGTCAAATATCATATATCATCATATGATAACAGAATATACATCAATATCTGTAAGTAAATAAATAAATACAGTTGAGGAATCCAGTTGGATCCCTCCAACCTGTTTTCCTGCATCCAAAGATGTTAGCACAATACCAATTCCGCTCCAGTATGGAATTATCGCGGTATATGGGTTTTATAAAAATCCGCTTACTAACGGCGCAATAGGGTCTCATCCGCTATACGAGGCGGGAAATCAATCAATTCAATATATACATATGCCAATATGTATATATTGCTATATATATAGATATATCCTACCATATCTAATATCACATCCAATAGCAATCAAATCAATCAATAATAACTGAAAATTCCACTTTCATTTTGAGTGAGAAGATCTCACCGTGATTTTCTGACAGCAATTTATAGCGATTTATTTCGAATAAAATTAAACGAACGTTTAATTTTACCCGAATTTTTCACTAGCTCCAAACGACTCCAATCCAGTTGCATCGCGTAGTATTCATCACTACGATCCCGACGCAAAAAATCTCGTCTGAAAAGGACCTTGTACGAAAGAGATATCGCAGTTTAAAGTTTGTACAATTATAAATATAATTATTTACAACTTATTTAATTTATTTAAAACCCCACATAATCATATGCCGTTGATTTTGAATCCAACGTATCAGAGCCGCACCTCATCTTCCCTCTTCCCTTCGTTACTTCCAGGCCACGAACGAAAGAGAGCAACCCAACTTAGCCGCCACTCAACCCTAATACACGCGATCTCTACGACGACTTCCACTTCGATCAGAAAGTGCCATTCCACTCGCCTAACCCAACTCCATCCACGGCCACAACAGCTCGCAGCTCGGCCTCCATCTCCAGGTGATAAACGTGCTTGAACGTTGGCACTTTGAGGAGCAATTGCCGTTGACTCCCTTCGAGTTAAACGATCTTGACTGTTGACATTAAAGAGCTTGACATGCTCTACCACTTCACAGTTGAAACTTTCTTGTAATTGTTAATGGATCGTAAGAAACTTGAGGGAGAAGATGGCACGTTTTCGGCCATTGATAGTGAAACTGGCGGCTGGCTTCAGAACTAGGGTTAGGGTTTATTTTCTTCAAAAGGAAATAAATGAAGTGCTATATATAGAATTTTGACGAACACTATTCATTCCGGTTTTCTGAACTCCGATTTACGCGCGGTCACTATCGTTTCTAGGGTTTATCCCGCGTTCCGGACACAATGGAACAGGTTTCGAAAGCTAATTCGATCGTCTGTGTGAGATATGACAATAAACGATCAATTTAAATTAAACCGATTTAAATAGATTTCGAGGCGTTTTGATTCGTACCGGACAAACGGTAAATCCAAAAATTACGGAATTTGAAATCTTACAATAATATCACATTATGGATCCGATGAAACTAGTTTCGTCGAAATCCGAGACTTTTTGAAAAATGACTATTTTAACTCGACGATTTAAAATTAAAATGATATCGATGCGTTTCGAGTTGCCACGGTCAAACGATAACTTCGATTGCTACGAAAATTGAAATCCGATAATAACTAACTATTACGGATCCACTGGAACTGGTCTCGTTAAATTCTGAGACTGTTCGAAAATTGGCTATTTTTACAGTCGATAATTAAATATTAAAATATTCAATTTTCACAGATTAACTCCAAATTCAATTTTAAAAGTTCTATAACCTTTCTATAACTCCAGTATGATTAAATAAAATTTTACAAATCATTTTCAATCATTTTAAACTCGTTTTTCAATTATCTCTGGAATTTCACTATTTAATTTATCGACTTAATTCTCAAATAAAACCCAATATTCGAAAAATAAATCATTCGACTTCTAAATTCCATTTATTAATATTTAAAATCAATTAAATATTCGAATTTAAATTATCAAAAATTCTGGGTCGTTACAAATAATATTTTGGTTTAAAGTATATACTATTTTGAAGTAAAGGATATGTTTTGAAATGGCAATAATATTTTGGTTTTTGAAGTATATACTATTTTGAAGTAAAGAATATGGTTTTGAAATGGCAATAATATTTTGGTTTTTGAAGTATATACTATTTTGAAATAAAGAATATGTTTTGAAAGAGCAATGATTGTGTTTTTAAAAGTATATATATTTTTAAATGACCACGGTGTTATAATAACGTTTGGTTGTTAAAGAGACCGGGATCGGATATGGACATACTCTCTGTCGATACCGAAAACCACTTTGACAACTGTGTACGCGGTGGAGTTTCCAGAATGAAGTAGGATGGTGGCGACGATCCTAAGGTATATACGTGGACCCAACTCCCGTGAGTTGGCATAAGGTGGCTAAAACAGGAGCGATCGACGGGCCAAGGAGGTAGCACCTCTGATCGGACACACTTCTTCGATACCATTCTATTACTTGTGATTGATTTGGTGGCTACCCTTGATTTGGGAGTGTTGTTCGAGGTGGGCGGTAGTGGCTGCTATGCATCACCACCAGTCCGGATGCGTAATTGGTATATCTACCCTGGCATTGCCTTGTGTGCCGTGTCACCTATCATATCGAGCTTTACTACGATTTGTGATTTCTCCCGTAGCCTGTGGAGTATCGAGGGTAGCCCCCATTTTGGGAGTATGCTAATACTGGATAGACTACTGGGACTATTACGTGTTAAAGGGAATATTGGGTCACTCCTTAATGCTATTTAAAAGTATGTTTATTTTATATTAGACATTATTATAATAGCGAATATTACTACATAGTAGATAGTTTAACGGATCCTTAAGAGATGTGAATCCCGAACATTTCTTAAGTTACTGCACTCACGTTAGACACTGGATAGGAGATGTCAAACCCCGTAAACATCTCTGACGCCGTTTACACTCATATTTATTTCATTGATTTAACTTACATAAGATCTTTTAGTTCTGACTCGGGTGTTTTGTCTTTTCAATTTGCTCGGGTCAGCCTGAGCATTTCAGGATTTGAAGGCCATATTTCTAAAGGACGAAGACGAAGATTTTATTATTACTATTTGTTATATATTCCACTACACCATTGTATTCCGCTGCATTAATTATCATTCTCTGGTATGTTTAACTCTGATATGTATTGTATAAGTATAATCAAATGTTTTGTAAAACAGCTTCATGAACTGTTATTTGATTATTATATTTTATCGTTCCGCTGCAAGATTCTATTTTGTTTCTTTTATTTCTCCACTTTTTCTTATTTACCCCATAACAATCCATCCTTCTGTATGGTTTAAGTTGGCACGTGTGTCTGCTTAAGCATACAAAAAGGTGGGATGTTACATATCACATCAGGGATTTTATATTGGTTCGGAGTTACCCTATCCAGTCCCGTACAATTGTTTGTATATATTTCTTTTCGAATGCCAAACTTTCAACGGGCAGAAGGCAAACCCAATACAATCTTGATTTCAAGGCTATGAGACACTCTCCAAATTTTCCGAGCTCTGCGTACACTCACTTGATTCAGACGGGTCATAAGCACACCTACTTGGATTTCAAAGACACCAAGCATACCCATTTGATTTGAATCAGAACGCAATCACACCCAATCAACTATAACTAGAGTTTGATGGTTTTTCTAAAGACGATGTTTGATCTTTGGATACAATTGATCCTATAGCCTCCTGGACATCACTTTGATTGAGAGAGATGATTGAAAATCAGAGTGTAAATAGTAGAAATTCAATACAATGAAGATTGATTTAATTCTGATTTGAATTTGAGAAAATTTAAATAGATTTTCAATATAAATTTTGGTAGAGTAAGAGGATAGAAGATAATACGAAGGTTGTTGTTTGAAATTCGTTTGAAAACCCCATATATATAAAGAATAAACAAACATGTCTATTTGCGAAGAGCTACGATGAGTAGACACTTCATTTCAAAGTTTGAATTTCAAAACATCGGCATGTATGTCGACATACTTTATATGGATGTGTCGACATATCCCTTTGAATTTTGAAAATCTCTTTTGTTTTAAAATGTTTTGAAAATCTTAAGCTTTGTAAAATATTTTGATGCTTTGTAAAATAGCTTAATCATAGTTTATAAGCATTTTAAACTTAAAAAACTTTTAAAAATAATCGTAAATATATCAAAAATATGTTTTAATTTAAAGAATAAAAGAAAGAGAGATAGTAGTTAAAGATTGCTACTAGGGATTTTAACAATAATCTATGACTATATATACCATAATGTAGTCTTGAAATCTTCATATCTTGACCTTTATACTCATGAGTCTTCATGTTCATTTCTGTAGTCTCTATACCATACAGTCTTCAATTTAACTATATAACATCCTGCACTATACATTATATACTATATGTCTATACAAAAGCATTAGCAACCATATTTTATATGAATGTATTATAATTACTAAGGTTGTTATCCTCAAAATCAAAAATTGAGGTATTAACAGTCTTTCCTTTTTTGATGATGACAACCATTATTATAAAATATGATATAACTTCCCTTGAGTTAAATAACTCCCCCTTAATATATGAATATGTATATTTTATACTTTTCTCCACCTTTGTCATTAATCAAAAAATAGAAGAAAAACTAAAAACTCCCTCTAACTAAAATATAAAAGGATATATCATTCAAAATCAATCATCTGACTTTAAAATGACTTATATGATAATAAATGATATTATACTATATTAAACACGATAACGTATAGTAATGAAGATAGTTTTTATTTATGCAAACCAAACTATACATAAATTAAACAAATCCATACATACACGCCAATCAAATCACACAAATCGAAAATAAAAACTAAAATGTATACAAAACCAAATCCAATCCTAATAAACCAAACTAATGCATACTTAAATCTAAGGTTTTCTTTTGATTATAGGGGACTTGTGGATGGGACATAATGGGTAGTGAAGGCAAAAGTCCCCTTTTTGTTCAATGAAATTTCCATCTCGATCGAAGCAAACTTCTCCAAGGCATTTGACTTCGTTATTGTCTTCATCCTCTTCTTCCTCTTCCTCATTATTCACCAGATAATGAACGATAAGGTTAGGAGTGTCCTCTTCAATTACAATTGGATTTGTTGGATTATACAATAGATATTTCTAAAGATTTCTCATAATTCGGTTTTGTTTCTCTTGTTCTTTTAAGTGATGAAGTTAAGTCACTTCTATTTTAGTAAGCATACGGTACATGCTTCATATCTTCCTCTATTTTGGTTAGTTTGGCCATGGTGATGTTCTGGAGAGTGCCTTGCATGGGAGTTGGGAAGGAAAATGGCGGATTATCTTTTCTTGGGAGTTTGGAATTCAAGGAGGCCATGAGTTTATTTTTATTCAGAAATTATAGAAGGAAGAAGTCATAAAAATGAGTCTAATTTCGAACTTTGATGGTTATATAAGTGTAGTGAGAATTTTGAATTTAGGAGGGAAATCAGTTTTAACATTTTGCCAGTATATGTCGACATATATAGGAGGTGTATGTCGACATATTTAGTTCAATTTTGAAAATTTTATTTTTCTTTAAATTTTTTAACTTTTACTCTATCATATCTATATCTCAAAGAATGGACGTATTCCTAACTCTCTTCTAAGCTTAAGAAAAGATGCTTGAGGTAATGGTTTTGTTGAAATATCATCTATTTGATTTTCAGTATTTATAAATTCGAGTGAAATTACTTCCTTTTCTATGTTATATCTTAGAAAATGATGTCTTATATTTATATTTTTGGTTCTAGCTTGATGTGTTGGCTTTTTAGATAAATTTATTGCACCGGTGTTATCACAATACTTTGGTGATCTATTAAAATTTAAACCAAAATCTTTTAAATTTGTTGCATATAGATAACCTATTAACATGCTAGTGCAGCTGAGATATATTTTGCTTCTGTTATGGACAAAGATACAGAATTTTGCTTTTCACTAAATCAGAAAACAAGAGAATGTCCTAAAAAGTGACAAGTTCCACTTGTACTTTTTCGGTCTGATTTGATCTAGCATAGTCAGCATCATTGTATGAAATTAAGTCAAAAAATCTTCTTTTGAGTAGAACAGTCCATAGTCTAGTGCTTTATTTACGTATCTTAATATTCGTTTTATGAATTTTAGATGAGTTTTCTTAGGTTGAGATTGATATCTTGCACATAGGTAGACACTATGCATAATATTTGGTCCACTAGCTATTATATAGAGTAATGATCCCATCATTCCTCTATAATTTTTTATCTACATCGTTTGAGTTTTCTTCTTTATTTAATTTCTCATTTGTTGCCATGGGAGTTGGCTTTCCACTAGTATTTGACATACCAAATTTATTAACTAATTCTTTAGCATATTTCTCTTGGTTTATGAAAATTCTATTATTTAGTTGTTTTATTTGTAATCCTAAAAAGAATATTAATTCTTTCATATGACTCATTTCAAATTCCTTAGTTATTATATCCGAAAATTCTTTGTTTAATTATTCATTTGTTGGTCCAAAAATAATATCGTATATATGTATTTTTATAAGTGGAATATCATTATTATCTCTTTTAATAAAAAAAGTACTATCTACCTTTCCTATTTCAAAATTAGATTGTAATAAATAGGATTTTAGTCTATTATATCATGCCCTAGGAGCTTGTTTTAAATCATATAAAGCTTTCTTTAATTTATAAATGTGACTAGGCAGTCTTTCATCTTCAAAAAGTGGGGGTTGTTCTACATATACATCTTCTTGAATAAATCCATTTAAAAAGGCGCTTTTGACATCCATTTGGAATAATTTAAAGTTATTATGATTTGCAAAAGCAAGTAAAATTCTGATAGCCTCTAATCTTGTTGTAGGAGCAAAAGTTTCATCAAAATCTATACTTTCTTCTTGACAATAACCTTGAGCACCTAAACGTGCTTTATTTCTAACGGCTTCTCCTTGTTCATTCATTTTATTTATATATACCCATTTAGTTTCTATTATAGATTTATCTTCAGGTCTTGGAACTAATTCTCAAACATTATTTCTGGTGAACTGATTTAATTCTTCTTGCATAGCAAGAATCGAAGAATCGTCTAATGATGCTTCCTTTGGATTTTTGGGTTCAGTGGTTGAGATAAAAGCAACATTGCACATTATATTTAATTGATTTCTTGTTTTTTCTACAAATTCTATGTTTCCTAAAATATTTTCTGCATGATTATTTCTTAAATATTTTATTCTTTTATTTAGATGTAAATTTTTGGGATTATTATTTTCGTTGTTAGTGAACTAATTATTTGTAACTTCATTATATTCATTTATAATTTCTTCTTCATCAAAGCTTGAATTATTAAATTTGAAATACTCATCAAATGAAATATAATGTTTCTTTAATGGAATTAGTCTGGTATTGAAACCTCTATAAGCTTTACTTCTATTTGAATAGCCAATGAAAATTCCTTTATTTGATTTAGTATCAAATTTATCTAAATTATCCTTTATATTTAATATAAAACATTTACTACTAAAAACTCAAAAATACGATAATTTAGGCTTTTTATTATAAAATAATTCATATGGTGTTTTCTTAGCTAAAGGTCGGATTACAATTCTATTTAAAATATAATATGCTATAGCAACTGCTTCAGCCCAAAATTTTTAGATAAATTACTATCATTTAACATTGTTCTAGCACATTCTTGTATAGTTCTATTTTTATGTTCTACTACTTCATTTTGTTGTGGTTTTCTTGGAAAAGAAATATTATGAGTTATTCCTTTCTTATTACAAAAGATTTCAAAATTATCATTTTTCGAATTCTCCTCCGTGATCGCTTTTAATCGTTTTAATTTTGGTTGAGATTTGATTTTGAATTCCTTTAGTAAAAACATTTCAAAAGCTTCACTTTTAAGTTTCAAGAAAATTGTCCATGTAAATCTAGAGAAATCATCTACAGTTACAAAGATATATTTATTATGATTTAATGATGTATTTGCGATGGTCCATAAAGATATAGATGAAGAGTTTGAGGGGATGAGAAATAGAAATCGTATCGTTTGATTTAAAAGAACTTTTACGAAGTTTTTTTAATTGACAGATGTCACATAAATTATTGACTGTAAAATTCATTTTTGGAAGACCCCTTACAAGTTCATATCTAGTCATTTTAGTAAGGTGTTTAAAATTCAAATGACTAAATATTTTATGCCAACTCCAAGGGTCATTAGATTCAGCCAAAAGACATAAATTATCATTGGACACCTTCATACATAAGATATAGATGTTACGTTTCCTAATACCTTCAAAGATAATATTTAACTCATTATCTTTGATACGATAGTTATCTTTGATACGATAGTTATCTTTTTCAAACTCAATTTTAAAACCCTTATCACACAATGGCCTAATACTAAGCAAGTTATGTTTTAGATTCCTAACTAGAAAAACATTAGAAATAGTAGGATTTTTAGAGTTACCGACATTACCGATGCCAATCACATATCCTTTTGAGCTGTCTCCAAAGTTTACCAATCCACCATCTTTATAGACTATATCTTTCAAGATCTTTGGATTTCCTATCATGCGTGTCGAACATCCACTATCCAATATCCACTTATCCTTCTTGATTTGTGATATTTTATTATCAAGTGTCTGTTCGCCAATAGCCATATACCAGAATTGTTCCTATAATTCAGCATCATACCTTCCAAGAAATCAAGTGACTTTTCAAAATAATTAGTTAAAAACATATTGGTTTCACAAAATTGTTTTTCTGCAAAATTATTAAAACTATTTTTAGCCATTTAAACTTTTCAAAAGTCAAATTATTAATTTTTGAAAACCAAATGCTCTAATACCAAATGTTGGTTGCGAAACGATGGATGTTAAGGCTGATTAAATACTAGAGGACGGAATAGTGTTTTAAGATTTATGAGAATCTTTTTAAAATTCCTTCACGTTATTATTACATGATGCAGAATCAACAATCATAGATGCAAACACAAATAAATATAAATGCAGTAAAGTAAAGAGTAGAGAATCAGAGAGATCTCATCAAAGATTTTATACTGGTTCGGAGTTACCCTAGATCTAGTCCAGTACAATTGCTTGTACAGATTTCTTTTCAAATGCCAAACTTTCGACGCGCAGAAGGAAAACCCAATACAATCTCGATTTCAAGGCTACGAGACACACCCTCTAGATTTTCCGAGCTCTAGGTACACTCACTTGATTCAGACGGGACATAAGCACACCCACTTGGATTTGAAGAACACCAAGCATGCCCAATTTGATTTGAATCAGAACAAAATCACACCCAATCAATTATAACTAAAGTTTGATGGTTTTTCCAAAGACAATGTTTGTTCTTTGAATACAATTGATCCTATAGCCTCTTGAACAACACTTTGACATTTGATTGAGAGAGAGAGATGATTGAAATCAGAGAGTAAACAGCAGAGAATCAATACAATGAATATTGAATTGATTCTGGTTTAAATTTGAAAAAATTTGAATATATTTTCAATAGGAATTTTGATAAAGTAAGAGGAGAAAAAAAATTTAGAAAGTAGTTGTTAAAAATTCATTTGAAAACCCCATATATATATAGAATAAACAAACATTTCCATTCGCAAAAAGTTACGATGAATAGGCACTTCATTTCAAAATTTTAATTTCAAAATATTGAATTGTAAGTCGACATACTTCATATGGATATGTCGACATATCACTTTGAATTTTGAAAAACTCTTTTGCTTCAAAAATGTTTTGAAAATCTTATGGTTTGTAAAATATTTTGATTTGATACTTGTAAAATATTTTAAACATGGTTTATAAGTATTTTAAACTTAAAAAACATTTATAAAATATTTTTAAATATATTAATAATATATTTTGATTTAAAGAATAAAAGAAAGAGTAATAGTGATCAAAAATTGCTACAAGGATATTAACAATAATCTATGACTTTATATAATATACTATAGTATTGAAATCTTCATATCTTGATCTTTATACTCATAAGTCTTCATGTACGTTTCTTGAGTCTCTATACTGTACAGTCTTTAATTTAATATCTGTATAATATCCTGCATTATACATTATATACTATATATCTATACAAAAGCATTAATAACCATATTTTATATGAATGTATTATCATTACTAAGGTTATTATCATCAAAATCAATAACTGAGGTATTAATAGAAAATAGTTGGAGAGGAAAGTCAAGAGATGGAAAGTGTCACTATTGTAACAAATCAGGCCATTGGATGAAAGATTGTTCGGACTTGAAGAGGAAGATTGATGATGGATTTTCATCGACTGCGGTGGAGAAGACCAAATCTGAAGATGTATTAACTGCAGCAGTATTAGATGTATCAGACCATTTGATGCTTAATTCAGGGGCGTCATTCCATATAACGTCAAATACGGATTACTTTAGTTCTTCTATTGGAAGTAATAAAATTGATATTCTCAAGGAAAATGATGCTAGTTGAAGATCCATGGGAGAGGGTACACGTAATAGCCTGCACCTTAATTGACCCGGATTTTGAATAAATCGAAACATAAGTCCATTAGGACGCAGATCGTTAGTTTTGGTAAACTGTAGAAAACAAAAATATATCAGTGATCGATCAATTTAAACTTACAGTGGAATCGAAAATATAGTAGAACATAAATACCTCGAATCAATGGTATTTCTTGAACATCCAAGCGCCTTGTAAATACCGAGCATGAATAAAAAGACTCCTCTATCTATCGTTACCATCGTGACCCAATGACATGTCCCTCTAAATCTATCATATGAGTTGTAACGAGGAGGAGATTTGGAACAATGTTCTAGTGATAGGAAAATTGCATACTTTATCCAGAACACAAACTTATACCGATTAGTTTCCATTTAAATGTTATGTTTATTATTTACGGCTAGTCCATTTAATTTTTATATGCGCTTACAATATATCTATCCTAACCTTCTCCTAGGTATACTATACATACACAGATATATATGCCTATGTACATCTATACATTCTAACATTTCACTATCCAAAAATATGGCCACTTAATCTTTCTTAAATAGGAAGGAGGCAGACTCATCGACCATTTACTACCTCAAGTCCCTTAAATGGCCCTTCGCAACATCAATGCTAGTCTATCGGTTTTAGCTACAGAGACCGATGGCTGCTATATACGACTTTATAATATAATATATAATCTAATTGTCGTACTACTAATGTAACTCAAAGACTCATCTAAGGGTTAGTTAGCCCACCTTCGATCAACTAATTTTTCACCCGACCATAAACTTTGAGGTCTGTGCGTCTCCCATACGGATACTACACTAGTAGAAAGCGAAATCCGTCAAGGCATAACCCGAGTCTTTTCTATCGCTTGCTTGGGATCACTGGGCGTCAAAGCCTATACGCCAGACCTACTACTATATACCGGTACTAACAACTGACATAGCCCGCCGACATTCTACAACTGACATCCCATTTAGACTAACCTAAGTAAGTCAAGGTAAATGCCCCTTTCGGTTACTTACCACCTCTTATTAGATATGAAGCAGACCACATTCCCCAAAAGTACTGGGCCATTTAACACTTCAAATCCAAGACGAACCATCGGTATGTTTCCCCCTACTTATCTGCAAAGTATATCCCTTTCTTACGGGTCCTATGGTTGGAGATGTCTCACATCAGTAGTAAATGTACACAACTACTGGTAGACTCTAAGTGAAGGGCCGACTTCTATTATGTAACTCTACCCACCTCACATCCAAACCTACTAAATCAAATTAATCATCCTAGGTTTAAGTGTTAGCCTAAGTCCACTAATCTTCATTTGTATAATTAAGGCTATATAGTTTACCTTAATGACAATTATACCACCTTATAATATTTAATTACTTCCTAACATATTTATTTACTATTTTCATAAATGTCAAATGTTCTTAATAAGTGATTATTATTCTAATAGAACAATTTCTAGAGATATTTATTTATCCATTCTAATTCTTTCCTATTATGTCTTCCTTATCACTCCATAATTATCGTAATAATCTCTTTTATCAGTCTCATTAATCCATTTATATTTTATTAAATTCTTGTAGCTCCTTATTTATTGTACAGTTATTGTCCTATTAGATTTGGAGTTGCAATCTTTTACATCTATATTTCCTATTCTTATTGTTTATTATGCGATTTATTTTAATGTTCTAATTATATCTAATGCGAATATCGATGTGTATTACGCTGTATTAACTATGTTTTTATTTTAAATTTTTAATGCATTTATTCGTATTTATACATTTATTTTTATGTTTCTAGTTATTGATCCCTAACTAGAATATTTCTTTCCATATTTTAATCCATTGGAATTATCCTTTTAAAAAGGTTTCTCGTTATAACTTCCATAAATTAACCTAAAATGAGAGATTTGATTCATTTGAAATCAAAAGGAATTATTTATTTCTCTTTATTGAAATAGACAGTATGAACTATGAAAAAAGTATCCATACTTTACACATCTCTTTCCCTTTTTAAGTATATTCTTTGTCAATTCAAACACTGCACTTTTTATGTATTTAAGAAATTAAACAATTTATGGAGGTTACACGAATAACACTTCTAACAAATTAAAACATAAAAATTCATATTCCAATAAAATTAGGGCAAATCTAAATTATACTAACATTTTTGCAACACAATTGTTGATTTGAAATAAATTCTACACCCTTATCAATATTCAACTATTAATAACTTAGGGATTGACTTCCAGATCTGGATGTAAATAATGTTTCTATTCAATTTTCCTAAATTGTAAAGTATGTAGGAAATATTTTATGCGTTTAATTCGAGCTTATAACTCTTTTGTTAATTATTAAGCATAATAATTAAACAAAAATCCAACAAAATAAATTCCAATTTTATATATAAATTACATAATTTCTCATTCACCTTTCATGCTTTTCAAATCTCCCAAATCAGAATCTAATCCTTTGATTCAACTCCATCTCCTTTTTAATCCAAAGAAATATGTATAACAGGGTATATACATAGTATTATAATTACAAATCTGAGAACAGATTTGGGGTTAAGGGAAATATAGATTTATAATATCAAAATTTACCTATTTATTGCGCAACGCTGATTCGCTTCTTCTCTTCTTTCTTTTTATTTTCTGTGCTTCTCCAATTCCTATAAATACAAGTTATTTTATAGTTAGGGAGAATAGCGGAGAAGAGAAAATAACAAAGCTTCGGTGCCCTTGATCAAAAAATATGAGAAGAGAAGTAAGGGGTTAGACCTGTATTCATAGGCGTTCGAATCAATCATATCAATTAGATTAAAATTATTAAATCTGGGTCGTTGGTCAAGGTTCAAACCTTAGCCATCACACTCTAACCGGTCGACCGCACCAATATAGGTGGTGAACCGCTAGCGGTCGACCGACCCATAGCAGGGGTCGACCAGTGGAGTCCTGAATAGTAATGTTATTTATTACTATATTTGGTTTTTAATTATTTTCATTCAGAAAACTTTAAACATCCGTAACTTCTTCGTTTGTACTCCAATCGCCAAACTCTAAATATGAAAGTTGCTCAGAAAATTGCCACGAACATAGTGGTGTGAGTTTCATAGCCAAATTTTTTCGTTTACTCAAATTCCATTAAATTATTAATTTGTTAGTGTAAATTTTATAGGGTGTTATAGTACAGTGCGGATTCGTATGTCTGATAGAGTGATACACATTTTGACAAGAGTCCACTATGTTCCTGGTGTTAGGAAGTCGTTGATATCTTTGGGCTAGTTAGCATCCATGGGATGAAATATGACTATGGAAATGATAGTGTTAAGGTTTCAAAGGGTGCCCTAGTTCATGATGAAAGGGGATGTGTTCCAGAATCTGTATCTGATGATGGCAACCATAGTACTTTGGGAGTCTTGTATTGAAGTAGATAGTTTTCATGTTTTGGATGCCACTAGACTTTGGCATCTCAGATTGAGTCATATTTCAGAGAAGGGGTTGAAGTTGCTTCGTAGATAGAAGATGATCAAAGGAGAAAACTTCAACAAGTTAGATTTCTGCCAAGAGTGTGTATTGGAAAAGCAGACGAAGATACTCTTTGTTGTTGGACTTCATATGTTAGAAAGGGTGCTTGATTATGTGCATATAGAAGTTTGAGGACCAATACCTACCGCTTTCATTGGGGGAGCGAAGTATTTTATTTCCTTCATCGATGACTTTTCTCGAAAAGTTTTAGTGTATGTGATGAAAACCAAATCAGAAAGCTATGAGATATTTAAGGTTTAGAAGGCAGTAGTTGAGAACCAATCACGTTGTAAGTTAATGGTACTTAGATCTAAGAACGATAATGAGTTTGTCTCTAGAGAGTTCCTCGACTTTTGTAAGCAACATGGTATACAGAGACATTTCACTACATAGGTGATCTGCAATCCAATGGGGTTGCTAAAAGGATAAATCATACTCTAGTTAAGAACGCCCATTGCTTGAGATTGTCGGCGGACTTATCTAGTGGTTTTTGGGATAAAGCTTTATTGGCTGTAGTGCATATTATAAATCGAATTTTGTGCTCGGTCATAGATGGAAAGATTCTAGAGGAGAAGTGGAGAGGTAAAATAATATATCTTGGATATTTCACATTTTTAATTGTCCTATGTATATAAGTTATACGGGTGATGAAGATTGAAGGCCAGAGCATACAATGACATATACATGGGATAAGTCAAAGGGTATTGAATCTACAATGTTCAAGTCTAAGAAAGAGTTACTCGCCAGACCAGTTGATTCTGATAGCCTAAGAAGGTAAAAGAATTTCCCACATTTCAGCATAACAGTAGAGCTATGGTTGTTGTTAATATAGGTGAAGATGCAGTTGATGAGACATCACATAATAGTCTACAAATGCAATCTATTAGTGTTGGTGATGTGCATTAAGCTAAAAGAAGTTCAGTTCAAGGTGGAGCTGGAAGAAGTTTAGGCGATATTGTATCTACTCGAGCCAGTCATAGAATTATAAGGCCGTCGAAGAGGTATGGTGATTAGTATACAAACAACAGCCTCGGTGATCAGTTTGATTGTGCAGTACATGTGGTTCATGATGATCCATTTGACCTTAAAGAGGCTATGAAGTCGAGTGATAACTCGAAATGGGCTTGCACTATGGAAGAGGAGTTAGAGTCGCTGAGGAAGACCAAGACTTGAGAGTTGGTACCACCACCTCTTCAGGGAAGCCGAACCATAGGTCGTAAGTGGATATTCAATGTGAAGGATGATGAGAAATACAAGGCTTGACTAGTTGCAAAAGAGGTTCATAGAGAAAGCGAATGAAAAATGATGAGGTATTTGATTCTATGGTGAGACACCTCTATCTAGATTTTGCTCGCCATAATTGCTACTCATGACTTGAAGTTTGAGCAACTTAATGTGAAAAACGCTTTCTTATATGGTGACTTGAAGGAGACCATTTACATGAGGCAGCCAGATGGATTTGTTGTTAGTGGCAAGCAAGATTGGGCTTGCAAATTGATGAAGTTTTTTTTATGGATTTAAGGTGTCGCCTAGATAGTGGTACAAGAGATTTGACTCTTTTATGTTGTCACTTGGTTTGATCATAGTAGTAAAGATGCTTGTGTGTATTTCAAGCATTTAAAGAACCGTAGTTGAGTGTATTTGCTCTTGTATGTGGATGATATATTGATTGCTTCCAAAAATAAAGGTGAAATCGATAGATTAAAGTTAAAGTTAAAGGCGGAATTCAAGATGAAAGACCTTGCGGAATCAAAAAAGACTTTGGGGATTAAAATCTATAGAGATAGAAAGCTTGGACTTTTGAGGCTTATTCAAAAGAAGTATATTTTGAAGGTGCTTGCTCGGTTTAGCATAGAGTAAGTAAAGGCAATTAGTACACTTATGCCTTTGCACATACAAATTTCTAGTAAAGGCTCTATGATCTTAGAGAAGAACAAGGTCTACATGGAAAAGGTGCTCTATGCGAGTACAATTGATAGTTTGATATATGATATGTTGTGCACTAGACTTGACTTGGCACAGGCTGTTGGATTGGTCAGTAGATATATAGAAAATTTGAGAAAGATGTATTGTAAGATAGCGAAGTATATTTTCAGATATCGTAGATGAACTCCAGACCATGGACTTAGTTTTGGCAGCAGAGATAAAGATTTTAGCTTAATTGGATTTCGTAATTTTTACTATGTCAGGGATAGAGATCGAAGGAAGTCAACCTTAGATTATCTGTTCACTCTTGGAGGACAACTATTAGTCAGAGAGTGAGGTTGCACACTATAGTTGTTTTGTCTATTACAGAGACATGGCTAATAGCCGACGCTGAATAACTAAGGAGGAATAATTGAAGCGATTGATATGTGATTTGAGCTTCGTATATGATGGAATAGTAGCAAGTTGTGAAAGTCAAAGTGCAATTCACTTAACTTAAAGAACTAGTTTTCAACTGAAGGACAAAGCATATAGAGGTGAGTGTGTATTTTTTTTCTTGTCTTGATGAATGAAGAAAAGCTAGTTTATCTTTAGAAGGTTCATACAAAAAAGAATGCAATAGATATGTTCACCAAGTCTGTACCTATTGCAAAGTTTGAGCTTTTCTCAAACTTGATCCATTTGTTGAGGTGCTAGACATCATGTGGTGGCACAAGGGAAAAGTGAGATGGTAGATAGATATGTTTGTTTTCATTATGGAGATTGATAAATCCTACATGAAGATGGTACTTTTAATACTTGGGGGACGATGACTTTGCTGGAGTTCATCAAAAAAGTGTAATATTGGATGATGACTATACCGAAGTCCATCGAGGAAGTATCTATGGTGTCATATTCGAGATTGTTATCCGAGATTACTTGGAGTATGAAGGTATAGGTGGAGTCGTATAGCTAGTACGAAAATATAGTATAATGTGGAGATTATTAGATGTTATACTATATTTACAACATCGAAGAAGAAGTCACGTGGAGAAGCGACGAAGAAGAGTCGAAGAAAGAGTGGCTTAATCGACTGGTAAAATTACCAACAATTGGTGGAAGTTCCGATCGATTGGTAATTTTACTAGTCGATTGAGTTTAGGGACCTTTTTTGGCCGACTGCACTTCTGATATCGGAGTCGATCGGAACTCTTTTCCAATCGACCGGTTCATTCGACTGGAAAAAGGTTCCTTTCGACTGATGGCGGCAAATCTGAAGAAAAAAAAAACTTGAATTTCTAAGGTTATTTTCATTTTTTTAACAGTGATGGAGTTTCCATCGAAGATTCAGCACATTTTCTGCATATGTTCTGGTAGAACGACAGAAAAAATGTTGAGAGCATTATAAATAGACCTAGGGTTTATTGTTGTATGATTCCAATTGGAAAAGAATGATTTTGTTTTTCTTTTTATCTAGGTTTAGCCTCCAAATTGAAATCAATCTTGTAATCTTTTTTATGTAGTAATGTAACTTCCCTCTCTCCAAAGTAGATGTACATTATCTCGCCATAGTGAAACTACCGTAAATCTTGTTTGTGATTTATCATTCTTTATTGCATTTGTGATCTGCATTTGTTGTTTTGGAATACCAGTGTTTTGTTGGTTCTACCTCACAACCAATTTATTTCCGCTGCAATGGGTTGATTTGGAATTATTGAAATTTTTCCCCAACAATATAATAACCAAATATGGCTATGCATGTAGAAAAAAAAATCTAATTTGTGAACGAAGAGCCTTCTTTGTCAATAACTTGTGCATATATTTACACTAGTGAAGAAATAGAAATGGAAAACTGTTAGGTTTAGTTATGTGCACGCAAAGATAACTTAGCACAACTTCTATTCTTATTTGTGCAACAACTACCAAAGCTATCAAATTGAAAGCCTTAAAACGTATAGATGCAAACTTCCATTCTTATTTAAAATGGGATCATATGATAAAAATAGATATCTGCTTAACTCAGCAATGACATGAATGTAATTTTAGCATGAAAGTTCCACATGCTGATCCTAAAAATTGAACTAAAGTCGGAAACTTCGGCAACAAAATCAGATATGCTAAAAGTAGATACCTACTTAACTCAACAATAACATGGTTTTTATCCAACAAAACCCAACAACTCTTACCTGCGTCTAAGCAAGCAACTTAAACCTACTATTTGCTAACAGTAAAATGTGATTTCATGTGGTGAATATATATATGATGGGTAGACTTTGGGAAGTCTGGCAGCCTACAGTGAACAAAGAAAAATGATGCTGATATCAATAAGAGTTTATATAGTACAGTGAAAATATAAAGCGGTACCACAAAGTTTATAAACGTGTTTGTCATTGGTAAACTCTTACCGACTACAAATCTGACTACATCCTCCTTCCAATTTCCTACGTGCCCTCCGTCCCTTTATACAAAACCTCAAACACTCGTTTATTAACTAATTAAATATAACAATTAATTATCTAAAATATTATAGATGCTATAGAGGTTCTGTAAAACATGCATGTCATTGAGCGCTTCTCCATATTAACAGTACACATGGACGACCAAACATTAAGGTAGACAAAAAATTTCTCATCCTTGAAGAGAATTACAAGAGAAAGGTTCCACTGGCAAATGTATCTCTTCCTGGTTCCCGTTCCGTGTTTGTGATTACAAGAGAAAGCCGACCTTACTAACATGAAGGACCGCTTTCACACAATATACAAGGGTTAATTAACCCCACTTAATTTGAAGCATGGTCAAAATCGACGTTGGTTGTACGTCAGATTTGCGTAAAAGCTTCTCTTGCCCTAGACAATTTTGTTTTGGGTACCAAGAACTAAGAACCATAAGTAATTTTGTTTACGGAACCAGGAACCAAGAACAGTTAGAGCTCAATTTGCATAATAAAGAAGCACGAAATGCTTAACCATTTTTGTTAGCAAGAATTTCTTTCTTAATCGGTTGCTATAACTTTCGGCATAATCCAACCATGTTGAATTAAAATTGAAGAAACTTTCAAATTTGTTAATGTTGGGGGAAAACGACTGCACGATTTCAACCGCAAAAGCTGTGAAAATGTGAGCCTAAACAATAACAAAACTAATGTTCCAAATCAATTTCAAAATGAGAAAAGCTATAACATTGACAATAGAGGCCAACCCTGGGAAAAAATACAAACAGAACCCTCCTTTCAAATGGTTAGATTACAAACAGTAATCCTAGATAAGTCTATTTATAATGCTTTGTTCTATTCATTGTTCTTGAATCAAAAGCTCAGTTTAAATCTATGGTGGTAAATTCAAAATACATCCGAAAAGACAAAAATATCCCTAAAATTTTAAAATCAACTTTCTTCATAATTCGTCAATTCAATCGACTGGAAAATCCTATCACTTGACCGGTGCCCGTCGAGTGGGATGGGTTTCCAGTCGACTGGAAAAACAACGGTGCGCTCGGGTTGAAAAACCACCAAAATTCAGTTAATTTGCAGGCCAACCAGTCAACTAGAAAACGTTACAGTCGATCGATGGCTTTTACCAGTCGACTTGATGCTTGTAGCTCATGCTACATGGCTCCAATGCTCTACCACTCTCATCTTCGTCTTTTCATCGTTGCGCCTTCTTTGCTTCTCCAAACGACGCATCGTATTCACCCACGTAATCGTAAAGCCTTCTCTTGTTCGATTTGAAAATATTGTATTATTGATTCCAACAACCTCCACATTTATTCTATACTATCGTACAATCCGTCCAAGCTCCACCTGCAACTTTATACTCTAAGCAATCTCGGACATGGAACTAAGGATACTTTCCAATTAAACATCAGCATGGTCATTGCCCATTGCACTTTATCGACGAACTCCAACAAGACCACTGTGTCCACCAACAAAGAGCTAAAAGTACCCTCTCCATGTAAGTATGACCAATCAATCCTCCATATCACACTGAAAACAAATGTCTTCATCAACTATCTCATTCTCCCCTATGCCACCATGTGACACCTAGCACCTCTGTAAACGGATCAAGTTTGAACAGTGCTCGAACTTTGCTACAAGCAGGAACTTGGTGAACGTACCTCTTGCGTTCTCCTCTATATAAACCGTTTAAAGATGAACTAGCTTTTCTTCATCCATCGAGACAAGAAAATACTCTCTCACCATTATATGCTTCGTTCTTAAGTTGAAAATCAAATTTTCAGTTAAGCGAATTGCACTTTGACCATCGAAACTCACCAATATTTCATCGTGTATGAAACTGAAATCACACATCAACCGCTTCAAGAAAAGTGCTTCTTTTGCTGCTTTAACAATTACTATTAACTCTGCCTCTGTAGTAGATAAAACAACTATCGCCTCCAACATCGCTCTCCAACTAATAATTGTCTCTCGAAAAGTGAACTTATAACTTGAAATTGACTTCTTTTGATCTTTATCCCGGCATAGTTGGAATCACAAAATTTAACCAAGTTTCTTTCTCTATTGTCGAAAACAAATCCATGGTTTAGGGTTTTCTCTAAGATATCTTAAAATATACATCACTTTCTCTCAATACACTTTTCCTTTTGTATTATTACAGTTTCTTCCAAGAAAACATATCAGTTGTGTTATCTTTTGTATTATTACAAAGATAATGCATTTACGGTTTAAAGATTAAAATTAGTACAACCTTTTTATACATTTGTACTATCTGTCAAAATAGTAATTTTTCAAGTCCTGAAGTAACTCATGATTGTGTGTAAGGATAATAATTGTTATAGTGCGCAGTAGGATTTCTCGCAGAATTGGTATATGCTTAAAATGAAAAGTTATATTGACTATATTTCTACGTAAGTAGAAGTGTCAGAAAAAATACATCTGGTTCATACATGATATTCTGAAGAAGGATTTTATTTGCTATCCTCTTGTTATTTTTTGACTTTTAGATGTGTTTAGTACAGAAAGAGGTTGTTGTATGATTGTTGCTGATCTTAATGTTATTTATGATACATATAGTAATGGGTAAGTTTGGCTCATATCTCTAATAAGTTTCAAAATAAAGAAAACATTCTTGTCAAACTAAACTTACATTTTCGGTCCCTATATTCAAATTCGCGCACGCAAAAAGACCCAAATACCCTTTTATGTTTTTAACATTTCAAACGCCTATAACTTTATGTAGAAAAATCGGATTAACATACCGTTATCACCAAAAAATCATAAATTTTATGATCTTTAAAATGAGATCCATTGTTGATACCAAAAATTCAAATTTTTAGTAAAAGTGCAATTATTTCATTTATTTGCAGACAATTCGACAAATTTTGAACATTTTCAATTTTTTTTTTAAATTTACAACATTTGCAAATAATTGCAGACATTTCTGCAACTATATGCTATAGTTACAGAAATGTCTGCAACTATTGCATATAGTTGCAGAAATTTCTGCAACTATATGGTTTAGTTGCAGAAATGTCTGCAACTATTGCATATAGTTAGTTGCAGACATTTTTGCAACTATTGCATATTTGCAGAAATGCAACTATATGCTATAGTTGCAGAATTGTCTGCAACTATTGCATATAGTTGCACACATTTCTGCAACTATTGCATATTTGCAGAAATGCAACTATTGGTATAGTTGCAGAATTGTCTGCAACTATTGCATATAGTTGTAGAAATTTCTACAACTATATGGTATAGTTGCAGAAACGTCTGCAACTATTGCAGAAATGCAACTATTGCATATAGTTGCAGAAATTTTTGTAACTATATGGTATAATTGCAGAAATATCTGCAACTATTGCATATAATTGCAGACATTTCTGCAACTATTGTGTATAATTGCAGTTTTTCATTGAAATCGAGAAAACTGAGCTCGCCATTGAAGAAGAAGATTAAATCAAGAAACATAAGTTCGCCAATGAAGAAGATGATGAAATTAAGAAAGATAAACTCGTTATTAAAATCAATCGTGCAAGAAGCGGAGGGGTATTTTAGGGAAAAACAGCCGAAATGAAAAACAGAGACCTGCAAAGTATGTTTTCTTACGGGAGGAGTTTTAGTGAATTAAGTTTGCTTTTAAGGATGCGTGCATAATATTCATACGTGTCCATATTTTCATATTTATTGTTCACTATTTTCACGCCTTTTGTTTTGTTGAGTATACGCTAGGGTTGAAAGCTTCTTTTTATATTTTTTTCCAATGTCAAATCATTGCTTGGCAAGCTGTGTACATTGTTTGATAGGATAAACACCTAAGAATTTAAACTTATTTGTGTACATCTGTGGTGTAAAATTCAAAACACATCCGAAAAGTTGAAAATATCCCTAAGAATTTAAAATCAACTTTCCACATAATTTGCCAATTCAATCGTATGGAAATCCCACCACTACAAGAACGGCTTCGTTTAGCGATGACATATAACCATCGGTGGCCGTCGCTAACCGTCGTCAAAAGCCGCAACAAAATCACACGACACAAGCAAAATAGCGACGTCGCCATATTCGCGTCGGTTAGCGTTGAAAACCTGGGAAAATAGGCCGTCGCTAGCCGTCGTTTACCGACACAAGCTTGGAACCAGAAAGCCGTCGCTAGCCGTCGCAATCCGACGCAAGCTTGAAACAATTTGGCCGTCGTTGGCCACGCTAGCCGTCTGAAACCTGGAATTTAAGACAGAGCTGCTTTTAAGCCTTCCAACCACATAATAAACATCATATCTCAATCTAACTTCATTTTCAAGACATATAAACCCAATATCACAACCAGTAACATCAAATGCAACTTATAATCTCATACATATCACAAATAATTAAAAAAACAATGCAAATATCAATATTTACATAAACTTTCATGAACTAAAACCAATATTCCATCAACCAACACAACCATATCTACCCAAATACTCATGTTCATCAAATCCACAATCATCACAGTACACAACCATCAATAAAGTATCAACTCCATCAACACATGTCAATAATTACACAACAAAACGATCAAAAACAGTCAAAAAAATCTGTACCTACTCATCATCATCCTCATCTCCCGACCCATCCTCATTAGGCATCCTCCCGTGCTCTACTGCAAATGCTACAATCCGCTCATCTAGCAGCTGCGTCAGTCCTCCGCCCTTCCGCTAGTCATTGAATTCTGTCATTTGCTGCTTCAGCTGAGCTATCTCCTCCTCGGCCTGAGATCTCTTATAAGCCCTCTGGGTCATCATCCCTTGTAAATTATTTTATTGGAAGTTATAATTTATGCTTCATGATTAAATATAATTTATATATTAGTTAATGAAGTTGTTTACCTCCTGATTTCCATAACCATAATGTCTATTTCGAGTAGGCGGGTCAATGTGAGCATCCCAAATACGATGCTCCTCCTCTAAGATCAACGCATGGCCAGTGTACTGCGCCACTCGAGCTTTTTCCGCTTCGTATCTCTCCCGCGATGACGAATAGAAGTTTGTAATAATAAATAATAAAGAACTTATCAAATGTGAAGTAAAAAAATTAAACAAATTTACCATCATAGATTTAGATTTATCGTCCGTAAATTCATATGAAATATTTCCTTTCCCATCCGTGCGCTCGACGGCATGTGTGTGAGTGAACACCTCAGTCAGTGTAGGCTCAAGATTAAATTTCTGAAACTGAAGTTATATATACAAATGAATAATGTTACCGATATGACTAAATTATCTTACACCTATTTATAAATGCATTTTATAACTTCACCAATTCTCTGCGATGCTGTTGGAAGGACTTTGACCCGCCGCGGTGCAAAGAGGACTTTTAGCCCTGTTTGCATGGTTCCACGCCGATAATTCCTATAAATTTAAATGCACAATTAACTAAATTAATGCACCTAATATACGAATTTTAATCAAAATGTAATAAAAAAATGAATTTATATAACTTACCCTCGACTCCGGAGTATCCCATAGCTACAGAAATTGAGCCCAGACATCAGCTCCCATCCAAGTTGGCTTCTTTGCCGCTTTCCTAGCTTTTGATATGGTGTTTCTATAATTTTTACGCATGCTTTGGTTCCAGTGATTTACAAAAACATCCATATCCTACGGGTCGACACGAACCGCGACCTGCATATTGAAATTGAAATTGGTTTGAATTATATACATTTTATTAATTTACAAATAAATTATAAATTTAAAATTACCATCAAATCAGCGAATATAGCATTCTTAGTATGATCGGGAATGTCGTCCCAATGAGCCCAGTATCCCAACATCCGGCTCATGAACGCCTTCCTGGACACTTGCAAAATAAAGTCCAACGGCTGCACCTCAAACCCCATGTATAAAATAAGTTGTACGAATTTAATAAATTTTAAATAGTAAACATCTAATAAATTTGATACTTACCCCGCACTCTTTGGAACTACCTCTGCCGCCGAACGTAAATCCGACGCTGTGCCGTTGGCACCCGCACCAGCGGAAGGAGAAGGCTGAGATCTGCTCGAGTGACTTCTGTGTATATCTGTTACAAACATATCATTTCATATAATGATAAAAATATCAGTTCATTATTACAAAACATGTTTGATTAATCATCATCACATAAAAATTGCATTAAAACATCATAAATGAGACAAAATCTCCTGAGTATATATACATAATTTAAAAAAACAATAAGACATAACTCACAACATAGTCATCATTATTGGTAACAGCTGAAACTCAGAATATACATAATACAACAACTGGTACAAAATTCAAAATTTTCAGTCTTCGTCGTCTTTTGATTCTGTCTCGGTCTCGTACTCTATATCGTTCTCTTCTTTACTCTCAAATGCTTCTATTAAAACATTTGATTCATCATTTAACAAACCCAAATCAATATCATTAGTTATTATTATTTCATCATCTGGCTCAAGATCTGTTTGATACGCTGCTTCTTCTGGAATATTAATTCCATCAAACGTAAATCTTGTCTTTGTTTTAAAAACAGCAGACCAATCTGATTTATCTCTTTTTAAGGATGGATACAGAGCAAAATAAACCTGTAATGCTTGCTCGGCCAATACGAAAGGATCATACTTATAGTAATGTAAGGTGTGCTTTATTTCTATAAGTTTATAATCTTTGTGCACGTTTATTCCAGAACCAGGAATATTGCTGAACCAATTTCACTTGAATAAACAAAACTTTTTCTGCAATTTGTACATAATATGTCAATTCTAAAACCTGTGTTATGATGCCGTAAAAATCTTTTATATGCTCATTTGGATCGTCACTGCCTTTGACAAATACACCACTGTTATATGTTAATTTTTCAGCACCATAATCCTTGGTGTTGAATTTAAATCCATTGATAAAGAATATTGGATAAGTCTTGACATTTCTTTTTGGTCCGAGCGCAAGGTGTTGTAATCCTTCATCAACGACATAGTTTCTTGGATCATAAACGTAGTTTGAAAACCATTTAGAAAATTCCTTACTGAGATCGCCATATGGATGTGGTAATTCGTAAATACTACGAATATATATGTACTATATGTTACATTACGATTAATATTATCATTGAAATAAATATGAATTTATTATTACCTAACAAATGGTGCAACTTCAGCACAATTAAGAAGAACATATATGTGTGCTACATGTTGATCTCTATCGTCTAACCATATTTCCACACATTTTCCAACATGTCGGCCATGTTGTCTAAAAATAGACAACATTGTTTGAGAATAATCTTCTTCACGGCTTCATCATTACGAGGACCACTTACAAATGATCAGTTCACATGATTATTGAAGTAATGAGAGAAAAAGAATGAAGCTTCTTCTTCAAGGTATGATTTGCAAATTGAACTTTCAAATCGTGCTTTCTGTCTAATTTTTTTCTTTAGATGATTCAAGTACCTATTACAAAATTAACTCAATTTAAATTCACTTACATAAATTTGAATTTTAAACTAACAACAATTTTTTGGATATTTAC
The DNA here is from genome assembly GCA_030737815.1 of Allium fistulosum. Lineage (NCBI taxonomy): Eukaryota > Viridiplantae > Streptophyta > Magnoliopsida > Asparagales > Amaryllidaceae > Allium > Allium fistulosum. The sequence continues at coordinate 1,436,178,997 of CM060903.1, forward strand.
TATTACCTCTCAAATGGATACATCCATCCATATTGCATGGGACCTCGAAGAGGAGCTTCAGATGGAAGATGAACAAGTAAATGCTCCATTACATTAAAGAAACTTGGTGGAAATATTTTCTCCAGTTTTCATAGCAGTATAGAGATTTCTACTTCAAGTTTACGTATACGGTCGTTTTTTAACGTTGTCGAACAAAGCTTTTTGTAAAACAGACTTAATTCTGTGATAACACTCCACACTTTTATGGGCAATAGTTCTTTGAAAACCATTGATAATAAATATTCCATCATGATATGACAATCATGGCCTTTCATCCCACTCAATTTATTGTTTTTAAAGTCAACACATCTATGGAGATTAGAAGACATCCCATCTGGGCATTTTAGACCTTCCACCTACTTTAGCACGAGTTTTATTTGCTTGTTGTCTAGCTCGTAGCATGCTTTGGGATTTTTATTGTCATTGGGCTTCATATGAAGTTCAGGATGCTTACAAAAGTGTGCTATATCACGTCATGAACTCAGATCGTCCTTAGTTTTTCCTTTAACATTCATAATTGTATTAAACATGTTATCAAACATGTTTTTTTCGTTGTGCATCACATCAATATTATGTCGAAGTAGGAGATCTTTCCAATAAGGTAACTCCCAAAATATACTTTGTTTCCACCAATTATGAATGTTCGATTTCGGGTAGTCCTTTACAATTTCATATATTTCTTCGCTTGGCCAAATCTTTGGTGGTTGCATACTCTCTTCTCTGTTAGCTTTAAAGTTTTTTCATCTCTTCTAAAAGTATGATTGGGATGGAGAAAACACCGATGGCAATCAAACCAAGAAATTTTCCTTCCATACCGTAAAGAAAATGATCGTGTTTCTTCCATGCAATAAGGACAGGCTAAACAACCGGTCGTACTCCAACCTAAAAGCATCCCATATGCAGAAAAATCATTAATAGTCCATAACCAAGAAGCGAACATATGTTTCAATACCTTCAAGCTATAATGTTTTCAGCTCTTTGATTAATGGTTATAAATAAACATCAATTCCTTGTGTCGGATCATCAGGGCAAGGGATGACAATAGTGAGAAACATGTATAGAGTTTTCATACACATCCACAGAGGTAAATTATAAGGAGTAACGATAACAGGCCAAGATGAATATTTTCTACCGAACTGAGAGAATGGCGGAAACCCATCCATACATAAACCAAGTCTGAGGTTACGGCCTTCTGCAGTAAATGTGGGATACGTCTTATCGAAATGTTTCCATGCTTCTCCATCGGATGGATGTTTCAAAGTTCTTTCTGCCTGTCTTCTCACGCTGTGCCATCGCATATGACATGCCATGGCTGAAGACGCATATAACCTTTGAAGTCTAGGGCTAATTGGTAAATAATGTATTCTCTTGTATGGAACTTCCTTTCCTTTCTTTTTTCTTGATTTATCTTTCCTCGTTACATATTTTGCAGTTCATAAGATTAATGTCATCTTTCCAATATAGTATCCAACCGTTTATACATGTATCTATCTTTTGGTAAGGCAGACCGAAAGCCAACATAAGTATTTTCACTTTATAATGACTGTCGCACATCAGATTATTGGGTGGCATATGCCGTTTTACAGCTTATACAACTGTTATAAATCCAGCTTCTGTAAAGTTGAATTTTGATTTCATAGTGATGTATTCAGCAGTTACTGATAATTTGGTTCCACTTTAACAACCATCCAACCATGGTCTCTTAGCGGCATCCAATAAATCATAATTTTTTTTTGCTCCCACATGCGGTTCTTCTTCGACATTGACGTCTTCATCGTCAACTTGAATGGTAGGGAACATTGATCGTGCTGCATCTTCCACCATACCTTCTACTGGATTCGTCATAACAACATCGACCTCTGACACAACAAGATCTGCTGTAGGTGCAACAAATTCTCCATGACGATCCCATAAATAATAATTTGGCACAAATCCAGATTTATACAAATGTACTTTAATTGTATCTGCTTTCCAATGCTTCAAATGTTGACACTTACTACAAGGGCAATGAAGTTCTTCGTTATTTCGATTATTAGATATTGCAAATCTAATAAATTGTGTACACCATTGTAGAAATGTTCTTTCACTGAGCCTTTCATTTCAGTTCTGACTTCATACATCCAAGTACGGTCGACAAAATAATCGAACATTTTTCCTAATTTAAAAAAAATAGGTTAGTAATTTTGACAGCACTTCACTTCACTTCTATTATATGCACAACTTCTCACCCAAGTGATATATTATTGTGGTTTATTTTCTAAAATAAAGTAAAACCTTTTAGGACTAAAGGCTTCACACACCACACTTCTGTCTAATTTCGACAGCACTTCACTCCACTTATCTTCTACGCATAACTTTTCATCCAAGGGGAGTATTTTATTTGTTGTATTTTCTAAAATAAAGTAAAGCCTTTTAGGACTAAAGGCTTCACACACCACACACTACACCATAAACGATGTTTTGATACGGCTAAAAGCCGTATCTAATCGAATTAGATACGGCTTTTAGCCATATCAAAATATGGCGAGCTTATTATTTTGATACGGCTATTAGCCGTATCTAATTGTCCAATTAGATAAGGCTAATAGCCGTATCTAAGGTATCAATTAGATACGCCATTTTAGCTGTATCTAATTGATACGTTAGATACGGCCAGAAGCCGTATCTAAGTACTCAATTACACATACATATATAAAATTCCGCACTCAAATGATATTAGAAAACAAATAATATTATAGGCAGTGCACATTCAAATGATTCAATAATCCGCATTGCAGTGCATAATAACTTAACAATATCATTACATAACACGAAAAATAGTACATACTAGCATTTAGTACAAATATGAAGTTAAGCTCAAAACAAGAGCCACACAAGTCACAATATCAAACCTAAAGATGTTCAATAGAACCCAGAGTATAACATTTATAACAGTGTCTCTGGCTAAACCTTTTGCAAATGAATTACTCCAAGTCTCTTGCTACACTTCTTGCTAAACCAAATAAAATTAGCTAGCACCAAAGATTGCATAAAGATCATTCCTGATTCAACCTGCAAACATAAAAATGGGTATAAATTATAGTAGTACAAAAGACAGTTTGAGAAGTTTGTGTCGTACCAAAAAAATAAACGCTAATGACAGTTTGAGAAATATATTTGCTGATACCATGAGTATATTTGCTGACAGTTTGAGAAGTTTGTGTTATACTCTTCATGTCTGATACCATGAGTGAACACATTTGCATATCATGTTGGGAAAAGAAGAAATATGATTCAATTGTCAAAAATATTCAAAATATTAAAATGTATTAAAAAAGAAAGACAATTTCATTTCTTTTCAATTTAAAACCAGGCTTCTTCATTTTTCAACTAAGTCTCTTTTTTTTCTTTCTTCATCAAATCTGAAAAAACAGAACTACAGATCAACAAACCAGATGAAAAGAGAACAAAACTCAAAACTGAGAATTAAAATATAAAGGAGAATCAAAAGTTCAAAACAAAATCACCTCAAAATTTTCAAACTGGAAACCAACCTGAAAACAAATCAAGCTTCCTTTCAAATCTATTTCAAGCAAGTTTAAAATCAAAACCTGGAAAGTAAACTAAAGGCCACAAACATGATTCTAAGATGCAATTCAAATTCAAAACAACAGTTTGAGTTCCAGTCTGGAAATCAAGGCATGTAGTAAATTCAAGAAGCAAATTCAAGTTCAAAGGCAACTCAACATCAAGATCAACTCAGTTACAAACCAAAATCAAAGTAAATCAGAAAACCAAGTTTTCCCAATTTTTCAAAAATCATTTGTAGGCAAAACTTCAATGTTCTTCTCTGTTTAATGATTTCAGGTGAGCAAACTACCTTTATAAACCCTTAAAACTAATAGAAAACAAAAAAAAAGAGTTCAGACGCTGAAAGGAATGATATCTTTGCTCTTAATGTCTAATCAGATGCTACTTTGCCATTTTTCTCATGCAAATTACAGTTAATGAAGCTGCACAAATTGTGCATTATGTGCCATATTTACTTCCATTCGTTTTGTCATAACTTTGATGGTATATGTTAACCTGCAACTTAGAGAATATCCAAGACAAGCAAATTCAGCGAGATGACGAGTATTACGAAGGTGATAATGACAATGATGGAGAAGATAGACTATAACATTTATCATTTTCTAGTAAAGGAGTTCTTTACAGATTGATGTATTTTGCTTGTATACTGTAAATGTCATTACCTTTTTTTTAAATCTTTTGTAGAGTAGATAATGTTACTTTTGGATCTCCAGGGACAAATTTGTTTGTGGACATTATTTACCCAGCAAAACACTGAATATTGAATTCTGCCGTGTAATCTCTTATTTGAGTGGGTAACCAGACGAGTTATAATTATGCTGACAAGAAACGTGCAAGTTGAAAATACTACAGTTTTGTTGTGATGGTGATCTTGTTTGGATGCATTTTATGTGTAGTTAAGACAATTGACAAGTGGATGTGCAGTTTTAATGCTGGTTTGCACGAGGATTCCCAGATTTTAGCTCGGGTTTCACTCGAGTTTTTCTAGGGTATTTGTTCTATTAGTTTTAAAAATATAAGTCAAGTTTTCCTTTAAGTTTTAAACTATTTTCTCTATATAATAAATGTTGTTTAACTTAAAGTTATCAAGTTGATTTTTAAGATTTTTTAAAAGCCAAATTTAGATGATGATAAAATGTTTAAAATAATTTGTTAATAACAAATTATTAAACAAGTTCCTAAAAATATATGTATGGAACAAGCTTTCAAGTAATTTCAAAGGTTGAAATTTTAAAAGGTATAATGTTTTCAAAATTTGTTTGATTTAAAATAATTTTTATATTAATTATTTAGATCTCTGAGTGGTTCGAAATATAATGACGTAATTAAAAATAATAATTAAGATAAATGGTTTATCTTAAGTTAATTGAGATCATAATTTAATTAAGAGGTTAGGATTAATTTATTAAGGATTAATTAATTAATATAATTAATTTAGAATAATTACCCAATGTAATTTAAAAAGAATTAATTATAAAATTACTTAAAACTTAATTTATATTTTGTTCTTAAAAAAGTCAATATGAGATTTTGTTTTTTTATGATACTCTTTAAAATCTAAATTGTTATTTAATTTATAACTAGTGTTTGAAAACTAATTAAAATTAATTAAACAAATTGCATATATACTTGCTCCATCATCTAGAGATATCGAATAAGACACTTCGGATGGCACACATATCCACCCACTCCAACATCAGCAAAGGTCTCTGCAAATTGATGATTCATTTTGTTGGTTCTCTCATCTGGTAGCAGTATACTGTCCAACACCACTTTTTCGTGTGTGGATGGTACAGATTTTCCATGGATGTTGGACAATGTAGAATCTCGGCATATAGTACCTGTTGCAATAAAAGGGAATATTTATTATTATTTAAGTTTTCTACTTATTATGTCATAAATGTTTAAATGTTAAAAATACATGTTCCTATTAATTCTAAATCAGAGTTGAGGATTTCACATTTTTTATTGTTCGTAACATTGGTCGAATCCTGGAACTGCGAAGCAATGAATTCAGGAGCATTGAATTGTGTGGCGCGTCCTCCATTAGAAGAATTGACCGGTGCATGAATTCCCTGTTCAATATTTCCCACCATGTTGATCAAAACCTCCATTTGCCCAGACAAATTTCCCACCGTACTCTCCAAACTTCCCACCCTCATTTTCAACTCATCCTGCTCGCCATGAACATGTCGGAGTCGTTTCTGTGCAATGGCACAAGCCTTAACTTTAGTCTTTGGTATAACGGTCCCAACACCGCGGCTCCTACCCCTTGCATCTTACCAAGCACTTGTGATAAGATGTCTTCATCCACTGTCAATTTTTCTTCATCACTATCAGTGATCTTTTCCTTCGCTTTCGCAATTTGATCCTGTAATATGATAATACTTACATGAATAAGGAATTTTAAAGAATATGCAAGTTAATATTTGTTTAACTTACAAAGTATGAAGAAGTGGCATCTGATATGCTACCATCTTTTTTCCTGTGTGTCTTCTCCCATACTTGACGACGACTGATATTTGTTGATGGACTAGCAACGATCTGCAATACAAGTTGATGCAACGACTTGAATATCCAATCACAATGTGTAAATCATTTGAATGAAAATGAATATAATTTACCATTTCTTGTTCTATTTTAGCGTGACTTTTACGTCCTGCATGATGAGCATAACTGAGCAATGCTCTGTTCTTTTTGCCTACCTCCCTTCTTCCGCTCGCTTCAGGCGTTGCTTCATTTTTTACGAACTCTGTCCAATATTCTTGAGCAACTGTAGGTGGGAAATTTTTTAACCGTTCTTCGTCATTGTTGAAAGGGTCATAATAAACTACTCTCAAGTAATTCTTGTATCTCCTAAAAGCCTCGGCCATTCTCTTTAAAAACATTTCCTTTGAAAGCGGATCGAGCTCATAAATTTTCTGCAAAAAATATATTAAATTAAATGTTGTGCAAAGAGTTGAAACCATAAGGCTATTGAATGAAATAGTTGTTGTCAAACAGATAAGGATACTTACCACCAATTCGTTCCAAACGTTGTCCTTGTATATTGCAGGTACTTTATTCTAACTTATATATGATATCGGCACATGAGCTCTTACTAGTTTACCGAGCATAGTAGCGATTTTTCCAGCGTTATCTGAGACCGGAATACTAAGTAAGTTTTGATCAACTTTCTTCGCCTCTGAACATGACGAATGTGAAGATGGTGGATTTTATGACATAGTTTTCTGCAAAATATAATATTACTAATTATTTTAATAAGTCACGATAATAATTATAGATGTATCAATGTATCAATGTCAACACTCCATAATATAACACACTTGCACATACAAAATTATAAAGTGACAACACCTGAAATTGCATTGGAATGTATAAAATATTCAAAACATACATACACACAATCGTGCAATTAAAAATATACAGACACACAATCATGTGATGTACGAATACTAATAAGTTAACATATGGATTTGGTAAGGTCTTCTAATTTTTCATTGTCTTCAAAAGCTGATTGATAGACGGTAGGGAACTCAATGTCATCCACATTTGTAGTCAACCGTTTTGGTGTATGCAAGACCACAGACCATCCGTTATTTTTTAAATATTTTGAGTAGAAAACTTGACTCGCTTCTGATGCAAGAATAAATGGCTCGTCATTCACGTTATTTTTGTTCTTCAATTTCTCTAAATTTACCATGATGAGGTTTGAAATAGGATCTATTTTGCAACCATTGACCTTATCCTCGACTTTTACCCAATCACAATAAAAAACTATTTGTTTGAAGTCAGTGTAATCCAACTCAAGTATCTGTTCAATAACTCCGTAATACGTTGTTTCTGCTTCCTTATAATTTTTATCCTTGCCACTCGCTCTAAATTTTGTAATTGCTCTCATGCATACACCGCTATTTTGTGTTACCATACGGTCTTCGTACTTTTTCGTGGAAAATGAAAATCCATTCACTTGGTACTTCATATAACTACGCGTTATGAACTTCCGCCCGTGCACTAACCGCCACAGAGATGGATCAACATCGATGGTCTTTAACAGCTCATTACGTAACCATAGATTAAAACTTTGAACTACTTCCACGGTGGTAGCTCTGCCTCTAGGTTGAAATCTAGTACTTTTCACATAGGAGTTATATCTCCTACGAAAAACACATATCAAAATGTATATATAAATTGAATTAAAAAAATTAAAATTCCAAACAAGTTCGTGAACTTACTTCTTCCATTCATCCAATCCATCGTACTTATTAAGGATCCATCTACGCACCTGTTCAAACTGCACTTGGGTTAACGTTATGTCTTTACCATTATCCAGAGGTATCTCACCAGCAAACTCATCGTCCTCGTCTAAAAATGCTTCGTGGGTATGTTTATGATTGCCATCACCTCCGTTTGGCATATATTCCATGCAGTAAAGACTAGCTTCTTGTACGATATATCCTTCTGCAATACACCCTTCAATGTATCTTTTGTTGCGCACATATCCTTTATATGTTTTCATCAACCTATAAATGTGATCAATTATATATTGTAGACGGTATCTATTTATATGAAATAATGATGTACATAACTAAAATTAGAAATTTACCGTTCAAATGGATACATCCATATATATCTGACAGGGCCACAAATCAACGCTTCATCGGCTAAATGAACCATAAGGTGGACACTGATATCAAAAAATGCAGGTGGAAAATGTTTTTCGAATACACACATTGCTTCTACTAAGCTAGCCTTTGCTTTTAAAAGATGTTCCCTATTGATCACCTTTGAACACAAAATGTTAAAGAATAAACTAATACGATGAACAACATTTCGTAGATCCTTATGTTGTGGATAAGAATGTTGAAGCAATACCGGAAGCAATGTTGCATTATGACATGGTAATCATGTGACTTCATATTTCTTAGTTTAGGAGGATTGATGCTCACATTGTTGTGAAAGTTAGAAGAAAATTTGTTAGGCACTTTCAGATTTTTCAAAACGGTGCAAAACCGTATCTTTTCTTCTTTGCTCAAAGCGAAAGTTGTCTTTGGTATGATTGTTTTATTTGTTTCAGGATCTTCCATCACCCACAACTTTTGTTTTATACCCATGATTTTCAAATCCTTGCGTGCATTGATGCCATCTTTTGACTTATCTTTATGGTCCATAATGGTGCTGATGAGATGCTCCGTGACTTTCTTCTCCGTATGCATAACATCAATATTATGTCGGACCAAATTTGCTTTCCAATATGGTAAATCAAAAAAGATAGACCTCCTATACCATCCAGAAATATTGTCAACATCTTCATTGGTTGACTTTTTCCGTTTTCGACCAATTTCTTCTTTTTGTTTACCAACTTTCATTTTGATATTCGCTACTTTCTTTTCAACTTGAAAACCAGTCAATGGCCATTTAGGGCGACGAAGTTCTTGTTCGTTGTTAAAATTTGTCTTATCGTATCGAAACTTGTGTTCGTTAGGAAGAAACATTCGATGTCCCATGTAACACATCTTCTTACTTTTAGGAAGATAATAAGAACAAGTGTTTTCCCCACAAACAGGACATGCAAAGTAACCGTGAGTTGTATATCCCGATAAAGTCCCAAAAAAAGGGTGATCATGGATTGCCCACAGCACCCTAGCTCTCATTGTGAACTCAGATTTATTTAGCGAGTCAAATGTAACTACTCCTTCCCATAATTGCTTTAACTCGTCTATCAACGGTTGTAAATAAACATCAATATCCTTTCCTGGTTGTTTTGGCCCAGAAATCAACAATGTTAACATTGAGAACTCCCTTTTCATGCACATAGATGGAGGAAGATTATATGGTACTACAATTACTGGCCAACAACTGTAAGGGTTAGAGAGAGAAGCATGTGGACAGAAACCATCTGTTGTTATTCCAAGTGTGACATTTCGTGGCTCGGCAGTAAAAGTTTGATCAAATGAATCTGTGCCTTTCCATTGAGAAGTGTCACATGGATGACGCATTACGGTTGGATCAGACTTGGCACGACCATGCCAGGTCATCGCATCTGCCATCCATGGTACAGTATACAGTCTCTTCAATCTAGAAATTAAAGGAAAATGTCTTAATGTCTTTCGAGGTACTTTGGTGCATTTTCTCTCTTCGTTTAATGATGTCCTATATCTTGGTTCATTGCAATTTGTACAAGAAACTTTGTTCGCATCATCTTTACAGTACAATATGCAATCATTGATGCATGCATCATAAGTTTTGTAATTCATCCCAACTTGCTTAATGATCTTCTTCACGTCGGAGTACGTTGTCGGCAGCGTGTTACCTTCGGGGAGTAACTCCTTTATTAGTTCGACAAGTGCAGTCATACCATTATCTGAAAAGCTGTATTGGGTCTTCAAGCTATTCAGTTTCACAATGACATACAGCTTCGTAATCCCTTTTGAACATGAAGGATACATCGGCTCTTTTACGCTACCAAAAAGCGATTTATACTTCTTACTTTCATTGGCCTGCCAATCTGGATAATCAGTAGACTGCTCTCCAACATTAGCATGATCAGGCAACGAATTTGTAGGTTGAAAATGATGAAATCTATCTGCATCATTGACCAGATCTTCCATCCTAATATGTTCAGACTCAGCAGTAGTTCTGCCATGAGTAACTGATTGTTGTTTTTCCATCTCCGCCCTTTTTTCCCCATGAAAATACCACGCTATATACGATTGGATAATACCCCATCTAAGCAAATGAAAATGAATGTCATCTTATTTGATCGTCTTCATATTTTTGCACCGGGTGCAAGGGCATAAATACAATCCTTTCTTACCACCGTTTTCTTCAACAAAACTAATGAACTTCTGCACCCCGTCTATATAGTATGTAGATCTTAGATCTGATTCATTTATCCATTGTTTGTCTATGCTGAAAGACATACTGCCCTCCTATATCATATTTAACAGAACATGAGACTTGCCCTTCAATGGGTCTTATATCATAACCTATATTTTCAAGATGTCCCAAGCATAATGTCTTTAAAGTGAACATCAATATCAACAACCATTTCATTTCTACAGTTTGAGATTTTATGGTGAAACCTAAGATATTATTCAGGTTCATTCATTATACTTATTAGAGTTTATGTGAATGAAACAATAAGTGATCCGTGAACGCAAATAATTGATGAAAATTAATTGTATTGATCGATTACCATTGGTTGGGTTGTAGCAGAGTGTAACTTGTTTGGGTAGTTGGATGATCATTTTTCGGTTGGTTATTTATAAATATATGGATATATCAATTCTTTTTTAGTCAATAATAGTTTGATATTATTTTTTATCTTAGTATATTATTATTTTATATATTATATAATGCTAAACATATTACATATGTGATAGTCTCAAGTAATTCAATAATAGCTAATCTTTACTTCTAACATTCTTTTAGCTTTATTAGATATTACTCTCCACATCCTAAAGCAGGTAAACATAGTGCATATCTTTAAAGAACAGATTATTTTCCTTCTGTTTCTTTCAAAATCTTTTGGTTGCTTTGGATTTGTAAAAATGATTTTTGAAGGCCTCATTGTTATAAACAATTATGCTTGTTTTTATAAAATGAGCTTACAAGTTAATCGAGAGCACAAATCTAAAAACGATCAATTGAAATCATGCTTGTTTTTTGTTGGATGTTTTGATTTCTTGATGCCAGAACTATAATTTATCTTGAACTTTTACCATTCTTTTCAACTATGATACTCTAATGTAAGACAAACAAGTAGACAATAACCCTAGAATTAATTTTGTGGTATAATTTTAAATATTTAATTAATTTTAAATAGTTAAAATATATGGACTATTTAAATTTCAATAAATGGAACTCAAAATATAAGGGTTTATTTTAAACATTAGCACCAAACTGTTTTCAAAAAATTTGCCATTACAACGGCGCTATTTTGTAGCGCCGGAGTAATGTCTATGCATTACCCCTCTCCTGATACTTGGCTTGCGCCATTAACAACAATTTTATCTACTTATACAACAATGTCAGAACAATATACAACATTAGCACCAAACTGTTTCCAAAAAATTTGCCATTATAACGGCGCTATTTTGTAGCACCGGAGTAATGTCTATGCATTACCCCTCTCTTGATACTTGGCTTGCGCCATTAACAATAATTTTATCCACTTATACAACAATGTCAAAACCATATACAATGTCAGAACCATATACAACATTAGCACCAAGCTGTAAATTATGCAAGGAGATCAAAATAATACAAAATAGCATAAGATTGACTATTGTATTAGACATGGTATACTTGCAACATTAATTAGTCGATGCAGCATATGACCAAAATCATATCACAATTTATCCACAATGCATCATAATTACATAATGATGGTTGTAGTGACTCAGGTTAGGGGCACAGACTTGTTGGACCATGTAATTTTCAGATAGATGTCGAGCAGTTTGCAAGCATTTCAGCCACTGTCAAATAATGTTACATCTAGCCAGTAAGCAGGTAGAAGATCTACTTCATATATTACTGCTATATTACTCTTTGAGTGCTTTAGTTTGAGGTTTATGCTTTCAAGTTTATATCAGCGCAATGATTTTCCATTCATATATTTGTATATAAATGAGATAATACATGCTTGTGTACATCATGTCAATTTTGTGTACATTTGAATTGTTAGTACTGGACCTTTCTTCTTTTCAATAAAGCTACGGTAAGTAAGAATATGTGCATCTTGTATACATGAACTAAAAATACCACCCTAAAAAAAAGATTGTTCTGCCCTTCGGTTTTAAGCAGAACATTGACCTTTCTCTAATGTAGGGCGTAGATTAAGTGCCATTGGATGAGGATTCCACTATCAATATTTTTGGCTAATTATTTATTAATGCTTATTATGCTTCAAAGAAACATAAAATTTTGAAGAATATTTACAAAGGTGATCATATAAGCACTTAAGGCATCATACAAGCACTATAAGCATATTTCCACTGAAAATCAACATCTACAAAAGCGATCCATAATTAGCAGCTGGTGAGAGTTGGTTGTCAATTTGAAGAATATTATAATTAAGGGTTAGTTGGCTTTAAGTTATCTGAAGAAGTTGATAAGATTGAATTTTGTAAAATTTTATTTTTCACCATGTTGACCGATAACTTTAAACTGTATTTTCTTCCAATTTTTTTTCAACATATAAAATTTTGTTTCTTTGGTACACCTAAGACTCCATTATGTTACATGTGCGTGGAAATCTTGGATTTCTACACTGTGAACTTTAAATATCGGTAACCCCAATAGGCAGTCAATTGAAGTAGGAGTTCTCTTCAAAGTTGCCTTGTATTAAACTATGTTTAAATATTTCAAAGAATTCAATAGTTCATTTCACATGCATATTCAAACTAGGCCAGTTCAAACGTATTTTAAGATCATAAACACAATAAGTAGGTGAACATGTAGTTTTCACTGGTTGTCCCCTCCTCTAACATTCATTTAAACAAGAAAATATCTTGTTAACAGCAATTCATAGCAATACTGCCTGAAGTCAAGACTACAGATTTGCTTGTTCCATAATCCATAGTTATTTACTATTAGGCGAATTCATATATGAGCACCTAACTATGCAGCCATCGCCAATGATTCTATTTAATAAAGTGAGTAGTCATAAAGCTTTTTTTCTTAGATGAAAGTGAAAACGTGCAGAATCGCGTGCTATATGTTGGTACTTAGCAACCAAGTACAAAGAATCAGGAAAAGACCTCCTACCTGGAAAAACAGCTTCAGAGATGGCAGCAACAGAAGTAACAAATATCTTTACTTAAATCCGCTCGGAAACACTCTTCTAAACACAATTTAGGCTCTTAGTCTTTACTTTCAAATCATACAATGAATCAAGTAACAAATATTCATTTGAACCCATTATTTTCTGTTAGGTATCTAGTAATTTTTTCACTATTTTAATAATACCTTCATGAATAAGAATACCCATAAATCATGTGTAAAAGCAATGGATAACAGTATATGGCAAAGTGTTTTTTGAAATATTATTTGTCTTAATATTTAGTAGTACTTCCTGCCCATTGATATAAATTAATTAATTAATAACTATTGCAAATAAAAAAATAAACATCTTATAATTTACATTACTACGTACCTAATCTTTAGTCAAAATTGTAATCAAATTTTTATCTACCAACACCACATCCTCTAAACGCTTAACATCTGTCCACTGACCAAAATTGTTGACAAACGCTTAACATCAAATTTTGAACTATGCCACCTCATTGATAAATACAAAGATACCAAATAACACTAATAAGTAAAAGAGAGAACATACACATGAAAGAAGATATTTGAAGAAAACAAAGGAAAACCTAATCATCAGGAGGGATATATAAAATATTAGTCATTTCAGATAGAAGTTTATAGAAAACAAGATTCACATATACGATATGATTCATTTGGAGAAAATAATAAAAAAGGATGCACTGCTTGAGCAAAGACCAATTGCTTTCCCAACACATAACCGCGTGAGCAACGAGGATAACAACACTCATAACTATTCAGAATTTTCATGAATTCAAACTAGCCAAAAAACCTAACAACACTCATAACTATTTAGAATTTTCATGAATTCAAACTAGCCAAAAAACCTAACAATAAGGAAAACGCAATTAAAGCACAAATAAGCCTTGTCTAATTTAAAATTGAAAAGATGGTTCAACCAGTGTAACAAAAAGTTGAAACTCAAAATTCAAATTGTTAAAAATTACTAAATAAGCAAGGTAATAGAATTAGGTACGGTGTTGTTAAAGACGCACTAACAAATACAAAGCGAGGTTACCTGAGAGCAGTGATCGAATTCGAGAAGACGCGGAACCTTCAATCGATCGAGGTTATTGAGAGCAGTGATAGAATTCGAGAAGATCGTCCACCCACGAAAAAAAATAAAGCTGGAAATAAAAAAAAGGAGGGAGGGGGTGTGCGTTTTGGGGAAAATTTTCCCACGAAAAGAGGCACAGATTTTGATACGGCTATAAGCCGTATCAAATTTTAATATGGCTTACAGCCGTATTATATAATGTAGATACGGCTTTAAGCCGTATTAAAATTTGATACGGCTTATAGCCGTATCAAATGTGCCGCGCCAAAATCCTATATATGGTGTAGTGACATTTCTGTCTAATTTCGACAGTACTTCACTTCACTTCTCTTCTACGCGTAACTTTGCATCCAGGGAGAGTATTTTATTTGTTGTATTTTCTAAAATAAAGTAAAGCCTTTTAGGACTAAAGGCTTCACACATAAAATTTCTGTCTAATTTCGACAGCACTTCACTTCACTTCTCTTCTACGCATAACTTTGCATCCAAGAGGAGTATTTTTGTTGTTGTATTTTCTAAAATAAATTAAAACCTTTTGGGACTAAAGGCTTTAATTTTTGGTTGTTGTATTTATTATAATAATACATAACGCTTATTTTCAAATAAATATCAAGTTCATTTTGAATTTTTTTAGATAATCGATTTTAGTACAATATTTGTTCGTGTATATAAATTTCATAACTTGTTAGAAAATCGATTTTAGTACATTATTTGTTGTTGTTATATTCATTTGTTAACTTATTGGAAAATCGATTTCAGTAGCATATTTCTTGTTGTTATGTTCGTTTCTTAAGTTTAAAGATAATCGATTTGAGTACAATATTTGTTCTTGTTATATTCATTTCTTAACTTTTTGGAAAATCGATTTGAGTACAATATTTGTTGTTGTCATATTATTTCTTGATTTTTTTATTTACAAAATCGATTTCAGTAGAATATTTGTTGTTGTTATATTCGTTACTTAAATTATTACAAAATCGATTTTATTACAATATTTGTTGTTGTTATCTTCATTTATTAACCTTTTACAAAATCGATTTAAGTATAACATTTCTTAACTTTTTGTTAACTAAATTACACGCTTTATAACATATTTTCAAACTCTTTTAACTAATAAAATTTTAATTTACAGATTTTGTAAGCTAAAATTAGAAGTTAACACTAATAATAACAAATTAAAATAAATTAATTTTATACTAGGCACCAATAGTTATAATTAACACACACTAATTAATTAAAGAATATTACTTATGTCTAACCGTACCTACTTAGGAGCATATTAATCAATAATTATACGCTAATTTTTGCGTAAACTATAACAAACATCGTTTTCCACAATAACAAACATTCGCGTAAACTTATCAATAAGCATATTAATCAATAATACAAATTTTCGAATTTTAAATCAACCCTAATTTTTAATTACAAATTAAACAATGAAACCAGTTACTAAATCCCCAAATAAACTAACACGCTACTATCATCAACTAATACACAATAATCATCAATTTCAAATAAATAATCAACTAATTTTCTAAATTAGGGTTTTAATTTAATCTCCAAATCAACTAATAAACTATACCATCATCTAATACCAATTAATCTAACCTATTCAAACCAAAAATACTAATTTTTTTTATAAATAGGGTTTAAAATAATAAACCTCAAAAATTGAGGATAAAGAGAAGGAGAAAGGAGTGCGCAGCAGGAAGGGGTCGTCGGCTAAAGGTGGTCGAAGGTGGCCGGAGGCGGCTGGAATCGGGTGGAAGAAAATGAAAAAGGAGAAGAACAAGAAAATTATCAGCTAGAGGGAATACTGAAATGTTCTCGGCTTCGTAGGTTATATTCAGATTTGCGATGGCTAGCGACAATCGCTTTTTTTAGCCGGCGCAAACCGTTGCCACGAACTGTCGCCAAGTGAAGCCGTTCTAGTAGTGCACCAGTTAACTTGTAACAACTCACACCCCAGTGGGTTCATATTTTTGCTAAATTGAAAACCCAAGTCCATCAAAGTGTTGATCGTTGGTTTGATACCTTGCGAATAAACAGAAGAATGCATATCAGAGCACTAACAATATAACTCACAGAAGAATAATGGAATATGATAAGTTACATAATTAGTGACCAAGATTGACACTTCAAATGTTTAGTGTCTTATCAGGGTCGAGCATGGGTAGGAAACCTGTTTTCCTATTGTTCTCGCCTTGTACCCGTGCCTGTTCTTCTAAGATATCATGTAGGTTAGGTTGTAATGAGGAGGGGTCAGAACAACGTTCTGATGACTGGTAAATTATACACTTTATACATAGTACTAGTTTATGTCGATTGTCTTCTATCTCTTGTTATGTCTTTTCGTTTTCAATTAGTCATCTCGACTTTACATTGGATACGATACGTCCTATCTGCCCGTAGTAGACTATAGCTGTGTGTGTGTAAGTACCACGGTCCCCAATTGGACCAAGAGACTTTCACCGCTTGTGTCCTTACCTCAGCACCCCATCAGGATCCATCACCCTCGCAGTATCACGCTCCCGCCACCGCACGTACCATGGAACTCCTATAGTGCATAATAACGGCTTTAAAATAATTTAGCCATGCTCTATGTTGCATTTTAGGGGTTTTCTTACCTACTTCCGGTTGTAGACTCAGCTCTACGAAATATAAATATGGTGGATTCAGCTCCGCCGGCTGTGGACTCGGCTCCACGGACCACCCCATGCACATTTTGAAAGACCTCCATAATAGGGTTAACCAGTATTGTCTCCTAACAAATAAACTAGCAAATAATGTGGCGATGCATAACCTAGTTCCGTACACTAGTAGGAAGTGTAGCCTATTAGGTGTAACCCATGTCTTTCTCGTTAACCGCCAAGGATTGATGACGCTTTCGATGTATACATAGCCCCACTCCTTTATTTGGTACCAACACAGCTGACATGCTATCATAAGGCCGTTCTTCGCTCATCATCCTATTTAGATTCTCTATTGCAATCAAGGCAATACCTCCCCTTTCCTATTTTTGAAGTAGATTCCTCTAACTATTGAAACATTCCTTCATCTATACGCAAGCGTTTACTCTCTATGGGTGCTATGATTGGATATGTCTCATATTAGTATAATGTATACACAACTGTTGGTACCCTTACGGTAGGCAAGCTTCTATCGTGTAACACTATTGATGTATCATTCCAACCCTTTCTAATGTCTAGTGTCATTTTATCCATATAATCATTTATTAGCTTTAATAGTTCACCCCGTCATAAACGCATATTTGAGGCTATATTTATGTGTGTGTAAATTAATTCATTCTTACTTAATTATCTTTTCTCTATAGTTTATTGTTGACCCTAAGTCTTTACTTCATTATGCATTTATATCTTACTTACCTTCGGATTATTTACCACTTTCTTTTTTAGAAGATTTATAATGTCGTTTTCTATTCCTCTACCCTTTTTCACCATTTTCTATTTCTATTCTCTTTTTACTCTTTTATTTGTTCTTGCCTATGCTTACATTTCTTTTTATTTAATTCTCACCTTTATTAGTATCACACATCTTTTCTTTTAGAATGTTCTTATCACGTTTATATCTTTTCATTTAACACTTTGGGATTTTCAGCAATTTAATGCATTAGAATTATATCTCTCCCAATGGAAAGAATACACTGTAAATTTTTGTATCTTATCCAAAAGGAAAGTTGTGTTACGTTTGGAATTATAAGGAATTATCTCTTTCTGTAATTATTGAAATAGACAATATAAAATACGGTAAACATCCCTAGTTTATACATCTCTTTCTTTTTAGGTGTATCCTTTGTCATTTTAAAAGATGCACTTTTATTTATTTTAACTTGATAATGTATAGAAATTCACATTGCAATATCTTAGATTCCAACGAATTAAAATACCACTTAAACTCCTAAAATCTTATTGTTATTTCTTTATTTTACATTCTTATTTTTCAATATCAATTTAACAAATTTGGAATATTACATCATTTATAAATTCATGGTTTGCTAATATTCAATAATAAATTTAGGGATTCCTGATACCTAAATCTTTTCCAGATTTACATTCATATAACATATGGATATATAACAATTACATAACATGCAGGTAGAGTTTATAATTTCATTGCATGTGTATAAGTTTAGCCTATAACTTCAATTTACATTTCAGGCATATACGAATAGATCTATAACGATATAAAACTAATATTACACAAATTTATATAATTATTCTCACTTACCTTTTTAGCTTTCCAAATCTTCAATTGTATGTATACGTGTAACTGGAACTAATTTAAAATTTTAGAAATTTGTGGAGAAGATAAAGTGGCAAAGCTCCGTCGTTACTCCCGAAATATGAGTTTGAAAGCGGGGGTCTAGGTCTATATTTATAGGTGTTCAAATCAATGCCAGTCGATAGATTAAACTGTATTAAATCTGGGCCGTAAGGAAATAAGTTCACCGTCCAATTTAGCCTAGCAACGGTCGACCGCCCCTATCCTAGGATCGACCGCTACCGGTCGACCTAGGTGAATATTTGGTCGACCTGCCTTTTGTTTAAACGATGATTTGTTTGCTATGTTGATTCTTTAATCTGTTTTCCTTTTCTTTCGTTCCGAGATCATTTGTTTCCACTTTTAATATATACTCCATGATATTGTTAACGTTGATTATAATTAACGAATAAGTTGTAGTTAATGTTGCAATTAACGTTAATTAATTATTTTAATTTTCATAATTACATATATAATTATTTCAGACTCAAGGCATTCAAACTTCGATAACTTTTTACTTTAAACTTCGATCGGGAAACTTTATATATGAAAATTAATCAGAAGATCGCCATGAACCCAATGGTGAAAGTTTCTTAGCAAATTCTAACATTTATAAATTTTCTATTTTGAGACATTATCATTTATTAATAAATTCCTTTTAAATTAATTATCGTAAAAATCACGGGTGTTACATTCTTCTCCCTTTAAAGAATTTCATCTTCGAAATTCCTCAAGGACCGAACAATATAACATGACATACAACTATTCTAAACTAAACAATTAATTAGTGTGCAACCAATCATGTATAAGTACACGGTGTACCACAATATACATATAATATATGCAGAATAATTCTAATGGCCACCTCCTATATAAATGCATTCTTTTAAATCATTTTCGAAATTATGGTGCAAATATCCTAAATATACTGGCAGTTCTATAAGCATGCAACTTTTGAAAACAAAAAACTTGTTTTTGCATCTAAATTTTCTTATACTTCTACGAATAGAAGCATATTTCAACAAATTATTCATCCAATTCCCACCATCCAAAATCCTAACACACCGTTACTAACATTCAAGTTTGAAAAATCCAATTTTCTAAACCTATTTTCTTAAATATGAAAAGGGTCTAGATGGAAAATTTCATGTTTCCATCATTCTCTAATGTACCCTTTTTCCATTGTACTTTGGAACCTTCTCTTTTACCCTCAATTCTTTCTCAACTTACCCAAGTATAGTCCGCATAAGTAAATTTTATTTTGGATATTTAAAATTTTAAAACAGAATTATTATAAAACTAATTTAGTCCACTTACCCACAAGGTATGGAGGAAGTGACTTCGTAGCTCAAACGGCTCCCTCGTCTCTAACCATATTTTATTTTACTATCACTTCTACTGCACATTAAAATCCATACTAGCTAATTGTTAACTATTCCCCCATGTCAAGTATGCGGCATTTCAAAAATTAGAAAATTCATCATTTTTTGCCCAAAAATCTTTTTATATAACCTTTTGAATTATCTTCAAAATTTTCATCACAAAAATTTTCAAAAAGTTTTTTAATTTCCAAAAATAGGACTTTTGGACAAAATTTTCAAAACTATACAATATATTTTTTTCAAAACAAAGTGTGCCACAGCACATGAAATTAGGGCTTTGTCCATAGTGAACTCTATCTAACTACGCGGTAAATTTCACCTTTTAAAAAACTTTTCTTTTATTTTAATAACAACCAGCACACAAGTTTGATTACAAATTTCAACCTTTTAGGGTACATGGACATTAGTCCGTCGTTACGCAATATCCTTTCCTTGTCATCCGGTTGCTGAAATTTATTTTTTGAAAGTTTTTCCTATTTTTTGGGACTTAGAATCTTATTTCATTTTTATAGCTAATTAAATTAATTTTCTTAATTTATTTCATACTTCCAGCCTTTTACCATTTTCTTTTCTTTTTATTAGTTAAGTGTCTTTCCTAAAATTTCCTTGGCTTATTGTTTTCGTATAATATTATAGTCCACGCAGAAAACACATAGAAAGGAATATTTTCATAACATCGTACGTGCTTTATACTATCAAAGACAACCAATGCTTACAACCCAAATCTAAATGAAACAATCGTTGGAAGCTGCCCTTCAACATCAACTGACACTAACGATGTTGTGGCTCTATCATTATTTAGATTGAATGGACCTTCCTAACTTATCATTCTTCTACGACCCACATCTCTTGACTTTCCTGTATGGCTTCTAATGAATAAAGTCTATTCATTACTTCCATCACCACACCCAATTATGGAATAGATTGTGAATCCCCACACTATAGTGGATAGGAAATACAAATTGTTCACATTTTGAATAACTCATTGGCAACTGGCTTGAGGGAAAAACTTTTCCACTCATTATTTGTCTTCCTTAACTTTGAGTCTACAAATGTCCTCTTTGTGTGTTTTCCATTTATTACCACTCTCTGTTACTGTCTTCTCTTAAGCCTAATCTCTTGACAGTGTTCTCAAATCTTGGTATTTACTTCCTTTATTCTTGACCTTTCCTACGAGCGTACCCTAAAACTCGTAAAAGTGTACTTTAATACAATTTATCATTCCTTTACGGGTTCTTCTTATGACTTACACACATGTCTAACAACATCCTAGATTCTCACCAAATATTCTTTACACTCTATGAGGATTCCTTATTGCTACTCTATGAGTAGTTATCATTATCTTCTTCATAACCTTGCCTTGTTTTCCATTTTACCTAGGCAGTCATCCCTATTTACTACATATTAAAATTTTGGTTTGGTCTTCGCAAATTTTTCTTTGAAAGTAAAATTTAAAAATTTTGAAGTATTTAATCCCAAAACTTTTATCTTTAAAATACAACTTAGAATTTTTTTTAACAAATTCAAAAATAACTTAATATCTTAGCTTTTAAAACTATAATTAAGTTTTTAATAGTTTTTTCCTTTCAAAGACCTTTCTTAACTTTTACTTCTTAAAAATTGGGATTTTTAACTCGAATCATTTATTAGTTATTTAAAAAAATAACTCAATTGTTACACCAAACCATTTCTTTTTCTAAAATGAACTTTAAGTATTTCTAAGCATCCGTTATAATTTCTAAACAATAAAAACTGGAGTAGATAAGAACAACTCTCGCTCTATCATTTTCTTATCACTCATACTATCTCCACTTCCAATCTTTGATGGAGTCTCTAATATCATGTGAGGGGAACTTCTAAACGATACTTGCAATAAACGTGCACAATAATGGAAAATGTCCATTTTCCTTTGTTTTGCCTTTAATTTCCTATGTTGCTTCTAATTAGATTACCGTCATTATTTTCAATATAACCTCTTATTGCTATTCCTAATTACTAATATTATTTCTTAATGTTACTACTATTTACCTTTCTTCTATCTAAACCGCTCTTATTTGAATGGCTTACATTTATATAGTTCTACTCTTAATTGACTATCTCCTTAATTGATCCATCGTAGTGCATTTGCTATTGCTTTATTTTCCGGTTCAAATCTTCTTTCCATTACTATTTACCCCATTTTAAACTTGTACCACTTCCTATTATACCCTCCCCTTAAAAGAATTTTTCCAAATTAATTTTTTCATCTTGGAAAAATCAACGAGCAACATACGCTCTACTATTTTTTCAAAGAACTAACTTTTTTATTAGAACCCATTTACTATTACTTTCGGTTCAACAAATTTAAATTTTTCTATTAAATTTTTTTATTTATGTTATCTGGCCTTTTGGCCCGACTACACAAAGGTGATTACGAGGACCAGACTTGACTATTGATGAGAAAGATGGCCATGAGACGACAATAATATGACCAGAGCATGATATTTGAACAGTTATATCCAGCCTAGGGTAAATAAGATCAACGGGTAGGCTGTGCAGTTAAAGCGCTCGGTGGATTCAAAGCGGTGGAGGTGCAAAAAGTCATAGCGAAGATACAGCAAGGATATAGCGGGATATAGTGGATGGCTCTAAAATAGCATATAAAACTCGTACTTAATGTTTTTTCAAATATATAAATGGTAATTAAATGAAAAAATATCATTCAATTGAATTATAATTAATACATAAATAATTTTAAATAAAAACATGTGCGAATATACTTTAAATAAACATAAAACTGTTATATAACATAATTGAATTTAGTAGAATATTAGAGTATTTTCATTTCTAAAAATATATTAAAAATTAAATCAAATAAACTAGTTTCATAATTTTTATAATGTATAAATGCAATTTTTCAATTCATTTTATTAAAGAAGATATAGCGGAAATAGCGGAATATAGCGGAAATAATGGGATATAGCGGAAATAGCAGGGCTTAAAGCAGAAAGGCTATATTTTGGGGCTATATGGAAAAATCGTAGCGGTAGAAATCCGCTATGAGATATAGCGGGGTTATAGCGGGGTAATAGCGGGGCATTAACTGCACAGCGGGTAGGTGATACAGGATGTCAGAATGATGAAGGTTAGCTTGGTGAAATAGGTGTCGGCACAGATGTTTGATAAGTTGAAGAGTGTATAAGTGAGGTCAGCATAGTTTGTTGGGCTGAGCTTTTCTTATGGTGGGCCCAAGTGGCCAAAGGGGTCCAGGCTTGAAGATGTCAGTTAGGCTGGAGGCTACCTTCGTCTATAAATACAAGGGTATGGAGCCATTTTTGGGGGCTCTCTCTCGCTCTCTCTCTCTTTTCGGGGGGGGGGGGGCTTCATCATCTTCTTCTTTCTACTCCAAATACTCTACCATGGCTATTTTTCTTATAAACTTGTATCAATGGATTCTAGCCAATCCAACAACTCATGTAATTGTAATCAAATGAAGAATGAATGAAATTTGAAGTGGACGTAGGCCGAGATTGCCGAACCACTATAAAATCTTTGTGTCTATTTACTTTTATGCTTTGTTCTCCAGATTCCATGAATTCTCTGATGTCCATGAAATTCTACGGGTGTTAGTGACCAATTTTGGTGCTAATAATTTATATCATAGATATTTATATTTTTCGAAAATTTAATATTTACTTACTTTTCAGAAATAGAATTTTTCTATCTTCAAATATTTCCTTTGAAAATCATTTCAAATATATATTATATATATATATATATATATTCTTGAACTTTCAAAATCATTTCAATTTTTATATTAAATTCATTTATTTAGGATCGGACTCAGAGTGGATTTTATTCATTGCTTCGTTTGGTCTTTTTTTCTTTTTCCAAATATTAAAATTCGATTGTTGCCTTCGAGTGATTACTTTACGCCTACCTTTGCAAACATAATTGTTTCGAATATCTACATCACATGAATTCTTATTTTCCCCATATCTGGACCAGTTGTACATCATCAATTGGCATCATATGGGATACATAATCATTAGGATATCGGGGGATGTGACGACCCACCTGTTTAACCAATTCAAGTCGACAATAAACCAAACATTATCCAACTCAAATAGCCCAAAAGATTGATTATCAATGGGTTTAATTAAAGAAATAAGTTACAAAAGAACTAGAATACAGAATCTCGCAGCGGAATGACAAAATATATTAATAACATAAATAGTTCATGAAGTTGTTTTATAATATACATTTGATTTACATTTTACAATACATCAGAGTTATATATTTAACAGACATAACAAACAATGCAGTAGAATAATATTAATAAATACGATCTTCTAAACTCCGTCTTCATCTTCAAGAAACAATATCTTCGAAACACTGAAATATCCAGGCTGATTCGAGCATAATGAAAAGACAAAACACTCGAGTCAGAACTAAAAATTTCTTATGTAACTTAAATCAGGATCATATGAAATATGGGTGTAAATAACTTTATTTTTACTTTGAAAATTCTCAAAAAGGCTTTAGAGTTTTCAAACACCCTTTTTAAAATCATTTAATAGAGTTTCAAACGTTCCAATCGATTTAATAATTTTCACATTTTCAAACAACTAACTTCAAGGTTTAAATTTTTCCAAATTATTAAATCATCAAAATAAATACAAGTTTCTTTTTCAAATATTCTTTAAATAACTACTGGAATTTCAAAAGGTACACATTACTTTACAAATTTCCAAAATATCAATAATTCCATTTTTAAAGTATAAAATACCAATATCATTAAATGGCTAAATTTTAAACATAGTTTATTCAAAACATTTTCTTTTACTATATAAAGTTATAGAAAATTTTACCCTTTTCAGAAATAATATTATTATTAAATTTACATTTAAAATTTTTATAAATGAATAAACTATTTTTTTTAAATCTGATTTAACCAATTTCCAAAATTAATTTATTTATAACGTATAAATTTCTTAAGTCTAAAAATTCAATTTTCAAACTTCCTAGAGTTTTAAAAATTCAATTTATGAAAACATTTCAATTTTTTCCTAACGACGACCAAATTCCAACAATCGCATTCCTGCCGAGTAGTCAATAATACATCCAAAAATTCACATATCAGTATAGGATGTCCAAGGGTGCATGTCAAAATTCAAGGTCCAGGTGATCAATATGACAATTTATATAGTATCAATAATAACCAGGATGATAATAGAGATATATCAAAAACATTCATCCAATCACAAAATTGTCCATCTCAACATCTTCCGTAAGCATCCATGTGATCAACATTCAAATCAACCAATTCAACCATATATCACAATAGTCATTATTTATCAGATATCGGGGTGTTTACCTAGCGATGATATTCAATTTCAATGTCAATTTAAATGTCAATTTAGGTATTAATTTATATGTCAATTTAATTTTTTTCCAATTTAATTTCAGTCAATTTAACTTCAATCAATTAAATTCCCAAATAGCAATTATTATAATTTTATCACTTTATGAATTAGTTTAACTTGCAGTAGAAAATTTAGTATTACGTGAGTGGGTTTAATCACTCACCTAATAACTCTAATTTGACATGCACCCAATGAATTTGAAGGCGACACGGATACCGCGCATGCAAACATGGATAAGCAGACACGTACACGCACAGAAGGACTTGGATTTCGCAGAGACAATCTTGAACAAGCACTTTCTTTGAAGATGAACCGCTGTTGTGAACTCACAAAACTAAAGACTTCGGCTCGACAACTGGGCAGCAAGCGTTGCATAGGTGGATGGGCTTTGGTGATGGATGGTGACTTGAAGGCTTAGGCGGCACGTGGTTGGGGCAAGGTGTGACAGAGGAGTTTGAGTGGAGACAAGGTGATGGAAGGAGCTTGGGTGGACTTTAGCAGTGGGTGATGGATGAAGGCAGAGAATGTAAGTGGGCTTCTAGCGGCCAGGGAGTTGGAGCAGATGTAGGGCAAGCACGTCTGTGGATGGGTGCAAGGCAGTGGCTTTGGGAAACAGAGCGGGGAATGTTGCGTGTAGGCTGCTAGTTGGATGTGGGCTGCTGTCAAATGAGGTGAAGGGATTGGATGAGATGGAGGCATCGAAGACTGGATGTGTGATGGAGGAAGAGAGTTGGAGGTTGAACGGTTATATGGTGGAGGGGAAGCAGATCTGGCCAATGGAGATTGAAGGGAAGGAGGAGCATTGTAACAACCCAAAATTTGAGCTATAATAATTAATTAACAAACTAATTAAATAAGTTTGTGAAATTGTCAAAATTGAGCTACGGGAGTTGCACCATTGGGTCCGTGGTAATTTTCTGATCAATTTTCATATATAACTTGTTGACATCCGAGCTAGTATGAAGAAGTTACGAAAGAAATAAGAAATCAAAAGAAAACGAGAAAAAAAATATAACAAGGGCCTAGATCGACCCTTGTTTTGGTTAGGTCGACCTGTAGATCGACCCCTAATATACATAGGTCGACCCGCCTATAGGATGGGTCGACCCGCCTTTGTAACTAGACGTAGAATCGTCCAGGTACGAGCCAATAACCATATTTTGCAATTTTGTCAAATCTCGTGCGTACTTAGCTGCATCCGACGATTCTTAGTGAGCCTATGAAGTGGTGGCACCAGATTCAATCTTCAAATTCGACGACCTGAGATCCCTAAGCCAAATTATAAATAAGACCCTAGACATAGCTATTTTTTTCATTCAGATTTTCTCCCAAATTAATTCATTGCCCGAGGTTGAACCCTAAATAGAAAATTTTTCTAGGGAGAAGATCTATTTAATAAAAATATTCTACACCCTAGAAGTGGATCCAGGAAGGCCTAGGACTAGAGCTAAGGACCACAGCTGAGTGTTTTGTAATTATTTTAGATTTGTAAGCAATTTAAAATAATAGGGTTCTCAGTAGTTGTAATTTTTCTACAATTTTGAGACGGTTTTTATATAAGTTTATTTACAAACAGTTTTTAAGTAAATTTCTGAAGTTCTTTTTAGTCTATTTTATTCAGCTATTTTATTCAATTATTTACATCTGTTTTAAGTTGGAATTTAGCCTGTAAATGTTAGTTTCTTTTTATATAGATTTAATCCCTTTTTACGCGAATAAATTAAAAAGAGAAGAATTCGCTAATATGGATTAAAATAGAATAATACTAAATTTACAGAAATCAGATGTAAAATGAGAAAAACTGAAATAAAAATAGAGATGTACTAAAATAGGCAAATTTAAAATATTTGCAAGCATAATTATAACAAGTGGTTATAACTAAAAAGAGAAAATAGAAGAATAACAACTGCAAGGACAATTATAACATAGGTAATTAGAAAGAAAGAAATAATAGAAGAGGCTTATTTTAAAACTTAGATCTTGTTAATAAGCAAATATAGCAGAGATAAAAGAAGAGGCTTATTTTAAAACTTAGATCTTGAATTAAGTTAATAAGCAGACATAGAAGTAGGGCCCGTACCGGCAGCATTCCCTTTCAGATCTAGGACTGATGGTCTCATAATAGTAGGTAAGGCTGGGACACGCTTATGCTGATTAGGGTAAATAAGTGGCCAATAGATAGAGGCTCAAATCTGGGGATTTGGGCAAGGGGCGCAAAACTAGAAGATTGTTTTTTAGGACCAGTACCGGCAGCATTCCCTTTCAGGACTAGGACTGATGGTCTCACAACAGTGAGGTGAGGCTGGGCAGCATTCCCTTTCAGGTCTAGGACCGATGGTCTCACAATAGTTAGGTGAGGCTGGGCACGCTTATGTTGATTAGGGTAAATAAATGGTCAAATAGGGGGCGACAGTTAGTGTGCACCGGCGATGACTGAGCATGCGACATCGATTAGGGTAAATAATTTGCTACTGCATCCTACGCGCTAAAGAGGTTTCTTTTGCTGTGACCAACAGGATTGGTTCATAGTGGCACAACAGAGATAGTATAGGTCAATCAAAGGGTAGAATTAGGATTTCAGCCTAATCAAAGCAGTTTAAGACAAGTGCAAACAATCGAAACAATCAAAGCAAACAGTCAAACAGAATCAGAAACAATATTTTACCCGAGTTTTATCTTTTCTGTATTTTCCTTTCATGCTAAACTATTGCTTAGTCTATTATCTTTATCTTGCTTAAAAATGATAGTAATTACTTTCACTCACTAGACTTATAGTCTGACCCACTCCTCTATTTCCCCCTTTTCCCCCATAGGCCAATGGATTTGAGTTGATTCAGGTTGCTTGGAGACCCATTCCCGGAGTTTTCTCATTTCAGATGTATTCTTCTACTTTTCATCTTTTTCATTTGGCTTATGATGGATTTGGCACTTGTGAGAGGGATTATTATTATGATTATTATTGTTGTTATCTTTGTACTCTGATTTTTGTGAGACTGGGATGTATTTTCATGGGACACGATATATTTTGACTTTTTGAGACATGTTATGTTTTTATGACTTATTTTGGAATAAAGTTACATTTTGAATGTCAAGTTACTAATTAAATGTTTCCACTGTTTTTACTTATTTGTCTTGTGAATCTTGGTCTCTTTGATGCTTTAGCTATACCTTTAACGCACCACATCCTTTGGTGTGCCCTTTTTGGATATATTAAGGGGTGTGGGGTGTTTCACTTAGTATCAGAGCCTAAGGTTACAGGATTCCTAAAGACTTGTTTTAAAAGTAAAGTATTTTTCAAAGATAACATATCTTCAAACTAAAAGTATTTTTCAGAAAGAAATTCTTATTATAGAAATAGTTTTCAAGTATAAGAGAGTTTTTATAAAAATCCCCTCAAAGTCCAGTTCAACCTTCTTTCAGGACTAGGACTGATGGTCTCACAACAGTGAGGTGAGGCTGGGCAGCATTCCCTTTCAGGTCTAGGACCGATGGTCTCACAATAGTTAGGTGAGGCTGGGCACGCTTATGTTGATTAGGGTAAATAAATGGTCAAATAGGGGGCGACAGTTAGTGTGCACCGGCGATGACTGAGCATGCGACATCGATTAGGGTAAATAATTAGCTACTGCATCCTACGCGCTAAAGAGGTTTCTTTTGCTGTGACCAACAGGATTGGTTCATAGTGGCACAACAGAGATAGTATAGGTCAATCAAAGGGTAGAATTAGGATTTCAGCCTAATCAAAGCAGTTTAAGACAAGTGCAAACAATCGAAACAATCAAAGCAAACAGTCAAACAGAATCAGAAACAATATTTTACCCAAGTTTTATCTTTTCTGTATTTTCCTTTCATGCTAAACTATTGCTTAGTCTATTATCTTTATCTTGCTTAAAAATGCTAGTAATTACTTTCACTCACTAGACTTATAGTCTGACCCACTCCTCTATTTCCCCCTTTTCCCCCATAGGCCAATGGATTTGAGTTGATTCAGGTTGCTTGGAGACCCATTCCCGGAGTTTTCTCATTTCAGATGTATTCTTCTACTTTTCATCTTTTTCATTTGGCTTATGATGGATTTGGCACTTGTGAGAGGGATTATTATTATGATTATTATTGTTGTTATCTTTGTACTCTGATTTTTGTGAGACTGGGATGTATTTTCATGGGACACGATATATTTTGACTTTTTGAGACATGTTATGTTTTTATGACTTATTTTGGAATAAAGTTACATTTTGAATGTCAAGTTACTAATTAAATGTTTCCACTATTTTTACTTATTTGTCTTGTGAATCTTGGTCTCTTTGATGCTTTAGCTATACCTTTAACGCACCACATCCTTTGGTGTGCCCTTTTTGGATATATTAAGGGGTGTGGGGTGTTTCACTTAGTATCAGAGCCTAAGGTTACAGGATTCCTAAAGACTTGTTTTAAAAGTAAAGTATTTTTCAAAGATAACATATCTTCAAACTAAAAGTATTTTTCAGAAAGAAATTCTTATTATAGAAATAGTTTTCAAGTATAAGAGAGTTTTTATAAAAATCCCCTCAAAGTCCAGTTCAACCTTCTTTCGTTCCTAAACACTTTCTCGGTGTTGCATTTTGCCGCGTTGCCGCAGACTCAAATGCAACATCTTTGTGACCCTAAGGCAACATCGGTTCTGTTGTTGCCACAGGTACTAAATTTACTAAAAAGTGGGTCCCACAATCTGGGCCCCAACATGTGGGGCCCACTAATTCTGTTAACCAACTTAACGGAACCGTTTTGTGGGGCCCACATTCATTAATCTATGGTAACACTTTTACCAATAAAATGGCAACACTTTTCCAGTTTATTACCACATTTAACATCACATACTGCAACATTATATCATATCTACGGCAACACTTTTTGCAATTTAAATTGGAAATGTACTGCAACATCATACTACTGCAACATTACACTGCATTTCATAGTAGCCAAAGAGCTATTCATTTCATAACAGCCAAACAACAAGTCGTTTCATAACAGCCAGCAACACAAGTTTTAGTCAAGTACAAAATAACAAACATACTTAAAACATAACAGCCATCAACACAAGTTTTAGTCAAGTACAAAATAACAAACATAGCCAGTGCATTCATATTAACAGCCAGTACATACTAATTAAATTCTACATACTACACGTGAATTCATCTTTGCGAGCCTCCAAATTTCATGCTTCCGAGCCACCAGTACCATCAGTGCCTCTAGTGGCTCCAGTGCCAGTTTCATCACTGCAGACGGTCGCACAAAGACCCGCAACATCAATTTGCATGTCAGGGTTAGCTTCGCCTAATTTCTTAAGCACCCATGACAAGTTCTCCTGAACTTTTCGGTTCACCGTTGCATCAAATTCATCTTTGACCCTCTTGTTCACCTTTGCTTCGACTTCTTCAACTATATTTTCCTTTATCTTCGCTGCTAGCTCCTGTATGTATGTGCTTGTTGTTGGGGCATCTTTTGAAACTTCTGCAGACTTTGTGTGCCGTCCTATAAGCCAAGTTGGACCGTGCCGCTTTCCATCAGAAATCAGTTCTTGAACAACTTCATCACTTCCTCCTTCACCTATTGCTTTTTGAATCTTATCCTGCAAAATAAAGCAGTTTCAAAATGTGACATTAAATAAAATTAACAAATATAACATCTGAAGCAGTTTCAAAATGTTGATGCGCAAAATGAAGCATTTTTTTGACATCTGAATGAAGAGAAATTAAAATTCTTACAACTCTATACTTCATTACTGAAGTATCGGTCTTGTACACCTTTCCTTCTTTCCGCTTGTACATCTGAATGCCGTCCATTGAGAATCTTTTAGATGAATACCTTTTCCATCTTTGTTTCTTCTTGTGCCAATAGGATATTCCAGATTCTGTGGACAGGTTTCAAATTTCATTTTTCCTGCTCCATTGCCACCTAAGAACCTTGAATAGAATATCAAACATTCTTCTGCAATATAACCTTCAGCAATGGACGCCTCAGGTTTATTTTTGTTGCGAACATATGATTTCAGTTTACAAAGATAACGCTCAATAGGAAACATACAACGAAGATGTGCAGGTCCACCATATTCAA
Organism: Allium fistulosum; assembly: GCA_030737815.1. Taxonomy (NCBI): domain Eukaryota; kingdom Viridiplantae; phylum Streptophyta; class Magnoliopsida; order Asparagales; family Amaryllidaceae; genus Allium; species Allium fistulosum. Next base: position 1,436,210,655 of record CM060903.1, read on the forward strand.
TTTCCTTGCATAAATGAACTAGCAAGTGCACCATTATATCGAAGAAAGCATTTGGGAATATCATCTCAAATTGACAAAGAATTTCCACAATTTCCTTTTGTAGCCTCTTGAGATCAGCCAAATTGATAATTTTACTCCAAAGACTTCTTAGAAATGCACCTAATCTTATCATAGGTAGTGCAACTTCAGGTTTTACAGATTTCTTCACAGCAAATTGCAGCAAGTAGTGGAGAAGAAAATGAGCATCGTGGCTCTTATACCCTGCAATTTTCCTCTCTTTCTTGTTTACATACCGGCTGATATTAGCTGCACAACCATAAGGCAGTTTAGCATTCTCCAACACCGAGCAAAATATTTCTTTCTCCTTGTTCGTCATTTCAAATATGGCAGCCCTGATCTGAATGTAATTCCCATCAGCTGATAGAACTGGATGAAGGACATCCCTAATGCCTATCTCTTGTAAATCATACCAAGCACTTAAATGGTCTTTCGACTTCCCATCAATATTTAGTAAAGTACCAAGTATGTTATCACAAATGTTTTTCTCTATGTGCATAACATCAAGGTTATGTCGACATACATTGTGACTCCAATATGGTAAATTAAAAAATATTGACTTCTTTTTAAAAGGGGATTCATTTTTATGCTTGTTGACCTCTTTCTGCCCAAAAATATTTTCATAACCAGCCAACAATTCTTCAATGTCTGTCCCGGATAAAATTTCCGGAGATGTCCCCATTTCAATTTCACCATTGAACCTTTTCTTATCAAACCTCCACTTGTGTTCCGGATCTAAAAATTTCCTATGATTCATGTAGCACATTTTTCTACTATGTTTCAAGTAAGTTGAAGAAGTCTCGAAATGGCATACGGGACAAGCTAAATAACCTTTTGTGCTCCAGCCGGATAACATTGCATAGCCCGGAAAGTCGCTGATCGTCCATAACACGCTTGCACGTAACGTGAAATTAGCACCAGTTAAGGCATCATAAGTTTGTATGCCAAGACCCCATGATTCTTTCAATTCTGCGATAAGAGGCTGCATGTAGACATCAATGCTATTCTTAGGAGACTCTGGACCAGGGATAAGGGTTGAAAGTATCAAATTTTCTGGCTTCATGCATAACCAAGGTGGAAGGTTATAATTTACCAATATGATTGGCCATGTGCTGTGAGCAGTAGTCATTGTACGAAAAGGACTGAATCCATCAGCGGCTACTCCTAACCTGATATTTCTGTTTTCAGATGAAAAATGAGGATATTTGGCATCCATCGCCTTCCAAACCTCGCCATCAGCTGGATGTCGAAGTCTGCCATCATTTTTTCGTCCCACTGCATGCCATATCATAAGTTCTGCATACTCCTTGGACATGAACATCCTTTGCAGCCTTGGTTTTAGTGGAAAATAACGCATCACTTTTGCTGGTACTTTGTGAATCCGCTTCTCCGGATCATTGTCAACAACCGCTTTCTTTTCCTTTATAACCCACCTTGAAACACCACAAGTTTTGCAGTTATTTTCCTTTTCATTTTCTGCCCAATATAGCATGCAGTCATTTGGACATGCATGTATTCTTTGGTAATCGAGGCCTAAATCTTTAATGATATTTTTGGTAGCATTGAAAGAAAAAGGGATGTGGGCTTGTGGAAAAGCTTCTTTTAGCAACTCTAATAAATCGGTAAATGCAGACTCGGTGATTCCATGTAGGCATTTTAAAGAATAAAGCCTGATGATGAAACTTAATCGCGAAAATTTAGTACACCCGGGATATAATGGCTGCTTTCCCTCTTCAACATGATGATGAAATTTTCTAGCATTGGCATCTACTCCATTTGCTCCATCAGAAGATCCACTTTCATTGTTCTGCATATTTCCATAAGTATGATGCAACATCTCATCGAGATTATCTCCAAAATTTATTCCCGCTTCACCATCCATATACTTATCGCTCCTTTTAGGATCTACACAGGAAACCTCACAAATCCATTTCACGTACAATTCAGATGGACCATTCCAAATCAGATGGTCGTAGACTACCTCTTGACGATACCACTTGCGATTATGACACTTTTTGCAAGGGCATGCAATTTCATCACCTACCGCGAATCTAGAAAAAGTATTTTGAATAAAACGCTTCACTCCACTGATATATCCTTCACTAAACTTAGGAAGTTCTGCCCATATTTTTTCCTCGTCATTCATCACTAATTTAGACACAAATAACATACAAGTTAACTCACAAGTAAAATCAGGAATATGATTACACCTTAACTCACAAGTAAATCAGTAAATTAGGCAACACAACAATCAAATCAGGAAAAACTAGAAATATATATAGAGTGATACCTTAAGCAGAAGATTAAATCGAAGCCCTAACTGAAATTCGAATCCCAAACGAACCCTAATTGAAGACCTAATTGAAACACCAAAGCCCTAATTGAACTTGAACTCGAACTTGCCCTAATCGAACCCCGATTAAGCTTGCAAACTTGAACTTTTAGCCCTAATTGAAACAGCGATTGAGAGTGTTTGAGCGTTTGTGAGGCTGAGTGTTTGAGAGGTTGAGCGACGGAGTGTTATTTTGTTAAGTGTTTAACTGAAACCCTTGATATTTTTTGTTAAGTTTTGCCGCTTTCTTCCTGCTTCCCGCGTTCTTTTTTCAGCCCGCTCATTTTTTATAATATTTTTATAAGTCTATAGCTACTGCAACATATGTTGATATCTATACTAACATCCTGAAGCTAATGTTGCAATAGACCTTTGGATCGGTGATCCATTTTAACAATTGGATTAAATGTAGACCGTTGGATCGTATTCACGTGGATTGCTAATTTTATTAATTTTTTAATTTGAATACAACTATAGCTACTGCAACATCTTGTTGATACCTATGCTAACACCTTGAAGCGTGTGTTGTAATAGACAATAATCAACATACCTATCGTTACATTGTAGTTAGCAACACCTTGTATTTTTGTTGCGATAGGTCATCTATGGCGTAGTGTCTTTTCTTTGCATAGAATGGTGGACGCCCCAAATCTTCCAGAGGGTGTCCAAGCCACTGCCTGGTTCCGTAGATACTTCCAAACTACGGCACTAGTGGTGCAAGGGCAAGCACCCAATACAGCACCTACGGGTGGAGATCCCATTAATTCACCTACAGCAGCCAATTTTTCTAAGCTATGTAAGGACTTCGCTAATCTAGGAGGCAGAAGGTTCTCTGGCACGGAGGATTTCGTAGAGGCACGAACTTGGTTGAGGAATACAGAGAAGATATTTGGGCTGTTAGGATTGGAGGACCAGTAGAGAGTTCAGCTTGCATCTTGGCAGCTAAAGGGAGAAGCTTCTTACTGGTGGGAGATTGTAGAAATGGAGGGTAGAGACATTGGTTGGTTTGGATTTTGGGAAAGGTTTGAGAGAAAGTTCTTGTCGCAAGCTGAGAAAAGCATGCAGTTGGAGAAGTTCATTAGCCTAAAGCATGGGAGTCCTTCAGTGAAAGAGTATATAAATTAGTTTAATGAGTTATCGCGCTTCAGGATGGAGCTTGTTAATACACCGCATAAGAAGGCCACCAAGTTTGCTAAGTGTTTGAACCAGCCCCTCCAAGGGTTGACATTGACACATGTACCAATTGGAGCGACGTATGAGTCACTTGTGGAAATGGCTCTCATGACATATGCTGCTAAGGAAGAAGATGTTAAGGAGGTTCCTAAATCAGAAAACTCTAATAAGCAGTGGGGGAAAGTACAAGAAGAAAGGAGAGGGACCTCAAAAGGGATAGATCAAGAAAGGCGAGAAATGTCATAGTTGTGGATTGGTTGGGCATTTCACAAAGGACTGTAAGAAGGACATGATGAAGGGGAGGTGTTACAACTGTGGGCAGCCTAGACACCTTAGTAGAGCTTGTCCTCAAAAGACGGGGCAGAGAGCAGCCGCACACACAGCGCAAGTACAGGCTTTGGACGCAGCACCTTCTAGTAGTGGACCGGATCGAGGTAGGAAAGTCTCTGTAGAAGGTTTGATATCTATTTCGGATTTTCCTATTCGGGCTCTTTTTGACTCCGGAGCATCGCATTCTTTCATTTCTAGTTCCTATGTTGATTGTTTGCACTTAGATATTTCTGTAGTTGTAGACCTTATAGTTGTAGACCCTATAGTTGTTTCAAACCCCATGGGAGGATCGACACATTTATCCATGATTTGTAGGGGTTTAAAATTTTTTATACTAGGTGTAGAGTTTGATTGTGACGCCTATATACTGGGATTTTTGGGATATGGGATGAATTTGGGGATGGACTGGTTATCTACTTATGGTGCGATATTGGACTGTGAGAGGAGAGTCATTAGGCTAGAGACATGTAGTGGGTGGACTCTCGAGGTTTCTTGCGACCCACAGAGGTCAGTCATGTTGAGCTTCCTTTATTCCCTTGATTCATCACTAGGAGAGTTAGATTCAGTTCCAATTGTTAGAGATTCCCCAGATGTTTTTGAGAAGGTTAGGGGACTACCTCCTAAGAGAGAGATCGACTTTAGGATCTATCTAAATGACAATGCTAAGCCAGTGGCATTGCCCGTGAGACATATGGCTCCTAGGGAGAGAAAGGAGTTAAGTAAGTAGATTGGTGAGCTATTGGAGAAAGGCTTCATCAAACGGAGCATATCTGAGTGGGGAGCGCCAGTCATTTTCGCTACAAAGGCGGATGGTACCCTTCGACTTTGCATAGACTATAGAGTGTTGAATAAGCTCACGAAGAAGAACCATTACCCACTTCCTAGGATAGACGATCTTTTCGACCAGTTGGTTGGCTCTTCAGTATTTTCTCAACTTGAGTTAGCCACTGGATTTCATCAGCTTTGGGTCATTGATGATAGCATCGATAAGACATCATTTAGGACACCCGATGGATTCTTTGAGTGGTTGGTTATGCCATTTGGACTGACCAACGCCCCAGCCTATTTTGTAGATTTGATGAGCCGTGTTTTTCGAGATGTCTTAAATAAGTTTGTTGTAGTGTTTATGGACGACATTCCGGTGTTTTCCTAGAGTATGGAAGAGCATGCTATTCATTTTGAGGAGGTTCTTCACACACTTCATGTTCATCAATTGAAAGCAAAATTCTCAAAGTGTCACTTTTGGCGTGAGGAGGTGCATTTCTTGAGGCATGTAGTCTCAAGAGAGGGATTAGCTGTGGATCTCGCTAAGATAGTAGAAGTACAGGATTGGAAGGCCCCCAAGAACGCTACCGAAGTTAGAAGCTTCCAAGATTTGGCTGGTTACTATAGGAAGTTTATCTGAGATTCTGCTAAGATTTCAGCATTTGAGGTTAAGCCTACCCTCATTGATCGGATTGGCTCAAGGCAGCGAGAGGATTCAAAGCTTGTGGATATTCTGGATAAGATTAGAAGAGGAGAGGTCTCTAGACATCTCCAACGTTATTCCATAGATAGTAAAGGGTAGCTAAGGAGAGATGGAAGACTTTGTGTCCCCCGCACTAGTGATTTGACGAGAGCAGTTCTAGCAGAAGCACACCATTCTCGAATGACTATTCATCCGGGTGGTGATAAGATGTATAGGGACACGAAGAGAGTATTTTATTAGAGTGGCATGAAGAAGGATGTAGCAGAGTTTGTGGCTAAGTGTGTTGTGTGCCAAAGGGTTAAGGCGGAGCAGCAGAGGCTTGGCAGATTGCTTCAACCATTAGATGTACCCGAATGGAAGTGGGATAGTGTTTTGATGGACTTCATAGATGGTTTACCTCGATCTAGGAAGGGGAATACTAGTATTTGGGTGATTGTAGATCGTTTGACTAAGAGCGCCCACTTCATTTCGGTCAAGGGTAAGAGGACAACACCTTATTTGGCATCCTTATACGTTCGTGAGATAGTCCGACTTCATGGAGTTCCTTCTAGCATAGTGAGCGACAGAGACCCTATCTTTACTAGCAAGTTTTGGTAGAGCTTGCAAGAGGCTTTAAGGACACAACTTAGATTGAATACGGCGTATCACCCTCAGATGGATGGCCAAACAGAGAGAGTTAATAGATTTCTTGAGGACTTGTTGAGGATGTGCATTCTTGATTTTGGAAGGACTTGGGAGGAGCACCTTCCTTTAGTGAAATTCGCATATAACAATAGTTTTTAGGCTAGCATTGGGATGACACCTTTTGAAGCTCTTTATGGAAGACCTTGTAAGTCGCCTTCGTATTATTTAGAGTCTACATAAAGATTGCTACTTGGTCCCGACATGGTTAGAGAGACTTCAGAAAAGATTGATTAGAAGAAGAATGAAGATGGCCCAAGATAGACAGAAATCCTATGATAAGCGGAGAAGAGATATTGAGTTCGAGGAAGGAGATTTGGTTTTTATTAAGGTGTCTCCGCTAAGAAAGATAGTGAGGTTTGGATCAAGTGGGAAACTTGCTCCCAGATTCGTAGGACCGTTCCCCATTGTGGAAAGGGTAGGGAAGATGGCGTATCAGATAAAGCTACTAGAGAGGCTCGCGGGAGTTCATGATGTTTTTCATGTTTCGCACTTGAGAAAGTGCTTACATGATTCAGCAGAAGTAGTGGAACCTAGCCAACTTGAAGAAGTTGAAGTGGAGAGAGAAGCATCAGCGTCGCATTCCTACCAAGTTCATTGGACGTGATATCAAGAACCTTAGGAATAAGGAAGTCCCTTTAGTTAAGGTGCAATGGGGAAATAGTATTGAGGACACTACGTGGGAGGCTAAGGAGAAAATACGTACCTCTTATCCACATCTTTTCGATAGTATGTTTCGAATTTCCTATTTCCATCTTTAGTTTTGAATAGGTTCTTTCCTTTAGTTTCCTTTGGGAGGGTAGATCTTAGGATTTAACTTATGGATGGTAGGAGTGAATGCAATCATTTTACTAGAACATGTTTTGTATGATGGACACTAGTGGTTGCAAGTGTTTGCTAGTGGATGCTAATGGACGCATATACACACTAGGCACTATTATCTCTTAGGGATCGACCTAACTAGGTCACTAAATCATATGCATATGGATGTGTGTGCACTTGCATTTTTATTTTCATGGTTGCTATGAATGAGTGATTATCATATGATTGTTGCATTTGAATGATGATTGTAGCACGCATATAGGACTATCAGTTGTCATTAGGGAATTTGCATTCATTTGGATACATGACACAGACATGATTGCATAAAAAGAGGTCGATTGAATCAGTAGACCGCCTAATATTTTGCATTAGTTAGGGACATTGACACTACACTATTTCATATAACATAAGTTGCATTAGAAAGTTTAAGGACAATGGATGTAATGGATGATGGTTGAATATGTGGTTGTAGAATTTGGATGAAAATATTTATTTCATTCTTCTGTCCTGGGAGATTTCGGGGACGAAATCCTTTAAGGAGGGGAGAATGTAACAACCTAAAATTTGAGTTATAATAATTAATTAACGAATTAATTAAATTATTAAATAAGTTTGTGAAATTGTCAAAGTTGAGCTACGGGAGTTGCACCATTAGGTCCATGGTAATTTTCTGATCAATTTCCATATATAACTTGTCGAAATCCGAGCTAGTATGAAGAAGTTACGAAAGAAATAAGAAATCAAAAGAAAACGAAAAAAAATATAACAAGGGCCTAGGTCAACCCTTGTTTTGGTCAGGTCGACTCCCAATATACATAGGTCGACCCATAGGTTGACCCGCTTATAGGATGGGTCGACCCGCCTTTGTTACTGGACGTAGAATCATCCAAGTATGAGCCGATAACCATATTTTGCAATTTTTTTCAAATCTCGTGCGTTCTTAGCTGCATCCGAAGATTCCTAGTAAGCATATGACATGGTTGCACCAAATTCAATCTTTAAATCCGACGGCCTGAGATCCTTAAGCCACACTATAAACAAGACCCTAGAACTAGCTATTTTTCTCATTCTGATTTTCTCCCAAATGGGTTCATTGCGTGAGGCTGAACCCTAAATAGAAAAATTTTCTAGGGAGAAGATCATTTTAATAAAAATACTCTACACCCTAGAAGTGGATCCAAGAAGGCCCGGACTAGAGCTAAGGACCATAGGTGAGTGTTTTGTAATTATTTTAGATTTGTAAGCAATTTAAAACAATAAGGTTCTCAATAGTTGTAGTTTTTCTACAATTTTGAGACAGTTTTTATATAAGTTTATTTATAGATAGTTTTTAGGTAAATTAGAACTTCTTTTTAGTCTATTTTATTCAGCTATTTTATTCAGTTATTTTATTCAGTTATTTACAGTTATTTACATATGTTTTAAGTTGGAATTTAGCCTGTAAATGTTAGTTTCTTTTTATAGAGATTTAGTCCCCTTTTACGCGAATAAATTAAAAAGAGAAGAATTCGCTAATACGAATTAAAATAGAATAACACTAAATTTACAAAAATCAGATGTAAATTGAGAAAAAATGAAATAAAAATAGAGATGGACTAAAATAAGCAAATCAAGCATAATTATAACAAATGGTTATAACTAAAAAGAGAAAATAGAAGAATAATAGCTGCAAGAACAATTATAACACAAGTTATAATTAGAAAGAAAGAAATAACAGAAGAGGCTTATTTTAAAACTTAGATCTTGTTAATAAGAAAATATAGCAGAAATAACATAAAAGACTCATTTTAAAACTTAGATCTTGAATTAAGTTAATAAGCAAACATAGAAGTATGGTCCGTACCGGCAGCATTCTCTTTCAGATCTAGTACAGATGGTCTCATATTGTAGGTAAGGCTGGGACACGCTTATGCTGATTAGGGTAAATAAGTGGCCAATAGATAGAGGTTCAAATCTGGGGATTTGGGCAAGGAGCGCAAACCTAGAAGATTGTTTGTTAGGACCAGTACCGGCAACATTCCCTTTCAGGACTAGGACTGATGGTCTCACAACAGTTGGTGAGGCTGGACAACATTCCCTTTCAGGTCTAGGACCGATGGTCTCACAATAGTTAGGTGAGGTCGGGCACGCTTATGCTGATTAGGGTAAATAAAGGGTCAAATAATGGACGACAGTTAGTGTATACCGGCGATGACCAAACATGCGACATCGATTAGGGTAAATAATTCGCTACTGCGTCTTACGCGCTAAAGAGGTGTCTTTTGCTGTGACCAACATAATTGGTTCACTGTAGCACAACAGAGATAGAATAGGTCAATCAAAGGGTAGAATTAGGATTTCAGCCTAATCAAAGCAGTTTAAGACAAGTGCAAACAATCGAAACAATCAAAGCAAACAGTTAAACAGAATCAAAAACAATATTTTATCCGAGTTTTATCTTTTCTGTATTTTCCTTTCATGCTAGAACTATTGCTTAATCTATTATCTTTATCTTGCTTAGAAATGCTAGTAATTACTTTCACTTACTAGACTTATAGTCTGACTCACTCCTCTATTTCCCCCTTTCTTCCATAGGCCAACATAGTTGGGTTGATTCAGGTTGCTTGGAGACCCTTTCTCGGAGTTTTCTCATTTCAGATGTATTCTTATGCTTTTCATCTTTTTCATTTGGCTTATGATGGATTTGACACTTGTGAGAGGGATTATTATTATTGTTATCTTTATACTCTGATTTTTGTGAGACCGAGATGTAATTTCATGAGACACGAGATATTTTGAGTTTTGAGACTTTTTATGACTTATTTTGGAATAAAGTTACATTTTGAATGTCAAGTTACTATTTAAATGTTTTCGCTATTTTTACTTATTTGTCTTGTGAATCTTAGTCTCTGTGATGCTTTAGCTATACCTATAACGCACCACATCCTTTGGTGTGCTCCTTTTGGGAATATTAAGTAGTGTGAGTGTTTCAAGCGTATCGGTAATGGGCCGGGTGCTGTAGCGTGGTGATGGAGGGGCTTAGGCGATGCTTTAACGACCCGCAAACCCACACAATTCAAGCTAACAATAAACCACACATGTCCAACCCCAAATCGAACGAAGATGCAAATAGTTATGAGAAAGAAGAAAGAAGAAGAAAAAAGAAGTAGAAGAGAAGGAGAAACTAAAACAACACAGAATCTCACAATCACAGCGGAACAACATATAATATAATATCAATGAACTTTACAAAAGAGAAACTGTAATATACACTACAAGAAAATGATCAATTGATAGCATGGCAGTATTGCATTGGAATTCTAGTTGGCTATCTTTAGTTATTTTCTAGTTATGAAAGTTAAAAATAACTCATTATTCAAGCTATTGGTTCTTCACATCAATAAAGAGTTAGGTTAGGCGGTACTTTTCACTTCCCTTCCATATTCCTTCTTCTGGCATTTACCACTGAAACCCCCAATTCATTCTTCACTTGCTAAATCTAAGCTCCTTTTTGGAAAACCTCCACGTTCATCCTTCACCTCAAAAACCCAATATACCGCATTTGAAAGTCATCGTCCATCGTCGATCCAACTTATCTCTGAAACCCTAAACTCCAAATTCATCTTGCTCGTAATCATTTTGAGTATTGGCGTTTTAATAGGTAAATGATTCTCTGTTAGTTAGTTCTACTTGTTTTTTCAGTTTAATTTGATTCTTACAATCACATACTTGAATAATACAACTTGAATAGCAAAGCAATTATGTCAAATATTCAGCTAATGTACGGTACCGTGTTCCTAACCACCTCCCATACCTACTTCAAGCTGCTCTCTCTCTTACTCAATCCTCTTTTCTTTCTAGCTTAGTTTATTTCTTATTCTTCTTCTTCTTCAAGCACGTGACGATTGTTTGTACTAGTGATTTAGTTGGATTTCTGCATGTGTGTTTAATCATTCATTTGTGCGTGTTTAATTATTCATTTGTGCATGTTATTTGCGTCTACTTTCATTTCTGCATGTTTTTATATATACTTCTATGGTTTACAATAGTTTTACTGGCAGCAAAGTCTGATAAGAAGCAAAAGAATATTTCAATATAAAAGGTAGTTCAGATCTAAACTTATTCTGTTTAGTTAAAGAAGTGTCATACCAGACAGTGATTGTTTTTTTGGTAGCAAGAATTATGTAATAAAAATTAGTTTAACGGATTTATACGTTTTTTTATGGATTAAGCAGTTAGAATCTAGAACTCTTCTTCTGTATACAGTGTTTTCCAGTCCATGACATGTTGTTGCTCTTTTCGCTCTTTTCTAATTACTTGTCTTAATTTTTTGCTTTCATAATTTACCCAGATTATAGTAAGAATATGATAGCATATAAACAAACTTCAGTTTGCCTATTGATATGAAGATTAAATGACATCAATATCAAAATTATAGTGGAAGAAAAAGGAAGAATTTAAACTATATTTGATCCTCAATGTTTGATGAGTGAAGGCCTAAACCCAGTTAGTTTATTATACGAAATAACAGTATATTTGAAATAAGAGATTTAGTATATGTCAGGGTTACGTATGGGTTGTTATAACGTTTTCATCATTTCATCGATCTTAAAACTCCATTGTGTTCATAAGCAAAGAAAGAAATAGAGTAGAAACTTAATTGAACAATGGAGAAGAAAGGTATAATTAAATGACAAAATTTGATAAGTTTATTCACTAATATTTACAATGTCATGGTTCTAGTACTAATAATTTTTGCAATATCAACGTGCTTAAAAAAATGTTGAATGCTTAAGATAGGGATATTTATATGCATGTAGATGCTAGTCAGTCGCATAATTATGTTGTAATTATTCAGGAAATATTTGACTGAGAGGTAAAAAGCACCGATGGTGATGTAATCCAAGCAGCTAATCAAGAGTTACCATCCAAGCATTATAAGCTCTTCCTTCTATTCCCATCATTTCGGTAATTTTATCTTTTTGATCTTTGATCCTTTTAGGACCAAATGCAGTTTTTCATTATTTTTCTCCTTTTGTTTTTCTTGAGTACTATAGAGCGTGACTGTGTGAGTGTGTTCTATACTTATTACCTGAGGTAAGGACTGAAATTGCATGGGTTGACAGTCTGTAATAAAACTTAATTGTGGTATGTAGGTACATATCCAATATACATTTTCCAACTACCTTGCCTATACTTAATGGTTAATATTCTATATTTCATTGTTATTTTAAATTTTGTATCTTTTTGTATTTGAATTGAAATTTGGATTATTTATTTCTGATTTACATGTAATTTCCATTTTGTTTTTGCCTAAGTTAACTTAATCACCTTTCCGTTACTAATATCATTAACACAAGATATTCACATAGAAATAAATGCATGTAGTCTTTAAGGCAAATGAAATGAATTTAGGGTGGAGAGTATTCATCTATAGAAGAACTGAAGATGGTAAGGGAGATCAGAACAATACTTAACAGTCAAAAAACCACAGTTTACTCAATTCTTTTCGGAGAAGTTTTGGGCAGGTAGTGGGATAGGCAATTTTGTGTACTATATATTAAAAGAAAAAGGTCGAAACAATGATATTCATTTTGAAGTTAAGGAAAACCATGCAACCGCTAAGCAACGTGTTCTTGTTTCATCTCTAACTAATAGAAATGACACTCAACAAATGCTAAGAGATCATATATGTATATACGAGAGACTTTTGACAAACCTTGAAGTTCTAAGATCCTAATGTAACTTCTTGCTATTCTGATTTCAAGTTTTTGTGTGTAGGATTAAGGTTTTATTTTTTCTGATAATGACTAAATGAAATTATTGTCTTCTGTGATTTTGATTTTTCTTTAATGATAATCTATTGATGCTTTGAATTTTTGAATACCGGTTGTGTTTGTTCAAATATAAACAGATGTTTGAATTATCATGGCTAGTCTAGTAGGATTCAAAAAAATTTCTTATTTAAACAATTTGAAAACCCTAAAGAATCCCAAAGCCCACATTTTTTGTCCCCCTAGGTGCTGGCTAGTCTAGCAGCAGTACATTCTTTGGCTCCCTACATGCTGCACCTCTCATTTTCAGACTAAATGTCTGTTGCAGCAACTCCTACAAGTTTTTATCCCCTACTGCAACAAGGCATGTTTCTTGCTTAAGCCTCACCATGGTTTCTACCAGAAAATCATGTGCTACATGGATTTCAGCTTAACGTAACAAATTTGAGTAAATGTATACCTGTTCCTACATGTTTTTATCCTCTCTTTCAGCTTGATGTAGCTTGCCCATCTACATATTTATTCTTCGGCTCTGCTGTTTCTTGCTCAGCCTCATGTTATACGAGCTTTTATTCCTCAGCATTAAGCTTGTCATTTTGCATATCTGTTCCCATGGTTCTGAGCATTAAATGCGTCAATCCAAATGTAACCTTATGTACTGTTCTCACTGCTCAACATCAGTAGCTCCAGATCTCGCAGCAACTCATTTATCCTGCCAAAACAGCTGCATACACTTATTTAGCCAATAAGCTTCCTGCATTGACTCACTAAGCAACAAGCTACCCACTCACCTTACACTTGCTCTGTCTTGCACTTGGCAGTGTAGTATAATATCTATTTTTCATCATTCCAAGCATGTGCATATATTATTATACTTCCATTTTATCACTTTTTCTGATCATTTGTGTGATGATCTTACATTATATATGATGTTACCCATCAGACTTATTGATGACATTTGGCTTCTTTAGTTTAATAAAATATCCAGTGCTCTCCTTGTAATGAGGATCACTCTTTCATTAAAAAAAACCTATGTAATTTGTCTTTTGATTAAGGGGGACAACAATTGAAGCTGGTAGTCTTAAATTTGGAGCTAAAGCTAGTTGGAAGCGTGATGTAGCATGTGTATATTATTACAAGGTTTCCATAAGGTATTATGATCCCAAAACATGCTTATTTTTATAGAAATGACATGTATAATATTTTTATTTCATATAATACAAAATATGCCCTTTTTGCTTTTTATAGCATGACATGACATGTATGGTATAGAAATCCAATCTAGATCAAATAAATAACATAACATGTATGCACATTGTATGTCACAAAACAAGCCTTATGTGTCATAATGTTTTCAAAAATATACTTTCTATGAAATACATAGTAAACTCTTGCAATTAACTATATGCCATACTTTTTATACTTATGAACTTAACAAAATATCGGTCTTCATTGCTTGTTATAAAATAGATGGCATTTTAACTGGTTTAGTGTCAGTGAGTCATGAATGCTTCTCTAAGATGAAAAAAAATGTAACGTGTTAAAGCAATAAAAGCCACCACGGTCAAGTAAAAAAATGTTTTTCATACCCTTAAATGGTGGTAATAGCATTTAAAAAGTCTAATTTTATGATACTTGATCAGCCTGTACCATAGTTTGATCATTGGCCAAGCATATTTGAATAGTTTGGTGTTTTGAGATTTTAAGTTACTGAAGTAACTTGGCTCTTTATCAACTAATAATATTTTCATATTTTTTTAACTATATCAATGTATATCTACTTTGTTCATGATAATAACGGTTAACACTTCTTCACAAGCACTGGCTTTAACTACCCAATAAATTCACATTTGTGTACATTCGTTATTCGGCTAGTAATGTACTTTGAACAAAATTTCTAATCTGGGTATGCTCTTATTCTATAAATAAAAAGTAGTTTTTTGGGGTATGTTCCCTCTTCTAGCCAACTTGATGTTTTTTTGAATTGATGTTTTTGTGGTTTAATGGTGTAGCCTGATGTGAAAGTGCACATAGAACATTCAAGTTCTACAATTTCATGTTCATGCCTGAGTGTGTCTATTTCAAAAGTTTATATCTCATATATCGTTGCTTACTTTTTGTTGCCATGTAAGATGAAAGCATTATAATATTATTTTTGAGTTATATAAACTTATAAATTTTCTTTATCATAAATTGATGTGGCAACAGTTTATTTGAAAAACCACTTGAATGTAGTTTTGAGCTGTTCTTTTTGAGTATTTTTTGGAAAACTATATAATTTGAGATTTAGTTGCAAATGTGAAATTAATCTAGTTGCAATTGGTACGATTCTTGCTTCGCCTCGGGTGCATGGGAGAGGTCCTAAGTTTGATTCTTTAGGTATCCCTTTTTTATTTGTAACTTTTAATGTCATACCTCATTTTAGTGTACATTATCTTTAGCCTTGAATGTTTATTATAGTGGTTGATTAATAATCATAATGTTTAATGTTGAGCTAAGTTACCATGGCTTGGCCATACATAAATTTGAGATCAAAACCTATATATTTTGTAAACAAATTAAAAAAGTTCAGCATTATAGTTATTGTGTATCTCATGTTTTGTTATATTTTCAATTGTAGGGCAAAAAGTTGCTCAAACCATATGATATTTTTACTGTCTTCATAAGTTAAAAGTTGCCAGAAGTGAAGGTGTTAATTTTTTCAAGCACTTGTGTCTTTTTTCTTTATGTTTAAACATTTAGTTATAACAAAATGTGAATATAACTTACATGTACACTCTCCTTTCTTGGGTCATATTTTTAGTTAACATGTTGACAATAAATTACAAGATCCTAGAATATAGTTAGTTGAAATGAATTTGAGTTTTTATTTTATTTTTGCTACTGATATTTTTCTTAATAGGTTGCATTGCTAGTTGTTCTACTAATTGTGTTTCAAATGGGAATTACGAGAGACAAATAATGGACTAAGTTTGTGTATGCCAACTTAATATATATGGTTGGATATATATAGTTGGTGCTGCTGAATAATTTTTGTTAATAAACGTGATGTTATAGGATTATATTGTATGAATTTTAATAAATGTGTTTTAAAATTGGATTTATTACTCATTAGACCACATTTTAAAATAATGTACAAATTTTAACAAGCTTTTGAACTATTTATTAAAATAAAGCACTTTGGATCTATTTACAAGAAAAAACTGTGATTGTTTACTGGAATTATTTGAAATGGTATCATAAAAAAATTTCCTGTGGAAAAATTTCACTAATGGTATTTGAAATAGCTCAAGGTGATTTGAGGTTGTATCATGCTTGGTTAATATCAGTAGGTACAATAAGGCTGAAGCTGATTTGAACTGAACTCGTGGGCAATAAAACAGTAGGAAGTGCAGCAAAAAGCATATAATACTAGGTCATGAAAGCTTATAACTATAGAATTGATAATACATTCTTGATATTACAGGCATTAGAACTATAGAAATTGAGTAGGTAACTAATTGGCCTTGAACTGGTAGTGCATATAATAACTGATAATGCATGCTTGAACTGGCAATATAGTACCATTTGTCGCTAAACTGGTAGAGTGGCTTCACTTGCAATAATGAGGCACTGTTTGCAAGAAGTTCAGTTTATGACAATGGAACTACTGAACAAATGACATGCTTTGAGCTAAACTGGAGAGACTACGTGGCTGCATCAAGAATCGAGAAAAACTGGCAGAACTTACCTTACTAAATATTCAGAAGACAAGCAATTAAGGAGAATTTTACTTGGAGCAGGATCATCCCTGCATGTCACTAATAGTTGGATGGTACTACTGAAAATGCAAGGTCATTTTGCATCTACTGTGCTTTTGTACTTTCGATCAACTGATTATTTACTTATTGATAATATAAAGCTTTGCTATTTCTATTATCAAGCTTCATCCAATAGTTTAGACTTTTATTCTTTTTTTAGCTTCTTAACTTTTGATTTGTTTTCTTATATCTATAAATCTTACTAATTTGTATATCAGCAGATGGTTGCAGAACTGGTGCAAATAGCAGGGTAGAACAATGGGCGTGTGACTAGTGCCAAATAGCAAAATAGACATTGCATGCAAGACTAGTGCAAAAACGGATACAAGACAGACAAACTTGCTGACTCACATTCCCTTAATCGTTGTTCTGGAATTACTGCACTTATTTCCATTATGTTTGAAAGGTTAGTTTTTACTGGGTTTGGATATACATATAATTTTTTTTGGGTTAATTCCTTCAATGTCATGATCTCCTTGCTGTAATCATCCTTGTCATAATTTTATATATATATATATATATATATATATATAAGCATACGGATTAATATAAATAATATATATAACAAATATTATATATACATGTGTGTGTATGTATATATGTGAATCATAAAATTTATTATCTTGATAATCTTATTTAGTAAACATATAACAGAACTACATGTATAAAACAAAATTATATATGAATTATTATATAATATGTAATAAATAAGTACATATGAATTAATATAATTTTATATATAACAAATATTATATATATATATATATATATATACATACACACACACACACACGAGTAGTTTGGCACGTGCGATGCATGTGCGCAGAATGAACTGGTGTTAAGAAACAATATGTGTGTGGTTTGTTGGATTTTATAAAATGACTGTGACGTACACATAATGTTGAATGTTTTGAATACCGACTTTCAGAATGCATCCACATCCAACAAACATGTGCATGAAACGTTTGTATCAAACAAGGGAAGAAGCTTTGTATCTGACCGACCTTATGTGGACAAAAAGAGAAGTAATAAACGTATGGAAGTATGAATTATTCTTGCTTGTTCATTCAAACCGTATTAGTTTCACATAAATGTATTGCTGAAAATGATATGCTTAGTCAAATTATTGTTCTTTCCGATAAAAGAGTGGACTTGGGTAGAATACTCGACATCCACGATTAAGGTGATTTCATTGTTATTATATGTACAGATATATTTCATATAATCATTGATAACAGCTCACATATACAGACAGACGAATACACAGAATCATTAACCATTATCCACAACTACCAATTCGAGTATATGGATGAAAGATAGAAAAACTAATTTTTTTAAAATCTTACAGAAGGATTAAGAAAGCATGAATCTCATATTCATCAACTAAACTTTTGATATTCATTAAACATCATTTAGTAATAGACACGTATCAATCATGTAAAACTCATATTTCATTTATCAAAAGTAAAATACAGTTGTGCTCAAAATTTGCACTACCTACGGATCTGCCACTGAGGTGGACTCATCATTCTTGCTCTACTCCTTTCTCACCACTTACCTGCAATATATTACAGAATTTTCTTGTCACAATATGATGAAAACATGTTCTGTTGCATAAATATTTAAATGAACTTTCAATTGTATCATATTCTTTTTATGTTTGAACTTTCGGAATAATGTGGTTCCATATATACAGATGTCAAGTATACAGTAGTTTTATATATATGTCTAATTTCAAAACTGTCTGCTTTGTATAAATATGATCTTGAGAATATAAGAGCACTGAACGTATATAATGGATTCCAAGTATATACCAGTTTGAATATTAAAGTTTAGGATTCACGCAGTCCATAATGATGTATATCTTTATAAATAAGTGAGCTTCTAATAGTGACAGTATAAAGAATGTCATTCATGCATAATTAAGGATATATAAATTATATGTATATGGTTGTGAAAACTGTATCAAATTTCTATAAATTCTTTCGTAATATATAAAGTTTTAAGAACATATAAGGTTTCATACCCCTAGTTTTATACGTACGCCATGTTTGATTTAATTTTGCAGTACGTGAACAAAATCTTTGGTCAATTGCATTTACAACTGAGCATAATGCTCAGTTGCAAACTGCAACTGGGCTCTGTACTCAGTTGCAAACTGCAACTGAGCAGCAAGCTCAAGTGATGTATACTAAAACAGAGCAGCAAGCTCAAGTGATGTATACTAAAACAGAGCAGCAAGCTCGAGTTTACATGAAGTTGTGTATACAAAAACAGTTAGTTTTTTTTCATAATGGAAGCCTATTAAAAAAATTAGTAAGTTTAAATTACCAAAAGGGATACTAACTCATTAGTGGAGTGTCCTCTTTGAGAGAAGCTTTGTTTCAGTTGAGTGAAGTTGAACACTGGAGCTGGCAAAAATCTAGTTTCACTCGCCTTTGAAATTCTACCATCTAATTTACCATTAGGAACATCCAATGTTGGATCATGGCTGTAAAAAATCATAAAATCGAGTCATGTGCATGTTTCTATTAACATAAGTTCTAAGATAAAGAAATTCGGCAACTTTTACTTACTACAACCGCATCTCTTGCAGCAATAGCCAAAATATCAGCACATGACACAACACTGGGACAAATAGATTCTTTTGCTTTCACTGCATTGTCAGTCACATAAAAAGCGTGCAAAGATATGCTTGTAGGTCTATCCCTCTCCGCTGCGTTGCTCCCAGTAGACTTTGGTAAGATTAAACCATCAAGGCCCTTTCAAAACAGAGAGGAAACCGACTAAGAAAGATGCATACATATGATTTAGGATAGTAGAAAAACTGACACAGTAATTTCAATTGTATCATATTCTTTTTATGTTTGAACTTTCAGGTTAATGTGGTTCCATATATACAGGTGGAGTATACAGTAGTTGTATATATGTGTCTAATTTCAAAACCATCTGCTTTGTATAAATATGACCTTGAGAATATAAGAGCACCGAACGTATATAATAGATTCCAAGTATATACCAGTTCGAATATTAAAGTTTAGGATTCACGCAGTCTATAATGATGTATATCTTTATAAATAAGTGAGCTTCTAATAGTGACAGTATAAAGAATGTCATTCATGCATAATTAAGGATATATAAATTATATGTATATGGTTGTGAAAACTGTATCAAATTTCTATAAATGCTTTTGAAATATATAAAGTTTTAAGAACAGATAAGGTTTCATACCCCAAGTTTTGTACATACGCCAAGCCTTCAAAGATAAACCGCTTTGAGTGTATACAGTTTCTTCTGCATATGATTTCTAGTATATACGTTGTTCTGACTCAAGTTTTCATGATCTAATAATTTCTCTAGCTTTTGAAAGCATATCAATTTCATACAAATATTTAGTTTTAAATACATATGTTTAATTGCAAGGGTGTGAGGTTCCACATACATCTGATGTCAAGATTTGGAATATACTTACAGTTTTGAATGTATATTGCAGTAGGTTTAGAAAGATGAATTCAAAAAAAGAGGTTTCAAATACATATTCAGAAAGCATATTGGATTTAAAGGTATAAAGTTTATTATACATACGACTTCAAATATGTGACCTCTTATTTATCAAAAGATTTTACTTACATTAAATTTTATCAGTAGACTCCACATATATGTGTGGATTCTTAAACATATTAGCATGGCAAAGATAGATTTCAAACATAAAGATAGATTTTACTTACAGTTGCAACACCTTGTACGCACTAACTTGATTTGTTTGATATACAAATCAAAACTAAAATTCCATTCACAATTGCCACAAAATTGGGTCTAAAAGGCAACTATTTGAATAACCAATGTTTAAAGTAGTTATAATCCCATTTCCACACATTCTTAATTTAAAATAAAATGATAAATAACAATTTCTTGATAAATATTGGACAGTGGACCAAATTATACCTTCTCAAAAAGACAAATTTAAATCTATAATCATACCCAACATTTTGAAAACCTTTTTCAACATGGAAACCTACTTGATTTTGATCTAGCACCGGTAGTGGTTGTGATGCTCTATAAGACATTTCATGCAACTAATGATACTATGATGAATACACTTTTGAAGAATTTTTCAAACTGCTACCTGTTGAAAAACATTTATATTCTTTACATAGGTGTCTTTATATACATGAATGATAACCATACTTGATATAAACTACGACATGCTAGGCAACAATATTATACTTTTTTGGAAAATCATGGGCCAATATGTCAACACCGAAGCATCCATCTGTTAGTAACTTCAAATAAATGAAGAAGAATGAACTTAGTATTTAGATTCAAAATTGATGGCAATAATATAGTAATATAATTATCAGAGGAAAAAATAGTTCTTCGTCGTATTCAAAGAGGTAGATTGCTTCATATATCATTTTATTGATAAAAAAGGTTATGTGTGACTGTATGATTAGCGATAGGGAAACGCAGAAGCGCCATACGGCGAAGGATGTCAGTGAACGGTGGGAGCAGCCAATGTTGATAAGCAGATATAACAGTGTAGATATGCTTATGAAGAAAGTAAAAAGAAAAAGTATTAAACTATCCAAATATATCTCGGTTAATTATTTACTGTACTAATAAGAACATGAATAGTGTAGGAAACAAATGAAAACTTAGCCAAGTAAACGAATTGTCAAAAAAGTCTGAACTACTTTAGTGAGAAATGGCTGCTTACTTTTATGAACTAATCGTATTGTTAAATCCTAAACAACAGCTCTCCCATTCATCTTGTACGAAAATTGACCTGATACCTACAAGAAACATAGGCGAAAAACCACATAACATGACAGTCAGAAATTAGATTTTACCAAATTGAACCATTTCAGATCTACATGTTATGTACCTTTTTGCTTTCTTTCTCGAACTATATTACTTTGAATATTTCAGATCCAAATGCTTTGTACCTTTTCGCTTTCTTTCTCGAACTCAAATACTTTGACTATCAACCTGGACAATAATTTTTTAGTTATCAACTAATGCAGTAAAATTCGAAACTGATTACACATTATCAGAAAATTTGAATCGCGATTTCAAGTCGAACATTGAATTGAAACAAAACCAAAAGAGATTCAGTTCAGCATCACGATCCCAAATCAGCAACAAAAAAGGAAAAAGAAGAGGAATGAGAAGAAGCAGCGACAACATACCTGACTAAAAGAATCTAGGTTTCAGAAGCGAGATTGATTTCCTTTTCTCTCCTATTTTCTGATTTTTTTTGTTCTGTCGATTTCTTAGTTTTTTAGCTGGTATTGTAAGCCGTAAGATTTATGGAGGAAGAACGATGATATTGGAGTAGGGAAACAAATGCAGATAACTGGGTATTGCAGTTATTAGCGAACATGGATCAGAGAGTTACCATTATACCCACTGAGTACGTGCAATAGTTTTACTGCCTTCTCATTGAATAAAGGGCAGTTTCGTCTGTCCGAAAATGCCTTCTCATTGAATAATTTGCTTTATATATAAGATATATATACATATATATAAGATATATATACATATATATATATATACATATATATATATATACATATATATATATACATATATATATATATACATATATATATATTAATCATAAAAACATATTAACCTGATAAAGTTCTTTAAACTAGGACATGTAAACATTTTGTAGAATTGAAATACCATTTGTTACCTGTATTTTACAAACAATGTAAATGTATTTTTCAAATATTTTTCTCCATGTATATATTAATCATTAAGTAAACTCATGTTTTATACTCATCACCTTCACATGTAAATGTATAATTTTGATATTTTTCTCCATATTTCATGGTAATATAAGAGAAAATTGAGCAATCCAGATAATATCATACCAAAAATATTGCCTTTTTCACATATTCTGATTGCAACCATGTTTATTATCTTGAGATCACCTATACATTAGCTGAAACTAAAATCAAAGAAAAAAGCCTCTTGTTTGAATAGCTTGATGAATAATATCACTAATCTCATTTTTCTTGTAGCATGATTATATCTAAAGCTGTTTGATAGATTCTTATATTAATGAAGCAAGTATATACTATAACGCATTTTGTTCAGTATAGTAGTATCTGCGTATGGAAATAGTTGTCCGAACCGATGTTATAAACCTTCCATAGCTTGTCTACATATTATCCGAATTGATATTTTCACACTCAAATAAAGCTTTGGTTTTAAACTTATTATAGATTGAGTACCTGCCAGTTCTCAAACCACTAAAGAGCAAAAAAGAAAGCACCATTCAATTTTGAACTGAGGATGTTTTAGTTTAGTACTGAGGCAATTGCCTTAGTTATGAACTTTGTCCTTCTCTTACTTTATACTTATTATCGCCTATAGTTTTGAAATACTCTACTAGCATTGTAAATGCATAACTTTTAATTTTTGTTGACTGATATGCTGATTAATGTATGAGTTGAACTGGTAGAGATACCTTTCACAAGGACATTTATTTCATTACATTAACCCAAAACAATAAACACAGCATTTTGAGATGGTATATGTATCACCATAACTATTACATATAACATGCTTTGTATGTAAATGTAGAAAACATCAGGAATATAAAGCTCGTTTTTTGAGGTTGAAAGCAAATGCTTTGAAGCTATCAGATAGTTTGGTTCTAGTCTTGAAGGTGAGCTCCTCAGATGGATGATCTCCTGTAGAGAGTCATAACATAGGCTCCTTAGTTTTAACAATATTAGTTTTTGTTTTAATGAAATGTCTATGAAATATTATGACATGACTATGTGTTATTGTGTATGAAAATTGTATGGTAAGTTATGTTTGATTTAATGTGTTTCTATATGCTTGTGTGAAATGTTATATTATATTTCTATAAATGTGTGTAATGTAGCATTTTGAGTAGATAATTCTTCTATATTAGATTGCAATTGAAATTGATCAAAATATGCAAAACTGGGTAGAAATACAGGTAAAAAATTTAATATAAAAATGCTTGTTAAAGTATTAGATAAAAAGCACAAATTGCTATAAAATCTCAACTACAGCGTTTTTGATTTGCTGTTGTAATTCTAGTACCTATAATAGCGTTTTCGATTTCGCCATTGTGAATTTTTAATAGTGTATATAAAAGGCTCTATATAACGTTTTGATCTTGCCATTGTGAATTTTTAACAGTGTATATAAAATGCTCTGTAATGTTTTGATCTTGCTATTGTAAATCCTTCATCTACGAGAACATGTTGATACATGGCGGGTGTAAAAACGCTATTAAAAGTCCTTATTAATGCGTTTTTTATCTTGCCATTGTAAGTTCCTGACCTGTAACAACATGTTGACATACAATGTTTATAAAAATGCTGTTAAAGCCTTTAATAGCATTTCTGTAATGCTATTAAAACCCCAGATTGTTGTAGTGATAATTCACATACATCTATCAGAGTACAACAATCATATCACAATCATCAACCTGGACAGTTATAATAACATGTCCTCACAAATACTGATAATTTAAACAACATTGCAGTGGAAAATAAACACATAAGTGAATACGACCCGAAGACCTCCAGCTCGTCTACTGAAGCTCCAAAGCATTCAAATCTGAATATGTAAAAATGATCGGTCTGATCTGAGCATTGAAAGGGAAGAACACCCGGATCAGTTTGGTAAACCAGCGTGAGAAAAAACATCTCAACTGAATTTTAAAGTTTTAAAAACTTTTCCTTATCAAAACAAAAGTATCTCGTGAGACCACGCAGCACATAAACACGGACGCATTTTTACCTTACGATAACCAAAATATTTCATATCAAATCCTGTTATATTATACTACTGTCTAGTATACAAATAATATTAAAATGCCGAAATTGTTACATTGGTTGAATTTGATGGTGTAATAGGTTTACAAACAAAATGGTAGGCACGTATTGAAGAATGGATTTCCATAAATGACAGGTAAGGTACGACCTTCCATACAATACATCTCTAGAGGAATGTACCGATGATACATAAACATTCCACTACATCTGGCAAGACCAGTCTATCCCTATTTGGCACTCATATATAGCCTGGATAGAAACCAAATATGTCATCACCCCAATCGTTACCGTCCTATCCAAGATGTCTCATAGCATACACCACATAGTCGACATATAAAGGGTTATCTAGAAAGGTGATGATCATACCCTAATGGTTGTGAACCATATAGCCTCACGGCGTACCCTGTTTAAGCCATTACCGGGTGATGAGGCTAAAGGTAATGTTTACTTTCACATAGCACATTCCACTTTGAATGCCACATCGCCATTCCCACAATCACAGAACTTATTTCTACAAAAGTATAACTCTTACGTCTCAGGAAAGAGTATTAAGCTAAGAGAAGTTGCCTTCTCCACCACCAAACAGATGAATGTTCATAGAGATCAATTTATGTAATTAGAAATGCAATGTCAGATATTCGTCCATACAAGTTGTCCAGGAATAGGACAAACCGAAGGCACTCTCTTACTACATCCTGTCGGGAATTACCCCTAGAATTTGTAGCGAGAAGTCCTTGCATATCGTAGATTTTCATAACGAAGCACCACTACCACCATATATATAATATGCATCGTGGGTTTAGTGGCAAGTAGCCCTGCATCACGAAGATATCCGTCTTCAAAATCATCATCATAAACCCGCACTTTCGAACGTACACGATGGTCCAAAGTGGTTCTTGGATAAATCCGACCCCAGTCTCTTCGGACCAATAATGATAAAGAGGCCCTCAATCTCATACGGAAACCAAGTCCCGTAGACTTATCACGTTTTCAACTCTCAACTTGCTATCCTTCAGCCAAGAAGGAAGCCCGGTAGATTGGAGTACCATAGACACTCTGCACCACTCGAATCAACATTCTTAATCCAAACGATAATCAAGCCTACTCTGTCGGCTTTGTGTTAAGTGCCCGGCTAATTAGTTCCCACAATAAGTCAAGGAACAAAAAATGGCCAAATTTGATAGTCAGTTATTTAACTATAATAGCAACAAACAATATCTAGCACATAACCAGTCACTAGGCCCATTTAATTAATCTTTTATTAATTAAACCAATTTCCAAATATTTACTTCAAATTATCTTTAAAAAGATATATCCTCAAAACCATTTCAATCTTTTGATATTGGAAAACATTTCCATATACTTATATCAACGGTATAAATATATTTAATAACTACAATTTTGGAGACACGCCAAATAGATTTCTATAACTGTGCAACTTTCGAGTTCATACGCCTTAGAAGAGGTGTTAAGTATAAGAAGCAATGCTTCCTGCACCACCAAGCCTTTAGTACGATCATAAGAACCAATTCGTGTATTTCACAACGGAAGGTCAAAACACAATTTATTGGGTCAAAACGAATGTTGTGTAAAACATCGTTACAACAACCTAAAAACATTAGTATAGGGATTTGATTATATATATATAACACCATATACTATATAAAATATTTCATTTCGGAAATCATTTACTATAACAACAGTGTTATAGCCCATGCCTTCCATACCTCCCCGAAAACGTCTATTACAACGGTGAATGTTGAATACTATGTTTTCGATACTTATCATATTTTAAATCACTTTCAAACTATTAAATTCCATTTGGAAATATTATTTTCCAAAACATTATTATAAAAGATAAATTACTTTTAAAACTATTAACTCCATCAAAATATTACTTTCAAATATTCCTTTAGAAGATATTTAACTTTTAAAAACCTGAACATATTTCCTTTGAATAAAAATCCATTTTCGAATCTCAACATAAATCATTTCCATATCTATAAAACTATGTTTATAAATCTTCTATTTTATAAAATCTCTTTGTTTATAGAAATCTATTTATAAATCATTCTTTTTAAAAAACTCATTTTACTATCAAAATCCACTTATAAATCCATTTCTTCATAAATCAAATTTATTTACAAAATCCATCTATAAATCCCATTACTAAATAAATTTCAAATCCATTTACAAAATATTTACAAATTTCGATGATAAATCTATTTCCTTAATTATAAGAATATTGCCTTTATAAATCCTTTTTATAAACTTCTTCACGAAATCTCTATTTAAAATATGTCACACAAAACTATACTTTATAGCATCAAAAATCATACTTTTTATTTGTTTAAAAATAAATTCATTCGTTTTAATAATTTAAAAATTATTAAAACATATTTACTTCCAAAATCACTTTGAAAATCATTTCAATTCAAAATCACATTTTTATAGTATTTCAAAATACTAAAAATATGCTCCAGTGCTTCTATAGCACTAAATAAGCAAAACAATCCATGTCATCAAATATAGCATCCAACACATTAAATACCAAAATATATGAAAAGTAAAATCACTAGTGTAGGGAATCCCGTTGGATCCCTCCAACCTGGCCCCCTACATCACATACAATATATAATCATATAATATAAATCAACTGTAACAACCCAGGGTTTTGCAATTATTTTATTTTCATCATTTGACGATAAAAATTGGTTGCAAATTTCAGTTTGGAGTTTGAATGTTTAAATTCTTTTTGAAATTCATTTAGAGATTAAGGGCTTTAAGTTAAAATCAGGGCCCAAATACATTTTTTTCTCCTTTTATTCTTGGCCGTGCCCTTCTTATTCCCAAAATTCGACCGCCTCACATTTCATTTGGGCTTGCATTCGAAAACCTAATCAAAAAAAAATGGTGGCCGTCCCTTTCGTCCTCTTCGACAATCGGAGTTTCGCGAAGCGCCGCTCCCAGCTATTCAATCGAATGAAGTACTCGTTCTTGCTTTGTGATCAATCGACTGACGAGATACCCTCGGCAGCGACGTCGAGCTCCTACTCTTCAAAAACAAAGGTGAGTAATCCTATTTACTCACATCTAATTCGCTCGTAATCTAGTGCTTTTGCAATTCGAGTATGATTCGATATTGTATATCTTGTCTATTGTTTTCATTCGATGTTGCCAATCGATGTTGTTAAGGGAAATCCTACTGTGCTTTGTCGTTCGACTTTGTGTGTTGTTGATGTCTTACGACTTGTTCACACATTGTTTTCTGTCATTTTTAGAATTTAAAATTTCTTGATTTACAATTGCTTTGTGGCTTCGGCCATTCCTGTTGTTTTCGTGGTCATCACTGTTCGAATGTCGAATTCATTTTTCTTGGCCTTTGGAAGTTGATTCATTGTGCCAGATTGGTTGAGATGTTCATGTCCATTTGATTTCGTTTTCATTATTGTTTAACTCGGTTTTGATTTTGAACCTGCAGTCGAGTTGTACTTGTTTTGCAAACGAGACTTATGAACATATTCTGAGATTCGAAGTTTAATTAGATTTCGGCAGCTTATTTTCATGTGTTGTTAAATTGGACTCACGTGTTTTCAGCACCATTACTGCTATCACGTTTGTTTTGGGGTTGATGTTTCTCTGATTTTGTCAAAATTGGTATGATTTGATTATGTCTTGTTCTTCACAGTGGCTTCTTGTGACATTGTCACTCCTGTCTTGTTTCATATATATTGGATACTGCAGTTTCTTCACTTGGTCCCTGCATATATCACTACATGGTGTTTATGCTATTCTGACTTATGTTCATGTGTCTTTAGCTTGGGTTCAATTGAGGTTGCTGTTCCACTTTATTTATTACAATTTCATTTGCATGTATTTGTGTCCCTTGTTCAGTTGTTGTTGGTGTTATCTGCACTTGTATCTCTTGTTTACTTTGTGCCTTGTCTTGTTGAACTGTTGTATTCGAAACTATGATATTGCTTTACTCCTCTGTTGCCAGTTTTGGTTGCACTGGTCAATTTCAGTTGCGTGAGCATTTGTATCATTGGCTCGCCTTCACTTGACCCACTGTTACATTCACTTGTACATGTGGCATTGGCTTACCTTTGTTACCTTGTTGATACTGACACATGCTTTGGGTACTTTACTTGTTGTTTTACATGATGCTCCTTTTTGACTTGACGATGACCCTGTCTTCGGCAAGTGAGTTGAACTAGAATTTTGCCTAGTCTTTGATTATGATGCTAGTACTGTCCAGTTTACAGTACTACATATATATATGTTGCAATTGGTACATTATGTTTTGAGGCTGTTTGCACGCAGTTGCAATTTAGTCATTTGGGTTGTTATCACACTTGAGTTGAACCCGATTTCGGGGTTTGACCTTGTGATCATTTGTGACTTTCACTGAGCTTGTGTGTATCTCCTGCGATAGTGGCGAGGCAGTACACGCGTGCGTGTACTGCAGCCCTATCGGATTTGACAGTTTTAAATTGATGTTTCGATTTGTTGATTTGTTTCGTTGGTTGATTTCAATGTTTGGAGTTGTATTCTGATTTAAATCTGCTGATTTTTGTCAAACACTGTTAAGTGTTATATTGATCGTTATCCAGTTTCTTTGTTTAAAGAATCGGATAGACGGGAATTATTGTGACTGTCGTCTGTTTAAATTATTACTGCCTATATGCACTAATAAACTGGTTTGAATTAGACTGACCTGGGTATTATTTTCTTTTGAATGTAATACTCGGGTCAGACCCGAGTTATTTCAGGTTGTAGATTTTCTTCTTTGAGTTGCTGTTCAGGATATGAAGACTTTTCACATCTTTTGAAGTTGTCTCTGTTATTTTGTAGTAGTCGTGTCATTGTATAGAACGATATGTATTCATGTATATTAGTTGATAATGTACTTGTATATATATAACTTCTAGAGTCGACAGTTGTAGTTGTATCATATGTATCGTGTCAAATATATTGTAACTGACATCGGTTATGTATATATGAGATTTTTGTTAATCTGTGTTCCGCATTTATATTATCTGTGTTATTGTTATATCTAATGTCCTAAACCATTATGAACTATCGTAGTTTGTTTTATACTGATAATTGGGTGTGTCGATAGGAGTAAATAAATAATAGATGAAAAATAAAAAGTATATACCACTCCTATCGAGATAACCAATATTAGTGTAAGGCCAACTACGGATGGTCGCTCCTATCCAGCCTTATTCTTCGTAATAATAGACAGTATTTCTTTTAATACTCTTTGTTATTATGAGCATAGAGGTGGGGCGTCACAGTTGGTATCAGAGCTTGGGGTTTATGGACATAATATAAAACATAACTTGGATGGAGCATATGTTACAACTATTGGTCGATGTTTTATCTGTGATTTGAGTCAAAACTAAAGTTTTGAAATTTTGATGAAATTTTTAAATATCTTTATTTAAAAATAAAAGTGGAATTGTGTTTTGTTGTTTTGATGAAATTGTGTTCTGATGATTTGATTGATTTGTGTTCTATTTATCAGAGTGCGCAGCGGAAACAGTGAAACTGTCTTCGCTGGGTACAACTGATAATCTATTTGATTTAGAAATTGAAATAAATTTCATTTGTTGTTTACTTAGCTGTAATTATTTTGTTTCTTTGAGAACTTCGAATCCGAATTGAGGATTCGAAGAAATTACAGTTATGTGATTTTTGTTGAAATTTCCACTGGCTTTCTTTCGTACCAATCATCTATTGATTAGATTTTTGCTGTTTTGAATTATCTTCATTGAAGATACATCCGAATGATTTCTTTGTTCATTTTGTAGTACGTGCAAAATTTGAATTGCACGTTGTTGCATTTATTTTACGTTGAACCGATGCTTGGTTATGAAACGTATTTTGTTGCCGTTATTTTATAACGGGATTTTACACCAATGCTATATTTTGAAGCACGGTGTTTTGTGGCATTTTGATGAATGAGAATTCATGGATATTACATTTTGATGTAGATTGTTTTGATGTGATTTTGACGTTTTAAAACTACTGTCGCTTTGGCTTCAGTAACCGTCAAATTTTAAAAGTGAATTTTCAAACGGTTATTCTGCAATGCTGTTTCGTGACCGTTTTTACGGTATTTTGAGAAATACGATTTTCTTACCGAAATTGTTACTGATTTGCTGTTTTAATCACGTGATTGGAAAATTGTTTTATAAAATTTTAGCAGTTTGCGTTTTCAAAACAATGAGAAAGCGACTTAAACGATTCAGCAAAATCGAGGATTATGACCCCTTTCTTTTACTGTTTCGCTTAACTCCGGACTTGTTCAGTTGAGAATGTGAATTGTTATTTTTACAAAATAAATAAAATTGTTTTCAGAAAATATTACAGTTTGCGATTTCAAAAGAATGAGAAAGCGATTTAAACGTTTCAGCAAAATCGAGGACTATGACCCCTTTCTTTTACTGATTCGCTTAATTCCGGACTTGTCCGTTTGAGAATGTAAAATGTATTTTTACAAAATACACAATTTTGCACTTTCAAGGAAACGATGAAGAGAATTAAACGATTTAGTAAAACACGTGGTATGGGACATGTGCGTTTGCTATTTCGGTTAATTCCGGACTCGTTAATTGAAATATTTGATGATTTCGTGTGCTTTCGAGCCACTATGAGGACCTTCGGGTCATTTGTTGGACCTTCGGGTCATTTGTTGGGCTTTCGGGCCACTCTGCGGACCTTCGGGTCAAATACCAGTACTAGACCTTCGGGTCACTCTGCGGACCTTCGGGTCAATCTGATGGGCGCCAAAATTATGTTGAGTACTTGGTAGGCTTCGGCCATATGTTGTTGCACGTGCGGCGAATTAAAAACTCGCCATCTGATGGGATCAATCCAAGCTTTTAAGTTGATTTTCTAGTCTTCTTAATTGATTTCTAGATATTTGTTGTTTCCAATTATCTGCAGGTAATTGGATATTTGTTGATATGAGTTCTGATTATCGTTTTTGATAATCAGATATTTGTTGTTTCTAATTATCGCTTGTGATAATTGGATATTTGTTGATATGAGTTCTGATTATCGTTTTTGATAATCAGATATTTGTTGTTTCTAATTATCGCTTGTGATAATTAGATATTTGTTGATATGAGTTCTGATTATCGTTTTTGATAATCAGATATTTGTTGTTTCTAATTATCGCTTGTGATAATTAGATATTTGTTGATATGAGTTCTGATTATCGTTTTTGATAATCAGATATTTGTTGTTTCTAATTATCGCTTGTGATAATTAGATATTTGTTGATATGAGTTCGTATTATCGTTTTCGATAATCGGATATTTGTTGCTTTTAATTATCGCTTGAGATAATTAAATATTTGTTGATTTGAGATTTAATTATCGCTTTAGATAATTAAATATTTGTGATTTGAGATTTAATTATCGCTTGAGATAATTAAATAATTGTTGATTTTAGATTTAATTATCGCTTGAGATAATTAAATATTTGTGATTTTAGATTTAATTATCGCTTGAGATAATTAAATATTTGTTGATTTGAGATTTAATTATCGCTTTAGATAATTAAATATTTGTGATTTGAGATTTAATTATCGCTTGAGATAATTAAATAATTGTTGATTTTAGATTTTATTATCGCTTGAGATAATTAAATATTTGTGATTTTAGATTTAATTATCGCTTGAGATAATTAAATATTTGTTGATTTTAGATTTAATTATCGCTTGAGATAATTAAATATTTACTGATTTGAAATTTAATTATCGCTTTAGATAATTAAATATTGGTTGATTTGAAGTTTGATTATCGCTTGAGATAATCAAATATTTATTGAATTTGGAATTTGATTATCGCTTGAGATAATCAAATATTTGTTGAATTTGAAATTTGATTATCGTTTTTGTGATAATCGAATATTTGTTGAACTTGAAAATTTGATTATCGTTTTTGATAATCGAATATTTGTTGATTTAAGAAATTTGATTATCGTTTTGATAATCGAATATTTGTTGAATTTGATGTTCTGTGATATTCGTCTTCGATAATTTGATACTTGTTGATTTGTTTTCTACCTATCTCTATCTCTGTTAATATTTAGAATTTGTTGATTTTGAAGTTTGTATTTCTAGTTATTTGTTGAATAACTAGATATTTGCGATTTTGCGATTTGTGATTTGTGTTTTCTAATTATCTTAGTAGATGATTAGATTTGTTGTTTTCTAATTATCGTATCGATAATTAGGTATTGCTGTTTTGTGATTTCTATATTCTAATTACTTATTGGTAATGGAATATTGTTGATGTTTGCATCTATTCAGCTTTGCTATTTTCTGATTATCTATTGATAGTTAGATTTGGTTGAAAATTGTGAATTTCTTTTATTGAAATTAAAATATTACTGTGGCATTTGAATTCGCGACTTTTATTTTTCTAGCTTAACCAGTTTATGTTAGAAGAATAATAGTGTTGATAACCTTCATTATGAAAATTGCGGGGACGCAATTTGTATAAGGAGGGGAGTCTGTAACAACCCAGGGTTTTGCAATTATTTTATTTTCATCATTTGACGATAAAAATTGGTTGCAAATTTCAGTTTGGAGTTTGAATGTTT
The DNA here is from genome assembly GCA_030737815.1 of Allium fistulosum. NCBI lineage: Eukaryota > Viridiplantae > Streptophyta > Magnoliopsida > Asparagales > Amaryllidaceae > Allium > Allium fistulosum. Next base: position 1,436,243,516 of record CM060903.1, read on the forward strand.
AAATTCTTTTGAAATTCATTTAGAGATTAAGGGCTTTAAGTTAAAATCAGGGCCCAAATACATTTTTTTCTCCTTTTATTCTTGGCCGTGCCCTTCTTATTCCCAAAATTCGACCGCCTCACATTTCATTTGGGCTTGCGTTCGAAAACCTAATCAAAAAAAAATGGTGGCTGTCCCTTTCGTCCTCTTCGACAATCGGAGTTTCGCGAAGCGCCGCTCCCAACTATTCAATCGAATGAAGTACTCGTTCTTGCTTTGTGATCAATCGATTGACGAGATACCCTCGGCAGCGACGTCGAGCTCCTACTCTTCAAAAACAAAGGTGAGTAATCCTATTTACTCGCATCTAATTCGCTCGTAATCTAGTTCTTTTGCAATTCGAGTATGATTCGATATTGTATATCTTGTCTATTGTTTTCATTCGATGTTGCCAATCGATGTTGTTAAGGGAAATCCTACTGTGCTTTGTCGTTCGACTTTGTGTGTTGTTGATGTCTTACGACTTGTTCACACATTGTTTTCTGTCATTTTTAGAATTTAAAATTTCTTGATTTACAATTGCTTTGTGGCTTCGGCCATTCCTGTTGTTTTCGTGGTCATCACTGTTCGAATGTCGAATTCATTTTTCTTGGCCTCTGGAAGTTGATTCATTGTGCCAGATTGGTTGAGATGTTCATGTCCATTTGATTTCGTTTTCATTATTGTTTAAATCGGTTTTGATTTTGAACCTGCAGTCGAGTTGTACTTGTTTTGCAAACGAGACTTATGAACATATTCTGAGATTCGAAGTTTAATTAGATTTCGGCAGCTTATTTTCATGTGTTGTTAAATTGGACTCACGTGTTTTCAGCACCATTACTGCTATCACGTTTGTTTTGGGGTTGATGTTTCTCTGATTTTGTCAAAATTGGTATGATTTGATTATGTCTTGTTCTTCACAGTGGCTTCTTGTGACATTGTCACTCCTGTCTTGTTTCATATATATTGGATACTGCAGTTTCTTCACTTGGTCCCTACATATATCACTACATGGTGTTTATGCTATTCTGACTTATGTTCATGTGTCTTTAGCTTGGGTTCAATTGAGGTTGCTGTTCCACTTTATTTATTACAATTTCATTTGCATGTATTTGTGTCCCTTGTTCAGGTTGTTGTTGGTGTTATCTGCACTTGTATCTCTTGTTTACTTTGTGCCTTGTCTTGTTGAACTGTTGTATTCGAAACTATGATATTGCTTTACTCCTCTGTTGCCAGTTTTGGTTGCACTGGTCAATTTCAGTTGCGTGAGCATTTGTATCATTGGCTCGCCTTCACTTGACCCACTGTTACATTCACTTGTACATGTGGCATTGGCTTACCTTTGTTACCTTGTTGATACTGACACATGCTTTGGGTACTTTACTTGTTGTTTTACATGATGCTCCTTTTTGACTTGACGATGACCCTGTCTTCGGCAAGTGAGTTGAACTAGCATTTTGCCTAGTCTTTGATTATGATGCTAGTACTGTCCAGTTTACAGTACTACATATATATATGTTGCAATTGGTACATTATGTTTTGAGGCTGTTTGCACGCAGTTGCAATTTAGTCATTTGGGTTGTTATCACACTTGAGTTGAACCCGATTTCGGGGTTTGACCTTGTGATCATTTGTGACTTTCACTGAGCTTGTGTGTATCTCCTGCGATAGTGGCGAGGCAGTACACGCGTGCGTGTACTGCAGCCCTATCGGATTTGACAGTTTTAAATTGATGTTTCGATTTGTTGATTTGTTTCGTTGGTTGATTTCAATGTTTGGAGTTGTATTCTGATTTAAATCTACTGATTTTTGTCAAACACTGTTAAGTGTTATATTGATCGTTATCCAGTTTCTTTGTTTAAAGAATCGGATAGACGGGAATTATTGTGACTGTCGTCTGTTTAAATTATTACTGCCTATATGCACTAATAAACTGGTTTGAATTAGACTGACCTGGGTATTATTTTCTTTTGAATGTAATACTCGGGTCAGACCCGAGTTATTTCAGGTTGTAGATTTTCTTCTTTGAGTTGCTGTTCAGGATATGAAGACTTTTCACATCTTTTGAAGTTGTCTCTGTTATTTTGTAGTAGTCGTATCATTGTATAGAACGATATGTATTCATGTATATTAGTTGATAATGTACTTGTATATATATAACTTCTAGAGTCGACAGTTGTAGTTGTATCATATGTATCGTGTCAAATATATTGTAACTGACATCGGTTATGTATATATGAGATTTTTGTTAATCTGTGTTCCGCATTTATATTATCTGTGTTATTGTTATATCTAATGTCCTAAACCATTATGAACTATCGTAGTTTGTTTTATACTGATAATTGGGTGTGTCGATAGGAGTAAATAAATAATAGATGAAAAATAAAAAGTATATACCACTCCTATCGAGATAACCAATATTAGTGTAAGGCCAACTACGGATGGTCGCTCCTATCCAGCCTTATTCTTCGTAATAATAGACAGTATTTCTTTTAATACTCTTTGTTATTATGAGCATAGAGGTGGGGCGTCACATCAACCGCTTCGAGGCAGGATCGTATACAAAGGGTCATCGGCTCATACATGGGAACGTAATACAGTCTCATCTGCTCCAATAGGTGGTATTATATCAAACCAACTAATAAAATAGTAAATCATCCAAGAAGGCAACAAACATCATAAATAAAATTATCCGCAATTATATAAAGATATAAGTGAGCCAAAGAGGTGAGTTTACTCACAGAAATTCCAGAAATCGCCAAAGCACTCTATTTTGAATTAAAATTGAATGTCGTTCAATTTAACCAAAAATTTCTACTAGCTCTGAATCCATCCAATCCAACTCCATAACGTAGATATCGCAGTAACGATCGTAACACAACTTGTCGCGCTCAAAACCGACCTCGTATGAACAAGCTATGAATTAACGAACGTACGAGATAATTAAATTAAAATTAACTTTAATTAATTTAAATTTCAAATCCTTAATCAACTTTTCCTCTTCTCCCTTCTCATACACGATTTCCAAGCGCGTTCAATTTTTTTAATCAATCGCTCGATCGCGATCGAAGAATTGCTACTACCACGCCATCACCTTCGCTCCCCTTGCCGCTGTTCGTGCGCCTCGCATGCCCTGACGCCGCCACAAAATCGAACCCCAAACTCAGATGAATGGAGATGCCTAGCCGCCACCATGGTTCGTCGATCGACGATCGTTGGCGTGGATGAACTCGTGGAGTCGAGCTCTCCAACTTTCATGTTGAATGTTTTGGCTAATTTGGCCTTGACTGCATCGATAAACATCGGCCATTGGATGTTAGGGTTTATTGCCGGCAGACCATTTAGGTTAGGGTTTTTAGAAAATGGAAAAAAGTTGATGTCCTTTTATAGAAAATTTTTGCGGAACTATTCATTCCTAAAAATTTTGAACTCCAAATGAAGTGTAACAACCTGCATATTTATCAATTTGATAAATTATATTTATTTTTAAAATATTCGAATATAAGCTTTTAAAAACATATATTATGATTTTTTGAACAATAAATAATAATGGCAATCTTATTTTGAATAAGTATTTACGAAAATATAAACTTTGAGGAAATATCGATAAAATGGCCGAAATCGTTTTATCGATAAATAACTCTATAATTGTAAAACATCATGCACAGAGCTGGATACATACACTTATTTTTATAATTAAACAAGAATATGAAATAAAATTATTTATTTTATTTTTGAAAATTAAAAGTATGTATGACATCCTCAATGATGCTCTTATATTTAATAATTGATTAATGAATTTAAATTGAGATTTAATTATAATTATTCATATAATTATTTCTAAATGATAATAATTCATTTAAATGGTTATAAAGGGATATTAAATTATTTATAATGGTTTTATAAAGATATATAATCGGTTTGAAAATATAATATTGTTTTATCCGTATAATACCAAATTTTTATAAATAATTGTTAATATCGATTTAAATGATTTTATAATTCAAATGAGATCATTTTTATTAATTAAAAATGATTATAAATTTATTTTCAAGTTTTGTTTACAAATATATGTAATTTAATGTATAAGTAAAAATGTGATCGGGAATCGGTTCTCCGATTAGCAACGGTTCATTTAACGGAAGTTGTTCGTAGTCAAGACAATGTTGTTTATATGTTATGTACAAATATATAACACACAAACACACACCCTAACATATACATATATCCATATATGTATACACTACACGTTTATACATTTATATACATAATGTTAAAAATATCTAAGATATTTTACAAACTTAACACTTAAATCATCTAAAGTCAATGCACATGGCTTGGAAGTGAATGAAGTGATGGAGCACATGGAGGGGGGAAGACTAACGTGTAAGGTGATGGGAGGGGAGCGGGCTAAGGGTAGTTTTGTCCATTCACTTTTAGATATTTTCTACCATATTTTTCCTATAAATACCACCACTCTTCACATAAATTCCTAACACATTCTTCTACTTCTTCTTCCTTCCTCTTAAGATTTCTAAGAGCATCTCTAATGGCTTCTTGTTTATAGAAAGTATATGGAGAAGTTATAAGGAAATAATGCAAAAAATAGAAACATATGAAATCAATGTCAATCCACTTCAAAAACAAGTGCAATCACTTCCTCTCCTCCTCTTATGCATTCCAAAAACTCCACTCCAACTAGATAAGGCCGAGCCATTTAGAAAGTAGAAGGAGGTGTTCGAGAAGCTCTGGAGCAAGAAAAAGGGAAGGAAGTGCCGCCGGTTTCATTCCAAGAAGATAGGAGAAAGTTCGAAGTGTCACATAAGCTCTACCAGATTTTCTAGAGCTTGGGAAGGAGGGAGCATTTGTGATAGTGAGTACTCGATGTTTATTAAATGATAAATGATCTCTATAACTATTTTTAAGTATGATAATATGATCATTTAATCTCTTAATGATTTGTATGAATGTTTGATAACTTGGTTGATTATATGGTTGATTATATGGATGTTGATATGGTTAATAACTTGGTTGTGATAAATTATGAGAAATCATAATAAAAATGGTTATTTAATAGAAAATGAATTCATATAATATGTGTATGGAGTTTATTGAGCCTCTTAAAGGTTTTAAGAATATAAGAAGGTTGAAAATGAATATTATAATAATATAATATTATGAAATGATTTAAAAGTGAAAAGGAGATTTAATATGGAAAATATCGGTCTAAATGTTCGAAAATGGTTATAAATGTTTTATAAACATTAAAATTCAATTTGGAGAAGTTTTAACAAATAATGAATTTGGAGTCAAAAATAGGCGCGTCGATTTGGAGCTGTAAAAGTTAAATCCTTCTATAGGATGGAATTGGAGTCGGATTTCTTTACAATAAAAATTTTCCGAACTATTATGTCCATAGTTTTCAAACAAAGAAATAAAATCGAGATTTCGATAAGTAGATTTTAAAATATGAGTAAAATAAGTTTTTAAAAAATCGCGGTTTTGCATTCGTAATCCATAAAGAGATTCCTTTAAAATCGATATTTTTAAAATTGTTTAAAAATATGAAATAAATTCTAAAAATCTTTTAAAATGTTAATTGAGTTATAAAAATGAATTTCCAAATGAAAGAAAAGACGTTTTGATCAATATAGCTTAAAAAGCACTTTTCGTCGCACTTTTTTGCAGCACTTTTCGATAACTTTTGAAATGTAGTTTTAAACGCAACCATTCTTTTCCAAATCTTTTGTAAAGGTTTTTGAATGATTAGTAAAGTATTTTAAAGGTAATTTGAAGGATTTATGGAATGGTTAAATAAATGTTAAATGATTTAGAGTCGATCAAATAACTTGACCGCTTTATGGGTGACAGAGAGATAATGTCCAGGCTTGAGTTTGGAAAACTAGTTTCCTGCTCTCTTTGTCTATCCAGACTAGCCCAATGAAGGGAATGGTAAATTTTGATTACTCGGATCAAATATTTTTCAAAATATAAAGGATATGATTTTCCGAATATAAATAACTTGGATTTTATAGAGATAATCTTCTTATACTTGGTGTTAAATCCCGAAGAGGGAACTCGTACTATTCATGGAATTTAAAAGGAGATTTTGCCATTATTTCTAATACGGTAATTAATATTGAGTAGAATTAATTTTCTATAGGTTCTGCTCACTTAATATTTACTAGCTTTGGATTAAATCTAAAAAACACGGTTTAACTCAATCAAAATTTCGAGTTTTGAACTAAGAAATCTTTGTTAAAATTTAAATGAAATGATTTGGAAATGTTTTCTTAAATAGAGGACGAAATGCCTTAGAATTATTCCAAGATTCAAAAAGGTTACATTACCAAAATGATTTGATAAACGAGGCTTAATGATTCCATATACTGTTAAGAAGATAAAAGGATTAATTTAAAATAATATGTCTCTCTGATATTAATGAATGAAGATGAATTTAATTGATTGATGATTGATAATAACATATGAACTTAACATCTTTTTAAGCGATGATTGGTTCGGAGGAACCGAGGCCGGATTTTGGTAACTCCTATCCGAAAACCACTTCGAACCAATGTATACGTTCGTAAGTGAAGACGTGTTGAAGATAATGATTATTGAAGACCAAGGATCTTCAGAATGTAAGGATTGCTGCCATGAGTCCCAGAGTTTTACCCCACATTATATTTATATAGCAGTGGTGTGTGCATTCTGAAAATCTTCGTTGTATTGAAGACAGAAGATCTTCATAGCAGAAGGACTGCTTGTTGACATTCTCTGGATCGCTCCCAATATAGAGATATTTACTATAGCAGTGATCCTATCGTGTTTTGAAATCTTCGCAATGCAAGGACTACTCGCTACTGATCCTAGGGGTGATTCCCCAAGATGTGGTAGGAGGAGTGCCTTCAGTTTCGTTCAGTCCCAGAACGAACTTGTATGAACGAATGTCTGATATTGCATTTCTAAGATCATAACCTTAACTTCTACAAACGTACATCTATATGGTGGCGGAGAATGCGACTTCTCTTATCTTAACACCCTTCTTTGAGACGTACGAGCTCAGAGGTTGTATGTTTGAGGAAGTCAATAGTGATCGAAGGAATGTCAATTTGGCATTCAAAGTGGAAGCAGTTATGAGAAAGGCAAAGCGTGGCTTTTTGTGAATTAAAGCGTGGCTTTGAAAAAAAAGCGTAGCCTCACGAGCCTCACATCCCAGGAATGGTATGAGATACTATGTGGTCTAAAGGACTTATTTTTGGGCTATTATGGATGGAAGTATTCCTTGTAGGCACTTGTTGCCTTATTGTATGAATAGACAGATATTGGAGGCTGATGGGGATCGTGTAAAGCCTAGCCGAGTAATATTCTATTCCATAGTAGTGTAACAGCGTAGTTCAGAGGCTGACGGAGATCATGTAAAGCCATGCGGAAACTATGTGTTATGCGTAGATTTTTCGGGTATGAATGGTCACTAGTTCCCTATCATGTTGGAAATCTAATCCTAATACAAGCTTTACGGTTTTGATTGTAGTCCCAAAATAGCTGTAATGCTTTGCAGACATTTCAGCTACCCCTTGCTGGCATTTAATTTCGGCTATATTTATATATATTTACTTGGAAAGGATTTTCAAAACAAGTGTCATTAATAATAATATCAAAGTGATTTTCCATATAAAGTATTTTGGTTATCATAAGGTAAAAACACGTCCGTATTTATGTGTAGGCGTGGTCCTATGAGATGCCCTTCTTTTCAATTATTTTAACTGGCATCAATTTATAAATCGAGTATCTCATACTGCTTTATCAAGCCTGATTCAGGTATTTTTAATACACGGGTCAGATCCAAGTAGTTTTAGGTTTAGTTGAAGATGCTTGGAGTTTCCAAAGGAGAGCTGGAGATCTTCATCTATGTATGGACATATTCTATTATCTGCTGCATCGATTGCAATTTTTTTTAGCATTGTAAGGACAAAGGGTTATAACTGTCTAGGCTGAATCTAGGTTAGACTATGATATTGTATTCAAAATTTTCCACTGTAAAGTTTATTATTGAAATAATATATGCTATTCCATTCATGTGAGATTTTGTTCTATCTTTATAATCTTTTTCCTCTAACAATCAGGCTTTCCAGCACTTAGATTTGCAGCATGTGAATACCGAGGATGTATTAGTGTCGATTATCGAGGGTAGAAAACCTCGGTCGTTACATTTGGTATCAGAGATTAGGTTTAACGAATTGGTGGGGTGAAACTCATTAGAGATAGGGTTCGTAACACCTTATAATGAGTTTGAGAGTATTATATATGAGCGCGTATTTGTTAATGATATATACAAATGCTTTTAGTTTTGAAAATTTGTAAATAAAATAATTTTACCAAGGATCATATTTTGAATATAAAGAATATTTTTAATATAGTGATTTGATTAAGGAATGGATAATGTCATTGATTGATCGACTGTTTAGTTTAAAAGTTTAAGTATGAATACCTCGTGAATTTATTTTCACAATTTGACTATGGGGTATTCGATAAATAATTTTTTTATTAAAGGAATTTATTTAAGATAAATTAATCTTATGATTATGTTTTATATAAATGATTATATAAACTGGATTTATAAAACGTGCTTTATAAAGGAATTTTTGAGAATTTAAATTCCAATATTTTTGAAAGGAATTTCGAATGATTTTTGAAAAAGGAATAATAATAGTATTATTTCTAAAATGGGATTTTTAAAAACGAAAAAACAATCTTATGATTAATTGATTCGAGTGGCTCGAAAGTAACTAAAAATGGGCAGCAAATGTGGTGGGATGGTAAACGCTTCTTTTATGTATTCCCCTTCTTGTTAAGGAAACATGTGATACTATTGGTAGTACCCAGTTCCTTGGTATCAATTTTGAGTTACTCGATCTATATAATTTTTTAAAGTTAAAAGGGATAATGTGAATCATTAATTGATGGTTGTCAATTTTTATCAAAGTGTATTATCTTAATTGATAAGCATGGTTATGCTTTGATCATTAAAAGAAATGATTAAAGTTATTAATAAATGGTTTTGGGTTTGTAGTAAAAAATGTTTTAGCAACATTTGTTTTTAAACCCTTGAATTGCATTTTGAAAAGTAATCTCATGGATATAACAGGTATCAGAATCTTTTAAGAAAAGATAGAAAATGTTAAATGTTTAGATTTATAAGAGAAAAAGAGTTTATTATAACAATGTTTTGGGTAATAATTGTTTCAATCTCCTTGATTATATTTTAAAGTAAGTAAAACTTAAGTAAATTGTGAATATACTTAAAACATTTGAATAAGTATATGAATACTTTTAAGTATTGAAACTAGTATAAGTGGATAATTAATAATAGGAGTATTAATTAATAAAATAAGTCTTGATTAACAAAAGAAGTTTTATTAAATACAAAGGTGTTGCATTTAATATTGGTTAAAAAGAAGCAAAATACAATATAAGAGGTATATTATAATAAAAGGTAAGTTATCTTTAACTAGAATAATTTCTTCAAAATGTTAGCAAATAGTTAAATATAAAGAAGCATCTTCCTAAAAATGTTTGAATAAAAAAATGAAAGTTTTATTAAATATTTTCATAAATATTTTTGAAAGATTATTACATTTATATGGAATATGTGGATTATTTCGTCGCATAATTTGATCTAAGATTCGAGTACAGAGCTTTGAGGTATTTACACCAATCAGAAAAAGATTTTATCACTCGATTCTTAACGACGAACATTGATGAGGGTTTGTGATTGGATACATGAGTTTTCTATCATAGTTGAGGGCTATGTAAGGGAAACAAAGTTTTCTAATCAAGAAGCCTGATCAGAGTCCACACTAAAGGATTGGAGGATCAATTTTAGTTCAGAAGTAAAGTTGTTGATTCGAATAGTTGATTGAATTAGAAATTGCGTACGGATGATCTATATACATCTTAAGGGTTTAAAAATAAATATTTGGGCAAATACCTTTGGGTTTTGTTTAGGTGTAATTTCGGGGACGAAATTCTTTTAGGAGGGAAGACAGTGTAACGACCCGTAATTTTTGATAATTAAAAATTTGTTAATTTAATAGAGTTTTGTGATTTAATGTTGGGAGAGATAAAAATTTATGATTTAATAATAAGAATATAACTGGAATGAAATGAAATTGTATTAATTTAAGGTAATTGATAATGGCTTTGAATGTAATTCCAATTAATTAAAATGATTAAAAAGTTATAATTGGTTATAGTTTGTAAATTAATTGTAATAATGTGTGTATTAATTGATAATTGGATAAAAAGAGTGGTTGATAAATTAAAGGTTGTATCAATTAATGAAATAATGTGTAATAAAAGGTAATTGGATAGAATTAGTATTATGTAAGTTGTTATAACATTTGTTTGTAAATAATAAACATACAAGTGTGGTTAAATGTAGAAATGGTGACAATTGTTATTTGTTACCAATTTAATTAATCAATTATAAATAAATGTAAATAAGTGTTACATTAATGTGAGTTAATACAATAACTGCAGATTGGGAAAGTAATAAAATGTACAGAAATGTCATTTACACTCATAAGGAAATAAATTGATTTAATAATAAAAATGAAACCAAGAAAATGAAGTTGTGGGATTTTAAATTCTTATTAATGTCAAAGTCAACAAAGGTTCAATATTATTGGAATACTGCAACTAATAAGGTAAAAGATGATAATTGTAGAATATTTGTGTAATAAGATGTAAACAAATGTTAACTATGCCTATAAAGTAATAATTGATTGAATAAAAAGATTGAAACCAAATTAGATCAATTTATTGGAATTAAATTATAATTAATTGGATTTAATTATAGTTGAAATTGAACAGTGTAACTAGTGTAATAACCAACACTGAAATTTTATGTAAACTTGTTTTAAATTATTGTAAATGTCTAAGTAATCAAAAAGGGTGAAAATTGGTTAGTTTATAAATATTGAATTAAAAAGTGATTAATTAATTTAATATAAATTTATTTAATTAACGTGAAAATAGCCACTTTGGCCACTGACTCGGATTTTGACGAAACATGTTTCATCGGATCCATAACAGTGAATTATTGTTGGGTTTCAAGTTTCATAGCGATCGGACTTGCCGTTTGATCGTGCGGGCTCGAAACGCGTAGAGATCAAATTCAATTGAAATCAATTTGAAATAAGCCGATTTTAAGCTAACTTCTTCATACGATAGAATTAGGACTTGAAATCTATTCCACTGAGTTTAAAAACATCGAAAACGTCTATTTTAATATATAGGATGATCTATTTTCGTTTCGGGATCAGAACGGGCTTTTTGGGTCACGTAGTCGTTTCGATCCAACCCTACCTATATATAGGCTGTTATAAACCCTATTTGTTTCTCATATTATTATTTCTGAATGTACATATTCTTCCTTCTTCTCAAACCTAATTTCCAAATTCCAAAACCTAATTTCAAAAAAAAAATTGCTCCAGGTTTCTTCGAGTCGGGAAGAGGTCTACTTTGAGTTTAAGAGGAGAAAACCCTGCAGCGACTTAGGGTCAGAGAGAGTTCGAGTGTGACGCCCCACCTCTATACCCACGCTAACCAAGAACACTACGATGTAGTGCTGTCAATTAACACGGAGAATGAGGCTGTGGAGGAGCGACCATCCATGTAACTTCTTTGTGCGAGCACCGATACGTCAGATAGTATAGAATGCATATCTTTTAAGGAGGAAATCCGACATACCGATACAAACACAAAGCTATCACACGGTGGTTATATATAATCTTCGGAAACAAACATAGAAATAATCATAACATAAATCAGTCACAGACATCCATATCACAAAGGCGGAAGAAGATATGAATAAATATATAACACATGAAAGTGTACATCAGAGTAGTGGTCAGAAAGATCCACGATAATACAAAAGAATAGCATCACGTGCTATACAAAAGAATAAGTACACAACATAGAGTCTATATCTCAAAGGTGTACATCCAAAAACTACTAATCTATGTAGTTAGCCAAAAGTCAGAAATATCCAGAAGAGAAGTCAAGCAGAAGCACCTGTAACATCTCGGTCTGACCCGAGTATTATTTATAAGAAAATAATAAACGGATCAGTCTAGCTATAAATATCAGATGATATGGTACAAAGAAAAAGGCATGACATGAACATGAAATAACCATAACGACATACTACTATAAGTATGTAAATGATAATCAACAAAAGATTAAACAATATCACAAGAATCTTCTCAAAGATAAGGTAGGGTATCATACCCTAAACTTGTATTCATAACAAGTCAATAACACATGAATTCACCAATGCACAAAAACTGATATCATATCAATGAAAATCATGAAAATTGGTGAAGCACAAAATTCCAGAAATCATCATCAGAAATCCAGAAAACACATAAAAAGGGGGGAGGCCTAACACATGAATGGGAGCATGAAAACTCACCTACGCGTAAACACATGATGAGAAGCTATCTCATGGAAGCTATCCATTAAATTTTCACACAGGAATGGCCCGAAGACCGTAGGGTGCTACCCTAGATATGTGATGGCGAAACATCACATAAACGGGGTATAGTCTCCCACGCAGACAAAGAGACATCGCTCAATCGCTAGTCTAAATCACAAAAATGATCGTCATGATCATAAGGAAGTGTCAATCACACCAAGCTAGTAAATATATGAGTTTAGCTTCATGTCCCATAACCACTTGCTTAACTTAAATATTTACGAACAAGCTGTAAATCTTCACTAGGAAATTGTCACAAAAAGGGTTCAATCGAACAAGTCCAAGAGCTAACCGACGAAGTGAACGCAAGCGTTTCATACCACTCGTTTTACTAAGTCGTTTAAGTCGATTTCTCATTCGAGTGAAGTAAAGGCTTGTATATACTAGTAGATTGAAAATCGGTTTGAGAAAACGAACTTTTGATATTTAAAATAGTGTTGAAATCGCTTTGATGAAAGAGTTTTGATATTTACTATAAGTATTGAAACCTTCATATATCTTTAAAGTGACAAGTCATAAAACGATTGTAGAAACAAATCAATTCACGTTCGAAGACGTGAGTAAAGTCCAAAGAAGTCAATCCCAAAACCATCAAAGTAGAAATTCTGATAAATGTTTTTCAGACGAGATTGCCTACGCAGAGTAATACGGGGTTCGACCTAGTGAAGGCAAGCTGGTCCAGCGACCTAAGGAAAAGTAGGTCATACGACCTAAGAGTTCACGCGACCTAACAAGACTAAGGATAAGGTCGGAGACGACCTACGACTTAACAAAGTTCTGCGACCTAAGTGGGATGCGACTTAGTGGGGCATAGGTCGGAGAAGACCTACGACTTAAGGTCAAGCGACCTAGTGAAATAGCAGGGGAAATATTAGGTCGGAGACGACCTACGACTTAAGGTTTAACTCGCGAACGACTTACGACTTAAGAGGGTTACGCGACTTAAGGTGATTCGCGACCTAAGGGTACGCGACCTAACGTGGTTCGCGACCTAAGACTCGCGACTTAAAGCTTGCGACCTAAAGTTTGCCTGGGGAATTATAGGTCGGCAACGACCTAAGACTTAAGGGCGAACAACCTAACATTTTGCCTAGGGATTATAGGTCGGCAACGACCTAAGATTTTGCCTGGGGTTTATAGGTCGGCAACGACCTAAGACTTAACAAAAGTCGAGCGACTTAGTGGTTTGCCTAGGAATTTTAGGTCGGCAACGACCTATAACCTAAAGCTATTTCGACCTACGACTTATTTCCCTGCGACCTAAGCCAGAACGACCTAAGCACGCAAGCGACCTAAGTCTTAACTCGTGAACGACCTAAGAAAGTGGAGACTTTTCAACACACGAGCTAGCAGCCTGGACGACCTAAGGAGGGCAGAACGACCTAGGGCCAGATTTTTGCAAACAGCACTGAAACTTGAGTTTCTCACCAATTCAATCCAAACCAGTTGCAAACATTAATGCTAAAGTGATAGGAAGTCATTTCCAACAACCCAATGACAGTTATAGGCGAGATGTGAGATTAAACATCTCACCTTTTCATGGAATTTGATGAAGATGGAGATTTGAGAGCAAAGCAAGAACACCAACAAGCTTGAAGCAATGTTCTTCACGTGAATTTGATGTTGAATCTCGGATTTGCAATAGAATATGTGTTTGGAGTTTTAATTTCCACTTCCCACCACCATTTTTGACAAAGCTTGAAGTGTTTTGATAGAGTGAGGAAGATGGTTGGGCTGAACTAAAGGGGTGCAGTCCAAACCAAAGTCAAAGGCGGGAAAAAGTGTCAAAAATTTCACTATCTCCAAACATATCGAAGTTTACACTCAAAAAGATCGCAAACGTCATTTTGAACTCAATGGAAGTGGTCTCGAGTCCTAATTTGACCGTATGCAAAAAGTATCTTTTCGGACTAACATCCGACTAACGATAAAATATTTAAATAAAATATTTAAATATAAAATCGATAGATATGCGGGTTGTTACATCGAGGCCAAACAAGGTGGATCTGGGCGCGCTTCGAGTTCCAAAGGCGAAAACCCTGGAGCGACTTCGGGTCAGGAGCCAAATGACTCGGGTCTCGGGTCATTTTGGCAAAAACTCAGAGCAAACACCGGGTAGTTGAGGCAGCGACTCGAAGTTAGAGCCGAAGTCAAAATTTTCCAATCTTCTAACGTTAATAACTTTTTCCTACAAGCTCAGATTCACGTGCAATTTTCTCCGTTGGGATCGTATCGGAATTCCAGACATTTTGGAACCAGTTTGGTCGAATTCCGAGACTGTTAGATTTGGGCCCTAAATTGGATTTCAAATCAATTTGAAATCAAAGGTGACTGTTTTAACCCACTCACAACTTCTAAAATTTCTTATGTTAGTTAAATTAAATTTATGATGTGATTAGAAACATATTGATTGATGTTTGGTATATTTAAATTGTAATTCTAGTTAAATTTGACTTTTATTGCATTTAATCATCGTTTAATTTAATATTGAATTTAAATTGCCAATATAATATCTGTTATTGATGATCAGTTATCTATTAATGTTTATTGGTTGATGTGGATGATGATTGTGATGGATGTTTGATTGTTGATATTGGATGACTGGATGTTGTATTTTATATTTTTTTAACACTGCAAGTTCCCTATGGGTTGAAATGATACATACCCGAATGATCTATAGATTAGGGAAAAATCGTTATGGGTTGAAATGATAGACTCGAGCGATTTTATGGATTTCTATTTAATTCGGGATTGCGGTTTGAAATGATACATAACCATAAAAATTTAATTTTGTGGATTGAAATGATAAATATCCGTATCACTTGACCCTAGGGTAGAGAATTATATACAGACACCGGATTTGTTAAATTAAATGATTTTTGAATCTTTAATTTTTGAGTTCAGTTAGCTGGTATTTTGAAATTGAAATTGATTTATATAAACTGAATTATTTTCGATAATCCAAGTGTTAAATGTTGAATTGGAATTGGTTTAATGAATTGCTCAAACGATTTAAATTTGAATTTCAAAGTTGAAGTGTCAAATATAAATGAATTTATTGGAATTGAGTTACTGAAAATGTTGGGATACAACTTTGAAATATATTTAAACTAATTTAAGCTATTTTAATTAAATTAACCATTTAAATCAATTTAAAACTATTTTAATTTATATTAATCTATTACAATCAATTTAATCCAATTTAACTTATTTCACCTATTTTAAACTAATTAAATTTATTTAATATTTTAAACCCATTTAATATAATTTAAATCTATTTAATCTATTTAAATCATTTTAAAACTAATTAAATCAAATTTAAATCTATTTTTTCTATTTAAACTATTTTAAATCTATTTAAACTATTTTAAAACTATATAAACTATTTACAATTACCTAAACTATTTTCTAAAATTTCAGACTGCGTAAAGTTGAAGTATTTATATTTAAATCCTTGATGAAGATACAACCTAATTTGGAAATTGGAATTGATACCTTTTTGTGAAATGACATATTTGAGTGAATAAGATGATTATGAAATGAAGAATTAATTAACATAACTTATCAATTATTTCCAAGTGAATATGATTTCAAAAGTGAATATGATTTGAAAGTGAATATGATTTTGGAATTGAATATGATTTTTAAAGTGAATATAGTTTGAAAGTGAATATGATTTCGAAAGAGATATGATTTGAAATTGAATATGATATTTTGATATAAATTGTGAATTGACCTTTTTGAAATGTAAAAGAACCATCCGGTGTGAAATAAGCGTTTGGTTGTTAAAGAGACCGGGATCGGATATTGTCATACTCTCTGCCAATACCGAAAACCACTTTAACAACTATGTACGTGGCGAAGATTCCAGAAATGAAGTAGGATGGTTTGGCGAACGATTTCTGTATGAGGTATTGACGTGACCCTGACTCCCATGAGTCAGCTTAGATGTGACTAAAACAGGAACTATACTTGGGCCAAGTGAGGTCATTCCTCTGATCGGACATGCTTCTTCGATACCATATTATGACTTTGTGATGATTTGGTGGCTACCCTTTGATTTTGATTATGGGAGTGTGTTCCGAGGTGGGCGGTAGTAGCTGCTATGCGTTACCACCAGCTCGGTTCTGTAATTGGTAAATCCACCCTGCCATTGCCTCGAGTGCCGTGTTCACATGCCCTAGAGCGCCTTCTACGAGTTTTTTTTGTACCGTACCTATGGGGTGTCCTCTGGGTAAACCATCAATTTGATGGAGTCTACGACATTGTATAGACTACGGGAATATATAAAATGTGTTAAGGGGGATATGGGTAACGCCTTAACGCTATTTTAATACTTTACTTTATTGTAGACACAATTATAATAGCGTATTGTACTACATAGTAGATAGTTTAACGGATCCTTAGGAGATGGGAATCTTGAACATCTCTTAAGTTATTGCACTCACGTTAGACACTAGATAGGGGATGTCAAAACCCGTAAACATCTCTGACGCCGTTACACTCATATTTATTTACCGTTGATTTAACTTACATAAGATCTTTTAGTTCCGACTCGAGTGTTTTGTCTTTTCAATTCGCTCGGGTCAGTCTGAGCTTTTCAGTTTATCGAAGACTGCTTTCTGGAGGACGAAGACGAAGATATAGTACTATTATTATCTGTTTCATTTATTCCGCTGTATCATGTTGTTCCGCTGCATTTGTTTATTTATTTTTGTTCCCGTAACTCTGATTTATTTGTAAAAGAATAGTCAAATGTATTTATAAAACAGCTTCATGAACTGTTATTTGATTATTATATTTTATCATTCCGTTGCGAGATTCTATATTTGCTTCCCTTCTTTCTCTTCTTTTTCTTATTTACCCCATAACAATCTGCCCCTTTGAATGGTTTTAGTCTGACGTATGTGTCTTATCATCAATTTAAACCGTCCAAAAAGGCAGGTTGTTACAGTTGGTATCAGAGCTTTGGTTTAGCGATAACCTTAGCTTTGTGGGGTCTGACTCATATAGAATAGGGTAGTAATACCCTAGAATGAGTCGTTGAGTGTATTTATGAGAGAGCGTATGTGTTAGTGTTATAAAAAGGTTTTTGTATTGTGTTAATTTGTTCCATTTTGTATTTATAAATTCTGGTCGGTGCATAGGATGCTATGACATCGATAGGGATTTCTAAGCACTTAATAGGGCAGACTGGCACAATATTGTTTTGAAATACAGGTAAATGAAATAATTTTGCTATTATATATATTTTATATAAAATAATAATTTTTTTAAATGATATAGTTGGATGTAATATGTTTGTGGTTAAGAAGTGAAATTTTATAAATGTTGATTGGAAATAAGATTTACAAACAAAGTAAATATGAATTGGAAAATTTTAGAACTTAAATTCCGGGATTTTGGAATTTCTTTCAAAAGGTTTTGGAATATAATATTAGTAGTATTTAGAAGTATTTTCTGATATGAATATTTCAAGATGATTTGAAAGTAAGTCTTAAAAAGGAATTTTTAAAGGAAAAGTGTTGTACTACCCTCTCTATCGTTGGAAAATAATTTCTGTGATGAGTGCACGCATCATCGATGTTCATCTTCGAGTTTCAAAGTGGGTAGACGGTTGTAGTGGTTTTACTACACCTTGTTTTGATAAACGAATTTTAATTTTTAATTTTTTAAATATGATTTGATCTATAAAGTATAAATATATATTATTTTCTAAGTGACTAAAATGAACCCGGAGTTTAGTTCTTAGATTTTTCTGATAATTGGTAGTTTCAATTATTATAATGAATGGAATCTTGACTATATTAATAATTGGAAACTTCTCAATGATAATAAGAAATTTGGTGTTAAAATGATTAATGAAATAGATAAGAAACTGAAATTTTGAAAACTGTAAATAAAAAGGAAATGAAAATAAGAAATGGTAACTATTGAACATTTTGTTAACTAAATAAATAAGAGAAACTTGGGTAATATTCAATTGCATTCTTAAGACGTATATATTACTTACCAAAATGTTAAAAGTTGTAATGTTGATAAGAATATGTAATAGAATATTGTACAAGTAAAACTTTAGTAAATGAAAGTGTTCAATGGAATTACTTCTATAAATAAGAATTCTAATGTTATAAATTGTTATAAACTGAAGTTAATAGTTTGAAATGCTACTAATTAAATGTATTAAAAGTGAATAATGTAAGAAAAATGATTATAAGCTTAAGTTAACATTTTAAGTTATTTATAATCATATTGAATAATAAAAGGTGAATACTGTAAGTAAATAGTTATAAACTTAAATTAATATTGAAGCCATTTATAATTAAAACGAGTACTATATTAATTGAATGATTATAACTTCAGTGAACATTGAAAATGATTTGGAAAAGGAGTTAATATGCAGCGATACTTTATATGGAAGAATGAATGTGAAAGAGAAATAATCTATAAATGGTGAATGGAATTGTAAAGAAACTCACCCAATAAATTATAACCCAATAATTGAAATAAAAATAACTTATTTAAGCAATGAATGTAAAGTAATAAAATGAAAGAAAATGACATTGTATGAATAAAGGAGAAATGAACTTTTGTAAGTAATAACGAATGTAAATTAATGAAAATAAACATTATATGAATGAGAAAAGAAAAGTAAACGATGACAAGAAAAAAAATGGAAAATCAAACTAAATTGTAAATGTGAAGTAAACTGAAATAAAATGTACACAATACTTTAATAATGAATTCATTTATGATCCAAATAATTGAAATGGATATGACTTATGTAAGTAAAGAATGTAAATTAATAAAATAAGCCTTACATGAATGAATGAAAATTAAAATTTTGTAAGTAATGAACGTGAATTTAAGAAAATCATTGGATGAAAAAAAATGAACAATGAATGACGTGAAAAAGAAAGAGTAATAAGAATAAAACTTAAATATTATTTGAAATTTTGGTTGTATTGCCTTATGGATTGGTTGGGAAAGGATACCCCTATTTTGTATAAAGATGTATAAATAATCTATAAAGTTATCTACGACTGTTGAGTGTATGGTTTACTTCATAGTTTATTTATCATTTTATACGATAAAAAGTTTCTGAACCCAAACAAACCCTTTGTTTTGATTTCCATGGATGGATGATTGCTCTCTTTGTTGGAAATGATGTTTGTACTATTGTTTTCAAACGGTTATTTTTCTGTGGTGATGTATTGTTTGTTATTTATTGAAACAACTTAAATGTTTTCTAATTTACTTAATTATTAACCTCTTTGGATTATATAAGTGAAATACAGGTTTATGGAAGCAATTGCTACTTTTGGTTTCATAAATAAGCGTTGTTTGCCCGACAAATAGGTACGTTTTCGGATTACGGTTTTCTAGTGATATTATATTGTTTTCCCATGGTTTG
Source organism: Allium fistulosum (assembly GCA_030737815.1). NCBI lineage: Eukaryota > Viridiplantae > Streptophyta > Magnoliopsida > Asparagales > Amaryllidaceae > Allium > Allium fistulosum. The sequence continues at coordinate 1,436,263,489 of CM060903.1, forward strand.
GGATATATTATTTTGAAAATTATGATATATATTATTATTATTGATATTACTATTTCTCCCAGACCTCTCTGTACAAAGGAGACTCTACCGAAATTTTCTGTGAAATTTGGACTTAGAAAATTTTTGTGAAATGTTTTCGAACTTTTATTAACTTGAATATAAAAGGATTCAATGATTATAAATTGATATATTTTATTTAAATTATTTAATTATGTAAATTAATTGTTTATAAATGTAATGTTTTGAATAAGATATATTGATTACTAAATTCCTTCTTTTCCTTTCTTTTTTCTTTTCGGGGACGAAAAGTTTTATGTGGGAGAGAGTGTAACGACCCGTAATTTTCGATAATTAAAAATTTGTTAATTTTAATAGAGTTTTGTGATTTAATGTTGGGAGAAATAAAAATTTGTTATTTAATAATAAGAATATAACTGGAATGAAATGAAATTGTATTAATTTAAGGTAATTGATAATGGCTTTGAATGTAATTCCAATTAATTAAAATGATTAAAAAGTTATAATTGGTTATAGATTATAAATTAATTATAATAATGTGTGTATTAATTGATAATTGGATAAAAAGAGTGGTTGATAAATTAAAGGTTGTATCAATTAATGAAATAATGTGTAATAGAAGGTAACCAGATAGAATTAGTATTATGTAAGTTGTTATAACATTTGTTTGTAAATAATAAACGTACAAGTGTGGTTAAATGTAGAAAATGTGACAATTGTTATTTGTTACCAATTTAATTAATCAATTACAAATAAATGTAAATAAATGTTACATTAATATGAGTTAATACAATAACTGCAAATTGGGAAAGTAATAAAATGTACAAAAATGTCAATTACACTCATAAGGCAATAAATTGATTTAATAATAAAAATGAAACCAAGAAAATGAAGTTGTGGGATTTTAAATTTTTATTAATGTCAAAGTCAACAAAGGTTCATATTATTGGAATACTGCAACTAATAAGGTAAAAGATGATAATTGTAGAATATTTGTGTAAACAAATGTTAACTATGCCTATAGAGTAATAATTGATTGAATAAAAAGATTGAAACCAAATTTGATCAATTTATTGGAATTAAATTATAATTAATTGGATTTAATTACAGTTGAAATTGAACACTGTAATTAGTGTAATAACCAACACTGAAATTTTATGTAAGCTTGTTTTAAATTATTGTAAATGTCAAAGTAATCAGAAAGGATGAAAATTGGTTAGTTTATAAATATTGAATTAAAAAGTGATTAATTAATTTAATATAAATTTATTTAATTAACGTGAAAATAGCCATTTTGGCTACTGACTCGGATTTCGACAAAAATAATTTCATCGGATCCGTAACGGTGAATTATTGTAGGGTTTCAAGTTTCGTAGCGATCGGAATTGCCGTTTGATCGTGCGGGCTCGGAACGCGTAGAGATCAAATTCAATTGAAATCAATTTGAAATAAGCCGATTTTTAGCTAACTTCTTCATACGATGGAATTAGGATTTGAAATCTATTCCATTGAGTTTAAAAACATCGAAAACATCTATTTTAATATATAGGATGATCTATTTTCGTTTCGGGGTCAGAACGGGCTTTTTGGGTCACGTAGTCGTTTCGATCCAACCCTACCTATATATAGGCTGTTATAAACCCTAGTTGTTTCTCATATTATTATTTCTGTATGTACATCTTCTTCCTCCTTCTCAAATCTAATTCCCAAATTTCAAAACCAAATTTCAAAAAAAAAAAATTGCTCCAGGTTTACTTCGAGTCGGGAAGATGTTTACTTTGAGTTTCAGAGGAGAAAACCCTACATCGACTTGGGGTCAGAGAGAGTTCGAGGCCAAACAAGGCGGATCTGGGTGCGCCTTGAGTTCTAGAGGCGAAATCCCTGGAGTGACTTCAGGTCAGGAGCCAAATGACTCGGGTCTCGGGTCATTTTGGCAAAAACTCAGAGCAAGCACCGGGTAATTGAGGCAGCGACTCGAAGTGAGACCCGAAGTCGAAATTTTCCAATCTTCTAACGTTAATAACTTTTGCATACAAGCTCGGATTCACGCGTGATTTTCTCCGTTGGGATCGTATCGAAATTTCAGACATTTTGGAACTGGTTTGGTCGAATTCTGAGACTGTTAGATTTCGGGCCCTAAATTGGATTTGAAATCGATTTGAAATCAAAGGTGAGTGTTTTAACCCACTCACAACTTCTAAAATTTATTATGTTAGTTAAATTTAATTTATGATGTGATTAGAAATTTATTGATCGATGTTTGGTATATTTAAATTGTCATTCTAGTTAAATTTGACTTTTATTGCATTAATCATCGTTTAATTTAATATTGAATTTAAATTGCCAATTTAATATCTGTTATTGATGATCAGTTATCTATTGATGTTTATTAGTTGATGTGGATGATGATTGTGATGGATGTTTGATTGTTGATATTGGATGATTGGATGTTGTATTTTATATTGTTTTAACACTGCAAGTTCCCTATGGGTTGAAATGATACATAACCGAATGATCTATAGATTAGGGAAAAATCGTTATGAGTTGAAATGATAGACTCGAGCGATTTTATGGATTTTTATTTAATTCGGGATTGCGGTTTGAAATGATATATAACCGTAAAAATTTAATTTTGCGGATTGAAATGATAAATATCCGTATCACTTGACCCTAGGGTAGAGAATTATAAACGGACACCGGATTGGTTAAATTAAATGATTTTTGAATCTTTATATTTTGAGTTCAGTTAACTAGTATTTTGAAACTGAAATTGATTTATATAAACCGACATATTTTCGATAATCCAAGTGTTAAATGTTGAATTGGAATTGGTTTAATGAATTGCTCAAAGGATTTAAATTTGAATTTCAAAGTTGAAGTGTCAAATATAAATGAATTTATTGGAATCGAGTTACTGAAAATGTTGGGATACAACTTTGAAATCTATTTAAACTAATTTAAGCTATTTTAATTAAATTAACCATTTCAATCAATTTAAAACTATTTTAATTTATATTAATCTATTACAATCTATTTAATCCAATTTAACCTATTTCACCTATTTTAAACTAATTAAATTTATTTAATCTATTTAAATAATTTTAGAACTAATTAAATCAAATTTAAATCTATTTAAACTATTTTTTCTATTTAAACCATTTTAAATCTATTTAAACTATTTTAAAACTATATAAACTATTTACAATTACCTAAAATATTTTCTAAAATTCCATACCGTGTAAAGTTGAAGTATTTATATTTAAATACTTGATGATGATACAACCTAAGTTGGAAATTGGAATTGATACCTTTTTGTGAAATGACATATTTGAGTGAATAAGATGATTTCGAAATGAAGAATTAATTAACATAACTTATCAATAATTTCCAAGTGAATATGAATTCAAAAGTGAATATGATTTGAAAGTGAATATGATTTTGGAATTGAATATGATTTTGAAAGTGAATATAGTTTGAAAGTGAATATGATTTCGAAAGAGATATGATTTGAAATTGAATATGATATTTTGATATAAATTGTGAATTGACCTTTTTGAAATGTAAAAGAACCATCCGGTGTGAAATAAGCGTTTGGTTGTTAAAGAGACCGGGATCGGATATTGTCATACTCTCTGCCAATACCGAAAACCACTTTAACAACTATGTACGTGGCGAAGATTCCAGAAATGAAGTAGGATGGTTTGGCGAACGATTTCTGTATGAGGTATTGACGTGACCCTGACTCCCGTGAGTCAGCTTAGATGTGACTAAAACAGGAGCTATACTTGGGCCAAGTGAGGTCATTTCTCCGATCGGACATTCTTCTTCGATACCATATTATGACTTTGTGATGATTTGGTGGCCACCTCTTGATTTTGATTATGGGAGTGTGTTTCAAGATGGGCCGTAGTAGCTGCTATGCGTTTCCACCAGCCCGGTTCTGCAATTGGTAAATCTAACCTGGCATTGCCTCGAGTGCCGTGTTCAAATGCCCTAGGGCGCCTTCTACGAGTTTGTTTTGTACCGTACCTATGGGGTGTCCTCTGGGTAAACCATTGGTTTGGTGGAGCCTACGTCATTGTATAGACTACGAGAATATATAAAATGTGTTAAGGGGGATATGGGTAACGCCTTAACGCTATTTTAATACTTTACTTTATTGTAGACACTATTATAATAGCATAGTGTACTACATAGTAGATAGTTTAAGGGATCCTTAGGAGATGGAAATCCTGAACATCTCTTAAGTTATTGTACGCACGTTAGACACTGGATAGGAGATGTCAAACCCCATAAACATCTCTGACGCCGTTACACTCATATTTATTTACCGTTGATTTAACTTACATAAGATCTTTTAGTTCTGACTCAAGTGTTTTGTCTTTTCAATTCGCTCGGGTCAGTATGATCTTTTCAGTTTATCAAAGACTGCTTTCTGGAGGACGAAGACGAAGATATAGTACTATTATTATATGTTTTATTTATTCTGCTGCATCATGTTGTTTTGCTGCATTTGTTTATTTATTTCTATTTCTGTAACTTTGATTTTTGTTGTAAAAGAATAGTCAAATGTATTTATAAAACAGCTTCATGAACTGTTATTTGATTATTATATTTTATCATTCCGCTGCGAGATTCTTTATTTGTTTCCCTTCTTTCTCTTCTTTTTCTTATTTACCCCATAACAATCTGCCCCTTTGAATGGTTTGAGTCTGATATGTGTGTCTTATCGTCGATTTAAACCGTCCAAAAAGGCAGATCGTTACAGACTGTAAGGACCCGCAAATTTATTAATTTGATAAATTATATTTATTTTTAAAATATTCAAGTATAAGCTTTTAAAAAAAAGATTATGATGTTTTGAACAATAAATAATAACGGTAATCTTATTTTGAATAAGTATTTAAGAAAATATAAACTTTGAAAAAATATCGATAAAATGGCCGAACACCGTTTTATCGTTAAACAACTCTATAATCGTAAAACGTCATGCATGGAGCTGGATATACACTTATTTTTATAATTGAACATGAATATGAAATAAAATTATTTATTTTATTTTCGAAAATTAAAAGTACGTATGACATTCTCAATGATGCCCTTATATTTAATAATTGATTAATGAATTTAAATTGAGACTTAATGATTTAATAATTATTATAATTATTCAAATAATTATTTTTAAATGATAATAATTCATTTTAAATGGTTATAAAGTGATAGAAAATTATTTATAATGCTTTTATAAAGATATATAATTGGTTTAAAAATATAAGGAAAATTAATATCATTTTATCGGTATAATAGCAAATTTTTATAAATAATTATTAATATTTGTTTGAATTATTTCATAATTCAAATGAGATCATTTTTATTAACTAATAATGATTATAAATTTATTTTCAAGTTTTGTTTACAAATATATGTAATTTAATGTACAAGTGAAAATGTGACCGGGAATCGGTTCTCCGATTGGCAACAGTTTATCGAACGGAAGTTGTTCGGAGTCAATGCAATGTTGTTTATATGTCATGTACAAATATTTAACACATAAATACACACCCTAACATATACATATATCCATATATGTATACACTACACATTTATATATACATAAAGTTAAAGAATATAAGATATCTTACTAAACTTAACCCTTAAGTCATCTAATGTCAGTGCACATGGCTTGGAAGTGAATGAAGTGATGGAGCACATGGAGGGGGGAGGACTAACATGTAAGGTGATGGAATGGGAAGGGAGTGGGATAAGGGTATTTTTGTCTATTAACTTTTAGATATTTTCTACCATTTTTTCCCTGTAAATACCACCCCTCTTCTCATAAATTCCTAACACATTCTTCTACTTCTTATTCCTTCTTCTTAAGCTTTTTAAGAGCCTCTCTAATGGCTTCTAGTTCATAGAAAATATATGGAGAAGTTATAAGGAAATAATGCAAAAAATAGAAACATATGAAATCAATGTCAATCCACTTCAAAAACAAGTGTAATCACTTTCTCTCCTCCTCTTATGCATTCGACCACCACTCCAACTAGCCATGGCTAAGCCATTTAGAAAGTTGAAGGAGGAGTTTGATAAGCTCCGTAGCAAGAAAAAGAGAAGGAAGTGATGCCGGTTTCATTCTAAGAAGATAGGAGAAAGTTCGAAGTGTCGCGGAAGCTCTACCGGATTTTCTAGAGCTTGGGAAGGAGGGAGAATTTGTTATAGTGAGTACTCAATGTTTATTAAATAATAAATAATCTCTATAACTATTTTTATGTATGATAATATAATCATTTAATCTCTTAATGATTTGTATGAATGTTTGATAACTTGGTTGATTATATGGATGTTGATATGGTTGATAATTTGGTTGTGATAAATAATGGGAAATCATAATAAAAATGGTTAATCAGTATAAAGGGAATTCACATAATATGTGTATGGAGTTTATTGAGCCACTTAATGGTTTTAAGAATATAAGAAAGTTGAAAATGAATATTATAATAATATAATATTATGGAATGATTTAAAAGTGAAAAAGAGATTTAATATGAAAAATATTGGTCTAAATATTTGAAAATGGTTTATAAATATTTTATATAAATTAAAATTCAATTTGGAGAAGTTTTGACAAATAATGAATTTGGAGTCAAAAATAGGCGCGTCACGTAACGGTAGTTCGCGATTTGGCGCCGTAAAAGTTAAATCCTTCTATAGAATGGAATTGGAGTCCTATTTCTTTACAATAAGAATTTTCCAAACTAGTATGTTCATATTTTTCAAACAAAGAATGTAAATCGAGATTTGGACAAGTCGATTTTAAAATATGAGTAAAACAAGTTTTTGAAAAAAATCGCGGTTTTGTAGTTCGTAATCCCTAAAGGGTTTTTTTAAAATGATATTTTAAAATTGTTTAAAAATATAAAATAAATTCTAAAAATATTTTAAAATGTTTTAAAAATAATTCGAGTTATAAAAATAAATTTCCAAATGATAGAAAAGATATTATGATCTATATAAGTTAAAAAGCACTTTTCGCAGTAGTTTTTTGCAGCACTTTTCTATTACTTTTGAAATATAGTTTTAAATGCAACCATTCTTTTCCAAATCTTTTGTAAAGGTTTTTGAATGTTTACTAAAGTATTTTAAAGGTAATTTGAAGGATTTATGGAATGATTAAATAAATGTTAAATTATTTAGAGTCGATCAAATAACTTGACCGCCTTATGGGTGACAAAGAGATGGTGTCTAGCTTGAGTTTGGAAAATCAGTTTCCTGCTCTCTTTGGCTATCCGGATTGGCCCGATGGGGACTGAATCGATGGAGGGAATTGTAAATTTTATTTACTTGGATCAATATTTTTAAAAGTACAAAGGATATGATTTTTTGAATATAAATAACTTGGATTTTATGGAGATAATCTTCTTATACTTGGTGTTAAATCCCGAAGAGGGAACTTGTACTATTCATGGAATTTAAAAGGAGATATCTCCGTTATTTCGCCCATGGCACTTGTTGAATATGAGAATTGATATTGAGTAGAATTAGATGATTTCTATAGATTCTGCTCACTTAATATTTACTGGTTTTGGATTAACATCCTAGATAACATGGTTTTAACTCAATCAAAATTTCGAGTTTTGAATTAAGAAATCTTTGCTAAGATTTAAATGAAATGATTTGGAAATGTTTTCCTACTAAAGAGTGAAATGGCTTGGAATTATTCTAAGATTCAATAAGGTTAAATTAACCGAAATGATTTGATAAATGAGGCTTAATGATTCCATACACTTTTAAGAAGACAAATGGAATAATTTAAAATAATATATCTCTATGAGATATTTATGAATGAAAGATGAATTTAATTGGTTGACGATTGATAATCACATTGAACTTAACATCTTTTTAAGTGTTGATTGGTTCGAAGGAACTGGGGTCGGATTTGGGTAACTCCTATCCGAAAACCGCTTCGAACCGATGTATACGTTTGGATGTGAAGACGTGTTGAAGATAATGATTATTGAAGACTAGGGATCTTCAAAATGTAGGGATTGCTCTCACGAGTCCCAAGGGTTTACCCCATATTATATTTGTATGGCAGTGGTGTCTTCATTCTGAAAATCTTCGTTGTATTGAAGACCGAAGATCTTCATAGCAGAAGGACTGCTTGTTGACATTCTTTGGGTCGATCCTAATATAGAGATATTCACTATAGCAGTGGTCATGTCGTGTTTTGAAATCTTCGCAATGCAAGGACTACTCGCTACTGATCTTAGGGGTGATTCCCAAAGATGTGGTAGGAGGAGTGCCTTCGGTTTCGTTCAGTCCCAGAACGAACTTGTATGGACGAATGTTTGACATTGCATTTTTGAGATCATAATCTTGACTTTTACAAACATACATCTGTTTGGTGGCAAAGAGGGAAACTTCTCTTAGCTTAACATCCTTCTCTGAGACGAACGAGCTCAAAGGTTATATGTTTTTGGAAGTCAATAGTGATCGAAGGAATGGCAATGTGGCATTCAAAGTGGAAATAGTTATGAGAAAGGCAAACCATGGCTTTTTATGAATTAAAGCGTGGCTTTGAAAAAAAAGCATAGCCTCACGAGAATCATATTCCAGGAATGGTACGCGATACTATTTGGTCTAAAGGACTTATTTTCGGGCTATTATGGAGGGAAGATGTCCCTGTAGGCACTTATTGCCTTATTGTATGAATGGACAGATATTGGAGGCCGAGGGAGATCGTGTAAAGCCTAGTCGAGTAATACTCTATTCCATAGTAGTGTAACAACGTAGTTCGAAGGCTGATGGAGATCGTGTAAAGCCATGTGGAAACTATGTGTTATGCGTGGATTTTTTGGGTATGAATGGTCACTAGTTCACTATCATGTTGGAAATTCAATCCCAATATGAGCTTTATGTTTTTGATTGTAGTCCCAAAATAGCTGTAATGCTTTGTAAACATTTCAGCTACCCCTTGCTGGAATTTAATTTTGGTTATCTTTATATATATTTACTTGGAAAGGATTTTCAAAAGAAGAGTCATTAATAATAGTATCAAAGTGTTTTTCCGTGTGAAGTATTTTGGTTATCATAAGGTAAAAGCTCATCCGTATTTATGTGTAGGCGTGGTCTTATGAGATGCCCTTCTTTTCAAAGGTTTTTAACTGGCATCAATTTATAAATCGAGTGTCTCACGCTAGTTTATTAAGCCAAATCCAGGTATTTTTAATACTCGGGTCAGATCCGAGTAGTTTCAAGTTTAGTTGAAGATGCTTGGAGTTTCTAAAGGAGAGTTGGAGATCTTCATCTATGTATGGACGTATCTATTATTCACTATATCTATTGCATTTATTTTTTTTCTTTTCAGCATTGTAAGGACAGAGGGTTTATAACTGTCCAGGCTGAATCTAAGTTAGACTCTGAATTGTATTCAAAGTTTTCCACTGTAAAGTTTATTATTGAAATAATATATGTTATTCCATTCATGTGAGATTCTGTTCTATCTTTATTTTCTTTTTCCCCTAACAATCGGGTTTTCCGGCACTTGGATTTGCGGCATGTGAATATCGATGATGTATTAGTGTCGATATTCGAGGGTCGAAAACCCCGGTCGTTACACGAAGCGTGCCTCCTGACATTTTGTATGTTATAACCATATTCCAGACATAATGGAATATATATTGAAGGCCAATTCCATCATATACAGAAGTTAACTTTTCAAAATCAAATTATATTAATTTAATTTTCTTTAAATAATTTCTATGTATTTCGAACTCGCACGACCAAGCGATGGTCTGATCGCTACAAAAATCGACAGCGTATAATAGCCCACTATTACGGATCCAATGAAACTAGTTTCGTCGAAATCCAAGATAGTGCCCCAGAAGGCTATTTTTTACACGTTAATTAAAATGATTTATTTCCAAAATTAGTTTAATCACTTTTAAATCCAATTTAAAAATTTACTATCCTCCTTATTCAAATAGATTTTAAATCAACTTTAAATCATTTTTGTTCATATTAAATTCAAGATTCAGTTATTTAAACAATTCCAAATATTAAATTTAACAATTTAATTATCAAATAATTCGCTTTATTTGAATTATAAGTTATTTAACTTATAAAATTATCTTTCCAATATTTAACATCAATTAGATATTCCAAATTAGAATGACTAAAATTCTAAGTCGTTACATTCTTCCCTCTTTAAAAGAATTTCATCTTCGAAATTTCAAAGGTAAGAAGAATGCCCCAAACCCATTAACTTTTCAAAACCAATTAGTTAAAATGGATAACCAAATTCTTTTAACCTTTTAACTTTTGGAAATCAACTAGTTGAAACTTTGTTATCAAATTTTCGAAATCTTTAAATTCATAATTAAATTTCCAAAAGCAGCCAATGCTATTCCAAGTTATAAAACCAAAATCCAAATTTTAGTTATGAACATTATTTTAAAAATTCTCAAAAAAATTTCTAACGCCTTAAATTTACAGAAAATTTCACCAATGTCTCCTTTGCGCAGTTTGATCGGAAAAATTTATAATATATATAATCACAATATACATCTCGCCTTCGAGGATGAGACATCCTGTAGGGTAAAAATATAAAAGTACGATATGCAATCTGAGATGTGTACCTTTTATTAGTATTAGCAAGCATATACAATTCAATATAATGCGAAAGTGAGCTCCAAATGAAAAGCATACGTCATCCGCACCTACTAACCACTCGACAACCAAAGAGAACAAGTATAGGGAAAGCCGTATCGATATATAACATAGAATATACAATAATTACATGTAAATATAACAAATGCAACAAGAGAAACCATCAAACAATTCGATATTCATCCAATTGATTCATAACCATATCAATTTGCATTTTTTAATGTCAACATTTAATTTATTAAGCTCATACCATGTACATATATCATCCGTACGCAAAACCATACCCGATCGCTCGCTCGATCACACAATTTCACTTTCGAACTAGTATCGTTCACACGACCACCTAGTGTAGACTCAGATTCGGTTCCTTGATAAGAAATAGCCATTCTCCTTGCATAGTCATATATTATGATAGAGCATATCAGAATCAATCAAAAATCCATATCCAATGTTCGCCGTCAAGTATCGAGTGAGAAATCTTAACTCGAATTGGTGTAAATCACCTCGAAATCGTATATTCGAATCTGGATCAAACAGTTATGCAAATAAAATAATACATGTACAACTTACATATTTATTTTAATTATTTCTTATTATATCCCGTTCTTTTATTTACATTCATTTCATTTTCATTATTCATATTGCTTTATTCATATTCGTTTATTTACTTTCATTTTTCATATTCATTTATTTACTTTCATTTTTCATATTCATTTATTTACTTTCATTTTTCATATTCATTTATTTACTTTCATTTTTCATATTCATTTTATGTTTAACAACATTTCAGTCCATACTAAATTCATTTATGAATCATTTTCATAAAATTTTACTTAAGTTTATAAACATTTTCTTTAATACTATTATCATTTATAAACCATTACTTAAGTTCATTATAAACTTTTATACAACACCTATATTTATTTTCGCTTTACAACTTAAGTTCATATTTATTTCTAGCAAACAACATACCAAAACATATTCAATTCATTTTACAACATAAGTTGAATTTCATTTTATAATTCAAGTTTATATCCATTTCACTAATTTATTACAAATCGAATTCAATTTTGCTTAACTTTGCTTAAATTAAATTCCACTTCAAAATTCCTTTTATTTAATTTAACTTAAGTTAAATTTCATTTCATAATCCAATTTTCAAATTTACTTTACTTAACATTTATATTCAACAAATTTTAAAAAAATATTTGTTTTAACTTACTAATTCTCAAAATTTATAAGTTATAAAACTTATTTTCTTATGTTTTTAGCAAAACACTTAGATAACAACTTTTAGAATTTAAACACCCAGTTTTTTTAATTATTTTCAAATCACTTTGAAATAATACAGATATATATATATATATATATACATACATAATTCCTTTTTATATCAAATCCTATTTTTAAATTTTCTTTATCTATAATTTCATTTGGCTATATAAAACCATTTCTTAATTGTTTATTTTTGTTTACATTATAATAATAATAACTTTTATTAGAACACAGACAACAAACAACAAATGATAATAATCAAATATTATCATTCACTAACAACTAAACACACCATATAGAACTATAATAATTTCTGAAAACTTATTTCTTTATATATAAAATATAATTAAGATAAAATTATTACATTTACCAATTTCAAAACGATACTGTGTCGGTTTGCCTTGTTCAAGCGCTTAGAAACCCCTATCGGTAATATGGCGTCCCACGCACCGACCAGAATTCATAAGCCACTCAAAAGATAAATTAACATAATATAAAATAGTTTTATAATCACTAACAAATACAAGCTCATATTCAATGCACTCAAGCTTATTCTAGGTTATTACTAACCCTATCTAAAATTAGTACCCAACCAAAGCCTAGGTGTTCGCATAATCCTAAGCTCTGATACCAACTTTAATGACCCGCAAACCCACACAATTCAAGCTGACAATAAACCATACATGTGCAACCTAAATCGAACAAAGATGCGAATAGTTATAGGAAAGAAAGAAGAAAGAAGAAGAGAAGAAGAAGAAGAGAAAAGAAAAGGAAGAGAAGGAGAAACTAAAACAACACAAAATCTCACAATCACAGCGGAACAATATATAATACAATATAATATCAATGAACTTTACAAAAGAGAAACTATAATATAATTTACATACATCCATCAGAGTATAACGATCAAATCACATTCATCAGCCTGGATAATTATAGTAACCTATACGTGAATACGACCTGAAGACCTCTAGCTCGTCCGCTGAAGCTCTAAAGCATCCAAATTTGAATATGTAAATATGCTTAGTCTGACTCGAGCATTAAGAGGGAAGAACGCCTGGATCAGTCTAGTAAACTAATGTGAGAAAACACATCTCAACTGAATTTTAAAGTTATCAAAACTTTTCTTTATCAAAACAAAGGTATCTCGTAAGACCACGCCACACATAAACACGGATGGTTTTTACCTTATGATAACCAAAACATTTGACATCAAATCCCATTATATTATACCAGTGTCTAGTATACAAATAATATTAAAATAGCCGAAATTGTTGCATTGGTTAAATTTGACAGTGTAACAGGTTTACAAACAAAATGCCATGCGTATATTGGAGAATGGATTTCCATACAATGGTAGGTAAGGGAACACCTTTCGTACAATACATCTCTAGAGGAATGTACCGAGGATACACAAATAATCCTCCGCATTTGGCAAGACCGGTCTATCCCTATTTGGCACTCATACATGGCCTGGATAGAAACCGAATATGTCATCACCCCGGTCGTTACCGACCTATCCGAGACATCTCTTATCATACACCACATACCCGACATATAAAGGGTTATCTAGAAAGGTGATGATCACACCCTAATTGTTACGAACCACATAGCCTCACGACGTACCCTGTTTAAGCCATTACCGGGTGATGAGGCTTAAGGTAATGTTTACCTTCCACATAGCATATTCACTTTGAATGCCATATTGCCATTCCCACAATCACACAACTAATTTCTACAAACGTATAACTCCTGAGCTCGTACATCTCAAAAAAGGGTGTTAAGTAAGAGAAGTTGCATTCTCCGCCACCAAACAGATGATAAATTTATAAAGATCAGTTTATGTAATTACAAATGCAACGTCAGACATTTGTCCTTACAGGTTGTTCAGGAATAGAAATGTAACGGACCAGAATTTTTGACCCTAAAAAATCGACATCAATACATTCACTGTATAGCATGCCAAGCAATCGAGTGCCGAAAATACCAGATCATTAGGGGTGAAGAAAAAAAGATAGAAGAAGAAACAAAAACAACAATACAGAATCTCACAATCGCAGTGGAGTGATATATAATATATAAATACATATATTTATAAAGATGTTATTTTAAATATTTAAATGGTATTTATAAATGAAGAAAGAAATTTCACAAATGAATTTTTGTAAAGTATTAAAGATGATTTATTTGCAAATGAAGTTTTCAAATGAATGTTTCGAATAAAATTTATATAAGTTTCTTTGAATATATAATTTAGAGATATTATATAAATGGGCTATATATAAAAAAATTCTGTTTTAAAATTTTATGAAAAAATAAATGATTTAGGAAGTTTTATTCATAGTAATTATTATCTAGGTTTTTAACCCAGTAGAAATTAATAGAAAATAGAACAACCTTGTGTAGACAGGGTGGTTCATGACTTAACCACAAAAGCTAAGACAAGGGATCGATAAGGGCCAAGCTATACGATTGAGACAACGACTGGGATCAATGAAGTCGAGAGATCAGCATTCCTTTAATCCAATCAGTAGCTGAGTGTAAATAGCTAGTGAATTGCCATCAACACATAACAACAACTATAAAAGGCTATGAAAACATCTTCAATTCCAAACTCCAGAAAAATCCTAAGTGGTCGGACCATCAGTGATCCATGCTTCTCTACAAGCCTTCAAACAAACCAGTTATGGAACACTACCAAAAAAGGAAAGACGTTGGCCCGCAAAACGAACCAAGTCTATGGGTCGCTAGTGACCCATAGGCCATGGGCCGCCAGCAACCCATAGGCCGTGGGTCACCAGCAACCCATGGTTCTGACTCGTTTTGCAAGCCAAAGTCCCTCTAGGTTGCCTATTTCCTCCCAGCGAGCTGGTGAAGATAGGCTTGGCCCAGAAGCTCTTCGATCTCTATAAATACCATCCTAACTGCAACATAAACAAGATCTTCTCTAGACTGGTTACTGAAGCTATGTCGGAATTATTCTCTACTCTCCGTCTCCCTCATAACAATCTCCAAAGGAATACACTGTGATTCTCCAGTGGATTCCAACTCTGGAGATTCAATTTAGCTAGGAAACAAACAAAGCCTTGTAATCATACATCTCTTGTAACAGCAATCAGTCTATAATAAAACTATAAAGTGGACGCAGGCTTCATTAACAGCCGAACCACTATAAAAGTTCTCCATCTACTTTCTTTTACTATTCTTTTCTTGATATATGTTATCTGTGATATTACTCTGTCAGAACAGGGATGATGCTTTCAAACTCAAAACAAGGGGTTGGTCCATTTTTAGGGTCAACATTTTGGTGCTTTCACTGAGAACCCAACTCAAGATCCAGATCTAGCTATCTACTTTGGACCCCGTAGGTCCAGAAGTTAGATCCCCAATCTTTGCTTGAAGAACTCGCTGTTTTAGGATCAATGGCTCCTAGAAGTAGAAGAACTACTTCTAGGAGATCCATAGGGGCAGTAATAGCAGGAGAAAATGCTATTCTCCAACAAGCTGAAGTCAATGGTGCTAACTTAGGAAACTAGGCACCAGCATCCTACAGTTAGCATGAAGTTGTCACCATGGACGAGCTGAATAAGATGGCCAAGGAAATCAATCAAAAAATGGAAAATAGTCCAAAGGCTCTGATGGAGAAGCTCAACGCTCTGTTGACCCAACAATCAAACCCCGTTCCAAGGACTATGCCTGAACCAGTGACTGCTGTAGAATAAGAGAATTCCTCTATTTTCGGCCTGCATAGAATGAACAGAAAGCAGCCACTAAGAAGGGTAACAATAGGATGCAACGTGGAGGAGAATGAGGATACTCCATCCGGCACAAGGCAACCGATCTTGAATTTGAATCAAGGGGCCAAAACCCCACAGGAAGATATAGTTGTCAATCTCTATGATTCAGAAGATGAAGAGCAAGGTAATCGGACGGAAGAGAATGTCAATGCATTCGATGATGCCAAAAATGTCCAAACTGCCCCAGTTAGGCCAACTGCAAGCCAACGGGATCCCACGGGAGTGGCTCTCCTAGAGACAGGAGAGCCTAGGCATCAACCCATGCGCTAAGACCGTTTGCAGAACCAAACACTCGGCCCAGTGATTGATTGCCACCCCTAGGACTACTGGACATCAGAGGCATACATAACAGACATGGTTAGATGACTGAAGGATGAGAGTAAGGACTGAAAGGACGATGAATATGGATCTGCTCCGAGTCGGACCCCCTTTACCGACGAAATCTTGAATGTAAGATACCCAGACAAATTCACTATGCCAACTATCCCCTCATACGATGGAAAAAAGGATCCAGAACCCAATTTGTACAAGTATATCTGGTACATGGATGGAACCAATGCTCCAGAGGTCGTCCGCTACCGATGTTTCCCTATTTTTCTAGAAGGTGTCACGTCTATGTGGTTCACCAGACTCCCTCAAGACCTATTTCTACTTTTGACCAGCTTGCAACGAAATTCCTTGACCAGTTCAGGCTCCATATCGCACAACCAAAAGGCGTCATATTCTTATCCGGATTGGTCCAAGGGCGCAACGAGTCATTGAAATCATTCATAAGCAGGTTTAACACCGTGGTAACGGAGGTAAGCAACCCCAATGAGGATATGGTTTTTATGGCATTAGTCCATGCTATTCACCCAGAAATGAATTAAGATAAAGCAACCTACCAACATGAAAGACTTCAATCGTAAAGCAAGCCATTACTTGAGGTTGGAGGAAGCACAAGAGTTGGAAAGAAAATCCGCTAGTACACAATAGATGAACGCCGGACAAAATGACACAGCGGCAAATCAAAACACGCGCGATCCTGGAAGTACTCAAGGAGTTGCGGAAAAGAGCGGGAATCAGAAGAGAAGAAACCAGAACTCTGATAAAAGAAATAACGATGGAAACAACAAAAGACTTAGATGGTTTAGACAAACGACCATACCCCCTTGAATGACACTTCAGAGAATATTTATCTCGCAACATTAGAAACTGAAGAGTATAAGAAACCTCTTAGAAACGAGGCAACAGAACAACAAAAGAGCTCAGGGAAATTCTGTCGCTTCCACGAGATGCACAGGCATAATACAAACGAATGCCGCCACCTTAAGGACCTCATCGAAGGGTTAATCCGAGACAACAAAATTCAACAATATGTGAAGAAGCCACAAAAACCCAATCAACCTATGGTCCCTCAACCTCCTAGAGAGCAAAGAAATCAAGCTGGAACCAGTGAAGAAGGGTGAAAATGAACTGACCAGAGGCTTATTATCGAAACAGTATCTGGGGGACCACATTCCACGCAAAAGAACTTAGGGAGAGATGGAGCGATATGCAAGTTCATTAAAGCACGTCCCAAAGGAATCCTGTTTAGCGATATATGATGAAACTCCGATCAAGCAGCAAAAGGTTTTGAGCGATGACATAGTGTTCCGCAATCGGGACACCGAAGGGATTGAAGCTCCAACTCTTGACCCAATGGTGGTGACAGTAGGAATCGGTCCCGCCATAGTTCGACAAGTGCTGGTTGATAGTGGCAGTTCAGTTAACATACTTTTCAAACTTACTTTTGACCAAATGAAGATTGGCATGAAAAGCATATCCGCATGCCAGACTAAGATTCAGGGGTTTACTGGAGAACCCAAACAACCGGTAGGAACAATCGACCTACCTGTGGAGCTTGGAGAGGGTGAGCGGCGAGTCACCCTCATTCAAATTTTTGTGATCGTGGATGAAATGTCAGCATACAATGCATTCTTTGGACGGCTCGCATTAGCCAACTTCAGAATAGCATTGGCCCAATGGTGCCTTACAATGAAATTCCCTACCGAGCACATAGTCAGAATTGCGAAGGGAGACCAAAGCGTTGCCCGGGAATGCTACATCGCTGAGTTGCGCGAGCAAAAAAGAAAGGAAAAAGGAAAGGATGTGGGGAAAGCCCTCCACATTCATGAACCCTCCGAATAGCAACTACAGAGCCTCCCCTGGCTTAGGGACCATAGTTGATTCAACAAGGCTTTGGACCCTAGGAAGAAGAGCTCAAGGCGGCACAGGTAGAATTGACGGTGTCTGTCCCAACCTGTATGAATGACCCAACACGGGTCCTGAAAATTGGGTCGCACCTTTGAAATAAGATGCGGTCAGAACTAACCAAATTCCTCCATGCCAACTTGGATGTATTTTCCTGAACACACTCCGATATGTGCAGGGTATCACCCGAGATTGCCTGTCATGCCCTTAATATTGACCCCAAATCCACTCCAGTTAAGCAAAAAAGGCGCAGCTTGGGCCGTGAACGGTCCAAGGCATTGAGAGAAGAGGTAGATAAACTGATGGCTAACGGCTTCATCCGAGATGCAACCTACCCTGAATGGGTATCGAACCCAGCCCTAGTCAAGAAGTTTAATGGAAAATGATGAACTTGCATTGATTTCTCGGACCTCAACAAGGCCTGTCCGAAGGATAGCTTTTTGCTTCCTAGAATTGATCAGCTCATGGATGGAACATCGGGACTTGAGCTGTTGTCATTTATGGCTGCATACTCGGGCTATAACCAGATTTTGATTGATGAACCGGACCAAGAGAACATCAGCTTCATCACCGATCTGGGACTGTACTGCTATAGAGTAATGCCATTTGGTTTGAAGAATGCATGGGCAATGTACTAAAGGCTAGTGAATACTATGTTCAAACACCAAATTGGGAAGACTATGGATGTTTATGTGGACGATATGTTAGTCAAATTACGAGTAGCCGCTAACCATCTAGACAATTTCGCTGAAATGTTCGAAACACTCTGCAAATATGGAATGAAGCTTTACCCTCCTAAATGTCACTTCGGAGTAGCCTCTGGGAAGTTCCTGGGATTCATATTAAGTGCACGGGGCATCGAAGAAAATCCGGAGCAAATAACACCGTTATGGGAAGTCCAATCCCCTAAAAATAAGAAAGAACTACAAAGCTTGAATGGAAAAGTCGCGACACTAAGTCGATTCATCTCTAAAGCTATAGACAAGTGCATACTGTTCTTCGGTGCACTGAAGAAAGGAAGGAAAAACTTCGAATGGAGTGAAGCTTGCCAGACAGCTTTCAAGGAATTGCTACGACACATGGAAGCTCCCCCGATCTTATCAAAGCCGGTGGATGGAGAAGACCTATTCATCTATTTAGCGGTCTCCCCGCATGCACTGAGCGTAGCTCTCGTACGGGAAGAAGCGAGAATCCAGTGACCCGTGTACTACATTAGCAAATGATTCACCGGAGCTGAGACGAATTACCCAAAACTGAAGAAGCTAGCGTATTGCCTTTTGATTGCATCCTGAAAGTTACGACCATACTTCCAGGCTCATCTGATTAAAGTATTAACTGACCAATCCCTGAAGCAAGTTTTATACCGAGCAGAAACTTCCGGACGGCTACTCAAGTGGAATATAGGGTTGAGCCAATACGATATCACATACCATCCAAGGAAAGCAATCAATGGGCAAGCGTTGGCCGACATCACCGCTGAATTTACCATAAGAGACGACGAGGAGGAAGTTCAATCAGAAACAGACTCGCACTAGAAGCTCTTCGTTGACGGCGCATTAAACAACCTTTGCACGGGGGCAGGGGTGGTGCTCGAAACCCCCATGGGGCGAGCCATTAGCTATGATTTGCGTTTGGAGTTCCCAGCAACGAATAAGAAGCATAGTATGAAGCATTGATCGCTGGACTGAAAGTCATGAAATTACTTAAGATAAAATCTATTCACATATTTAGTGACTTCCAGCTAGTTGTCTGTCAAGTGAAAGGGGAGTACCAAGCGCGTGGAGAAAATCTCGCCCCACACCTGTCCAAAGTACAAGAACTGCTAAGTGACATCAGCACTACACCATAACCCATATCCCATGGGAGCAAAACGGCAAGGCAGATTATCTGGCTAAGCTGGCAAGCTCCGGGGAAGCCCAGTCATTGGGATTGGTTCCAGTTGAAACGCTAACCAGCCCAAGCACAAACAAAATTGACGTGGACTGGATTTTAGAGACCACCGTCGAGCCAGATACATGGATGACACCGATAAAGGACTATCTACTTGCAGGAACCCAACCAACGGACCGAAATCAATGGAAGAAGCTCCTTCTCAAGGTGCCACAGTACATGATACAGGAAGGGATACTTTATCGAAAGGGATTCTCGACCCCTCTTCTTAGGTGTGTGACCGATGATGAAGCATGACGAATCCCGAAGGAAGTTTATGAAGGCGAGTGCGAAGACCACACTGGGGGGAAGATACTAGCAAAGAAAGTCCTTCGATACAGATACTTCTAGCCAACAATAAATTGCGATGCCGTACATCACGCCAGAAGATGCGATCGCTGTCAAAGATTTAGTAAATTAAGAGAACTCCTTCAACGGAACAGACACAAATGGTCTGCGCATGGCCATTTGCGATATGGGGGATTGATCTGATTGGCGTCCTTCCAATAGCTAAAGGAGGAGCCAAATATGTATAGTTGCCGTAGATTATTTCACTAAATGAGCCGAAGCAGAACCGCTGGCCACCATAACCACAAAGAAAGCTATTAACTTTGTTACTAAAAACATCATTTGTAGGTTTGGTGTACCGCAAAAGATCATCACCGACAATGGAACCCAATTCGAAAGTACCAAGTTTAAAGACTTCTACAGGCGCTTCCAAATCGAAAAAAGCTTTTCCGCAGTGGCTCATCCGCAAGCAAACTGGCAGGTGGAAGCAATAAACAAGATTATCAAGTCCACTATCAAAAAGCGACTAGCGAAAGCAAAATGAAATTGGGTCGATGAACTTCCAATCGCACTATGGGCTTACAGAACTACACACAAGGCGGCAACTGGCGACACTCTGTTCACATTAGCATATGGTTCAAAAGCAATGATTCCTATTGAATTAGAAGTCCCCTCGCACCGAAGGCATAATTTTAATCAAGCACAAAACAAGCAACTCCTACTGGAATCGCTAGACATGGTCGATGAGGAAAGAGAAGAAGCAGAGTTGAGAACGGCTGCCCACCAAAAAAGGATTGCACGGTACTTCAACTCCAAAGTTCATGGTCATACCTTCAAAGTTGGAGATCTTGTGCTCAAGCGAGTTTACTGTAACGACCCCGGATTTTTATTAAATTTAAATTGATAATTTATTGAATTTTTGAATTAAATTTGTGAAATTAATTGATAAATGGATGCGAGTTTCCCCGAAATCAAATAAAAATGTGTTAAATCATTTAAAGTTAAATATTGTATATATGTGTATATAGAGAAATATAAAACCATAATTATTAAAGTAAAATTTATAATAAATATTTAAACTAAAAATAGAAGTAAAATAAATATTTGAGTTATAAAAGGAGATAAATATATATAAGATAAACTATAAAAATATCAAGTAATACACTTAAATAAAATTTTAATAACATATTTAAAATAGGAATTATTTATACTATAAAATATTAAGATTGAAGAAATAAAATACATTCAAACACAAACAAATATATATATATATATATATATATATATATATATCTATACACTTGTAAAATAAAGAGACAAAATACATATGAATGTACTTGTAAAAGAAAATAAAATATACTCAAGTATGTAAACAAAGACAACATATATTTTTCAAACATGATAAGTATGAACAAACAAAAAAATATATATACGTTAGCTTGCCAAAGAAAACAGTACAAATACATTCATATCTATAAACAAGGAAAATGATAATAAATGCTAGTACCTCTAGCATACAAAAGTAAGAGTACCATAGCCTACAAAACTTAGAAAATCTCTGATCAAAGATTTATAAACAATTTCTAGTACAAATATATAACACCACAACAATATCATACCAGCCCCGAAAATGAATCTCTGACCTTGTATGGTACAAAGAAAATAAAATAAGGTAAGTTGTACAACCAATTTAATGCAGCCACCAAGTGATTGTCTCAGCCTCCAAAATGAGAAAAATATCACTGATAAAATTGTACAAAACATAATATCACCTTGTATAAAAAAATACATATCACCTGTACAAATATTATCTCCATCCTGTGACTTCACATTCCATATATCAATCTTCATTTCATTCTCGTTCCATTCTAGCTGAGAAAACTGAAGTCAACATCATCTTTAAACTAAAATAAAATTTCAACTAAAACAACAATTCAAACCAGAAGATCAAGTGAAGCTTCAACTTGCAATTTCAAAACCTGGTTCATCATCAAGCTCTGTTCTTTTTTTTTCTGGAAACAATACTGTGAGTAAACTCACTTCTTTAACCTTGGATCTGTTTAAATTTTATTTGGTTTGTTTGTGATGATCTGAGAAGTTGTGAATATATATATTTATGCCTGTATGTATGTATAATCTGTGTGCATATATCTAGTAACAGGAAAAGGCCTCTGTTAGATAATTTACAGGTTCAAATTTTAATTCAAAATTAAATTCTATTTGCTCTGATCATCTTTAGCTAATGAAATTAAAATAAAGTATGTTTAAAATCATCATAACTAAATTTAAAAATTAGAATTTCAAGACAATATGAAATAGTTTTGTCTGGAAGTAGGAATATAGTGGAAATTCAAACTTTATCAAATTTTCAACCTACATGAATTTAAGATTCATTTATATAATCCTAATCCATTTCGAAAATGATGATTTTTAAAACTAGAATGAAGATTTTTAGCTCAATATTTCGAGAGCAGTTTGTATTTGAACCAAAAATGCTTCTTTATCAATTTCTGTTGATCAAATTAATTTTAGATGTTGAATTTCGTTTTGAAGATAGCTTGATGATCCACGAAGACAGGAAAAATAAATAAAAATTTATCTAATGTATGAATTGTTGGGACGAAGCGAAAGTAGGGTTTAAACTCTGTATTTTGAAGGTCAAAGTTGCGAGTGAATCACGTCGTAGCCACGGCAATTCAGGCGATCGCACCTGTGGCGATTGGTACGTGGTGGATCAGAGCGTCTTCAACTAGAGCGGCGTGGGTTCTGGTGGAGTGTAGTGGTGAGGCGGAGGAGTTTTCAGAAGAATATGTGGTTCCAGGAAATGGAAACTTGTTTCGAAAAAGCTCAATTTTGATTTCACCGCGATCTCGCGTTTGTGGGTGATTGATTCGTCTCTTATGATCATGGGTGATGCTTAGGTGACCTCGAAGTCGATCAGCGATGATCGACGTAGTTGTGCACGTATACGTGCATTCGCATACATGACTGGGTTCGTCGATTTTGGGGAAGAAGGGGGATGACATGACTCGTGTGTTAGTTACCTAGTTACAGCTGTACAGTGTGAGGTAGCGTCAGTGTGTTAGTTACCTAGTTACAGCTGTACAGCGTGAGGTAGCGTCGGCCTTTTGTTTGCAGAGATCCGGTTAGGTTCTCGGGGCGTCTTTCCAGAGGCGTTTCTATTTCGGTAAGGAAGTTCCTTTGCCTGACCATTTGTTGGAAATCCAAAGAAACAATACGAACCCTGTACGGTTTTAGTTGTATTACCTGCTATGGAATGTGGCAGTAACCTGCTATTGAACGTAGTAGCTATAGTAGGCATACAATAATGGTTGTATGCTGGCTAAGATTTATATTATATTTTCGAACTGTTTTTCTGCACTATGCACTAGTAATAATATCAAAAGAGTTTTGATTTTGCGTAGTAAGCATGTTTGACTATCATAAGGAGAAATCTCCTCCAATTCTGCGATTGCATTGTGTGTGTGGCGGGAGGCCTTATGGTAGTTTCATTTTCCAAAAGCATTGCGGATTTCAATGTTTAAAAGCCTTTGTTGCTTGTATTAAAGATAAACTGTTTTGTTTGCTCATACCAGTCCTATGACTGATCCGGAGTTTATTGTTCCCTTCCTAAACTCTGGGTGCCCACCATTTTTCCACACGGGCAGTCTAGAGTTGGGTTTCTCAGATATTCAGGTTTAGTAGATTATCTGGAGCTAGTTCACTTCATCAGAGTGGACGACTGCACTTGCTTATCTTTGTGCATCGTGATGGTGGTTCGAGCTTGACGTTGGAGTTGTTGGAGTCATTCTCTTTTGTAGATCATTTGGACTGATCTCTTCTGTTCTGTTATTTCTGCTGTATCATTATTTATCTCTGATATTGTTGTAGCATATTGATATCATTGTTGTATATCATTCTGGATATTGTATTCATTGGAGTTGTATATGATATCATTGTTTTCTTTCTTCCGCTGTGTTGTTATACTTAATGGTGTTATAAGCTCCGGCGACTCGGATTTGAACGCTCGAATCTACGGCATTCGAGTACGATGAAAAGTATGGATGTCGATTTTCGAACGCGAAAATTCGAATCGTTACATTTGGTATCAGAGCTAAGGTTGAACTTTAGCTCAGGAGTATAACACATTAAGTAGCTCATTAGAGATAGGGTGAAGTATACCCTAGAATGAGTGTATCCCTAAGATATCTGTTCGAATGCCTCAGTAAATTCTTTTGCTATCCACTGATAATAAGTATGAGTGTAAGTAGAGGACGAGATAGGGGACAGGGGAATACGACTATAAATGGTTGATACTCTGTAACAATAAGGAAACAATCTTCTCTTTATCAATCTCTTTGATTCGTCATCTTTTCTCAATTCTTCGATGGTTTCTGGTAGATCCAGAAAGAAGATTTGATATATTGATACGGGATATAAACTTCGGATGGACCAAAATTGTTTGTTTGGATGAATTGTTTGCTTTGTTTGCTGTGGTTGATAGGTATACTTTAGTTTCTAAACTAAAAGTTTTGAAATAGTATCCACATATCTATCTATTCATTGGGTCCCGATATGTTCTACGAGTGGTTAGTTATCCTTTTGAACTAACCAATGCCATTGTATACTTCGTAGATCTGGATAACCCGAGTATTTTGTGAAGGGTTAAACAGATTCGTTCTTGTATTTGTTATTGATATTCTGATTTGGTAAGCCAAATGCAGAATAGATATTCAGTTAATTTGATGAAATATTCTTCATCTATCTTTGCGTCTCCCTGGCAAATTTCGAGGACGAAATTCTTTTAAGGGGGGAAGTCTGTAACGACCCCGGATTTTTATTAAATTTAAATTGATAATTTATTGAATTTTTGAATTAAATTTGTGAAATTAATTGATAAATGGATGCGAGTTTCCCCAAAATCAAATAAAAATGTGTTAAATCATTTAAAGTTAAATATTGTATATATGTGTATATAGAGAAATATAAAACCATAATTATTAAAGTAAAATTTATAATAAATATTTAAACTAAAAATAGAAGTAAAATAAATATTTGAGTTATAAAAGGAGATAAATATATATAAGATAAACTATAAAAATATCAAGTAATACACTTAAATAAAATTTTAATAACATATTTAAAATAGGAATTATCTATACTATAAAATATTAAGATTGAAGAAATAAAATACATTCAAACACAAACAAATAAATAAATAAATATATATATATATATATATCTATACACTTGTAAAATAAAGAGACAAAATACATATGAATGTACTTGTAAAAGAAAATAAAATATACTCAAGTATGTAAACAAAGACAACATATATTTTTCAAACATGATAAGTATGAACAAACAAATATATATATATATATATATATATACGTTAGCTTGCCAAAGAAAACAGTACAAATACATTCATATATATAAACAAGGCAAATGATAATAAATGCTAGTACCTCTAGCATACAAAAGTAAGAGTACCATAGCCTACAAAACTTAGAAAATCTCTGATCAAAGATTTATAAACAATTTCTAGTACAAATATATAACACCACAACAATATCATACCAGCCACGAAAATGAATCTCTGACCTTGTATGGTACAAAGAAAATAAAATAAGGTAAGTTGTACAACCAAATTAATGCATCCACCAAGTGATTGTCTCAGCCTACAAAATGAGAAAAATATCACTGATAAAATTGTACAAAACATAATATCACCTTGTATAAAAAAATACATATCACCTGTACAAATATTATCTCCATCCTGTGACTTCACTTTCCATATATCAATCTTCATTTCATTCTCGTTCCATTCTAGCTGAGAAAACTGAAGTCAACATCATCTTTAAACTAAAACAAAATTTCAACTAAAACAACAATTCAAACCAGAAGATCAAGTGAAGCTTCAACTTGCAATTTCAAAACCTGGTTCATCATCAAGCTCTGTTCTTTTTTTTCTGGAAAAAATACTGTGAGTAAACTCACTTCTTTAACCTTGGATCTGTTTAAATTTTATTTGGTTTGTTTGTGATGATCTGAGAAGTTGTGAATATATATATTTATGCCTGTATGTATGTATAATCTGTGTGCATATATCTGGTAACAGGAAAAGGCCTCTGTTAGATAATTTACAGGTTTAAATTTTATTTCAAAATTAAATTCTATTTGCTCTGATCATCTTTAGCTAATGAAATTAAAACAAAGTATGTTTAAAATCATCATAACTAAATTTAAAAATTAGAATTTCAAGACAATATGAAATAGGTTTGTCTGGAAGTAGGAATATAGTGGAAATTCAAACTTTATCAAATTTTCAACCTACATGAATTTAAGATTCATTTATATAATCCTAATCCATTTCGAAAATGATGATTTTTAAAACTAGAATGAAGATTTTTAGCTCAGTATTTCTAGAGCAGTTTGTATTTGAACCAAAAATGCTTCTTTATCAATTTCTGTTGATCAAATTAATTTTAGATGTTGAATTTCATTTTGAAGATAGCTTGATGATCCACGAAGACAGGAAAAATAAATAAAAATTTATCTAATGTATGAATTGTTGGGACGAAGCGAAAGTAGGGTTTAAACTCTGTATTTTGAAGGTCGAAGTTGCGAGTGAATCACGTCGTAGCCATGGCGATTCAGGCGATCGCACCTGTGGCGATTGGTACGTGGTGGATCGGAGCGTCTTCAGCCAGAGCGGCATGGGTTCTGGTGGAGTGTAGTGGTGAGGCGGAGGAGTTTTCAGAAGAATATGTGGTTCCAGGAAATGAAAACTTGTTTCGAAAAAGCTTAATTTTGATTTCTCTGCGATCTCGCGTTTGTGGGTGATTGATTCGTCTCTTATGATCATGGGTGATGCTTAGGTGACCTCGAAGTCGATCAGCGATGATCGACGTAGTTGTGCACGTATACGTGCATTCGCATACATGACTGGGTTCGTCGATTTTGGGGAAGAAGGGGGATGACATGACTCGTGTGTTAGTTACCTAGTTACAGCTGTACAGCGTGAGGTAGCGTCAGTGTGTTAGTTACCTAGTTACTGCTGTACAGTGTGAGGTAGCGTCGGCCTTTTGTTTGCAGAGATTCGGTTAGGTTCTCGGGGTGTCTTTCCAAAGGCATTTCTATTTCGGTAAGGAAGTTCCTTTGCCTGACCATTTGTTGGAAATCCAAAGAAACAATACGAACCCTGTACGGTTTTAGTTGTATTACCTACTATGGAATGTGGCGGTAACCTGCTATTGAACGTAGTAGCTATAGTAGGCATACAATAATGGTTGTATGCTGGCTAAGATTTATATTATATTTTCGAAATGTTTTTCTACACTATGCACTAGTAATAATATCAAAAGAGTTTTGATTTTGCGTAGTAAGCATGGTTGACTATCATAAGGAGAAATCTCCTCCAATTCTGCGATTGCATTGTGTGTGTGGCGGGAGGCCTTATGGTAGTTTCATTTTCCAAAAGCATTGCGGATTTCAATGTTTAAAAGCCTTTGTTGCTTGTATTAAAGATAAACTGTTTTGTTTGCTCATACCAGTCCCATGACTGATCCGGAGTTTATTGTTCCCTTCCTAAACTCTGGGTGCCCACCATTTTTCCACACGGGCAGTCTAGAGTTGGGTTTCTCAGATATTCAGGTTTAGTAGATTATCTGGAGCTAGTTCACTTCATCGGAGTGGACGACTACACTTGCTTATCTTTGTGCATCGTGATGGTGGTTCGAGCTTGACGTTGGAGTTGTTGGAGTCATTCTCTTTTGTAGATCATTTGGAGTGATCTCTTCTGTTCTGTTATTTCCACTGTATCATTATTTATCTCTGATATTGTTGTAGCATATTGATATCATTGTTGTATATCATTCTGGATATTGTATTCATTGGAGTTGTATATGATATCATTGTTTTCTTTCTTCCCCTGTGTTGTTATACTTAATGGTGTTATAAGCTCCGACGACTCGGATTTGAACGCTCGAATCTACGGCATTCGAGTACGATGAAAAGTATGGATGTCGATTTTCAAACGTGAAAATTCGAATCGTTACATTTACCCTGTTCCGGTGGCCTTAGGACCAAACTGGGATGGACCATATGTCATTAACCAAAAGCTTAGGAACGGGACTTTCAAGCTGACAACCGTCGATGGGGTCTTGGTTCCCAGAGCTTAGAAAAGCGAATCGCTCTGCCGTTATTTCATTTAAAAAACTATTCCACGTATTTTCTATTTTCCAGCAAATAAGCCATCTCGGAAATGCCAGTGGCATTGTAAATAGGAAAAGAATCTGCCATGCTTTCCTTAATAAAATATGCTTCTTGAACAAACCAAACCATGTTCATAGTAATTACCTACCGAGTTGACGGAAGAAAATCGACTCTAACCATTGGATCGGCGGAACCCAATCCCTGCTTCTCAAAAGATCGGTGCCGCCCTGGCAGCACCGGGAGGTCAAAAAACCTAACTCCTTGCGTTGCTTGGAGATAGGCAACGCCGAGAGCACCTAAAAAACTAACTCCTCGCATTGCCTGGAGATAGGCAATGCCAAGGAACATCGAAAGCCATGCATCTCGTAAGCCGCGCACCCAGATTTAAACTCCTCGCGCTGCCCGGAGATAGGCAATGCCAAAGAGCCTCAAAAGCCGCACACTCAAATTCAAACTCCTCACGCTGCCTAGAGATAGGCAACGCCGAGGAGCATCGAAAACAAACTCCTCGCAAGTCCTGGAGACAGGCAACGTCGAGGAGCCTTTAAATCGAAACTCCTCGCATTGTCCGAAGATAAGCAATGCCGGGGAGCATAGAAAACGAACTCCGCGCATTGCTCGGAGATAGGCAACGCCGAGGAGCATCGAAAACAAACTGCTCACTTTTCTCGGAGATAGGCAATGCCGAGGAGCATCAAAAACAAACTCGTCGCGTTGCCCAGAGACAAGCAATGCCAAGGAGCATAAAAAACAAACTCCTCGCGTTACTAGGAAATAAGCAACGCCGAGGAGCATCGAAAGCCGCACACCCAAACTGAAACTCCTCACGTTGCCCGGAGATAGGTAACGCCGAGGAGCATCAAAAGCCGTGCATTTTGTAAGCCCACCGAGGAGCATCGAAAGCCGCACATCTTGTAAGCCGTGCACTCAAATTCAAACTCCTCGCGTTGCCCGAAGATAGGAAACGCCAAGGAGCATCAAAAGTCACGCATCTCATAAGCCACATACCCAAATTCAAACTCCTCGCGCTGCTCGGAGATAGGAAGTGCCAAGGAGCATAAAAAAACTCCTCGCATTGCCCGGAGATAGGCAACGCCGGAAGCCTTGAAATCGAAACTCCTCGCATTGCCTGGAGATAGGCGATGCCGATAACATCGAAAACGAACTCCTCACATTGCTCGGAGATAGGCAACGCCAAGGAAGCTCAAAATAAACCTCTTGTGTTGCCTAGAGATAGGCAATGTCGAAAAACATCCAAACTTACGATCCCTAGGTCACTCATAGATGGGCGACATCAAGGAGCACTGAATACCGCGTACTACACAAGCAGTGCGCTAAATCCTAAAATAATAGCCCCTTACATGACCCGAAGATGGACTGTGACATCCCGGAATTTTGAGCAATATCAATTTAATAATCTATATTAAATATTAAATTGATTTGATATATAATTGTTAATAAAATATAAATTGACTTGATAATTTTCTTTTAAATGGATATTTAACTGATAAATTATCTTTTAAAGCTAATAAATTGTTTTCTATTTACTTATATATATATTTGTATATATTGTAAATAGTAAATGTCTGTTTAAATTTGATTAATTCAATATTTAATAAATAACTATTTGGCTTTAGAATATACTCAAGATTTAAGTTAAAGTTGTTTAAATGATTTTGTTCTTTTTAAAAGTATAGCTTGATAAATATAAGTAATTAAGTGATAAATTCTTTTATGAATTATTCTAATGTAATAATTAGCTTTATTTATAATATGATGTCTATATAAGTAGATTTTTATTATAAATAAAAATTTGTTATATATATTTTGAAAAGGGATTTTGGTTTTAAAATTTATATAAATCTCTCATATTAACAATAATTATAGATAACAAAATATACCTTATAAATATTTAAATTTAGTATAAATAAAATAATAATAGGTAATTAATTATTTGATAGTTTGAGTTTTTAAAATAAAATATAAACACACTTATGTTAGAGATAGCAATAATTATACAAGCTAACATAACTATAACCATATCAATTTTATAGTAAAACTTAAGTAAGATATTATGTACACTATGGCAATATATGTTGCAAGCTTGAAAATCACCTAAGTATAAGAAGATATATAAGGCAAGTAAATATAATAATCTATAACAAAGTATACATTGCAGGCAAGAAACTCATCTCTGTATATACGAATGAATAGAGGAAGCATTCTAAGCTAAGTAAACAAATGTAAACATATGTAGGTTGTACATACAAGGATAATAAAATATGGGCTGTTGTAGACTTTAATAAGAGCAAGGCATTGAATGCCATCACTGCAAGTACACGAAAAGGCTTCATTTTAGTTTCTTTTTAGAAAAATCCCTGAATTTTTGGGTACTTGGACAATAAACAAGTGAGCATACTTGTTTTATTTATCAATTGCCTCATTCCATTTCGTATACAAAAGGCTGAGAAATTCCAGTTCTAAAAGTTTAAACAAATACAACCAAGTAAAAGAAAGAATAAAAGAAGTATACAAACCTGGAAATCAATAAGAAAAACAAAGCACTTCAGTTTCAAAGCTAGTCAAACATCTCAGTTTTCAAGTTCAAGCTAGTTCAGATTTTCTGGAATCAACAACAAAATAATACAAGTTTTCACATGCCTGTTTCAAGCTGCCTCTTTTCAAACTAAAGAATAAGCTCTCTGTTTTATAGCCAGGTGAGTAAACTTTTTAAAACAAAACTTAAGTAATCTATGAATTTCTGTGATTATGTTTGTTTATATGTATGTGTATGTGCAATACTTGTGAACTTATGTATGTGTGCATATCTGTAGCTTTAACACCTCAGATTTTAGTTCAAGCCCCTGACTTTAACTGTTAACTTGAGATGTCTTCAGTTTAGATGCATATGACCTATGGTTGAAGTTATATGTGATGTATGTATGGAAGTGGGTTTGTATGATTGCTTTAAAGGCTCTGGAAACATATGAGTAGGTTTAGATAAACTGTTGTGATCATCTCTGTTTTAAACATTTGAGATATAAAACTTAGCTTTAATTTCAATTTCTTCTCACTCAAATTTCTTTAGACTTAGGTATTTAAAACAAAGTTGGTTGTTTTAAATTTAACAAAGCTTTAAAAATAATTGCCAAAATTATAGATAGGAAACTTTGTCTGGAAAGAAGAAAACACAGAGGAGTTAGAGTTTAGTTAAAAATCAAAAACTTGTAATTTGTTGATATAAGTATATAACTGGAATCGTATATAAAAGCTAGGATTTTTAAGATCAAGTTCATGATTTTTAATGTAGTATTGAATGGGTTATTTGGGTTTGTCTGGAAATCATGTTTTCGAGCATTTCCGATGATCGTGGGGTCGAGGGTGGTCGGGGTTGTGTGAGGTGGTGGAGGAGTCTATGGGGGTGATTGGAAAAATAGTGGTAGATGGCCATGGCCACGGTGGCGACAACAGTTTGAGTTTGAAATTTTTAACCCTAGTTTTGTGAGCTCGGGAGTTTTCGATTCGTTCTCTCTCCCTGGTTGATCGAGTTCGGCGAGTCTTTGGGAATTGGTCGTAGACGTGAAGAGGGAGACGAGGCCGGAAGGGTCGACTGTCAGATGGTTGGTCGGCGAGCATCAGCGTGTTGCCAGGTTTGGGTGAGTGCATGTCGATGGGTTCCAGGTTTGGTTTAACAGCTCGACTTTGAATTCGAGTCTGGGATGATGTGTAGATGATCGTGGGATGGAGAGTGGGAGGTTGCCGATGAGATGGAATTCTGGTGGGAGGCCGGAGTTGATCGAAGTCACGGTGCACGTGCACCGTGCACTCTTGTTTCTGGTGGAAGATCTTGGAATTGGGACGACAGTTCCCATGTGTTCGAGAGATTTGAGTATTTACTCGAAGTCGTGCAAGGGGGGGACTCGAAGCAGTGAAGATGGAGTTGGTTCCAAGTTGAACTGTCGCTGTTTTTTTGGGGCTTTGTTTCATTCTCGTGTAATTTGGTTTACGACTCGAAGTAAAGGGAAGATGGCTCGAGTAGTTTTTGTTATGGGACTTCGAACTGTCATTGTTACAGTTTTTAGATTTCAGACTTTAAATAAAAATAGAGCAAGTTAATACAAAGGCTTTGAAATAAGTTTAAATCTAAATTCAAATGAGTTTGAATCCTAGTTTTCAAAATACAAGTTTTAAAAAAAAATAGAATGTTTAACAACATTAAAAATGTCTTAAGTATATTTTGTAGTGTGTAAATTTAGCTAAGTTAAATTTTGTATTTAATTGAATCTAGCTTTTGGAATAAGAAAATGCCTTACTTTTTATATAAATATAGATTTATAGATTTGTAATTATTAAGTTAATTAAAATAAATAATTAGCTAATTTGATTAATTAATGATTGAATTAATTAATTTAATAATTAAAGGTTAAATTGGTTAATTAAGGTTCAAGATAATCAATTGGTAATAAATAGATATTTAAGAATCATTAATTATATAAGAGTTGAATTTTAATCTATGGTTATTAGTTAATAAAGTAAGCAAGAATTAATTAAGTTATATTTAATACTTAATTAATTGAATAATTAAGGATTTATTTATGAGTTAGTAAAGATAAAATTTAATTGTAACTAAAAATAAATCTTAATTTAATTACTTTGGAAGAGTAATTTAAGAGGTGTTAATAATTAATGAAGGTGATTAAATAGAATGAATTAATATGATTAATCTTGATAATTAATTGGATTATTTAATCAATTATGGATTAATTAAGTATAATTTACTTATGGAACTAATTAAGAAATTTATTTCTCATTTTAATTCATTAAGTTAATATGAATTTGTTTAAGTTAGTTAATTTAGTTTAATTAATTTAAATAACCCTTTAATGATGGGGTAAGTATAATTACTTAGGGAAGTAATTAATTTTGGATGATTTAAAAATGAAAGAAATTTGAGTATAATTACTTTGTATAAATTAATCAAGGGATTAATTAGAGAATAATTAATTATGGAGTAATTAAATTATTAATTGAAGTAATTAAGGGCAGTTAATTACTGAATGGAGTTAATCAAGGTGATTAACATTTTGTTTAATTGGAGATAAATTACTAAATGAAATAAATGTAATTAGAGATCATTAATTATTGTAATTAATGATGCAAGTTAAAATGGATTTATTTGGGAATAATTAATAAATGAAGCAATTCATTAGAGTAATCAATTAAGAAGAAATGGAATTAATTTTAGTAATTTAAAAGGTTACTTTCTATAATTGGTATAAAGTAATTAATTTGTAAAATAATTAAAGGATAATTACACAAATGTAATTAATTAATGGTTATGAAAGCAAGATTAATATTGATAAAGTAATTAATTTAATTTACTTTAGATTAATGAGAGATTTGTAATTAATTTAATTCATTTTAAATTAATTATAAATGAGGTGATTATTAATCTTTGTTTATATATGATGGATGATATTGATTTCCATGATTGATTGTGATCTCAGATATAGATCTATTGTGTTATGGATGCTTGGTTAAGTATGATGATATTGACTATCTGTTTGAGTAGATAATATGGATTATCTGTTTATGATGATGATGTTATATCTATTGTTATATTGTGATTTATCTATCTCTGTGTATATAGATAATTGAATTAAATTGTTTTAACTTTAAAACAACTTGGCCTTAAAAGACACGGTTTGGATTTCGATGAAACCGGGATCGGGTTTGCTACATTACAGCGTGATAGGGGGTTCTCGCTTTGCGTTAGGTGGCGAACGGGAGACTCTTACCCCTACATGTCCCCGGGGGTAGTATAAGGCCTTTTGGGGTTGGTTTGCTAGGTGCTTACAGTCTAGAGGCTGGCCGTAAAAGCAAACCCGAGGTATCACTGTGAGCCACAGCGGGGCTGGGATGGTTGAAAAGCCTACCGGTCGTGAGCCGTTGCTGAGGGTTGAAAAGCCTAGGACATCACAGGTGGTATCAGAGCCAGGTTGAGTGAATACCTAGGCTCTGGAGTGGTGTCTATCCTGAGAGAGCGTACTTGTAATTTTTATCTATATATATATATATTTATCTATTTCTACCTGTCTGTTGGATTACTTGTTCGGGTTTTCCAATATAAGTTATAAAGGTTGATAGTGTAGTGGTGTGTGAAACACGACTACCAATGGTTGGAAGTGTATTTGTCGAGACTGTAAACCTAATACCGTCTCGAGTGAGCTTTGTTGATGTAAGGATTTCATCGATCTCTGAAGGAAACCTGTAAAGGTTCGGAGTCCATCTTTGAGTAGAGATTGGATCTGTCAGTTGGACAGAAGCTAGTGATGATATCTTGATCTCTCAGGATGTAGTAGCAGTGTGATGAGACACAGTGACTATGGATGTTTCCGAAGATATTTCTTTGGGACAAGTTAACGAAGTGTGTCTACTTCGGTGTTGTGGCTGTGTTCAGCAGGGTGTTTCTGTTTGGTTTAAGGTCCGAGTTTCTCGGAGAGCTTTGGATTAGGAATTCCTTGGCATTGGTGTCAGCCGTGCAGCTTGGAGGGTTCTATGTATTGGCAAGGAAGCGTTCTAGCTCAGCAGTGGAGTTCAGAAGCAGCAGAGTAGTTTCGTTTCTTCGATGGATTGACTAGTAAGCATGAGCCGTTCTGATTGGTAAAGAGAGAGCAGTATCTTTGGAATTAGGCTGGATTGATCGCAAAGGTGACTTGCGAATAGCTGAGTATTCTCTTGGGTTGTTAGATATTTTTTTCTGGATGACTTCAGGAAGTCAGAGTTTTGTTAGCATCTAGAGATTGAGTTTGGTATCGACTGGATTTCAGGAATGGTACCGATAGTTCAGCTTAATAGTAGGATGGTTTTGAGTTGGTGAAGCAGCTCAGGTTTTGGAGGAACTTCTGAGTTTTATTTTTGGATCTGTTGAACCATATTTTTGGGAAGTGTTTCCCCAGTCTTTTCTTATGTTCGTCATCAGCATTTTCATCTGCTCGGATCAGAGTTGTGCAGCGGAAGCAGTTTGAAGAGCACCTGTTTATCTCTTCTGGATAAGAGTAGTGAGACCTGTTTTGATTATGGAATAGAGTGGAGTTCTGAGTTGTGGTTGATCTTGGAAAGATCATTTTGTTGATTGTTTTGGTTCAGGATGTTTCGGGAGGGCATCAGCGAAGGATAAGCTGATCAGTAAGGATATAGGAGACCCAGGATCGTCCGAAGGATTTTGGTGGATAAGAATCGGAGATTTGATTTTGGATAAGTGTTTGATCTGCAGGAGTGAATTGTCAGTTTGGATAACTGAGATTCGTTGTGTTTCACGTATCTCTGAGGGAGTACGTGTATGAGTTATCTCTGGTTGTAGAACCAGCAGTTCAGGGAGTTTTGGATGTTGAGTCAGACTTGTCTATAGTTTGATATCCTATCTTGTTTTGTAGATCTAGTTGTGTGTAGCTTAGTAGTATTGATTATTTGGATTCTATAGAGCGAGTAACCCGGTATTTATACTCGAGGAAATTCTATCCAGTATTTTGTCTGGATAGTTAGATTTGTTTGATTGGATGATTGATTGATATGGTTGTTAGTATATATTGATAATATATGCTTGTGTTTTTAAAATTAAATCAGTAATGAGATTATTAAATTACCTTTGTTTTAAATTTCGGGGACGAAATTCTTTTAAGAGGGGAGGAATGTGACATCCCGGAATTTTGAGCAATATCAATTTAATAATCTATATTAAATATTAAATTGATTTGATATATAATTGTTAATAAAATATAAATTGACTTGATAATTTTCTTTTAAATGGATATTTAACTGATAAATTATCTTTTAAAGCTAATAAATTGTTTTCTATTTACTTATATATATATTTGTATATATTGTAAATAGTCAATGTCTGTTTAAATTTGATTAAATTCAATATTTAATAAATAACTATTTGGCTTTAGAATATACTCAAGATTTAAGTTAAAGTTGTTTAAATGATTTTGTTCTTTTTAAAAGTATAGCTTGATAAATATAAGTAATTAAGTGATAAATTCTTTTATGAATTATTCTAATGTAATAATTAGCTTTATTTATAATATGATGTCTATATAAGTAGATTTTTATTATAAATAAAAATTTGTTATATATATTTTGAAAAGGGATTTTGGTTTTAAAATTTATATAAATCTCTCATATTAACAATAATTATAGATAACAAAATATACCTTATAAATATTTAAATTTAGTATAAATAAAATAATAATAGGTAATTAATTATTTGATAGTTTAAGTTTTTAAAATAAAATATAAACACACTTATGTTAGAGATAGCAATAATTATACAAGCTAACATAACTATAACCATATCAATTTTATAGTAAAACTTAAGTAAGATATTATGTACACTATGGCAATATATGTTGCAAGCTTGAAAATCACCTAAGTATAAGAAGATATATAAGGCAAGTAAATATAATAATCTATAACAAAGTATACATTGCAGGCAAGAAACTCATCTCTGTATATACGAATGAATAGAGGAAGCATGCTAAGCTAAGTAAACAAATGTAAACATATGTAGGTTGTACATACAAGGATAATAAAATATGGGCTGTTGTAGACTTTAATAAGAGCAAGGCATTGAATGCCATCACTGCAAGTACACGAAAAGGCTTCATTTTAGTTTCTTTTTAGAAAAATCCCTGAATTTTTGGGTACTTGGACAATAAACAAGTGAGCATACTTGTTTTATTTATCAATTGCCTCATTCCATTTCGTATACAAAAGGCTGAGAAATTCCAGTTCTAAAAGTTTAAACAAATACAACCAAGTAAAAGAAAGAATAAAAGAAGTATACAAACCTGGAAATCAATAAGAAAAACAAAGCACTTCAGTTTCAAAGCTAGTCAAACATCTCAGTTTTCAAGTTCAAGCTAGTTCAGATTTTCTGGAATCAACAACAAAATAATACAAGTTTTCACATGCCTATTTCAAGCTGCCTCTTTTCAAACTAAAAAATAAGCTCTCTGTTTTATAGCCAGGTGAGTAAACTTTTTAAAACAAAACTTAAGTGATCTATGAATTTCTGTGATTATGTTTGTTTATATGTATGTGTATGTGCAATACTTGTGAACTTATGTATGTGTGCATATCTGTAGCTTTAACACCTCAGATATTAGTTCAAGCCCCTGACTTTAACTGTTAACTTGAGATGTCTTCAGTTTAGATGCATATGACCTATGGTTGAAGTTATATGTGATGTATGTATGGAAGTGGGTTTGTATGATTGCTTTAAAGGCTCTGGAAACATATGAGTAGGTTTAGATAAACTGTTGTGATCATCTCTGTTTTAAACATTTGAGATATAAAACTTAGCTTTAATTTCAATTTCTTCTCACTCAAATTTCTTTAGACTTAGGTATTTAAAACAAAGTTGGTTGTTTTAAATTTAACAAAGCTTTAAAAATAATTGCCAAAATTATAGATAGGAAACTTTGTCTGGAAAGAAGAAAACACAGAGGAGTTAGAGTTTAGTTAAAAATCAAAAACTTGTAATTTGTTGATATAAGTATATAACTGGAATCGTATATAAAAGCTAGGATTTTTAAGATCAAGTTCATGATTTTTAATGTAGTATTGAATGGGTTATTTGGGTTTGTCTGGAAATCATGTTTTCGAGCATTTCCGATGATCGCGGGGTCGAGGGTGGTCGGGGTTGTGTGAGGTGGTGGAGGAGTCTATGGGGGTGATTGGAAAAATAGTGGTAGATGGCCATGGCCACGGTGGCGACAACAGTTTGAGTTTGAAATTTTTAACCCTAGTTTTGTGAGCTCGGGAGTTTTCGATTCGTTCTCTCTCCCTGGTTGATCGAGTTCGGCGAGTTTTTGGGAATTGGTCGTAGACGTGAAGAGGGAGACGAGGCCGGAAGGGTCGACTGTCAGATGGTTGGTCGGCGAGCATCAGCGTGTTGCCAGGTTTGGGTGAGTGCATGTCGATGGGTTCCAGGTTTGGTTTAACAGCTCGAGTTTGAATTCGAGTCTGGGATGATGTGTAGATGATCGTGGGATGGAGAGTGGGAGGTTGCCGATGAGATGGAATTCTGGTGGGAGGCCGGAGTTGATCGAAGTCACGGTGCACGTGCACTCTTGTTTCTGGTGGAAGATCTTGGAATTGGGACGACAGTTCCCATGTGTTCGAGAGATTTGAGTATTTACTCGAAGTCGTGCAAGGGGGGGACTCGAAGCAGTAAAGATGGAGTTGGTTCCAAGTTGAACTGTCGCTGTTTTTTTGGGGCTTTGTTTCATTCTCGTGTAATTTGGTTTACGACTCGAAGTAAAGGGAAGATGGCTCGAGTAGTTTTTGTTATGGGACTTCGAACTGTCATTGTTACAGTTTTTAGATTTCAGACTTTAAATAAAAATAGAGCAAGTTAATACAAAGGCTTTGAAATAAGTTTAAATTTGAATTCAAATGAGTTTGAATCCTAGTTTTCAAAATACAAGTTTTAAAAAAAAATAGAATGTTTAACAACATTAAAAATGTCTTAAGTATATTTTGTAGTGTGTAAATTTAGCTAAGTTAAATTTTGTATTTAATTGAATCTAGCTTTTGGAATAAGAAAATGCCTTACTTTTTATATAAATATAGATTTATAGATTTGTAATTATTAAGTTAATTAAAATAAATAATTAGCTAATTTGATTACTTAATGATTGAATTAATTAATTTAATAATTAAAGGTTAAATTGGTTAATTAAGGTTTAAGATAATCAATTGGTAATAAATAGATATTTAAGAATCATTAATTAAATAAGAGTTGAATTTTAATCTATGGTTATTAGTTAATAAAGTAAGCAAGAATTAATTAAGTTATATTTAATACTTAATTAATTGAATAATTAAGGATTTATTTATGAGTTAGTAAAGATAAAATTTAATTGTAACTAAAAATAAATCTTAATTTAATTACTTTGGAAGAGTAATTTAAGAGGTGTTAATAATTAATGAAGGTGATTAACTAGAATGAATTAATATGATTAATCTTGATAATTAATTGGATTATTTAATCAATTATGGATTAATTAAGTATAATTTACTTATGGAACTAATTAAGAAATTTATTTCTCATTTTAATTCATTAAGTTAATATGAATTTGTTTAAGTTAGTTAATTTAGTTTAATTAATTTAAATAACCCTTTAATGATGGGGTAAGTATAATTACTTAGGGAAGTAATTAATTTTGGATGATTTAAAAATGAAAGAAATTTGAGTATAATTACTTTGTATAAATTAATCAAGGGATTAATTAGAGAATAATTAATTATGGAGTAATTAAATTATTAATTGAAGTAATTAAGGGCAGTTAATTACTGAATGGAGTTAATCAAGGTGATTAACATTTTGTTTAATTGGAGATAAATTACTAAATGAAATAAATGTAATTAGAGATCATTAATTATTGTAATTAATGATGCAAGTTAAAATGGATTTATTTGGGAATAATTAATAAATGAAGCAATTCATTAGAGTAATCAATTAAGAAGAAATGGAATTAATTTTAGTAATTTAAAAGGTTACTTTCTATAATTGGTATAAAGTAATTAATTTGTAAAATAATTAAAGGATAATTACACAAATGTAATTAATTAATGGTTATGAAAGCAAGATTAATATTGATAAAGTAATTAATTTAATTTACTTTAGATTAATGAGAGATTTGTAATTAATTTAATTCATTTTAAATTAATTATAAATGAGGTGATTATTAATCTTTGTTTATATATGATGGATGATATTGATTTCCATGATTGATTGTGATCTCAGATATAGATCTATTGTGTTATGGATGCTTGGTTAAGTATGATGATATTGACTATCTGTTTGAGTAGATAATATGGATTATCTGTTTATGATGATGATGTTATATCTATTGTTATATTGTGATTTATCTATCTCTGTGTATACAGATAATTGAATTAAATTGTTTTAACTTTAAAACAACTTGGCCTTAAAAGACACGGTTTGGATTTCGATGAAACCGGGATCGGGTTTCCGTATACCGGGATTCCAGGTCTGGAGACCCGAATACCACATCGATCCAAAATAACGTTAGGTCGTGAAATCCAAATGGAGCAAGTGAAGACTCGAGGTATAAGAACTATTCGTCAGTATAACTCTGTGGGTGATTCCGTAATGAGTTTGACGAAGATAGTACTTATAGATTCGAGATGGTTGATTCAGAATGCCTTCGGTTTCGTTCGAACCCGGAACGAACGTGTATGGATTGAATGCTTTCAGAACATCGTCAGGTGGGCGATGAGCATTCTAAGAGATGTGTTCTATAAAGGTAATCGTGACCTCAAGCCTCATCAACCGGGAATGGCTAAAACAGGAGAGGTGCAGCAAGGCTTCGTGGGTAGCCCCCACTTGAGAGTAAGGTTTACCCCTGTCTAGATGTCCCTATTTATTTCGGTTTAGTGTACGGTTGGTCGCGCCAACCGTGGGGTGATCTTATTTGGAACTGTCCAGTAAGGGATGGGTCCGGCCTTGTGTTGCAGGGGAGCGGGCGTACTCCTCGGTACGGTGATCTAGGCCACGTACTGTGACGGGCGGTACCCCAGTAGCCCAGCCATTGTATGGAATCCAATCTCCAATAAGCACCGTACGTTTTGATTGTGCCTAACTATGTTGAAATGTGAGATGTAAGCATTTCAGCTATTTCATATTTACTTGAAAACCCTAGACCTATTATAATATCACTGGATTTCCTATCAAAGTTTTGGTTAGCGTAAGGTAAAAACATTTCCATGTTTATGTGTGGGATGTCTTACGTGATACCTTTTGTTTTCAAAGGATTTTCAAAGTTAAGCAACTTTAACCGTTTACTCATACCAGACCCATGTCTGACCCGAAGTTTATTTCTGTTTTTCATAAACTCTCGGGTACCCAAATTTTTACGGGTAGCCAAGGGATTCAGGTTAGCTTTGACGAATTGTGGAGGAGCAATGGAGCAGGAGGCTTCAGCGTGTAGATATATATTGGTTCCGCTGTGTTAGTGTTTATCTGTATTTTCGCTGTGTTATATTTCTGTGTTGTTTTGAGATGTATCGAGTTGTATTAACTAGACAGGTGTTTATAACTGTCTAGTATGTGTTGTATTATCTGTGTAACTCTGGTGTATATGATACTATGTAATCTATTATGTGATATATTATATTTCAATCGTTCCGCTGTTGAGATTCTGATGTTGTTTTGTTCTTTCTTCTCTATCTTTTCTATTTCTCACCTCTTTCTTTCTTTCGATGATGCGATTTTCCGGTAGCGGAATTTCGGGTCGTCACATGGACAACACCGAGGAGCGTAAGAAATCCCACGCATACGGTTAGAAATAATTGGTGCTAGAAAGAAGGCACTCAATGATTGACCATACACACCCATGCGTAAATTGCACATTTAGTTGAGTAATGCCAGAAACTGAGAATACATGCTAAGGTCGCTAAACTTCTGAAGAAAGGAAAATCAGGTCATGACTCAGCTAGATTTTCAATAAAGGTTATCTAAACCCTAAGTTACTAGATACTTGAAAATTGTTTGAAGTAAACAACCCTGTGAACTGGGGGGCATACACCTGTACTGAGGTAGAATCACATGAATACAATAAGTTCACAAGTTCCGTCACTCCAAACAACAATAAGTTCACAAGTTCTATCTCAAAGTTTTGTGAATTTCTATACAAAAATTCTCTAAGTGCTGTTAATTCTCAAAGTTCTATTACTTTGAATGAAGGAATTTAACTATAATCACAAGATTAGTAAAGTATGAAATGAAACAAGCACAACTACATAGAGCATATATGAATATACAGATAAAAATACAGCCAAAACATCATTGTATTGCTTATGATTTTCTGTACACGGGATCAAAAACATGAAACAAGCACAAGTACACAGAGCATATATGAATAGACATATAAAAATATAGCCAAAACATCATTGTATTGCTTATGATTTTCTGTACACATGATCAAAATGTGGGGGCCATACCCACACAACGACGGCTAACGAAGAGAAAATACAGACTCTATAATAAAGGATGCAAAGTCCAGACTCTACACTTGAACAGAATGACTCAAAAAGAAACAAAAACAAATCAGGCTTCCCGTAAGCTGTAAGCCAAAATCAGGTCCATCCTTGCACCAGCCGCTTAACACTTCTTGCCACCGCTACCCTTCCCACATTTGGTTGGTAGTTTCTGCTTCTTTCCAGGAGAAGTGTCACCGCCGGTAACATTAACGAACACTTCGGTGGCAATCTCCTCATCTTCCTCGGAAATCTTCTCAAAAGAGCCTCCCTTCCTCTTGCATTTTTTCGATTTTTGGGAACACTTCAAGGCCTTGATTGCCTCCACCTTTTCCTTCTTGACAGCAACCAACTCATGCTGAGTCTTCTATTGCTGCTCTACTTGCGTCCCCTGCTCCTTGGCTTCCGCCGCAGCTGTATCACCTTCCAAAGACCCCGAAGGGTCATCCAGGCCGTGGAGCACAGCTATCTTCTCGTCTTCTGGCCCCGGCTGCGAACTAGATGTGGATGTGCGAACTAGAGCAGGAACGGATACAATCTCAAAGGATGTGCCGAAGTAGTTGGTGCGTCAACATGAAAAGTGGATGGACCTATAAGATCAAAAAGGAAAGCATTAAACTCCTCTTGCTCCTGTAGCGTAAGATAGAGACTCCCGAATTCGGGAGAAGCATGGACATTACCTGCACCAAGGGAAGAATCATGAATAGCGACTTCGAACTCACCATCGTTTCCTTCTTTTGAGGGCTTCACCACATGCGGAATAATATCAACTCTTGAACTCATCGACTGGTCATGGAGCTGCTCCGACAGTCCGCCCACATCGGAGGTAGAAGGTTTGGTAAGCGCGCCGGTGGCAGTCATCAAGGCAGCATTGACGGCCTCCCTCTCTCATACGACTCGGAGGATCTCCTGGCCATCAAGTAGTACTGTCTTGGATTCATCATTGAGAGTGAAATCTCATAGCTCTTAATCGGAGTAAACGTCGCCGCTGCCAGCAAAACGAGATAAGATTTCCTCCCAAACGAGGGCGAGAGTGCGTGGAAACTTCGGGCCAAGATAGCTGAGACAACCTTGATGCAACAGAGAGTTGACGTAGAAGTTATGAATTGTCGCATCCACCTTCTCCACCTTCCTGTCAAAGGCATGTTGGAGGTCCAAGTAATCCGCTGTCACCGCAGCCTTCTCAACTTCAACGGCAGTCTTGTAGGCACTAAGCTGCGTGACTTGAGGCTGTAGCTTAGCAGTGGTCTCAACTTGGTCGGCAATCATCTTGTTGTGCCCTTCAACAATTAAATCATGGTCGACGATGGTTTTCCTTTGAGCTTCAATGATGGCATTGTGGGCGACCACTTATTCTTTCAGCTTAGCCTCCTCAGCATGAGTCTTTTTAATCTCATCCCTCTAGATGATCTCA
Source organism: Allium fistulosum (assembly GCA_030737815.1). NCBI lineage: Eukaryota > Viridiplantae > Streptophyta > Magnoliopsida > Asparagales > Amaryllidaceae > Allium > Allium fistulosum. The sequence goes on from CM060903.1 coordinate 1,436,307,400, forward strand.
ACCTTTTCATGTGCTTCTTTCAACTCTTTCATCAGACTGGAGGATCTCTTGCTTTCATGAAGTGCCGCCTCCTTCTCTTCCTCCAATTGCTTAATTTTAGCGTCCCGATCAGCCAACGCCCTCTCAAAATCATCTTCTTCGAATTTGAAGGAGAGGATATCCTGATAGTTATTCCTATTTGTGTCAGCTAGCTATTTGCAGAGCTTCTCCCATTTCTTGGCCTATTCTAGGTCGCTCTGGATAGCTTGGAGAAGTGGCATGAAGGAGTCTCTACGAACAGGATGGTGATCCATGTCGAACTTGACCCCCTTTAAGAACCAACCCGGAAGCACAGCCTCAAGTATAGGAGGACCCATGGGAAGAGCATAGGCAGGCCTTCAGTAGGGGTAAAAGGCACCAGGAGCAGCAGTAATGATGGAAGAGGATGAAATGTGGGTTAGGGGCAGAATTGGAGCAGAAGTGACAGGAGCTTCTCGACCCATGGAAGAGTGTTTCAAAGCAAGCTCTGAAGGGTGAGGGCGATAATCAGATTTTGTCTTCTTTGAAGGTGCATCTCTTTCCTCAAGAGATTTTCTTTTCTCATACCCACCTTTATATGAACGAGATTGATCTCTCTCTTCTTAGCGGTGGGTTTTAGCTTCAAGTTCTTTCCTCTGCCTATATTCTTCCTCCGTCTCTCCAACTTGATGGCGGCTGGAGGGGTGCTTGGGGTACCATTGGGAATCAATATAGTCTTTGAAGTCGTCGTAAAATCCTCGTCCCATCGTCATACCTGGAATGAGACACGCATAAGAGGCTTCAGAAACATGATATAAACTAAGAAAATATATGAAGAGATGGAAATAAGTGTAATCCTAGTGCAACGTGTTGTGTGTCCCTAATAGGGGCCTAAGACGTCGTCACAAACCAGAACAAACAGATGTCGTAGGTGGGATCGGACTGACTTCGGTTGTTATAGAGGGGACTGAGCTAACGACTGGCATGACATCCCGAACAGAAAGGCATCATGTCAAATTTGAAGTCCCCTTTCATGAGCTCGTGAAGTCGACAAAAACGTCGTTGAAATCTCCAAACCCCGCTCTGGCATCCTTACTCGGGGAATCAAGATGTCTTCCAGTTTCTAGGGCTCTTTCTTTACCACTTGCATCAAAAGGAGGTTGGCTTGGGAGATCAGGACTCATTCCCGGAGTCTCATCGCAAGACTTAGAGTCTTCACCTTCAGATTCTGACGAGAAGTAATCACTAGCGGAAGACTCGTCGCTACTACTCTTGAACTCTCCTTCTTCTTTTTCCGGGTCTATCATGGCTTTGCCTTCTCTGCGCATGAACTCGTCTTCTACTTCCTCTGGGATTGGAGGCATTATAACTGAACCGCTCAGTCCAGTTGCAGCAGCATCTTCCTCCTCACGGGCCTCACCGGGTGATCCTCCGGATGGGCTACCTCTCTCTTGACCTTTCTTGGAACCGCGGGAGGAAGAAGTGGACCTTGTGATAACCTTGGATCGGCTAGGAGAGGGAGTTTCAATCTGAACAGTGGATCTACCTGGAGCTTATTGTTCGTATCGACGCAAGTTCTTATCAGTCAGCAGAACTTTAACGCACCTCTCCTCGACATCAATAACCTTTAAAGTTTGGAAAACTTCGCCAAGAGTCACATCTCTATTTGGCCTTGGGATAACTGCAAGAGAAGTATGATTAGTTAGATACTCCATTATAATGCCTCGGAGCTCGATAAACAGAAAAGAGAAGCTTACCCCCGGTCGTCCATTGACAGCTGAATCCCTCAGGGCATCTAATGAAAAGGTACTGCGTCTTAAACTGTGATAAGTTAATTTGCAAGTGCAGGACGATCTTTCAATTCCTCCGAGCCTCGATTATAATCAAAGAGGGACAGTCATCTCTCTTCTTGAATGCTAGAAAATACCGCAACTCATCAAAACTTAGAGCGCGGTTAAATGTCCATATGAAAAGGACGTGTAAGCATGTAAGGATGGCATAGCCATTCAGATGAAGCTGGAATGGGGCAATACCCAAATTCAAGAGAGTCTCATGTAGAAAATCATTGAAGGAGGGCACGACTCCATTCGTCTTTTGCTAGCAGACGCACGTCCTCTTCGGGAATTCCATGCTGCGTACATATATTGTGAAGAACCTTAGCGGAAGCCACCAATGAAGCTCTTTTAGGTGGATTAAGCAGGACTCGAAATTTAGGGGGCGTGTGGTCCACGATGGGCCAACCAGAACTAATTGACCATACTGAGCTTGCGAGGTGGATGATGATTCAGCTTCGAAGTGTGCTGGGCTTCACCCGCTTGATTTATGGCATGAAGATGGCTGCTTCATTTTATATAACATAACTCTTGTTCGAAAATGGCCAGCTAAATCATCCTAAAGTCATAAGTCTCCCCTATCACACTTGAACTCCGAAGAGATATTAACTTGTAATCGACACGCCGGATTTCGAGTGCGAACTAGGGCAAGTGCAGTGTGTTATCTGTATGGAATAAGTTCGGTGCTCGGTACACTGCAAACGCTCTATCCCATGTAGATAGTTCGCTTACAGTGGAAGAAGAAAAGAACTTCCCGCGTCAATTCGTTTTTCATTCTTATGTCTTTCTTGTGCACTACCCGTTATTGATCAATGATCAATAAAGGATTAGTTGTCCGAAGTGACACGGAAAACTCTTCTTACTACAGGAACACCGAGTGTGGAATAACCAAGCTGGATAAGCCCAGATTCTCTAAATCGACCGGTGATATGTCATACGATGGTGTCTGTGAAACTCGACACAAGTCAATTCTGGTCTAAAGGATGAAGATAGAAAAACGTGTCAAGTATTGGGCCGAAGCCTGAATGTCGTTCTGGGAGACAATTCAAGACCCAATTTACTATCTTCCTCCTTTAAACCGCAATTAACTCAAATTTCTCGCAATCAATGACAGAAGCAAAGGCCAGTCATCAAATCATTGTGCCAACATAACAACTAACGAATCAGCCAAGCAAACCCACCTTAAACTAATTTAAAGGCACAAGAAGAATCACAAATCAAATGTAGTGAGCTATGGATTGGATCGCTGGTGAGCTAACGCTAGGTCGACAACAATCTAACGGCGAGCGAGGGCTTGATTGCAATGAGCTAGGGCTTGGTTAGGGTTTCACGAAGTAGGGTTGAAGGAATCAATGGCGAATGGATTCGAACAAGGTGATGAGATGGCTAGGACTTCACGGAATGGGCGAGCTAGGATGGATCAGCAGTAAGTGGATGCAAACAAGGTGATGAATCGGGTCGAGCTAAGGCTAGGATCGCTGGAAATCGAATTGCAGAAGAGCTTGGTCTCTTGAAGGAGTGGAATAGTTCGGGTCGAGTAAATGGGTTGGGGTCGGCTCGAGGAGTATATGTAGGCAAGAAGAGAAGCAAGGATATTTGCTAAGTAATCGGGTCGCCAACGACCCGACCCTTCATAGGTCGCTAGCGACCCGACCTCTTTGTTAATGTTAAAAAAATTTCTATGCAAATCAGGTCGCTAGTGACCATTCCACATGTATCGCTAGCGACCCATCAAAAAAAGGGAAATAAGAAAAAGGGATGATGAAATGATGAGTAAATAAATATATAGAAGAGGGGAAAAGAAAGAGAAATTTCACCTATTCTCCTCGAGCTCGATTTCCTACACATATCCACCATTCTGAGACATGCCACAGAACTGCAGGAAGAAGTCTGATCCGTTACGACAAGTAATGGTAGCCGAAACCAAAGAAAGATGGCCAACAACGTTGAGCTAGTGTATTCGTAGATCTCTAATGCAATCATTTGGAAATCAACAAAGGGATATTGATAGCGATAACTTCCAAAGCACGCCTTGTTTACAACAAAGGCATTCTCTAGGGGAAAAATGTTATCTGGGATTTTAACCCAGCAGAAACCAATGGAAAACAGAACAACCTTGTATAGATAGGATGGTTCAGGACTTAACCGGAAAAGCTAAGACGAGGGATCGACAAGGACCAAGCTATATAACCGAGATAACGACTGGGATCAACAAAGCCGAGAGATCAGCATTCCTTTAATCCAATCAGTAGCTGAGCGTAAATAGCTAGTGAATTGCCATCAATACGTAACAACAACGATACAAGGCTATGAAAATATCTTCAATTCCAGACTCCAGAAAAATCCTAAGTGGTCAGATCATCAGTGACCCATGCTTCTCTACAAGCTTTCAAACAAACTAGCTATGGAACACTAACAAAAAAGGCAAGACGTTGGCCCGCAAAACGAACCAAGTCTATGGGTCGCCAGCGACCCATAGACCATGTTGAATTTAAATACTGAATTGAGTGAATGTTTTAATGAAATAATAACATAAGTTGTTAGTTGAAATGTATCTTAGAGAAGTAGATTTTCAATAAGATAAAACATTTACTTTGTAAATAGTATATAAATTTTATTGTATATGAAATTTTATCAAACATGTTTGAATTAGTATGAATAAAAAGAAAACAGTGTTTTATAATTAGAATTCATTTGAAATTAGTAATAAAATTGATTAAAGTTAGATTAATTGAAATGTTTCAGTTAAAAGGAAACAAGAATGAAATTGTAATGAATGAGTTAATATAGGAACTTGCATTTTTGTGTCAAAATGGATTGAACATTTTAATTAAAATAATTACATGTTTTGAGACGTATAAAATAAATATTTCATTTTAAATAAGTATGGTTTGGTAAAAAGAAAAATTGCTTTATGGAGTAATATATATAAACACACTTATTAGTATTCAAATTTTAAAATATATCAAAGGGTTCATGGTTGTGTAAATGTTGTGAAATCAATTAGAAATTACCTTGTATTAACAATTGTACATTAATTACACATGTTCACATACATTTAATTTTCCATTTTATATATGGTTAAAACTTGTAAATTGGTTGCATTAATGTGACTGTTACAGTAATTAAAAAAGTAAAGTAAATCATTTTTATAATGCATAGATAGATATATATTCATGAATTAATAAATTTGGTTTGAATAACATAAATAAATATATGGATTGATTGGTCGATTGATTGGTCGATTAATTGATTGATTGATTGTTAATTGATTGATTAAGTTAATGGAATGTGAACAAATTAACATAAACGAATGTTTTAATAAAGAATTAAATGATATAAATAAGTGTATATTTGGGTTTATTGAAATTACTTAATTGGAGTAAAATTTTCAAATTTAAATTTTGAATCCCTAGGATGGTTCTATAAATTTAATTTTGAAACACTGGAAAATTTTCATAAATCAAATCTCTTGAACTCTAAAATTAAATTATAATTTTTTTTGTAAATTTGTAAGTTATTAGAATGAATCTATCGTGAAATCTATTGTATTTTGAATATGAAAATAATAACTTTTTTGGAAAATTTAAAACTTTAAAATTATAGTTATCTGCATTCCATATTTAATCTGATTTTGATTTAATTTGGATAAGAAATTTAGTTTTGACTCGAGTGTATTATTTTCCTTTACGCTCGGGTCAGCCAGAGTATTTCAGTGTTTCGAAGATATTATTTCTTGAAGATGAAGATGGAGTTTGAAGACCGTATTTATTAATATTATTCCACTGCATTAATTTGTTATATCTGTTAAATGTATAACTCTGATGATATTGTAAAGTGAAATTATTGAATATTGTTAAACAGCTTCGTGAACTATTTATGCTATTATTATATTTTGTCATTCCACTACGAGATTCTATGTATCGTCCTTCTTCTTTCTCTTATTTCCTTAAAATAAAACCCATTGATAATCTATCTTTTAGATGGTTTGAGTCGGACATAGATGGTTTATTGTCGACTTGAACTATCCAAAAAGGTGGGTCATCACAATAATATAAACATTTCTATCTCACTAATAAGTACGCGCTCATATATATACACTCGAACTCATTCTAGGGTGTTACTAACCCTATCTCCAATGAGTACCCTACCAAAGTCAAGATTCTCGCTTAACCTCGCGCTCTGATATCAAGTATAACAAGTCGGGATTTTCAACCCTCGAAAATCAACACTAATACGTCCACTGTATTGCGTGCTGAGCAATCGAATGCCGGAAAACACGATTGTTAGGGGAAAGAAAGAAGGAATAAAAAAGAAGAAAGAAGAGAGAGAAGATAAGAAGAAAACTAAACAATACAGAATCTCACAACAGAATGAATAATCTATAATACACAACAAATCTTTACACAAAAGCAAAACTGTAATATATATATGTACAGACATCAATCAAAGTATACTAACATATTACAGCCTGAAACGTTATAACAACCTGTCCTCACAATTTGCTGATAAATACAACAATGAATGAAGTAGAAAAATAATCATATACGCGATTACATATCTGGCCTCCAGCTCGTCTCCTGAAGCTCCAAGCATGTAATATGCTCGGTCTCACCTGGGCATTGTAATAAAATAACACCCGAGTAAGTCTGGATAACCAACGTGAGAAAACACACCCAACTAGATTTAAGGTTATAGAAACCTTTGAAATCAAAAGTATCTCATAAGTCCACGCCGCACATCAACATGGACGAGTTTATACCTTACGATAACCCAAACATTTTCTATAGAAATCCATTTGTATTATACTAAAATCTAAGGGTGAAAATAATAATAATCAAGTAGCCATGGTGGTTGTGAGTGTACATTCAAAACAATACTTGGTATATATCAAAAACCGATAAGGCATGTTCACTAATAGTGTAGGATTCCATAGAGGTGCCCTTAGTACTACAAGAAACGGTCCTCCTGCACAAGGATCAGAGGTATCCTTTCGAAGCAGCATACATCCCTAGTGATGTACCAAAGAAAAAACATAGCCAGTCTCGCTAAGACCAAGTGCATTGCCACATGTATGCATAACAACTGTAAGTAACGTCTAGGTGGATCCGATTGCACCCTATGGGTTTGCTAACCCTACCGGCCATGCCTAATTTCCTTGGTTTTAGTCATTACCGCTGATGAAGCTACTTCCATCATTCCAACTCATGCACCGTCACCAAAATAAATCACGGAATCCCATATGGATTCCCACTCCCAATGAGTCCTGGAACCACACATGAATTCCAACATCTCAATATTTCACGAAACTCCTCCATAGAACTGTATATGGATTCAGAGTTGTTACGGTTTTCGAGTCATCTCTTACGAGTACACTCTTCCACTTCCCTGGCGCACCAAAAACCAATCGTAGATTTTTTCGAATGCTCAATTCCGGTTCTTTAGGAAATAATCAGACAATAAATAAGAGCGGGGATCATTCCCTGATAGTTTAAGTGGACGGATCTCCTCATCATTTGTCCTAAAAGAACGAAACGAGTTTATACGTAAAGCATAGCACCACCGACAGTAACTACACCATATAATTCTCGTGTTTCTTCTAGATATTTTCAGAGTTAAAATCCTTCAGTGTTAAGTAGGGAATATTTTTGTATCACCAAAAATAAGAAGGATTACATATTTAGGCCAAGATTTGATAGTCGGTTATTTAACTATTAAATAAACAAGCATTCAAACAAAGATTTCATTTCCCATGGAAATCACTAAGCCTCTTAAATTAATCTTCCATTAAATTTAAAACATCTTTCAAATATTTATTAAAATATTCATATACTTATCTCACCGGTATAAGTATATTCACAAACCATTTCTTTCAAAAATACTTGAAAATGTTTAAAAATAGATATGGAAAGCATCGTTCCGTATCAATCATGGATCATAGTCTACTCAATGGTTACGTTGCTTGTAACGACCCGGAATTTTCGATCCTGAAAATTCTAGATAGTTAGGAAAAGAAGAAAAGAGATAGAAGAAGAAACAGGAAACAATCACAGAATCTCACATTCGCAGCGGATCAAAATATAATAACATTTATACAAAGAAAAGTTGTACTTGTCAATTTACATTTTAATACATCAGAGTTACAACCACACATAATAAACTGGACAGTTATAATTAACTTGTCCAAATAATCAACAATATATCACAGCGGAATACACTCCATACGTTCCTGCCATTCAGCTCGCCTCCTGAGCTCCAGAACGTCCTAACCTAGAAATCTGTAATACCCGGTCTGACCTGAGCATTACATCAAAGTAACATCCGAGTCAGGCTAGAAACCAGCGTGAGTAAACCCATATAACATGAAATACTAAGTTATAAAACTTATTTGCAAACCAAGGTAACTCGTACCTTCTTACGAGTTCTCAAAGTCCATCACTTATTAAAATAAATATCCAATAACTATTACTCAGTTAAAGGCCAAGTTACTTAATTTATTCCAATTCCAGCCTGTTAAATTCCACACATCCAATTATATAGAACTTAGATTTCTAATCGAAGTGGGTTCGGGTATTGCTAATACCCGATCCCGGTCTCTTCGAATTCAATGTCATCTCTAATCCAAGTTGTTACTTTTTAAACAATACAATTCATATCCAGGATATCATATCACATAACAATTCAACTCGGATAGGTAACCTACATTATCACAGTTCAGCCCATTCATATCACATCACGTCTCGATCGCCCATCAGAGATATCATCAATCCAAGTCATCCAATATCATTCAACCATCCATAACAAGATCTATTAGATATATAATCCCTAATTAATTTAATTAATCTCCAATTAAATTAATTACCAACTTTAATCACTTGGATTACCTAAATCCTGCATACTCAACATTTATTAATTACAACCCAATTAATAAATCATTCTTAAATTATCCATCTTAATTAATCAACCTTGATTAATTAACCTTAATTAATTAATCATTAATTCATTATCTCTTAGCTATTAATTCCTTACTCTTTAATTGTTAATCAATCAATCAATAATTAATCTTTAATTACTTATTAATTAATCTTTAATTATTAACCAATTAATTAATTAAATGATAAATTATTTATCTTAAATTTTCTTTTTTTAATTACCGTTTAAAATCTTACTTAATAACCTTGGAATCAAATTATCATTAACTATTGATTAACTTAAAAACTTTAAATTAAATTAATAATTAAACACTTTATCTTAATTAATTAACCTTAATTACATGATTAATTAAGTTTTAAAACAACTTAAGAATTAACTTAATTAATTAAAACTTAAAATACTTTTCTAAACTTAATCAAACATTTAATTAATCACTTATTACTTAAAATAGTTTTAAAGATAATTAGTTTTAAACTTAACTTTTGTTATAACTTAAAACTTGTTAACCTTTGATTAACAACCCGAGATAAACCCAAAGTTTACCCTAGCAGAAACCCGAGATTCTTCAACCTTTTCTCGATCTCCCTTCTCGTTTTCTTTCAAAACTTAGTTTAATTTTTTTTTAAAAACTGTTATACTATAAACACTCGCTCACGTACGCGAAATACCCCGAGCTCAACTTTCTTTTTCTCCGAGTCAAACTCGAAGAAAGCTCTTGTTCCCAAAATTCAAATCTTGTGCACAGAGAAGAAAAAGAAACTAGTGCACGTGCACCAGTCCACAGCGGCATCCAGCCACCCATCCCACCTCCAGCAAGTCACCGTTTTCCTCCTCTATCGACACCGACCATCCTCACTACCCAGATGATCGAGAAAACGAAAATCGATCATCGTGAACAAACTGGATAGAAACCCCTGACCCAAATCCACCTCGACACTCCGATTCCGGCCACCAGAAACTCCGATCCTCCGTCCATAGCTTCGCCTTGATCTCGGGCTTTAATTCCTCACTGACTGGACCAACTCGATACACCCACGACGACGCTGTCCCCATACTTCCAACCTCGACCAAAAACCCACTTAAAACCCTAGTTTCGCCTCGTCCGGTCGCCTCAGGCAACTGACATCCCTTCGACCATTTTTGCCAACACCACCAATCACCAATCTTGCTTCGACAAAAACCCTGACCACCAAAAATTCGTCGACCACCACAAAAAGATCGAAACCCATTTTCTGATCATCTTCAAAATGCTCATCCAAAACTCAACTAAAAATTATGATTTCCATTTTTAAAAATCCTAGTTTTCGAAGTATATTCTGGTTATAAACTTGAAACATTTAATTGTTGAAATCAAATTTTGTCAAACTTTGAGTTTTTACTGTATATCTATCATCCCAGTAAAAACTGACGTCCAGTAAAAACTGACGTCAATTCCTATTCAAAATATCTTTAAAATTCAAATCATGTTATTTCTAACAGTTTATGTTTAAACAACATAACCTAAAACTGATCAGAGCAAGATCAAATGATTTTAGAATTATATTAGCATCCAGAAATTCAAGAACAGAGTAAACAGATATACACACAGAGATATCCATATACATATACCCATATAATCATTAACATGCAAACTATTATCACCAATTTATTACTCAAGTTTATTGCATGCATTAAGGATTAAACAGATTTAAACTTTTAAAATCAAAATTGTTTACTCACGTGTTAAAGATATATACACTGCTGCTCTGTTTTTAAAAATCTATGTTTACTCACAGATTCATCACATAACATAGTTAAAACTGTTCTTAAAGGAAGTTTACTCACAGTGAATTAACAGAGAAGCATGGAATCATAGTTTTTGAAAACTGGAAATTGTTTGTACTTGAAAGCTGAAGATGCTTTGATCTTAGACCTGATCTGCTTTGTTTCTTTTTTTTCTTTTTTTAACTTAGCTTGCTCTCGAATGAATGAAGAAAAGAAGACAGGAGTGGATGTACAAATAAGAAAAGGGGGTAGGCTGCCTTCTACCGTAAGCTTCTTTCATTTTTTTCTTATCTTTACTTGGTTAGAGATTTTCTTGCCCTGATATGATTTTGGGTTTTGTATACTTGGATTTGATGTATTGTGGCTTGAGAGAGGATGTGCAATAAATGCTTGTCTCCTAAGGTGTTTACAAACATTTTACATGAATTGGTATATGTATATATATATATATATATATATATACACACATCCTTACCTTCATACATTCTGAACATAGTTTTTGCCTTACCTTTATACACACTTATTTACTTGCACATGTTTTACCTTTTATTTTATATATTTGAGTATACACGTGCTTATATATGTATAGATATTTTATTATTTTCATGAGCATTGTTTGTATAACATGTATACATATTTTTATGTTTATACATATCTTTCATTATCTATGTATATATACAATCCACACTTTTACTTTACATATTTACCATCATATACATATATTTATACTTATACATATTTTGATATACATTGCTTAAATATATTTTGTCATTGTATGTATGTATACATATACATATATATATATTCTCATTTATACAAACTTCCATATATACTATTTCATATGGCATACATTCAAATACTTGTATACCTATATATTTAAGTATATATTATCAATATCATAAAGCTGGTATATATTTTTCTATATATTTATAAATATTTTATCTTAATTTGGATGGTGGAATACATATATATAATTTATTTTCTATAAGATTTATCATATTCAAAGATTTATAATTCAATATTTATTATAGTTTTTAAGCCACCTATATACCCAATATTTTAATCATTAGAAATTTATTTATTGGGATAACTAATATTCCAATAATTACATCCGTTAATCACCCGATAAATAGACGTTAAAAATCTGGGTCGTCACATTCCTCCCCCCTTTGAACTTTTCGTCCTCGAAAAGGAACATAGCAAGGGTTTTAATTATAGTGTTTATTATCAATTAAATCATTCTTTAAACATTTTTAACTCTTTTACTCTTTTTTTTTCAAAATTACAAAATTTTAAAACACTTATAAATAACATAATATAACCAAAATAGCTTTTATATAAAAATACTTTTATAACTCGATGTTTCAACAAGTCCATCCTCGTTCTCACAGAAATTCTGTCATACGTTGATCGGGCATAGGACTGAAAATCTATAAGTACTTGGTAAACCCATTTTCAACACCCAGTGAAAATACTTGGAAAATAATTTAATTGAAAATATAGAAATAATTTATTTTGAAAATAGAGGAAATATCTTTGGAGAGAATGCTCTGGAAATCATCACCCCCATCCATGGTCCCAGTTAACCCGATAGTTACGTTGCCGTCCCGGCAAAATCCATAGATAACTGTAGGCCTCCACGCCCCTCGATTACACCATGAAACCCGCTACAGATCGCAGTTATACCCGGGCTTTACGTTGCTATCACAACAAAAATGCATATAACTGTAGGCATCAGCGCCCTCGAATTTTGCTGCCAAAAGAATGAAACTCCTCCACTTGACCATAGATTGCAGTCTACCGATGTTACGTTGCCATCCCGGCAAAATCAAGTGTAGACTGTTGGCACTCATCCTCCACACGATTTTCACTATGGTCCACACAGTAGATCGCAACGACATCGAGTTACACTCTCGTCATAGCATAACCCAAATGCCCCTGTAGGCATCAGCGCCCTCGACTTTCGCTACCCAATAATCCTCAGGAACTAGTTTGTCCGGACTCCTCACAGGATCAACTTTAGAGCCTCCCCCTCTTTGAGGCTCAAGGCAGTACCACTCTGTGGCACTCCTGAGAAGTTCATTCAAGGGAGCGCCTTTTTCCCCAGAGCCACTTTCAAAACACTTTATACTATACACATATAATATTTCCAAATCATACACATAGTATGAATTCCATATAAATCTCCTTTCTCAAAATCGATTATCCCAAAATCGATAATTCACAAACTAGGCTTTCCAAATTCCAAATTTTATTTTTTTTCCAAAAATCAAAAGCCTTTCCAAAATTCAAAGGTTCCAAAAACTCTTTTCCCAAAATCATTTTCACAAAATCCTTTATATATATGTATATATATAATAACCTTGGGAAATTTTTGAATTACTTCATACTTGTATAAATTCAATTTTATACTTCAAATATTTTCAAAACCCTTTTCTTTTGGCAGTAGATTCAACAAGGGGAGTTTACCATATATAACAAAGATATATAACTTTGTTTATTCCAAATCAAATATTCAAATTTGATTACTCTTTTGTAAAGTTATTAACCACATTACCTACTTCCATAAAGTAAATTTTAATCATAGAAATATTAAATTTCCACCTTACTTCATCATATATTTCACAACATATACTTTCCATTTCAACAAACCATATTATAGGTCTTATCTCCAATTTCAATATCAATTTCATTCAAACTCGTACGATGTCCACATATCATCCGTACGCAATATCAATCTGATCGCTCACTCGATCACACAATTTCACTTCCGAACTAGTATTGTCCACCCGACTTCCTAGTGCGGACTCAGATCTGGTTTCTTGATCAGAAACCGATATTCTCCTTGCATAGGTCATAACTATGATAGAGAATTTCCAAAACCAATCAAAAATCCATATCCAGGTTCGCCGTCGAAAATTGAGCGAAAAATCCCAACTCGGATTGATAATACTATCTCAAAATTCTATGCTCGAATCTGGATCAAATCACTATGCGAATAGAGTAATATACGTACATCCTACGTATTTGTCTTCATTGATTATCAGTTAAATCAATTCCCTTCTATTCATCCTCACTTTGATTTTCATTCACTTATTCACAATTGCTTCAATCCTCTCTTGGATTACCATTTTAATTCTTATCTCAATTGGGTATTTAATCATAAACAGTTTGTACTCTAATCAGCTTAAATTTAGAAAATAGCTTGAAATTTTTTAAAATAAATAAGTAGTTGAAAAATAATTATTAACTATAAAATAGCTATAAAATAGTTAAGTAATTGTAAATAGTTGAAAAATAGTAATTATTTATAAAACAATTGAAAAACAGTAATTAGTTTATAAATCAGTTGTAAAATTGTTAAATAGTTCCAAAAGTAATTGTAAAACAAGTTTAAGATAGTTTTAGGTTTAAAAAGAAAAGTTGTATAGTAAATAGTTTGGAAAAATATATTTATATTAAAATAATTTATTGCGAAAATAGTCCAGAGTCAAACTGTTCAATTCCCCATCAATTCAATTTAAATTTCCACTTCCATTTAAATTGACTCACTTCTAATTTGAATAACTTCAATTTACCTTGAACTTGATTTATTCCCAATTCAAGTTGAATTAACCTCAATTTCTTTCCAAATTCAAATCAAATTCCATTTGATTTTAAACATATCCACTTTAATTACAATTCCAAATTATTCAAATTAATTTAGACTAATTTCAAATTGAATCCACTTCAATTTCAAATCATTTCAATTTCTATGTGAATTAATCCCAATTCCCATTTGAATTTGAACTCATTCAATCTTCAATTTTATTTCAAATTAATCCAATTCAAAGTTCCCATTTGAATTTTATACTTATCCATCTTAAATCACAATTCCCATTAATTCAAATCAAATTCAGTTTGAACTAATTCAATTTAAGTCTCCATTTTAAACCATCTCGAATTATATAAATTCGAGTTAAATTTTTAAATGTTGATTTAATTCCTTTAAATCGAATTAACCTTTACTTTCAATGGTTTCAAATACTTAATTCTGAGTACAAACTTCACATATTCCCATTTAAATTAGCTTTACTTCTTCATAAACTTATTTCTAAGTTCAAGTCATAGCTCAAACCCTTTTAAACAACTCAATTTTTTTTCTTGAAATTCCATTTATTCCCAAATTTCAATTTTTTGAAACCAACCCTTGACAATTTAAATTTCCAAGTTCTTTTAAACATCCAAAACTTAAGTTCAAAGTGATTTCACTTTCACAAGTTCACATTTTATCTTCAAAAATCAAAATTACTTAAATAATTTCAATTTAAAATTTATTTCCATTTTAATTTATCTTACTTGACTTATTTCAAAGTTCAAATAAAAGTACAAAGAAATTTTATCTTCAAAATTTAATTTATTACTCCATTTATCTCAATAATGGGTATATTACCACAATCCATTTCTTCATTCATTTAAACAAATCCAATTCACAGTTTAAAGATTATTAATAACAACGGGATGATATCATCCAATTTAATTTAAAACATCCATCCATTTCCAATTTCCAGATTTCAAACCCATTTTGAGATCACACAAACTCCCAATTCAAATTAACCATTTAACTTCCCAAGTTAAATCTCAATTTCATTTTGAAATTTCCAAATCAGGTGGTTCATTCAAACTTATTTAACTTCTTCCGAGTTAAATTCAATTAATCCGTTAACCTTACTCAAATTTGAATTCTCCATTTCAAAATTCTTTCCCACTTATAAGTTCAAAATTTATATCACTCTAAGTTTTTTACATCACATTCCAAATTTAAAATTCAACATTTAGAGTTTATTTCAAACCATCTTTGATATTATGTATATTCCTTATACATATTGTTTCCTTTACACACCAAGTTATCCTTAAATTTTAGACCAACTTTGGTTTGTAATCCAAAACAAATTTCTTTAAATTTTCAAACAACTCTTGTTTGAAACAGGACTCTTCATTCAAATAACATTATTTATTATTTCTTTATCACTTTGAAACAAATTCCAAATTTTCTGGCTTAGATTTAAAACTTCACAATCTAGATCATCTTCATTTTCAATTTATAAGTCATACTTATCTAAAACATTTCATTTTGCTTACTCATTAATTCATCTTATTATTAAACACAACAATCATTTATGATAATAACCAAGGTTATTGCAACTGGAAACCATTCATTATCATCTTATTCTGAAACTCTTTCCCAAATTCATGATTTTAATTTTAGTTTGAATATATTTCAAACTTATCTTTATTCAATTTCAGTTTGGTTGTATTCCTATTACCACTTAATTTAATTCCAATAATTTAACAACCAATTACCTTAATATTTATTAGAAAGAAATACTGCTTTATATATCAAAATATATTCTTATATAAAATCATTTAAAATCTTTATATAAGAAAATAACAAGTACGCTCTCATATATACATATACACTCAACTCATTCTAGGGTACCATCGACCCTATACTTAATGAGTATCCCCCACCAGAGCCAAGGTTCTCGCTTAACCTTTGCTCTGATACCAAATGTAACAACCCGGAATTTTCGATCCTGAAAATTCCATATAGTTAGGAAAAGAAGAAAAGAGATAGAAGAAGAAACAGGAAACAATCACAGAACTCACATTCGCAGCGGATCAAAATATAATAACATTTATACAAAGAAAAGCAGTACTTGTCAATTTACATTTTAATACATCAGAGTTACAACCACACACAATAAACTGGACAGTTATAATTAACTTGTCCAGATAATCAACAATATATCACATCGGAATACACTCCATACGTTCCTGCCATCCAGCTCGCCTCCTGAGCTCCAGAACGTCCTAACCTGGAAATCTGTAATACTCGGTCTGACCTGAGCATTACATCAAAGTAACACCCGAGTCAGGCTAGAAACCAGCATGAGTAAACCCATATAACATGAAAAACTAAGTTATAAAACTTATTTGCAAACCAAGGTAACTCGTACCTTCTTACGAGTTCTCAAAGTCCATCACTTATTAAAATAAATATCCAATAACTATTACTCAGTTAAAGGCCAAGTTACTTAATTTATTCCAATTCCAGCCTGTTAAATTCCACACATCCAATTATATAGAACTTAGATTTATAATCGAAGTGGGTTCGGGTATTGCTGATACCCGATCTCGGTCACTTCGAATTCAATGTCATCTCTAATCCAAGTTGTTACGTTTTAAACAATACAATTCAGGATATCATATCACATAACAATTCAACTCGGATAGGTAACCTACATTATCACAGTTCAACCCATTCATATCACAACACATCTCGATCGCCCATCAGAGATATCATCAATCCAACTCATCCAATATCATTCAACCATCCATAACAAGATCTATTAGATATAAAACCCTAATTAATTTAATTAATCTCCAATTAAATTAATTACCTACTTTAATCGCTTGGATTACCTAAATCCTGCATACTCAACATTTATTAATTACAACCCAATTAATAAATCATTCTTAAAACATCCATCTTAATTAATCAACCTTGATTAATTAACCTTAATTAATTAATCATTAATTCATTATCTCTTAGCTATTAATTCCTTACTCTTTAATTGTTAATTAATCAATCAATAATTAATCTTTAATTACTTATTAATTAATCTTTAATTATTAACCAATTAATTAATTAAATGATAAATCATTTATCTTAAATTTTCTTTTTTTAATTACCATTTAAAATCTTACTTAATAACCTTGGAATCAAATTATCATTAACTATTGATTAACTTAAAAACTTTAAATTAAATTAATAATTAAAAACTTTATCTTAATTAATTAACCTTAATTACATGATTAATTAAGTTTTAAAACAACTTAAGAATTAACTTAATTAATTAAAACTTAAAATACTTTTCTAAACTTAATCAAACATTTAATTAATCACTTATTACTTAAAATAGTTTTAAAGATAATTAGTTTTAAACTTAACTTTTGTTATAACTTAAAACTTGTTAACCTTTGATTAACAACCCGAGATAAACCCAAAGTTTACCCTAGCAGTAACCCGAGATTCTTCAACCTTTTCCCGAGTTCCCTTCTCCTTTTCTTTTAAAACTTAGTTTATTTTAAAAAAAAAACTGTTATACTATAAACACTCGCTCACGTACGCGAAATACCCCGAGCTCAACTTTCTTTTTCTCCGAGTCAAACTCGAAGAAAACTCTTGTTCCCAAAATTCAAATCTCGTGCACAGAGAAGAAAAAGAAACTAGTGCACGTGCACCAGCCCACGGCGGCATCCGGCCACCCATCCCACCTCCGGCAAGTCACCGTTGTCCTCCTCTATCGACACCGACCATCCTCACTACATAGACGATCGCAAAAACGAAAATCGATCATCGTGAACAAACTGGACAGAAACCCCTGACCCAAATCCACCTCGACACTCTGATTCCGGCCACCAGAAATTCCGATCCTCCGTCCATAGCTTCGCCTTGATCTCGGGCTTCAATTCCTCATCGACTGGACCAACTCGATACACCCACGACGGCGTTGTCCCCATACTTCCGACCTCGACCAAAAACCCACTTAAAACCCTAGTTTCGCCTCATCCGGTCGCCTCAGGCAACTGACATCCCTTCGACCATTTTTGCCGACACCACCAATCACCAATCTTGCTTCGACAAAAACCTCGACCACCAAAAATTCGTCGACCACCAGAAAAAGATCGAAACCCATTTTCTGATCATCTTCAAAATGCTCATCCAAAACTCAACTAAAAATTATGATTTCCATTTTTAAAAATCCTAGTTTTCGAAGTATATTCTGGTTATAAACTTGAAACATTTAATTGTTGAAATCAAATTTTGTCAAACTTTGAGTTTTTACCGTATATCTATCATCCCAGTAAAAACTGACGTCAATTCTTATTCCAAATATCTTTAAATTTCAAATCATGTTATTTCTAACAGTTTATGTTTAAACAACATAACCTAAAACTGATCAGAGCAAGATCAAATGATTTTAGAATTATATTAGCATCCAGAAATTCAAGAATAGAGTAAATAGATATACACACAGAGATATCCATATACATATACCCAGATAATCATTAACATGCAAACTATTATCACCAATTTATTACTCAAGTTTTTTGCATGCATTAAGGATTAAACAGATTTAAACTTTTAAAATCAAAATTGTTTACTCACCTGTTAAAGATATATACACTACTGCTCTATTTTTAAAAATCTATGTTTACTCACAGATTCATCACATAACATAGTTAAAACTGTTCTTAAAGGAAGTTTACTCACAGATTCATCACATAACATAGTTAAAACTGTTCTTAAAGGAAGTTTACTCACAGTGAATTAACAGAGAAGCTTGGAATCATAGTTTTTGAAAACTGGAAATTGTTTGAACTTGAAAACTGAAGATGCTTTGATTTTAGACCTAATCTTCTTTGTTTATTTTTTTTTCTTTTTTTTAACTTAGATTGCTCTCGAATGAATGAAGAAAAGAAGACAGGAGTGGATGTACAAATAAGAAAAGGGGGTAGGCTGCCTTCTACCGTAAGCTTCTTTCATTTTTATTTTATTTTCTTATCTTTTCTTGGTCAGAGATTTTCTTGCCCTGATATGATTTTGGGTTTTGTATACTTGGATTTGATGTATTGTGGCTTGAGAGAGGATGTGCAATAAATGCTATGTCCCCTAAGGTGTTTACAAACATTTTACATGAATTGGTATATGTATATATATATATATACATCCTTACCTTCATACATTCTGAACATAGTTTTTGCCTTACCTTTATACACACTTATTTACTTGCACATGTTTTACCTTTTATTTTATATATTTGAGTATACACGTGCTTATATATGTATAGATATTTTATTATTTTCATGAGCATTGTTTGTATAACATGCATACATATTTTTATGTTTATACATATCTTTCATTATCTATGTATATATACAATCCACACTTTTACTTTACCTATTTACCATCATATACATATATTTATACTTATACATATTTTGATATACATTGCTTAAATATATTTTGTCATTGTATGTATGTATACATATATATATATATATATATATTCTCATTTATACAAACTTCCATATATACTATTTCATATGGCATACATTCAAATACTTGTATACCTATATATTTAAGTATATATTATCAATATCATAAAGCTTGTATATATTTTTCTATATATTTATAAATATTTTATCTTAATTTGGATGGTGGAATACATATATATAATTTATTTTCTATAAGATTTATCATATTCAGAGATTTATAATTCAATATTTATTATAGTTTTTAAGCCACCTATATACCTAATATTTTAATCATTAGAAATTTATTTATTGGGATAACTAATATTCCAATAATTACATCCGTTAATCACCCGATAAATAGACGTTAAAAATCCAGGTCGTAACATTGCTATCCCAACGAATCCATAGTAAAATGTAGGCAATCCCTGCCCCTCTGTAACGACCCGACTTCCTATGCCCAGAAAGTCGCATCATTATGAAGAAAGAAAGGGGTAGAAAATAGAAAAGAAGAGAAGAAAGAAAGAAACAACAACAACGATCTCACAGCGGAACGAATAAATTATATTAATAACATAAACTATTACATAGTATACAACACTTATCAGAGTTTACACAACTATACAACACATACTAGACAGTTATAAACATCTGTCTAGATATTACAACTCAAATACGATACAAGACTCTAACACAGATATCAACACAGCGGAATACTATATCTACGAACGCCGAAGCCTCCCGCTCCATTGCTCCTCCACAATTCGTCAAAGCTAAACCTGAATCCCTTGGCTACTCGTAAAAATTTGAGTACCCAAGAGTTTATAAAACAGAAATAAACACTTGGGTCAGACATGGGTCTGGTGTGAGTAAACGGGTTAAAATTGTTTAACTTCAAAACCTTTTGAAAACAAAGGTATCACGTAAGACTTCCCACACATAAACATGGAAAAGTTTTTACCTTACGCTAACCAAAACATTTGATAGGAAATCTGATTGTATTATAATAGGGTCTAGGGTTTTCAAGTAAAATACAGAAATAGCTGAAATGCTTACATCTCACATTCCAACATAGTTGGGCACAACTAATACGTACGGCACTTATTGGAGTTTGGATTCCATACAATGGCAGGGCTACTGGGGTACCGCCCGTCACAGTACGTGGCCTAGATCACCGTACCGAGGAGTACGCCCGCTCCCCTGCAACACAAAGCCGGAACTATCCCTTACTGGATAATCCCGAACAAGATAACCCCGTAGTTGGCGCGACCAACCACACACTAAGCCGAATAAAAGAAAAGGGACCTCTAGACAGGGATCTATCTTGCTCTCAGTGGGTGCTACCCACGAAGCCTTGCTGCACCTCCCCTGTTTTAGCCATTCCCGGTTGATGAGGCTTGAGGTTACGATTACCTTTAATCAGAACATATCACTTAGAATGCTCATCGTCCGCCTGACGATGTGCTGAAAGCATTCAATCCATACAAGTTCGTTCCGGGTTCGAACGAAACCGAAGGCATTATCTCGTTACACTCGTTTTGGAATCACCCTCAGAGTTAACGACAATAACCCTTGCACTCTGAATCTTCACCTTCACTTGAGATTCACGACCTATCGTTAATTTGGATCGATGTGGTATTCGGGTCTCCAGACCTGGAATACCGGTATACGGAAACCCGATCCCGGTCTCATCGAAATCCAAAACGTATCTTTTAAGGCCAAGTTGTTTAAAGGTTAAACAATTTAACTTATCTATATTCATACAGATAGATAATTCACAATTCACCATTGATAATCACATTATCAATTAAACAGATGATTCATAACCAAATAGGTAATCCATATCAACATCATAATAGTTAATCTATATTATCATCATAATGCAACCAAGCATTCATATCACACAACATCTTATCTCATTTCTGAGATTACATCCATTCAAGACAATCAATGTCATCCATTCTTATATAAGCAATGATTTACTTAATCACAACATAATTAATTTAAAATGAATTAAATTAACTATCTCTATCTTTAATTAATTTAAAGTGAATTAAATTAATTACTTCATCTCTTAATTAATTTAAAATTAATTAAATTAATTACTTCATTATAAATCTTACTTATATAATCATTAATTAATTACAAATAAATTAATTAATCTTTCTCTAATTATCCACTTAATTAATTACCTTGATTAATTATACTTTAATTACATTTAAGTAATTATTCCTAATTAATTTCACAAATTAATTATTCTTAACCAAATACAGTAATTAACCTTTAATTACTTCATTAATTAATTAATTATAATCAATTACTTTAATCCTTAATTAATTATAATTAATCACTTATCATTTGATTAATTAATCTTAATTAATCAACTCTTAATCACATCATTAATTATAAACTAATGATCCCTAATTACACCTTTAATTAATTATTAATTACATTAAGTAATTAACCTTTAATTAAACCATAATTTATTAATCACCTTTGATTAAACTTAACCAGTAATTAACTCTAATTAATTATCTTCCTTAATTAATTATTTTTAATTAATTACAAAAAAAAATTAATTACCTTATAATTCATCTTAATCCTTTAATTAACTTAATTAAATAATTTATTTAATTAATAACACTAAGTAATTAACCTTAATCACTTCTTATTTAATTACTTTCATTGAATTTACTTCCATAAGTAATTTCTCTTTTCTTAATTACATTCAATAATTATCATTTAATTACTTTACTAAGTAATTATACTTAATTAATCATAAATGATTTATCTTTAATTAATTATACGAATTAATTAACCTAACATTAATTACATTTATTAATTAATCAATAAATCGTCCCTAAATCTTTAATTATCCATCCACTAATTACTTCATTAAGTAATTATCCTTAATTACAAATAGTAATTAAGCTTTAATTTAATTTATTTATTAATTCTCCTTAATTAAACTCAAATTACTTACTTTATTAAAACCCATTCAAACAACTTAATTTAATACACTTAAAATCTTTGAATATCCTTTCAAACATGTTTGATTTAAATTAAATAAAATAATTATGTAACTTTGAAATCCCAAATTTCATATTCTTTATTCATTTAAATCTATTTTAAAATCAATTTAAACATTCCTTTTTAAAACATCTCACTTTAAATTCAGCTTAAAACTTAGTTAATCATTTGTTTAAACTAAATTATTTCCAATATACATTTAAACTTGTTTAAACATTTTCCTTTGAAAACAAATTGTTTAAATAAGTCAAATGCTTTTAAACACTCAAACAAAACAATCGCGTGCGAGCCTCCCCACTCAAACACTCAAACAAATAGTAATTAACCTAGTGTTCAGGTAGAAACTAGACTCGCACACTCACCCGAGCCCCACACTCAAACACTCGAGACCTTCCCTGAATCCACGCGAGGAAACTCACGAACCTCTTCTGCTTCGAGTTACACACGGCAACTACCCGAGAACGACCCTAAGTCCATGCTTCTTCCCCAACTTCAAATTCCCCAGTGTACAAAATCGTGCACTCGTGCACCTACACCAACGCCTCCGGCCGAACTGGGGCGCCGCAACCATGGACATTGATCACAAGGATCCACGCGATCAAGAAACCCAACCCAGATCGGAGAAATGACTCGCGAATCGAAATTTCGCTCCTCGGTCGAAAAACTGAACCCAACTTCGACCGCAACTTCCCCCAACGCCGTCGACTCCCTCATCGATGAACTCGGCCAACATCACCAGAGCATCACCACGTCACGAACCACCCTACCACCCCTTCGCGATCGCCTCCGCATCATCACCCACGTCGCAAATTCCTCAACAGTTCAACCCATTTAAAAGCAGCCTAAAACCCTACTTCGATCCAATTCGAAAAATTTATTCATTAGAAAAATTCTTATGCATTTTTCCCTTAATCTATAATCCACAATCAAGCTTCGATCGAGAATTCGAATCATATTATAGCGTGGATAATTAGTAATTCACAAAATCCCCATTTTCGAATAAAACCCATATTCACAAGAATTCCTCAATTAAAAATTATGATATACATCTTAAAAATCATGATTCTGGATCCTTGATACATTCATGAAATCCAATTGTAAAAACAAGATGATTCATTTTTGACACATATCAGATGTTTACTGTAATATCAAATTTAAAAATTATTTATAAATTAAATTTTATAGAAACTATTTTTAATTTCTTCAGTACACGTTAACAAACAGATTTCGTTTGTATAGCAACATCTAATATTGAATTGTTTGGGAGATTTTGAATTTCATACGAATTCAACTAAAAAAAAACAGAGATGAAATATACAGGTTGTAATACTCAGACACTCCCTGTTTACAACATACATATATGCCAGTATTCATATATATTAATCTTCATCATCATAGAAAATACATTGCATGCACTATCATTCAAACACGTATTAATTTAAAACTGTTTTTAGAGTATATTTACTCACCAGACATGTTGAGACAGAATACAAAACTTTGTTTCCAGGCTTATTGAATTTCCTTCTGCATGATGAAATAATCCTGTTGCTGTTGATTTCCAGATTAACTTCTTTTGTTCACAGATTTTACAGTTTCCAGATTTTCATATTTGCATTTGATTTGAACGGCTTGATGAAGTTTTACATCCTGTTGCTAATTGTACTTGAAGATGAACTTGCATTTGCCTCTGTTTTGAATTTTCCAGATTTTCATATTTTGCTTTAGATTTTACAGATTTCCAGCTTTTTTCTTTATCTTTAGATTCGAATTTTGTTTTAGAAGAAGATAGTTTTAGTTGAGAAAGAAGAAGATAGTTTTAGAGCTGAAGAAAGAAAATTGCAGATTTTTCTTCCATTTTTTAAAATTTTAAAACTTTAATTATCAAAAAGAAAACAAGATAAAGCCACTTGTCTTTTAAGTATTATCTAGCTTACACCTATGCATACAAGTTTACAAATGTCTTTAGACCTCCTTAATATGCTAACAAGTGTTACTCTTGTTTTAATTAATTTATTTAAGTTATACATATGTATTTATGCAATATTTTTATGTATATAAAAATGTATTTATCTTTATACAATTAAGCTTTTAAATTTATAAATATACAAATGTGAATTCAAGTAACTTATATTTTGATCAAATCATATAACATATGTTTATAAATTTGAGAAATTTAGTTTAACTCCTTGTATAAAAATCTTAAACAATTTACTTTATGTTAAAATTAAAATGAAGGAAAAAAAAACAAATGAACTTCTAATTTAAATCTTATTTAATCTTAAGCTTACATATATATTTTTAAATAAGAAATTATTCTTGTTATTTAAATCATAAATATCATTTTCAAAAGTATTAAGTTAAATTACAAATTTCCAAATTACAAATTATATAAATATTAAAGTTTGAAAATACTTTATTAAATTCAAATTCAATATTCTTTCCATTTCAATATATACAATTATATATATTCTAAATGGAAATACTTTTAACATTAGCTTTGATAATTACTATATTGAATTTAATACATAACTCCAAATCACAATGTATATATATACATATATATTATAATTTGAAAACATAGTTTTAAAAGACTCCCTATTTATAATATATATACTTATATATATATACATTATAAATATAAACACTTATATTAGTTTTAGTAAGATAAATCTTCCTAATTAAAATTTTAGAAAAGATATTCCCAAATTAAAATGTTATTAGTTTTCAAAAGAAATAATTTGCCAAATTAAAATATTATTAACCTTTTAAAATGAATAAACTTGTCAATTTATAAAATAAATCAACAAATCAATTTAATTATTAATAAAGATTATTAAATTGATATTGCCAAATTTCCGGGATATCACATTCCTTCCCCCTTAAAATAATTTCGTCCCCGAAATTTAAAAGCAAAGATAATTTAATAACCCATCAAAATTTTATTTTAAACAGCAACCATAGATATCAATCATATTCTAATAACCATAGCAAACAATTTAATCAAACAAATTTAACTATCCAGTCAAAATCTGGATAGAATTTACTCGAGTTTCCCCAAGTATATATATACCGGGATACTCGTTCTACAGGATCTTAACTAACTATACTACAATAATCTAGAACTCCTTCCCATCTAGATTACAAATCTGAACAAAATATCAGACTAAACTCAAAACCATCTCAACTACCAAATCCTTCTGAACTGCTGATCCCACAACCAATGACAGATCAAACACGTATTCCCTCAGAGATACGTGAAATACAATGAATTCCAGTTATCCGAACTGGAAACTCAATCCTGTAGATCAAAGAACTAATCCTTTTGAGAACACAAGAAAATCTCAAAATACTTCTAGAGCTAGCTCTCCAATCTTACCAAATCTTGTATCTCCTTTAATTGAAGAAAAATTTAAACAATATCCAATTTCAACTTTATCCTTCCTGATCAGCTTAGCCCTTGCTGATGCTTCCTGGAACAATCTAGACCAACATCAAACCAATTTCCGGATCCTTCTCAACAAAATGGTTTCCCAAAAATCACCGAAATCCAGAACACAACTCTACTCCACAACATTAGAGCATTTCGAACTACTTCTCCTATCTGGAATAGCCAAACAGTTGCACTTGACAACCTTACCTCCAAATCCTGAAAAATTCTTCATACTTAGAGATACATTTGAATTTCTTATAGAAATCCTCTACTCGAAGAAAATTACAACTCTCGGTTGCTCCCACTCTAGAATAGCTGCTATCTTGCTTTCGCTGCACAACTCTGATCTTGAACTGATGAGAATGCCGTCGGAAAAACTCGAGCACAAACTTGATCATCCACAGTTCATCAGACCATAAAATCTTAGCGACTTCATTCCATTTGGTCAAAAACATCCCAGTAGAATTCCCTTCAGAAAATTAGGTGTGATCAATTCCTCTCCAAAGAATTCTGAGCTGCTTCCCAAATTCTTCTCTCGGAGACATCCTTCTACTAAGCTGAACTTCCGGTAATTTCATGAATCAAGTCGATACAGAATCTCAATCTCCAATAACCCAAGAGAATACTTAAACAATCGCAAGTCACTTTTGCGATCAGCCCGGCTTAATTTCCAAAGATAACTGTTCTCTCTTCACTAATCAGAACAGCTTACACTTATCTATCCAATTCATCGAAGAAATGGATTCACTCAGTTGCTTCTGAACTTCACCTTCAGAAAAACTGCTCAGCCAGAAACTTTCTGCCAACATAGAACACTCCGAGTCGCATTGCTGCCTCAAACCAAAGACTTCTTATCCGAAACTCCTCGAGAAACTCGGACCTCAAAGCAAATAGAAACACCCCACTGGACTCAGCACAACACCGAAACAGACTCTCTTCTTCAAACTTGTTCCAGAAGAAACATCTTCAGAAACGTCCATAGCCACCGTGTCTCATCATACAGCTACTACTTCCTGAGGTTACCAAAATACCATCACTCTCTTCAGCTCATCCAATAGATCTACCCTATTCATCCAACTTCAAAGATAAACTCTAAACCATAACTGGTTTCCTTCAGAGATCGGTGAAATCTTTACACCACAACAAAGTTCACTCGAGACAGTATTAGGTCTACAGTCTCGTCAGATATACTTCCAACCTCAACACTCAAATTCTAACTATTGGTAGTCGTGTTACTCACCCTACCACCTTATCTACCTTTATAACTTATATTGGAAAACCCGAACAGGTAACCCAACAAATAGGTAGAAATATATATATTTAAAATGATACTTTTTATATAGAAATTATTTCTGGGTAAAATTATTTCATTTACCTCTTTAAAACAATATTGTGTCCGTTGGCCTGGTTCAAGTGTTTAGAGATCCCTATCAATAACGTTAGCTACTCGTATTGACCAGAATCCATATACCACTCAACCGATCAATTAACACAATATAAAATCATTTTTATATAACTAACAAATACGCGCTCTCGTATATATATATATATACTCAGACTCAAACAGGTTGCTACAGATCCTATCTCTAATGAACAATCCTTCCGAACCTAGGTATTCACTCAACCTAGTGTTCTGATATTCACTTAACCAAAAGCTTAGGCATTCGCTCAACCTATGCTCTGATACCATATGTAACGACCCGACTTCCTATGCCCAGAAAGTCGCATCATTATGAAGAAAGAAAGGGGTAGAAAATAGAAAAGAAGAGAAGAAAGAAAGAAACAACAACAACGATCTCACAGCGGAACGAATAAATTATATTAATAACATAAACTATTACATAGTATACAACACTTATCAGAGTTTACACAACTATACAACACATACTAGACAGTTATAAACATCTGTCTAGATATTACAACTCAAATACGATACAAGACTCTAACACAGATATCAACACAGCGGAATACTATATCTACGAACGCCGAAGCCTCCCGCTCCATTGCTCCTCCACAATTCGTCAAAGCTAAACCTGAATCCCTTGGCTACTCGTAAAAATTTGAGTACCCAAGAGTTTATAAAACAGAAATAAACACTTGGGTCAGACATGGGTCTGGTGTGAGTAAACGGGTTAAAATTGTTTAACTTCAAAACCTTTTGAAAACAAAGGTATCACGTAAGACTTCCCACACATAAACATGGAAAAGTTTTTACCTTACGCTAACCAAAACATTTGATAGGAAATCTGATTGTATTATAATAGGGTCTAGGGTTTTCAAGTAAAATACAGAAATAGCTGAAATGCTTACATCTCACATTCCAACATAGTTGGGCACAACTAATACGTACGGCACTTATTGGAGTTTGGATTCCATACAATGGCAGGGCTACTGGGGTACCGCCCGTCACAGTACGTGGCCTAGATCACCGTACCGAGGAGTACGCCCGCTCCCCTGCAACACAAAGCCGGAACTATCCCTTACTGGATAATCCCGAACAAGATAACCCCGTAGTTGGCGCGACCAACCACACACTAAGCCGAATAAAAGAAAAGGGACCTCTAGACAGGGATCTATCTTGCTCTCAGTGGGTGCTACCCACGAAGCCTTGCTGCACCTCCCCTGTTTTAGCCATTCCCGGTTGATGAGGCTTGAGGTTACGATTACCTTTAATCAGAACATATCACTTAGAATGCTCATCGTCCGCCTGACGATGTGCTGAAAGCATTCAATCCATACAAGTTCGTTCCGGGTTCGAACGAAACCGAAGGCATTATCTCGTTACACTCGTTTTGGAATCACCCTCAGAGTTAACGACAATAACCCTTGCACTCTGAATCTTCACCTTCACTTGAGATTCACGACCTATCGTTAATTTGGATCGATGTGGTATTCGGGTCTCCAGACCTGGAATACCGGTATACGGAAACCCGATCCCGGTCTCATCGAAATCCAAAACGTATCTTTTAAGGCCAAGTTGTTTAAAGGTTAAACAATTTAACTTATCTATATTCATACAGATAGATAATTCACAATTCACCATTGATAATCACATTATCAATTAAACAGATGATTCATAACCAAATAGGTAATCCATATCAACATCATAATAGTTAATCTATATTATCATCATAATGCAACCAAGCATTCATATCACACAACATCTTATCTCATTTCTGAGATTACATCCATTCAAGACAATCAATGTCATCCATTCTTATATAAGCAATGATTTACTTAATCACAACATAATTAATTTAAAATGAATTAAATTAACTATCTCTATCTTTAATTAATTTAAAGTGAATTAAATTAATTACTTCATCTCTTAATTAATTTAAAATTAATTAAATTAATTACTTCATTATAAATCTTACTTATATAATCATTAATTAATTACAAATAAATTAATTAATCTTTCTCTAATTATCCACTTAATTAATTACCTTGATTAATTATACTTTAATTACATTTAAGTAATTATTCCTAATTAATTTCACAAATTAATTATTCTTAACCAAATACAGTAATTAACCTTTAATTACTTCATTAATTAATTAATTATAATCAATTACTTTAATCCTTAATTAATTATAATTAATCACTTATCATTTGATTAATTAATCTTAATTAATCAACTCTTAATCACATCATTAATTATAAACTAATGATCCCTAATTACACCTTTAATTAATTATTAATTACATTAAGTAATTAACCTTTAATTAAACCATAATTTATTAATCACCTTTGATTAAACTTAACCAGTAATTAACTCTAATTAATTATCTTCCTTAATTAATTATTTTTAATTAATTACAAAAAAAAAATTAATTACCTTATAATTCATCTTAATCCTTTAATTAACTTAATTAAATAATTTATTTAATTAATAACACTAAGTAATTAACCTTAATCACTTCTTATTTAATTACTTTCATTGAATTTACTTCCATAAGTAATTTCTCTTTTCTTAATTACATTCAATAATTATCATTTAATTACTTTACTAAGTAATTATACTTAATTAATCATAAATGATTTATCTTTAATTAATTATACGAATTAATTAACCTAACATTAATTACATTTATTAATTAATCAATAAATCGTCCCTAAATCTTTAATTATCCATCCACTAATTACTTCATTAAGTAATTATCCTTAATTACAAATAGTAATTAAGCTTTAATTTAATTTATTTATTAATTCTCCTTAATTAAACTCAAATTACTTACTTTATTAAAACCCATTCAAACAACTTAATTTAATACACTTAAAATCTTTGAATATCCTTTCAAACATGTTTGATTTAAATTAAATAAAATAATTATGTAACTTTGAAATCCCAAATTTCATATTCTTTATTCATTTAAATCTATTTTAAAATCAATTTAAACATTCCTTTTTAAAACATCTCACTTTAAATTCAGCTTAAAACTTAGTTAATCATTTGTTTAAACTAAATTATTTCCAATATACATTTAAACTTGTTTAAACATTTTCCTTTGAAAACAAATTGTTTAAATAAGTCAAATGCTTTTAAACACTCAAACAAAACAATCGCGTGCGAGCCTCCCCACTCAAACACTCAAACAAATAGTAATTAACCTAGTGTTCAGGTAGAAACTAGACTCGCACACTCACCCGAGCCCCACACTCAAACACTCGAGACCTTCCCTGAATCCACGCGAGGAAACTCACGAACCTCTTCTGCTTCGAGTTACACACGGCAACTACCCGAGAACGACCCTAAGTCCATGCTTCTTCCCCAACTTCAAATTCCCCAGTGTACAAAATCGTGCACTCGTGCACCTACACCAACGCCTCCGGCCGAACTGGGGCGCCGCAACCATGGACATTGATCACAAGGATCCACGCGATCAAGAAACCCAACCCAGATCGGAGAAATGACTCGCGAATCGAAATTTCGCTCCTCGGTCGAAAAACTGAACCCAACTTCGACCGCAACTTCCCCCAACGCCGTCGACTCCCTCATCGATGAACTCGGCCAACATCACCAGAGCATCACCACGTCACGAACCACCCTACCACCCCTTCGCGATCGCCTCCGCATCATCACCCACGTCGCAAATTCCTCAACAGTTCAACCCATTTAAAAGCAGCCTAAAACCCTACTTCGATCCAATTCGAAAAATTTATTCATTAGAAAAATTCTTATGCATTTTTCCCTTAATCTATAATCCACAATCAAGCTTCGATCGAGAATTCGAATCATATTATAGCGTGGATAATTAGTAATTCACAAAATCCCCATTTTCGAATAAAACCCATATTCACAAGAATTCCTCAATTAAAAATTATGATATACATCTTAAAAATCATGATTCTGGATCCTTGATACATTCATGAAATCCAATTGTAAAAACAAGATGATTCATTTTTGACACATATCAGATGTTTACTGTAATATCAAATTTAAAAATTATTTATAAATTAAATTTTATAGAAACTATTTTTATTACTTCAGTACACGTTAACAAACAGATTTCGTTTGTATAGCAACATCTAATATTGAATTGTTTGGGAGATTTTGAATTTCATACGAATTCAACTAAAAAAAAACAGAGATGAAATATACAGGTTGTAATACTCAGACACTCCCTGTTTACAACATACATATATGCCAGTATTCATATATATTAATCTTCATCATCATAGAAAATACATTGCATGCACTATCATTCAAACACGTATTAATTTAAAACTGTTTTTAGAGTATATTTACTCACCAGACATGTTGAGACAGAATACAAAACTTTGTTTCCAGGCTTATTGAATTTCCTTCTGCATGATGAAATAATCCTGTTGCTGTTGATTTCCAGATTAACTTCTTTTGTTCACAGATTTTACAGTTTCCAGATTTTCATATTTGCATTTGATTTGAACGGCTTGATGAAGTTTTACATCCTGTTGCTAATTGTACTTGAAGATGAACTTGCATTTGCCTCTGTTTTGAATTTTCCAGATTTTCATATTTTGCTTTAGATTTTACAGATTTCCAGCTTTTTTCTTTATCTTTAGATTCGAATTTTGTTTTAGAAGAAGATAGTTTTAGTTGAGAAAGAAGAAGATAGTTTTAGAGCTGAAGAAAGAAAATTGCAGATTTTTCTTCCATTTTTTAAAATTTTAAAACTTTAATTATCAAAAAGAAAACAAGATAAAGCCACTTGTCTTTTAAGTATTATCTAGCTTACACCTATGCATACAAGTTTACAAATGTCTTTAGACCTCCTTAATATGCTAACAAGTGTTACTCTTGTTTTAATTAATTTATTTAAGTTATACATATGTATTTATGCAATATTTTTATGTATATAAAAATGTATTTATCTTTATACAATTAAGCTTTTAAATTTATAAATATACAAATGTGAATTCAAGTAACTTATATTTTGATCAAATCATATAACATATGTTTATAAATTTGAGAAATTTAGTTTAACTCCTTGTATAAAAATCTTAAACAATTTACTTTATGTTAAAATTAAAATGAAGGAAAAAAAAACAAATGAACTTCTAATTTAAATCTTATTTAATCTTAAGCTTACATATATATTTTTAAATAAGAAATTATTCTTGTTATTTAAATCATAAATATCATTTTCAAAAGTATTAAGTTAAATTACAAATTTCCAAATTACAAATTATATAAATATTAAAGTTTGAAAATACTTTATTAAATTCAAATTCAATATTCTTTCCATTTCAATATATACAATTATATATATTCTAAATGGAAATACTTTTAACATTAGCTTTGATAATTACTATATTGAATTTAATACATAACTCCAAATCACAATGTATATATATACATATATATTATAATTTGAAAACATAGTTTTAAAAGACTCCCTATTTATAATATATATACTTATATATATATACATTATAAATATAAACACTTATATTAGTTTTAGTAAGATAAATCTTCCTAATTAAAATTTTAGAAAAGATATTCCCAAATTAAAATGTTATTAGTTTTCAAAAGAAATAATTTGCCAAATTAAAATATTATTAACCTTTTAAAATGAATAAACTTGTCAATTTATAAAATAAATCAACAAATCAATTTAATTATTAATAAAGATTATTAAATTGATATTGCCAAATTTCCGGGATATCACACCCTCGAATTACGCCATGAAAATCAACTATTTCTTTCCAAAATCTCTTTATTCATAAATATCTCAAAATCTATTTATAAAGCTTCTTTATAATTTTCTAAGTATAATTTAGAAAAAAAATACTCTTTTATAAATCCCAAACCATTTATAAAACTTCCCCTTTTCAAATCGCTAAATCATTTATAAACCTCTTTTCTAAAATCATTCAAAACCCGACTTATTTTCCGATTTCAAACCTCTTCCAATTTATAACTCCTTTACATAAATCTTTTTCATAAATAAATCCCTTTTTAAACAATATATTATTTAATTATGATAGATAAAAACTTTACCATCATAAAAATAAATTTTAAACATTTAAAAATAATATAATAATAATCTTTAAAACATTTTAAATAATATTATATTAACTTTAAATATTTAAAATAATTTAATGTAATAAAATAAATTTAAACAACCTTTAACTATAATTAATTAAGTTCCAAATAATATTACAAACAAAATACTTATCTAGTTTTAAATGGACAATAGTAAAATTATTTATTTTCTTTAAACAACCTTAATAATTAATAAATTATCCTTTACACAACATTAATAAAAAAATTAATTTTAAAATTTACAAATATAATAATTAACATTACTAAGAATATAATTTTACAAAAGATTTTGTATTAAAATTATTAAACAAAATACTTTGTATATATAATAATTTACTAAAACATTTTACTTCAAATTATAATTGGAAATTAATCGAACTCACAACTTTCCAAATCTAGAAGAGGCTCAACGATCCCAATGGTACTTAAACAAGCTACCAGTAAATTCAATTTAACTTTTCAAGCTAAACTACAGGTATTTACATAAACAGACATATATGTAAACCAAATCCGTAATTAACAATCAATTATTAACATATCACATATCCAGTATCCATCAACTGACACTTAAATGAATATCCAAATAAATACAATAGCAAAATTGGGACTTATTCTGCTACTCCAATGCCATTCAAAATAAACTCTTCCATTTATTATTAGGCGGTGTTTATTTAGCCAAAAAGATAACACCAAAGCAGTATACTTAAATTAATTACGTTATAATTTTAAACAATGTAATTATATTAATCAAAGTCAATAACAATTTATCACCTCATATACGATCCATTACTTAAAACAAGATTTGAATACAAATCTAAACTCAAACAATATCTAATAGCATTTCAAGATGCTATATTGTAATCATAAATCAGATTCAAACAATCCAATAACATCTCAAGATGATATATCATGATCCTAGATTAGATTCAACAACCGGCAAATTCAACAATCCAAGTAGACATAACTAATTTTATCAACTATAAAACATACTGATTAACCAAAAAGAGTGAGTTTAGCTCACTGAAATTTCTGTTGCCGCTGAGGCTTTCCAGTTTAGAACTAATATTGAACGATGACCGATTTTAGGCCATATTTCAACTATTTCCAAATTCGTCCAAACTAATTCCATTGCGAAGCTTATGTCATCACGAGCGCAACGTAAAAATCCGCGCCTTGATTGGACGTCGTACGGGAGAGTTATTAAATTCTTAAGTTTTCGATATTTTAAATTAAATTAAAATAAACTAATCACACCATTATTTTATAATTACAGCTATACCCCTACCTTTCTTCCCAACTCACACAACCATGCACAGGTATCACACTTCCCCCATTACCCATCATGCCCGCATGCCCAAGGCTCTCCTCTTATCCACGAAACTAGAAACCGTCACCACCGATGAGCTCCCCATCGCAATCGCCGTCACCGTGACCCATCTAATAACCATTCGATTGCCCCCACTAAATCACAACTCCCATCATCTCTCAGCTGACCCTAACCATCGCAACACCCTTCCATGCACCGCACTCCACCAAAAACCGGCCGTAGCTACCAAACGACCTCCTCTACCCAATCCGAATTCTATTTCACAAATCAATACATAAATTATTGGAATTTGCATACCCTAGCCTATTTAGTTTTACTATAAAACTGTCGCCTCCCCCAAACCTTTGCCCCACCTTCCATTTTCTTCATATATGACAAATCTCCCTATTTGCGACTCAAAGATGTAGACATTTTATTTTTGTGATTTTATTCGATTTGTTTTGAATTTCCAAAGTTTGGATCAAATTTTTTTTCCTTCTTCTTACTTACATAGTATTTATAAAAGGAGAGGGGAGTATGGCTTTATACGTGGGGGCATATGGTGTTTACGGTGAAGGACATGAATGGTATGGGAGAATATATATTTTTATATTCAAAAATATCTAGCTTTAAACGTCCGAAAATCTCGAACTCCTATCGAGACGTGCTGCCTGGTGTTCTATATGTAATATTCTTATTCCGAACCCAATGGAACTAATATCGAGACCTAATTCGATCATATACAAAAGATAGCTTTTTAGACCCAATTATTATATTAATTATGTAATTAATTTATAAGTGTTTCAAACTCGCACTACCAAACGATACATCCAATCGCCATGAAATTCGACAGCATAAAATAATTCATTATTATGGATCCAGTGAAACTGGTTTCATCGAAATGCAAGATACTGACCGAAAGACTATTTTTACACGTTAATTAAAATGAATTATTATAAAAACCAAATTAGTCACTTTTAAATTTAAATTAAAAGTTTATTGTTACCATTCTTATATAAATAGATTTAAATCAACTTTCGAAATCATTTTTATTCTCATAATATTCAAGATTCAATTATTTAAACAATTCCAAATATTAAATTTAACAATTTAATAATCAAATAAAATCGCTAAATTTGAAATTCAAGTTATTAACTTATAAAATTAATTTTTTAATATTTAAAATCAATTAAATATTTTTCAAGTGACTAAAATTCTGGGTCATTACTGTAACAACCCTGTATTTTTTCAAATATTTTTAAATTTATTTTTCCAGATTCAAAGGCTTTATTTATGAAAAAGAATAAATTTTGTTATTTTAAGTATAAACTTTGATTTTGATGTGGATTAGAATTCCAAATATGACTAAATTTAATATTTCCAGAAAATGTGAATTTTGGTCAATAGTCAAACTTTGACTTTTAAAATTTAAATTTTAAATATTTGAAATTATAAATTTTATCTTTTATTATGAAAATAGATTTAATAACATGAATATTGCTTTTCGTTTCGTTGAAAACGGAGTTAAAATGTAAAGGTTATGTACATTTCAATTTTGAGTATAAACTGTTTATTTAACAATTTTGTCTATTTTAAATTGTATAAATTACTTTTTCTTTGTTATATTTTTTTTTAAATTGTGTTAATATGTTAATTTATGTTTATTTTCATCTCTAAATATTTTCAAAAATAATAATAGAATTTTTCCAAAATTTACTATGATGATTTCCTATTTTTAAAGGTTGTTTTCCTATTTTCTGCTATTTTCTTCATTAGAAATTATATGTAAATTAAATTTTAAATATTTATTTTGTGAATATATTTTTATTTTATGTTATTATTTATGTTTAAAAATATATTACAAGCTCATATGAATTTTTCTAAAATTTATTCTATTCAATTTCAAATTTTCTAGACTAGTTTACTTTTTTTAGCTATTTTCTTAATTTAACTTTATATAATTGATAAATATTTATATAAATTATTATATTTTGATAAAATTTCGAAATTTTATCTGGGATTATTATTATTTCCAGAAATATAAAGTTATATAATTAAAATAAAGAAATATGAAAGGTTTTAAACTATTGAAACTCCTAAGTCTTTTCCTCTTCCGCCTTTTCATTTCCTTGGCTTTTCATTTTCTCCTTGATAGTCGTACATTTCCTATTGCCTTTCACTTGAAAATACTTCTCATCCTTTTCAACTCACGGCTATTTCTCATTTGAGAAAAAATTTTCCAAGTTAATGGCTTCTCTTTATTCTTTTCTACCTTCCTTCCTTGAATTTGCCTTGTTTTCTGCTTAAATTTGCCTTGACTTCACATATGATTCTCGGCCTACCACCTCCACCATCGGCTCCACCATCTCCTCCACCATCTACAGCAGCAAACATCTCCCCCTCCTCTGACCATGACAAGCCTTTCCATCCAATTGAAACCATCACCACAAAAACATTGCAAAGCTTTGCCAAACTTCACCAAAACAAGGCTAGCCTAGCCTATACTCCACTATTACCTTCATAGTTGCCTTTGGCCACTCCTTAGCCACCACCACCATCATCTACATCACTTTTGGCTGCCACATGACCACTGACCAGATCTGGAACCCCCTATGGCCGAGCTCCAATTGATCTAAGCCGAGCCAAAAAGTTAAACAACTTGCCTCTTTTGCATTGTCTTTGGTATGCTTCATGTTAGCACCACTACACCTTTATCTCCACTTGTTTTGATGCCATTACCTGACCCAAACCTGACCTATATGGTGCCAAACCTGAGCTTAACACATCATTGGCTGAGCCCATGATCCACCTTGGTCGAGCATTCGAATGGTAAAGACAAGGTCTTGTCTTTATTGCCTTGTATTTCAACTTGTTTCTATATAATTCTGTGTTGAATATTCATATGTTATATTGTCTTGTTTTGGGTTGTTTACAAGATAAATATCAAGGCTCTCCATTTATTCAAATCAAGAGTCATGCTATATCGTGCTTGTTGTGCTTTCTGGAATCTATTCTGTGTGTTTTGATCGCTAATCTCCAGCTTTAACAGGTGAGTTATTCTCATCAGACAATATGTACCTATATAACTAGTAAATTTACATCCTGCGAATCTGTAGAAATATATTATCATGTTATATATGCTTATATTTTTATCATATGATGTTCACACCTGTTATTACACCTGTTATATCATATGTTACTGTTATTTAATGTTATTCTGTTATTTATATCTGTTATCACCATTGCAAGTTCCCTGTAGACTAGAATCACTATGGGTTGAAATGATACATACCCGAACGGACTTTAGAATAGGGAAAAATCATTATGGGCTGAAAGGATAGGCCTGAATGATTTTTATTTAAATTATTTTAACTTGGGATTGCGGGTTTGAAATGATAGAACCCGGATTTTTCTTTTTAACTACAGATTGAAATGATACATATCCGTATCACTTGACCTAAGTAGAAAAATTATATATAGGCCCGTGGTTATTTTATAAAGTGTTTTGGATATTTTTTTTAGTATTTTAAAATTTATAAATTTATGAAATTTGATTTAAATAGATTTTTAAATGTTTTAAATAAGAAATTATGATTTTTTTTCTATGTGTTAAAAATGTAATCAATGAATGGTTTAACTGGATTTTTGAAATATAACTTAAGTTGGAAATTTGGAATTTTGGTTAAAAATGATATTTAAGTTATATAAATAAAATGTATATTAAATTTTATTTGGAAATGGTAAATATGATAATTTGATTAAATTTGAATTTAAGTGATTTATTAAAGTATTATTGATTTTTCTATGAATTTAAGTGGTTAAATAAATGAATGTTTAAAAGTGATCTTTTAAAATATAACTTGACTTGGAAATGTGAAATTTGGTTTTAATTAAAGGTTTAAGTTAATTAAATAAAATTGGAAATTTAGTTAAATTTGTGAAATGGTAATTTAAATTTGAAGGGTTAAGTTTATTTGTTGAAATGTGAAGAATTGGAAACTTTTACACTTAAACTTATTAAGTAAATTGTTGAAAATTGGATTTAATTATAAGAAATTTATTGTGAAAAAGATATATGTTAAATGATATGTAAATGAACATTTTAAACGTTAAAATATGATTTTTAAAATGTTTATGTGTTTTAAATTGAAGTTATTTAATTGCTGGAAATACACTAACACCTGAAATTAACTTTTAATAGCATTCAGAAATGCTATAGATTCTGTTTTGAACTAAAATTGTGTAAAAAAGGAGCTATTACAGCATTTCTGAAATGCTGTAGTTGCTGTAGTTGAACTTATAGGCTAATATTGAACTCTGGCCCATTATAGCATTCTCTGGAAATGCTATAATGGTCTGCAGTCTTTGCTGAAACCAAATTTAACCCTTGTTTTGAAATCTGAACTACCGCAGCACTTCTGAAATGCTATCTTTTCTGTTTGAACTATAATTCAACTAAAACTGAGTTTTAACAGCAGTTTTAGGTGCTGTCTTTGCTGAATTAAAAATGTTTTCAAATATAACTTATATCAGTTGTTTTTAAATGCTGTAAAATGCTGAAATTTTAATAATTAGGATTTTTTACTTAGTAAACGAACTCAAAATGGTTTGAAACTTTGGAAATTGAATACTTGATTTGAAAATATAATAATTACACTTTTAAAAGGTTTAAATAAATTATTTTGATTGG
Source organism: Allium fistulosum (assembly GCA_030737815.1). Lineage (NCBI taxonomy): Eukaryota > Viridiplantae > Streptophyta > Magnoliopsida > Asparagales > Amaryllidaceae > Allium > Allium fistulosum. The sequence goes on from CM060903.1 coordinate 1,436,346,991, forward strand.
AATATAAACTATTTAAAGGTGATTTGAAATGATAGTAAATGAACGATATCTTTGAATTTAAAATGTATTTAAAGTTGAATATTTGGATTTGAACTGATAGGATATTTTATTTTATTAAAATGATTTGAAATGAAGTTTTGTAAGGATATGATATTTTATTATATTAAAATGATTTGAAATGAAGTTTTGAAATGATATGAAAATTTAAATATATGGAAATGATTTGGAATTGATTTAATCTTTATTTTGATAAAGATATGGTTTGAAATGATATTTTATTTTGAAGTAAAGTATTGTTTTTAAAAGTTATAACCACGGGTTATAATAACGATTGGTTGGCAAAGAGACTGGGATCGGATATGGACATACTCTCTGTCGATACCGAAAACCACTTTGGCAACCGTGTACGCGGTGGAGATTCCAGAATGAAGTAGGATGGTGGCGACGTTCTTAAGGTATGTTACGTGGACCCAACTCCCGTGAGTTGGCATAAGGTGGCTAAAACAGGAGCGATCTCGGACCAGTGAGGTAGCACCTCTTCTCGGACACATTTCTTCGATATTATACTCTTACTTGTGATTGATTAGATGGCCATCCTCCGATTTGGGAGTGTTGTTCGAGGTGGAACGGTAGTGGCTGCTATGCGTATCCATCAGTCCGTGTGCGTAATTGGTATATGTAACAGCCCGATATTTTAAACGAAATTTTAATAAAAAATAAAACATTTTGAAATATTGATTTAAATTAAAGTGTAAAAATTAGTGTGAATCAGGAAATTTAAAACTCTACATTTCATTCTGTATATTTACATCCGTTTTATCTTATATTTAAAAATCAAATTTTATTTATTTTGGTAATAGCTATTTAAATTTCTGGTTTAAAAGATACGTTATTTTATTGAATGAAAACGTTATCATTTTTTATAGGAGAAAACAAATAAAATTTGTGTGTTACTTTGGGCGTTTTATAATCCCTCTTGTTTTTCCCTTGTTCATTGATTTTGTATGCGTTGGCAATTCAAAGTTTCAGCCGTTCAAAAATTCTTACCCAAAATCTTGCACTAAATCGTTTCACGCGAGAAATTGTTCCTTTTCCCTTGGCCTTCCATGCGTTCCACCTATTGAATATAATTAATTGCCTTAAATTTCTTTACCGTTCTAAGCAATAAACCTTGCCTTCCCAGTCACGTTTCATTTCATAGTCTTCCTCACAAACAAATTTCCAGACTGTAGATTTCATTTTGCTTCTATCAAAATTTGCATAACCTTCTTCCAAGGTATGGCCACATGTTCTTTCAATTGTTTTATCATGTTTGTTCTTCGGTACGTGCTTGTTTATTTTTTATCCTCTTTCATGCTCGGCCTATGCCAGATCAGGTCATGCCCTATACCGTGAGACCAGTCAGCCCTACCCCATGCCATTCACAGCCTAGACCACCACCGCCTCCTACCCCAGCCTGCCACCACTTGTCCCCACGTCTCCAAACCCATGCCAACCACCACCGACTCCATGCCGAGACCAGCCACCATTCACCTCCACGCCGCCAGAAACCCCACGCCCTGCCAGAGAACACTACGCCATAAATGGCCTACTGCAACACAAAAAAAATGTTGGCTCAGGCCCGAAAAATGTTGCCATAGGTCTATGGCAACACTTTTAGGGTGATGCAATTTTTGCCGTTGCCTTAGACCTCAAAGGCAACATTTTGACTATCTAAGGCAACATAAGTAATATTGTTGCAATAGAACCCTATTTGGGTCTATGGCAACACCCATAGGTGTCTGTAGCAACATTCAAAAATGTTGCTATAGATATTAACTTTCTGAATTTGTGGGGCCCACAATGTAGAGCACAATTGATTTTTTAATAGAAATAAATATTTATTTAATAAAATGCTATTAGAATTTGATATTCAAACAGTAATTTATTTAAATAAATTTTTTATTTCAACATTTGAAATAGTACAAATTCCTGACTCCACTATTTTACAATTCAATGATATATAATACTGATATTCACATATACAGATATTCCTCACTACATCACTCAGTTCACTCATTACATATGCAGTTTCAATTTATACAGACACTGACAAATATATGACGAGCCGAATGCCGAGTCGAAGGCGAGCCGAGTGCCGAGCCAAAGGCGAGGCGAGAAGCGGGTCCGGGCGCAGCGCCGGCGGGGGTCCGGGGCACCGCAGTCCCGGCGGGGATCGACCGATTCATCCGATTTCGGAAGATCGAGCCTTCTTTGAAACGACGTAAAATGATGCACAAATGAACACCTCCTGCGAATTTGAACACCTCCTCGATGATTGACTTTTGCAACTCTTTCATGGCTTCTTCTGAATCATCCGACCTTTTTCCAGCCATCATTCTTAGCTCTGCCTTGGTAAAAGACCTGAAACCATGATAAATAAAAATTGACATTTCATCGAACATGTTGCATGTTAATAAGTAATACATTACCCTTCATCGAACATGTTGCCTAATCACCTAATCACAATCGCTGGCATAACCACCCATTCCTTCCTTCCACAAAACAGTAACAGCAACCTACCATTCCACCACCAGCTTTCTTTCACCAATCCAAACTGCCTTAACCCAAACTCCTCCCTGCTACATTTCAAGCAACAACAACCTTCTCAAGCAACCACTGCATACTTCATTATCCAAACCCCTACCAGCAAACTGCATTTTCTTCCAAACTACCATCTCACAACCAAAACATCCCAAACGCGCAACAACAAACAAAGCTCTAACCTATCACTTCATATACTTCAACCTCCATCACACCTTCATATCCAACTTCTGCAAACTGCGACAACCAGATTCACCATCCAGCTACAATCAGCCACAAACTCCTGCCCCTATCACCTAACGAACTCGAACCATTTCTGCACATAGCACAACAAATCCCTTCCTCTACAATCTGTCACAACCAATTCGCATCTCCTCACTAACCCTATGCCTTCACCATCACAACAAACACCTACCTGCCTTCTCTGACAACCCGAACTACCCCTACACCCTAACTTCCTCACCAATCAAACTGAAAACCAACCTGTTAAAAACTCCTCCAAATCGCGAACCCACCAGCGCCTCCCATATCAAATTCACCAACCGCAATTTCAGCAACCCATCGACCAGAACTACCTTAAATCACCATTGGCCTCACCTCCATCGCTTGAAATTTCAATCGCAATCACCCACTACCGTAACCCAGTCCAATCATGACCTAACTCCAACAACAATCGCCGATTCACAAGCCGAACAGACATTTCCAGATCTCGACAGCAAAGCAAATGGGGCTCGACATGTAGGCAAACAGCAGCGAAATTGGAGGTGAGAACGAAATGGGGAACGAAGCTTGTCTGAGATCACTACCAACCTTTGAAAAAAGGACGAGATTTTGTTTTTGGAAGAAAAAAAAGAAACGAAAATATGATTTGAAAATTAGGGATTTGGAAATTGGGGGTGAGAATGAAAATGATATGAAAGTAAAGCGGGAGAACGAAAATTTGGAGCAAATTGTAGTGGTGATCCAGTTTAACAATCGGATTAAATGTAGACCGTTGGATCGTATTCACGCGGATTGCTAATTTTATTAATTTTTTAATCTGAATACATCTATAGCAACACTATATAAAAATGTTGCATCGTGTTACACTTTTTTAGCTAGAGCAACACATTTCTATGGCTAAGGTAACACCATAAATACAACGTTGCAGTAGGACCAAAATTTTATATCTATCGCAACATTTTAGCTGGCAACACCTTGCAAAAATGTTGCAGAAGGTCATTTATGGCGTAGTGGAACCCCACGAACGAACCACCCCATGCCTACCCCAGCCACACCTCCTGACCCATACCGGACCCCACTGACCCGCGTCAGACCACCACCACGCGAACCCAGCCCTACCACTACACTCTCCACGTCTCTTCCCATGCCTTGTATCTATAAGAAAATAAAACAGTGCTTTTGTCTTTGGCATGTTGTAGTTAGTACAGTTTTAGTTCGTTCCTGTTGTATTTTGCAGTCATGAATTTATTTGTTTCTCTGTCTGGTATTCGAACAGGAAAAATAGGAATGAAAGAGATTTGCCTTGGCCTTTGTTGTGAGATACCTTAGTTATATGTTGCCCTGACCTTAGTTCTGGAAAATTAAATGAACATAACTTGCCTTTGTCTTGTATTCGAACAGAGAAAAGAAATGAGAGTTGTGCCTTGTCACCTTGATTTATATCTTAGTCTATTGATCGTTCCACTGACTTTTGGTTTTGAAAAAAAATGAACTAAAATTTATTTCAGTTTTTGTTTTGCAGTCGTGAATTGTATATTACCTCTGTCTTGTTTGAAATGAAATGGTGGACAAAGATTTCCACTTTATATTTTATTTTGAATGTTGTATTCCCCACTGGCCTTTGTTGTGGAAAAAGGAATTAGTGAAAAGTGCAAAAATTTTTTACTTTGCAAATTTTAAAGTTATAATCTCCAATAAAAGTGGTCGAGCCAATTCCTTCTATTTTTCAACTTGATTTATTTTTCGATCGTTTGCTTCAATTTGGAAAATTGTTATTCGTGCATGCTTTGATTTGTCTATTTATTCGCTTTATTCTTTTGACTTTAGATTTGAATTTAGTCGGCGAATCCGCTAACAACAAATCGTGCTTTCCGCGTGCTTTCGACTGATAGCGTACTTCTTTCTTTCTGAATCTCCAGCTCCGTAGAGGTGAGTAAATCTCACACGAATATTCATACTTATATGATTGTGAAACGACCGCAACTGAATGTGTAGAAATAAATAAATAAATGATGTTATAATTACCTGTGATTTATTTATAGTTGATGTAAATTGTTAAAAACTGCTTATCGTATCATCTGTTATATTTTGTTCTTATTTTACTGTTATTCTGTTCTGCTAAATCACACTGCAAGTTCCCTGTAGAATAGAATCACTATGGGTTGAAATGATACATACCCGAACGGACTTTAGAATAAGGGAAGATCGTTATGGGCTGAAATGATAGGCTTGAACGATTTTCAATTAAATTTTATTTACTTGGGATTGCGGGTTTGAAATGATAAAACCCGGATTTTCTTTGTAAATTACGGATTGAAATGATATAGTATCCGTATCACTTGACTTAGGCTAGAAAATATTATACAGACCCGTGGTTATTTTTCTGTAATTTCTGGATAACTTTAAATATTGTAAAAATATTAAATTGATTTAAATCGAAATTTTAAATGATTTATTTAGAATAGAAATGATTTTTTCTATGTGATAAATATAAATAAATGGAAAATATTGATTTTAAAATGGAACTTAGATTTGAAAATTGGACTAAAAAGAAAAGATAGAAACTTAAGTTAATCAAATCGAAATGAAAATTAAGTTTTAAAATGGTGGAAAATGGAGTCTAAGTTTGAATATTGAAATGAATTGTTTAAATGAAATGGGATTTACACCCTTGAATTTAATAAACGAATTTGTAAGTTTTGGTTTTATTTTATAAAATTTCCCTTTTTAATAAATCAGTTAAAGGATTTAAATAAACCTTTTTAAATGTGAAAATTTATGATTTTATAAATTTAAATGGTTTAGATTAAATGAACCAATTCTAAACTAAGTGAAATCTGCAGCACTTGTTAAGTACTGCGGTTATATATACGAACCAAAAGACTAAAATGAACTAAGGCTATGATAGCACTTGGTAAGTGCGGTTGTGGCAGAAACTAAAATTTGAACCTGAACTAATAAAAGGGCTACTGTAGCACTTTTTAAGAGTTGCAGTAAGCTGAAATATGATTTGTTTAAAATTGAACTGTTATAGCAGTTTATAAATGCTGTTTTTCTAAATAAATTGTTTTCAATTATAATTTACCGCAAAACTCTTTTAAATGTTGTGAAAGCTGAGAATTTTAATGCTATTGTTTTAAGTGAATAAATGAACTCCGAAAAGGCTAAAACTTTGGGAATTTAAGATTTGATTTGAAGGAATAATGACTTTGTTTTAATGTTTTAATTCGAAGTATATTTGATGAATTGTTTTAAATCTATAACCACGGGTTATAATAACGATTGGTTGGCAAAGAGACCGGGATCGGATATGGACATACTCTCTGTCGATACCGAAAACCACTTTGACAACCGTGTACGCGGTGGAGATTCCAGAATGAAGTAGGATGGTGGCGACGTTCTTAAGGTATGTTACGTGGACCCAACTCCCGTGAGTTGGCATAAGGTGGCTAAAACAGGAGCGATTGACGGACCAAGGAGGTAGCACCTCTTATCGGACACACTTTTTCGATACCATTCTATTACTTGTGATTGATTTGGTGGCCACCCTTGATTTGGGAGTGTTGTTCGAGGTGGGCGGTAGTGGCTGCTATGCGTCACCACTAGTCCGGATGCGTAATTGGTATATCTACCCTGGCATTGCCTAGTTGTGCCGTGTCGCCTACCATATCGAGCTTTACTACGATTATGATTTTAAGATCCGACCGCGTTAAGGTTCTCCATCCCCTTAACGCTATTTTCCGATATGATTATACTTTACTTATTTAGACACTATTATAATAGCGAATATTACTACATAGTAGATATTTTAACGGATCCTTAGAGGATGGGCGGTCCCAAGCATCTTCTAAGTTACTTGTACCTTTACTACAGTTCATTTGAGTTGGTTTACATTGTATAAGTATGTATATCCTGACTCGAGTGTTTATGTTTTATTTTACGCTCGGGTCAGCCTGAGTATTCACAGCTTTGGATTCACTTTTCTGGAGCTCGGAATCGCTGGAGATTCTGCTTATCTAGTTATCTTCCTATTTCGGTTTCAGTTGGCTTATTTCAGCTTTTGTTTTAGAGACTTGTGTATTTGGGATTTCTATTGTACTTGTTTCAGAACTGTATTGGGTTTCAGACTATGTATTTTGTATTTGATTTGAGACTATGTATTTTAGTGGCTTCATGAACCACTATGGTTATTTTTAATTTCCGCTGCGAGTTATTCTGATATTTCTGTGTCTGTGATTCTATGAATGATTTTATTTGCTCCAAATTTTATTACAATCTGTTATTTTGCATTATTCAAGTCTGACATGTGTGGATTATTGTCGATTTGAATGGTCCAAAATACCGGGTCGTTACAGTATATCTACCCTGGCATTGCCTAGTTGTGCTGTGTCACCTACCATATCGAGCTTTACTACGATTATGATTTTAAGATCCGACCGCATTAAGGTTCTCCATCCCCTTAACGCTATTTTCTATATGATTATACTTTACTTAATTAGACACTATTATAATATCGAATATTACTACATAGTAGATAGTTTAACGGATCCTTAGAGGATGGGCGGTCCCAAGCATCTTCTAAGTTACTTGTACCCTTATTACAGTTCGCTTGAGTTGGTTTACATTATATAAGTATATATTGTCCTGACTCGAGTGTTTTGTGTTTTGCTTTACGCTCGGGTCAGCCTGAGTATTCACAGCTTTGGATTCACTTTTCTGGAGCTTGGAATCGCTGGAGATTCTGCTTATCTAGTTATCTTCCTATTTCGGTTTCAGTTGGCTTATTTCAGCTTTTGTTTTAGAGACTTGTGTATTTGGGATTTCTATTGTACTTGTTTCAGAACTGTATTGGGTTTCAGACTATGTATTTTGTATTTGATTTGAGACTATGTATTTTAGTGGCTTCATGAACCACTATGGTTATTTTTAATTTCCGCTGCGAGTTATTCTGATATTTCTGTGTCTGTGATTCTATGAATGATTTTATTTGCTCCAAATTTTATTACAATCTGTTATTTTGCATTATTCAAGTCTGACATGTGTGGATTATTGTCGATTTGAATGGTCCAAAATACCGGGTCGTTACATTTGGTATCAGAGCCAGGTTTTAGGCAAACCTTAGCCTATGGAGCAAAAACTCATTAGAGATAGGGTAGGAATACCCTAGAATGAGTGAAATCAAACTCAGAATCATTTCTTTGTGAGTGAACGTATTTTCAAAGTATAAAATGATTTTTTAAAAAAAAATGATTTCTCAAATGATTTTTCCAAAGATTATTTTGATATAAAGTTTTCTTGTTTTAAGAAGAAAATTTTCTAAACTTCCTTCTTTCCGTATCTACCTAGTTAGAAAGTTTGTTATTAGGATATTCATCCAAGTGATCTTATCATGTCTTATCTTAATTTATCTTTGTCTTCTCTGTACCTTGTCCTAAATTTATTCTTGATATTTCCAGGATGAATCGTGGAAATGCTAGAGGTAGGGGTCGTGGTATTGCCCCAGTTCCTCCACCTGTTGCACCCGTTAAGTTTACAGTTCTTTGCAAGGAATTCTCTCAGCTCGGTGGCACTAGGTTCACCGGTTCAGAGAGTATCATCGAAGCCCAGCAATGGCTACGAAGTTTGGAAAGAATTTTTACTGGTCTAGAGATCACTGATGCCCAGAAGCGTCAGTTAGCAGCATGGCAGCTGCAAGAGTCGGCCTTAGATTGGTGGGAGTCTGTTACGACACACACTAACGAAGGTGATCTTTCGTGGGAGCAGTTCAGGTATCCTTTGTGTTAACTTGAATTTTCCCCATTTCCTTTCCTTTTGAATTTATCTTAAGTTCAGTGTCTGTATCTTCTTTTCAGGGAGGCTTTTGTGGCAAAATGGATGCCTGAAGTTGGGAAATCTCAGCTTTACCGTGAGTTCATGGACCTCAAGCAGGGTACCATGTCTTTTTCAGAGTATGAACGGAAGTTCAATGAACTTTCCAAATTTGGTCCTGGTCTTATCGACACTCAGCTAAAGAAGAATGAGAAATTCATTGCTGGAGCTCGCCCAGAGTTCTACGACCGTCTTATTTCGCATGTTCATGGCACTTTTACTGAGCTCATGGATATGGCTATTCGCTATGAGAACCCTACTTCCAAGGGTCCTGCTGCTTCCAGTGCTCATGTCTCTCAGTCCTCCTCTGCTAATTCCAAGAAGAGAAAGCCCAACTTCCACCAGCAAAAGAAGAATTGGCTCAAACATCCGGGCTTAGGATCTTCAGCATCTGCTCCTTCCCAGAGGCACCCTATTGATCTTTCTTCCATTACTTGCTTCAAATGTGACCAGAAGGGACACTATGCCAACAGTTGCCCTAATCCGTCCAGTGATGCTATTCCTCCACCTCAGGTTTCCAGGAACGATCTTTGTCATGTTTGTCTTCAGCCGGGTCATTTTAGGAAGGACTGTCCTTTATATCAGAAGGGAAAGCCATCTGGTGTATTTGCTGTTACATCTGCTTCATCACCTGCTGCACCTACTCCTGCTCCTAGCGATGATCAAGGTACTCTTCAGGGCACCTTTACTTTATTTCATCATCCTGTTCGTGTTTTATTCGATACTGGGGCTTTGCATAGCTTTATTTCTGATGTTTTGTGTAATAAGTTTGAAACTCTCCTTTCTCCTGAGTATGCTTCTGTTCCTCTATGTGTTTCAAATCCTATTGGTGGTCCCGCAAATCTTGATAAGATTTGTAAGCAAGTTAGACTCTTCTATTCTGGTCACAAATTTTCTGGAGATTTCTATGTCCTGGGTTTCGATGCTTTTGATTTGTTGCTTGGAAGTGATTGGCTTGACGGGCACGATGCTCATATCTCTTGTAAATCCCGAATTGTTTCTCTTAAGGATGATCGGGGTAACTCTTTGGTTATTCAGGGTCGTATGCCTCATGATTATGCTGGTAGCTTTATCTTTTCTCTTGATGCTTCTACTGATGATCTGCAGTCGACTCGGGTAGTCAATCTCTATCCTGATGTATTCGGTGAAGTCTCTGCTTTACCTCCTAAGCGGGAAATTGATTTCCGCATTGATCTTATTCCTGGAGCTCGACCGGTAGTTCTTCCTCCTAGAAGAATGGCACCCCGCGAGAAGGTTGAGTTAAGGAAACAAATTGAGGACCTATCTTCCAAGGGTCTGATCAAACCTAGCTATTCTGAATGGGGAGCTGCGGTGGTTTTCGTCACCAAGTCCGATGGTTCTCTCCGGATGTGTGTTGATTATAGGGAGTTGAACAAGCTCACTATGAAAAATAGATATCCAATGCCTCGCATCAACGACATGTTTGATCAGCTTTATGGTGCTACTGTTTTCTCTCAGCTTGATCTTGCCACGGGTTTTCACCAACTCAGAGTTGCCGAGGAAAGTATTCCTAAGACTGCTTTCCGTACTGAGAATGGATTCTTTGAATGGTTAGTTATGCCTTTTGGTTTGACTAATGCTCCTGTCTTCTTTGTTGACTTGATGAATCGTGTTTTCCGTGATGTGCTTAATAAATTTGTTCTAGTCTTTGTGGATGATATCCTCATTTTCTCTAAGTCTGAAGAAGAACATGAGTCACATTTAAAATCTGTTCTTGAGACTCTTCGCAATCATCAGTTAAAAGCTAAATTTTCCAAATGCCATTTCTGGAAGGATGAAGTCCGATTTCTCGGGCATATTGTTTCTAGTAATGGAGTTTCAGTTGATCCAGTCAAGATCGCTGCGATCAATGTAAGTCTTTCTTTCCTTCTCTTTCATTGTTTCATTTCAATTTACTCTATCTTTTCTATTATCCTTCTTTTTACCTATTCTGTACAGGATTGGGAAACTCCTAAGACTCCTACCGATATCCGTAGTTTTCTGGGCCTCGCCGGTTATTACCGGAGATTCATTGAGAATTTCGCTCGGATTGCTGCACCTCTCACTGCTTTAACTCGGAAGAATGCTAAGTTTATTTGGAGTAACGAGTGTAAGGCCGCTTTCAATGAGTTAAAAGACAAGCTTACTTCCGCACCTGTTCTTATCGTTCCAAATGGAAATGAGGGATTAACGGTATACACCGATGCTTGTCGAGAAGGTTTGGGAGCTGTTCTGATGCAGGATGGTAGAGTGATTGCTTATGCTAGTAGACAGTTGAAGACCCATGAAGTAAATTATGCTGCCCATGATCTTGAGTTGCTTGCTGTTGTTTTCGCTTTGAAGCTTTGGAGACATCATCTGTTGGGTACCAAGTTCGAGCTTTTCACAGATCATCAGTCTTTGAAGTATATTTTCTCTCAGAAGGATTTGAATCAGAGACAAGTTAGGTGGTTAGAGTTCCTTGCTTCTTATGACCTCGACATCAACTATACTCCGGGAAAGGCTAATGTTGTGGCGGATGCTTTGAGTAGGAAGAAAGCTTTGTTGTGTTAGATCGTTGTTTCTTCACCTCTTGTGGATCGTATTATGGCTAGACAGGATGAAGATCAGATGCTTAGATTGATTAAGGAGAGTGTTCGAAGCAGAGTTGGAAGTAGTAGTCTTGAGGGTAATGGAGCTCAGATTGACAATAAAGGTGTATTGAGGATCAATAATAGGATTTGTGTCCCGAATGTTGATGGATTGAGACAGGAGTTACTTCGGGAGAATCATCAGTCCAAACTTTCTATTCATCCAGGCGTGACCAAGATGTATCAGGATATGAAGAAGTTATATTGGTGGAAAGGTATGAAACGAGATGTTTCCATTTTTGTGAATAGATGTGCGACTTGTCAGCAAGTCAAGGCAGATCATCAGAAGACCCCTGGTTTATTGCAGCCTCTTGAGATTCCCAATTGGAAGTGGGAACAAGTTTCTATGGATTTCATTGATGGATTACCGAGGACTAGGAAGGGTAACGAGAGTATCTGGGTTATTGTGGATAGATTGACCAAATCAGCTCATTTCATTCCGGTCAAGTCTACCCGTACAGCTTCTAGTTTGTCTGAGATTTACATGAGGGAGATTGTTCGTCTCCATGGTGTTCCTCTCAGTATCGTTTGTGATCGTGATCCTATCTTTACTAGTAGGTTTTGGAAGGCCTTTCAGGATTCTTTGGGTACTCATCTAAATCTGAGCACTGCTTACCATCCACAGACCGACGGTCAAACGGAAAGGGTGAATCAGATTTTAGAAGATCTTCTTCGTGCTTGTGTGCTTGATTATGGAGGATCTTGGGAAGATCATCTCCATCTTGTCGAATTCACTTATAACAATAGTTATCAGGCCAGTATTGAGACATCTCCATTTTCTGCTCTTTACGGACGACCTTGTAGATCTCCTTCTTGTTGGATTGAATCCGGTAATCATTTGGTTCTTGGTCCTGAGATGATTTTAGAAGCTTCTGAGAGAGTTGAAGAGATTAAGAGAAAGATGAGGATTGCTCAAGATAGACAGAAGAAGTACGCTGATCGTCGAAGACGGAGTTTAGAGTTTGCTGTTGGTGATTTGGTTTTCCTTAAGGTCTCTCCCTTAAGGAATGTTATTCGTTTTGGTCGTAGAGGAAAGCTTTCTCCTAGATTTGTAGGTCCTTTCCGCATTTTGGAAAGAATTGGCTCTCTTGCTTATCGTCTGGATTTACCCGAGAAATTTTCTGGAATGCACAATGTCTTTCATGTATCTCATCTTCATCGCTATCTGCATGATCCATCTCTTATTATTCAGCCTTCTGCTCTTGATAGTTTAGATATCGAGCCAAATCTGACTGTTGAGAGGAAGCCACTTCGTATCGTCGATCGAGGTACGAAGCAGCTAAGAAGAAAATCTATCAACCTGGTCAAAGTGCAGTGGAGCACTGATGAACGGGATTGCACCTGGGAGACGGAGGAGAGCATTCGTGCTTCGAACCCGGAATTGTTTATTTCAGGTACTTTTACTATTCTGTCTTATCTTTCTTTGTTTTCCTTCTTCGTTCCTTTTCGAGGACGAAAAGCTTTGAGTGGGGGAGAGTGTAACAGCCCGATATTTTAAACGAAATTTTAATTAAAAATAAAACATTTTGAAATATTGATTTAAATTAAAGTGTAAAAATTAGTGTGAAACAGGAAATTTAAAACTCTACATTTCATTCCGTATATTTACATCCGTTTTATCTTATATTTAAAAATCAAATTTTATTTCTTTTGGTAATAGCTATTTAAATTTCTGGTTTAAAAGATATGTTATTTTATTGAATGAAAACGTTATCATTTTTTATAGGAGAAAACAAATAAAATTTGTGTGTTACTTTGGGCGTTTTATAATCCCTCTTGTTTTTCCCTTGTTCATTGATTTTGTATGCGTTGGCAATTCAAAGTTTCAGCCGTTCAAAAATTCTTACCCAAAATCTTGCACTAAATCGTTTCACGCGAGAAATTGTTCCTTTTCCCTTGGCCTTCCATGCGTTCCACCTATTGAATATAATTAATTGCCTTAAATTTCTTTACCGTTCTAAGCAATAAACCTTGCCTTCCCAGTCACGTTTCATTTCATAGTCTTCCTCACAAACAAATTTCCAGACTGTAGATTTCATTTTGCTTCTATCAAAATTTGAATAACCTTCTTCCAAGGTATGGCCACATGTTCTTTCAATTGTTTTATCTTGTTTGTTCTTCGGTACGTGCTTGTTTATTTTTTATCCTCTTTCATGCTCGGCCTATGCCAAATCAGGTCATGCCCTATACCGTGAGACCAGTCAGCCCTACCCCATGCCATTCGCAGCCTAGACCACCACCGCCTCCTACCCCAGCCTGCCACCACTTGTCCCCACGTCTCCAAACCCATGCCAACCACCACCGACTCCATGCCGAGACCAGCCACCATTCACCTCCACGCCGCCAGAAACCCCACGCCCTGCCAGAGAACCCCACGAACGAACCACCCCATGCCTACCCCAACCACACCTCCTGACCCATACCGGACCCCACTGACCCGCGTCAGACCACCACCACGCGAACCCAGCCCTACCACCACACTCTCCACGTCTCTTCCCATGCCTTGTATCTGTAAGAAAATAAAACAGTGCTTTTGTCTTTGGCATGTTGTAGTTAGTACAGTTTTGGTTCGTTCCTGTTGTATTTTGCAGTCATGAATTTATTTGTTTCTCTGTCTGGTATTCGAACAGGAAAAATAGGAATGAAAGAGATTTGCCTTGGCCTTTGTTGTGAGATACCTTAGTTATATGTTGCCCTGACCTTAGTTCTGGAAAATTAAATGAACATAACTTGCCTTTGTCTTGTATTCGAACAGAGAAAAGAAATGAGAGTTGTGCCTTGTCACCATGATTTATATCTTAGTCTATTGATCATTCCACTGACTTTTGGTTTTGAAAAAAAATGAATTAAAATTTATTTCAGTTTTTGTTTTGCAGTCGTGAATTGTATATTACCTCTGTCTTGTTTGAAATGAAATGGTGAACAAAGATTTCCACTGCATATTTTATTTTGAATGTTGTATTCCCCACTGGCCTTTGTTGTGGAAAAAGGAATTAGTGAAAAGTGCAAAATTTTTTTACTTTGCAAAATTTAAAGTTATAATCTCCAATAAAAGTGGTCGAGCCAATTCCTTCTATTTTTCAACTTGATTTATTTTTCGATCGTTTGCTTCAATTTGGAAAATTGTTATTCGTGCATGCTTTGATTTGTCTATTTATTTGCTTTATTCTTTTGACTTTAGATTTGAATCTAGTCGGCGAATCCACTAACAACAAATCGTGCTTTCCGCGTGCTTTCGACTGATAGCGTACTTCTTTCTTTCTGAATCTCCAGCTCCGTAGAGGTGAGTAAATCTCACACGAATATTCATACTTATATGATTATGAAATGACCGCAACTGAATGTGTAGAAATAAATAAATAAATAAATGATGTTATACTTACCTGTGATTTATTTATAGTTGATGTAAATTGTTAAAAACTGCTTATTGTATCATCTGTTATATTTTGTTCTTATTTTACTGTTATTCTGTTCTGCTAAATCACACTGCAAGTTCCCTGTAGAATAGAATCACTATGGGTTGAAATGATACATACCCGAACGGACTTTAGAATAAGGGAAGATCGTTATGGGCTGAAATGATAGGCTTGAACGATTTTCAATTAAATTTTATTTACTTGGGATTGCGAGTTTGAAATGATAAAACCCGGATTTTCTTTGTAAATTACGGATTGAAATGATATAGTATCCGTATCACTTGACTTAGGCTAGAAAATATTATACAGACCCGTGGTTATTTTTCTGTAATTTCTGGATACCTTTAAATATTGTAAAAATATTAAATTGATTTAAATCGAAATTTTAAATGATTTATTTAGAATAGAAATGATTTTTTCTATGTGATAAATATAAATAAATGGAAAATATTGATTTTAAAATGGAACTTAGATTTGAAAATTTGACTAAAAAGAAAAGATAGAAACTTAAGTTAATCAAATCGAAATGAAAATTAAGTTTTAAAATGGTGGAAAATGGAGTCTAAGTTTGAATATTGAAATGAATTGTTTAAATGAAATGGGATTTACACCCTTGAATTTAATAAACGAATTTGTAAGTTTTGGTTTTATTTTATAAAATTTCCCTTTTTAATAAATCAGTTAAAGGATTTAAATGAACCTTTTTAAATGTGAAAATTTATGATTTTATAAATTTAAATGGTTTAGATTAAATGAACCAATTCTAAACTAAGTGAAATCTGCAGTACTTGTTAAGTACTGCGGTTATATATACGAACTAAAAGACTAAAATGAACTAAGGCTATGATAGCACTTGGTAAGTGCGGTTGTGGCAGAAACTAAAATTTGAACCTGAACTAATAAAAGGGCTACTGTAGCACTTGTTAAGAGTTGCAGTAAGCTGAAATATGATTTGTTTAAAATTGAACTGTTATAGCAGTTTATAAATGCTGTTTTTCTAAATAAATTGTTTTCAATTATAACTTACCGCAACACTCTTTTAAATGTTGTGAAAGCTGAGAATTTTAATGCTATTCTTTTAAGTGAATAAATGAACTCCGAAAAGGCTAAAACTTTGGGAATTTAAAATTTGATTTGAAGGAATAATGACTTTGTTTTAAATGATTTAATTCGAAGTATATTTGATGAATTGTTTTAAATCTATAACCACGGGTTATAATAACGATTGGTTGGCAAAGAGACCGGGATCGGATATGGACATACTCTCTGTCGATACCGAAAACCACTTTGACAACCGTGTACACGGTGGAGATTCCAGAATGAAGTAGGATGGTGGCGACGTTCTTAAGGTATGTTACGTGGACCCAACTCCCGTGAGTTGGCATAAGGTGGCTAAAACAGGAGTGATTGACGGACCAAGGAGGTAGCACCTCTTATCGGACACACTTCTTCGATACCATTCTATTACTTGTGATTGATTTGGTGGCCACCCTTGATTTGGGAGTGTTGTTCGAGGTGGGCGGTAGTGGCTGCTATGCATCACCACTAGTCCGGATGCGTAATTGGTATATCTACCCTGGCATTGCCTAGTTGTGCCGTGTCACCTACCATATCGAGTTTTACTACGATTATGATTTTAAGATCCGACCGCGTTAAGGTTCTCCATCCCCTTAACGCTATTTTCCGATATGATTATACTTTACTTATTTAGACACTATTATAATAGCGAATATTACTACATAGTAGATATTTTAACGGATCCTTAGAGGATGGGTGGTCCCAAGCATCTTCTAAGTTACTTGTACCTTTACTACAGTTCATTTGAGTTGGTTTACATTGTATAAGTATGTATATCCTGACTCGAGTGTTTATGTTTTATTTTACGCTCGGGTCAGCCTGAGTATTCACAGCTTTGGATTCACTTTTCTGGAGCTCGGAATCGCTGGAGATTCTGCTTATCTAGTTATCTTCCTATTTCGGTTTCAGTTGGCTTATTTCAGCTTTTGTTTTAGAGACTTGTGTATTTGGGATTTCTATTGTACTTGTTTCAGAACTGTATTGGGTTTCAGACTATGTATTTTGTATTTGATTTGAGACTATGTATTTTAGTGGCTTCATGAACCACTATTGTTATTTTTAATTTCCGCTGCGAGTTATTCTGATATTTCTGTGTCTGTGATTCTATGAATGATTTTATTTGCTCCAAATTTTATTACAATCTGTTATTTTGCATTATTCAAGTCTGACATGTGTGGATTATTGTCGATTTGAATGGTCCAAAATACCGGGTCGTTACAGTATATCTACCTTGGCATTGCCTAGTTGTGCCGTGTCACCAACCATATTGAGCTTTACTACGATTATGATTTTAAGATCCGACCGCATTAAGGTTCTCCATCCCCTTAACGCTATTTTCTATATGATTATACTTTACTTAATTAGACACTATTATAATATCGAATATTACTACATAGTAGATAGTTTAACGGATCCTTAGAGGATGGGCGGTCCCCAGCATCTTCTAAGTTACTTGTACCCTTATTACAGTTCGCTTGAGTTGGTTTACATTATTTAAGTATATATTGTCCTGACTCGAGTGTTTTGTGTTTTGCTTTACGCTCGGGTCAGCCTGAGTTATTCACAGATTTGGATTTCCACTCGCTTGGAGATTTGAATCGCTGGAGATTATCTGCTTGTCTTGTCCTATCTATTTCAGTTCTGTTGTTCTACTCAGCTTGTACTTGGTTATTGAGACTTTTGTTGTACTCTATTTCTTCTATTGTATCTTATGTAACTCTGACATATTTAGATAGTAGCTTCATGAACTACTATTTCTTTTACTTCCGCTGCATTATTTTACTCTGTGTCTGTGATTTGTGATTATATTTATTTACTGTATATTCTGAGATTTGCCAAATTTTAATTACAACGTGGTATTTTGAGCAATTCAACTCCGACATGTGTGTCTGCCTATGCACTTGGCGGGTGCAGCATGATAGGGGGTTCTCGCATTTGGTTTGGTAGCGAGCGGATGACTCTTACTCCTACATGTCCCTGCGGGGTTGGTGCAGTCGAGAGGCTGGCTGTAAAGGCAGAACACAGGTACTGCTGTATGCTACGGTGGGCGTTACCCCACTGACGCGGTCCGTTACAGTTGGTATCAGAGCTTTGGCTTTGAGGCAAAACTTAGAATGTATGGTAAATTTATTTACAGAATCACTTTCGTCCGAGTTTGAATCTCTTCCTTTTGATTCGATTTCCTTTGAATTTTGGAACGTTTCCTGCGGTTCCAAAATTCATTCGTGTCCCTCACTATTCATCATCTGTTGATTCTAGAGTATCCCATGACTCCACTTCGAATGATCTTTATAGTGAATTGGCGGTCTCGCCAATATTCTAATTTTCTTGTAAAAGGGTGAAAATCCTTTACAGTCAGCATCGATTCACCAGAGATTTTTATTTATCCTTGGTTTAGATGCTAATATCTTTTATTATTCCAAACTCTATCTCTTGAGATCGAACGTAGATTTATCCCAGAAAAATCCACATCGATCTTATTCTTTAAGTCACGATTGACCCGATTAAGGTTGTCCAGGATTTATCTAAGCTTACCCATCTCTCTACTCTGTTTAACCATCTTGTCTTTTGTTTCTAAACTATCTCCAAACATTTTGAATTGTACTTGTAAATCTACGTTTTGTTTTATATATGGTGTTGTTTGAGTTGTTGATGTTGATTTGGATTTCCGATCGATTCGTCTGATCAACGCTATCGATAGGATTTCTAAAACACTTTGACAGAACAAACTGACACAATATTGTTTTAAATTTGGTTAATGAAATAAAATTTTTGATATATAAGTAAATTTATGGAACTTAATAAATTGATTTAAATTGATAATTTGAAATGATAATACTTGATTTATCATTTATTATTCTACAAATGAATTTATAAATAGTTGTTTATAAATTGATTTGGGAACTGAAATGAATTTGAATCAAGAATTTGAGAATTCAAGTTTCCGATGGTTTCAAACCTTGTGTTTTCAAGTTTTAAAAGGATATATTATTTAAAGTATTTCGAATAGAAATTTTTTTTCAAAGAATTTTAAAAGGTTTAAAATTTAGTGCTCTTCCCTTTGTCGCTGGAAAATAATTTCGGTGATGACTGCAGCATCATCGACGTTCATTTTCGAGTTTCGAAGTGAAGAGACCGTTCTGTTTTCTTGCTACAGCTTGGTTTTGGGAAATTTAATTGATTTGAATTTCTAAAATATGACTGAATTTATAATATATATATATATGATTTAAATTTGATTTGACATATTATATACATATATTTATTTATCTCTTAATGGTTTGAAGGGAATCGGAAATTTAATTCTTACATTTTATCTTAAAGAATAATTTCAGTTATAACAAGAAAATTAAAAATATTGAATAAATGATTCAAACTTGAGATAATTGAATTGGAAAGTTTTATTTGTATAACACAATTTCATTCCAAGATAACTTACCTAAATTACACAGAAGTTGAATATGGAATTGGATAATATACAATATAAAAAGGATTTTTATAAATAAAATTTGAGTGGTTATAATACATGTTATACACTTAAATTTTAGTTATAAAAGATTAACAGAGGTAAATAGAGAAACAAAGGAATTTAAAGAGATTTTATTTAAATAACTTAATAATCAAATTTGATTTAATATGGAACCTTAAGTCTAACCTAGGAATTTTAATAAAGGTTATTTCCCAAAATGAATATGTTGTATAATAAATAATGTATCTTTGAATAGATAAAATAAAAAAATACATTTGAATTGGACATTTTGTAATAAAGTTTATTTAACTTGAATTCAAAGTTTAATTGATGTCTAAATGAATAAATGTGTAAAGAAATTGATTGTTATATTTGCTATGATAATTATTTTATTTATGAATTTGATATGTCTTGAAAAATGAATAATTATGATTTAAATAGTTAAAATGTATTTTAACATCACTAAATTTGATAATTGAGAATTTGGTTTTCAAATGGAATTTTAAGTGTAACTTATTAAAGGAATATCTATTTATGAAATGGGTATTTTAAATAAAGTGTTAGGTTATGTGTTAAATTAAGAGCTAACTAAAATAGGGAGCTTTTGACTTAATAAATGAAGTATAGTTTGATTTGAATATTCCATTCATAAAAGTTTGTTTTAATAAGTCATAAGTTAAATGATATCCAAATGAATATTTATGAAATTGAACTGATTTGAAATACTAATATACCTACTGTAGCATTTTATAAGTGCTGCTGTTTTGAAAATACAATGTTTTGGAAATTTTTATAATTGAATGAACTTAGAAATGTTATAACTTTAAAATGAATATTATTTGACCTTGAATTAAAATATTTTAAATGAAGATTATTTTAAAAGGTGTTATGATTTTCTAAGTATTATGTTTTTTTTAGAATAACATTTCCAATGTGTTATGATTTTAGTAGTATGATTTCCAAATGATAAACACCTCTAAATTGTTATGATTTCAAAGTATTATTATTTCAAAGCATTATGGTTTCAAATTATTATCTTATTTTGTTTTTCAAACCATCTTTTGGTTGTCCTTATTTTCCCTCATCTTGCTACAGGCTGGTATAAGCATCTTTCTATAATCTTTCTATTTAGAAATCTTTCTGTAATCTTTGATAATCTTTGTTACTCATCTAGATCTGAACACTGTTTTTTCATTCATAGACCGTCGGCCAACTGAAAAGGGAGATTCAGACTCTGGAGGATTTTTTTTCCGTGCTTATATTCTTGATTTGACCACCTCCATCTTGTTAAACTTAACTATAATAATAGTTATCAGGTGTGATTCCAATTTTCTTATCATCTTGTCTTAATTCTATTCATTCTATCTATTTCTGTGCTTTCCCGTGCCTCGTTCCTTTTCGGGGACGAAAAGTTTTGAGTGGGGGAGAGTGTAACAACCCTGTATTTTTTCAAATATTTTTAAATTGATTTTTCCAGATTCAAAGGCTTTATTTATGAAAAAGAATAAATTTTGTTATTTTAAGTATAAACTTTGATTTTGATGTGGATTAGAATTCCAAATATGACTAAATTTAATATTTCCTGAAAATGTGAATTTTGGTCAATAGTCAAACTTTGACTTTAAAAATTTAAATTTTAAATATTTGAAATTATAAATTTTATCTTTTATTATGAAAATAGATTTAATAACATGAATATTGCTTTTCGTTTCGTTGAAAACGGAGTTAAAATGTAAAAGTTATGTACATTTCAATTTTGAGTATAAACTATTTATTTAACAATTTTGTCTATTTTAAATTGTATAAATTACTTTTTCTTTGTTATATTTTTTTTAAACTGTGTCAATATGTTAATTTATGTATATTTTCATCTCTAAATATTTTCAAAAATAATAATAGAATTTTTCCAAAATTTACTATGATGATTTCCTATTTTTAAAGGTTGTTTTCCTATTTTCTGCTATTTTCTTCATTAGAAATTATATGTAAATTAAATTTTAAATATTTATTTTGTGAATATATTTTTATTTTATGTTATTATTTATGTTTAAAAATATATTACAAGCTCATATGAATTTTTCTAAAATTTATTCTATTCAATTTCAAATTTTCTAGACTAGTTTACTCTTTTTAGCTATTTTCTTAATTTAACTTTATATAATTGATAAATATTTATATAAATTATTATATTTTGATAAAATTTCGAAATTTTATCTGGGATTATTATTATTTCCAGAAATATAAAGTTATATAATTAAAATAAAGAAATATGAAAGGTTTTAAACTATTGAAACTCCTAAGTCTTTTCCTCTTCCGCCTTTTCATTTCCTTGGCTTTTCATTTTCTCCTTGATAGCCGTACATTTCCCATTGCCTTTCACGTGAAAATACTTCTCATCCTCTTCAACTCACGGCTATTTATCATTTGAGAAAAAAATTTCCAAGTTAATGGCTTCTCTTTATTCTTTTCTACCTTCCTTCCTTGAATTTGCCTTGTTTTCTGCTTAAATTTGCCTTGAATTCACATATGATTCTCGGCCTACCACCTCCACCATCGGCTCCACCATCTCCTCCACCATCTGCAGCAGCAAAAATCTCCCCCTCCTCTGACCATGAGAAGCCTTGCCATCCAATTGAAACCATCACCACAAAAACATTGCAAAGCTTTGCCAAACTTCACCAAAACAAGGCTAGCCTAGCCTATACTCCACTATTACCTTCATAGTTGCCTTTGGCCACTCCTTAGCCACCACCACCATCATCTACATCACTTTTGGCTGCCACATGACCACTGACCAGATCTGGAACCCCCTATGGCCGAGCTCCAATTGATCTAAGCCGAGCCAAAAAGTTAAACAACTTGCCTCTTTTGCATTGTCTTTGGTATGCTTCATGTTAGCACCACTACACCTTCATCTCCACTTGTTTTGATGCCATTACCTGACCCAAACCTGACCTATATGGTGCAAAACCTGAGCTTAACACATCATTGGCTGAGCCCATGATCCACCTTGGTCGAGCATTCGAATGGTAAAGACAAGGTCTTGTCTTTATTGCCTTGTATTTCAACTTGTTTCTATATAATTCTGTGTTGAATATTCATATGTTATATTGTCTTGTTTTGGGTTGTTTACAAGATAAATATCAAGGCTCTCCATTTATTCAAATCAAGAGTCATGCCATATCGTGCTTGTTGTGCTTTCTGGAATCTATTCTATGTGTTTTGATCGCTAATCTCCAGCTTTAACAGGTGAGTTATTCTCACCAGACAATATGTACCTATATAACTAGTAAATTGACATCCTGCGAATCTGTAGAAATATATTATCATGTTATATATGCTTATATTTTTATCATATGATGTTCACACCTGTTATTACACCTGTTATATCATATGTTACTGTTATTTAATGTTATTCTGTTATTTATATCTGTTATCACCATTGCAAGTTCCCTGTAGACTAGAATCACTATGGGTTGAAATGATACATACCCGAACGGACTTTAGAATAGGGAAAAATCATTTTGGGCTAAAAGGATAGGCCTGAACGATTTTTATTTAAATTATTTTAACTTGGGATAGCGGGTTTGAAATGATAGAACCCGGATTTTTCTTTTTAACTACGGATTGAAATGATACATATCCGTATCACTTGACCTAAGTAGAAAAATTATATACAGGCCCGTGGTTATTTTATAAAGTGTTTTGGATATTTTTTTTAGTATTTTAAAATTTATAAATTTATGAAATTTGATTTAAATAGATTTTTAAATGTTTTAAATAAGAAATTATGATTTTTTTTCTATGTGTTAAAAATGTAATTAATGAATGGTTTAACTGGATTTTTGAAATATAACTTAAGTTGGAAATTTGGAATTTTGGTTAAAAATGATATTTATGTTATATAAATAAAATGGATATTAAATTTTATTTGGAAATGGTAAATGTGATAATTTGATTAAATTTGAATTTAAGTGATTTATTAAAGTATTATTGATTTTTCTATGAATTTAAGTGGTTAAATAAATGAATGTTTAAAAGTGATCTTTTAAAATATAACTTGACTTGGAAATGTGAAATTTGGTTTTAATTAAAGGTTTAAGTTAATTAAATAAAATTGGAAATTTAGTTAAATTTGTGAAATGGTAATTTAAATTTGAAGGGTTAAGTTTATTTGTTGAAATGTGAAGAATTGGAAACTTTTACACTTAAACTTATTAAGTAAATTGTTGAAAATTGGATTTAATTATAAGAAATTTATTGTGAAAAAGATATATGTTAAATGATATGTAAATGAACATTTTAAACGTTAAAATATGATTTTTAAAATGTTTATGTGTTTTAAATTGAAGTTATTTAATTGCTGGAAATACACTAACACCTGAAATTAACTTTTAATAGCATTCAGAAATGCTATAGATTCTGTTTTGAACTAAAATTGTGTAAAAAGAGGAGCTATTACAGCATTTCTGAAATGCTGTAGTTGCTGTAGTTGAACTTATAGGCTAATATTGAACTCAGGCCTATTATAGCATTCTCTGGAAATGCTATAATGGTCTGCAGTCTTTGCTGAAACCAAATTTAACCCTTGTTTTGAAATCTGAACTACCGCAGCACTTCTGAAATGCTGTCTTTTCTGTTTGAACTATAATTAAACTAAAACTGAGTTTTAACAGCAGTTTTAAGTGCTGTCTTTGCTGAATTAAAAATGTTTTCAAATATAACTTATATCAGTTGTTTTTAAATGCTGTAAAATGCTGAAATTTTAATAATTAGGATTTTTGACTTAGTAAACGAACTCAAAATGGTTTGAAACTTTGGAAATTGAATACTTGATTTGAAAATATAATAATTACACTTTTAAAAGGTTTAAATGAATTATTTTGATTGGAATATAAACTATTTAAAGGTGATTTGAAATGATAGTAAATGAATGATATCTTTGAATTTAAAAGGTATTTATAGTTGAATATTTGGATTTGAACTGATAGGATATTTTATTTTATTAAAATGATTTGAAATGAAGTTTTATAAGGATATGATATTTTATTATATTAAAATGATTTGAAATGAAGTTTTGAAATGATATGAAAATTTAAATATATGGAAATGGTTTGGAATTGATTTAATCTTTATTTTGATAAAGATATGGTTTGAAATGATATTTTATTTTGAAGTAAAGTATCGTTTTTAAAAGTTATAACCACAGGTTATAATAACGATTGGTTGGCAAAGAGACCGGGATCGGATATGGACATACTCTCTGTCGATACCGAAAACCACTTTGGCAACCGTGTACGCGGTGGAGATTCCAGAATGAAGTAGGATGGTGGCGACGTTCTTAAGGTATGTTACGTGGACCCAACTCCCGTGAGTTGGCATAAGGTGGCTAAAACAGGAGCGATCTCGGACCAGTGAGGTAGCACCTCTTCTCGGACACATTTCTTCGATATTATACTCTTACTTGTGATTGATTAGATGACCATCCTCCGATTTGGAAGTGTTGTTCGAGGTGGAACGGTAGTGGCTGCTATGCGTATCCATCAGTCTGTGTGCGTAATTGGTATATCTACCCTGGCATTGCCTAGTTGTGCCGTGTCACCTACCATATCGAGCTTTACTACGATTATGATTTTAAGATCCGACCGCGTTAAGGTTCTCCATCCCCTTAACGCTATTTTCTATATGATTATACTTTACTTAATTAGACACTATTATAATATCGAATATTACTACATAGTAGATAGTTTAACGGATCCTTAGAGGATGGGCGGTCCCAAGCATCTTCTAAGTTACTTGTACCCTTATTACAGTTCGCTTGAGTTGGTTTACATTATATAAGTATATATTGTCCTGACTCGAGTGTTTTGTGTTTTGCTTTACGCTCGGTTCAGCCTGAGTTATTCACAGATTTGGATTTCCACTCGCTTGGAGATTTGAATCGCTGGAGATTATCTGCTTGTCTTGTCCTATCTATTTCAGTTCTGTTGTTCTACTCAGCTTGTACTTGGTTATTTTATTGAGACTTTTGTTGTACTCTATTTCTTCTATTGTATCTTATGTAACTCTGACATATTTAGATAGTAGCTTCATGAACTACTATTTCTTTTACTTCCGCTGCATTATTTTACTCTGTGTCTGTGATTTGTGATTATATTTATTTACTGTATATTCTGAGATTTGCCAAATTTTAATTACAACGCGGTATTTTGAGCAATTCAACTCCGGCATGAGTGTCTACCTATACACTTATAATGGATGCGAATGGTTGAAAATATCGGGTCGTTACAATTACACCAAAAGAGAGTTAAACATGATAGAGCATAATACATTAGCTATTCCCATCATAAGCACAAGCAACATAACAATATAACAACCAGGTGCAATAAGGCAATGTGATGCAACTAACAATAACGATGCAATTCTACATGCAACTCTAGTGATGTAAAAGCTACATGCAACCAAATAATAACAATTACATGCAACAGAAGGAACCATCTCATATTAATTGATATTTATTTACTTACACACAATTATTTTCAATCTAATACTAAAATCATTAATGAATCATTTCTTAAAACATTACTTAAATATATAACATTTATAAAATAGTTCATCATAATTACTTCATAAATATTCTATAACTATTTCATAACTATTTAGAAACTAATTTCAAGTTAAGTTTAAAACATTTAAATTCGAAAGATTTATAAGCTTCTAGCTAAGTTCAAAACAATTTTTAACTCGAAACAAAATTGATTATAAACAAAGCCCAAGTTTTTGGTATTCATTTTAAAGAGGAACAAAATATCCCAGTATATATTAAAAGTTTAGGCTTATAAAACATTCAAGTTTACTTACTTGGGTTTATACAAAATACCTATGAAATATTCTCATAGTATTAAGCAAAGATATTTCAAAAAGATTAAATTATTGTTAAAAATTGATATTAGAATATTTTAAACAGCTTTAAAATTAAATTCTTTAAATCCGATGATTTATTAGACTCATTATTTAAAATACGCATAAATTTAAAGATTATTAAACTGAAACTAATAACATACACAAATATTACATTAAATTTCTATTTCAAATCAAGTGTATAAAATTTCATATCTTTAATAATCAATTTATAAAATACTTATTCTTAAAATAATTATTCAAATCGTGGAAAACATTTATTTTCGTTTAATACAAATTCAAATAGTAAATAAACCTTTAAATTTCATATTACTACTTCAAAAACCAAGTAAATATTTCAAACCTTTCTTTCAAAATAGATATTTAAATTTATTTCTCAAACACATTATACTATAGATAATACTTTCCAAATCATTTGTTCCGTAAAATTTTAAAAAGAAATTTTTTATATATATCTATTTATATAATATCTCTAGATTTTTATTTTTAAGGGAACTTATATGAATCTCATTTGAAAATCAATTGGCGAAAATTCATTTGCAAAATCAATAATCTTCAGTATATTAATACTTTACAAAATTCATTTCTAAAATTCCTTACTTCAGGTAAGGTAAATTCATTTATAGATAACATTTAAAAATTCACAATAGACATCCTTATAAATATGTGTAAAATTTTTGAAAATAATTATTAACATCATTACTCATATTTAAAAAGAAACTATTTAAATTCTTAAATCCTTTATTTGAAAATTTGATAGTTTTAATACCAAAATACTTTTTCAAACACTATTTATAAAACAATAATAATCAATATTTAAACATTATTATATTAAATAATAATTTACTTCCAAGGCGTTTTCAATAAATAAAATAAGTAATTCCAAAACATTATTAATAAATAATAATTATTACTTCAAATGATATCAGTTATGTAAATAACTTTTCACTATATTAAAATATTGATAAATAACTTTTAAACTGTATTAATTATAAATAAACAACTTTTAAACATTTCTAAATGATTTAGGAAAGATATATAAGTTTATATCAAATGCTTTTATAAATTGATGTCTTAACAGGTTTATCTTCGTTCTTACAGACTTCAGTCATAAGTTGATCAGGCGTAGGACTAAAAATCTCTAAATACTTAGTAGACTTGTTTCCACATCTAGTAAAAATATTTGAAAACCTTTCAAAACAAATATGTAAAGTACCACTCGATAACCAATCATGGATCGTAGTTAAACAATGGTAACGATTCTATCTAGAGAATCCACGATAACCGTAGGTAATCTCTACTCATCTATTTATGCAATGAAACACCGTGGATCACGGTTACACAATGGTTACTGTAACGATTTGGATTTTTCGCGCTCGAAAATCAACATCCATACTTTACATCGTATTCGAATGCCGTAGATTCGACCGTTCAAATCCGAGTCGCCGGAGCTTATAACAACATTAAGTAAATAACACAGCGGAATAAATGAATAATACATTGATATACAATATCAGATACAATATCTGATACAACAGAGTGATACAATGAATGTCAATATACATCAGAGATATGATACAACAAATAGCAGCGGAAAGAAAACGATAACACCAGCAGCAGATAATCTCCATCTTCAAAGCACTAAGCCAGATATAGCTCGAACTCCCAATAACGAGGCACAAAGATAAACAAGTGCAGTCCATATCCAAAGACTGAACTAGCTCCAGATAAATCTACAAATCTGACTATCTGAAAAACCAAACTCTAGACTACTCGTGTAGAAAAATTTTGAGCATCCAGAGTTTAGGAAAGAAACAATAAACTCCGGATCAGTCATGGGACTGGTGTGAGCAACAAAAACAGTTTATCTTTAAAAACGAACAACAAAAGAATTTAAAGTCAATTCGCAATGCTTTTGGAAAATGAAACTACCATAAGGCCTCCCGCCACACACACAATGCAAACGCAGACTTGGAGGAGATTTCTCCTTATGATAGTCAAAGATGCTTACTATGCAAAATCAAATCATTTTTGATATTATTATTAGTGCATAGTGTAGAAAGTATTTCAAAAATAGAATATCAATCTTAGCCAACATACGTACCATTATAGTATGCCTACTATAGCTACCATATTAGATGGCAGGTTCTACAACTAAAACCGTACACAATTCATATTGGAAGATGGATTTCCAACAAATGGTCAGGCTAAGGAACTTCCCATGCCACGGTGGGTACGTCCCTGGAATAGACGACCCGAGAACCTAACCGGATCTTTGCCAACACAAGGCCGGGTTACCTCTGCAAAAATAGGTAACTACTGACACGCGTATGCCATCCCCCGATCGTCACCGATCTTCCCGAGGATCCCCGATTTCCAACAACCACATAATAATAATAATGCAGTAACCACAGAGGTTAAGTATCTGGGCTCCATACCATGATACCACCTTTATCCAGAAGGAATGACATACACTAAGGGGCGCTACTCCCTAGAACCTTGCTGCATCCTTCCTGTTTCGACCATTTCCGGGGTGTGAGGCTCGACGAAGTCTCGTCCACAAAGCTATGCTTTGTCACAAAGCCATGCTTCGGGTCAAACAAATGATCAACCTATGATCACAAAGATATAAAATCAAATAAATGATCATATCGCAAATGATCAAACACTGATCATCACACAGCAACACTCAGCATGTCACATTACCAAATTGGGATATATCGCTGATAAATTTCAACTACATAACCTCTGAGCTCGTATGTCTCAGAGAAGGGTGTTAAGCTAAGAGAATAAATTCTCCGCCACCAACAGAAATGTATTTGAAAGAAATCAGCTTTATATCTCAAATTGTAACGTCAGACACACAATCCATACAAGTCTGTTCCGGGATCGAACAGAACCGAAGGCACTTCTTACGAAGCCCTTGCAATTCCGGGTAATTTCCAATCACGTCCGGACTTCCCATCACAAAAGAGTGATATAAATCTCTATACTGGAGCAACTCAGTGCAGAGACATTCGACAGGTTGTCCTTTCATTTTCGAAAAATATCCGGTCTTCAACACCGGTCTTCAAATGCCATCCATATACGACGTATCACTATTCGGAATGGGTTATATGACACAAAGGTCCTTTCCCGGCTAACCCGAACAGTGAGCGCAATATTTAAAAATATATGGATATTGGGAATTCAATTAAGTCACAACTTATTACCCAAAATCTTTCTTCTCAAATGGTTTAACAAATTACCATTTCAAATCTTTAAACAAAAGATTTACTTCACAAAGTTCACTAAATTTCACAAAGATTCATTCACAGATTTTCCAAATCGATTTCCATTTCAGTTTAATTAATTCGTTAAATCTTTAAATCAAAGATTTAACTAATAGCTTTCAAAACAATTCCATTTCGAATGGGTTAAATAAATCATCATTTTAAATCTGTTAAAAATAAACAGATTCAATTTATAGCTTTCAAAAAGATTCATTCATAACTTGAAAAAACATTTTTCAATTCAATCTTGAAATTCCTTTAATTAAACTGGACTTTCATTTCTTATCTGAAAGCTTTTATCTTTTGAAAACAAACAGTTTTCATTTCGGAAAATCTGATTCATTTATACAAGTTAAAAACTTTGGGTTAAATCCAAATTCTCAAAATTTTACTTTTAAATGGTTTAACTTTATATAAACACATTTATATCATCTTTAATCCCTAGTTTCAAATCATAGGATTCAATTTCAAACTTGAATTCAAATTTAAATTCAATTATTTAAATTTTCAAAACTCGATTTAAGTTATTCAAAATAACTTTTATCTTTGAAATTCTATTTCAAAAGCTTTTCATTTTAAACCCAAATTTCCGATTTCAAAATCAATTGAAATTAAAATTTCAATTTCAAAAACATCAAATTTACATTATCTGTGACTTAACTGATTTCCACGTGAAATCCATATTTGTGTGTGTAACAGTGTGGTCCAGGGGTTTAACACAATAGTGCAACACAATGAATCATCATAGATCAAAATACAGGATATAGTTGATAAGCGATACAAATTATAACGCTTATCGTACAGATCACAGATTACATCACAGATAATTTATCACAGATCACAATACAAATCAGGGTGTATCACAAAGCATCATATATCAGGAAATATCAAACAATTCATATCATTCAACAGAATCCAAACATTCATAAGTAAGGTCAGTAAATTGTTTGATTAATTCAAATCAGATTAATTTATTACTTATGAATACTACAAATCTTGGTTAATTAATCATTAATTAATTATAAAACATTTGGATTAATTATTCTTAAATCATTGATTAATCTTCTGTTATAATTCATCAATTAATTATAACCAGTAATTACCCATTAATTAATCTCTAATTATTAGATTTATTTAAACCTCAAATTACTTATTTAATTAATTACAAAATAAATTAATCTTAACAAATCTCATTTATTAATCCTTAATAACTCCCCATTTGATTAATTTCCCTTAATTGATCATAACAAGTAATTATCCCTATTTGATTACTTTTATTAAGTAATTATCATTAATTAATCACCTTTAATAAATTTATCATCTTTACTTAATTACCTTAAATTTTAGATCAATTATCTCTTAATTATTAATTTATAAACTTAATTATCTATCATTCAATCATTATCATTAGTTAATTAGTCAATTAATTATTCTTGAAATTAAACACTTAATTAACCTTTAATTCTTAATAAATTAAATATATTACTTATATTTAATTTCCTCTTAATTCTTAATTAAATTTATAAAATAAAATAATTATTAACTTGATAAACTTAAAGTTATAAAATTTCCTTTAACATTTTTTTTTAAAACAAAAACTACTCTTTTTAAAACTGATTATTTAAACTATATATTGTTTCAAACATTTAGAATTAAAATAAATTTAAAATTTCAGTTTCGAATTCTAATATTTCTTGAATCCATCCACCATTTGATTTTAAACTACTATTAAAAACTTGTTAAATTTTTGAACTCGAATTTAACCTGGAAAATCAAATTTATTTAAAACTGGAATCATCTCTGTCTCGAGACCAGACAGCCTGCTCCGAGTTTTTCGCGCCTCTGCTTCGAGTCTTGCACTTGATTTACTCGAGTTTCCCCGAGAGCATTTTCACACAAACACTTAACAGTTTTGAACTAAAGCACGCTAAAACTACTTCGAGTAAAACTCTCGAAATACTCGAGTTCCTCCCGAGTCACTCACGCATATATCTCGAGGATCATTTCCCTGTGATACACAAACACACTCTGACACCCATGATACTTGTTCACGTGCACAGGCGAAATGTTCGCCTGCGACCATCGACTCCGATGCCTACATAACGTCTACGATCATCCTCCACGATTCCAGTCACCAGAATCGCGAACCAATCCCTAAGTCGAATTCGAGTTATCTGTCACAATAACAGGAACAACTCTCAAAACTGGATCTCCATCGAACTCCGTTCTCCGATCGCCTGAACCCCAGCATCTCCGGCTACAGCTTCGCCTACTCCCCCTCTATGCATCCCCAAACACCGGTCGAACTCGATCCCTTGTGGCATTCGAACGAGACCAATATACCTTCACAACAAAAACTAGGTTTACAAAAGAAATTTTGTCGCCGTTGCCACCACGACGATCTACATCGCCTCCGCCCATTTTTCCCTGCCTCTCCATTCACTACTCCATCATCACAAGGAACGCCAAGCATTCCAGTCGACGTGATTACCCAAAATCGACGAAAAACTCATTTTTGTTCTACCTCAAACTGCACCTTAAATCCTATCTTAAAAATGGTGATATTTGTTTTAAAAATCATGTTATAGGGTAATGATTCAATCTGTGATCCTGAATCAATGTTCTAAAATGTTCGAATTTGCTCACTATTTCGAGTTTGCCTGTAGTTTTCAATTTCCAATGATATTTAAATTTTATTTCAGCCTAAATAAACTTTTATAAACTACACTATGATAAAACAAACAAGTTTTGTTTAAACATTACACCCTATCACAATCTAAATCGAGAGATTTGATTATTATTTTTTTTGGATCAAAACTGGGATTTTGAAAACAACAGAGGAGCTACAGATATGCAATCATGTACACATTCACATTTATAACTACTCAAGTAATCACATAACATATCAATACCTAGATATAAACATGCAAACATCTTGCACTTAAGTAGCTTTTAACAAAAATTGTTACTCACCTGGAATAAGATTGAACAGAGAAAGAACAGAGTTCATCATCTTGAATTTGAAAGCAGGCTTTTAAAAGTTGCTAGTTGATCTTTTTTATCTTCTTTTCTGTTTTGTTGTATAAACTGAATTCGAATTGGTAAACAAATGGTGATGTTTGTTTCTCTTTTTATTTTATTTTTATTTTCTTCCAGGCTTTGCTTATTTTTTTCTTTTGTTTGAACGAACCAAAGGAGAGGGGAAGGCTGATATACAGGGGATGTGTACAAGGTGATATCCTTTGTTGTACTAAGGGTATGGCTGATATACTTGCATTAAATGCATGAGTACATTCTACACTTATGCCATACCTGAAGGTAATTTTGCTTTGCTTTAGCCATACATATTGACTTCGGCTGATAGAATATGAGATGGTTTGCATACTTTATTTTGTTATGTATGTACATAGATTTTTATTTGCTATGCTTTTGTTTAATTACATATGCTTTGATTATTTTGTTTGTAAATATTTCATCACTTTATAATGTTATTAGATTTTATTTTGCCTTATCTCAATTGTTATAAGATGAGTAAACTCCTATATTTAACATGTTGTTAAATTTTATTTTATACTTATGCTTTAATATTTATAAGGTTTATTCTATTTCAAAAATTTACTTCTATTTTAACTTAAATTATTTATTAAACCATTTATCAAAGATTCAATTTTAAATCCAATATATACAAACATTAAATTTAAATGATCGTTCAAATAAAATTGGAACTCGGGGAAACTCGGTCAAATTTTCCTAATTAAATTTACAAATTTTTATCAAAAATTTATTTAATGACTCAATTAAATTCAAAAATTCATTTAATTATAAATTTAAATTTCGGGGTCGTTACAAATTTCCCCCCTTAAAAGAATTTCGTCCTCGAAATTCGCAGGCGCGAAAACAACAGAGATAGACAGATTCGATCTTCTATAATTCCTCAAACTTACGATATAAATTCCCAAACTCTAGTCGGAATATCTCAGAATACATACCAATTTGTCCCTCTTCGGACTTTGGTAATCACAAGAAATTACAATAGAATTTCAAATTTGGTTTCAAACGAAATCGTTTTATTGATTTAATTAAATTTTAGCCTTCATATTCTTTTAATCAATTTACCTCAATTTAAAATTTCCAATTTCAAATTCATTAAGGTTTAATTCAAAAAGCTGATAAGAAACCGATGAAATACGAAGTAAGGATCTTCTACAACGATTCGTAGGGCCATCATTACACCGAAACTTCTTCTTGTAGCTGGTACGAAAAAATCAAAAGAATTTGGAAACGAATCAAAGAATATTGATGGAGAAAGATTGTTTCCACTATCGCAGGGTATTGAGCATTTATAGTCGTACTTCCCTGTCCCCTATCTCGTCCTCTTCTTGCACTCATACTTACTATTAGTGGATAGTAAGAGAATTTACTGAGATGTTCAGACTGATATCTTAAGGATACACTCATTCTAGAGTTTACTTCACTCTATCTCTAACGAGCAACTTAACGTGTTATACTCCTGAGCTAAAGTTTAACCTTAGCTCTGATACCAAATGTAACGATTTGGATTTTTCGCGCTCGAAAATCGACATCCATACTTTACATCGTATTCGAATGCCGCAGATTCGACCGTTCAAATCCGAGTCGCCGGAGCTTATAACACAGTTAAGTAAATAACACAGTGGAATAAATGAATAATACATTGATATACAATATCAGATACAATATCTGATACAACAGAGGGATACAATGAATATCAATATACATCAGAGATATGATACAACAAATAGCAGCGGAAAGAAAACGATAACACCAGCAGCGGATAATCTCCATCTTCAAAGCACTAAGCCAGATATAGCTCGAACTCCCAATAATGAGGCACAAAGATAAACAAGTGCAGTCCATATCCAAAGACTGAACTAGCTCCAGATAAATCTACAAATCTGACTATCTGAAAAACCAAACTCTAGACTGCTCGTGTAGAAAAATTTTGTAATATCCCGGAAATTTAGGGCAATATCAATTTAATAATCTGTTTAAATAATTAAATTGATTGATAATTTTTGATAATAAAATTTGAATTGAATTAATAATCTAATTAAATAAATATTTAATTAGTGAATTTTTCTAATAAAATGATTTCTATTTATAATATATATATTTAATTGTATATATTGTAAATAGATAAGCTTGGATTTAAAATTTAAAATAAATAAGATCTTGTTTTTAAATTCTAATATATATTGATAAATTGGAAATTAGGATTAATCAATATAAGCTTTTAAAAGCTATTTAAATAAATAACAATATAGTTTTAAAAATACTCAAGGTAACTGTTAATTGATTTAAATTGATTTTAGCTTAAGTTTAAATTTAAATTAATTAGCAAAAAGATTGTTTTATTTTATTTTTGAATATATCTTTTAAATATGATTTGAATATATATATATAAAGTTTAAAACACAATTTAAATATGAGATGTTAATTCATTTAATAAATAGTAGTAGTTTATAATCTCCTTTATAAATTATTTTAAAATTGATAAATATGTTAATTTCAAACAATATTAATAAAGTATTGTTTTTATAATAAAAAGACCTTAATAAAATAAGATTGTTATTTTCAAATTGGATGTGTTGTTTTAAATTTACTTTAAATTGGATTTTAAGAATATAATTTGAATTTGAATTTGAAATTCAAAAGAGGTAATATTTAAATAGTTTTAGATTTTAAATATATATGTATAAGCTTTTATTTATAAGTATAATTGGTTAGTTCTTTAAAAACTTATCTTTATATATATAAATAGATAAGTAATAAGTGTTTAAGAAAATAAAGAAAAAGATTTATTTACACTTAAAATAAATATAAATTAAATAAAAAGACATGTGTAAATTTCCTAAGGCTATATAGTAACAAGTGTACACTAATTAACAATGTAAATGACAAATGTCAAGTTTTTAATTTTTTGGTTTTCTTTTATTTTTACTAAACCACAAATTAACTTATAAAAACATAAACTTTTCATTCCATTCTCTTTTTCTATTTTTCTTCAACTCAAAGACAAGAAACTTTCAGCCTGAAAATTCCCAAAAACAAAATCTGTAACCAAATTCTTCAAAATAATCTGTAACTTAAATCCTCCTCAAACAAAACATGAAATCAATATATTCCTCAAAACCAAAAACAAAAACCTGCAATTCTTTCCAACATCAAAGTTCAACCTGCATTTGTAAATCTGAGGACAACAAAGCCTGTTTTCTTTTCAAGTCTGGAATCTAAGCAACACATCTCAATAAATAAAGTCTGCATGCAAGTTTAAAAAGCTAACAATTCAAGTTTCAAATCAAAGTCCAGAAGTTAAGGCATTCCAGTTTTAAGAGATTCAAAAGCTTTTCAATTTAAAGCCAGAAGCTCTGTTCTTCATTTTTCAAATAGGTGAGTAACATTCATTTTGAAATTTAAGTACATAGGTATTTGTTGCATGTGGAATTCGGGAATAAAATGAGTGATGAATGGATGTGTGTGATTGAATTTTTATTTGTATATATGGATGTATAGATGCATGTTTAATATTGTACCTGTTCTTACCTGTTTTACTGTTAGAAGCTAGAATCATGTTCAAAATTAAATTTCTTTTGATATAATCTCTGTTAAACTTTGGATTCAAACAACATTCAATTGTTTAGTCATGACTTTAAGTTTAAACTCTATTCAAATGAATTAAAACTAGAATCTTCTCTGGAAAATAGAATAGAAAAGGAAAACTCAAGTTTTATTAAAAATTCGAATTCCTTAAATCTTTGATTCAGGCATATGATCTGAATACTTGATTGAAAACATGATTTCTAAGATTTGAATCATGATTTTTAGAAGTAGGAAGAGAGAGCAGTTCGTGGTTGAACAAAATTTGGGTTTCGAACGATTTCTGATGATCACGTTAGTCTGGAGGGTCGTGGTTCATTCTGGGGGAAGAAGAGTTATCGGTGATTAGAGGAAAAATAGTGGGTGGCCGTATTGACGACTGTGGCAGTGGGAATTGATCGAGAATGTCTGGAAACCTAGTTTTGCAGTGCTGGGATGTTTGATTTTTCGCGAGGCCTCTAAGTGATCGAGTGCCTTGTTATTCGAAGACGCCGTAGCTTGGATGTTGAAGAATGAGTGGACGAAGTTTCAAAGCTTCTGATGGTCGGAGTTGCTGGGTCATGGCGATGTCAAGTTTGAAGATGGTTCCAGTTTCTTGTTCCAGGTGAGGATCATAATGCTCGATTTCGATTTTCGTGTTTGATCGAGGCTCTGGTGATCGAGTTAGGGTATGGGGTTGATTGTCGACTTGTAGAGTTCGTCGTGGGTGGTCGGAGCTCAGGCGAATAGCTGTGCACGTGCACATGATTGATTCGAATATCTGGAAGAATTTGAGTTAGAGGAAGAAGATAAGGCATACTCGAGTAAGTTGATGAGTGACTCGAAGTCGTACTCGTGGAAATGTAGAAATGGCTCGGGTTCGTACAGAGGAGATTCGAGTGAGTTTAAACTGTTTTTAAAATTTCTAAACATAACAGAGTTTTAAATAAAAAGGGGAGGAAAACTCGAAGTAGGTCTCGGGGTTTCCAGTTTTTACTCGGGTAATTTGAAGTTTTGGCTCGGGTAAGTTGTGGTGTTATAGTTTAAAAACTGGACAGTGTTTTTAATTTTAAACTTAATTTTAAAATGTTTAGCAAGATTTTAAAAATCCAGTTTTTAGTAAAATTTGAAGGCATGGATTCAAGGTTAAATTATATTCTAGATTTGAAATGAATAATAAAATTTTAATGTTTTAACAAATGTAAATATTTAAAGTATATTTTAAAAAGGGTTTGAATTTTAATAAATTGGTTTAAAAATCTTTTAAATATTAAGTGCTTTCTTAACATTTGGTTTTAAAAAGAATTGGGTAAATTTGATTTAAAAATTGGATAAAGTTAAATTTGTAATTTATTTTAAAAATGAATTAAAAGAAGATTTTAAAGTAAAAATGATTTAAAGTCTTTGTTAATAATAATTAAAGTAGTTAAAGGTTAATACTTTAATTTAGAAAGTAATTAAGGTTTATTGATTTAAGATTCATTAAATTAATGAAGTAATTAAAGGGTAATTTAATAATTTAATTAATTAATGATTTAGTGTTAATTAATTAAATAATTAAGATTATAGGTAAATTAATTAAAGGTTAATTAATTTGGGATTAAGAATCATTTATTTAGATAAGTATAGATTTTTAATAAATGATTAGAAGTTTATTATCAAGTGATTAAAGATTAATTAAGTGGTTAATTTAGTAATTAGAAATAAGTTAAATGGTAATTAAGAATTTATTTATTTAGTAACTAATAATGTTGATTTAAGTTTAATTACTTAAATAAAAATTGTTAATGATTAATGAGGGTTCATTAATTAGGAATTATTGAATAATTAATTAATGTGATTAATCTTAATAATCAATTAGATTAATTAACTAATGATAATCATTTATAAATTGGTTAAGTATAATTTACTTAATGGAAATAATTAAATGAATTAATTACTTAAGGTAATTAATTAAATAAATTTGATAAGTTTAAATTAATTTGTTTAATTAATTTAAGAAATCACTTGGTGATTTGATAATTACTTAAATGTAATTAGTGGAAGTATAAATTACTTAGGAAAGTAATTAAAGTTAATTAGTGGATGTAATTAACTAAAGATGGTTTAATAAAAGTAATTTGAGTTTAGTACTTTTAATAATTAATCAAGGGATTAATTAAAGGATGATTAATTAAGGAGTAATTAATTTAGGAAGTGTAGTAATTAAGAGTAGTTAATTACTAAATGGAATTAATCAAAGGTGATTAATAAATGTGATTAATTAATTATTAATATAAATAAGATAATTAATTAAGAATAATTAAGGATCATTAATTAATATAATTAATGATGTTATTAAGAATTGATTAATTAAGATTAATTAATAAATAATAAGTGATTAAAGTAATTAATTAATTGTAATTAATTAAGGATTAATGTAATTAAATACAGTTAATTAATAGATGAAGTAATTAAAGATTAATTACTGAATGGTTTAAGTTAATTTGTGAAATTAATTAAGAGTTAATTACTTAAGGTAATTAAAGTATAATTAATCAGAAATGATTAATTAAGATGATACTTAGAGTATGATTAATTAATTGGTTTAATTAATAATTAAGTAAGAAGGATTTATAAAATGAAGTAATTAATTTAATTTACTTTAAATTAATTAGAGATGATATAAATCATTACTTAGGGATGGTTGAATGATATGGAATGCTTTGCATTGTTGATATCTCTGATAAGAGATGTGCTGATCTATAATATGGATGTTTGGTTGGATTGAAATGATAATATGAATTATCTGTTTGGATGATAATGTAAATTATCTATTGAATTATCTATCTTTGTGTATATAGATAAAGAATTGAATTGTTTTAACCTTAAAACAACTTGACCCTTAAAATACGTTTTGGATTTCGATGAGACCGGGATCGGGTTTCCGTATACCGGAATTCCAGGTCTGGAGACCCGAATACCACATCGATCCAAATTAACGATAGGTCGTGAATCTCAAGTGAAGATGAAGATTCAGAGTGCAAGGGTTATTGTCGTTAACTCTGAGGGTGATTCCAATACGAGTGTAACGAGATAATGCCTTCGGTTTCGTTCGAACCCGGAACGAACTTGTATGGATTGAATGCTTTCAACACATCGTCAGGAGGGCGATGAGCATTCTAAGTGATGTGTTCTGATTTAAAGGTAAATCGTAGCCTCAAGCCTCATCAACCGGGAATGGCTAAAACAGGGGAGGTGCAGCAAGGCTTCGTGGGTAGCACCCACTGAGAGTAAGGTCATCCCTGTCTAGAGAGTTCCTTCTTTTATTTCGGCTTAGTGGTGCAGTTGGCGACGGCCATCTGTGGGGTGATTTTATTCGGAATTATCCAGTAAGGGATGGTTCCGGCTTTGTGTTGCAGGGGATTGGGAGTGATCCTCGGTACGGTGATCTAGGCCCCGTACTGTGATGAGCGGTACCCCGGTAGCTCTGCCATTGTATGGAAATCCAAATTCCAATAAGTGATAACGGACTTGATTGTATACTTATGTATGCTGGAATTTAATAATGTAACAATTTCGGCTATTTCATATTTATTTGAAAACCCTAGACCCTATTATAATACAATCGAATTTCCTATCAAATGTTTTGGTTATCGTAAGGTAAAAATTTTTCCGTGTTTATGTGCGGGAAGTCTTACGAGATACCTTTTCTTTCCAAATGGTTTTCAAAGTTAAACAAGTTTAACCTGTTACTCACACCAGACCCATGTCTGACCCAAGTTGTTTATTTCTGTTTTATAAACTCTTGGGTACTCAAATTTTTACGAGTAGCCAAGGGATTCAGGTTTAGCTTTGACGAATTGTGGAGGAGCAATGGAGCAGGAGGCTTCGGCGTTCGTAGATATAGTATTCCGCTATGTTGATATCTATGTTAGAGTCTCGTATTGTATTTGAGTTGTAATATCTAGACAGATGTTTATAACTGTCTAGTATGTGTTGTATAGTTGTGTAAACTCTGCTAAGTGTTGTATACTTTGTAATAGTTTATGTTATTAATATAATTTATTCGTTCCGCTGTGAGATCGTTGTTGTTGTTTCTTTCTTTCATTCTCTTCTTTTCTATTTTCTACCCCTTTCTTTCTTATTAACGATGCGACTTTCTGTGGAGAGAAAGTCGTGGTCGTTACAGTGGTATCAGAGCTTAGGTTGAGCGAATACCTAAGCTATTAGTTAAGTGAATATCAGAACACTAGGTTGAGTGAATACCTAGGTTCGGAAGGGTTGTTCAATTAGGATCTGTAGCAACCTGTTTGAGTCCGAGTGTATATATATACGAGAGTGCGTATTTGTTAGTTATATAAAATGGTTTTATATTGTGTTAATTGATCGGTTAAGTGGTATATGGATTCTGGTCAATACGAGTAGCTACCGTTATTGATAGGGATCTCTAAACACTTGGACCAGGCCCACGGACACAATATTGTTTTAAAAAGGGAAGGTGAAATAATTTTACCCAGATATATTTTCTATATATAAAAAGTATCATTTTAAAAGTATATGGTATTTATAATGATTGGTTGAGATGATAATAATTTATCATCTAAGATTAGGAGTCTGAGTGTTGAGGTTGGAAGTATATTTGTCGAGACTGTAAACCTAATACCGTCTCGAGTAAACTTTACTGTGGTAAAGAATTTCATCGATCTCCGAAGGAAACTGTTATGGTTCGGAGTTTATCTTTGTAGTTTGGATGAGTAAAGTGGAGCTGTCGGTTGGACAGAAGCGAGTGATGGTATCTTGATACTTCTGGAAGAAGTAGCTGCGTGATGAGATGCAGTGACTATGGATGTTCCCGAAGATGTTTTCTTTGGAACAAGTTAATGAAGTGTGTCTGCTTCGGTATCGAGGCTGAGTTCAGCAAGATGTTTTTGTTCTGTTTGAAGTCCGAATTTCTCGAAGAACTTTGGATTGAGAAGTCTGTGGCATCTGTGGCAGTAGTGCAGCTCGGAGTGTTCTGTTTTCGGCAGAAGTTTTTCTGAAGGTGAAGTTCAGAAGCAGCAGAGAGAATCCATTTCTTCGATGGATTGGATAGTCAAGTGTGAACTGTTCTGATTGGTAAAGAGAGAACAGTTTTATTTGGCTGGGTGGATCGCAAAAGTGACTTGCGATAGTTTGAGTATTCTTTTGAGTTATCCGATATTTTCTGGAATGTG
The DNA here is from genome assembly GCA_030737815.1 of Allium fistulosum. Classification (NCBI taxonomy): domain Eukaryota; kingdom Viridiplantae; phylum Streptophyta; class Magnoliopsida; order Asparagales; family Amaryllidaceae; genus Allium; species Allium fistulosum. The sequence goes on from CM060903.1 coordinate 1,436,388,259, forward strand.
TTGTCCAGTCTGTGCTTGTGTTCATCATCAGCATTTTCATTTCTACTCCAGATCAGAGTGGTGCAGCGGGAGCAGTTTGGCAAGTGCTCCTGTTTATCTTTTCCAGATAGGAGAAGTTAGTTCAGTCTACTGATATGGTGAAGTAGAGTTGTGTTTTGGATTATTGGTAGATCTTGAGAGGATCATTGTTGATTGGGTTATTTCTGGTCCAGTTATTGCTAGAAGCATCAGCGAAGGTTGAGTTGATCAGGAAAGATCTGTAGACAGCTCAGGATCGTCTGAAGGATTTTGTGGATAAGAGACGATAGAATTTGAAATTCGAAATTGGAGACTTCGTGGTTGTGAAGTTTTTCTCTGGTTAAAGGGAGCAATAAGATTTGGTAAGTCTGGAAAGTCAGCTCCGAATTGTTTTGGATCTTTTCTGTGATCTAATTTGGATAAGTGCTTTGATCTACTGGATTGAATTGTCAGTTTGGATAACTGGAATTCATTGTGTTTTACGTATCTCTGAGGGAGTACGTGTTTGATCTATCTCTGGTTTTGGAACCAGCAGTTCTGGAAGATTTGGTTGTTAAGTCAGACTCGTCTGTAGTCTGATATCTTGTTTAGTTCTGTAGATCTAGAAGAGTAGAAGCTCTATAGCTTAGTAGTATTGTTTGTTGGATTCTGTAGAGCGAGTATCCCGATATATATATACCTGGGGAAACTCGAGGAAATTTTATCCAGAATTTTATCTGGATAATTAGAATTGTTTGATTTGGGAGAATTGTTTGCTATTGTTGTTAGCATATAGATAATAATATATGCTTGTGATTTAAATAGATTATTAAATTACCTTTGTTTTAAATTTCGGGGACGAAATTATTTTAAGGGGGAAGGAATGTAATATCCCGGAAATTTAGGGCAATATCAATTTAATAATCTGTTTAAATAATTAAATTGATTGATAATTTTTGATAATAAAATTTGAATTGAATTAATAATCTAATTAAATAAATATTTAATTAGTGAATTTTTCTAATAAAATGATTTCTATTTATAATATATATATTTAATTGTATATATTGTAAATAGATAAGCTTGGATTTAAAATTTAAAATAAATAAGATCTTGTTTTTAAATTCTAATATATATTGATAAATTGGAAATTAGGATTAATCAATATAAGCTTTTAAAAGCTATTTAAATAAATAACAATATAGTTTTAAAAATACTCAAGGTAACTGTTAATTGATTTAAATTGATTTTAGCTTAAGTTTAAATTTAAATTAATTAGCAAAAAGATTGTTTTATTTTATTTTTGAATATAGCTTTTAAATATGATTTGAATATATATATATAAAGTTTAAAACACAATTTAAATATGAGATGTTAATTCATTTAATAAATAGTAGTAGTTTATAATCTCCTTTATAAATTATTTTAAAATTGATAAATATGTTAATTTCAAACAATATTAATAAAGTATTGTTTTTATAATAAAAAGACCTTAATAAAATAAGATTGTTATTTTCAAATTGGATGTGTTGTTTTAAATTTACTTTAAATTGGATTTTAAGAATATAATTTGAATTTGAATTTGAAATTCAAAAGAGGTAATATTTAAATAGTTTTAGATTTTAAATATATATGTATAAGCTTTTATTTATAAGTATAATTGGTTAGTTCTTTAAAAACTTATCTTTATATATATAAATAGATAAGTAATAAGTGTTTAAGAAAATAAAGAAAAAGATTTATTTACACTTAAAATAAATATAAATTAAATAAAAAGACATGTGTAAATTTCCTAAGGCTATATAGTAACAAGTGTACACTAATTAACAATGTAAATGACAAATGTCAAGTTTTTAATTTTTTGGTTTTCTTTTATTTTTACTAAACCACAAATTAACTTATAAAAACATAAACTTTTCATTCCATTCTCTTTTTCTATTTTTCTTCAACTCAAAGACAAGAAACTTTCAGCCTGAAAATTCCCAAAAACAAAATCTGTAACCAAATTCTTCAAAATAATCTGTAACTTAAATCCTCCTCAAACAAAACATGAAATCAATATATTCCTCAAAACCAAAAACAAAAACCTGCAATTCTTTCCAACATCAAAGTTCAACCTGCATTTGTAAATCTGAGGACAACAAAGCCTGTTTTCTTTTCAAGTCTGGAATCTAAGCAACACATCTCAATAAATAAAGTCTGCATGCAAGTTTAAAAAGCAAACAATTCAAGTTTCAAATCAAAGTCCAGAAGTTAAGGCATTCCAGTTTTAAGAGATTCAAAAGCTTTTCAATTTAAAGCCAGAAGCTCTGTTCTTCATTTTTCAAATAGGTGAGTAACATTCATTTTGAAATTTAAGTACATAGGTATTTGTTGCATGTGGAATTCGGGAATAAAATGAGTGATGAATGGATGTGTGTGATTGAATTTTTATTTGTATATATGGATGTATAGATGCATGTTTAATATTGTACCTGTTCTTACCTGTTTTACTGTTAGAAGCTAGAATCATGTTCAAAATTAAATTTCTTTTGATATAATCTCTGTTAAACTTTGGATTCAAACAACATTCAATTGTTTAGTCATGACTTTAAGTTTAAACTCTATTCAAATGAATTAAAACTAGAATCTTCTCTGGAAAATAGAATAGAAAAGGAAAACTCAAGTTTTATTAAAAATTCGAATTCCTTAAATCTTTGATTCAGGCATATGATCTGAATACTTGATTGAAAACATGATTTCTAAGATTTGAATCATGATTTTTAGAAGTAGGAAGAGAGAGCAGTTCGTGGTTGAACAAAATTTGGGTTTCGAACGATTTCTGATGATCACGTTAGTCTGGAGGGTCGTGGTTCATTCTGGGGGAAGAAGAGTTATCGGTGATTAGAGGAAAAATAGTGGGTGGCCGTATTGACGACTGTGGCAGTGGGAATTGATCGAGAATGTCTGGAAACCTAGTTTTGCAGTGCTGGGATGTTTGATTTTTCGCGAGGCCTCTAAGTGATCGAGTGCCTTGTTATTCGAAGACGTCGTAGCTTGGATGTTGAAGAATGAGTGGACGAAGTTTCAAAGCTTCTGATGGTCGGAGTTGCTGGGTCGTGGCGATGTCAAGTTTGAAGATGGTTCCAGTTTCTTGTTCCAGGTGAGGATCATAATGCTCGATTTCGATTTTCGTGTTTGATCGAGGCTCTGGTGATCGAGTTAGGGTATGGGGTTGATTGTCGACTTGTAGAGTTCGTCGTGGGTGGTCGGAGCTCAGGCGAATAGCTGTGCACGTGCACATGATTGATTCGAATATCTGGAAGAATTTGAGTTAGAGGAAGAAGATAAGGCATACTCGAGTAAGTTGATGAGTGACTCGAAGTCGTACTCGTGGAAATGTAGAAATGGCTCGGGTTCGTACAGAGGAGATTCGAGTGAGTTTAAACTGTTTTTAAAATTTCTAAACATAACAGAGTTTTAAATAAAAAGGGGAGGAAAACTCGAAGTAGGTCTCGGGGTTTCCAGTTTTTACTCGGGTAATTTGAAGTTTTGGCTCGGGTAAGTTGTGGTGTTATAGTTTAAAAACTGGACAGTGTTTTTAATTTTAAACTTAATTTTAAAATGTTTAGCAAGATTTTAAAAATCCAGTTTTTAGTAAAATTTGAAGGCATGGATTCAAGGTTAAATTATATTCTAGATTTGAAATGAATAATAAAATTTTAATGTTTTAACAAATGTAAATATTTAAAGTATATTTTAAAAAGGGTTTGAATTTTAATAAATTGGTTTAAAAATCTTTTAAATATTAAGTGCTTTCTTAACATTTGGTTTTAAAAAGAATTGGGTAAATTTGATTTAAAAATTGGATAAAGTTAAATTTGTAATTTATTTTAAAAATGAATTAAAAGAAGATTTTAAAGTAAAAATGATTTAAAGTCTTTGTTAATAATAATTAAAGTAGTTAAAGGTTAATACTTTAATTTAGAAAGTAATTAAGGTTTATTGATTTAAGATTCATTAAATTAATGAAGTAATTAAAGGGTAATTTAATAATTTAATTAATTAATGATTTAGTGTTAATTAATTAAATAATTAAGATTATAGGTAAATTAATTAAAGGTTAATTAATTTGGGATTAAGAATCATTTATTTAGATAAGTATAGATTTTTAATAAATGATTAGAAGTTTATTATCAAGTGATTAAAGATTAATTAAGTGGTTAATTTAGTAATTAGAAATAAGTTAAATGGTAATTAAGAATTTATTTATTTAGTAACTAATAATGTTGATTTAAGTTTAATTACTTAAATAAAAATTGTTAATGATTAATGAGGGTTCATTAATTAGGAATTATTGAATAATTAATTAATGTGATTAATCTTAATAATCAATTAGATTAATTAACTAATGATAATCATTTATAAATTGGTTAAGTATAATTTACTTAATGGAAATAATTAAATGAATTAATTACTTAAGGTAATTAATTAAATAAATTTGATAAGTTTAAATTAATTTGTTTAATTAATTTAAGAAATCACTTGGTGATTTGATAATTACTTAAATGTAATTAGTGGAAGTATAAATTACTTAGGAAAGTAATTAAAGTTAATTAGTGGATGTAATTAACTAAAGATGGTTTAATAAAAGTAATTTGAGTTTAGTACTTTTAATAATTAATCAAGGGATTAATTAAAGGATGATTAATTAAGGAGTAATTAATTTAGGAAGTGTAGTAATTAAGAGTAGTTAATTACTAAATGGAATTAATCAAAGGTGATTAATAAATGTGATTAATTAATTATTAATATAAATAAGATAATTAATTAAGAATAATTAAGGATCATTAATTAATATAATTAATGATGTTATTAAGAATTGATTAATTAAGATTAATTAATAAATAATAAGTGATTAAAGTAATTAATTAATTGTAATTAATTAAGGATTAATGTAATTAAATACAGTTAATTAATAGATGAAGTAATTAAAGATTAATTACTGAATGGTTTAAGTTAATTTGTGAAATTAATTAAGAGTTAATTACTTAAGGTAATTAAAGTATAATTAATCAGAAATGATTAATTAAGATGATACTTAGAGTATGATTAATTAATTGGTTTAATTAATAATTAAGTAAGAAGGATTTATAAAATGAAGTAATTAATTTAATTTACTTTAAATTAATTAGAGATGATATAAATCATTACTTAGGGATGGTTGAATGATATGGAATGCTTTGCATTGTTGATATCTCTGATAAGAGATGTGCTGATCTATAATATGGATGTTTGGTTGGATTGAAATGATAATATGAATTATCTGTTTGGATGATAATGTAAATTATCTATTGAATTATCTATCTTTGTGTATATAGATAAAGAATTGAATTGTTTTAACCTTAAAACAACTTGACCCTTAAAATACGTTTTGGATTTCGATGAGACCGGGATCGGGTTTCCGTATACCGGAATTCCAGGTCTGGAGACCCGAATACCACATCGATCCAAATTAACGATAGGTCGTGAATCTCAAGTGAAGATGAAGATTCAGAGTGCAAGGGTTATTGTCGTTAACTCTGAGGGTGATTCCAATACGAGTGTAACGAGATAATGCCTTCGGTTTCGTTCGAACCCGGAACGAACTTGTATGGATTGAATGCTTTCAACACATCGTCAGGAGGGCGATGAGCATTCTAAGTGATGTGTTCTGATTTAAAGGTAAATCGTAGCCTCAAGCCTCATCAACCGGGAATGGCTAAAACAGGGGAGGTGCAGCAAGGCTTCGTGGGTAGCACCCACTGAGAGTAAGGTCATCCCTGTCTAGAGAGTTCCTTCTTTTATTTCGGCTTAGTGGTGCAGTTGGCGACGGCCATCCGTGGGGTGATTTTATTCGGAATTATCCAGTAAGGGATGGTTCCGGCTTTGTGTTGCAGGGGATTGGGAGTGATCCTCGGTACGGTGATCTAGGCCCCGTACTGTGATGAGCGGTACCCCGGTAGCTCTGCCATTGTATGGAAATCCAAATTCCAATAAGTGATAACGGACTTGATTGTATACTTATGTATGCTGGAATTTAATAATGTAACAATTTCGGCTATTTCATATTTATTTGAAAACCCTAGACCCTATTATAATACAATCGAATTTCCTATCAAATGTTTTGGTTATCGTAAGGTAAAAATTTTTCCGTGTTTATGTGCGGGAAGTCTTACGAGATACCTTTTCTTTCCAAATGGTTTTCAAAGTTAAACAAGTTTAACCTGTTACTCACACCAGACCCATGTCTGACCCAAGTTGTTTATTTCTGTTTTATAAACTCTTGGGTACTCAAATTTTTACGAGTAGCCAAGGGATTCAGGTTTAGCTTTGACGAATTGTGGAGGAGCAATGGAGCAGGAGGCTTCGGCGTTCGTAGATATAGTATTCCGCTGTGTTGATATCTGTGTTAGAGTCTCGTATTGTATTTGAGTTGTAATATCTAGACAGATGTTTATAACTGTCTAGTATGTGTTGTATAGTTGTGTAAACTCTGATAAGTGTTGTATACTTTGTAATAGTTTATGTTATTAATATAATTTATTCGTTCCGCTGTGAGATCGTTGTTGTTGTTTCTTTCTTTCATTCTCTTCTTTTCTATTTTCTACCCCTTTCTTTCTTATTAACGATGCGACTTTCTGTGGAGAGAAAGTCGTGGTCGTTACAAATTTTGAGCATCCAGAGTTTAGGAAAGAAACAATAAACTCCGGATCAGTCATGGGACTGGTGTGAGCAACAAAAACAGTTTATCTTTAAAAAAGAACAACAAAAGAATTTAAAGTCAATTCGCAATGCTTTTGGAAAATGAAACTACCATAAGGCCTCCCGCCACACACACAATGCAAACGCAGACTTAGAGGAGATTTCTCCTTATGATAGTCAAAGATGCTTACTACGCAAAATCAAATCATTTTTGATATTATTATTAGTGCATAGTGTAGAAAGTATTTCAAAAATAGAATATCAATCTTAGCCAACATACGTACCATTATAGTATGCCTACTATAGCTACCATATTAGATGGCAGGTTCTACAACTAAAACCGTACACAGTTCGTATTGGAAGATGGATTTCCAACAAATGGTCAGGCTAAGGAACTTCCCATGCCACGGTGGGTACGTCCCTGGAATAGACGACCCGAGAACCTAACCGGATCTCTGCCAACACAAGGCCGGGTTACCTCTGCAAAAATAGGTAACTACTGACACGCGTATGCCATCCCCCGATCGTCACCGATCTTCCCGAGGATCCCCGATTTCCAACAACCACATAATAATAATAATGCAGTAACCACAGAGGTTAAGTATCTGGGCTCCATACCATGATACCACCTTTATCCAGAAGGAATGACATACACTAAGGGGCGCTACTCCCTAGAACCTTGCTGCATCCTTCCTGTTTCGACCATTTCCGGGGTGTGAGGCTTGACGAAGTCTCGTCCACAAAGCTACGCTTTGTCACAAAGCCATGCTTCGGGTCAAACAAATGATCAACCTATGATCACAAAGATATAAAATCAAATAAATGATCATATCGCAAATGATCAAACACTGATCATCACACAGCAACACTCAGCATGTCACATTACCAAATTGGGATATATCGCTGATAAATTTCAACTACATAACCTCTGAGCTCGTATGTCTCAGAGAAGGGTGTTAAGCTAAGAGAATAAATTCTCCGCCACCAACAGAAATGTATTTGAAAGAAATCAGCTTTATATCTCAAATTGTAACGTCAGACACATAATCCATACAAGTCTGTTCCGGGATCGAACAGAACCGAAGGCACTTCTTACGAAGCCCTTGCAATTCCGGGTAATTTCCAATCACGTCCGGACTTCCCATCACAAAAGAGTGATATAAATCTCTATACTGGAGCAACTCAGTGCAGAGACATTCGACAGGTTGTCCTTTCATTTTCGAAAAATATCCGGTCTTCAACACCGGTCTTCAAATGCCATCCATATACGACGTATCACTATTCGGAATGGGTTATATGACACAAAGGTCCTTTCCCGGCTAACCCGAACAGTGAGCGCAATATTTAAAAATATATGGATATTGGGAATTCAATTAAGTCACAACTTATTACCCAAAATCTTTCTTCTCAAATGGTTTAACAAATTACCATTTCAAATCTTTAAACAAAAGATTTACTTCACAAAGTTCACTAAATTTCACAAAGATTCATTCACAGATTTTCCAAATCGATTTCCATTTCAGTTTAATTAATTCGTTAAATCTTTAAATCAAAGATTTAACTAATAGCTTTCAAAACAATTCCATTTCGAATGGGTTAAATAAATCATCATTTTAAATCTGTTAAAAATAAACAGATTCAATTTATAGCTTTCAAAAAGATTCATTCATAACTTGAAAAAACATTTTTCAATTCAATCTTGAAATTCCTTTAATTAAACTGGACTTTCATTTCTTATCTGAAAGCTTTTATCTTTTGAAAACAAACAGTTTTCATTTCGGAAAATCTGATTCATTTATACAAGTTAAAAACTTTGGGTTAAATCCAAATTCTCAAAATTTTACTTTTAAATGGTTTAACTTTATATAAACACATTTATATCATCTTTAATCCCTAGTTTCAAATCATAGGATTCAATTTCAAACTTGAATTCAAATTTAAATTCAATTATTTAAATTTTCAAAACTCGATTTAAGTTATTCAAAATAACTTTTATCTTTGAAATTCTATTTCAAAAGCTTTTCATTTTAAACCCAAATTTCCGATTTCAAAATCAATTGAAATTAAAATTTCAATTTCAAAAACATCAAATTTACATTATCTGTGACTTAACTGATTTCCACGTGAAATCCATATTTGTGTGTGTAACAGTGTGGTCCAGGGGTTTAACACAATAGTGCAACACAATGAATCATCATAGATCAAAATACAGGATATAGTTGATAAGCGATACAAATTATAACGCTTATCGTACAGATCACAGATTACATCACAGATAATTTATCACAGATCACAATACAAATCAGGGTGTATCACAAAGCATCATATATCAGGAAATATCAAACAATTCATATCATTCAACAGAATCCAAACATTCATAAGTAAGGTCAGTAAATTGTTTGATTAATTCAAATCAGATTAATTTATTACTTATGAATACTACAAATCTTGGTTAATTAATCATTAATTAATTATAAAACATTTGGATTAATTATTCTTAAATCATTGATTAATCTTTTGTTATAATTCATCAATTAATTATAACCAGTAATTACCCATTAATTAATCTCTAATTATTAGATTTATTTAAACCTCAAATTACTTATTTAATTAATTACAAAATAAATTAATCTTAACAAATCTCATTTATTAATCCTTAATAACTCCCCATTTGATTAATTTCCCTTAATTGATCATAACAAGTAATTATCCCTATTTGATTACTTTTATTAAGTAATTATCATTAATTAATCACCTTTAATAAATTTATCATCTTTACTTAATTACCTTAAATTTTAGATCAATTATCTCTTAATTATTAATTTATAAACTTAATTATCTATCATTCAATCATTATCATTAGTTAATTAGTCAATTAATTATTCTTGAAATTAAACACTTAATTAACCTTTAATTCTTAATAAATTAAATATATTACTTATATTTAATTTCCTCTTAATTCTTAATTAAATTTATAAAATAAAATAATTATTAACTTGATAAACTTAAAGTTATAAAATTTCCTTTAACATTTTTTTAAAACAAAAACTACTCTTTTTAAAACTGATTATTTAAACTATATATTGTTTCAAACATTTAGAATTAAAATAAATTTAAAATTTCAGTTTCGAATTCTAATATTTCTTGAATCCATCCACCATTTGATTTTAAACTACTATTAAAAACTTGTTAAATTTTTGAACTCGAATTTAACCTGGAAAATCAAATTTATTTAAAACTGGAATCATCTCTGTCTCGAGACCAGACAGCCTGCTCCGAGTTTTTCGCGCCTCTGCTTCGAGTCTTGCACTTGATTTACTCGAGTTTCCCCGAGAGCATTTTCACACAAACACTTAACAGTTTTGAACTAAAGCACGCTAAAACTACTTCGAGTAAAACTCTCGAAATACTCGAGTTCCTCCCGAGTCACTCACGCATATATCTCGAGGATCATTTCCCTGTGATACACAAACACACTCTGACACCCATGATACTTGTTCACGTGCACAGGCGAAATGTTCGCCTGCGACCATCGACTCCGATGCCTACATAACGTCTACGATCATCCTCCACGATTCCAGTCACCAGAATTGCGAACCAATCCCTAAGTCGAATTCGAGTTATCTGTCACAAGAACAGGAACAACTCTCAAAACTGGATCTCCATCGAACTCCGTTCTCCGATCGCCTGAACCCCAGCATCTCCGGCTACAGCTTCGCCTACTCCCTGTAACGACCCCGGATTTTCGACTCCGAAAATTCCGAATTGTTAAGGAAAAGAAGAAAGAGATAGAAGAAGAATAGAAAGAAGAAAGAAAACACAACATCTCACATTCGCAGCGGACTAAATATAATAACAAATAATAGCATTTATACAAAGAAAAACTGTAATTGTTACTTTACATTCAATACATCAGAGTTACAACATATACACAAATAGACTAGACAGTTATCAATCTATCCCAGACTACTATCAATAAGTTCTTAAATACACAGCGGCAAACTCCATACGTTCCTGCCATCCATCTCGCCTCTTGAGCTCCAGAACGTCCTTACCTGGAAATCTGTAATACTCAGTCTGACCCGAGCATTACATCAAAGTAACACCCGGGTCAGGCTGGAAACCAGCGTGAGTAAACTCATCTAACATGAAATTTCAATTCATAGAACTTATTTAAACCCGGGGTAACTCGTACTTTACTATAGGTAAACATCTTATATAGTTAACACTTATTTTCACAGAACAATATCTAAGTATCCAACTTAGTTTAAATGGTCCATATTATCCCAAACCGGCCTATTAGATTTCACATATCAATCTATAAAGAATTATAGATTACTAATCGAAGTGGTTCCGGATATCGCTGATATCCAATCCCGGTCTCTTCGAATTCAATACCATCTTTTTAAACCAAGTTGTTTAAGTTTAAACAATTCAATTTAACTTCCGAATGTCATATTTCCACAACAATTCTATTTCAGATAAATAACTCATATTTATCATAGGTTAAACAAAACATTTCATATCACAGAACATTACAAAGTACATACCAGAGTTAATAACAATCAAAGGTATTCACTACAATTTAATCATCCATAAACAAGATTAATTTCACAAAAAAAAAAAATTAATTTAATTTAACTCATTAATTAATTAACTCTTAATTACTTACATTAATTACTTAACCTTTAATTACTTAATTATTCTTTAATTAATTACATTAATTACTTAATCTTTACATTAAGTAATTAATTCATAAATTAATTATCCTTTAACCATTAATTACTCTCATTTATTTATTTGTACCATAATTAATTACTTTAAATTAACCATATTCAATAATTTATCTTAAATTAATCACATTCATTAATCATCCTATAATTAATTAATCTTTAATTTATTAATCCATTATTCTCTAATAATTAATTAAATTAATTAGCCCTCAACAAATTAGTCCTTTAATTACTTATATTAAGTAATTCTAATTACTTACATTAATTTAATTAATCATTAATTATCCAAGACCTTAATTAATTTTTTAAGATAAACCATTTATCTTAATTTATTACTTAATTATCATTTACATATAAATTTAAAATATTTTATCCTTTAATTAGCACTTAAATACATTTTAAATTAAGATTAAAATAATTTAAAGTTTTAACTTAACAAATTATAACTTCCTTAACTTTACTTTTTAATACCATCTATTATATAAGGAATAGATTTTAAGAAATGATTCAACTAGATTCATTTTTTTTTAGATTTTTAAACTTGCTTTAATAAAATTTTAAAGCTGTTATAAATTACTCACTTCGGGTTCAACCCGGCATATACCCAAGTCCAGACCCGAGTATTTCGTCTTTACTTCTCTTTTTTTTTAGTTTAGTTTAAACTTAAAACAGTTACAAGATAACCCATACGAAAAACCCGAAGCCTGACTCGAGCAAAACGCCTTCTTCCCCGAGACCAACCCCGAGACATTGCTTCTTCCCCAACAATCCTCAAATCAAACGTGCACGTGCACGTGCACGTTGGCCTGACCAACTCCGACGCCTCGCCGGGCTACCCACCAGTCATTGATGACCTCGCGATCCCACTCGAGCTCCAGATCCGACCATCTCTTCCTTAATCCAAAATCGAGTCAAATGACCCAAAACTGGAACTCACCTCAACCAGAAAACTTCTCCTTGACATCGCCTCCGATCATCAGAGGCAACGACGCTTCGGACACCCCACGTCCATACTCTCCTCGACCATCTCCCATAATTTCGAGTAGTTCGATCATCACGGGGCGACGATATCAACATTTCACAGCATACAGGGAAAACTCAAACCCAAACCCTATTATCGATTCGACTCCACAAATCTCATAATAGATAATTTTTCTAGCATTTTTCCTATATTCGAGAACCCTCAAGCTAGATATACAAAAAAATTTCAACATTTAAAATTTGTTAAATTAACAGAAATCGATGAAATTGCATTTTGGGTTCATTTAGGATCTGCACCATGTATACTCACCTAAAAATCGTCGTTTTTGTTTTAAAAATCTTACCTTTGTATACTTGATCAAGATATGAAATCAAACTCACGATTTAAAACATTCGAATTTTAACATACGATTCCTTTTCCCTGTAAACTTGAATATCCAGTGTCCATATCACACTGTAACTTCCCAAACAAAATTCCAAACCATGACTTTAGTTCAAACAAACTTATTTAATTTAAATTCCTAAGTTTAAATTATTTATGAAGAAGTATTTAAGATTTTCTCTGTTTCCTCAGTAGCAAAAATATTGAAGAACATGTCAGAGTATAGCTCCAAATAAACAGCAAAACAACACAAACTCCATATTTACAAAAGATAGCAAGCCCAAAATTTCCATAAATCAATTATCAAGATTTAAACTTCGAGATGGTATGTTTACTCACTGGCATTTCTAAAAACAGAGGAAACTAGGTCAGATCACTCACCTGCTTTGAACAGAGAAGTCAGGTTTTGATTTAAAACTGGCACTTATTTGATCTTTTGTTTTGAAAAAATGAAGATTGCTTGCTGTTATTTGTTCGAGTTGAATCTTCTTTCTTTGAAACAGAGATGATGATGCTTTGGTTGCTTTAGATTTGAAAACTGGGAATTTTGGTTTGCCTGACTTCGATCTGATCTTCTACAATTGAGTTGAACACTGCTTACTTTTGCTTCGATCACTTCAGTTTAAATTTGAATCCTTATGATTGCTTTTGCTTCCAGGTTTGAGATTTCTAGGCTGAAAATCTCTGGTTTTGATTTTGATTTACTGGTTTATGGATTTTTTTCTCTTTGTTTTAACATTTGATCTGACCAAAGAAAAAGCAAGAGAGGTATGGAGATGTTTATATAACTTAGTTTTATCTTTTATTAGTTATTCTAAGAAATTAAGGACACTTGTTAAAATACTTACACTTGTAATTACATTTTATAATTTGTTTACACTTGTATTTAGATAATGTCTCTACGCATCCCCAAACACCGGTCGAACTCGATCCCTTGTGGCATTCGAACGAGACCAATATACCTTCACAACAAAAACTAGGTTTACAAAAGAAATTTTGTCGCCGTTGCCACCACGACGATCTACATCGCCTCCGCCCATTTTTCCCTGCCTCTCCATTCACTACTCCATCATCACAAGGAACGCCAAGCATTCCAGTCGACGTGATTACCCAAAATCGACGAAAAACTCATTTTTGTTCTACCTCAAACTGCACCTTAAATCCTATCTTAAAAATGGTGATATTTGTTTTAAAAATCATGTTATAGGGTAATGATTCAATCTGTGATCCTGAATCAATGTTCTAAAATGTTCGAATTTGCTCACTATTTCGAGTTTGCCTGTAGTTTTCAATTTCCAATGATATTTAAATTTTATTTCAGCCTAAATAAACTTTTATAAACTACACTATGATAAAACAAACAAGTTTTGTTTAAACATTACACCCTATCACAATCTAAATCGAGAGATTTGATTATTATTTTTTTTGGATCAAAACTGGGATTTTGAAAACAACAGAGGAGCTACAGATATGCAATCATGTACACATTCACATTTATAACTACTCAAGTAATCACATAACATATCAATACCTAGATATAAACATGCAAACATCTTGCACTTAAGTAGCTTTTAACAAAAATTGTTACTCACCTGGAATAAGATTGAACAGAGAAAGAACAGAGCTCATCATCTTGAATTTGAAAGCAGGCTTTTAAAAGTTGCTAGTTGATCTTTTTTATCTTCTTTTCTGTTTTGTTGTATAAACTGAATTCGAATTGGTAAACAAATGGTGATGTTTGTTTCTCTTTTTATTTTATTTTTATTTTCTTCCAGGCTTTGCTTATTTTTTTCTTTTGTTTGAACGAACCAAAGGAGAGGGGAAGGCTGATATACAGGGGATGTGTACAAGGTGATATCCTTTGTTGTACTAAGGGTATGGCTGATATACTTGCATTAAATGCATGAGTACATTCTACACTTATGCCATACCTGAAGGTAATTTTGCTTTGCTTTAGCCATACATATTGACTTCGGCTGATAGAATATGAGATGGTTTGCATACTTTATTTTGTTATGTATGTACATAGATTTTTATTTGCTATGCTTTTGTTTAATTACATATGCTTTGATTATTTTGTTTGTAAATATTTCATCACTTTATAATGTTATTAGATTTTATTTTGCCTTATCTCAATTGTTATAAGATGAGTAAACTCCTATATTTAACATGTTGTTAAATTTTATTTTATACTTATGCTTTAATATTTATAAGGTTTATTCTATTTCAAACATTTACTTCTATTTTAACTTAAATTATTTATTAAACCATTTATCAAAGATTCAATTTTAAATCCAATATATACAAACATTAAATTTAAATGATCGTTCAAATAAAATTGGAACTCAGGGAAACTCGCTCAAATTTTCCTAATTAAATTTACAAATTTTTATCAAAAATTTATTTAATGACTCAATTAAATTCAAAAATTCATTTAATTATAAATTTAAATAAATTTAAATTTCGGGGTCGTTACAGTTACATTGCTATCCCAGCAAATCCATAGTAACTGTAGGCAATCTTTGCCCCGGATTTACGTTATGAGAAAAACAACAATCAAAGGAACTCATGAGTTTATGTCCGGGCAACCTGCATCAAATTTAATTGAATCCACCGAATGGATTTCCAAGTGGATCCACCTAATGGATCTTCGAGTTTCGATTTCCATCGGGGTTGCTTTTCCATATCTTCAATTTCAAAATATATCATACTATACTTATTACCCTTTTCAGATCATATATATATATCATACTTATATAAACTAAATTTATATAAGATCATTACTTTCCAAATCGAATGCCTTTCAAAATCAATGGTCTTCGAAATAACTTCGTACTTATATAAAATCCTTTTTAAAAGAATAAAAAACTTCCAAATCGAATATTTTATGACAACAAGGTCTTCGAAAATCAGTAAGTTTCAAAATATCACCACGGTTTCATATTTATATAAAATCACAGAAATCATTTTTCTTCCTTTCCAAAATTTAATACCTTTCAAAATTCATTATTTTCCAAATCCATAGTTTTCAAAAATTTCTTCAGTTTCATATTTATATAAACTCTTACTTATATAAAATCAATATTTCTATTTTCCTCTTTTAAAATCGATAGTTTCCAAATATATAATTGAGACTTTGTATAAATCAAATTTCCTTTAAAACCGGTTACTTCTCTAAAATCATTTTTTAAATAAATAGAATTTATAAAACATTAACTAAGTTCATAAACAATTCTTAAACACAATTTCATTATAAAACATTTCAAAACTTAATATCATACTTGTATATTACAAAATATTCTTATTCATTTTACTTAACAATAATATTTAACAGTTTAAAATTGTTTTAAATTCTGTTATCCATTTAATTTAAGAGTTACAAAACTTAACTTATACAATTTCACTAAAAAACTTTGCTTCAATTTTCGTCTCAATTTGAAAGTTCCCGATTTTTTTCAAAATTGTCAAAAGTTCCATTTCATTTTAGTAATTGAAAATCACCAATCAATACCTCAATAAAGATGCACAATCAAACTATCTTAATGCGTACGATACATGCGTCCATAATATCACTTAACCAAAAACTCAAGAACTAATCATCGGATTTTATTTAAATTATTTGAAATAAATATATACATATATCTTTCGGATATCAAATCATACTTCAGGGATTTAAATCAAAATCCATTTCACCAAAACAATTTCATAGCAAAGCTACTTAATGGCATTCCCCACTCGAAACTCGAAAATGAACGGCGATGATGCTGCAATCATCACATAAATTATTTTCTAGCAATAGAAGTGAGTTTAGTATTTTTTTATTCCTTTTGAAATCATTTTGAAAACATTTCCGTTAGTAAATATTTCTAAATAATACTAATCTTACTTTCCAAATCTTAGAAAACCAAATTCTAAAATCCCCAGAGTTTAAGTTCTAAAATTCTCAGTTTATTTTTTTTAGTTATAAACCATATTTATATAAGCCACTTCTTAAAAAAATCATTTCGCAATTGTAATATTTATTTAGATTAAATACACAATTTTTATAAAAAATCAAATTTTTAATCTCACATTATCACCGAATGTCTTATTTATAGATTATATTCATTCAACACATTATTGTAGATATCTTCGTTTCAACATTTTTCCAAAGATTAAAGTATATACTAATTTTTTATCCATTTTTAGTTTCTTCTTTATTAAAAGAAAATAGCAAGATATTATCATCAATATTCTTTACTTATGGGTATTCCCAAACTTTTATCATAAGGAAAAGTATTAAGAACTTAATTATACTTACATTAGCCTTGATGCATTAACAACTACCTAGAAACTAAGGATAGAACAGGATCACATTTTCATATTAGCTATTATAACGAACAATACATGAATTATTCCACTACTCCACATCTTTTCAAGAACGATTCTTTAGTATTCAACCTTTTAGATGTCGCTTTAGAATGATTGGTGCACTCTACATCAATGTGTCCCCACTTCTTGCATTTGTTACAAAAGAAATTTACACTTCCATCTTCCCTAATTAATTTCTTGCATGCCGCTCAAGCCGGGCGCAACAAAGCTTGCCTTCCATTTTGTCTCTCGAAACAATCTCTAGCTTTGTGTCCACTCAGTTTGCAATGGTAGAAAATGCTTAACTTGTCGACCGATACTGTAGTTTCATGCTCCTTCTTTACCACCTTAGGATGGTGACTTAGAAAATGTCCCTCCTTATGATAGTTAAAGCATATAATCTCGGAGCAAAATCATTTGCCTTCCTTTTTCTTTCCCTTTCTCTTCTCACTGCACATACCTACAAAATGTCATTTTTCATGACACTTATAACAAACAATGTTCTCATAAGGACTAGGTCCTAACCTTTTCCTAATATGATTTTCCTGTTCTTTTTCCGCCTCTTCCCATGCCTTATGTGCTGCTTCTCTCAATGCCCTTCGTGCAATCTTCTGTGTTTCCCCTTTTGCCGTCTAAATAAAGCCTGGACTTAAGAGTTTAATAAGGTTCTCCTAGCATATAATAAGATCTTCATTGGTTAACTTCTCAATTATTATCCTTTAGGCTATTAGAAAATGATGACAAATTTTTTATCCAAGATTTAGAATGAAATTTCTTTAAAATCCAATGGTTTATCAAATTCATTATTTTAAAAAGGTTTAACTTGAAACATATTTAATTTGATTTAATCATGAAACTAAGGCTTATAATATACTTGACTCTCATAACAATTTCTTTACTTCAAATCATTTTATAGCACTAACAAATAGGCACTCTCGAATACACACTCAAACTCATTCTAGGGTATTACTGACTCTATCTGTAATGAGTTAACCCTACAGGCTTAGGTGTTCGCTCAACCTAAGCTCTGATACCAAGTGCGACGGCCGACCTTTTTATACGATTCAAGTTGACAATAAACCATACATTATCCAACTCAAGTAGTCTAAAAGATAGATTATCAATGGGTTTAATTAAAGAAATAAGGAACAAGAATACAAAATCTCACGGTGGAATGACAAAATATAATAATTACAAAAATAGTTCATGAAGCCGTTTAACAATATACATTTGATTTACATTTTACAATACATCAGAGTTATATATTTAATAGACATAACAAACAATGGAGTGGAATAATACTAATAAATATGGCCTTCTAAACTCCATCTTCATCTTCAAGAAACAACATCTTCAAAACATTGAAATACTCAGGCTGACCAAAATGTAATGAAAAGACAAAACATTCGAGTCAGAACTAAAAATTTATTATTTAAGTTAAATCAGGATCAGATGAAATATGGTGTAAATAAATTCATTTTTACTTCGAAAACTCTCAAAAAAGGCTTCAGAGTTTCCAAACATCCTTCTTAAATCATTCAATGGAGTTTCAACATTCCAATCGATTTAATAATTTTAACAATTTCAAAAAACTTAACTTCAAGGTTTAAAATTTTCCAGATTATTAAATCATCAAAATGAATATAGGTTTCTTTGTCAAATATTCTTCAAATAACTACTGTAATTTCAGAGTAGACATTACTTTACAAATTTCCAAAATATCAATAATTCCATTTTTAAAGTATAAAATACCAAAATGATTAAATAGTTAAATTTTAAACATAGATTTATTCAAAACATTTTCTATTACTATATAAAGTTATAGAAAATTTTACCCTTTTTAGAAATATATATTATTATTAAATTTTTATTTAAAAGTTTTATAAATGAATTACAAACTATTTTTAAAAAAAATCCGATTTAACCAATTTCCATAATTAAATTATTTATAACATATAAATTTCCCAAGTCTAAAAATTCAATTTCGAAACTTCCCAGAGTTTTAAAAATTCAATATATGAAAACATTTCAAATTTTGCCATAGGAAAATCAAATTCCAACAATCACATTCTTCCCGAAGCAGTCAATAATACATCCAAAAATTCACATATTAGTATAGGATGTTTAAGGATTCATATAAAAATTCAAGGTCCAGGTGATCAATATGACAATTCATATAGTTTCAATAGCAACCAAGATGATAACAGGGATATATCAAAAACATGCTTCCAATCACAAAATCGTCCATCTCAACACCTTCCATAAGCATCCATGCAATCAATATTCAAATCTACCAATTCAACCATATATCACAACTGTTATTATTTATCAGATGTCGGGGTGTTTAAATAGCGGCGATATTCAATTTCAATGTCAATTTAGATATCAATTTAAATGTCAATTTAATTTTTTTCCAATTTAATTTCAGTCAATTTAATTTTAATCAATTAAATTCCTAAACAACAATCAATATAATTTTATCACTTCATGAATCGATTTAACTTGCAGTTGAAAATTTAGCATTACGTGAGCGGGTTTAATCGCTCACTTGATAACTTAAATTTGAAAAGCACCCAACAAATTTGAAGGAGACACGGATGTCGCGCATTCAAACATGTATAAGCGGACACGTACACGAATGGAAGGACTTGGAGTTTGCAGACACAGTCATAAACAAGCACTTGCTTTGAAGATGAACCGCTGTTGCGAACTCACGGAACGAAAGACTACGGCTCAACGACTGGGTAGCAAGCATTGCACAAGTGGATGGGCTTTGGCGATGGATGGTGTCTGGAAGGCTCTGGCGGCACGTGGTCGAGGCAAGGTATGGCGGAGGAGTTGAGTGGAGGCAAGGCGATGGAAGGAGTTCGAGTGGACTACGATAGTGATGCAGCGCGACCTTCTCCTTTCTTAGGTCGCCAACGACCTAACGAGTCACGAGATAAAGAGTTGCAAATTAACGAGTTAAAGGTCATTTCCTTAGGTCGCTCACGACCTAACGAGTCATGAGATAAGGAGTTACGACCTAACTCTATCTGCAAGCTATGACCTAAAGGGCTATGACCTAGCGAGACGTTCCAGAAGCTAGTTCTTAAAGCGCCGAATCTTAGGTCGCGAGAAACATTAAGTCGCTCAGGAAGTACGAGCAAGCTACGACCTATGCCAGGTCGCTCACATATGCGAGAAACATTAAGTCGCTTAGGACGTACGAGCGAGCTACGACCTATGCTAGGTCGCTCACATATATCACTCCATGTTAGGTCGTTGAAGATGATATTCCTTAGGTCGCAAGAAGTTATGTCGCTCTTTCTTATGCTGCTATCTTCCTTATGTCGCTGCCGTGTTTCTTATGTCGCTCCTACCTTGAGTCGCTCGACCATAGGCCGCATCAATCTTAGGTCGCTCAAGCCTAGGTCGCTCGACTCCTTATGTCGCTCGTCCTACAGGTCGCATAAGTCCTTCCTGAAGCTGATTCTCCTCATGTCGCTGAAGCTTATGCCGCGTGGTGTTATAGTTTTAGGTCGTTATGTTGTAACTTGTATTTATTATGTCGTTATGTGTTGTTGATGTTGAGTGGTTTGATTTTAGGTCGTCTTGTATTTGTTAGGTCGTTCACGACCTATGTTAGGTCGGTCATGTATGTCAGGTCGTGATGGCCTTGTAATGTGTTGTGATGTAATGTGTTGTATTGTATTTGTTTGTTTTTAGGTCGCAGGTGTTAGGTCGTTCACGACCTATGTGGTCAGGTGTTGAGTCATGTACTTGTGTGAGTTGTAAGCCTATAAATAGGCGGGTGGAGTCATTTGTAATAGTAGGTTGATTTTGAATAAACTTTTGTTTGAGTGCTTTGTGCCTCTGCTCAAATTGGTAGTTGAGTGTAATCTCCTATCTCCACCTTCGGCATTCGAGTGCGCTCGAATCAACGATTGTTGAAGCCGATTCACAGAATCTAGTGCGCTAGATCAACGTTCGAAGAATCGTAGATCTTCCTTCACGGCATCGTGCACGATCAACGTGACGAAGATAGCTAGAATCCGGTATCTTTGAGATCAATGAATTTGGGCGTTTGGTATTTTCAATCCACTGATTGCTACTTTCACCGTTTCATACATTTCTGTTATCCGCTGCTGCATCATTTGGTATCAGAGCTAGACTTAGCCAATCATAGCAAAGCCAAGTCTTTGGAGCCAATTCTTATTGAATAGTTCAAGCCGAACTAGTTGAAGTTGAGCCGAGTATAAAGTTTGATCTAGGCCGAGTGTTGAAGGTTGCATTAGTTTGGTTTATTCAGAGCTAGACCGAAGCCAAGTTTTTGAAGTTTGTGTTAGAATTTTTTTGGAGATTTGTTGAAGATCAATCATGCATCCGAGAAGAGGTAATCGTCATCAGAGTATTGTCGATGTGTATAGAAGAGAAGATGTTAAAGCAATAGAGCAACGAATTAGTGATAACCTCGAAGAGAAGTTCAATAAAGGTTTTGGAAAGTTGGAGAAGTTGATGATGGATTTGAATCAAAGTCAAAGAGGAAGGTCAGCAGTCTTGAACCATGGAGGAAACAGAGTTTCGCCATCGGTTACGGAAGCAAGGAGTGTGTCGCCACAATCTTATCAAGATAAAAGAGGGTCATCAATTTCAATGAGACGAGATCACTATGGGGAAGAGAAAAGAAGTCAACATGGGTTTGACAATGAACAATGTCGTGATGTCAAAAGATCGAGTAGAAGAGATTTGCATGATCATAGAGACATACGTGGTCATAGAGACGAAGGGTGTCATTTGCCAAAGCATGAGAATGATTCTATTTGGCTAAGGAACAATATTTTCCAGTCTACCTGTACTATCTTGGGAAAGGTTTGTAAATTCATTATTGATGCGGGAAGTTGCGATAACCTTATTTCTGAAGAAGCCGTTATGAAGTTGGGGCTGAAGACTGAAAAACACCATAGACCGTATAAACTGGCATGGATAAAGGAAGGTGAAGAAGTGACAGTGGGAAGACGAGCATTGATTACATTTTCTATTGGGAAGAAGTACAAAGATGATATATGGTGTGATGTGGTTGATATGGATGTGTGTCACCTACTATTAGGAAGACCATGGCAGTATGATAGAGCCGTACAACATAATAGTCACGCCAACAGCTACAATTTCATGTTCGAAGGAACCAAATTTACCTTAGTTCCTAAGAAGCATGAACAAAGTGACCGCAAGCCAGAGAAGAAGGTAGAAGCAACTAATTTAATATTTTCGAAAGAATTTGTTGATGAAGTGAAAGGTGGTGTTGAAGTGGAAGGTGAAGTCAATTGTTCTCAACCCGCGAAGTTTGATGACCATAAAGTTGATTACTCACAATCCGTGAAGTTAGATAAAGATGAAGTTGATGATTTTCAACCAACGAAATTTGATGAACATGAAGTTGAAAATTCACAACCAGCGAGGTTTGATGAGGATGAAGAAAGTGTGTCAAGAGATGAAGGGGGTAATTTATCAGTGAAGGAAGTGGATTCGATTAGTCTATTATCTACAGAAGAGTTTGATAAAGAAGTGGAGGATAGTGCGGAAATGTTTATGTTGAATGGGAATGAAACCAGTAAAGGTCTCAAAATTTCTGAGGAGGATGTGCCAGTGGTTAATGAATGTGAAGATGTAGTTCCTGTAGAGTTGCCCATGGAATTACCGCCACTGAGGGACACACAACATCATACGGATATAGTGTCAAGTGCTATTGTACCGCATAGTCCACGTTTTCATATGTGTCCAATAGAGCAGGAAGAGTTGAGAAGACTGGTTATTGGGTTTCTGTTCGAAGGAAGGCAGTTGTATACTTCTGATTGCAGTCAGCAAATGAAAATCATCAAAGACGTGCATAGAGGTAAAATCGTGAGCCATGATCGTACCATGCAGCTAATCTCAAAGTCTTATTTTGGGTCGTCACTGAGGAAGGAAGTTGAAAGGTTTGTTCAGAAGAGCCATAATCAACAAGTTTCAAAGAAGACCACGATCAATGCAAGTTTATGTTTGTCGTTGCATATACATGATAAATTACGGGAGGATGTTAGTGTGGACTTTGTTTCGGAACTGTCGCGAACGCAACATGGCAATGATTCTATTTATGTGATAGTTGACCGGTTTTCAGAATTGGTTCATTTCATTATCTATGAGAAGACTGCAGAGGCCGTTAATGTCGTTCAGTTATACTCCAGAAAGACCTATCGATTTCATGGATTACCTGAATCTATTGTTTCGAATAGAGATACTCGTTGTCTGAACCATATCTGGATGAGTCTATGGAAAATGGTTGGGACTAAGTTGAAATCTAGTAGCGCTAATCATACACAGACGGATAGACAAGCTGAAGTTGTGAACAGATCCCTAGGTAATCTATTGCGATGCCTCGTGGATGATAATTTGAAAAGTTGGGCATTTGCGTTTGCACACAACCACGCAGTTAATCGTAGCACTGGGTTTTAGTCCAGTCCAGGATGTTTATTCAACAATTCCTAAAGGACCGTTAGATTTATCAACAGTGCCACCGCAGAGAGGGGTGATTAAACGGGCTATTGTTTTTGTGAATGAGTTGCAAGGATGTCACAAAGTTGTACAGGAGCGATTGCTTAAGGCAAATGAGAAATATAAGCAATCAGCAGAGATTAAGCGACGAAGCGTTGAATGCAAGGAAGGAGATTTTATGTATGCAGTGTTTACCAATGATCGATTTCTTTTTGGAACTTACAACAAGTTGGAAGCTAGAAGGAATGGTCATTTAGAAGTCGTGGTGGGAATTAATGAGAATGTTTATAACTTGAGTTTGCCGGAACATTGTCCTATTGCTAACATTGTCAATATTAAACAGTTTGTGCCGATTCACGAGGATAAGGGTGTCGAAGACGAAGAAACTGTCAATTCGACGACGAATTTCTTTCAACAGAGGGAGGATGATGCAGCGCGACCTTCTCCTTTCTTAGGTCGCCAACGACCTAACGAGTCACGAGATAAAGAGTTGCGAATTAACGAGTTAAAGGTCATTTCCTGAGGTCGCTCACGACCTAACGAGTCACGAGATAAGGAGTTGCGACCTAACTCTATCTGCAAGCTACGACCTAAAGAGCTACGACCTAAAGGGCTACGACCTAAAGGGCTACGACCTAAAGGGCTACGACCTAAAGGGCTACGACCTAGCGAGACGTTCCAGAAGCCAGTTCTTAAAGCGCAGAATCTTAGGGCACGAGAAACATTAAGTCGCTCAGGAAGTACGAGCAAGCTACGACCTATGCTAGGTCGCTCACATATGCGAGAAACATTAAGTCGCTCAGGACGTACGAGCGAGCTACGACCTATGCTAGGTCGCTCACATATATCACTCCATGTTAGGCCGCTGAAGATGATATTCCTTAGGTCGGAAGAAGTTATGTCGCTCTTTCTTATGCTGCTATCTTCCTTATGTCGCTGCCGTGTTTCTTATGTCGCTCCTACCTTGAGTTGCTCGACCATAGGCCGCATCAATCTTAGGTCGCTCAAGCCTAGGTCGCTCGACTCCTTATGTCGCTCGTCCTATAGGTCGCATAAGTCCTTCCTGAAGCTGATTCTCCTCATGTCACTGAAGCTTATGCCGCGTGGTGTTATAGTTTTAGGTCGTTATGTTGTAACTTGTATTTGTTATGTCGTTATGTGTTCTTGATGTTGAGTGGTTTGATTTTAGGTCGTCTTGTATTTGTTAGGTCGTTCACGACCTATGTTAGGTCGGTCATGTATGTCAGGTCGTGATGGCCTTGTAATGTGTTGTGATGTAATGTGTTGTATTGTATTTGTTTGTTTTTAGGTCGCAGGTGTTAGGTCGTTCACGACCTATGTGGTCAGGTGTTGAGTCGTGTACTTGTGTGAGTTGTAAGCCTATAAATAGGCGGGTGGAGTCATTTGTAATAGTAGGTTGATTTTGAATAAACTTTTGTTTGAGTGCTTTGTGCCTCTGCTCAAATTGGTAGTTGAGTGTAATCTCCTATCTCCACCTTCGGCATTTGAGTGCGCTCGAATCAACGATTGTTGAAGCCGATTCACGGAATCTAGTGTGCTAGATCAACGTTCGAAGAATCGTAGATCTTCCTTCACGGCATCGTGCACGATCAACGTGACGAAGATAGCTAGAATCCGGTATCTTTGAGATCAACGGATTTGGGCGTTTGGTATTTTCAATCCACCGATTGCTACTTTCACCGTTTCATACATTTCTGTTATCCGCTGCTGCATCAGATAGTAAGTGATGGACACAGGCAAAGGACGTAAATGGGCTTCAGGCAGCAAGGGAGGTTGGAGCAGATATAGGGTATGGACGTCGGGGGATGGATGCAAGGTAGTGGCATCGGGAAGCGGAGCGGGGAATGTTGCGTGTAGGCTGCTAGTTGGATGCGGGGGTGCTATCAACTAAGGCGAAGGGATAGGCTAAGATGGAGGCATCGAAGACTAGACACGTGATGAAGGAAAGGAGCTGGAGGGCAAGCGGTTATATGGAGAAAGGGAAGCAAATCTGGCCAGTAAAGATTGAGGGGAAGGAGGAGCGTATTGGTAATAGGCCGGGTGCTGTAGCGTGGTAGTGGATGGGCTTAAGAGATGGTGGATGAAAGAGCTACAGAAGTTTGTAAAAAGAATGAGGTGAAGTGGTATATTTTTTCTTCTTTTTCTCCAGATCGAGGCAGAAGGGAAAGAGCAAGTAAGAATATATAAAGATGATGAACAATACTTTATTTATATATGATACTAATATAAAATGAAAACAGTATTTTGATGAAGGTAAAATACTAATAAAATTTATTACTCTCCGAACCAAATAGCCAAACAGTAGAAGCGTGGCAGAGAATGTCGGCGAATAGGGACGAAGCAGATTTAAAAAGATAGCACACGACATTTTATGTTTATAAAATATTAATAAAATTAAATGCGCTGAAATTTTTTGCACGACAAGTCACCGAAGAGCTGAGATATTTGTGTATAGGTGACGTGGCAGTTCGAATGCTCCTATACACTAAAATTCGACCACTTAACATTGCACTCCAGATGTAACAACCCTGGTTTTGAAGATTACCTGTTAATATTAGTTATGATTTAATATTAACAGGTAATCTTCAAAACCAGGGTTGTTACACCAAACGTCAAAATATGAAAACAAATATTCTACGGAGATCAACGCGACGAGACGAACCATATAGTGTAATGAAATATGCGCTATGGAAATCTTATCAAATATCCATTGTTGCCGCTAATTACATTGATTAGAAATATACAACAAATGAAAAATCATAATAAATGGAGCTAGAAAAAACAGAATTGGACGAAACGAACTTTGACGTTTTAATTAGAAAATTTCCTAGATCATTCCTATGTAAAATATTTATATTTTTGAAAAAAAATAATTTCCACTAAATATTAATTTGTTTCCAACCAAATTAGGAACTGAATAGATTTCCCAGATTACAACTAATCTATTTCTTTCCAATTTGACTTATTCAAAACATGTTTTATCAGAGACTTATTAAATCAAAATTTCACTTCTCTTACTTTTATTAAACATCCTTTCAATTCTTTATTTTAAATTCAACATTCGTTATTACTATTCCTGTTATTAGTTTCATACAACCAATATCATTAATTTAAATTTTTAAATATAATTTGCAACTTCTATCTTATTGCAATCTGCTGTCAATTAAGAATTCAATTTAAGTTCATAACTTACATTTTAATATATTTTTCATTAATAAAATCATAAACTTATTATTTCCAACCGTTTTTATTCAACAATTATATTAAATTAATTATTTTCAAATGGTTAAAAAAATACGGTCGTTACAGGGGACCAACTAGGGAGTCACGCACTATCCATCTTCAGGAACCTTCTATATGATGTACTCATGCTCTTCTCAAGTCAACGCGTTTCCATACAATCTATTTCCCATGGGGTAATAGGGATAGGTGTACATCTTCAACTTCTTTCATTATTTCGGCTCATAATCAACTTATCCATATAGTTAGAATTTATAGAATTAGTCGTATAACATATTTATATTTATAGGAAAAATACAAATACGTCCACTCAACGTTTCCTATTTTTTTCAAGATCGACTAAACTATGCTCTTATACCAAATATAACAACCCACACCTCAGTGGGCGAAGATTTTCTCTAAATAAAAAACCCAAGTCCACCAAAGTGTGGATCATTAATTTGGTATCCTGCAGATAAATAGAAGAATGCATATTAAAGCACTAATGATATAACTCACAGCGAAATACTAAAATATAATAAGTCACATAATTACTGACCAAGATTGACATTTTACAGGTATAGTGTCCTTGTCAGCATCGAGCATGGATAGGGAACCTATCCTTATATTGTTCCCACCTTGTACCAGTACCCGTCTTTCTAGGATATCATGTGGGTTTTAATGAGGAGGGGGTCAGAACAACGTTCTGGTGATTGGTAAATTATACACTTGTACATAACACTAGTTTATGCCAATTGTCTTCTATCTTTTGTTATATTTTTTCATTTTCAATTAGCCATCTCGACTTTACATATGCATACAATATGTCCTATCTACCCGTAGTGGACTATAGCTAAGTACACACACACACACACACACACACACACACACATATATATATATATATATATATAAGTACCACGGTCCTCCATTGGACCTAGATATTATCCCTGCTAGTATCCCTTAACTCAGCACCCCGTTAGGATCCATCACCCATGTCGTATCATGCTCTCATCACCATGCGTACCGGGGAACTCCTGTAGTGCCCAATAAGAGCTTTAAAATAATTTAGTTATGCACTATGTTGCATTTTGGGGGTTTTCTTGTCTGCTTCCCGATCGTAGACTCAGCTCCACGAATAATAAATATAGTTGATTCAGCCTCACTGGCTGTGGACTCAGCTCCACGGACTACCCCATGCACATTTTGAAAGACCTCTCTAATAGATTTAATTATCCTTTCTTCCTAACAAACAAACTAGCAAACAATATGGCGATGCATGAACTAACATGGTCTGTACATTAGTAGGCAGTGTAGGCCGTTAGGTGTAACCTCTGTCTTTTCCGTTGACAACTAAGGATTGATGACATTCTCAACCTGTGCACAATCCTACTCCTTTATTTGGTACCAACACAGTTGACATGCTATCATTGTGTCGTTATTCACTCATCGTCCTATTTCGATTAATTACTGCAATCAAGGAAATATCCCTTTTCTTAGTTTTGAAGCAGACTCCTCTAACTATTGGGGTATTCCTTCATCAATACGCAAGCGTATACTAGCCACACGTCCTATCGTTGGATATGTCTCACATTAGTATAATGTATACATAACTGCTGGCAGTCCTTTGTGGTAGGTAGGCTTTTATTATGTAACACTACCGACCTCGCATTCCAACCTATTCTAATTACTGGTGTCATTATATCCATATAATCATTTATTAGCTTTAATAGTTCACACCCGTCATAAACGCATACTTGAGGCTACGTGTGTGTGTTTATATTTCCATTCATTCTTACTTAATTATCTTTCCTCTATGGTTATTGTTGACCCTAAGTCTTTACTTTATCATCTGTTTATAACTTGCTTACCTTAGGATTATTACCATTTCTTTCTTAAAAGATTTATAATGTCATTTTCCATTCCTTTACCTTTTTTCACCATTATCTATTTATATTCACTTTTTACCCATTTATTTGTTCTTGCCTACGCTTACATTTCTTTTTATTTAGTTCCCACCTTTATTGGTATCGCACATCTTTTCTTTTAGAATGTTCTTTTTTTATGGAAACGGGTATGTAGCGTGAGACTACACAGCCGATTATATATTAATATAACTTTTAGAATGTTCTTACCATGTTTATATCTCTTTATTTAACACTTTGGGATTTTCAACATTTTAATGCATTGAAATTACAGCTCTACCAATGGAAATATTTACATTATAAATTTCTATATCTTATCCAAAATCGAAGGTTTGTGTTGAATTTGGAATTACAAGGAAATATCTCTTTCTGTAGTTATTGAAATAGATAGTACAAAATATGCTAGCATCCCTATTTTATACATCTCTTTCTTTTTAGATGCATCCTTATCATTTGAAACGACACACTTTTTTCATTTTAAACTTGATAATCTATAGAAATTCACATTGCAAATCTTAGATTCCAACCAATTAAAATACCACTTAAGCCTCTAAAATCTTATTGTGATTTCTTTATTTTAAATTCTTATTTTTCAATATACATTTAAATAACAAATCTGAAATTATTACATCATTTGAAAATTCATGGTCTATTATTATTCAATAAAATTTTTAGGGATTGCTAATACCTAAATATTTTCCAGATTTACATTCATATAACGTATAGATATATCAAGTTAACAATTATAGAATATGTAGGTAGAGTTATAATTTCATTGCACGTGTATAGGTTTAGCCTACAACTCCAATTTACATTTCGGGGATATTGGAATATATCTACAACGATATAAATCATATATTATACAAAAGTTAATTATTCCCACTAACCTTTTTAGCTTTCCAAATCTCCAATTATATGTATGCATATAACTAGAACTAATTTAAGAATTTAGAAATTTGTGGAGAATATAAAGTGGCCATGCTCGGTCGTCGCTCTGAAAATATGAGTTTGGAAGTAGGGGCCTAGGTCTATATTTATAAGGGTTCAAATCAAAGCTATTCGTTGGATTAAATTGTATTAAACCTGGGCTGTTTGGCTATAAGTTCACTATCGAATTTTGGCTAGCAACGGTCGACCGCCCCTATGTAGGGTCGATCGCTACCGGTCTGCTGGGTGAATATTGGGACAACCTTCCTTTTATATAAACGATGATTTGTTTGTTGTGTCGATTTGTTTTCCTTTTCTTTCGTTCTGAGATCATTTGTTTCCACTTTTAATATATATTCCACGATATTGTTAAGATTAATTATACTTAACGTCTAAGCTATCGTTAACATTGCAATAAACGTTAATTAGTTATTTTAGTTTCCATAATTACATATAATTATTTCCAACTCGAAGTATTCAAACGTCGATAACTTTTATTTTGAACTTCGATTGGAAGTAAAACTTTATATATGAAAATTGATCAGAAGATCGCCACGAACCTAAGTTTCATAGCGAACTTCTGACATTTGTAAAAATTCTATTTTTGGCATTATCATTTATTAATAAATTCCTTTTAAATTAGTTATCGTAAAAATCATGGGGTGTTACACGTCTGGTTGTAATCGAATGGAACAGATTTCTAATCGATTGGAAAAACACAATGCGCTCTGGTTGAAAAACCACTAAAATTCTATTATTTTGTATGCCAACCATTCAACTAGAAAACTTTCTAGTCAACTGGTGGCTTTTACCAGTTGATTAGATGGTTGTAGCTCATGCTACGTAGCTCCAGTGCTTTATCTCCTTTATCTTTATCTTTTCTTTGTAATGCCTTCTCTGCTTCTCTAAATGACGCGTCATATTCACCCACGTGATCGTAAAGCCTTATTCTTCAATTTGGAAATAATGTATCATTGATGCCAACAATCTCCACATTTATACCATATTTCCGTACAATCCATCCAAGCTCCATGTACACCTTTATACTTTAATCAATCTCGGACATGGTACTAAGGATACTTTCTAATTGAACATCAGCATGGTCATTACCCTTGCACTTTATCTACGAACCCCGACGAGGCCACTACCCACCAACAAAGAGTTGAAAGTACCTTTTCCATGTAAGTAGGGCCAATCAATCCTTAATATCAAGTTGAAAACAAATGTCTCCATTAAGGCTAGAGTACGTAACGTTCTCCAAATGTTGGGGAGTGTATTACTCATGACTATTTGGGGGTACCCAGGGGTTACATACTGATAGTTATTGGATAACTATGAAATGACTCACTCGATAGTTTTATGTAGGTTAATATAACTAAGGTCAAACTGAAAATATTGATATAATAAATTTACACAGTTCTGCTAACTTAAGAATACCATTATCTTTCAATATGCATGCTTCCCTTTAATTATAGTCAAATTGTGGCACGCCGTCCATCAAATGACTATAGTTATGTCGAGTGGAAGTATTGAAAGTGAAATATTGTGAAAGTGAAACTTAAATTGAAAATCTCTTGCCAAAGTTGTTTGATTAATAATAATTGTTACTATTGAACCAAGGACTTTATGTTCGGCTTGTAAAGTTAAATATGGATGATATTGGAATTTTGACGATTACCAAATTCTATAAGCCTAAGTGTTATAGATTTGACGAAGAGAATTGGGGTAAATAATTTTCACTATCGGGTAATGCTTAATAAAGTAAAATTGGATTTTACCGACACTAAGTAAGCGATAAATTTGGCTATAATGTCACACCACATGCTAAATGACATGTGAACGTTAATATTCAAATTGTTCAATATTAATCATTAGCCAAATTTACACTTAAGAGTCACATAACCAAAATGTTGAATACTCCTATTACCACCCAATTTAATTACATTATAACTGTTATGAATTAATTAAATTAATTAATATTTATGAGATATTAATAATAAAATTTTATTCGATGTGTGTTGAAGAATATTAAACAGAGTACATATAATAGTTACAAATATAATGATCGATATACGATATCAATATGCGTTTAAATTGGATTTAAAATCCAACGAAGATTTTCGGGATTTGGAATGGTTTTGAGACCCAAAATGGGACAAGATGTGGTCGACTTTGTTGTACCTAGTTGAGTCCGACCATGTATTGACATGATGAAGTGGTTTCGAAGTTTAAAAGGATAGAAAGAATAAGAGAGAAACAATAACCGTGATCCTCATTTCACTCTGTTGTATTTCCTTTATTAAAGCCACCTAATCCTCCCTTGCAATACACAATTTTTGTCTCTCTTCTTGCTGCAGTTTAAGGTCAGCCATTCCCCTTTCAAGCCCTAAAAACTCAAACACTAAAGCATATAATAAAGCTCGATTCTATCATCAGCGGTACTGTTGTTTGGGAGCTAGTAACTTCTGGACTTGGAATTCGATTTAAGGAGAAATTTCACCGTTTCAAGGTGTAAATTCTAGACATGGGTGAAAGCTACATTTCTTATTTGTTAATGCTTAGTTCAATCATTATATTATATGCCAGTTAGTTAGCAATTATACTGAATTGTATATCGATGTGCTACCACATATTGGATGGTTGTATATACGTGCATATATATTTTAACAAGTTAATTATGTATTATATCACATTGCTCATGACCATATTGATTAAAAAAATTGAAATTAAAATATATTTATTATAAGTTTTCTCTTAATTAAAAATAATACATTAGAAACAACAATATATAAAATATGTTTATCTTTATAAAATTCTATTAACATATATATGCTCTCGAAATTAAAAAAATATATACATATATGTATAATATTTAAATCCCTATACATTATATATAAGCTCTTTATTTAATTTAAAATTAGTTTATTCAAAGAATATATATATATATATATATATATATTATAAATACTCCAAAATTTTGGGCCAAGAGCAATTATGATGTGTATATATAATTTTAATTATTATTATATGTATTATAGTATATTTATAAGTATTTATTTACATGTATACATATTATATATTTAGTGTTTTAATCATACTTTAACAAAATTATTTTTACTTTCGAATTATGTATATGTACAGTTTTATATATTTATTCAAATCCATTTTGTATATTAATATTCAAAACATTTTGCAAACTAATTATATTTCATAC
The DNA here is from genome assembly GCA_030737815.1 of Allium fistulosum. Classification (NCBI taxonomy): domain Eukaryota; kingdom Viridiplantae; phylum Streptophyta; class Magnoliopsida; order Asparagales; family Amaryllidaceae; genus Allium; species Allium fistulosum. Next base: position 1,436,421,241 of record CM060903.1, read on the forward strand.
ATACATACATAATACATAACTTTATATATATATATTTAAATTAGTGAGTTATTTAAACCTTATTTAACAAGTATTACATTATAGTACATATAAATGAATATTATATATATATACATTTATACATTTAGACATTTAGACAACACATATGTATACAAGAGGAGCTAACACGTCCGTTGCGGTGTATATCCCAACGTCTGTACATGGGCATGTCAAACCATGTAAACTATTTTATGTTGCCCATGCGTACACATATATCTGTATATGGTACACACATATATACTATATAATAAAAAGCAATAAAAAATAATTTTTTATTTATAAATTTAAATAAAATATTAATTTTATTTAAAACAAAATTTAGAAATGTTTAAACTAAATTTAGACTACATAGGCCCAATAAAAATACAAAAAGATTTAAATATACCCAATTACCCCACTATGTGTTGGCCTAGATCCAACAATGGCATTAGAGCATTACAACCTATGCAGTATGAATTAGTCACGTTAGGATTAACTGATTAAGCTTACAGCCCAGTTAGTATAATGTCTAGAAAGGTAGTGTTTAGGATTGGGTAATCAGGCATCGTGCCCTACTTGGCTACCGGTCTCGCTCGAAAAGTTATGTAAGCCAAAGGTTGCCCCTAATAGAAAAGGTCCAATTTGAACTGAGCCTTGGGCTCATTTTTAAAGTTGTTTTAAAATCAAAATTAAAATCTTTTAGATTTAAAAGTTAAATTTAATATAAGAAGTATTTTTTTTATATAAAGGATGTATGATCCAAGGATCATACACCCATCCTAGTCATATATATATATATATAAATATAATAAGATAAAAGGTACAGAAGTCTCGGGAAAAATCCCATACCAGAAAAAATAATTGCCAATATGTCTAGCCAAATAGAAAATATCAATAATATCATCAAAAACCCAATATACCGGACCAGGCCTAAAAACAATAGATTGTAAAGATTTAAAAAGCACAATATCAGGGCAAACGCTCATAAATAACTTAGAAAACAATAACCCTAAATTCTTGCACATCGCGAAAGCAGCCAATGAGCTCGGGGCAATATCCAGGAGTGCTCGGTGAAAAGATATATTTCCAACCCAATCTGGTTTAGCCAAAATAGCTTTGTTGTTGGCACTGAATTCACCATCATTATATAGGACAAGCTCGCCATCCATGATCCTATAAAATAGTTCCCTCTCATCCTTCTCTTCATCCGAAACCCATTTTGAAAATATCTTGCAATCTAGTGGAAGCACAAACCGCTATCGTTGTGGGACTAATTCCAAGCCTTATTGTTCCAGACAACTACACATTTTCAACTAGATTTTTAGAAAGTTCCTAAGAAATTCCTTCAACACTAGGAGGATAAATGATAGCATTGATAAATTTCTTCTTGATGATAGTAATAAGGGAACCATATGGTGGAACAGGGGTTGTAACAACCCGCATATTTTACGATTTTATATTTAAATATTTTATTTAAATATAGCGTCGTTAGTCAGATTTAGGTCCGAAATGTCACTTTTTGCAAACGGTCGAATTGGGACTCAAGACCACTTCCATTGAGTCCAAAATGGAGTTTGCGACTTTTTTAAGTATAAGCATCGATATGTTTGGAGTTGAGTGAATTTTGCTATTTTTCACTTAGGGCTTTGGGTTTGGGTTTTAGCCCAATAACATAACATAACACCCTAGCTCAGTCCACCTCTCCTCTTCACTTCATTCTTATTTTCCTAACACTCAAGCTTTAGATAGAAATGGGGGAAGAGAGAAAGAATTAGAAATCCTAAGCCCTAATTCTCTTAGGAATTATCAACTTCAAGCTAGAAATCAAGGAGAAGCTTAGGCAAGCATTCTCTTCATCTTCTCCAACTCATTCTCTCTTCAATTTCAGAAATTTCCTAAACCTAACTTAGGGAATGTTCTTCTTTTGAGCTTAGATTCAAGCTTCTTGGGTTGAAGTGAAGAGTGTTGATCTTTCCTTTGTGATTAAGCTTCTCATTCATTGTTTTTGGGTTTAAAGGTGAGTTCTTTAACTCACATCTACGTCTATAGCTATCATTGTTGTTAGGTATGAATTCCTAACACTTGTGCGTATTCATTTGCTTTTGATTTTAATTTATTTGGTGAATTTTCCAAATTTTGGTGCTTTGGTCCAATTTTATGAAAATCCTTATATGGATGTTTGGACATTGATGTTTGGAGTGTATCGAAGAGCCTATAAGGTCGGGTTGTCGCTTGGCGTAAATCCTTAGTCGCCGTTGCTCGTCTGATCACTCCCGATACGTTTTGGCCACTTTGGCCAAGGCAAAATGTTGCCCAGACCAGGTGACCAGATGTCTGGTGACCAAATCCAGATGTCTTTTAGTGGACCTGGAGAGAAAAATGTATGCACGCAGATTATAAAAAAATGCCAGAGACTAATTCCAGACGTCTGAAAATTCAAGATCAGACGTCTGGATGAGCCTCATACGTCCGACTTGTAGTTTCAGACGATTAGGGGTTCTCTGGATAATTTCCAGAGAACGAAACCAGATGTCTGGATTCAAAACCAGACGTTTGGCCATGGCTTAGACGTCTGCTTCGGAATTCCAGACGTCTGGGAGACTTTCTTAACTATTTTTCAGAAAACAAATCCAGACGTCTGGATTCCAAACCAGACGTCTGGAAATGTTTATTTTTGCCTTTTAAGGCTGTTTTGTGTGGATTTCCATTGTCTATCGATTTTAGTTGCTCCGATTAGTTGTTATCACTTTTATCGACTTTGATGACTTCTTTTTTCGGGATTTTTGAGAATATCCATTTTGATGGATTCAGTATCGATTTCTTTGGATTTGATTCAAATCTTCGTATGTGGATTTTGGTGATTGATTGTTTCTACAATCATTTCTATGCTTTGTCACTTTAAAATACAAAGTTTTCTATACTAGTAGTAAATACTCAAACTCTTTCATCAAAATGATTTCTACACTATTTTAAATACAAAGCTCGTTTTTAAAACCGTTTTCTAATCTATTAGTATATACAAACCTTTACCTCATTCGTACGAGAAATCTAATTAAACGGCTTAGTAAAACAAGTGGTATGAAATGCTTGCATTTACTTCGTTGATTAATTCTTGGACTTGTTCGATTGAACTCTTGTGACAATTTTCGAGTGGAAATCTAAAATCCGTTCGTAAATATTTGAGTTAAGCAAGTGGTTATGGGACATGAAGCTAAACTCTTATATTTACTAGCTTAATGTAATTCACACTTTTTATTGATCTATGATGATCATTTTGTGGTTTAGACTAACAATGTGCGATGTCTCTTTGTCCACGTAGGGGACTGTACCTCGTTTTGTTGAGCTTCGTCTCATTCCTTTATGGGCTAGCGACCCATGTTCTTTTATGATTTTTGGTACATCGGATGTACCGTTATTGTACTACATCGATGTCTCAGCTTTCTGGTTCATCGGGTGTAACGACCCACTATTTTGGACCATTCAAATCGACAATAAATCCACACATGTCGGACTTGAATAATTCAAAACAATAGATTGTTAATTTAAATTGGCAAAACTCAGCATATATAGTAAATAAAATAATCACAGATCACAGACACAGAGTAATATAACAACAATGCAACGGAAACAAAAGAATAGTAGTTCATGAAGCTACTATATATATATAACAGAGTTAAACAAGATACAACAGAGGTCTCGAATACATAGATATCTCAATACAATAGTCAAACACCAGATCTGAATACATCACTGGAATCAACTGAATAACTGAAAGCTGGATAGATAGTTGGATCTCCAAGCGAAGCTCCAACTCCAAAGGTGAGTCTCGAATACTGTATCACCCAGTCTGACCCGAGCGTAAAGAAAAACAAAACAATCGAGTCAGGATTAACATTCTTATATCAATAAATCCAACTCAAGTGAAATAACAACTGAAATACAAGTAACTCAAGGGATGTTTGGGATAACCATCCTCTAAGGATCCGTTAAACTATCTACTATGTAGTAGTGTACGCTAAGTAGATAATGTCTATCAGTAATATAAAGTATCAAAATAGCATTAAGGCGTTACCATAATCCCCCTTAACACATTTTTATAATGTCATAGTCTATACAGCACCGTAAGCCCCACCGTAAACTAGTGGTTATCAGAGGGTACCCCATAGGTATAACACAAAACAAATCATAGTGGTCGCGATAGGATAAACAGTATGACAAGGTACATGAGGCGATACCAACTAGGAAACTAGTAGTTGCCTGATCCGGACTGATGTTGGGCATAGCAGCTACTACCCCAACACCGCGAAACAACACTCCCAAATCAAGGGGTGCACCCAAATCGAATCACAAAATTAATAGATATGGTAACGAAGAAGTGTGTCCGCTAGAGGTGGCGAACCTCAATGGCCCGGCGCTGCTCCTGTTTTAGTCATGTCAGGGGTCATCCAAAATCGTTCTCTTTCTTCAGTCAATGCGTTCATCAAAACCATCCACTTCGTTCTGGATCAACACTCCGCGTATATTAGTTATTAAAGTGGTTTCGGTATGGACAGAGAGTATGTCCATATCTAATCCCGGTCTCTTTAATAACTACGTATTATTACACCGATGGTCATTTAATAAACTTTCAAAATAGTTATATTTCAAAACCGACATTTCATTGTCATTTCAAAACCATATCAATACGATATCACTTTCACTTCAAATAAATCCATTTCCAAAATCATAGTACTTTTCCAAAGTTATAACGCTTTCGAAATCATAGTCTTTTAAAATCAAAACACTTTGGAAATCACAGCTTTGAAATCATAGCATTTTGGAAATCATAACACTTTGAAATGATAGCATTTGGAAATCATAACACTTTTCTTTTAAACAGTTTAGATATTAAAATTAGTATATATAATAAAATAGTTTATAAATAAAATAATTTATATTAAAAATGATTTATATTAAAATAGTTTATATTAAAATAATTTATAAAGTAAAATATCAATAGTTTAAATATAATTTAAAATTACTTTATAAAATAAAATAGTTTCCTCAAATTTCATAAATCGATTCAAATTAACTCGAATTCCAAAATTTTAATTTAATCAAATCTCAAATCATCAATTTCAATTCGATTCAGTTTCTAAATAACCATTTCAATCTATCGATTTCAAATACACATCTGAACCATAAAATAAGCCATTTCAATATATTTCAAAGTTTCAAATATTCAACATTTCAAAACTAAATTTGATAATTCCATTTATTTCTCAATTTAATTTCATTACATTCTGTTTCTGAGATATTTCTTTAATCATTTCAATACATCTAAATACAACTTCAATTTACAAATTTATATAAACAAAATATCCCTTTTAAATTTATATAAGTTTGAAATATTCATTTAAGCCACTTTTTAATCAAATTCGAGTTATAAAACATATCTTAAGATTTCAAATTTAATAGATTTCGAATCAAACTTATTTAAGTATAATTATTAAATAATTAAGAATTCCAAAACAATTTCAAATTTATCTTTCAACCTGAAACATTATAACTCTATATTTGAAAATATAAATTTTACATAAATACTCAAAACATATTTTTGTATTGATTCAAATCAACTTTAATAAATCTTTAAAATCAATATTTATTAAAACCATATATTTCTTTTCAAAACAATAGAAATCATTTTTCAAAATATTTATATATATAGACCAATGGTGCCTGTATATAATTTTCTATCCTATGGTCAAGTGATACAGATATTTATCATTTCAATCCGTAATTTAAATTATATTCGGGTATATATCTTTTCAACCCGAAATCCCAAATTCAATTCAATTGAAAATCGGTTGGGTTTATCATTTCAACTCATAATGATTTTCTCCTATTCTACAGATCGTCCGGGTATGTATCATTTCAACCCATAGTGAATTCTATACTAACAGGGAACTTGCAGAGTGATAACAGATATGATAATAATATAACAACGGTAACAGGCATATATCATCAGTATAAATAACAGATGAGGGTGTCAGATGTCACAGGTGAACAGATACAGATGATGGCATATATATATATATATATATATATATATATATCATTATAAATTACATATAATGGTGTCAGGTGTCACAGGTGAACATATACAGATAATGGCATAGATATAGCAATATAAATAACTAACAGCAGCATATTTCAATTATCGTTTCAATTGAAATCAAATTTAATAAATATAAGAACATTAATCTTGAGTGATTGCTCACCTTCCGAGGCTAGAGAGATTTTGACAAAGGAATGAGCTACAAATTCCAAAGCAATGCCAGATGGACACGATTCGATGAGCACAGCTGATAACTAGGAATTGACGAAATCAAATCAGAACTGGATCGATGATGAAGATGAATGGTATAAGTGAACTTTTATATAAAAAATCATATTTTATATTCAAACATATACTAAATTAAATATATATATGGTTTTCAAAAATCATAGTTTTAAATTAAAACACATATATAAAACTAAACATATATACATTATATAGTTTATTTTAGAACAACCATGTAGCAAAATATTAACGAAATATATATATATATATATATATTATCATTTCAAAATATACTCATATAATAAAACCCGTACACATTCAGATATCTATACCCATAAAGAAAAAAAGGCTACCGCAAACAAAATGTATTTGCTACAAAAGTCAATATACTTACTTCACTGAAAACTCAAAAAAATTTGCAAAACTGACGTACAACTAATATACTGTTACCAGTTTACGACTTATATGATATATAATATGCTCCATCACTTCATACTGTAATAAACATTAAATATATATTCTTCAATACAAAAGTATGCAGGCTAAAATATATAAAAATGTAAGCTAACAATCTATACAAAGTTTTGGAAATATATTATTTTCTGAACATATTAGCCGACCAAAACCCAAAATAGAATAAACTATTATAACTATATATACTTATACACTGAAATAGTTAGTATATACTAAAGCTGATACTGTATGAACATATATTCATACACGCATGAAATAATTCGCAAGCCCATAGTTATTTCACTATTTGTATATATATAAGTATAAGCTGTCGAAAATATATCACTAACATACTATTGCAACTAATATCTAATATTTCTCTATACGTTCTTATATAATATATATATGAACAAAAGTTTGTAGATTTACCATATATATAGACAGCTGCAAGAAATAACTATGAACACAGTATGTTGAAAATCAATGCATACATATGTGAAGTATATATATATATATAAACAAAAATTACATAAATATAAACTAATATATATATATATATTTACTAATATAACAATAAAACGTAAAACAGAGAACATAACATATACTAATATGTACAACATGTAAATACATTATATTTTTAAATCAATGAATATACGTACTAAGAACAAAATGATTGTAAACAAGTACAAATGCTAACATATAACTAACAGGTATTATACAACATAAACAATATACAGATCCTATATGCATTTTTAAAAAAACTAGTCATGACTTATATACATGCTTTAGACAACTTACATACATAACAGCATACACATACTTAAACAATCTTTGAAATATAAACTGTAAACAAACAAACATATGTATATAAAATTATTAGACAACATATATAATAAAACTTATACCACTTACGACTGAGGGGGAGAAAGGGGAGAGGGTTTCGGTAGGCCATGCTAAATGGAAGGGGCGACGTGGATAGGGAAGTGAAGGAACCGACGGTTGTTGAAGATCGGCTGCATGCTTGAACCAGAGGTGGTGGCTGCCTCAAACGACGGTTGGGCAAAGGAAAGCAATTCATGGCCGAAGAAAAAGAAGAGCAGGGGCGGGTGCTAGTTGAAGAAAGGCGGGGTGGAGGTTCGGCCAAAGTTTTGGTCGCATGGATACAAGGAGAGGATGAAAGCTTCAGGAATAAGAAAGTATAGCTGGTAATGTATTTGGAAGAAGAGAAAAAAAATAGCAGAGGGAGGACAGCTCGAAAGCAATATAATATGACTCATATCACAACATACGTTTTTTTTCCTCCAGAGAAACGTAAAGAACCCAACTGAAAAGCCAAGCAATGCAGGTAAAAGGACAAGCCATAAATTTTACATTGAATACTGAGAATATTAAAGGATAGAGACTGAATAGACAGATGGAAATCAAAAGTTAAAAAAGAAAAGAAAACCGGTACCGATATGAAATCGTTTCGCGGATTCCGCTGCGTATCGGACTTCAAAACACAGAATTGATTATACCGCAGAGATCAGCACGACGAGACGATCAAAATGGTATACAGATATCAGTGGTATGATTGAATTATAAAAACTCGAATTTTCTACTAGCGGAAAATGCAGCAAAAATGCAAAAAAATAAGATCGACGGAGCTAAAGAAGTCCGAATTTGGAAAAACGAAAAATGACATCTTAGTCAGAAGATGAATTAGAATTTTTCTATGTCAAAATATCCAGGTTTGGAAAACATTTTATTATCATCAATTTTAACTGATATAAATTGGAATAAAATTACACTAGAAAATAAACTTCCAAATTATCTGATGAAAATTTACCAGTTGCTATGATTAATTAGACGCATTCCAAATATCAAATTTTTATTTCAAAATTTTATCGTTTAAAATTTCAAAAAATTTCAACTAATTACATTATTAAACAGTTAAAATTTACGGGTCGTTACACTACATCGATTAGTATATACAAACCTTTACCTCATTCGTACGAGAAATCTAATTAAACGGCTTAGTAAAACAAGTGGTATGAAACGCTTGCATTTACTTCGTCGGTTAATTCATGGACTTGTTCGATTGAACTCTTGTGACAATTTTCGAGTGGAAATCTACAATCTGTTCGTAAATATTTGAGTTAAGCAAGTGGTTATGGGACATGAAGCTAAACTCTTATATTTACTAGCTTAATGTAATTCACACTTTTTATTGATCTATGATGATCATTTTGTGGTTTAGACTAGCAATGTGCGATATCTCTTTGTCCATGTAGGGGACTGTACCTCGTTTTGTTGAGCTTCGTCTCATTCCTTTATGGGCTAGCGACCCATGTTCTTTTATGATTTTTGGTACATCGGATGTACCGTTATTGTACTACATCGATGTCTCGGCTTTCTGGTTCATCGGGCATACCATTATTGTACTACGTCGTTGTCCCAGTTTATCAGGTTCATCGGGCGTACCGTTATTGTACTACGTCGTTGTTCCGAATCACTTGAGTATCAGGTTCATCGGGCGTACCATTATTGTACTACGTTGTTGCACCGGCTCTATGGTTAGCGACTATGGGATAGTGACCCATTTGTGATACACGTGTTGGTGAGTCTTCATGCTCCCGTTTGTGATAGGCCTCCCCCTTTGTGATTTCTGGATTTCTAGTTGATGATTTCTAGAATTTGTGTTTCACCTCTTTTCGTGATTGGCAATGTTATGTTTGTCAACACATTTGTGGGTTGGTGAATAAAATAAAGAATATGACATTCTTTTTGGTGCTTGAGTTGATTTGAGATATTGTATGATTTTTGTTGTTATTTGATGTATACTTGACACAGTATGACATTTATGTTATCATACGTTTTTGGTCATATCTCTTATCCTATATCATTTTATCTGATATTTATAGCTAGACTGATCCGTTTATTATTTTCTTCTTAAATAATACTCGGGTCAGACCGAGGTATTTCAGGTGCTCCTGCTTGACTTCTTATCAGGGATTATCATCTAATTCTTTTGGCTAACTACTTTAGATTAGTAGTTTTTGTTATTATACATTTGAGATATGGACTCCTTGATGTATAATTATTCTTTTGCCTAGCACTTGAATCTATTCTCTTGTGGTGTAGTGGATCTTGTTTTACCACTACTTTGATGTACACTTCCTTATGTTATATTCATATCTGTTTCCGCCTTTGTGATATGAATGTCTGTGACTGATTTGTGTTACGTTTATTTCTATATTTGTTTCCGAGGTCCACTTAGCCACTGTGTGGTAGCTTTGAGTTTGTATTTGATATGTCGGATTTCCTCTTGAAATGAAGTGTAAGTTATATTATCTAACATATCGGTACTCGCATAAAGCAATTACATAGATGGTCGCTCCTCAACAGCCTTATTCTTCGTGCTAGTCGACGGCATTACCCAGTTGTGTTCTTGGCTAGCGTGAGCATAGAGGTGGGGCGTCACAGCATGGTATCAAAGCCAAATTTTGGAACAATATAGAATAATCTAGCAAGGATAATTGTCCTAAGTCTTTCTTAGGAATCGTGCCATAGGATTTGATTCGAGTTTTCATACCGTTCTATCCTATTTTCTTTTGTGATACCTTGTTTTATCAATCAAGGTTGTTTGATATTCATTTTGAGAATAACCTTTTCCTCTTCTTTCTTTCTTTCTTAGAGAAGAGAAATGGTTAGACCTAGCCGTCCCAGTGCCGGTCAATCTAGTGCCACTCCTCAGGATGGAGTATTTATGTCTGCTCAACAACTTCGGGATCTTGTGAACAATGCCCAAGCTGCCGACCCGTTCCCGTGCCTATTCAACCTAAATCCTAGTTTGCACGCTTGTGCAGAGATTATACCGCTTTGGGTGGAAGGCCATTCAAGGGATCCAAAAACGTTATAGAAATCCAAGCTTAGCTTAGGATTATCACCTAAGCAATATTTTGAGTGGTGCTAAGGTCTTTTCAGCCCGACCTTGCCACCGGTCTTCTTCAGCTATGAGTTGCGGAAGGTAGCATCCTCTTACCGCGTTCCGCACTCGTTGTGATTTTTGTGTTTGGTTCGTTATGTCATTCGATTTGACGAACCTTTTACTTTATTTCATCCATTTTGTGAATCGAGTATTCTACGAATATCTCGATTAGTATATCCTTATATTTATTGATATTTGATGAAAATAACAAATTTAAAATTTGCAAATCTTTTTAATAAGATGTTTATAAGTATGATTGGGTTTTATTCTTAAAATGAGTAAAGAATATTTGTTAAATTTTTAAGAGACATGTTTATCATATAGAAGATGATTTTGTGTTGTTTTGCCCATCGAGTGTTTTAAGAATTCTGGTCGACGCATTTGATCAACGTTATCGATAGGAATCTCCAAAACGCTTTGATGAGACAGTTAGACACAATAAATTGACTTGTAATAAGTTAATTTTTCTAAAAAGATGTATATATAAAGTTAATTATAATTTTGAAAGTCTTAGCTTTTCGGGAAAGAGAATCGATTAAAGGAACTCTTTTCCAATGCTTTTATTCTTGCGGTTCCCGAAGGGAACCAAGACTTTATTGTTTATACAGATACTAGTCGTATTGGTTTTAATGTCATTCTCTTGCAAAGGGAATGTGTTATCGCATTTGCTTCTTGACAATTAAAGCTTATCGAGACTAGATATGCTATTAATGATCAAGAGCTCGCGACTATTGTTTTCGCTCTTAGAATTTGGTTCATTATCTTTGGGAGAGAAATTTGTTCTCTACTCCGATCATAAATCTTTGAAATATTTATTTTCTCAAAAGGAACTTAGTTTGCGTCAACAACGTTGGCTCGAGTTCCTTGCATCTTATGATCTCGTTATTCTTTGTACTTCGGAAAAGGGTAATCGTGTTGTCGATGCCCTTAAGCCGAGAGTAGTAAGCGGTTGTTTCCATAATGATATCCGGATGGAGTGATCTCGAGACTTTATCCAGTTGTGAGATTCGAGATCGTGAATTCAATTCATGTTCGTCTCTTGTTTTGTGTAGCCTTGAGGCTCGTCCTTCTCTTTTGGACCGTACCTCTTTTGGCTAAACTCTATGCCAAAGAAATTGTTAAAATTGCATGGAGTTCCTACTTTTATTGTTAGCAATCGTGATCCATTATTTTTCTAGTGGATTTTGGTAAGGTCTTCAAAAGCTTTGGGAACAAAGCTTAATTTTAGCACCGCTTATCGTCCTCAATCCGATGGACCAACCGAGCGTGTGAATCAAACTCTTGTAGATCTCTTTCGTGCATGTGTTCTTGATTTTGGTGGAAGGGGGAAGATTTTATGTCTCTTGTTGAGTTTTCTTCCTATAGTAAGCTTCCAATCTTGTATTGGTATGGCACTTTTTGAGGTACTCTACGGAAGGCCATGCCGATTTTCCTTGTGTTAGCTTGAAGCCGGTGAGAAGCTGGTTTTAGGTCCAGATTTTATTGGTGTTCATTCGTGTTTCACCTTTGATGGGCGTTGTGCGTCTCAGTCGATCGAGAAAGTTAGCACCTCGATATGTTAGTCCATTTCCCATCACCGAACGCATTGTTTCCGTGGCTTATCACCTCTTTTAGTACCGACTCAATTCTTTTACTATTCTTGACGTTTTCCACGTCTCTCAACTACGGAAATACCTTAGGGATTCCGATTCTATTCTTGAGCTCGGTGTAATTGAAAAAATTGAAGTTTCACCAAATTTGACTTATCAGCAACATTCTATTCGTATCGTTGCTTCGGAGGTTAAACGCCTTCGAAATAAAGATGTGCTTCTTGTGAAAGTTCAATGGTCCTCAAATCCTAAGGATTGCTCTTGGGAATCTTGAGAATTCATCGAGCGAACACATCCGGACTTTCTCTTTCATGCTCTATACGGTGAACTTCTTATTTCAGTTTTTCTTTTGTGTTGATATGCTTTTATGGTTGTTACTCTTTATTTTCTTCTTAAGTATTGCGAGGACGCAATTTCTTTAAGGAGGGGAGTCTGTAACAACCTGTATATTTTACGATTTTATATTTAAATATTTTATTTAAATACAGCGTCGTTAGTCAGATTTAGGTCCGAAATGTCACTTTTTGCAAACGGTCGAATTGGGACTCGAGACCACTTCCATTGAGTCCAAAATGGCGTTTGCGACTTTTTTAAGTATAAGCATCGATATGTTTGGAGTTGAGTGAATTTTGCTATTTTTCACTTAGGGCTTTGGGTTTGGGTTTTAGCCCAATAACATAACATAACACCCTAGCTCAGTCCACCTCTCCTCTTCACTTCATTCTTATTTTCCTAACACTCAAGCTTTAGATAAAAATGAGGGAAGAGAGAAAGTATTAGAAATCCTATGCCCTAATTCTCTTAGGAATTATCAACTTCAAGCTAGAAATCAAGGAGAAGCTTAGGCAAGCATCCTCTTCATCTTCTCCAACTCATTCTCTCTTCAATTTCAGAAATTTCCTAAACCTAACTTAGGGAATGTTCTTCTTTTGAGCTTAGATTCAAGCTTCTTGGGTTGAAGTGAAGAGTGTTGATCTTTCCTTTGTGATTAAGCTTCTCATTCATTGTTTTTGGGTTTAAAGGTGAGTTCTTTAACTCACATCTACGTCTATAGCTATCATTGTTGTTAGGTATGAATTCCTAACACTTGTGCATATTCATTTGCTTTTGATTTGAATTGATTTAGTGAATTTTCCAAATTTTGGTGCTTTGGTCCAATTTTATGAAAATCCTTATATGGATGTTTGGACATTGATGTTTGGGGTGTATTGAAGAGCCTATAAGGCCGGGTTGTCGCTTGGCGTAAATCCTTAGTCGCCGTTGCTCGTCCGATCGCTCCCGATACGTTTTGGCCACTTTGGCCTAGGCAAAATGTTGCCCAGACCAGGTGACCAGACGTCTGGTGACGAAGTCCAGACGTCTGGATTGGACCTGGAGAGAAAAATGTATGCACGCAGATTATAAAAAAATGCCAGAGACTAATTCCAGACGTCTGAAAATTCAAGATCAGACGTCTGGATGAGCCTCAGACGTCCGACTTGTAGTTTCAGACGTCTGGGGGTTCTCTGGATAATTTCCAAAGAACGAAACCAGACGTCTGGATTCAAAACCAGACGTCTGAACATGGCTCAGACGTCTGCTTCGGAATTCCAGATGTATGGGAGACTTTCTGAACTATTTTTCAGAAAACAAATCCAGACGTCTGGATTCCAAACCAGACGTCTGGAAATGTTTATTTTTGCCTTTTAAGGCTGTTTTGTGTGGATTTCCATTGTCTATCGATTTTAGTTGCTCCGATTAGTTGTTATCACTTTTATCGACTTTGATGACTTCTTTTTTCGGGATTTTTGAGAATATCCATTTTGATGGATTCGGTATCGATTTCTTTGGATTTGATTTACGTCTTCGTATGTGGATTTTGGTGATTGATTGTTTCTACAATCATTTTTATGCTTTGTCACTTTAAAATACAAAGGTTTCTATACTAGTAGTAAATACTCAAACTCTTTCATCAAAACGATTTCAACACTATTTTAAATACAAAGCTCATTTTTAAAACCGTTTTCCAATCTATTAGTATATACAAACCATTACTTCATTCGTACGAGAAATCTATTTAAACGGCTTAGTAAAACAAGTGGTATGAAACGCTTGCGTTTACTTCGTCGGTTAATTCTTGGACTTGTTCGATTGAACTCTTATGACAATTTTCGAGTGGAAATCTACAATATGTTCATAAATATTTGAGTTAAGCAAGTGGTTATGGGACATGAAGCTAAACTCTTATATTTACTAGCTTAATGTAATTCACACTTTTTATTGATCTATGATGATCATTTTGTGGTTTAGACTAGCAATGTGCGATGTCTCTTTGTCCACGTAGGGGACTGTACCTCGTTTTGTTGAGCTTCATCTCATTCCTTTATGGGCTAGCGACCTATGTTCTTTTATGATTTTTGGTACATCGGATGTACCGTTACTGTACTACATCGATGTCTCGGCTTTCTGGTTCATCTGGCGTACCGTTATTGTACTACATCGTTGTCCCAGTTTATCAGGTTCATCGCGCGTACCGTTATTGTACTACGTCGTTGTTCCAAATCACTTGAGTATCAGGTTCATCGGGCGTACCGTTATTGTACTACGTTGTTGCACTGGCTCTATGGTTAGCGACCATGGGATAGTGACCCATTTGTGATACGCGTGTTGGTGAGTTTTCATGCTCCCGTTTGTGATAGGCCTCCCCCTTTGTGATTTTTGGAATTCTAGTTGATGATTTCTAGAATTTGTGTTTCACCTCTTTTGGTGATTGGCAATGATATGTTTGTCAATACATTTGTGGATTGGTGAATAAAATAAAGAATATGACATTCTTTTTGGTGCTTCGAGTTGATTTGAGATATTGTATGATTTTTGTTGTTATTTGATGTATACTTGACACAGTATGACATTTATGTTATCATACGTTTTTGGTCATATCTCTTATCCTATATCATTTTATCTCATATTTATAGCTAGACTGATCCGTTTATTATTTTCTTCTTAAATAATACTCGGGTCAGACCGAGGTATTTCAGGTGCTCCTGCTTGACTTCTTATCAGGGATTATCATCTGATTCTTTTGGTTAACTACTTTAGATTAGTAGTTTTTGTTATTATACATTTGAAAAATGGACTCCTTGATGTATAATTATTCTTTTGCCTAGCACTTGAATCTATTCTCTTGTGGTGTAGTGGATCTTGTTTTACCACTACTTTGATGTACACTTCCTTGTGTTATATTCATATCTTTTTCTGCCTTTGTGATATGAATGTCTGTGACTGATTTGTGTTACGTTTATTTCTATATTTGTTTCCGAGGTCCACTTAGCCACTGTGTGGTAGCTTTGAGTTTGTATTTGATATGTCGGATTTCCTCTTGAAATGAAGTGTAAGTTATATTATCTGACATATCGGTACTCGCCCAAAGCAATTACACAGATGGTCGCTCCTCAACAGCCTTATTCTTCGTGCTAGTCGACGGCATTACCCAGTAGTGTTCTTAGCTAGCGTGAGCATAGAGGTTGGGCGTCACAGGGGTAGTTTGGGGGGCATCAATACGGGGATCATGTAGGGGAGAACTCGGACAGTCAAGGGGAGGGGAGGTGGGAAGGATATGGAGATAAGGGTTGAGGTGAAACCCTGACCTTCCAATGCATTGATGGAGGGTTCAGGAGTAGAATCTTAGAGGGAAGAATATCTGTATCGATAGTGGAGTGTGAGCAAGCCAAGTTAAAATGGCCAAAGGAGTGGCAAATATCGAAAATAGGCGATTTCCATTAGTAAGTGACCTCAATGTAGGCCACTCCACCCTCGACAAGGGAAACAGGGATACGACATGGCAACTGCCTAAAAGAGGAGATATCAATAAGTGCTTAGGCATAGCGGAAAATTATTATATGTTCAGTGGAAGTGTCAAAATAAATTAGCTAACCAAAATGATTTGCCAACCAGTTTACACCCTCCAAGGATTGAAGGAATTTTTGAAATATGCGCCCAAATGGGAATGGAGAGAACTTGCTTATGGGCAAGGTCAACAGATGAACTCTACTGGGTGATAGTAAATGCTTTTCCATCAATAATAATAGGATATATAATGACCCACCCTCTCGACCCTTGAATGTCGACACTATTACATCCACAGTATTCATGTGGCGAGAATCCATATGCCGGCAGAACGAATTGTCTGGGTGAAAGATAAATAAAAAGAAAAGGAAATATAGAACAAGAAAAGATGAACACAATATCAGAATTTCACAATGGAATGGTAATATATAATATCAAATGAGTAGTACAAAAAGTTGCTCTAAATGCAAAAAAATAAAAATTCGATGTCACTAAAACCTAAGTACTATCATCAGCCAGGACAATTATAACTATCTATCCTCACAATACTGTTATATACAATACATAAATGCAGCAAAAATAAGAATACTACGAAGGTAATCATCCAGCTCTTCTCTATAAGCTTCAAAGCATCTGTACCTAAAACTGGAAATATACATGGGGCTGACCTGAGCATCATAAGAAAATAACACCTGGATCAGTGTGGTAAACTAACGTGAGAAAACGTATGAAACATGAAACAGGTAATAATATCCAATGAGACCATGGGAATTCCTGTAACATTTTTTCACTCAAATGAAACCAACCATTCATTAAGTTTAATATAATGATATGATAGATAATGTCTAGAGTGTAGAACATAAATCATATCAAATAGCTATGATGCTAACATTGGTCACACCACAACATATTTATAGTACAATCAAAACCACCAAGGTACGTTTGCATAATGGATTTTCCACGAAGATCTCTTCGGTCAAGCCAAAATCCATTCTCCACCATTTCCTATATCGAGGTCACATTCGGTATCTTTCACACGATCTTCATTACTCGAACAGAACACGAATCCCCAAATGGATTCTCACATCTCTAACAGATCATGAATCACTATGTGGATTTGAGCATCTCGAATAGATCTTGAACCTCCACATAGGTTCCCTACATAAGTCCTTCGACGAATGCTAACCCTGTCCTCTCTTTTGTAATACTCCTCAAGATAGTCCCACATGATAACATCATTTGAAATGTTAAAGCTGACCTCTTCCTTGGATTTTAACCTTAGGATTGACAGTTCAACTCTATAACATTTCACTTCACAACCTCTTCCAAAACATAGAACTCGTATACTAGTTTTGAAGTGGTATTCGATAAGTAAAACACATAACGGACCCAGTCTCTTCCAAACTAATTTAACGAACTTCTGGTTAACTTAATTCCGGTTCTTTCAAAAGTAAGCGAAAGCTACAAACGTTTCATACCAATATTCCTCCCTGGGGGTACTTATTGGTATAAATTCGCGAAGCCTTTCGATAACTTCCTAAGTTAGTATTAGGTCAAGTTCGATAATGACTAATCGATCATCTAATCAAAACAATTGTTTATACAAATCATGATTCGTACGCTTGACTCGTTTCTGACATTCCAACTTTTATCTTTAGCAGTGGTTGCATCAAGCCTTGCCTAGACACTTCATTCTTGAATCTCACAAATAGATAAGTCTACCTCGTCATCTTTTAATGTTAAGTATAGTATTAATGATTTCTATAAACAATAAGAAATCAACACGATTAACACGCTTTCGACATTTTCCAAATTACTATTCCTTAATCAAGAGGGAAGCCCGGTAGGTTAGAGCTCTATAGATCCTTCCCTACTAGACATCATTCTTAACTCTCACAAATAGATAAGCCTTACTTCATCGGCTTTAGTGTTAAGCATAGTTAATTAGTTTTCAAACAAGTAACTAAACAATCAACTACTTGGCCATTTAGCAATTCTAACCCCTTTTTGAAAACTTTTTTATATACTTTTAAAACTTAAAAATACTTATAATAGGTTTTAAAACATTTACTCAAAGTATTACTTGAAAATAACAACTTTATAATTTTCCAAAACTTGAAAACGACATGTTTTCAACAAAATATCTCTTCTTTAAAAATTCACAATTAAATTTAAATATCTTAAACCACTTTTGAAATACTCTAATAATAGTTAGTAAACACTTGTAAAATAATGAAAAAATACTTAAATTTAAATATCTTTTCAACCCTTTTAAAGTCCAAAATCAAGGCTAAACGGAGCATTTATGCACTAGTGATGTTTTAGCCACTTTTCGAGATGTTACTTAAATTTTTACTATTCAAGCTTCTGATAGCAACAAACATATATATATATATAAGACATTATAAATATGGCAAGAAACCTCAAAGGATCTCTCTACAAAGTTCCACGGTATTTGCCAAAAATATGGCAATTCACAACTGCACCTATAGTGACTATCTCTATAAGTGCACTTTCAAATCTGAATCCGATCTAAACCAATGTCCATTTAAAGTCTATATGCTTTTTTCAAGGCCTTGTCACAAGTTATACAAGTCCGTTCGAGTTTATTCCAAGTTTATGTAAGTCCATATACATGGATCACATATGCACTTACTTTTAAAGTAAGAATTCAAACCAATGTTTTAACATAAGTTAACAACAATTCAAACAACATAAGCACAATCAACACAAACATATATGTCTTTTATATTCATTCAAAGTGAGCCATTAACTCACCTTTAACCACACAAACAACAAAGATCCAAGAAATCAAACCAACCCTTCACTTTGCAACATCTTTGCAACACCTTTGCTTCCTCCTTTCCTTGCCTTTAGCATTTGCTTTTGCCTACATTACACCTAAGGTGCTCACGACCTATGCTTGCATGAGGTGAATGGCTTCGCTTCTTCAACTTTTAGCATAGTGGAAGGTTTTCTAATATTATACTAAGCCTTGTGGTAAAGTTTGAAATGATTTGGAGTTGATTTGCAACTCTTTCATTTTAGAACATAAGAGAGGAAGAAAAAGAGAAGCCATTAGAAAAGCTTGGATTTTTTTGTGAATTTGTGAATGATACTAAGGGTATGCCATCTCTTATATATGCTTGTTCAAGGATTCATTACCATCTTCTATCCTCAAGGAAGGTAATAAAGGAGCGTCATTCTCACATGCATCTTGATGTATCTTCTCCTTTATGCTAATTACCATTATACCCTCACCATGATAATATCTCTTATTCATTAGAACATTCTATAACCATCCAAGATTTATGAAGTGGTGTGTGTGTTAATTAGTTGCTAATGTATTTATTTGATCATTATTCAAGTGCACAAGAGTTTGAACAACTTATATCGATCGAAAAGCTGTTTACCGATAAATCGATTTTCGGTCACATTATCAAATTTTTTTTGATGAATATATTTTTGTATACAATTTAAAAAAACAAGTTTCTTATCACTATTAATTAATTAAATGATTTCTAACAAAGTTATAAAATCGTTTTATAGCACTTAAATATATTTCAGGACGTTACGATATTCAAAGACGAAGTGCTCGAATTTCCAGATCGCTATATTCCCCTCCACTTAGAACATTTTGTCCTTGAAATTCAAACAAAAATGATAATTATAGGAGATAGATGAAACAAGATATATATATCTTTAGAGTTTAGTTGAAACTATATACAAGCTAAACTGAAATACAAACTAAGCGACTCCATCTTAATTGGTGAGTACACTATAAAAGATATACGATACTTAGATAAGGAGGAACCCCTAGTCTATAAGCATCTTGGGTAGAACTCCTTCAAACTTCCATCCCTCTTCCTTGTACAAACCCAAGCATCTTCGCTCCATAGCACTTCTAACCTTATTAAAAGACAAGCACACAAATACTCAAATAGCATTCATAATCACTAGCAAACAAAGCTCATATTTGTTCAGGTTCAAAACCCTCTCATCATCCAAGGACGATAAACAACGTGACGCCCCACCTCTATACTTGCACTAGCCAAGGACACTACGGGGTAATGCCGTCGACTAGCATGAAGAATAAGGCTGTTGAGGAGCGACCATCTGTGTAATTGCTTTGTGCGAGCACCGATATGTCAGATAGTATAACGTGCATTTCATCTCTGGAGGAAATCCGACATCTCTAATACAAACACAAAGCTACTACACAGTGGCTATATGTGGACTACGGAAACAAATATAGAAATAAACATAACACAAATCAGTCACATACATTCATATCACAAAGGCAGAATCAGATATGAATATATCACATGAAAGTGTACAACAAAATAGTGGTCATAGAAGATCCACTACATAACAAAAGAATAGGTACAGGTGCTAGACAAAGGAATAATTATACATCAAGGAGTCCATATCTCAAATGTATAATAACAAAAACTACTAATCCAAAGTAGTTAGCCAAAAGAATCAGATGATAATCCCTGATAAGAAGTCAAGCAGGAGCACCTGAAATATCTCGGTCTGACCCGAGTATTATTTAATAAGAAAATAATAAACGGATTAGTCTAGCAATAATTATCAAATAAAATGAGATATAAGAAGAGATATAATAAAAACGTATGATAACCAAAAATGTCATACCTCGACAAGTATACATTAGAAAATCAATAAAGGAAAATCATACAAATATCTCACGAATCTCATAGCATAAAAAGAATGTCATATTCTTTATTTAATTCACCAATCCACAATAAATGACATACATATCAATGCCAACTGAAAAAGGTGGTGAAACATAAATTCCAGAAATCATCAATGAGAAATCCAAAAATCACAAGAGAGGAAGAAGCCTATCAAAAACGGGAGTGTGAAAACTCCCCAACACGCGTATCATAAAATGGGTCGTTGTCCCATAAAAACAAGCTGAAGCTCCTCCTGACAGGGTATAGTCCCCCATTATGGACTATGAGCTGAAGCTCCTCCTGATGAGCCGAAGCTCCTCCTGATGAGCTGAAGCTCCTACTGACAGGGTATAGTCCCCCATTGCGGACTATGAGCCGAAGCTCCTCCTGATGAGTTGAAGCTCCTCCTGACAGGGTATAGTCCCCCATTGCGGACAAAGAGACATCGCACATTGCTAGTCTAAACCATAAAATGATCCTCATCGATCATCAAGAAGTGTCAGTTACACTAAGCTAGTAAATATATGAGTTTAGCTTCATGTCCCAAAACGACTAGCTTAACTTAAATATTTACGAACAAATTGTTGATTTCCACTCGAAAATTGTCACAAGAGTTTCAATCGAACAAGTCCAAGAATTAACCAACGAAGTAAATGCAAGCGTTTCATACCACTTGTTTTGCTAAGCCATTTAATTAGATTTTCTCATACGAATGAGGTAAAGGTTTGTATATACTAATAGATTAGAAAACGGTTTTATAAACAAGCTTTGTATTTAAAAGTAGTGTTGAAATCGTTTTGATGAAAGAGTTTGAGTATTTACTACTAGTATAGAAACCTTTGTATTTTAAAGTGACAAACAACAAAAATAATTCTAGAAACAATCAATCATTAAATTCACATTCGAAGACGTGAATCAAATCCAATTAAACCGATAAAGAATCCATCGAAATGGATATTCAAAAATCCTGAAAAAGGAGTCATCAAAGTCATAATAAATGATAACAACAAATAGGATCATCATGAATCGATTCAAATTGCAAATTCAATCCCAAAAGGCAAATTGGGCAGAAACAACAATTTAGTCGACTGAATCAGGTCTTGGAAACTTTCTGTTTCCAGGATCAGTCGACTGACTCAGAGATTTCAGTCGACTGAATCATGCCTGGGAACTTTCGGGTTCCAGGTTCAGTCGACTGAACAGAGATTTCAGTCGACTGATACTGGCCCAGGAAATTTCCTGGCTTCAGCTCAGTCGACTGAACGCTCTGAGTCAGTCAACTGAACTGGGATTTCCAGTATTTTCAGCCTAAAAATGAAGAGGCAATCTCTTCGCAAATGCAACCGGAAGAGCAATGGGCGCTAGGGGTTTATGCCAATCGACGACCCGGCCCTATAAGCTCTTCGATGCATTACCAAACCATGATCAAACATCCATAAAAGGATTTACACACAAATTTGACTTCAAAAACCAGAAATATTCACAAAACCAATCCAAATCAAGAGCAAATGCACATGAAGAAGTGTTAGGAATTCATACCTAACAACCAAAGATAATTATAAACATAGATGTGAGATAAAAATCTCACCTTTAAACCCAAAACAAATGAAGAGGAAGCTATAGAGCAATGGCAAGAACAATCATTCTTCAATTCCAACCCAACAAGCTTGAATCTAAGCTTAAAAGAGAAACATTTCCTAAATTAGGGTTAGAAATTTCTGAAATTGATAAGAGAATGAGTTGGAGAAGAAGAAGAGAAGGCTTACCAAAGCTTCTTCTTTGAATTTTGAGCTAGAACTTGGATTTGCAAAGATGATTAGGGCTTGGAGTTTTAATTTCCCATTCCACTCTCCATTTTTGATGAAGCTTAAGTGTTAAGAAATGAAAGTGAAGTAATGAAGAGGAGAGGGAGTGGAGCTTCAGTTAATGGTTTAGGCAAATGGGCTGAACCAAACCCAAAGTCCAAAGTGAAATGGTCAAATTTTTAGCTAGCTCCAAACATACCAAAGTTTATACTCAAAAAGGTCGCAAACGGCATTTCGAACTCAATGGAAGTGGTCTTGAGTCCTAATTCGACTGTTTGCAAAAAGTAGCTTTTCGGACTAAAATCTGACGAATGATGAAATATTTAAATAAAATATTTAAATATAAAATCGATAAAAATGCGGGTTGTTACAGACTCCCCTCCTTAAAGAAATCGCGTCCTCGCAATCTTAAGAAATAACTAAAAAGTAACAACCATAAAAGCATATCATCACAAAAGAAAGTTTGAAATAAGAAGTTCACCATAAAGAGCACGAAAGAGTAAGTCCGAACGTGTTTGCTCGATGAATTCTCTGGATTCCCAAGAGGAATCCCTATGATTCGAGAACCATTGAACTCTCACAAGAAGAACATCTTTATTTCGAAGGCGCTCAACCTCCGAAGCAATGATGCGAATAGGATGTTGCTCATAAGTCAAATCTGGTGAAACTTCAATTCTCCCAATAACACCAGACTCAAGAATAAAAGTGGAATCCCTAAGGCATTTCCATAAATAAGAGACATGGAAAACGTCATGAATAACAAAAAAATTGAGCCGGTGCAACGGCGTAGTGCAATAACGGTACGCCAGATGAACCGAACACCATAAAAGAACATCGGACGCTAGTCCATAAAAGAAATGAGACGAAGCTCAATAAAACGAAGTACATCAAAACGTCCGACGAACTTGGTAAAAAGATCATTCCATTCGGACATCATTAAAGAAACAACTACTTGTTGCTTACGACAAGGGCATTGGCAACACGATTTCCCCTTTCGGGAGTATAAAGAATATCAAGATCATAAGATGCAAGGAACTCAAGCCAATATTAAGTTCCTTATGAGAAAATAAATATTCCAAAGATTTATGATCGGAGTAGAGGAAAAATTTCTCCCCAAAAAATAATGATGCCAAACACTAACAGCAAAAACAATAGCCGCGAGCACTACATCATGAGTGGCATATCTAGTCTCGATCGGCTTAAATTATTTAGAAGCACAAGTGATAGCACGTTCTCTTTTGCAAGAGAACGGCATCCAAACCAATACGATTAGCATTGGTACAAAAGATAAAGTCTTGGTTCCCTTCGGGAATCACAAGAATAAGAGTATCGAAAAGAAAGAATTTCTTTTAAATAATCTTCTTTCCTGAAAAGCTAAAACTTTCAAAATTACATTTATCTTTATGTAATAATCTTTCTAGAAAAATTTACATTTTTACAAGTCAATATATTGTGTCTGACTGTCTCATCAAAGCGTTTAGGAGATTCTTATCGATAACGTTGATCAAGCGCATCGACCAGAATTCTTAAAGCACTTAATGGGCAATACAATCACAAAATCATCTTCTATATGCTAAACATGTTTCTTAAAAACCTTTAAGAATATTCTTTGCTCGTTTAAGAGCAAAATCAAATTGTACTTATAAATAAATCTTATGAAAAAGATTTGCAAAATTTTAAATTGTTGTTTTCATCCAAAATCAATAAATACAAGAATGGTCTCATCGAAATATTCATAGAATACTCAATTTATAAAATGGATGAAATAAGCTGGACAAACTGAATGACATAATAAGTCATTCATAAGTTTCATAACGAGTGCGGAATGTGGTAAATGGAATGTTAATTCCCGCAACTTGTAGCAAATGAAAATCGGTGGCAAGGTCGAGCTAAAAGGACCTTAACACCGCTCAAAAGATTGCTTAGGTGATAATCCTAAGACAAACTCAAAAATACCGGAAAATTCTCAAACTACATGAATGAGAGAAATAACACTTCCTCATCATGTGAGCTTAAAGAATAAAATGTTGCCATCAAATTGAAATCAAAATCACAAAGGAAAAATAGAAATCTGCTTAACAGATTGAAAATGTCGAAGATGAATAGTCCACACGGGACAAAGGATATGGTTTCATAATAATTAAGCCAATCCTTACAGAAGTCAATTCCGAAGCATAAGTAAAAATCGGCTCGGAAAGAAAAATCACATAAAATAATTTCGACATCAATAAAAAGCAAATTGAGTGTTGCGGATCCACCAATCCGGATTCGCAATCCTCAAAGAAGTCATCAAGCCCAGAAATGTTTAAAGAAAAAGAATCACATGTTCTTTTGATATAAAAATAATGAGATGAAACCCATATCAAAAAGAACTCAAACAAGATAATCTCTAAACAAATATCGTCAAGGTTAGAAAATACCTTGACCAAGAGAAGTGCTAGTAGAGGCTTGCACAACCTTTAGCTTTCCCTCCTTCTTGCTTGAAGTATGGGACACGCAGATATATGATGACTCAAACTTTTTCAATAGCGACAATAGAGGGGTTGCGGACACTTATTCGCATAGTGGTCCGTAGAACCACAATTGCAGCATCGACCACGACTAGAATTAGGAGTCTTTGCTACCGAAATTGCCTGCTTCCCTTTTTTGTTGGGATTAGGGCTTTTGAACTTAATATGCCTTTTCTTGTTGATGTTGAAGTTTTGTTTGGCATCCACAACTTCAACATCATTTTCTTTATCAGCCTCTTCAAGTTGAAGAGTGATATCAACAAACTGGTCGAAAGGCACTTCTAATTTTAGAGGTAAAACCTTTTTAGGGTTCTTACTCAAAGCACGGATAAACTTTTGATTCTTTACAAGATCCAAAAGTTGTTGGGCAGACATAAATACGCCATCCAGAGAAGGACTACTGGATTGACCGGCGCTGGGACTTCCAGATCTAACCATCTCTTCTTCTTTAAGAAAGAAAGAAAAAGAAAAAGGTTATTCTCAAAAAGAATATCAAACAAACTTGATTGATAAAACAAGGCATCATAAAAAGAAATAGGATAGAACGGTACGAAGACTCGAATTTAAATCCTATGGCACGATTCCTAAGAAAGACTTAGTACAATGATCCTTGCTAGATTATTCTACATTGTTCCGAAGTTTGGCTCTGATACCAAGCTGTGACGCCCCACCTCTATACTTGCGCTAGCCAAGGACACTACAGGGTAATGCGTCGACTAGCACGAAGAATAAGACTGTTGAGGAGCAACCATCTGTGTAATTGCTTTGTGCGAGCACCGATATGTCAGATAGTATAACGTGCATTTCATCTCTGGAGGAAATCCGACATATCTAATACAAACACAAAGCTACTACACAATAGCTATATGTGGACTTCGAAAACAAATATAGAAATAAACATAACACAAATCAGTCATAGACATTCATATCACAAAGGCGGAATCAGATATGAATATATCACATGAAAGTGTACAACAAAATAGTGGTCATAGAAGATCCACTACATAACAAAAGAATAGGTACAAGTGCTAGACAAAGGAATAATTATACATCAAGGAGTCCATATCTCAAATGTATAATAACAAAAACTACTAATCCAAAGTAGTTAGCCAAAAGAATCAGATGATAATCCCTGATAAGAAGTCAAGCAAGAGCACCTGAAATATCTCGGTCTGACCCGAGTATTATTTAATAAGAAAATAATAAACGGATCAGTCTAGCAATAATTATCAGATAAAATGAGATATAAGAAGAGATATAATAAAAACGTATGATAACCAAAAATGTCATACCTCGACAAGTATACATTAGAAAATCAATAAAGGAAAATCATACAAATATATCACGAATCTCATAGCATAAAAAGAATGTCATATTCTTTATTTAATTCACCAATCCACAATAAATGACATACATATCAATGCCAACTGAAAAAGGTGGTGAAACATAAATTCCAGAAATCATCAATGAGAAATCCAGAAATCACAAGAGAGGAAGAAGCCTATCAAAAACGGGAGTGTGAAAACTCCCCAACACGCGTATCATAAAATGGGTCGTTGTCCCATAAAAACGAGCCGAAGCTCCTCCTGACAGAGTATAGTCCCCCATTGCGGACTATGAGCCGAAGCTCCTCCTGATGAGCCGAAGCTCCTCCTGACAGGGTATAGTCCCCCATTGCGGACTATGAGCCGAAGCTCCTCCTGATGAGCCGAAGCTCCTCCTGACAGGGTATAGTCCCCCATTGCGGACTATGAGCTGAAGCTCCTCCTGATGAGCTGAAGCTCCTCCTGACAGGGTATAGTCCCCCATTGTGGACTATAAGCCGAAGCTCCTCCTGATGAGCCGAAGCTCCTCCTGATGAGCCGAAGCTCCTCCTGACACGGTATAGTCCCCCATTGCAGACTATGAGCCGAAGCTCCTCCCGATGAGCCGAAGCTCCTCCCGATGAGCCGAAGCTCCTCCTGATGAGCCAAAGCTCCTCCTGACAGGGTATAGTCCCCCATTGCGGACAAAGAGACATCGCACATTGCTAGTCTAAACCATAAAATGATCATCATCGATCATCAAGAAGTGTCAATTACACTAAGCTAGTAAATATATGAGTTTATCTTCATGTCCCATAACCACTAGCTTAACTTAAATATTTACGAACAAATTGTTGATTTCCACTCGAAAATTGTCACAAGAGTTTCAATCGAACAAGTCCAAGAATTAACCAACGAAGTAAACGCAAGCGTTTCATACCACTTGTTTTGCTAAGCCGTTTAATTAGATTTTCTCATACGAATGAGGTAAAGGTTTGCATATACTAATAGATTAGAAAACGGTTTTATAAACAAGCTTTGTATTTAAAAGTAGTGTTGAAATCGTTTTGATGAAAGAGTTTGAGTATTTACAACTAGTATAGAAACCTTTGTATTTTAAAGTGACAAACCATAAAAATAATTCTAGAAACAATCAATCATTAAAATTCACATTCGAAGACGTGAAACAAATCCAATTAAACCGATAAAGAATCCATCGAAATGGATATTCAAAAATCCTGAAAAAGGAGTCATCAAAGTCATAATAAATGATAATAACAAATAGGATCATCATGAATCGATTCAAATTGGAAATTCAATCCCAAAAGGCAAATTGGGCAGAAACAACAATTCAGTCGACTGACTTAGGTCTTGGAAACTTTCTGTTTCCAGGTTCAGTCGACTGACTCAGAGATTTCAGTCGACTGAATCATGCCTGGGAACTTTCGGGTTCCAGGTTCAGTCGACTGAACAGAGATTTCAGTCGACTGATACTGGCCCAGGAAATTTCCTGGCTTCAGCTCAGTCGACTGAACGCTCTGAGTCAGTCGACTGAACTGGGATTTCCAGTATTTTCAGCCTAAAAATGAAGAGGCAATCTCTTCGCAAATGCAACCGGACGAGCAATGGGCGCTAGGGGTTTATGCCAATCGACGACCCGGCCCTATAAGCTCTTCGATGCATTACCAAACCATGATCAAACATCCATAAAAGGATTTACACACAAATTTGACTTCAAAAACCAAAAATTGAAATATTCACAAAACCAATCCAAATCAAGAGCAAATGCACATGAAGAAGTGTTAGGAATTCATACCTAACAACCAAAGATAATTATAAACATAGATGTGAGATAAAAATCTCACCTTTAAACCCAAAACAAATGAAGAGGAAGCTATAGAGCAATGGCAAGAACAATCATTCTTCAATTCCAACCCAACAAGCTTGAATCTAAGCTTAAAAGAGAAACATTTCCTAAATTAGGGTTAGAAATTTCTGAAATTGATAAGAGAATGAGTTGGAGAAGAAGAAGAGAAGGCTTACCAAAGCTTCTTCTTTGAATTTTGAGCTAGAACTTGGATTTGCAAAGATGATTAGGGCTTGGAGTTTTAATTTCCCATTCCACTCTCCATTTTTGATGAAGCTTAAGTGTTAGGAAATGAAAGTGAAGTAATGAAGAGGAGAGGGAGTGGAGCTTCAGTTAATGGTTTAGGCAAATGGGCTGAACCAAACCCAAAGTCCAAAGTGAAATGGTCAAATTTTTAGCTAGCTCCAAACATACCAAAGTTTATACTCAAAAAGGTCGCAAACGGCATTTCGAACTCAATGGAAGTGGTCTCGAGTCCTAATTCGACTGTTTGCAAAAAGTAGCTTTTCGGGCTAAAATCCAACAAACGATGAAATATTTAAATAAAATATTTAAATATAAAATCGATAAATATGCGGGTTGTTACAAACAATGTACGGAGCATACCTTAAACTAAATAGCCTTAGGTTTTTATTTAGATATGTATTCATGCTACCTTATTACAAATCGAAGAGTCATTCCCCCAAACTCTTCATAAGTCAAAATATATCATAAAAATGTACTAAAGCCCATACGATGCATACGAACCATTTGTACACAATATCTGATCTAATCGCTTAATCGCTTACATAGATTTCACTTTCCAACAAGTATAGATCGCTTTACCTCTATAGTGTGGACTCTGATTTGGTTCCTTGATTAGAAACCTCCGTTCTCCTTGCATAGCCATATACAATGATAGAAAACATCACGATCATATCACAAATCATATCAAGTGTTTGCCGTCAAGAACCGAGTGAAAAATCCTCATTCGGACCGGTGAAAACCACCTCGGAAACATGTACTCGAATACTTAATCAAGAACAGCCATGCGAATTAAATGATCCAGGTACAACTTACGTATTTATCTTATTGGTTTCTTACTACACCAATTCCTTTTAATCACATTCAGTTATTCAATTAGTATGTCTTCAATACTAAAACCATTTATGAATTATTTCATAAAACATAACTTCAAGTTTATCCATATTTTATAACTTAAGTTCATTCTTGTATAATACTCCACTACATCCTAAGAGTACATACCAAAACATCAAATTTGTAACAAGTATGATTAACAAATTTAAAACTTGTTTTAACCAGCTATCTTCTCAATTCAAATGTCATATAAACTCAACTTTATACCTTCAAAAACACTTAACTACAAGTTCTAAAACAACTTGGAAATTCCCAACTATCCAAAAATTGCCGAAAATTCCATTTCATTTTAATAATAAGAATAATCAAACAACGAACATATCATGATGCACATATCATACTTTCCTAATGCATAGGCTACATGTGTCCATGAAATAACTTAACAAGAAAACTTTAGAACTATACACTGGTTTTCATTTCAAATCATTTTTAAATAATATATACATATAACTTCTGTATATTAAATCTTAATTTCGGGATTAAATCAAAATCCGTTTTACCAAAACAACTTTGTAGCATCTCATACTTAGAAACCCAATAATGAACGTCAATAATGCTGGAGTCATCACTGAAATTATTTTTAGCGACAAAAGTGAATTCAGTACATTCAGACCATACCTATATGGAATTACTTTCTTATGTAAATCTGTTCGCAAATATTTGTTTCCAAAATATTCTATCTTTCCTTTGGACTATAGTAAACATTTTCTACTAAATTTTAACTTCTAACCCAACATTATCACCGAACGCCTTTTAGTTAAATCCTGAAACTTAATTCACTAGGTGATCATTTCCATGTACCCTTAATTACTGTCTACCGACCCCATGATGTAGAAAGGTAAAGCTGCTCATAAAATGGTTGAGCAAAATCAATAACAACCAATACTGAATGTTCCTAACAAGGCGAGCACGACTAAACAATCATAGTTACGGGATATTGAACTATGAGAAGCACTAATATCAAACCAAATACAAATAGGTAAACCATAAACATATAGTATATCCTCAATAATCTGCTCCCCCTTCCTAATTGCAGAACTGGAAGGTGCAAAAGCTAGTTCAAAAGCTCTAGGCCGTTGTCCTATCTAAAGCATAGGACAATCTCTAACAAAATAACCATGCTGATGACAACTGTAGCAAATCCTCGATGTAAACTATGCATCAAACTACAGAACCTCTTCATTTGGTTCTCTCACTATCTGTTCTCCCCCTCTCAATCTACGTTTATTAGAAAAGTGGCCCTTCTTCCCACACTTGTAGCAATCAAGAGTGGGTCTATTCTTTGATGATTGAAGCATATGCTTGTTGTCTCTGGTCAGCGTAGATAAAGACGGCCTTGGGGCTGAACCCTCGAACTAAAAAGCCATATTTATAATATCCTTTAATGCTGTGTGGATATGATCCATCTTATCCTTACATACCATGTTGCACAAACTAATCCAAGACTGGACTTCGATGATAGTCTCTGTGCTATTGAACCTCTTTTTGCCAAATATCACAAAATCATGCCATATCAAAGCAAAGTCTTTCCGTGGTCAATCCCGCACCACTTCATCTTCTACATGTCTCTCAACATTAGAAGCTCTAGCATCCATAGTTCTTACCACCTAATCAAAGCTGTAACGGTCTCGATCTTTCGACGCTCGAAAGTCGACATTAATACGTCCACTTTATCAAATGTCGCGCAATCGAATGCCGGAAAAACCGAACCATTAGGATTAAAAAGAAGAGGTAGAAGAAGACAGAAGAAAAGAAAGAATAGAAAAACAGAGGCAGAAACAATATCAGAATCTCACATTCGCAGCGGAACAATATACAATAGATAATCACTAGTCTTTTAAACAAAGAACTATATCAGTTTATACATACATCATCAGAGTCAATATACAACTCAATACAACAATGGACAGTTATATAAACTTGTCCTCACACAGAATACACAACAGAATAAATAAACTAGTACGGGAGTACGTCTCGCCATCCAGTTCATCTCCAAAGCTCCAGAATATCTAGAATATCCTAATAACATAACTCTAGGGTGCCCGTGTGGAAAATTATGTGCACCCAGAGTTTAGAAAGGGAACAATAAACTCCGAGTCAGTCATGGTGACTGGTGTGAGATCGTAAAACAGTTATTTTCACAAAGAAAATAAAAGAATTTCGCAATGCTTTTGGAAAATGAAACTACCCTAAGACCTCCCGCCACACACACAATGCAAACGCAGAATTGGAGGAGATTTCTTCTTATGATAGTCAAACATGCTTACTACGCAAAATCATTGGATATTATTACTAGTGCATAGTGTCGAAATCATTTCGAAAGTATAATATTAATCTTAGCCAACATACAACCATTATTGTATGCCTACTATAGCTACTATGTTCAATAGCAGGTTACCGCTACATTCCATAGCAGGTTATACAACTAAAACCGTATAGGGCGCGTATTGTTTCTTTGGATTTCCAACAAATGGTCAGGCAAAGGAACTTCCTTACACCGAAATGGAACGCCTCCGGAAAGACGCCCCGAGAACCTAACCGGATCTCTGCAAAAACAAGGCCGACGCTACCTCTCGCTGTACAGCTGTACTAGGTAACTAACACACTGACGCTACCTCACGCTGTACAGCTGTAACTAGGTAACTAACACACAAGTATGCCATCCCCCGGTCGTACCGACCTTTATCCGAGGATCCTCAACCACAAAGCAACAACCACAAAGTATAATAAATTTGCAGCATCCACATAGGTAAAATATCTGGGCTCCATACCTTGATATCACCTTTTATCCATATGGAAATGACATACCCTAGGGGCGCGACCCCTAAAACCTTGCCGCAACATTCCTGTTTCGACCATTACCGAGTTGTGAGGCTCGACGAAGTCTCGTCCACAAAGCTATGCTTTTTTCACAAAGCCATGCTTTGATCAACAAATGATCAACATCACTTCGTATGCCACATTACCAAATTGGGAATGTATCACTAGTAACCATCAACTACATAACCTCTGAGCTCGTACGTCTCAGAGAAGGGTGTTAAGCTAAGAGAATAAATTCTCCGCCACGAACAGAAATGTATTTGATAGAAACCAGCTTTACATCTCAAAGTGTAACGTCAGACACACATCCATACAAGTCCGTTCTGGGATCGAACGGAACCGAAGGCACTTCCAAAGAAGCCCTTGCAATCCGGGTATTCACTAATCACGTCCGGACTTCCCATCACAAGAAGAGTGATATAAATCTCTATACCGGAGCAACTCGGTGCAGAGACATTCGACAGGTTGTCCTTTCATTTTTGAAAATACCTGGTCTTCACACCGGTCTTCAAATGATGTCCATTCACGACGTATCACTATTCAGAATGGGTTATATGACACAAAGTCCTCTCCCGGCTTAACCGAATAATGAGCGTTTTTTTTAAAACAAATTCAAGTGCCATTTCAAAGGCAAACATTGATAGTCGGTTATTTAACTATCACACAATATTCACAAAGATCATCCAATTTAAATAATTTTCCCAAATTATTAAATTTCAAAATATCTTCACAAGATATATATTTTCCACACTTTATCACTTTGAAAACAAATTTCAAAATATCTTCACAATTTATTAATATTTGAAATGATTGAACCAACAATTTCGTTTTATAATTTATTTAACTAATAATTCATTCCAGACTAATTATTTCCCTTTAATAATTTTCTTTAAGTGACAAAATAATTAAATAAGTTTATTAGCCACATAAACCACCTTAATAAATTATTTTTTTATATAACTTAGTAAATTAAAATATCTGTATGCATATTTATATAGATACATACATATTTATTTTCTGATTTCCTATATACAGTTAAATTAAATTAAATTAAGTTAAGAACAACTTAAAAATTCAAAACTGCTTATCATTTATGATTTCCTTTACTGTTCTTTCTCTTCCCTTTTTTACTTGAATCAAAGCATTTCAAAACTTCTGTAAATAATGATTCTCTGTATATAAAAATACGCATGTATACCTCACTGTAGATCGCGGTCGCCATCTCCGTTTGTCTACCACACCGATTAATCGCGCGTACGCGTATCACGACCTCGCTCCAGACCATCGCCATCAACCCTAGCTGAGCCTACGACTCCATCCCCTCGCGATCACGATTGTGATCCACGAACTCCATTACTGTCGTGACCTCCGCCGTGGTCGCCATCTCGCGAAGCCCTAGCACTGTCGTGCTCTGTCGCGCTCTGTCGAACGAAACTGAACGATTCCTCGCGTGCGCGAGCGCCTACGACTCCGCCTCCTCACTTACGTATCGCGATGCCACATCGTGTTGCCTCAGCCCTCCGCATCTTCGTCATTCCTCCTTCGCGTGCTCGCCAGATTCGAACGAAAGAAAAATCGCAAGTTCGATTCGCTCTTGAATGTATTGGAGGGGATTTTAAATTTGAAACGAATCTCGTTCGAATTGGGGGAAATAAAAATGCGGTCATGGATTCAATTTAGAAGTAGGACGAAAAGGTTTTGAATCTGTAGATAAGGAGGAAGGAAATAGATTTGAAAAGCTCGGCATTTATTTAGTTTTGTTTTATTTTTCTTTGTTTCTGCTCCTTGTTTTCGGCTGCGATGTTTTGAAAGAAGGGGACATAATCAATTACTAGGGTGGCTTATTTCAGAGGAGGTTGGCTGAAACGAAAAGCTGATGGGAAAGAATTTTAACTGTGTTGACTTAGGGTATAAATATATTTTAATTTAAATTCAAATTCAAATTATCTCGACAAACACAACACGAAATTTTGACTTCCTATCGAGGCGTGCCGCTAGGTGTTCATAATGTTATATGCCTATTCCGAACGCAATGGAAAAGGTTCCGAGTCCAAATTTGATCGTATGGAGAAGATAGCTTTTTAGACCAGTTATAATATTAAATTTTCGATTTAATTTCAACGCGTTTGCTTATCGTACGATCACACAACAACTCCAAATGCTACAAAAATTGAAATTCGATAATAATATAATATTACGGATCCAATGGAACTGGTTTCGTCGAATTCCGAGATTGTGCCCCGGAACGCTATTTTTAAATATCGATTTAAACGATAAAATTTCAAAACTGAACAAAACAGTTTCAAATTCAATTCTGAAGCTTTTATTATCTTCAGTATTATTAATATGAATTTTTCAAGACTTCATATTATTTTTAACAAGCTTGAAATTCCAATTTCAAAATTTTACCCAATTTCATACAATTAAATTCACTAATAAAATTGCCAAATTCATTCTGGTATTTGAATTTCTAATTAAACTGATTTTTAGATATTTAAAATCAATTAAATATCCTGATTTCAAATGTCAAAAATTCAGGGTCGTTACAATCTTCCCCCCTTAAAAGAATTTCGTCCCAAAATTACGAGTTAAGAAGAATGCTCCAATACCCGTTTATCATTTTCCCAAACCCAAACAGTTTTATCAAATTCTCAAACTAATCTTCTTATTAAAGACCCATTATTACTTTAACTAATTTTCCATAATCAACCATAAGTTCCAAATAATATGGTTTTCTTAACAATTCAAATTTCATTTCAAATTCAAAATTTGAATTCAAAATTTTCTCAAATTTTTCTAACTCTCTAATTTTCCGAGAAATTTTGCCAGCGTCTCCTTTGCTCGGCTAGCTCGGTACGACTACAAAATGTCCTTACGGACTCCCAAATTCCA
Organism: Allium fistulosum; assembly: GCA_030737815.1. Lineage (NCBI taxonomy): Eukaryota > Viridiplantae > Streptophyta > Magnoliopsida > Asparagales > Amaryllidaceae > Allium > Allium fistulosum. Next base: position 1,436,456,450 of record CM060903.1, read on the forward strand.
ATAGAAAACAAAATGCCAAGTGGCAAAACCAGAATCTCATCAAATTTCATACTGAAATTTTAAATACATACCTTATTGTCGAGCAATTTCAAATTTACCTTCAAAATAAAAATCCAATTCCATTTTCCTATAGCCTTTATATTCCCTGTATACTTTACTTAACAACAATATCCAAATTCACTTATTGGATTCCCAATACCCATTTTACTTAAGAATTTCATTCTTTATTTCTCAAGTTCAATATAAGTATTTACATACTTCTTATATTTATTTTCACTTCACAAACAAAGTTATATATTCGTTTCCATTCAACTTTGCATTTTTAATTCCATTTGAATTCAATTTACAATTTCAATTCTATTTGAATTCATTTTATCTTCAAACTCCGAATTTTGAACTTTATCAATTATCTTTCATTCACAACTGATTCATCTCATTGTTTAAATTAGTTTCATTTACTAATTTTTTTCAATACTTTGCTCCATTTAATCCAATTTGATAAATTTTCCTTTAACAAAATTTTCCAATTTTTTTTTCAAAATTTTTCTAACTCCCAAAATTTTTAGAAAATTTTGGCAGAGTCTCCTTTGTACGGAGGAGCTTTTGCAATTTGACAAAAGATATAAATATATATATATCGACCCACTCGGTCGGAAAAGCAAAAACAGTTCATAATTCCTATTTTGTATTGCGTAGGCGTACCTTTATTAGTATTTTAAGCAAAGCGGTTATTTTTAAGCATTTGCGCAACCCAAAATGTAGCCAAACGGCTTCCAAAAACCTGTACTTACTCAATTTAAATATGTAAGTGACAAATATAGGAAATCTATTAACATTTCACTTATTTCAATAGCAAATACATAGATTTCATAAGCAATGCACTTAAAATAATTCCCATAAGCAATTTATATGGTTTCGATACAAATTAAATTTCTTACGACCAATTCACATACAATTTAATTTGCATTTCATATTCACATTCATTTCATTTGAAACCATTTCACAAAACTCGACAACAACGCTTTTGTCAAAATATTTCTTAAGTCATTTCAATTCAAACTCAAGTTATATTTTCCTTGTAAACAATTTCCAATTTAAATCTTTGATTTGATTTTTCATTTAATCAAATCCATTCCATCTACTAATTTAATTCAATTAGTTTATTCATTCATCCATTTTAAATTTCAAATTTCCATATTCAATTCATCCTGAATTTACTTTATCTCTAACAAGGAAATTTCAATTTATTTCTACTACTTGAATTTATATGCAAATTCAAACCATTTTTATTCAAATCACAATTGAGTTTTTTATTTATTTAACTAACTCAACTTCCAATTCATTATTTTATGAATTAATAAATTATCAGTCAGTTTACTTGAATTCAATCCATATTATTTTATTTTATTTTTCCAAGTTTGGATTTTTCTTCAACTTGATTCAGATCAAATCTCATTTCTTTATTCAATTTCAAATATTTTTATAAGTTATCAAACTTATTTACATTCCATTAATGAATTTTATTTACAAATACTTCTCTGGAATTCTATTTCCAATTATAAATCACATTTACAATTTACATTTACAAATCCCATTCGTATATGAATTTTATTTCCTTATCCTTCAATTCATATTTATAAATTTCATTTGTTAAATGAATCTATCTCCAAATTTTTGGTTATACCATTATTTCTTATTCAATTTCCATATAACAATGATAATAATTCAATATTATCTTTTCCTAACAACCAAGCATCCATATACTATAATAATTCATAAAAAAATCATTTCTTTTCTATACAAAAATAGATTTGGGTAAAATTATTTCATTTACCCTATTTAAAACAATACTGTCTCAGATTATCTTGTTTAAGAGTTTAGAAATCCCTATCGATTACAGTTGGCCAGACTGCACCGACCAGAATCTATAAACAATCAACCGATAAGTCAACACAATATAAAACAAATTTTCTATTCACTAACAAATACGCGCTCATATCTATTATTACACTCACACTCATTCTAGAGTACTACTGACTCTATCTCTAATGAGTAACACCCAACAGAGCCAGAGTTGTCGCTTAACCGGCTGCTCTGATACCATATGTAACGGTCTCGATCTTTCGACGCTCGAAAGTCGACATTAATACGTCCACTGTATCAAATGCCGCACAATCGAATGCCGGAAAACCGAACCATTAGGATTAAAAAGAAGAGGTAGAAGAAGAAAAAGAAAAGAAAGAACAGAAAAACAGAGACAGAAACAATATCAGAATCTCACATTCGCAGCAGAACAATATACAATAGATAATCACTAGTCTTTTAAACAAAGAACTATATCAGTTTATACATACATCATCAGAGTCAATATACAACTCAATACAACAATGGACAGTTATATAAACTTGTCCTCACACAGAATACACAGCGGAATAAATAAACAAGTACGGGAGTACGTCTCGCCATCCAGTTCATCTCCAAAGCTCCAGAATATCCAGAATATCCTGATAACATAACTCTAGGCTGCCCGTGTGGAAAATTATGGGCACCCAGAGTTTAGAAAGGGAACAATAAACTCCGAGTCAGTCATGGTGACTAGTGTGAGATCGTAAAACAGTTATTTTCACAAAGAAAATAAAAGAATTTCGCAATGCTTTTGGAAAATGAAACTACTATAAGACCTCCCGCCACACATACAATGCAAACGCAGAATTAGAGGAGATTTCTTCTTATGATAGTCAAACATGCTTACTACGCAAAAACATTGGATATTATTACTAGTGCATAGTGTCGAAATCATTTCGAAAGTATAATATTAATCTTAGCCAACATGCAACCATTATTTTATGCCTACTATAGCTACTATGTTCAATAGCAGGTTACCGCCACATTCCATAGCAGGTTATACAACTAAAATCGTACAGGGCGCGTATTGTTTCTTTGGATTTCCAACAAATGGTCAGGCAAAGGAACTTCCTTACACCGAAATGGAACGCCTCTGGAAAGACGCCCCGAGAACCTAACCGGATCTCTGCAAAAACAAGGCCGACGCTACCTCACGCTGTACAGCTGTACTAGGTAACTAACACACTGACGCTACCTCACGCTGTACAGCTGTACTAGGTAACTAACACACTGACGCTACCTCACATTGTACAACTGTAACTAGATAACTAACACACAAGTTTGCCATCCCCCGGTCGTACCGACCTTTATCCGAGGATCCTCAACCACAAAGAAAAAACCACAAAGTATAATAAATTTGCAGCATCAACATAGGTAAAATATCTGGGCTCCATACCATGATATCACCTTTTATCCAGAAGGAAATGACATATCCTAGGGGCGCGACCCCTAAAACCTTGCCGCAACATTCCTGTTTCGACCATTACCGGGTTGTGAGGCTCGACGAAGTCTCGTCCACAAAGCTATGCTTTTTTCACAAAGCCATGCTTTGATCAACAAATGATCAACAGCACTTCGTATGCCACATTACCAAATTGGGAATGTATCACTAGTAACCATCAACTACATAACCTCTGAGCTCGTACGTCTCAGAGAAGGGTGTTAAGTTAAGAGAATAAATTCTCCGCCACCAACAGAAATGTATTTGATAGAAACTAGCTTTACATCTCAAAGTGTAACGTTAGACAAACATCCATACAAGTCCGTTTCGGGATCGAACGGAACCGAAGGCACTTCCAAAGAAGCCCTTGCAATCCGGGTATTCACTAATCATGTCCGGACTTCCCATCACAAGAAGAGTGATATAAATCTCTATACCAGAGCAACTCGGTGCAGAGACATTCGACAGGTTGTCCTTTCATTTTCGAAAATACCCGGTCTTCACACCGGTCTTCAAATGATGTCCATTCACGACGTATCACTATTCGGAATGGGTTATATGACACAAAGTCCTCTCCCGGCTTAACCGAATAATGAGCGTTTGTTTTAAAAACAAATTCAAGTGCCATTTCAAAGGTAAACATTTATAGTCGGTTATTTAACTATCATACAATATTCACAAAGATCATCCAATTTAAATAATTTTCCCAAAGTATTAAATTTCAAAATATCTTCACAAGATATATATTTTCCTCACTTTATCACTTTGAAAACAAATTTCAAATCATATTTCACACTTCATCTCAAAATGGTCCATTTAAACCAATTAAATAAATCCTTATTGATTTATTTCAAATTTACATCCCAAATCTGTAAATTTATTTCCACACTTTAAAAATAAATCTGTGTTTATTTTTAAAACAAATTCCCCTTTCCTTTATAAATTCAATTTTGAATCTAAATTTCCAAATATTCACTTTCAAACACCAAATCAATTTCAAATTGATTTCTAAATTTATTTCTACACCAAATCAAATTTCAAATTGATTTACAAGTTTATTTTCAAGCACCAAATCAATTATAAATTGATTTCTAAGTTTATTTCCAAATACCAAATCATTTGTAAATCGATTTCTAAATTTATTTCAAATCCCAAATCATTTTACAAATCAATTTCCAATTTATTTCAATACAAATCAATTTTTCATTCAACATCAAATAAATTTTCATATCGATTTCCCAAAGATTTATCTTCAAATACTAAATCAATCATCAATTGGATTTCAAACAAATTTATCACCTTTTAAAATAAATTCCTTTATCTCTTCTGAACCATTTAAAATCCCATTTTAAATAAATTTTCAACTTTTAAACAATTTTACTCAAAACCCATTTATAAAAATCTTTTCCCATATTTTGGAAATAATTCGATAAGATTTCAAAAAAATCAACTTTATGCTTTAAAATTCCTTCTTTGAATTTCAACCAATTCTTTCAAAAGAATTTATTTAAAATTTCCAATTTTAATTTCAAAAATCCAATTTTTATTTATTTCTAGTATCCAACGATACCAAAAATACATTCGGCTAAATTATAGCCTTCAACACATTCAATCATCGATATAATCATTCACAGATTATAAATAAATTATCACACAACACAAGAAACAAATTCATACAACATATGAAACAAATTCATATAATTTGAGGAATCCATTTGGATCCCTCCAACCTGTTTCCCTACATCCACAGATGTTAGCACAATACCAATTCCACTTCGAGGTGGAATATCACGGTATATGGGATTTATAAAATATCATCCGCTATTATGCGGCGCAATAGGGTCTCATCCGCTATATAATGCGGGAAATCAACAACTCCAATATATACATATTCCAATATATATATATTGCTATATATTACTATATATATACTACCACATCCAAACAGTCAATCAATCAATAACTGAAATCCCAATTTTTATTCGAGTGAGAAGATCTCACCTTTTCTTTTATTTTGCAATCCATTTTCCATTCCGATTTGTTTTTTTCTCCATTTCAGACCTTGTATAAACATTTATACAATTTATTAATATTTGAAATGATTGAACCAACAATTTCATTTTATAATTTATTTAACTAATAATTCATTCCAGACTAATTATTTCCCCTTAATAATTTTCTTTAAGTGACAAAATAATTAAATAAGTTTATTAGCCACATAAATCACCTTAATAAATTATTTTTTTATATAACTTAGTAAATTAAAATATCTGTATGCATATTTATATAAATACATACATATTTATTTTCTGATTTCCTATATACAATTAAATTAAATTAAGTTAAAAACAACTTAAAAATTCAAAACTGCTTATCATTTAAGATTTCCTTTACTGTTCTTTCTCTTCCCATTTTTACTTGAATCAAAGCATTTCAAAACTTCTGTAAATAATGATTCTCTGTATATAAAAATAGGCATGTATACCTCACTGTAGATCGCGGTCGCCATCTCCGTTTGTCTGCCCCACCGATTAATCGTGCGTATGCGCATCACGACCTCGCTCCAGACCATCGCCATCAACCCTAGCTGAGCCTACGACACCATCCCCTCGCGAACACCATTGCGATCCACGAACTCCATTACTGTCGTGACCTCCGCCGTGGTCGCCATCTCGCGAAGCCCTAGCACTGTCATGCTCTGTCGAACGAAACTGAACGATTCCTCCCGTGCGCGAGCGCCTGCGACTCCGCCTCCTCACTTACGTATCGCGATGCCATATCGCGTCGCCTCAGCCCTCCGCCTCTTCGCCATTCCTCCTTCGTGTGCTCGCCAGATTCGAATGAAAGAAAAATCGCGAGTTCGATTCGCTCATGAATGTATTGGAGGGGATTTTAAATTTGAAACAAATCTCGTTTGAATTGGGGGAAATAAAAACGCGGTCATGGATTCAATTTAGAAGAGGGACGAAAAGGTTTTGAATCTGTAGATAAGGAGGAAGGAAATAGATTTGAAAAGCTCGGCATTTATTTAGTTTCGTTTTATTTTTCTTTGTTTCTACTCCTTGTTTTCGGCTGCGATGTTTTGAAAGAAGGGGACAGAATCAATTACTAGGGTGGCTTATTTCAGAGGAGGTTGGCTGAAATGAAAAGCTGATGGGAAAGAATTTTAACTGTGTTGACATATGGTATAAATATATTTTAATTTAAATTCAAATTCAAATTATCTCGACAAACACAACACGAAATTTTGACTTTCTATCGAGGCGTGCCGCTAGGCGTTCATAATGTTATACGCCGATTCCGAATGCAATGGAAAAGGTTCCGAGTCCAAATTTGATCGTATGGAGAAGATAGCTTTTTAGACCAGTTATAATATTAAATTTTCGATTTAATTTCAACACGTTTTCTTATCGTACGGTCACACAACAACTCCAAATGCTACAAAAATTGAAATCCGATAATAATACAATATTACAGATCCAATGGAACTGGTTTCTTCGAATTCCGAGACTGTGCCCCGGAACGCTATTTTCAAATATCGATTTAAACGATAAAATTTCAAAACTGAAAAAAACAGTTTCAAATTCAATTCTGAAGCTTTTATTATCTTCAGTATTCTTAATATGAATTTTCCAAGACTTTATATTATTTTTAACAAGCTTGAAATTCCAATTTCAAAATTTTACCCAATTTCATACAATTAAATTCACTAATTAAATTGCCAAATTCATTCTGGTATTTGAATTTCAAATTAAACTGATTTTCAGATATTTAAAATCAACTAAATATCCTGATTTCAAATGTCAAAAATTCAGGGTCGTTACAAAAGCAAAATAGCTTTAGGAAACTAAAGGATAGGGTTATTTCAAAGAAAGGATTCTAAGAAAGAGATATTCCTAAGGAATAATTTAAAAGTCTATTTATCAAAATACAAATACCCTCTCATATGTATAATACACTCGACTCATTCTAGGGTGTCGCTTCCTATCTCTAATGAGTCATACCCAACCAAAGCCAAGGTATTCGCCTAACCTTGGGCTCTGAAACCAAATGTAATGACCCGCCCTATCAACCCTTGAATATCTACACTAATACATTGATGGTATTTGTGTGCCAAGCATCCTAGTGCTGGAAGGACGAATTGTTAGGGTAAAAAAATAAAAAAAATATAGAACAAGAAAAGAAGAACACAATATCAGACTCTCACAACGGAACAATAACATAATATCAAAAGAACTATACAAAGGGTTGCTCTGAATACAGAAATATTAGAGTTATTAAAACCTAAGTACTATTATAACAACCCTGTTGTTAATTACCTGATTATTTAAATTTAATCATGGATAATTAAATTCTAGTTGGTGATTGTGAAATTTAATTATGAAATTTAATTTATATTTGAGAATAGTTGATTTAATTTAATTAAGAAGTGAGTTTCATTTCGTAAAGAGAATTTCAATTTAAGTTTGAAATATGATTAAATCAATTATTTAATTTGGCATTTAGGATAAATTGTTAATATTTTAATTTATTGGTTAAAATGAGAATTTATAGTTAATAAATTATTTTTATCAAAATAATGAGAATAAATTTTATTTCAAAAAGGTAATATTTAATTTTATATGACATCTCGATATTATTAGAAATGTGAGTTTTAACTTGTAATTGGTTTTGGTAAGGTTTTGGAAATCAATCTATATTAAATAAAACAGTGTTTAGAGTTAAATAATGTTTTGTAATAAGAAAAATTGAGAACAAATTAGTAACACTTTTTAGAAATTAATTTAGTAACACTTTCTTTTGTTATTGGGTTTGGTTCTTAACCCAAGCCCACTTAGTCAAAGAGATAAATCCCCTTTCACTTATTTTTTTACGTTATTTCTTCTATAAATTTAGAAACATAAATGAGAAACTAAAATTCTTCTTTCAATCCTAGAAGATAAATCAACAAATTATAATAGAGGAAAATTGTTGAAAAATTTAAAAATAAAATAAAACTATAGCCCTAGTCTATCTTACAGACTTGATCAATTTTCAGTTTATTGTGTTGATATGGTTGCCTTTTGGTTTGAATGTAAACTAATTCTAGGGTTTCTTCAAGTTGGAATCAATTGAAACTGGATGCGATTTGCTGAGCAAAATATACAATTAAGGTGAGTTAAAAAATCACACATCTATCTCTATCTAGAGTTAACAATTAATATGACTGGTTAGTAATTGGAATTTGTTAATAAAATTGGTTTTTGTTGATAATCACAGTGTTATGAATTGTACCTTTGTTGCATCTCAGTTTTGCCTTAAGTAATCTATAGTTGATCATATAATTCATTGCTAGGTTGGATTCATGTGTTATGATAGGAATTAGATAAGGCCAAAATGATCTGTCAGGGTCAAAAGCTCGTCGGAAGTAGCCTTGGTCACCGGTAGGAGGTTGTGACCTAAAGCTCTAAGCTTCAGGTCGTGACAGCTGGTTGATCCGTCGTAATAGATCGGTGGATCGGTCACTGCCTAAAACTTGCAAGTTTCAGGTTGCATAAATTTCCTCTTTTGTCTTGTGTTGCCATGATTGTTTGTTTTGCCTCCTAGGATGTATTTCCTTTGGTTCTTATTGGTTTAGGTTTGGCTTTTAAGTTCTAAGTTGAATGAATTTAGTGTTTTAAAGATATATAGAGCTATATGAATACATCTCTATTTTATGCGTAAGTTGAATTCTAAGTTTTCAATAAGGAAAGTAGTATAGTTATCAAGTTCAAACTTGTTTTTAATTTAATTTGCTTTTTCTTTGATTTTAATAAGAAACTATATACATAAGTAATTTATAAAAAAAAGTTCACTTGAGTTATACATATCAAATTTGTTTCTAAAATTCATCTAGTTCTTTGGGTAAATGATTTTAACAAAATAATTATATATATAGAGTATTATTATTATAAATGGTTATGGACTTTTGGAAACATAGTTTTGGGAATATAAACTTATTTTATTTCTAAAATAAAATGGTTATATATCAAAATGGATTTGAAAGAAGATTAAATATGGTTTTATACTATATAGGGTTACTCATATATATATGTGAACTTTAGAATATGATTTATGAATAATAGGACTTTAAGGAATTTTGGGACAATAACATATTTTGAGATCAAATGGAAAATATAATTTGCGAACATTATAACTTCATGGAGTTTTAATTATCAATATGGTTTTGGAACCCCAGACTCTTGGTTTTATAAAGTAAATGCCTTAGGAACAACTCGAGTTCATGGAATATTTTTAAAAAAGTGATAAATCGAATAAATGTTTTGAGAGCCTTTGTTCTATAATGTGGGGAGTACCTATAATCAACTTAGTGTTATCAATTGGTTTAAATGCTTTCAAATAACGCTTCGTCAAATATGGTATAACTCATTGAATAGAATCACGACAATAAAAAAGAACATTCGCAGCGTTTTAAAATGTTGTTATACTTGCAGTGTTTCGTAGAATGCAGCCTGACATCATGCTGCAATAGAGCCAGGAGATATTGTAGCGTTTATAAAAATGTTGCTAACAGAGGATACCAAGCGTTTCCAAAATGCTATCGTAAATTAATTTTTCAGTGTTTTAAAGAACGTAGTCTAACGCCAAGCTTCAATAAAACCAGTCCTATAGTAGCAGTTTTGAAACGCTGCAAAAGGAATTGTCACAGCATTTTAGATAGGGTACTTTTGGCACAAGCCCTTATTAAGGTTCAAAATACACGAAAAGTCATTCACTAAATTTCAGTGTAAATTAGGTCCTTGTTTTTTATTCACGATTATTGTAGAGCATGATGCAACTTTTCATAAAAGTTGTTGACATTTCCGCAACTTTTCTGTACACTGTGAACATAGTGTATGAAAGTTGCTGAAATATCAGCACTTATTTATAAAAGTTGCTGACATTTCAGCAACATTTATGTACACTGTGAACACAGTGTATGAAAGTTGCTGAAATATCAGCACTTATTTATAAAAGTTGCTGACATTTCAGCAATAATTTTTCTTTGTTTCTAGAAAATAGGGACCGGATTTACAATGAAACTTTGACAGGGAAAGTTGCTGAAATATCAGCACTTATTTATAAAAGTTGCTGACATTTCAACAATAATTTTTCTTTGTTTCTAGAAAATAGGGACCAGATTTACAATGAAACTTTGACAGGGACCCGCTTTACAATACGAAAGTATGATAGGGATGCCTCCCTAATTTCCACTTTTAGATACTTGTCTTTTATTGCAGCGATTATATGCCATTATGTTTTGATAGTTGCAGCTTTCCATTTTGTCGTGGTTTGTTTCTCTGCAACATTTTGCAGCACTTTCAAAAGGCTGCATTATATTAATGTTTTTGCTACATTTAACCATTGCTTCAGCAGTTTTAAAACAGTTATAATAGCCATGAAAAATATTTTAAAAACAAAATGCTTAATTCAAAAAACACCAATAGATATAATCTGATAATATATGTAGTTATAAAGATTAAACATAATCAAAGCTACATCAATTTCATACACCAAAAAATTTAGTCATATGCAACATTTCATGAGCAATGTTTTAAGAAAAAATGTTAGCAACTAATAAAAAGAGTTTGCTAAAAGAGCAAATTATAAACCATGGAAATTCCAAGCTTGTCTTCTTCAAGAGTCCAATATGCCTATAAGAAAAAAAAGCAATTAGAGGCGGTAGAAGAGAGAAAATACGAATTTATTTAGCATCAAATATGGCAAGTTCAAGTAAATTTGACATAGATGCTTGCAATACTATTCTACTTCATCTCATTATTTTTCGATTTTTCTTATCAAAACATAGAAGGAACTAGAACTCTTGTTGTTAGCAGTCAAATATAGAACTGCTTTTCATTTTTACCCTATAAACATCATATGAACAATATAAAGTTTATATTTATTTTCTAAGTTTTATTTATTATTTTTTGTCAAAGGAGTAAGAAAACAATTAGCTTATGAAAACTACTGCTTACATAATGGTGCATAATAACTTGAATATAGTAGTGATGTAGCCTCATGTTTATTTTTCAGCGTGATCAAGTTTGCAATTAAATTGAAACAAGCATCGGCAAACACAACAGAGATCAAATGAATAAAAAAGCCAATAGTAAAAACTAAGATGCACATAAAAATACCTAAGTTAAAGAAATTCAACGGATATGTTAAAATTTAATTGCTTGTCTCAGCTTCCATTGTTGAACTGGAGGAAAAAAGTCATCTATCTTAGTTTGTTTGACAAATATAAGCAATAATAAATATAAATATATTGAAACAAAAAAGTGTAGTTTAAGTAATAAATAAAAATTCAGGGTCGTTACACAAGCAAAATAGCTTTAGGAAACTAAAGGATAGGGTTATTTCAAAGAAAGGATTCTAAGAAAGAGATATTCCTAAGGAATAATTTAAAAGTCTAGTTATCAAAATACAAATACCCTCTCATATGTATAATACTCTCGACTCATTCTAGGGTGTCGCTTCCTATCTCTAATGAGTCATACCCAACCAAAGCCAAGGTATTCGCCTAACCTTGGGCTCTGAAACCAAATGTAATGAGCCGCCCTCTCAACCCTTGAATATCTACACTAATACATTGATGGTATTTGTGTGCCGAGCATCCTAGTGCTGGAAGGACGAATTGTTAGGGTAAAAAAATAAAAAAAAATATAGAACAAGAAAAGAAGAACACAATATCAGAGTCTCACAACGGAACAATAACATAATATCAAAAGAACTATACAAAGGGTTACTCTGAATACAGAAATATTAGAGTTATTAAAACCTAAGTACTATTGTAACAGCCCTGTTGTTAATTACCTGATTATTTAAATTTAATCATGGATAATTAAATTCTAGTTGGTGATTGTGAAATTTAATTATGAAATTTAATTTATATTTGAGAATAGTTGATTTAATTTAAATTAAGAAGTGAGTTTCATTTCTTAAAGAGAATTTCAATTTAAGTTTGAAATATGATTAAATCAATTATTTAATTTGGAATTTAGGATAAATTGTTAATATTTTAATTTATTGGTTAAAATGTGAATTTATAGTTAATAAATTATTTTTATCAAAATAATGAGAATAAATTTTATTTCAAAAAGGTAATATTTAATTTTATATGACATCTCGATATTATTAGAAATGTGAGTTTTAACTTGTAATTGGTTTTGGTAAGGTTTTGGAAATCAATCTATATTAAATAAACAGTGTTTAGAGATAAATAGTGTTTTGTAATAAGAAAAATTGAGAACAAATTAGTAACACTTTTTAGAAATTAATTTAGTAACACTTTCTTTTGTTATTGGGTTTGGTTCTTAACCCAAGCCCACTTAGTCAAAGAGATAAATCCCCTTTCACTTATTTTGTACATTCTTTCTTCTAAAAATTTAGAAACAGAAATGAGAAACTAAAATTCCTCTTTCAATCCTAGAAGATAAATCAACAAATTATAATAGAGGAAAATTATTGAAAAATTTAAAAATAAAATAAAACTATAGCCCTAGTCTATCTTACAGACTTGATCAATTTTCAGTTTATTGTGATGATATGGTTGCCTTTTGGTTTGAATGTAAACTAATTCTAGGGTTTCTTCAAGTTGGAATCAATTGAAACTGGATGCGATTTGCTGAGCAAAATATACAGATTAAGGTGAGTTAAAAAATCAAGCATCTATCTCTATCTAGAGTTAACAATTAATATGACTGATTAGTAATTGGAATTTGTTAATAAAATAGGTTTTTGTTGATAATCTCAGTGTTATGAATTGTACCTTTGTTGCATCTCAGTTTTGCCTTATGTAATCTATAGTTGATCATATAATTCACTACTAGGTTGGATTCATGTGTTATGATAGGAATTAGATAAGGCCAAAATGATCTGTCAGGGTCAAAAGCTCGTCGGAAGTAGCCTTGGTCACCGGTAGGAGGTTGTGACCTAAAGCTCTAAGCTTCAGGTCGTGATAGCTGGTTGATCCGTCGTAATAGATCGGTGGATCGGTCACTGCCTAAAACTTGCAAGTTTTAGGTTGCATAAATTTCCTCTTTTGTCTTGTGTTGCCATGATTGTTTGTTTTGCCTCCTAGGATGTATTTCCTTTGGTTCTTATTGGTTTAGGTTTGGCTTTTAAGTTCTAAGTTGAATGAATTTAGTGTTTTAAAGATATATAGAGCTATATGAATACATCTCTATTTTATGCGTAAGTTGAATTCTAAGTTTGCAATAAGGAAAGTAGTATAGTTATCAAGTTCAAACTTGTTTTTAATTTAATTTACTTTTTCTTTGATTTTAATAAGAAACTATATACATAAGTAATTTATAAAAAAAGTTCACTTGAGTTATACATATCAAATTTGTTTCTAAAATTCATCTAGTTCTTTGGGTAAATGATTTTAACAAAATAATTATATATATATAGAGTATTATTATTATAAATGGTTATGGACTTTTGGAAACATAGTTTTGGGAATATAAACTTATTTTATTTCTAAAATAAAATGGTTATATATCAAAATGGATTTGAAAGAAGATTAAATATGGTTTTATACTATATAGGGTTACTCATATATATATATATATATGGACTTTAGAATATGATTTATGAATAATAGGACTTTAAGGAATTTTGGGACAATAACATATTTTTAGATCAAATGGAAAATATAATTTGTGAACATTATAACTTCATGGAGTTTTAATTATCAATATGGTTTTGGAACCCCAGACTCTTGGTTTTATAAAGTAAATGCCTTAGGAACAACTCGAGTTCATGGAATATTTTTAAAAAAGTGATAAATCGAATAAATGTTTTGAGAGCCTTTGTTCTATAATGTGGGGAGTACCAATAATCAACTCAGTGTTATCAATTGGTTTAAATGCTTTCAAATAACGTTTCGTCAAATATGGTATAACTCATTGAATAGAATCACGACAACAAAAAAGAACATTCGCAGCGTTTTAAAATGTTGTTATACTTGCAGTGTTTCGTAGAATGCAGCCTGACATCATGCTGCAATAGAGCCAGGAGATATTGTAGCGTTTATAAAAATGTTGCTAACAGAGGATACCAAGCGTTTCCAAAATGCTATCGTAAATTAATTTTTCAGTGTTTTAAAGAACGTAGTCTAACGCCAAGCTTCAATAAAACCAGTCCTATAGCAGCAGTTTTGAAACGCTGCAAAAGGAATTGTCACAGCATTTTAGATAGGGTACTTTTGGCACAAGTCCTTATTAAGGTTCAAAATACACGAAAAGTCCTTTACTAAATTTCAGTGTAAATTAGGTCCTTGTTTATTATTCACGATTATTGCAGAGCATGATGCAACTTTTCATAAAAGTTGTTGACATTTCCGCAACTTTTCTGTACACTGTGAACATAGTGTATGAAAGTTGCTTAAATATCAGCACTTATTTATAAAAGTTGCTGACATTTCAGCAACATTTATGTACACTGTGAACACAGTGTATGAAAGTTGCTGAAATATCAGCACTTATTTATAAAAGTTGCTGACATTTCAGCAATAATTTTTCTTTGTTTCTAGAAAATAGGGACCGGATTTACAATGAAACTTTGACAGGGAAAGTTGCTGAAATATCAGCACTTATTTATAAAAGTTGCTGACATTTCAACAATAATTTTTCTTTGTTTCTAGAAAATAAGGACCAGATTTACAATGAAACTTTGACAGGGACCCGCTTTACAATACGAAAGTATGATAGGGATGCCTCCCTAATTTCCACTTTTAGATACTTGTCTTTTATTGCAGCGATTATATGCCATTATGTTTTGATAGTTGCAGCTTTCCATTTTGTCGTGGTTTGTTTCTCTGCAACATTTTGTAGCACTTTCAAAAGGCTGCATTATATTAATGTTTTTGCTACATTTAACCATTGCTGCAGCAGTTTTAAAACAGTTATAATAGCCATGAAAAATATGTTAAAAACAAAATGCTTAATTCAAAAAACACCAATAGATATAATCTGATAATATATGTAGTTATAAAGATTAAACATAATCAAAGCTACATCAATTTCATACACCAAAAAATTTAGTCATATGCAACATTTCATGAGCAATGTTTTAAGAAAAAATGTTAGCAACTAATAAAAAGAGTTTGCTAAAAGAGCAAATTATAAACCATGGAAATTCCAAGCTTGTCTTCTTCAAGAGTCCAATATGCCTATAAGAAAAAAAAGCAATTAGAGGCGGTAGAAGAGAGAAAATACGAATTTATTTAGCATCAAATATGGCAAGTTCAAGTTAATTTGACATAGATGCTTGCAATACTATTCTACTTCATCTCATTATTTTTCGATTTTTCTTATCAAAACATAGAAGGAACTAGAACTCTTGTTGTTAGCAGTCAAATATAGAACTGCTTATCATTTTTACCCTATAAACATCATATGAACAATATAAAGTTTATATTTATTTTCTAAGTTTTATTTATTATTTTTTGTCAAAGGAGTAAGAAAACAATTAGCTTATGAAAACTACTGCTTACATAATGGTGCATAATAACTTGAATATAGTAGTGATGTAGCCTCATGTTTATTTTTTCAGCGTGATCAAGTTTGCAATTAAATTGAAATAAGCATCGGTAAACACAACATAGATCAAATGAATAAAAAAGGCTATAGAAAAAACTAAGATGCACATAAAAATACCTAAGTTAAAGAAATTCAACGGATATGTTAAAATTTAATTGCTTGTCTCAGCTTCCATTGTTGAACTGGAGGAAAAAAGTCATCTGTCTTAGTTTGTTTGACAAATATAAGCAATAATAAATATAAATATATTGAAACAAAAAAGTGTAGTTTAAGTGGTTACTTAAAAATTTGTATTTGTTACAAGTACAGCCTATAATTTGAAATATGTTCAGCAAGGGAATTTAAAATAAAATAAAAATATTATCAGCTTTTGAATTTTTCATATGGATCATCAGGCATTTTAAATGCATATATGCTAATAACTTGATGCAACATATATTATGTTAATAGTTACTTATCTAGACGACTTTCCATACAAATTGTAATCTTACGGTAATTGGAAATCAACTCATATATGACTGATGTGTATTCAAATGCAAAGTTTAATATTTCTTTAAGAACTTTGCTATCATTGAAAAAATAGATGAAAGAAGACTTGTGACCTAACCACTTGTTTTATATGTATTTCATATTGGCATTGGCTCTACCAGTCGTAGCCATAGCAACCAAACATAGGGAAGGAATTCTACAATGAAGATTGTTAAGTATTAATTGGAGAAGAAGACGGTGGCCCAATGCTAGCTTAATTACATACACGGTAGATTCCACAAATATCGAAAGTGATGAATTTTAAAGTTTCCATTATAATGAGCTTGTTATGAGTGATTTAATTAAAATCAATTTATCAAATTGATATTGTTGGCATAATTGTAATTAACCTTGATGGGTCGATTTGACATTTCAGGAACAACTGTAATTAGCCCAGATTTATCAGTGTAATTTTTTATTGTTAAGAGTTTATTATCCTCTTCTTTGGTCTTATCATCCCTAAAAAAACCTTTGCCATCATCCCCAGGTTACCGACTCAAATGAGGTAACTTAGAGTTGATTTATGGCTAACTACCAGTCATGCAAATATGGACATGCTTATAATAAACAAATGTGCAAACAATAAACTTGCCTCTGAAAAGGTCTGAGGTGCTGCTCTCTCTCTCTCTCAAGATCCTTTCTCTTCTTAGCTACTTCATCTTTCTTCTGAGCTTCATCAGCAACTTTTGCTTCTTTTGCCAAATGTGCTCTCTCTACTTCTATAAAATCAATGAAGTTGATGTAAACACACAAACAAACACAATAAAGGGAACCGTGTAATTCATACCCTCTTTTTTCTTGCATTCATATTCTTCCCCCTTACGCTATAGCTTCTCAAAATCCTTTTTTTCATTGTAAACTCCCAAACAATGTTAAGTCATGATATAAATACCATAAGATTGCCATAAAATTATCAGTAAACTGATGTATCCTCAAGTTCAAAACAGAGGCGGTCTTAGTTTCAAATTGAGGCAAGCAGAGGCCTTAGTTTTGAATTGAGGCAATTTGCTACATCTCTTGTGTTGATTCGAATCTATTCATATAGTATATATAATGGACTAGTCTTATATTTATATAGTTGTTGTGCCAGTTAGAACTCAAAGTCCAGATTTGATCAAGAATTAAGAAGCATGAAAGATGCAAGACAATAGGTGTTCATAAACATGCAGTAACAGCTTAACAATTATTTTGTGAATCGTGCTGTTGATTTACGTCGAAAGAAAAAGTGTGGAATATGTATTGTTAGATTTTCTTAGGCAACTTGATGTGAAAAGAGTAATAGAAGGCTAAAGAATATGGAATTTAGAATATACAGACATATATAAAAAATATACAAAGTATGAAGGAATTTTTTACACATGGATGATGATATATTAACCAATATATGTACATGTACCTCGAGGTGCATGCTATATAGGATATAGAGTTTATTAAACATGAATTTGGATCTAATAAACCTCAACATAAGGAAATTTTTATCAATTTTGGCAGATTTATTTTACTCCTACACTAAGAAGAAACACACTCTAAATAAATATATAGACGACACATACAACACACCAAAACACTTTTCACAAAAAGTTATTCCACATTTTGGATTAAAAGAATATTTTGTGCTACTTGAATGGGACACTTCTTCCTTATATTGATTGATTGCGAGTAAATTGAGCATTAAATTCTAATGTAAATAATGCTATGGAAAATGACAAGTAGAACTCATTAAAGTAACTAACCCTAGTATAGATATACCAAAGACGATTTCATCGAACAAGGAAAGTTAATAATTTTTTTTAATAATATCACATCATTACCTACCAGACATAAATCAGGGTAATGACTCATGTAAACTTGAAGACCCACATTTTGGAAGGTTTAAATTTACAATAATCCACACATGTCCAACCTAAATAATCCGAAACATAGATAATCAATGGGGTTAATTAAGAAAAATATGAAAATAAGAAGAAAACAAACAAAGAATCTCGTAGCGGAACGATAAAATATAATAATCAAATAAACAGTTCATGAAGTTGTTTATATTATACACTTGATTATAATTTATACAACATTTATTAGAGTTATATATACAATAGGGATAAGTAAAATAATGCAGCAGACAACATGATGCAGGAATAATAATAGTAATAATATACCAAATCTTCATCTTCGTCCTCCAGAAAATGATCTTCAATGCGCTGAAATACTCAGGACTGACCCGAGCGTAACGAAAAGACAAAACACTCGAGTCAGGACTAAAATATCCTTATGTGAGTCAAATCGAGATCATATAACATGAGTGTAACAACGTCAGAGATGTTTACGGGATTTCACATCTCCTATCTAGTGTATAACATACGTGCAATAACTCAAGGGATGTTACGGGATTTTCCATCTCTTAAGGATCCGTCAAAATATAATGTGACGACCCGACCTTCTCTCACCAGAAAGTCGCATCGACAGTAAGAAAGAAAGGGGTGAGAAGTAGAAAAGAAAAGAAAGAGAAAGAAACAACAACAGATACTCACAGCGGAAACGGAACAAAATATAGTATATCACATAACTATTACATAGTATCATATACATCATCTATCAGAGTTACACAGATTACACATCTCATACTAGACAGTTATAAACATCTGTCTAGTTATTACAACTCAATACAAAACATAGATCAATACAAAGATCAACACAGCGGAACTACTATTTATATCTATAACGCTGAAGCCTCCTGCTCCATTGCTCCTCCAGATAACTCGTCAAAGCTAACCTGAATCCCTTGGCTACTAGTAAAAATTTGAGTACCCAAGAGTTTATAAAACAGAAATAAACAACTTGGGTCAGACATGGGTCTGGTGTGAGTAACAGGTTTAACTTGCTTAACTTCAAAACCTTTTGAAAGAAAAGGTATCACGTAAGACTCCCCACAAATAAACATGGGTAAGTTTTTACCTTACGCTAACCAAAACATTTGATAGGAAATTCGATTGTATTATAATAGGTCTAGGGTTTTCAAATAAGTATTCACATAGCCGAAATTGTTACATTCATTAAATTCCAGCATACATAGGTATACAATCAAGTCCGATAGCACTTATTGGATTTTGGATTCCATACAATGGCAGGGCTACCGGGGTACCGCCCGTCACAGTACGTGGCCTAGATCAACGTACCGAGGATCACGCCCAATCCCCTGCAACACAAGGTCGGAACATCCCTTACTGGATAATTCCCGCACAAGATACCCCACGGTTGTCATGATTCAACCGCACACACTAAGTCAAAAATAGAAAGGGACATCTAGACAGAGGTAATCTTGTCCTACTTGGGTGCTACCCACTAACCTTGCTGCACCTCCCCTGTTTTAGCCATTCCCGGTTTGTGAGGCTTGAGGTCACGATTACCTTTAAATAGAACACATCTATCTTAGAATGCTCATCGTCCACCTGACGATGTGCTAAAAGCATTCAATCCATACAAGTTCGTTCCAGGTTCGAACGAAACCGAAGGCATTATCTCGTTACACTCATTTTGGAATCACCCTCAGAGTTAACGACAATAACCCTTGCACTCTGAATCTTCATCTTCACTTGATTCACGACCTATCGTTAATTTGGATCGATGTGGTATTCGGGTCTCCAGACCTAGAAATCCGGTATAAGGAAACCCGATCCCTGTCTCATCGAAATCCAAAACGTATCTTTTAAGCCAAGTTGTTTTAAAGGTTAAAACAATTCAATTCATTATCTTTATACACATAGAAAGATAATTCACAACATTACAATAGATAATCAACATTATCAATATAACAGATAATCCATATTATCATCACAATTCAACTAACATCCATATCACACAGCATATATCTCATCAGAGATATCAATCAATGCAAAGTATTCAATACTATCACCCATTCATAAGTAATGATTTATAACGTCTCTAATTAATTTAAAGTAAATTAAATTAATTACTTCATTCTATAAATCCTGCTTACTTAACCATTAATTAATTACAATCAATTAATTAATTATCCTCTAATAATTCATTTCAATTAATCATCTTTGATTAATTACCTTTTAATTATATCCAAGTAATTTATCCTTTAATTAATTACTTAAATTAATTAACCTTAACCACTTATAATAATTAACCTTTTATTTACTTCATTAATTAATTAACTATAATTAATTAAATTAATCAACTATAATTAATTAATTACATTAATTAATCACTTCATTTATTAATTATTACTTAATTAATCAATCTTAATTACATCATTAATTATATTAATTAATGATCCTTAATTACAAATTGATTATTAATTACTAAAATTAAATTAATTACATTAAGTAATTAACCTTTAATTAAAACACATTTATTAATCACCTTGATTAATCTTCAATCAGTAATTAACTACCCTTAATTACTTTCATTAACTAAATTAATTATTCCTTAATTAATTTCTTAATTAATCCCTTGATTAATTCACAAGTAATTAAACTCAAATTACTTCCATTAATAAAATCATTATTCACTTAATTACTTCCAGTAATTATTTATTATTAACTTCCCTAAATAATCTTACCTAAATAATTACATTAAGTAATTATTTATCAAATTAACTCTTGATTATTCTAAATTAATTAAACTTAATTAATTAACTTAACTAATTAAATTAACTTCAATTAATTACAATAAGTAATTAATTCTTAATTACTTCCATTAAGTAATTCCATTTAAACAATTTCACAAATGATTATCTTTAAATTAATTAATCTATTTAATTATTAAAATTAATTACATAAATTAATTATTTAATAATCCATAGTTAATGACCTTCATTAACAATTATTTAATTACTTTTCTTAAATAATTAACTTATATTAATTATTATTAATTTCAAATTAATAAATCTTAATAACCAATTAATTAAACTTTAATTATTTAATTGATTAAGTGTTAACCCTACTTAATTAATATTTAATTACTCTATTAATTAATTCTTAACCATTAATTAATATCCTAATTCATAATCCTTAATTACAAATTAATTATCCCTAATTAATAAATCTTAATCATAAATAAATTAGTTTAAACCTTTAATTACTTATTTAATTAATCCAAATGATTAATTAATCAAACAAATTAATTATACATTAAATTTCCTAATTAATTTAATGAACACAAATCTTTAATTACTTTAAGATAAACTTTGTTCTTATTGAAAATCAAGAGAAACTCAAATCTTTCCCTAAAACTAAAATCTGAATTACTTAGGAAAGTAATTAAAGGTAATTACTGAATGTAATTAACTAAAGATGATTTTAATAATGAAAGTAATTTGAGTTTAATTACTTTGAATAATTAATCAAGGGATTAATTAAAAGATAATTAATTAATGAGTAATTAATTTATGGAAGAGTAATTAAGGGTAGTTAATTACTAAATATGATTAATCAAAGGTGATTAATAAATGTGGTTTAATTAAGAATTAATTATTAAATATAATTAATTTAAATGATGTAAGTAAGGATTGGTTAATTAAGATTAATTAATAAATAATTAGTGATCAAAGAAATTAATTAATTGTAACTAATTAAGGATTAATGTAATTAAATTAATTAATGAAGTAATTTAAGATTAATTACTGAAATGGTTTAAGTTAATTAATTTGTGAAATTAATTAAGAGTTAATTACTTAAAGTAATTAAAGTATAATTAATCAGGAATGATTAATTAAGATGATACTTAAAGTACGATTAATTAATTGGTTTAATTAATGATTAAGTAAGCAGGATTTATAAAATGAAGTAATTAATTTAATTAACTTTAAATTAATTAGAGATGATATAAATCATTACTTAAGGGTGAATGAATGATATTGAATACTTTGCATTGTTGATATCTTTGATGAGATATGTGTTGATATATGATATGGATGTTTGGTTGAATTAAAATGATAATGTAGATTATCTATTGTGAATTATCTATCTTTGTGTATATAGATAAGAATTGAATTGTTTTAACCTTAAAACAACTTGGCCCTTAAAAGATACGTTTTGGATTTCGATGAGACCGGGATCGGGTTTCCACATTTGGATATCCGAATACCACGTCGATCCAAATTAACGATAGGTCGTGAATCTAAAGTGAAGATGAAGATTCAGAGTGCAAGGGTTATGGTCGTTAACTCTGAGGGTGATTCCAACACGAGTGTAACGAGATAATGCCTTCGGTTTCGTTCGAACCCGGAACGAACTTGTATGGATTGAATGCTTTCAGAACATCGTCAGGTGGACGATGAGCATTCTAAGTGATGTGTTCTGATTAAAGGTAATCGTAGCCTCAAGCCTCATCAACCTGGAATGGCTAAAACAGGGGAGGTGCAGCAAGGTTAGTGGGTAGCGCCCAAGTAGTATAAGATTTACCCTCTCTAGAGTCCCTTTTTATTTCGGCTGTGTGGGTGGTTGTTTGGCCGCAACCACGGGGTTTCTTATGCGGGAATTATCCAATAAGGGATGGTTCCGGCTTTGTGTTGCAGGGGATTGGGAGTGATACTCGGTACGGTGATCTAGGCCCCGTACTGTGATGAGCGGTACCCCGGTAGCTCTGCCATTGTATGGAAACCCAAATTCCAATAAGTGATAACGGACTTGATTGTATACCTATGTATGCTGGAATTTAATGAATGTAACAATTTCGGCTATGTGAATACTTATTTGAAAACCCTAGACCTATTATAATACAATCGTATTTCCTATCAAATGTTTTGGTTAGCGTAAGGTAAAAACTTACCCATGTTTATTTGTGGGGAGTCTTACGTGATACCTTTTCTTTCAAAAGGTTTTGAAGTTAAGCAAGTTTAACCTGTTACTCACACCAGACCCATGTCTGACCCAAGTGTTTATTTCTGTTTTATATAAACTCTTGGGTACTCAAATTTTTACGAGTAGACAAGGGATTCAGGTTTAGCTTTGACGAATATTCTGGAGGAGCAATGGAGCAGGAGGCTTCGGCGTTCGTAGATATAGTATTCCGCTGTGTAGATCTCTGTGATAGTGTTTTTATTGTATTGAGTTGTAATGTCTAGACAGATGTTTATAACTGTCTAGTAAGTGATGTATATGCTGTGTAACTCTGTAAATTGTTGTATACTATGTAATAGTTTATTCTATTAATATAATTTATTTGTTCCGCTGTGTGAGATTTTGATGTTGTTTCTTTTCTCTTCTCTTCTTTTCTATTTTCTACCCCTTTCTTTCTTATTAATGATACGTCATTCTGTAGAATGAGTGGCGGGTCGTTACATAAGTAAGATTTATAATGAAGTAATTAATTTAATTTACTTTAATTTAATTAAGAGATGAAGTAATTAATTTAATTCACTTTAAGATAGAGATAGTTAATTTAATTCATTTTAAATTAATTATGTTGTGATTAAGTAAATCATTGCTTATATAAATGGATGACATTGATTATCTAAATGGATGTAATCTCAGAAATGAGATAAGTAATGTTATGTGGTATGAATGCTTGGTTGCATTATAATGGTAATATAGATTAACTATTGTGATGTTGATATGGATTACCTATTTTGGTTATGAATCATCTGTTTAATTGATAATGTGATTATCAATTGTGATTTGTGAATTTTCTATCTGTATGAATATAGATAAGTTAAATTGTTTAAACCTTTAAACAACTTGGCCTTAAAAAAATACGTTTTGGATTTCGATGAGACCGGGATCGGGTTTCCGTATACCGGTATTCCAGGTCTGGAGACCCGAATACCACATCGATCCAAATTAACGATAGGTCGTTACATTAATTAATTAATTATAATCAATTACTTAAATGTAATTAAAGTATAATTAATCAAGGTGATTAATTAGGTGGATAGGTAGAGAAAGATTTATTAATTTATTTGTAATTAATTAATGATTATATAAGTAAGATTTATAATGAAGTAATTAATTTAATTTACTTTAATTTAATTAAGAGATGAAGTAATTAATTTAATTCACTTTAAGATAGAGATAGTTAATTTAATTCATTTTAAATTAATTATGTTGTGATTAAGTAAATCATTGCTTATATAAATGGATGACATTGATTATCTAAATGGATGTAATCTCAGAAATGAGATAAGTAATGTTGTGTGGTATGAATGCTTGGTTGCATTATAATGGTAATATAGATTAACTATTGTGATGTTGATATGGATTACCTATTTTGGTTATGAATCATCTGTTTAATTGATAATGTGATTATCAATTATGATTTGTGAATTTTCTATCTGTATGAATATAGATAAGTTAAATTGTTTAAACCTTTAAACAACTTGGCCTTAAAAAAATACGTTTTGGATTTCGATGAGACCGGGATCGGGTTTCCATATACCGGTATTCCAGGTCTGGAGACCCGAATACCACATCGATCCAAATTAACGATAGGTCGTGAATCTCAAGTGAAGATGAAGATTCAGAGTGCAAGGGTTATTGTCGTTAACTCTGAGGGTGATTCCAAAATGAGTGTAACGAGATAATGCCTTCGGTTTCGTTCGAACCCGGAAGGAACTTGTATGGATTGAATGCTTTCAGCACATCGTCAGGCGGACGATGAGCATTCTAAGTGATATGTTCCGATTAAAGGTAATCGTAACCTCAAGCCTCATCAACCAGGAATGGCTAAAACAGGGGAGGTGCAGCAAGGCTTCGTGGGTAGCACCCACTGAGAGTAAGGTCATCCCTGTCTAGAGTGTTCCTTTATTTCGGCTTAGTGGTGCAGTTGGCAACGGCCATCTATGGGGTGATTTTATTCGGAATTATCCAGTAAGGGATGGTTCCGGCTTTGTGTTGCAGGGGATTGGGCGTGATCCTCGGTACGGTGATCTAGGCCCTGTACTGTGATGAGCGGTACCCCGGTAGCTCTGCCATTGTATGGAATCCAAAATCCAATAAGTGTCAACGGACTTGATTGTATACCTATGTATGCTGGAATTTAATGAATGTAACAATTTCGGCTATTTCATATTTATTTGAAAACCCTAGACCCTATTATAATACAATCGGATTTCCTATCAAACGTTTTAGTTAGCGTAAGGTAAAAACTTACCCATGTTTATTTGTGGGGAGTCTTACGTGATACTTTTGTTTTCAAAGGTTTTCAAAGTTAAGCAATTTTAACCGTTTACTCACACCAGACCCATGTCTGACCCAAGTGTTTATTTTCTGTTTTATTAAACTCTTGGGTACTCAATATTGTATTGAGTAGTCGAGGGATTCAGGTTAGTCTTGACGAATACTGGAGGAGCTGAGGAGCAGGAGGCTTCAACGTGTAGATATATAGAGTTTCCGCTGTGTTTGTATTAGTCTGTATTGTATTGTTGTAGTTGTGTTGTATAATAGACAGAAGTTTATAACTGTCTATTCTGTGATGTATAAGTTGTGTACTCTGATGTATATGATACTATGTAATATCTTATGTGATATAATATATTTCTCGTTCCGCTGTGAGATTTCTGATGTGTTGTTGTTCTTTCTTCTTTTCTTTTCTTCTTCTATCCTTTTCTTTCTTCATAATGATGCGTCTTTCTGGGCATAGAAAGGCGGGTCGTTACATTTGGTATGTAGTAGAATACGCTACATATATAATGCTTAATCAGTAAAATAAATATTTTTCTTAGCATTAAGGCTTTACATTAGTCCCCCTTAATGCATTTTTAAGCATTGTCGTACAGTTTGCATATAACGCCCCAGTAGCACGTCGGTGGATAGGGATGTGTCGTGATATGACAACACTAAACAAAAATCGTAGGGGTCTCGTATAGGGATAAAAGTATGACAAGGCATGTGAGGCAATGCCCAAGGTAGGATACTACCAGTTCGGGTCATAGTGCTGGTGGTAAAGCATCGTAGCCATGACCGCCCACCGCGTCCATCCATCCCATATTGAGTCAAGGGAAGCTATCCCACAAACAAGGTGCACCAATGGAAACCAACAACAGGAGTACTAATATGGACCAAGTCCAAGAAAATCGAAGAACGGATGTCCGCTAGAGGTAATTAGTCTACTTGGAGCAGTCAAGCCGTCCTATTTTAGTCATTTCAAATTGGCACAAGTGCTGGAGTCAATCGATCCACATTCTCTTTTTTCAAATCCAGCAAACGACCCCAAATCCAACCACTTTGTTCTGGAGTCTCCTCCGCGTACACAGTTGTTAATCCTAATATTGACAGAGAGTATGCCAATAAGAGGCCCCGGTCTCTTTAACAACCAAACGTCGTTTTACACACTGGTTGGTACTTTTACATTTCGAAACGATTCATACTTGATATCAAATATCATATTCTCTTCAAAATCAATTTCATTTCGAAATATCATATTTAGATCAAATATGTCAATTTCCACTTGGAAATCATTTTCACTTCATAATTCGATTTGAATTACAATTTGGGTTATAACTTCATTTTAACCCAATTCATATTTAAATCAACGATTTAAATACAAACATTCCCACTCTGACCAATTTGAATTTTAGAAATTAGTTTGAATTTTTTTAAATAGTTTAAAAGTTAAAATAGTTTAATATAAAATAGTTTAATAAAATGGTTTATATACTAAAAATGATATATATAGGAAATAGTTGGAAAATCAGAATAATTTGAATATTTAAAAGATAGATTTTTAAACAGTTTACATTAAAATAATTTATTTAAAAATAGTTTCAAAGTCAAACTGATTCAATTCCAAATTTTCCAATACAAATCACTTTCAATTTCTATTCCAATTTAATCGATTCAATTCCGATTTCAAGTCGAATTTGACCTCGATTCCAATTTCAATTCAAATAAATTCGATTTCAATTTCGAATCAATTCAATTTCACTTTCAATTCCAATTGATTTCAATTTTCAATTCCAACTTGAATAAATTTTAATTCAATTCTAAATTTCAAACCATTTCAATCTATATCAATTTCGAGCTCGATTTTCTAAGTATCGATTTAAATCATTTAAATCAAATTTAACTTCGATGTTCAATTCAATGTCCAAATCTTTTATAATAATTCAATTCCGAGCTCAACTTTTGAAATATCGATTCAAATTACTTTTACTTTGTAATATTCAAAGTTCGAATAAAAGTCCAATCTTTTAAAACAAAATAATTTTTGAAATTCAAATCATATTTTGATTATAATTTCAAAATATCAACCTTGATTATTTAAACAATTCTTGTTACCTAATTTAAATTTCAATATTTCGAGCTCAAGTTCAAAAATAATTCGATTTCCCTAATTTCGATTTTTGCTTCTTCAAATCAAGTCATTTAAATAATTTCAAATCAAAATTTTTAAAATCATTTAATTTAACCAATCCGGTGTCCATATATAATTTTCTATCCTATGGCCAAGTGATCAGTTCTTTCAATTTAATTTCAGGGATGGATGTATATCATTTTAATCCAAAGTAAATGTCATAGGTATATATCATTTCGACCTATTTCTTAATTTATTCGAAATAGTTTAACTTATAGTTTTATATACTATAAATAATTTACAGGGTGATAACAGGACAAATAAAAATAAATAAACATCCAAATCATCCAAAATCTCAACCAATTAGCATTCACCACAAACAATCCAAATCACTCAAAATATCATAACAATTTAACAATTATCAATAATTGGGAATTTTACTAGCAGTTTAATTCTAATTTCCATTTAACTGCTAATTCAAAATTTCAAACATATCAATTTCCATGTTAGTTAAATTAACCAAACAACAATCAATAATTTAAATCACTTCAGAATTTCAATTTAACTAACATAAAAATGATTTAGTATGTCGTGAGCGTTATAAAACACTCACCTTTTATTTGAAACTAAAAATATTTCAGCTTCAAATAAGATTCCAACTCGATCCCATATCGTAGATGACATCGATACGAAACCACTTCAATTTGTTTCGCCCGAATCGGACCTCGCATGAAGGAGTTACGATTTAATAAGCATTACGATTTTATTAAACTAATTAACATAATTTTTAACTAAATAATAATAAAATTAATTAACACTACTCACCTTAATACACTCGTTCACCCTTCTCGTTCGTCCCAGGCATCACATCAACCTCTGCTTGACCACGACCACAGCCTCGCCGTCACCGCCCCAGCCTCCAACTCGTGCGCATGCGTACGACCATCAAGAACCCAAAACCCCAAACCGAAAATGATGAACGCGAGCCCCCAGAACACTACCGCCGTCTCCTTCAAGATGCGTCGCCCTACGATCGAGAAACCCAGCGAGCGCTCACCTCGCGTCATCGCTTCCCCCAGGTCGCGCGACTTCGACAGCCTCAATCGATCCACCAGCTCCGAGCTCGTCCCTGCCTAATGCCGCGGCACCTCACGCGCGATGCTCCTTTGTTCACGATCGTTTGTTTGCCTTTTTACTTTTCTTTTCCTTTTCGTTTTTTTCGTTGCTGCAATTTGAGTTGAAAGAGAGATGGGGGGTACGAGTAGACAGAATGTATGCGGCATTGTACAAATGTTGGATGTAACGTATCGGGTTTTGCCCGATCGAAAATCAACATCCGTACTTCACATTGTACTAGAATGCCGCTGATTCGACCGTTCAAATCCGATTCGCCGGAGCTATAACACAATTAAGTAAATAACACAGCGGAAGAAAAGAATAATACATTAATATACAATATCTGATACAACAGAGTGATACAATGAATATCAATATACATCAGAGATATGATACAACAAATATCAGAGATACAAGAAATAGCAGCGGAAAATAACAGCAAATGGAAGAGATCTCCAAATGATCAGTCAGAGAGACTGACTCCAAAATGATCTTCAGACAAGAATGAATCCACAACTCCAAGATAAGCAACTCCGATGAATGAACTAGCTCCAGATAATCTACTAAACCTGAATATCTGAAAAGAAACCCAACTCTAGACTGCCCGTGTGGAAAATAGTGGGCACCCAGAGTTTAGGAAGGGAACAATAAACTCCGGATCAGTCATGGGACTGGTGTGAGCAACAAAAATAGTTTATCTTTAAACAAACACAAAAGGTTTTAAACATTGAAATCCGCAATGCTTTTGGAAAATGAAACTACCATAAGACCTCCCGCCACACACACAATGCAAACGCAGAATTGGAGGAGATTTCTTCTTATGATAGTCAAACATGCTTACTACGCAAATCATTGGATTATTATTATTAGTGCATAGTGAAGAAAATATTTCGAAAGTATAATATTAATCTTAGCCAACATACGACCAGTATCGTATGCCTACTATAGCTACTATGTTCAATAGCAGGTTACCGCCACATTCCATAGCAGGTAATACAACTAAAACCGTACAAGGCTCGTATTGTTTCTTTGGATTTTCCAACAAATGGTCAGGCTAAGGAACTTCCTTCCGCCGCATGGGATCGCCTCTGGCGGGACGTCCCGAGAGACAAACTGCTCTCTGCCAACAAGGCCGGGTTACCCCTGTAACAGGTAACTCACGAATATGCCATCACCCGGTCCTTTGGGACCTTTATCCGAGGCGCCTCTAAACCAACATCACACATAATAAAGTGTATCCACATGAGTAAGTATCTGGGCTCCATACCATGATACCACCCTTTTCCAGAAGGAAATGACATACCCTAAAGGGCGCGACCCTCATAACCTTACCGCAACATTCCTGTTTCGACCATTTCCGGGTTGTGAGGCCCTGACGAAGTCTCGTCCACAAAGCTACGCTTTGTCACAAAGCCATGCTTTGGGTCAACAGATGATCAACCTATGATCACAAAGATAAATGATCAAACAAATGATCATATCACAAATGATCAAACACTGATCATCACACAGCTACACTCAGCATGCCACATTACCAAATTGGGAATATATCGCTGATAACCTTCAACTACATAACCTCTGAGCTCGTACGTCTCAGAGAAGGGTGTTAAGCTAAGAGAATAAATTCTCCGCCACCAACAGAAATGTATTTGAAAGAAATCTGCTTTATATCTCAAAGTGTAATGTCAGACATACAATCCATACAAGTCTGTTCCGGGATCGAACAGAACCGAAGGCACTTCTCACGAAGCCCTTGCAATTCCGGATAATTTCCAATCACGTCCGGACTTCCCATCACAAAGGGTGATAAAATCTCTATATCGGGGCCAGTCGATGCAGAGACATTCGACGAGTTGTCCTTTCGTTTTCGAAAATATCCGGTCTTCAACACCGGTCTTCAAATGTGATCCATATACGACGTATCACATATTCGGAATGGGTTATACGACCCAAAGGTCCTCTCCCGGCTAAACCGAATAATGAGCGCAATACTTTAAAACATATGGATATTGGAATTTCAATTAAGTCACAACTTATTACCCAAAATCTTTCTTCAAATGGTTTAAACAAATTACCATTTACATCTTTTTAAACAAAAAGATTCATTTCAACAACCCTCAACGGTTTAAACAATTTTCACACTTTAATCTTTTAAACAAAAGATTCATTCACAGATTTTCCAAATTAAATCCCATTTCAATTTGATTAACTCGTTAAATCTTTAAACCAAAGATTTAACTTATAGCTTTCAAACAATTCCATTTCAAATAGTTTAAACAAATCATCATTTTAAATCTGTTAAAAATAAACAGATTTAATTCATAGCTTTTCAAAACAATTCATTCATAACTTGGAAAACCATTTTTGCTTCAATCTTGAAATTCCTTTACTTAAACTGGAATTTCATTTCTTATCTGAAAGCTTTTATTCTTTTGAAAACAAATAGTTTCATTTCAGAAAATCTGATTCATTCATACGAGTTGAAATCCTTGGGTTAAATTCAAATTCCCAAACTTTATACTTTTAAAATGGTTTAATTCATACAAACACATTTATAACATTTTCAATCCCTAGTTTCAAATCATAGGATTCAATTTCAAACTTGAATTCAAATTTAAATCAAATTATTTAAATTTCAAAACTCGATTAAGTTATTCAAAATAACTTTTATCTTTGAAATTCCATTTCAAAAGCTTTTCACTTCAAACCCATATTTCCAATTTCAAAATCAATTGAAATTAAAATTTCAATTTCAAAAACATCAAATTTAAATTATCTGTGACTTAACCGATTTCCACGTGAAATCCATATTTGTGTGTGTAAAGGTGTAGTCCAGGGGTTTTACACCATAGTGCAACAGCATTCAATCATCACAAATAAGATACAGAAATATAGTTGATGAGCGGTATAAATTATAACGCTTATCTTTCATTTACAGATCACAGATCACAGATATATGAGTCACAGATAAGTAAATTACAGATCACAACACAAATCAGGATGTATCACAAAGCATCATATATCAGGGATATCAAACAATTCAGCATTCAATAGAATTTAAACATCCATAAGTAGGATCAATTTATTATCTGATTGATTTAGAATCGGATTAATTTCCATGAATAAATTTACTGGTTATGGTAATTAAATAATCAATTAATTTCAAAACATTTAATTAATCAATTATTTCCATAAAGTAATTACGCTTAACAGTTCCTCAAATGATTATTATTAAATTAAAATTTAGTATTAACAAAATTAATCACATTAATTAATTACTAAATAATCTTAGTTAATGACCTTTATTAACAATTGAAATTGATTAACCATAAATCACTCATTGATTTAACCTGATTATTTAGTTAATGAAGTACCTTACAATAACTAAATTAATTCCTAATTACTTGGTTGATTCATTTCTAGTCATTAATTAGTAACCTTGACTTATCTACTCTTACCCAATTTATAATCCTTAATTCACAAATAAATTAACTTAATTGATCTTTAAACCTTAATTAAGTAATTTAAACCTTTAATTACTTATTTAATTAATCCAAATTATTAATTAACTAAATAAATAATTTTTTTTCATTTTAATTAACTTAATACTTAATGAATTAAATAAATCATTAATTCTTCATTAGCATAAGGTGAAACTCATTTTTTTATTAATGATTTAATTATCACTTATAAATACATTTGGAAACGGTCATTTCCAAATTTCCATTTAAATTTCATTTGTATTTCGAGATTTAAACCAAATTCTTATTTATTGAGAATAAGGTTTTAAATTAAATCCAAGGTTTAAAACTAATTTTAGAGCCTTCAAATTCTCCAGTTAAAATGATACTTTGGTTACCAAATTTTCTTTAAATTCACATATTAAACTTATTTAAACATTTAAATTTACAGACTTAATTAAATTTCAAACTCTGGAATTTTAACTTCAGATTTGGATTTTAGCCCAGTCTTGGGTTTTTAAATGCTTCCTGTACAATTTCAACTTTCCATTTAAATTCAAACTTCTTCTTAAAAACACTAAATGCTTAAACAACCTTAAGGTATCAAGCAATTTGAAAATAAATTTATTAATTCCAACTATATTTCAGAACAAACTTGAATTCATTCTTACACTTTGATTTTTTTTTATTTAACTTAAATTTTGTTTTAAAATTTGAAATTAATTTTAAAATCCCAAAGCAAATAGAACAGGTTTTGTTTAAACCTGGAAAACAACTTATACCCAGGCCAGAAACGAGTTTGCTTCGAGTCTAATACGCCTCCGCTTTGAGTTTTACGCGATCCTTTTCGAGACAAACTCGAGCCACTGTCCCCTCTTCTTCCCCAACATATCACACCCAACACAGTTGCGTGCACGTGCACGTGCACCATCACCCCAGCCATCATTGATCGTCACCGAGATCACCCACACGTCGACGAACTCGCCCTCATCCCTGTCCAACGCTTAGATCATTCAATTTGACCAAACTACAAAATCGAGCAGATTAGCTTCAACTAGAAACCCACTTCGACCACAGATTCACCTCGCGCTGCCAACAGAGATCACCTGAGCCCTCGCCAATTGACCACGAGCTTCGTCACACTCCCCACCTTCGTTTTCCACCGGACCGAACGTCCCCGATCAACCCACATCGCTACACGAGCGTGATCAATAGCATCGACCACATCGGATCCTTAAACCCTAAAATGCTCTCAACCCAACAATTCTTGCATTGGATAATTTTTTTTTCATTTTTCCTGGAATCGACGAAGATCAAACAAGCTTCACAACAAGTTTCAGCATCTAAGATTTGATAATCCATCAGAAATTGACAAAAAAGCATTTTTGGTTCATTTATTAACTGCACCTTGTATACTTAACTAAAAAAAATATTTCTTGTTTTAAAAATCAAGTTTTACTGTTATCTTTCAATTCATATACCTGAATTTATAAATTGACAGGTTCGAATTTTTGACTGTGTTGAGTGGTGCTCAGGTTTTCTAGATTTCCAGAACAAGGTGAAGTTGTTTTAGCTCAAATTGATTGTTAAACTTTAATATATACCATAACAAACAAATCTTGTTTTGATCTCAAGTTAAATCAGTAAGTAGAACAAATAGATAAGATTTTTGAAATAAAGAATCTTGTGTTTAGAAGTTAAAATAGAGAACATATATGAGTATCTGCCTGAACCCAAATTCTTCCATCATTCAAATTCAACCAGAGAGTCCATATGTATACCAACAGATATTCATAGATGTAAAGGCAACAAATTTATACCTTAAAAATAAATGAAAATATATGTTACTCACATTGTTTTCAAAAGAAGAACAGAGCTGCTATGCTGAAACCAGATTTTGAAATTGCTAGCTGAAGCCTTCATCTTGATTCTCTGGTTTTTATTGATTGTTTTGATGTTTTAAGTTGATATTTTGTTTAGATTTTAAATGGTATTTCCTCAGTTTTGCACAGCCTATAATGAACGAAACTGAGAGATGAAAGTTGATATATGGGAATTTAGTTTACAAGTGATAATTTATTTTGTACAGGGGAATGTACACTAGTACAAGACTTTTGTATTTGGTCAGGGATATTTTTTTGAATGGAGGCTGATGATAATATTTGTGGTGGCTACATTAATTGCGTTGGTACCTTATCATCTTTACAATACTATTTCTTTAATTTTGTATGTACAATATATATACTTTGGTTTGTTTCATCCTTATCTTATTTTCCTTTTACTTGTTCTTACACTTTCCTACATATCTACTTTATAGTCTACATTATATCTTACCTTCCTTTGTCTGGTTTCATTAATTTATAATGTAAATGAACTTCTACATACTCACTTTATTTGCTTGTTCATGACTATACATTGCATTAGAGAAAAATCTGGTGGCTGATATGATTCTTTGTTTATTTTGTTTTACTTAATATGATTTGATCATTTTGTTTGTTAAAGGTAGGCTCAACTGGTACAAGTTTTATTTCTTTAGTTTACAACTTATATTTGTTGCCTTGTTTCCTTTAAATAGAAATGAAGTTCCATTTTATTACGTTGTTTGGTTTCATCATTTTGCAAGCCCAAGGATATTTACTTTATATTCTACATAATTTTATTATGTTGTTATAGTTTATTTTTAATGTATTACTTTCTATTTTATATAACTATAAATTTGTTAAAAATATCTGTTCGAAACAAATACTTATTCGTTTCGAGGAAACTCGGATCTATTAACCGATAAATATTGAAATTTTTATTCAAAAATTAAATTAATTATCAATTTAAACTTAATTAAAATCCGGGGTCGTTACAGACTTCCCCCCTTAAAAGAATTTCGTCCTCGAAATTACCAAGGAGACAAAGATAGACGAAACAGGATTTATCAAATCAACTGAACAGTTATTCTGCATTTGGCTTACCAAATCAGAATATCGATAACAGATACAAGAACGAATCTATTTAACACTTCACAAGATACTCGGGTAGTCGGGTTATCCAGATCTACGAAATATGCAGTGGCATCGGTTAGTTCGAAGTGATAACTAACCATTAGTAGAATATATCCGGACCCAAAGAATAGATAGATATATGGATACAATTTCAAAATTTTCAGTTTAGTCGCTAAAGTATACCCATCAACCACAATAAACAAAACAAACAATTCATCCAAACAAACAATTTTGGCTCAGTTGGAGTTTATGTCCCATTTTAATATATCGAATCTTCTTTTCTAGATCTACCAGAAACTATCGAAGAATTGAGAAAAGATGTTGAACAAAAGAGATTGATAGAGAAAAGATTGCTTCCTTGTTGTTACAGGATATTGACCATTTATAGTCGTATTCCCCTGTCCCCTATCTCGTCTTCTTCTTACACTCATACTCACTATCAGTGGATAGCAAGAGAATTTACTGAGGCATTCGGACGGATATCTGAGAAATACTCATTCTAGAGTTTACTTCACTCTATCTCTAATGAGTTACTTAACGTGTTATACTCCTGAGCTAAAGTTCAACCTTAGCTCTGATACCACATGTAACGTATCCGGCATTTCCGGCAGCAGCGACCGGTAGGCTTTGCAACCATCCCGGCCCCACCGTGGCTTACACTGGCACCTCGCAGTTGCTTTTACGGCCAGCCTCTCGACTGTCACAACCAACCCATCCCACTCAGGGACATGTAGGGGTAAGAGGCTCCCGTTCGCCACCAAACCGCGAAGCGAGAACCCCCTATCATGCTGTAATATAGCAAATGCGATCCATATACGACGTATCACATATTCGGAATGGGTTATACGACCCAAAGGTCCTCTCCCGGCTAAACCGAATAATGAGCGCAATACTTTAAAACATATGGATATTGGAATTTCAATTAAGTCACAACTTATTACCCAAAATCTTTCTTCAAATGGTTTAAAAAAATTACCATTTACATCTTTTTAAACAAAAAGATTCATTTCAACAACCCTCAACGGTTTAAACAATTTTCACACTTTAACCTTTTAAACAAAAGATTCATTCACAGATTTTCCAAATTAAATCCCATTTCAATTTGATTAACTCGTTAAATATTTAAAACAAAGATTTAACTTATAGCTTTCAAACAATTCCTTTTCAAATAGTTTAAACAAATCATCATTTTAAATCTGTTAAAAATAAACAGATTTAATTCATAGCTTTTCAAAACAATTCATTCATAACTTGGAAAACCATTTTCGCTTCAATCTTGAAATTCCTTTACTTAAACTGGAATTTCATTTCTTATCTGAAAGCTTTTATTCTTTTGAAAACAAATAGTTTCATTTCAGAAAATCTGATTCATTCATACGAGTTGAAATCCTTGGGTTAAATTCAAATTCCCAAACTTTATACTTTTAAAATGGTTTAATTCATACAAACACATTTATAACATTTTCAATCCCTAGTTTCAAATCATAGGATTCAATTTCAAACTTGAATTCAAATTTAAATCAAATTATTTAAATTTCAAAACTCGATTAAGTTATTCAAAATAACTTTTATCTTTGAAATTCCATTTCAAAAGCTTTTCACTTCAAACCCATATTTCCAATTTCAAAATCAATTGAAATTAAAATTTCAATTTCAAAAACATCAAATTTAAATTATCTGTGACTTAACCGATTTCCACGTGAAATCCATATTTGTGTGTGTAAAGGTGTAGTCCAGGGGTTTTACACCATAGTGCAACAGCATTCAATCATCACAGATAAGATACAGAAATATAGTTGATGAGCGGTATAAATTATAACGCTTATCTTTCATTTACAGATCACAGATCACAGATATATGAGTCACAGATAAGTAAATTACAGATCACAACACAAATCAGGATGTATCACAAAGCATCATATATCAGGGATATCAAACAATTCAGCATTCAATAGAATTTAAACATCCATAAGTAGGATCAATTTATTATCTGATTGATTTAGAATCGGATTAATTTCCATGAATAAATTTACTGGTTATGGTAATTAAATAATCAATTAATTTTAAAACATTTAATTAATCAATTATTTCCATAAAGTAATTACGCTTAACAGTTCCTCAAATGATTATTATTAAATTAAAATTTAGTATTAACAAAATTAATCACATTAATTAATTACTAAATAATCTTAGTTAATGACCTTTATTAACAATTGAAATTGATTAACCATAAATCACTCATTGATTTAACCTGATTATTTAGTTAATGAAGTACCTTACAATAACTAAATTAATTCCTAATTACTTGGTTGATTCATTTCTAGTCATTAATTATTAACCTTGACTTATCTACTCTTACCCAATTTATAATCCTTAATTCACAAATAAATTAACTTAATTGATCTTTAAACCTTAATTAAGTAATTTAAACCTTTAATTACTTATTTAATTAATCCAAATTATTAATTAACTAAATAAATAATTTTTTTTCATTTTAATTAACTTAATACTTAATGAATTAAATAAATCATTAATTCTTCATTAGCATAAGGTGAAACTCATTTTTTTATTAATGATTTAATTATCACTTATAAATACATTTGGAAACGGTCATTTCCAAATTTCCATTTAAATTTCATTTGTATTTCGAGATTTAAACCAAATTCTTATTTATTGAGAATAAGGTTTTAAATTAAATCCAAGGTTTAAAACTAATTTTAGAGCCTTCAAATTCTCCAGTTAAAATGATACTTTCGTTACCAAATTTTCTTTAAATTCACATATTAAACTTATTTAAACATTTAAATTTACAGACTTAATTAAATTTCAAACTCTGGAATTTTAACTTCAGATTTGGATTTTAGCCCAGTCTTGGGTTTTTAAATGCTTCCTGTACAATTTCAACTTTCCATTTAAATTCAAACTTCTTCTTAAAAACACTAAATGCTTAAACAACCTTAAGGTATCAAGCAATTTGAAAATAAATTTATTAATTCCAACTATATTTCAGAACAAACTTGAATTCATTCTTACACTTTGATTTTTTTTTATTTAACTTAAATTTTGTTTTAAAATTTGAAATTAATTTTAAAATCCCAAAGCAAACAGAACAGGTTTTGTTTAAACCTGGAAAACAACTTATACCCGGGCCAGAAACGAGTTTGCTTCGAGTCTAATACGCCTCCGCTTTGAGTTTTACGCGATCCTTTTCGAGACAAACTCGAGCCACTGTCCCCTCTTCTTCCCCAACATATCACACCCAACACAGTTGCGTGCACGTGCACGTGCACCATCACCCCAGCCATCATTGATCGTCACCGAGATCACCCACACGTCGACGAACTCGCCCTCATCCCTGTCCAACGCTTAGATCATTCAATTTGACCAAACTACAAAATCGAGCAGATTAGCTTCAACTAGAAACCCACT
This sequence comes from Allium fistulosum, assembly GCA_030737815.1. Lineage (NCBI taxonomy): Eukaryota > Viridiplantae > Streptophyta > Magnoliopsida > Asparagales > Amaryllidaceae > Allium > Allium fistulosum. The sequence goes on from CM060903.1 coordinate 1,436,495,145, forward strand.
TCGACCACAGATTCACCTCGCGCTGCCAACAGAGATCACCTGAGCCCTCGCCAATTGACCACGAGCTTCGTCACACTCCCCACCTTCGTTTTCCACCGGACCGAACGTCCCCGATCAACCCACATCGCTACACGAGCGTGATCAATAGCATCGACCACATCGGATCCTTAAACCCTAAAATGCTCTCAACCCAACAATTCTTGCATTGGATAATTTTTTTTTCATTTTTCCTGGAATCGACGAAGATCAAACAAGCTTCACAACAAGTTTCAGCATCTAAGATTTGATAATCCATCAGAAATTGACAAAAAAGCATTTTTGGTTCATTTATTAACTGCACCTTGTATACTTAACTAAAAAAAATATTTCTTGTTTTAAAAATCAAGTTTTACTGTTATCTTTCAATTCATATACCTGAATTTATAAATTGACAGGTTCGAATTTTTGACTGTGTTGAGTGGTGCTCAGGTTTTCTAGATTTCCAGAACAAGGTGAAGTTGTTTTAGCTCAAATTGATTGTTAAACTTTAATATATACCATAACAAACAAATCTTGTTTTGATCTCAAGTTAAATCAGTAAGTAGAACAAATAGATAAGATTTTTGAAATAAAGAATCTTGTGTTTAGAAGTTAAAACAGAGAACATATATGAGTATCTGCCTGAACCCAAATTCTTCCATCATTCAAATTCAACCAGAGAGTCCATATGTATACCAACAGATATTCATAGATGTAAAGGCAACAAATTTATACCTTAAAAATAAATGAAAATATATGTTACTCACATTGTTTTCAAAAGAAGAACAGAGCTGCTATGCTGAAACCAGATTTTGAAATTGCTAGCTGAAGCCTTCATCTTGATTCTCTGGTTTTTATTGATTGTTTTGATGTTTTAAGTTGATATTTTGTTTAGATTTTAAATGGTATTTCCTCAGTTTTGCACAGCCTATAATGAACGAAACTGAGAGATGAAAGTTGATATATGGGAATTTAGTTTACAAGTGATAATTTATTTTGTACAGGGGAATGTACACTAGTACAAGACTTTTGTATTTGGTCAGGGATATTTTTTTGAATGGAGGCTGATGATAATATTTGTGGTGGCTACATTAATTGCGTTGGTACCTTATCATCTTTACAATACTATTTCTTTAATTTTGTATGTACAATATATATACTTTGGTTTGTTTCATCCTTATCTTATTTTCCTTTTACTTGTTCTTACACTTTCCTACATATCTACTTTATAGTCTACATTATATCTTACCTTCCTTTGTCTGGTTTCATTAATTTATAATGTAAATGAACTTCTACATACTCACTTTATTTGCTTGTTCATGACTATACATTGCATTAGAGAAAAATCTGGTGGCTGATATGATTCTTTGTTTATTTTGTTTTACTTAATATGATTTGATCATTTTGTTTGTTAAAGGTAGGCTCAACTGGTACAAGTTTTATTTCTTTAGTTTACAACTTATACTTGTTGCCTTGTTTCCTTTAAATAGAAATGAAGTTCCATTTTATTATGTTGTTTGGTTTCATCATTTTGCAAGCCCAAGGATATTTACTTTATATTCTACATAATTTTATTATGTTGTTATAGTTTATTTTTAATGTATTACTTTCTATTTTATATAACTATAAATTTGTTAAAAATATCTGTTCGAAACAAATACTTATTCGTTTCGGGGAAACTCGGATCTATTAACCGATAAATATTGAAATTTTTATTCAAAAATTAAATTAATTATCAATTTAAACTTAATTAAAATCCGGGGTCGTTACATTGGAGGAAAGAAAAGTATTTAAATTATTAAAATAACAAAATATCTCGTCCAATTGGTCCGCAAAATTCTAAACTCCAAACGAAGCGTGCCGCATGGCATTCATAATGTTTTACCCCCATTCTGAGCACAATGGAACTAGTTTCGGAAGCCAATTCCATCATATTCAGAAGATAGCATTTCAAAATCAATTTATTTTAATTTAATCCTAAAATTAATTTCTACTCGTTTCAGGCTTGCACGGCTAAATGATAAGTCCGATCGCTATAAAACTTAAAATCCTATTATAATTCACTATTACAGATCCGATGAAACTAGTTTCGTTGAAATCCGAGATAGTGGCCAAAATGGCTATTTTTACTCATTAATTAAAACAAGTAATTTCCAGAAATTAATTTAATCACTTTAAATTCAATTTTTAAGTTTAACAATCTTCATTGTTATTTAAATAAAATTTAAATCATCTTCTGACAACATTTTCATTCACATTAAATCCAGAATTCAATTATTTAAATAATTGCAATATTAAATTTTAAACAATTTAATCATCTAATGAATCACCCTATTTCGATATAAGTTATTTAACTTATAAAATTTAATTTTAAAATGAATTCAAATAATAAAACAACTATTTTAATTTTATAATAATTTAACATTAATGTCATTACTTACAATTCAATATTATTTAATTTACTTCCTAATGTAAGTTAAAATCTCATATTTTCTTGGATTTTGTTATTCAAAATTTTATTAAAGTTCATATTCAATAACTACACTAATAATTCAGTAAATTTTTATTTCTAACCATTTTTATCCAATAATTATATTAAATTTAATAATTTAGAATAGTTACAATATGGGTCATTACATTCTCCCTCGCACGAAACTTTTCGTCCCCGAAAAGGGGTTAAGTAGAGAATTTAACATTTAATATATTTTATTAAAAATAATCAACATATAAACATAAACATCTTATTTACAAAACCTTTACTACGCTCTCGCAGAAAGTATAACTTATATATAAAAACAAGTTATAAAATTTATAAGACTTCAAAAATTTTCTAATACCCGGATTTACGAAAAATTTCGGCATAGTCTCCTTTGTGTGGCTCGATCGGAAATTTTTTACAATACAATAATACAATATATATCCCAAATATATATCAAATATATAAAATGTACTTCTCATCTTAATGATGAGACATCCCGTAGGGAAAAATATAAAAGTGAGGTATGTAATCCGAGATGTGTACCTTATTATTATTAATACGAGCGAGTTCTCTCGTATTAAGCAAGCAAAAGCTAAATAAACCCGCATATATGTCCAAACGTTCTTCGTGTGTACCTATCTCAACTCAAATTAGAATATTAGTTACTTATAATAAGATATAGAACACGTATGAGTTTAATATAGCCATATAACATGAATTTTGAATCCAAACCACAAACACGAGCATGAATACACACCCATAACAAGCATATGCAATTAAAACAGTTAAAACAATTATTTACAATAAAAGAAACCATTCAACCATCGATATTCATCCAATTAACCAAATTAATTCATAGCCATGTGAATTTACATTATCCAATGTCTATATTTAATTTATAAACTTAATTCCTTATTAACATCCAATTTTCATTAACATTTAATCGATTTGCTTCCAATTTATTTACATCTATTTCATTCACATTCAATCTATTCAATTCAATTTGTTAAATTCCAATTGTTTCACTTTTTGTTTAACATATTTCATATAAATTCATTTATGAACCATTTTATGAAATTATTCCATTTAAACTTGTTTGACTTAAGTTTTTCTTCATTATTATTTAGTATTTTAATACTAATATTGTTTATAAACCATTTAAGTTTATTATAAATATTTTACATAACACAACACATGTTTAGTATTATCACTTCATACCTTAAGTTCATATTAATTCATTTATTCACTTAATTAGTTCACTTCCATTATTCAAATTCATATTAATAATCTTACTTAAGTAAATTTTTTGTCACTCAAATTCATATTAAAATTTTCTTTTTATCACAATCAACTTTTATTAAACTTTTCTTAAGTTAACTTCCATTTTATAGTTTATTTCATATTCAATTAGTTGCCATTCAATTTATTAAACTCACTCCACTTGCATTTAATTTATTTATATCCAATTTAAATCAAATTCAATTACTCATATTAATTTTTACTTACACCCATTTATTCTTATTCAATTTCTTTCACGACTCAAATTACATTTCATTTTTATAATTCAATTTCGTATTCATTCTATTTGTTCATTTTATAGCTTAAGTGGAATTAATTCACTTTACTAATTTATCTAGTTTCATTCAAATCCAATTCAATTTGTTTAATATTGAGTTAAACTTCATTAAATTTTAATCCATTACTCGGTTTATTTAGCATTATTTAAGTTAAATTTTCCTTTTCCTTTCCTATCATTCACACTCAGCAAAATTTAAATTTGTTTTTAGCTTAATATTTCTCAACCTATAAGTTATACAACCTATTCATTTAAAATTTCATTTCATATTTATCTAATTCATTTCAAATACAATTCACTTTTATTTATGCTTTCTTGAGTTAGACTTTATTTTATTTACTTCATTACACTAACTCAATTTATTTAACATTTCTTAGGTTAATTATTTTATTTCATATCTCAAATTCAAATTTTCTTTTGTTTCTTAAACCAAAATATTCAACCATTTTAAAATTTGATTTTATTTTCTTGTTTGAATTCATAAATTATAAACTTATTTCTTATCTATAATAATTTCAATTTATAAGTTCAAAATTATTTCATATATTTATCAAATCATACTTGGTATATTTTTTTCACAATCAAAACTTGTTTTACGTGAAAATAAATTTCCTTTGGTAGCAATTCTCACTCAATAACTCGAAAATGAATACCAGCGACGCTGCAGTCATCCCCAAAATTATTTTCCAGCGACTAAAGCAAGTTCAATGCTCTTATTTCTTTCAAAAATATTTTTAAATTATTTTTCTATTCAAAAAACTTTCAAACAATATTATTATTAATTTTGAAAGCTTTGGAAACACATTTGAAAATCAACGGGATTTTTATTCTAAAGTTCTCAATTTTTAAATCCTTCTATTTATAATATATTATATACAATTCCATTTCTTTATTATGAAAATATTTCATTAATTTACATCTTTGTTATTTCAAATTTGTTATATTTTAATTAGATTTCAATTCAATTTAATTATCGATCACTTCGTGAAATGGAGTTAACAGAGTATTCATTTTATTTTAATTCAACTAATGATCGATGATAACTAAATATTATCATCTCCTGATAACAACTTCATTAATAATCATTATATATATATATAAATAATATATTTCCAGAAAGATTATTTCATTTACCCTATTTTAAAACAATATTATGTCGACTTGTCTCGTTTAAGTGTTTAGAAATTCCTATCAATAGCATGGCGTCCCACGCACTAACCAGAATTTATAAACAACTCAACGGATAAGCGAACACAATATAAAACATTTTATAACACTAACAAGTACGCGCTCTCATATATATATATATATATACACACACATACATACATACTCAAACAACTCATTCTAGTGTACTACTACCCTATCTCTAATGAATCAAACCTCATAAAGCTAAGGTTATCGCTAAACTAAAGCTCTAATACCAACTATGACAACCCACATTTCGAAAGGTTTTAATTGACAATAATCAACACATGTCCAACCCAAACAATCCGGAACATAAATAATTATTGGGTTTAATTAAGAAAAATAAGAAAAGAAGAAGAAAACAAACACAAAATCTCGCAGCAGAATGATAAAATATAATAATCAAATAAACAGTTCATGAAGTTGTTTATATTATACACTTGATTATAATTTATAAAACAATCATCAGAGTTATATATACAATAGGGATAAATAAAATAATGCCGCAGACAACATGATGCAGGAATAATAATAGTAATAATATACCAAATCTTCATCCTCCAGAAAATGATCTTCAATGCGATGAAATACTCAGGGCTGACCCAAGCGTAATGAAAAGACAAAACACTCGAGTTAGGACTAAAATATCATTATGTGAGTCAAATCGATATCACATAACATGAGTGTAACAGCGTCAGAGATGTTTATGGGATTTCACATCTCTTGTCCAGTGTATAACGTGCGTGCAATAACTCAAGATATGGTACAGGATTTTCCATCTCTTAAGGATCCATCAAAATATTTATATGTAGTAGAATACGCTACATATATAATGTCTAATCGGTAAAATAAATATTTTTCTTAGTGTTAAGGCTTTACATTAATCCCCCTTAATGCGTTTTTAAGCATTGTCGTACAGTTTGCATATAACACCCCAGTAGCATGTCGGGGGATAGGGATGCGTCGTGATACGACAACACTAAACCAAAATCGTAGGGGTCTCGTATAGGGATAAAAGTATGACAAGGCACATGAGGCAATGCCCAAGATAGGATACTACCTGTAACGACCCGATATTTTCAACCATTCGCATCCATTATAAGTGTATAGGTACACACTCATGCCAGAATTGAATTGCTCAAAATACCGCGTTGTAAATAAAATTTGGCAAATCTCAGAATATACAGTAAATAAATATAATCACAGATCACAGACACAGAGTAAAACTAGGATGAGGCCCGTGCTTCGCACACGGGCGATCGTTACATATATGGTTAATGGAATGGAAATATTAGTATTATATTATTAGATTATAGTAGTGGATCAGTAGTCGCAGTCTTTCATTCATGTTGAATCACATTAAGATATTAAAACATCCACAGACTATCCATTATATCTTAAGCTCATGAAATTGAAACCTAAAGTCAAAATAAATCATAGTAGATAGCTTATGTCAACATGGTAGATTTTTTACCTACGAAAACAGTAACGAAATTAAATTCATTTACCCCAAGATAAAGATACATGAATATAGTTTCTGCAGCAACATCAATATTGTATTTATTTGTTTCACAATTTGTTTAGGAAGAAATATAATTTGGGTAATGAATTCAAGTATTTTGAATACCCGATCTTTAATTTGTAACAGATCCACATACTGAAATCATGCTTCATAAGCAATCATCTCATATGTAGTAATGGTAACACAGGAATAGAATAAAAGGTACAGTGGTAAAATATCACAGATTAAAAAGAAACTTAAGTTAGCCCATTATATGCCTTTTGCATGCCGTGAAGATAATTTAGGCAAGTGAATGAGTACAGGGCTGAGTTCCAGATTGGTGCTAGTTGATACAGATGCAATAGGGGTATTTTATGATGCTCAATTCAATACCAAAATATTAATGAAGAAAATATGCATAATTTGCATTGCCCAAGAACTCAGGGTTACAACTCATGTTCATATCCTGGGTATTTTAATTCAACTATCAGTACAAGCATTTTGTGGCAGTAATGTAAAGAAATAGCATAAGAATAAGCTTGATTAACCTATGTCTGAGTACTTGGAGAGTGAGGTTGCAACTTGGAAGAGCGGGTGTTTGCGGACGTGGTTTAGACAGTGGATGGGTAGGTTTTGCCAAATAATGAGTAGTAATTACCCTAAAGGGAAATTTAACAGTAAGTTCAAAAATAGTTAAATAAGGTACTATAATGTTAGTAGTTCATTTGTGGTGTAAACATGGTACCACATTAGTACGTTGCAGATCTGGAACTATATACTCAAACAACAATCCTGTGAGAATTTCAATTTGAGGAAGACCAGCCTGCAAAACTGCACTGTAGACCAAAGTGCAGTGCTGGTAATTCCCTCTAATTGTAGGTCCAATTGGATGTAGTCCGATTGTATGTTAAAGCAGTATGTAGAGGTCATGTGCGGTGCTGGTTCATAACCCCTTCAGCTGTATGTTCAGTATTGAGGTAGTTGGAAAATGTTGTGAGAAAATAAAATAGTGTTAAAAATTTGAAGTAGGGACATAACCAAAGTGCAGAATAGTATATCTCCAGTTATTCATTTGCAGGAACGGAGTATTGTAATCAAAAAGGGAAAACCTTGTTTACGAAAATCAACCTATCTTCTTTGAATTAAATTTATTTAGTCTAAATCCTTTTATGTGTAGTTGTTAAGTGGTTAAGGTATAATTTGTTATGGCCCATTTTGTTGGTAATTAAGTTATGAGTTTATGTTTTGTATTTTGGTGTGGAAGAGTGGTTGGAGAGTAAGGAATGTGGAATGCGTTAGAGAGAGATTTTTTTAGTCCTGAAAAAGTGGGGACTAATAAAATTTCGTTTTTAAAAACTCGTTATTCGTCCTCTCATCTCCCCTTTATTCCCACCATGCCGCTTTGTTATACCATGCTGTATGATTTGAAAATTGATGTTGGAATAGTGAAAAAATATGTACGAATAAATTGGGCCTTTAGTTGTTTAGTGTTTGGTTGTTGAAAAAATATATTAGTCTCAAGTTTGTGGAAATTAAAACGTTTGGTAAACACAAAGCGGTGAGAAAAGTGTTTGGTTTTGAAAATAACTAAGTTTACGTTTTGTAACGGAGCGAAGATGGGTAATTATACATTGTGTAATGACAGTGAAAATCAGAGAAGGCGTTGAAGAAGTTGAAAATGAATTGTTAACATTTATTGGTGCGTTGAAACCCAACGAAGACGCACCGTCAATCAAAGGCAGTGGAGAATATGATGACCGTTGTTTTTCAATTGTAATTAAAGTAAAGAGCTACGCACACGGGTAGATGCGAAAGTTTGAAGTTTCTATTCATGGTATATTTAATTCATCTCATTCTTCCATCAATGAGAGTTTAATTCATCTCGTGTTTTTATAAATAAGATACTTTTTAGTTTTTTGAAAGGCAAATGAATTGATTCTGACTTTAAAAAATCAAAAAAGTAACTTATTTTAAGACCATCCAAATGGGCCGTTAGTTTTTAGACCAGGTATATTAGAGAAATAATGGGAAAGTAATTATTTTGAAAAAAAACGCAATGATTTCTGTTGTACAATAATTAATTCAAGTTGATCATGAATTAACAGAATATTTATAAAAAGCATAAGGGTGTGTACCATTTGAATTCGGAGAGAAATTAGTATGCAGTTGACATACTTGCACACAATGAATCAGACTGCCAATTCAATCATTCAACGAAAGTAAAGTTATTGGTTAGTAAATACTTGCAAGACAGTAAATATTCCTTAGGAAACAACCTAACCGAGTATGGCAGTCATGTCAATTCGATGTGGGATAAAGACAAATATGTTATTGGATATAATAGTAATTTCAAGAAAATGTTCAAAATGGGAAAATACGAATAATAGGAAAAGTATTCTTAAAGGTTGTTAGAAGATAATCAAGTTTGACATATAGGACAACCGAATGCAAAACTATGGAGTAGGTTCAATTTTACAGGAAATGCATTAACACAAACATGTTATGGTACAAATTTATGTTGACCAAATTGAAACTAAAATGAAAATAGGAAAGTACATCGTAGTTGTATTTTTTACAACAGTGACAACCAAATTGAACTAAATGTACAAACCATTAAAAAAGCACAAACATGACAAACGGTAACCGTACTGAAATAAAATTACAGATCATAATAATAACACCAACGGACAGTGTAAGGTTGGGAAGTGGGTCGGACTAAGCAGAACGTCAATACAGTACTCTGTCTTCATAACTCTATCTTCCTTTACTTATCGTCTGTTCTTCCGCAAGTCATATTTGGATGAGCTTCTCATCTTTCTGCATATTGCATGGCTCGCTCTTGTGTTGCTAAGTCTATTACCATATCCTCCATTTGTTTGTATTTGTCAAGTTGCATATTGATCATGTTGCGACTCTTCTCTATCTAGTTGAAATAACAATATATAATCTTCAATAGATACCACTTGAGAACTAAAGCATTATTGTAGCCTGGGCATGTACAACTTTATCATCAGATGATTTAAATACTATTTGTATTTCAAATATGAAAATATAATATGCCTATGCTAATAATACGAACATAAGACCATATCATGAACATTTTTTGGGATAATCCAATATATTGCAAGTATCGTTTGTATATTCATTATAGGCCAAAGTCTTGAATCAAACATGCATATCAACAAAGTCAACCAGAGGTAAAAATAGCGAGGTAAGGATAGCCAAGTACACAACGGTCACCTAAAATATTATAATACTACAATAATGGTCTAACATAAAATTAAGGGCTAAATGAGCAATACTTTTATGCTAATATGGGTGATGACATATTAATGGTAAACAATGGATATAATAAAATAGCATAAGCACAAACTCAATAACCACCTTTTTTGAAGCTAAACGATGGCATGTAGGTTAAATATTCCAAGATATAATTTGTAGAATCAACTAACTCGTAATTTTAGTACCTTACATGATACATTCATTTTTGAGTACAGAATCTGATCGTTCATCAAAAGATGTTGAAGGCAAAATCATGTTATTCACAATTTGGTTATAATTTATCCTCGGTAAGTTGTGCAAAAAGCATGATTCTACGTTTATACGGTGATGTGCGCTTATTCTAGAAGAACAAAATAATTATATATGTGGTATTCTAACTTTTATTTTGAAGAAAAACACAAATGTAAGAAATCAAGTTTACGAAAAATGGTTATGTGGTACGTGATGTTTGATGTTAGTTAATGGATATACAAAAAAACATCATCTGCTTGTAGTTTAATGTGGTTAGCGAAAGTTTACATGCATGAGTGTGTACTATTTGATATCTTACCATTTTTTATCACAATAGCAGACCAAAAGGGTTATTGATAAACAAATTTAGGAAATGACTGTCTACTCTATAGTAGCATCGAAAAATTAAAGTTTAAATGCTAATGACAAAGAGAAATTTAACTTACAATAAACTTGATTACCATGTAATATACAAATTACAACGCAACAAAGGTATATTAACAGTAAAAATTGGATAGCAATTGAAGTCATTACATAATCAACTATATATTAGAAAAACTCTGTTCATATTTTGTTTAGTCAACCGCAATGACTGAGTAACTGACTATGGGTGACTGGTTTTAAAAGAAAGGACATAAGATCATTATTTGGTGCATAATGGGTAATGAATTCATAATAGAATCACAAATGCTTTAACTCAACACCAATTGAAAGGGACCTAAACCTTCACGGGCGACACTTCTTTGACAAAGGCGCTAGCAACGTGGAGGAATTTAAGTAGATAGAGTTATGAAATCATCACGTCAGAATTAACAAAATATAGTTTCCATATGTATGTAATTTCAAAAACACGTTATAACTTATTTTAGGATATATCTAAGATGACTAAACAATAGTTCCTGGTGAAACCATGTTAGTTGAAGTTTCAATAAATCCATATACTTAAATCCAATGATATCGATTAATTACATGTCTGTAGTTAAAATGATCATATAATGATAGTTATGGACGATCGGTTCTCACTCTATTTTTATTACTAATAATATGCTAATGGGAACCAATTATAAGATAAAGTGCAGTAAACTAAAATGGCAGGCCTTTCTGGTTTCAACAGGAAATGAATAACATATCTTTTATTGAATGAACACCAAAATATAGAGAAATGGGATCTAAATCCTTTACACATAAATGCACAGTTTATAAAAAATAAGACTATAAAATGACAATGATGCAAATACTACTGTACCACCATAAAACAGTTTGACTTAAATGGTTAAAAAAAAGCCATGAAGATACTTTTAATATAATAATATCCGTAGCAGTAGTAGTTATAGAAATAATACTAATAAGACGAAATAGTTACATTGCACTAAACCTGAGATTGAAATCCAAAAAGTGAAACAAATATGAGTATCCATTTCTCCAAATATATAAGTAAAACTAAACATATTTGAACAAAAAAAATTCATATAGAAAACCTAATAAAGGGGGAAAAAATACTTGAATAAGCTGACAGTTCGAAGATAGGATTCCGTTTCATATAGGATTAGTATAACAATTATGAGCAAAATTTGGTATAGAAATATGGTTTATACATTAAAAAGTAAATAATCAATGACAGTTAAACTACCATTTTTAGAAATAACACATAAAAACGATAAAGTTAAAAAGGTGAAGATCAGAAAATTACCTGAACCAAATAGACGTGATAATTAGATCAAAACATGATTAGTAGTAAATGTGTGTTTGGCAAAATGATATACAGTCGGTTTTGGATTCAAGATTGGTGGTCGGCAATAGGATGAAATTAAATGAAATACTGCTTTTTTTTAATCTTCTCTTCTAAGTCTAAATTGCTGATATACGGAAAAAAGCCTTTTTTTGTAAATAGTTTTGAATGAAGCCTAAAGCTGAAATAGATTTTTTTCTCGAGCCTATGAAAAAATTTGCCTTATTTAATAACCTACATGCATAGTAGCAACATTTGATAAAACACTAAAATAATAAGGTAGGAAAATTTAATGAACCAAAAATTACAACCAAATCAGTAAAATATCAAATTGTTCCATTCTAAATAAGTGAAAATGGAGAATTTTGGCCGTACAATGTAAAAGGTATAATGCAATAAATATAATGTAGTCATCTTTCATTTATACAAAAAACTGTAAGCTTCAAAATGCATAATTCACGAAAAAATGGAGGAAGCTAGTAAAGTCACATTGTTAACTGTGAAGATTGTAAATCAACTATACGTTTTTCCAAAACAAAAGGCTATCAAAGCACTTAAGGTGCTCAAATATACAATATGCATCAGTCTCTTTGTTTGTATGTATATGTGAATATGAGTGTATGCAGGCAAATATATATGAATGCGTGCAAGGTAATAATATATTTATTTTTAGGCTAATATGTACCTTTTCGATGTAAAAAGGAGAGAAAATCGAGGAGAATTTGCCTTTTTTTTCAAAGTAACCAACTTTTCATAAGCGCAACAGAATTCCACATACATGTTCTGCATAAAAACTGTAACCATCATAATAAGTAATTCATTTAAAAATGGAAGAACTATCATTGCTGTGAAGAACTTGTACTCTTTAACATTCCTTTTGTTTATAAAGTATTATGTATATGACTTTTGCATATAGGAGCAACTATGAATACAGTGAAAAGAAATATGCAATATACATTAGGAATACATAGATGGCTCGATCAAATAGGCAATATCACTTGTAAACTGTGAGTACTGTTATGGGTATTTGCAGTAAGTTCACCACTTAATGTTGCTTAAATCACTCACTTCTCTATGACTAAAAGTATAACCGTCAAAGTCCACTCAGTAATTTAAACAAACAACTCAATTGGATGGATAAATCTTTTAAACCAATAAACCATAAGCCGCTTAAAAATTGAATTGGCAAACGCTGAATGGATTTAAAAAGAATCATTCTGTGAAAAAAACAAACTGACCGTAGTAAGAACTTAAATTCATCAAAGTCTAGCTTCACGGCTGCAGAGGAAAATCACTTCCAATTATTATATCATTTTCAAAGCAACTGCAATATATGTTCATGAAAATAAACATTGGAATAGGGACTGAGTAAACATCAGTGGTTGTTCGATTTCAGACAATGAACTATTAACAAAATTCATATGATCCTAAAGTTATGGACGAATCCACCATCTAGAACATGCATCTACTCTAAAATCAAACGGATTTTTAGTAGTTAAAAAAGTTGATTGAAAAGGGTAAAATAAAGGAACTGAAACAAATGAGAAGGTAAATTACCACTTTATGAGTTTAACGGCTGATTTTGATTATTCGTCGATGAGGTTTCATAAGATTAGGCTGCGATTAACAAATTTCAGAGTAGATTTGAGATCTGTAGAAGAACTCTTGATATGCCTGCTTGTAAAACATTGCAAAGATCTTTGAATCGAGTTTCAGTCGATTCAGCCTGCGGAAAAGACGATTCATTCATGGAATCCTTAGCAGCGCTATTGGTATTCATCAGAAAACCCAAATGACGTCGCAATCACCGAACCGGATCTATAGATCTGAATGAAAATAGCAAATCTTTTGGCGAATGGGGGTCGGAAAAAAGTAGGCAGAGGCGGGGTCGGAAAAAAGTAGGCAGCGGTGGATGTCGATTTTGGAATTTCTCACGTCATTTTTCTGTCAATTTTTTTGGAATTGGTTGGGAAATAATAACCGTCAGGGTATGGGAGAGAGAGAAGAAATGAACGTTTAAGGGTATGATTTGTCCGGTAGTTTGATGTTAAGAAGTTTGATGTTAAGAACGGACATGTGTCAAATAAACATGATGTGGATTCTCCTTTCCTTTTTAAGTAATAGATAATGCAGCGGAAGTAAAAGAAATAGTAGTTCATGAAGCTACTATATAAATATGTCAGAGTTACATAAGATACAACAGAAGAAATAGAGTACAACAAAAGTCTCAATAAAATAACCAGGTACAAGCTGAGTAGAACAAAGGAACTGAAATAGATAGGACAAGACAAGCGGATAATCTCCAGCAATTCAAATCTCCAAGAGAGTGGAAATCCAAATCTGTGAATAACTCAGGCTGACCCGAGTGTAAGGTAAAACTCAAAACACTCGAGTCAGGACAATATATACTTATATAATGTAAACCAACTCAAGTGAACTGTAATAAAGGTACAAGTAAATTAAAGAATGCTTGGGATCACCCCTTCTCTAAGGATCCGTTAAACTATTTACTATGTAGTAATATACGCTATATACAGTAGTGTCTAATTAGTAAAGTATAATCATATAGAAAATAGCGTTAAGGGGATGGAGAACCTTAACGCGGTCGGATCTTTAAATCAAAATCGTAGTAAAGCTCGATATGGTAGGTGACACGACACAATTAGGCAATGCCAGGGAAGATATACCAATTACGCATCCGGACTAGTGGTGACGCATAGTAGTCACTACCGCCCACCTCGAACAACACTCCCAAATCAAAGGTGGCCACCAAATCAATAACAAGTAATAGAATGGTATCGAAGGAGTGTGTCCGATCAGAGGTGCTACCTCCTTGGTCCGTCAATCGCTCCTGTTTTAGCCACCTTATGCCAACTCACGGGAGTTGGGTCCACGTATATACCTTAGGATCGTCTCCACCATCCTACTTCATTCTGCAAACTCCACCGCGTACACAGTTGTCAAAGTGGTTTTCGGTATCGACAGAGAGTATGTCCATATCTGATCCCGGTCTCTTTAACAACCAATCGTTATTATAACCCGTGGTTATAACTTTTAAAACAATACTTTACTTCAAAATAAAATATCATTTCAAAACCATGTATTTATCAAAATATAGATTAAATCAATTCCAAACCATTTCCATATATTTATAATATTATATCATTTCAAAACTTCATTTCAAATCATTTTAATATAATAAAATATCATATCCTTACAAAAACTTCATTTCAAATCATTTTAATATAATAAAATATCATATCCTAACAAAACTTCTGAAATGACCCTCCTATTTCCACCCTAATTTCATAAGGATTTTTTTTTTTTGCTAAGAGATGATATATATAGATATATCATTCATTACAAATATATTCTCCAAGGTCGTTTTCTTTTTCCAATAAACAAAATATATCCAGGATCAAAATAACTTACCAATATAAATATATCAGTGCATATCTAATAACATACACATACATATGAAGATGTATGTGTTCTTCTTGTTTAAATTCAGAGTATATACTTTATTTTTTTTTGTTCAATAACATCCTGTTTGATTTAGAGATTTAGTAATTCAGATAAATTATTGTATTCAGATTTTTGGCCATAAAATCCACTAGAAACATGTACTTTAGTCTGTCATTAGGATCAAGAAATGTTCAAGTAATATTCAGTAGGAAACAAGCTTTTAATGTAGATGATTGTGTTTAAAGTCTGGATAATATTAGATTCAGTATAAAAGAAAGTGGATCCTAAGTGAACACAAGCAACATCTAGGCGTAATGGAAACGCGCCTAACTTATACACACGAGGTCACGAGTTCGAGTGCTATGCTGGTCGGTTCAAACACAATTTTTGTTTTTTTTTTCTCCTGTAGGGTTAGAAATCTGATACCTACCTATAATTGTACATATATGTTTAATTTTTGCCTATAACCCAACATACAAAACAATCCTTCTTACTTTACTATTTTTGTATCCCATTCCTACAACTGTTTTAAGAATTTATGATCATATTTTTTTGCTCAAATATCAACATGTACACAGATATACATGTACATGTCAATATCTCTGCTCATTTTCCAGAAAACTGGGTGAATCAATTGCTAAATGTACTAAGCTTTGAAATGCATTTTTATTTTCAGAATACAATCTATCATGATCAACCCATACTTCATTTAATTGAAGCTGGTTAACTCATGAATCCTGTATCTGCCACACTAGTTCAATTTCATTGCATTCTGTTTAAAGCTTTAGGAAAACATCTTACTCTTCTCAATACAATTCAGAAATGAATTCAAACTTAATTACAAAGCATTTCAGTAAAAGATAATAAAATCCTTTTAAGTTTTCTTTTTGCTAAATCCAGATTTTGTTCTAAAACTCAGTGCTCTGTTATGTCTCAAGATTAACTAATACATAATATAAATTATACAAAACAGTAGCTCAACTACATATGCATATTTCTCCTCCAAACATCCATATCAATAATTAAAATCATTTCATTGTTTCCCACTCAGATTTTTCCCTTGAGATTTTAAACCTTAATGCATAACAATATATTTAGCATGATACAACTAGTTCATCTAACCATAATAGAATTCATTACATGACTGGAAATCTTAGAAACATAAAATTTTTCCTGAATACATGCAGATATAATCAATTTAAACTCTTATTGAAACTAGCTAGCATGTTCATTCACTCCTCCATAACAGCCATTACTTCATTTTTACTTAGTGCCTGGGTTACCTGAAAGAGCATAAGTGGCTGCCTCATTTTAAAATGAGACACCCCAGATGCCATGAGGAAACAAGGGTCAGATCTATGATCTGGTATGAGTAACATCAATTCATTCATGATATAAAGCAATAGAGAATATAAGGGTACTAACTTGTTATTTAAGCAAATTTCTGCAATCAATTATTTTAACATAATATAATTAAGTTGATTCAGGTATGATATATTCATTTATCATTCCTTCACTTGCATACATAATCATGCAAACATAATTATCTATTTGCAACAATTTCATTTACTGGAATCATCTTGGTTCCATACCATTCAACCTAAGAAATATCCATATTCCTATTTCTTCATTTACAGGTTGTAATATTCAATTTAAATCCCTACCTCATCTGCTATTAAGGAATCACTGGGACACATTGCAATGAACTAATTCACATCATTGCACAAAGATCTCAGGGCTTAAACAAACCATGTGCCAACTTGCATACTTCAAATATGACAAGCATTCCAGCAGCTTTCTTGGCCTACTCTTCCCTAGTTTATTTACTAGTGTATTGTCTTAATTCCTAACATCAAATATGCTAAGTGAACATGTCACTGAAAACATGGAAACATCCATAATCTTTCCTAGCATAATTCTCCTCAGAAATAAGCAAACAGTTATTTCCTAAATGGGGTCAAAATGTCTTGATCTTAGTAAAATATGAGAATATTTTCAACTGTAAAAGAGGCATGGCATGTTATATTAATCTGCAAGCCTTTATGATTGATTCAGATTCAAGATCTGGTTCAATCATAATTTTAGCTTGTGGGTTTCTCTTTTTTTTTGATTTGATTAAGGGCTCAGCACTTAGAAAATTTCTATTGCACCCTTAACATTTTTCTTTTCAAGCCTCAGCACTTATACCAAGTATAATGCAGCTCCAATCATTTTTATAAAGTTTCCATGCCATAGATCTATAACAGTTGAGAGTATCCTTTATATAATTTTTAAGATCCTAAACTCTAACATTTATGTGTATAAATAAATCAGTATGATACTCATCCAAAGACAAAGGTCTCAACCAATCAAAGATCATCCAAAATCATCCATATTAAATCATATCAGATTTAAAATAAGACATCCAAAAAGCATTGATGAAATCATATACATCAAAACCAGAAATATATATATAAATGGAAATAAAAAGTGGCTGCCTCATCTCAGGTCTTAATGCCACGAACTCAGTGAGATTACTCACCTAAATGTTTCTTCTTATTAATCCAGAAAATTCTTGTTTGAGTGTTTTCTCCTTCCTTTCAATATTTTCTTCTTTTCTTATTTTTGTGCAGCTCGGGGTAAAAATGATTCTACTGGCTAAACTGCCTATTTATAAGCATTTTTCCTCTAGGGTTTTGTTGAAACAGAATTCCATTTCTGTCCTGGCTAGCATCATGTATTTTTTTTTTCATTCATAATACCCCGGCCATATTAACCAATTTAAAGGCTGCATTTTCTTTCTTTTACTTTTCAGAAAATGGCCACTCACCTAGTCATGTTAAAAGTGTGACTATTTTATTTTATTTTTCAATTATCCCTGAGAATTCTCCTTTGCTATTTTTGCCTATACAAGCTTATTAACTTGTATCACATTTCATGTCATTTTAATGTCATAGTTTTTACTTGCTTATATATATATATATACTTTTCAGTGCTTAAAAATATATATATTTGTACACATATCTTATCTAAGCTTATTTTAATTTCTCTTTAATTTCAGAAGCATATGTACCTATATGTATACAGGTTAATATACATAATTTTCTCTTCTGGGTTTTAAATAAAATTTGTTTACTGATTTAAAGTAAAGCCTATTTTTTTCTTATTTTCTAAGTTGATCCATATAATTCCAGAAATCAAATATCCCTGTTGCCAAAAATCATGTTTGTATTATTTTTCAATTCTTGTTTTAAATCCAAGAAATCTGGAGTTCTTCCTTGTGCCATTTCAGTGTGCACGTGCACACATATACCTGCACACTATTTATTCCAGAGACTTCACCATATTTAAATCTAAATATTTCAAAATTAAATCATTTTTCAAAAATGATTTTTCACAAAATTTTGGGGTATTACATTCACCCCTCCTTTTAGGAATTGTGTCCTCACAATTTTTCTAACATTTATAGCAAGCATCATTTTCTTTTCTGATAACTTATCAAACATATGCATAAGCAAACAAGTTCAACCATATCAACCATGCATAACAAATAATTTTTCCAGAAAAAAAAAATTACCTTTTAATTTGCAAAAAGC
The DNA here is from genome assembly GCA_030737815.1 of Allium fistulosum. NCBI lineage: Eukaryota > Viridiplantae > Streptophyta > Magnoliopsida > Asparagales > Amaryllidaceae > Allium > Allium fistulosum. Next base: position 1,436,514,189 of record CM060903.1, read on the forward strand.
TTAGGATAATCCATTCTAATCTTATCCTCTAACTCCCATGTGCAGTCATTAGGATCACTACTCCACTGGATCTTAACTAGTTTCAAGGTTTTGCTCCTTAATTTCTTTTCTTCCTTGGCTACAATCCCCACTGGTTCTTTTTCATAAACCAAGTCAGGATTTATTTGAATTTTGGTAGGCTCTTCCAAAATGTCTTCCTTATCATGTACCCATTTTCTAAGTTGGGACACATGAAAAACATTATGCATTGCTTTCATCTCCTCTGGTAGTTCTAATTTGTAAGCCAATGAACCAATTCTTTCCAGAATTTTATAGGGTCCAACATACCTTGGTGTAAGCTTACCTTGCTTGCCAAATCTCATGACTTTCTTCATAGGTGAAATCTTGATGAAAACAAAGTCTCCCACTTCATATTCCACTTGCTTTCTCTTCCTATCTGCAAATTTCTTTTGCCTATCTTGAGCTGCTGCTATTCTTTTTCTTATTAACCCAATTCTCTCTGTAGTTTCTTTAACATATTCAGGTCCAAGAACAGCCCTTTCTCCAGTCTCTACCCAGCATGTAGGTGATAAACATGGCTTGCCATATAAGGCTTCAAATGGTGCCATCCCTATGGTGCTTTGGTAACTGTTATTGTATGTGAATTCAGCTAGATGGAGGTGGTCTTCCCAGTTGCCTCCAAAGTCCAGTGTACATGCTCTCAACAAATCCTCTAAGACTTTGTTCACCACCTCAGTTTGACCATCTGATTGTGGATGGTAGGCAGTGCTTAAGCACAATTCACTCCCCATAGCCTCTTGAAAACATTTCCAAAACCTTGAGGTGAAGATGGTATCCCTATCACTCACAATGGTTTTGGGTATGCCATGCAACCTTACTACCTCTTTCATGAATATTTGAGCCAATTTTGGAGCATTTCTTTCTGCTCTCACTGGGATAAAATGTGCTACCTTGGTTAGCCTATCCACTATTACCCATATACTTGTGTTTCCCTTCTTAGATCTAGGCAGACCATCTATGAAATCCATAGATATGTCCTCCCACTTCCACTGTGGTATACTAAGGGGTTGCAATAGTCCTGATGGCCTTTGTGTCTCTGCCTTGACTTGTTGGCAAGTCATGCACCTTGCAACATATCTGGCCACATCTGACTTCATCCCCTTCCACCAAAGATTTCTTTTCAAATTTTGATACATCTTGGTGCTACCTGGGTGTATGGAGTACTTACTCCTATGGTACTCATTTAATATTTCCTCTTTCAATTCTATATTTTCTGGAACACATATCCTGTTTTTATTCCTCAAATACCCATTTTTATCAACTTGATAATTTATTACTTCCTCCCCTTTTGATATGAGCATTTTCTTTTCCACCATGTTTAGGTCTTGTTCCTGCATTTGCCCAATCTTAAGAAGTAAATCTGATTGCAGAGATATCATACTTAATTTCCCTTTACCTTCACCTTCTTCAATAGGCATCATTTGTTCCTCACTGTTTTCCTCAATTTCCAAATCAGTAAGTATAGACAAATCCCTAAACTCTTCCATCATCAACATGGCTACTTTGGCATGTTGTCTACTTAAGGCATCTGCAACTTTATTTGCCTTGCCTGGTGTATACAGTATGTCTAGATCATAGGCAGCTAGGAATTCTACCCATCTATGTTGCCTCATGTTCAAATCTTTTTGTGAGAATAAATATTTCAGTGCCTTATGATCAGTGTACAAAATGAATTTGGCACCTAACAAATAATGTCTCCAAAGTTTCAAAGCATACACAACTGCTGCTAGTTCAAGATCATGGGTTGCATACCTGGTTTCATGTGGCTTTAATTGCCTAGATGCATAGGCTACCACCTGGTCTTGCTGCATCAACACAGCCCCTAACCCAGAGCCACTTGCATCAGTGTACACAACCAAATTTTCATTTCCTTCTGGCACTCTCAACACTGGTGCATTTATCAGAGCTTCCTTTATTTTGATAAAAGCTTGCTCACATTTTTCTGTCCATACAAAGGCTTGGTTCTTTCTAGTTAAATTGGTAAGTGGTGATGATATTTTTGAGAAATCTTTTATGAATCTCCTATAATATCCTGCCATCCCCATAAATGATCTAATCTCACTGATGGTGCTAGGCCTTTTCCATGCTTGGATTGCCACTACCTTGTTAGGGTTTACTGATATTCCTTTGGCAGAGATGACATGCCCAAGGAAATTCACTTCTTCTTTCCAAAATGCACATTTTGAAAATTTTGCCTTTAAATCATTTTCCCTTAGTCTTGACAAAACTAAATGCAAATGATTTTTATGCTCTTCCACTGTCTTGGAATAAATCAAAATGTCATCAATAAAAATCAGTACAAATTTGTCCAGATAATCTCTAAATATTCTATTCATCAAATCAACAAAATATGAAGGAGCATTTGTCAAACCAAATGGCATAACCAAAAATTCATATAAGCCATATCTTGTGTTAAATGCAGTGTACTTAACACTTGAGTCTTCAACCTTCATTTGATGGAATCCTGATGCTAAGTCTAGCCTAGAAAATATTTTAGCTTCATTGAGTTGGTCAAAGAGATCATCTATTCTAGGCAATGGGTATTTATTCTTGATGGTTACTTTATTTAGCTCCCTGTAATCTATGCACATTCTCAAGGTACCATCATGTTTTCTTACAAACACTACTGGAGAACCCCAGCAGGAATTGCTTGGCCTTATAAATCCCTTGCCTTCTAATTCTTCCAACTGATTTTTCAATTCTTTCAGTTCACTTGGCCCCATTCTATAAGGTTTCTTAATTATTGGACTTGCTCCTGGAATGAGATTAATTTGGAACTCAACTGGTCTGTGGTGTGGAACACCCTTAACTTCCCCAAACACATCCAAGTATTCATTAACTATGGGAATTTCTTCAATGGTTAGTTCACTCAGATCTTTTTCTAAGTCAACTAAATGATATAGTTTTCCTTCCTTAGCTACCTCACATAAAACTGTGATTCTCTGGCCTCTAGAATTTTGCAATGATATGGTGGATGAGTCTAAATTAATTATGGCTTTGAATTGCCTTAACCAGTCTACCCCCAATATAACACCTATATTTGGGTAATTCAAAACATATAAATTGGAAATAAAAATATTTCCTCCTATGTTTAACTCCACATCCACACAATTCATGTTCAAAATACTAGAACTCCCCAATGGACTGTGTATATGCAATGGGGTTTCAACTAATATGCAATTCAGTTTTAGCATTTTAACCAATTCATAAGAAATTAAGGAGTGAGTTGCCCCAGTATCATACACTACTGTTATGGGTATGGTACAAATAAGTAATGTACCTTCCACTTGGCTATGGTTTACAGTGTTACTTTCCACTGTGGCTTTGCCTTTTCCTTCCAAATTTGCCAATTTGCCTTGCTGTTTATACTCAGGACAATTCCTCTTCATATGTCCCTCTTTCCCACATAGATAGCATTTGAAAGCTCCTCCTTTCAACTCTGGACATTTTGGTTTGATATGCCCTTCCTTTCCACACTGATGGCACACAATTTTCTTCTTGTCTTCCTTAGCTTTGACATCTCCAGTGCTTTTGTTACTAGCCTCTTCTTTCTTCTTATCATAAGGGTGATACCTCCCCTTACCTTTCTTGTTATTATTGCTCTTAAAATTTCTGAACTTCTCCCTTTCCTTGTCATGCTGCTCCAACCTCAAAGCTAAGTCTATCACATGATCAAAAGTCTTGTCTGCATAAGGTAACATAGCTCTGCTAAGTCCTGGGTTTAGACCTTTTATGTACCTATCATTTTTAGATGCTTCATCTGCCACAAGCATTGCTCCATATGTGGAAAGTCCCTCAAACTTTTGAGTGTATTCTGTGACAGTCATGGTTCCTTGTCTAAGCCTAATGAATTCTTCTAGCAAGGTAGTCTTTGCTGATGCTGGTACAAACCTTGCCTCCAACATCTCTTTGAATTGATTCCAAGTGATTTCATTCTCATTCCTTCCTGCAATGATTACTTCCCACCAGCCTAAAGCTACTCCTTTTAGCTGTCTTGAAGCCACTTGCCTCTTTCTTTGATCATCAAGTTGCATGTCATTGAAAATTCTTTCCAATGTTCTCAACCATGTTTGAATTTCCATGATACTCTCTGTCCCTTCAAAGCTTTTGCCTCCTAAATGAGTATATGTCTTAAGCAGTTTTGAGAGTTCTTCATAGGGATTTTCTTGCCTTTGTCCTGCCCCATCCCTAAATGCTCTCACCAAGTCTTGCAGATTGACCATTGGTGGTGCATGGGAAGATCCTGCTCCCTGATTTGGTGGTCTCCCTACCATAGTTTGCTAATAATAATTTACATAGCTGGTTAGTTTGATATTTAGTTCCTTTTAATTTTATTTCTATCTAAGAACTTGATCCTTACTTCTACTATGTTGAATAACATAGCTCTGATACCAACTGAAATGACCCTCCTATTTCCACCCTAATTTCATAAGGATTTTTTTTTTTGCTAAGAGATGATATATATAGATATATCATTCATTACAAATATATTCTCCAAGGTCATTTTCTTTTTCCAATAAACAAAATATATCCAGGATCAAAATAACTTACCAATATAAATATATCAGTGCATATCTAATAACATACACATACATATGAAGATGTATGTGTTCTTCTTGTTTAAATTCAGAGTATATACTTTATTTTTTTTTTGTTCAATAACATCCTGTTTGATTTAGAGATTTAGTAATTCAGATAAATTATTGTATTCAGATTTTTGGCCATAAAATCCACTAGAAACATGTACTTTAGTCTGTCATTAGGATCAAGAAATGTTCAAGTAATATTCAGTAGGAAACAAGCTTTTAATGTAGATGATTGTGTTTAAAGTCTGGATAATATTAGATTCAGTATAAAAGAAAGTGGATCCTAAGTGAACACAAGCAACATCTAGGCGTAATGGAAACGCGCCTAACTTATACACACGAGGTCACGAGTTCGAGTGCTATGCTGGTCGGTTCAAACACAATTTTTGTTTTTTTTTTCTCCTGTAGGGTTAGAAATCTGATACCTACCTATAATTGTACATATATGTTTAATTTTTGCCTATAACCCAACATACAAAACAATCCTTCTTACTTTACTATTTTTGTATCCCATTCCTACAACTGTTTTAAGAATTTATGATCATATTTTTTTGCTCAAATATCAACATGTACACAGATATACATGTACATGTCAATATCTCTGCTCATTTTCCAGAAAACTGGGTGAATCAATTGCTAAATGTACTAAGCTTTGAAATGCATTTTTATTTTCAGAATACAATCTATCATGATCAACCCATACTTCATTTAATTGAAGCTGGTTAACTCATGAATCCTGTATCTGCCACACTAGTTCAATTTCATTGCATTCTGTTTAAAGCTTTAGGAAAACATCTTACTCTTCTCAATACAATTCAGAAATGAATTCAAACTTAATTACAAAGCATTTCAGTAAAAGATAATAAAATCCTTTTAAGTTTTCTTTTTGCTAAATCCAGATTTTGTTCTAAAACTCAGTGCTCTGTTATGTCTCAAGATTAACTAATACATAATATAAATTATACAAAACAGTAGCTCAACTACATATGCATATTTCTCCTCCAAACATCCATATCAATAATTAAAATCATTTCATTGTTTCCCACTCAGATTTTTCCCTTGAGATTTTAAACCTTAATGCATAACAATATATTTAGCATGATACAACTAGTTCATCTAACCATAATAGAATTCATTACATGACTGGAAATCTTAGAAACATAAATTTTTTCCTGAATACATGCAGATATAATCAATTTAAACTCTTATTGAAACTAGCTAGCATGTTCATTCACTCCTCCATAACAGCCATTACTTCATTTTTACTTAGTGCCTGGGTTACCTGAAAGAGCATAAGTGGCTGCCTCATTTTAAAATGAGACACCCCAGATGCCATGAGCAAACAAGGGTCAGATCTATGATCTGGTATGAGTAACATCAATTCATTCATGATATAAAGCAATAGAGAATATAAGGGTACTAACTTGTTATTTAAGCAAATTTCTGCAATCAATTATTTTAACATAATATAATTAAGTTGATTCAGGTATGATATATTCATTTATCATTCCTTCACTTGCATACATAATCATGCAAACATAATTATCTATTTGCAACAATTTCATTTACTGGAATCATCTTGGTTCCATACCATTCAACCTAAGAAATATCCATATTCCTATTTCTTCATTTACAGGTTGTAATATTCAATTTAAATCCCTACCTCATCTGCTATTAAGGAATCACTGGGACACATTGCAATGAACTAATTCACATCATTGCACAAAGATCTCAGGGCTTAAACAAACCATGTGCCAACTTGCATACTTCAAATATGACAAGCATTCCAGCAGCTTTCTTGGCCTACTCTTCCCTAGTTTATTTACTAGTGTATTGTCTTAATTCCTAACATCAAATATGCTAAGTGAACATGTCACTGAAAACATGGAAACATCCATAATCTTTCCTAGCATAATTCTCCTCAGAAATAAGCAAACAGTTATTTCCTAAATGGGGTCAAAATGTCTTGATCTTAGTAAAATATGAGAATATTTTCAACTGTAAAAGAGGCATGGCATGTTATATTAATCTGCAAGCCTTTATGATTGATTCAGATTCAAGATCTGGTTCAATCATAATTTTAGCTTGTGGGTTTCTCTTTTTTTTTGATTTGATTAAGGGCTCAGCACTTAGAAAATTTCTATTGCACCCTTAACATTTTTCTTTTCAAGCCTCAGCACTTATACCAAGTATAATGCAGCTCCAATCATTTTTATAAAGTTTCCATGCCATAGATCTATAACAGTTGAGAGTATCCTTTATATAATTTTTAAGATCCTAAACTCTAACATTTATGTGTATAAATAAATCAGTATGATACTCATCCAAAGACAAAGGTCTCAACCAATCAAAGATCATCCAAAATCATCCATATTAAATCATATCAGATTTAAAATAAGACATCCAAAAAGCATTGATGAAATCATATACATCAAAACCAGAAATATATATATAAATGGAAATAAAAAGTGGCTGCCTCATCTCAGGTCTTAATGCCACGAACTCAGTGAGATTACTCACCTAAATGTTTCTTCTTATTAATCCAGAAAATTCTTGTTTGAGTGTTTTCTCCTTCCTTTCAATATTTTCTTCTTTTCTTATTTTTGTGCAGCTCGGGGTAAAAATGATTCTACTGGCTAAACTGCCTATTTATAAGCATTTTTCCTCTAGGGTTTTGTTGAAACAGAATTCCATTTCTGTCCTGGCTAGCATCATGTATTTTTTTTTTCATTCATAATACCCCGGCCATATTAACCAATTTAAAGGCTGCATTTTCTTTCTTTTACTTTTCAGAAAATGGCCACTCACCTAGTCATGTTAAAAGTGTGACTATTTTATTTTATTTTTCAATTATCCCTGAGAATTCTCCTTTGCTATTTTTGCCTATACAAGCTTATTAACTTGTATCACATTTCATGTCATTTTAATGTCATAGTTTTTACTTGCTTATATATATATATATATATATATATACTTTTCAGTGCTTAAAAATATATATATTTGTACACATATCTTATCTAAGCTTATTTTAATTTCTCTTTAATTTCAGAAGCATATGTACCTATATGTATACAGGTTAATATACATAATTTTCTCTTCTGGGTTTTAAATAAAATTTGTTTACTGATTTAAAGTAAAGCCTATTTTTTTCTTATTTTCTAAGTTGATCCATATAATTCCAGAAATCAAATATCCCTGTTGCCAAAAATCATGTTTGTATTATTTTTCAATTCTTGTTTTAAATCCAAGAAATCTGGAGTTCTTCCTTGTGCCATTTCAGTGTGCACGTGCACACATATACCTGCACACTATTTATTCCAGAGACTTCACCATATTTAAATCTAAATATTTCAAAATTAAATCATTTTTCAAAAATGATTTTTCACAAAATTTTGGGGTATTACAACTTCATTTCAAATCATTTTAATATAATAAAATATCATATCCTTACAAAACTTCATTTCAAATCATTTTAATATAATAAAATATCCTATCAATTCAAATCCAAATATTCAACTTTAAATACCTTTTAAATTCAAAGATATCGTTCATTTACTATCATTTCAAATCACCTTTAAATAGTTTATATTCCAATCAAAATAATTTATTTAAACCTTTTAAAAGTGTAATTATTATATTTTCAAATCAAGTATTCAATTTCCAAAGTTTCAAGTCATTCTGAGTTCATTTTCTAAGTCAAAACCCATATTTATTAGAATTTCAGCTTTTCACAGCATTTAGAAAAGGCTGTTATGAGTTATGGTTGAAAACAATTTTAATTCAGCAAAGACAGCACTTAAAACTGCTGTTAAAACAAAGTTTTTAGTTAAATTATAGTTCAAAACAGAAATGACAGCATTTCAGAAGTGCTGCGGTAACTCAGATTTCAAAACAAAGGTTTTATTTGATTTCAGCAAAGACTGCAGACCACTATAGCATTTCCAGAGAATGCTATAATAGACCTGAGTTCAATAATAGCCTATAAGTTCAATTACAGCAACTATAGCATTTCAGAAATGCTGTAATAGCTCTTTTTACATAATTTTAGTTCAATTCAGAAACTATAGCATTTCTGAATGCTATTAAAAGTTAATTCCAGATTTTAGTGTATTTCCAGCAACTAAATAACTTCAATTTAAAACACATAAACATTTTAAAAATCATATTTTTAACATTTAAAATGTTCATTCACATATCATTTAACATATATCTTTTTCACAATAAATTTCTTATAATTAAATCAAATCTTCAACAATTTACTTAATAAATTTAAGTGTAAAAGTTTCCAATTCTTCACATTTCAACAAATAAACTTTACACTTCAAATTTAAATTACCATTTCACAAATTTAACTAAATTTCCAAATTTATTTAATTAACTTAAACCTTTAATTAAAACCAAATTTCACATTTCCAAGTCAAGTTATATTTTAAAAGATCACTTTTAAACATTCATTTATTTAACCACTTAAATTCATAGAAAAATCAATAATACTATAATAAATCACTTAAATTCAAATTTAATCAAATTATCATATTTTACCATTTTCCAAATATAATTAAATTTCCATTTTATTTATATAACTTAAATATCATTTTTAACCAAAATTCCAAATTTCCAAAACTTAAGTTATATTTCAAAAATCCAGTTAAACCATTCATTAATTACATTTTTAACACATAGAAAAATCATAATTTCTTTATTTTAAAACATTTCAAAATCTACTTAAATCAAATTTCATAAATTTATAATTTTTAAAATACTTAAAAATATCCAAAACACTTTATAAAATAACCACGGGCCTGTATATAGTTTTCTAACCTAGGTCAAGTGATACGGATATGTATCATTTCAATCCGCAGTTTAAAAAGAAAAATCCGGGTTCTATCATTTCAAACCCGCAATCCCAAGTTAAATAAAATAAATAAAAACCATTCAGGCCTATCATTTCAGCCCATAATGATTTTTCCCTATTCTAAAGTCCGTTCGGGTATGTATCATTTCAACCCATAGTGATTCTAGTCTACAGGGAACTTGCAGTGTGATAAACAGATATAAATGAACATAATACATTATATAATAGTAACGGATGATATAACAGGTGTATAAACATCATATGATCATAACATAGTCAAGTATAACATGATAATATATTTCTACAGATTCACAGGGTGTCAATTTACTAGTTATATAGGTACATATTGTCTGGTGAGAATAACTCACCTGTTAAAGCTGGAGATTAGCGATCAAAACACACAGAATAGATTCCAGAAAGCACAACAAGCACGATATAGCATGACTTTTGATTTGAATGAATGGAGAGCCTTGATATTTATCTTGTAAACAATAACCAAACAAGACAATATACACATAAATATTCAACGCAAACAATGTTGAAACAATGAAGATAAGAAGCAACAACGGAATAGATTACTTGACTGTGCTTTAACCATTCAAAGCTCGAACAAGGGGTTCATTTTCTCAACCATTATGATGATGAGTGTGGGAGAGACAAGGTTAACTTCCTCGAATACATAAGACAAAACAATACAAACAATATAAGTTTTCAAATGCACAATACGATAGAATAATATAGAATCAACTGCACGAATCAAAGTAGAATTGCTTTGCACTTGCTTCCAACAACCTTCAGGTTCAGCCATATGGTGTAATACAGGTCTAAGGCAAGATTTGGATCAGGTTTTGGTTGCCTAAGGGTTGGCCAAACATGTTTAGAGGATAGCAAAAGGTGAGTATGCATGAAACAACACAACAAGGCAAAACAATGTCACTTTAACATGGATTCAAGGCAATTCATGGCTCGGCCAAGGCTCATGGGGCACAGCCAGAGGAGTGGGGTCCAAGGTGATGACGTGGCAGAGGGTCCAGGTGGTGCTGGAGGTGGTGGAGGTGGTGTTGGTGGCGGCCATGGGTGGTGGAAGGTGATGGTACCAAAACTAGGTCAGCTTGAGTGCATAGGTGATGGCTAGTGCTAGTTTAGATGGATTTTTGTGATGATCTTCATCATGGCTTGGCTTGGCCTGAGGAGGAGAGGTGTTAGGCTGTGTGATGGTCAGAGAAAAGTGGTGGTGGTGGTCAGCCACAGCTTGGAGGAAAGGGAATACAGCTATGAAGGTGGAGAGCATGTGCAAATTCAAGTAGAAAATCATAAAAAGACAAGAAGAAGATAGAATTTTTTTTACCTAAGCTTCACAAGGAGAATAGCCATGATTTTTTTGTGGGAGGAGGAGAAATGAATTTCGTGAAAGTGAAAAAAAATGCAGCTGAAATGAGTAGATTACACGCCCAAAACAATTAAGAGAAGAGTTGGGAAAATGAAAGGTCGGGAGATGGAAAGCCTTAGGAGTTTCAAGAGTTTAAAACTTTTCAAATTTCCTCTATTTCTTTTTAATAAGTTTAAATATCTGAAAATACATATAATTTCAGTTAAAATTCGAAAATGTAATAAAAAAAAATATAAATAAATAAATATTAATTAAAAATAATTAAATCAAGAAAATAGCAAAAATTGTCAACTAGGCTAGAAAATTTGAAAATAAATGGTAAAAACTTTAGAAAATTCATATGAGCTTGTAATATATTTTTAAACATAAATAATAACATAAATAAAAATACATTCACAAAATAAATATATAAAATTAAATTTAAATATAATTTTAAATGAAGAAAATAGCAGAAAATAGGAAAACAGCCTTTAAAAATGAAAAATAAATACAGTAAATTTTGGAAAAATTCTATTATCATTTTAAAAATATAAAAAGACAAAGATATACATAAAATAACATATTAACACATATTAAAACAAAATATAAGAAAGAAAATATGATTTATAAAATTTAAAATAGGCAAAATTGCACAATAAAACAAATTATACTAAAAATTGAAATGTACATAACTTTTACATTTTAACTCCGTTTTCAACGAAACGAAAAGCCATATTCATGTTATTAAATCTATTTTCATAATAAAAGATAAAATTTATAATTTCAAATATTTAAAATTTAAATTTAAAAGTCAAAGTTTGACTATTTTAACCAAAATTCACTCTTTCTGGAAATATTAAATTTAGTCATATTTGGAATTCTAACCCACATCAAAATCAAAGTTTATATTTAAAATAACAAAATTTATTCTTTTTCATAAATAAAGCTTTTGAATCTGGAAATCAATTTAAAAATAATTATAAAATACAGGGTTGTTACACTCTCCCCCACTCAAAACTTTTCGTCCCCGAAAAGGAACGAGGTACGGGAAAGCACATAAAAAGATAGAATGAATAGAATTAAGACAAGATGATAAGAAGATTGGAATTACCCCTGATAACTATTGTTATAGGTAAGTTTAACAAGATGGAGGTAATTAAATCAAGAGTACAAGCACGAAAAAAGATCCTCTAGAATCTGAATCTCCCTTTTCACTTGACCGACGGTCTATGAATGGAAAAACAGTGTTCAGATTCAGACGAGTAACAAAGATTATCAAAGATTATAGAAAGATTTCTAAACAGACTGGTATAAGCAATAGCCTTCCCATTCTGTAACAAGATAAGAGAAATAAGGACAACCAAAAGGTAGTTTGAAAAACAAAATAAGATAATAATTTGAAACCATAATGCTTTGAAATCATAATGATTTAGGGATGTTTATCATTTGGAAATCACACTACTAAAATCATAACACTTTGGAAATGTTATTCTTAAAAAAACATAACACTTAGAAAATCCAAACACCTTTAAAAAAAATCTTCATTTAAACCATTTTAATTCAAGGTCAAATAATATTCATTTTAAAGTTGTAACATTTCTAAGTTCATTCAATTATAAAATTTCCAAAACACTGTATTTTCAAAACAGCAGCACTTATAAAATGCTACAGTAGATATATTAATATTTCAAATCAGTTTAATATCAGAAATATTCACTTGGATATCATTTAACTTATGACTTATTAAAACAAACTTTTATGAATGGAATATTCAAATCAAACTATACTTCATTTATTAAGTTAAAAGTTCACTATTTTAGTTAGCTCTTAATTTAACACATAACCTAACACTTTATTTAAATACCCATTTCACAAATAGATATTCCTTTAATAAGTTACACTTAAAATTCCATTTGAAAACCAAATTCTCAATTATCAATTTTTAGTGATGTTAAAATACATTTTAACTATTTAAATCATAATCATTCATTATTCAAGACATATCTATTTCATAAATAAAATATTTATATAGCAAATATAACAATCAAATTTCTTTACACATTTATTCATTTAGACATCAATCAAACTATGAATTCAAGTTAAATAAACTTTATTACAAAATGTCTAATTCAAATGTATTTTATTTTATCTATTCAAAGATACATTGTTTATTATACAACATATTTATTTTAGGAAATAACCTTTATTAAAATTCCTAGGTTAGACTTAAGGTTCCATAGTAAATCAAATTTGATTATTAAGTTATTTAAATAAAATCACTTTAAATTCCTTTTTCACTATTTGCCTCTGTTCATCTTTTATAACTAAAATTTAAGTGTATAACATGTATTATAACCACTCAAATTTTATTTATAAAAATCCTTTTTATATTGTATATTATCCAATTCCATATTCAACTTCTGTGTAATTTAGGTAAGTTATATTGGAATGAAATTGTGTGTTATACAAGTAAAACTTTCCAATTCAATTATCTCAAGTTTGAATCATTTATTCAAAATTTTGATTTTCTTCTTATAACTGAAATTATTCTTTAAAATAAAATTTAAGAATTAAACTTCCGATTCCTTTCAAACCATTTAGAGATAAGTAATTATATATACATAATATGTCAAATCAAATTTAAATCATATATCTATATATATTATAATCCAGTCATATTTTAGAAATTCAAGTCAATTAGATTTTCCAAAACAAAGCTGTAGCAAGACTACAGAACGGTCTCTTCACTTCGAAACTCGAAAATGAACGTCGATGATGCTGCAATCATCACCGAAATTATTTTCCAGCGACAAAGAGAAGAGCACTTAATTTTTAAACTTTAAAATCCTTTAGAGACAAATTTTTATTCAAAATACTTTAAATAATATCCTTTTAAAAATTTTAAACACAAGGTTTGAAACCATCGGAAATTAAATTCTTAAATTTCTTGTTTTAAATTCATTTCAGTTCCCAAATAAATTTATAAACAACTATTTATAAATTCATTTATAGAACAATAAATGATAAATCAAGTATTATCATTTCAAATAATCAATTTATTAAGTTCCATAATATTTACTTATATCAAAATTTATTTCATTAACCAAATTTAAAATAATATTGTGTCAGTTTGTTCTGTCAAAGTGTTTTAGAAATCCTATCGATAGCGTTGATCAGACGAATCGATCGGAAGCCCAAATCAACATCAACAACTCAAACAACACAATATATAAAACAAAACATAGATTTACAAGTACAATTCAAAATGTTTTGGAGATATTTTGGAAACAAAACAAGATGATTAATTATCAAAATATGAAGATGGATAAGCTTAGATAAATCGCGGGTAACCTTAACCGGGTCAACCGTGACTTAATGAATAACATCAAATGTGGATTTCTGTGGTAAATCTACATCCGATCTCAAGAGATAGAGTTTGGAATAATAAAAGATATTAGCATCTAAACCAAGGATAAATATAAATCTCTGGTGAATCGATGCTGATTATAAAAGATTTTCACCCTTTTACAAGAAAATTAGAATATTGGCGAGACCGCCAATTCACTATAAAGATCATTGGAAGTGGAGTCATGGGATACTCCAGAATCAAAAGATGATGAATAGTGAGTTACACGAATGAATTTCGGAACCGCAGGGAACGTTCCAAAATTCAAAGGAAATCGAATCAAAAGGAAGAGATTCAAACTCGAACGAAAGTGATTCTGTAAATAAATTTACCATACATTCTATGTTTTGCCTCAAAGCCAAAGCTCTGATACCAACTGTAACGACCCGATATTTTCAACCATTCGCATCCATTATAAGTGTATATGTACACACTCATGCCGGAATTGAATTGCTCAAAATACCGCGTTGTAAATAAAATTTGGCAAATCTCAGAATATACAGTAAATAAATATAATCACAGATCACAGACACAGAGTAAAATAATGCAGCGGAAGTAAAAGAAATAGTAGTTCATGAAGCTACTATATAAATATGTTAGAGTTACATAACATACAACAGAAGAAATAGAGTACAACAAAAGTCTCAATAAAATAACCAAGTACAAGCTGAGTAGAACAACGGAACTGAAATAGATAGGACAAGACAAGCAGATAATCTCCAGCGATTCAAATCTCCAAGAGAGTGGAAATCCAAATCTGTGAATAACTCAGGCTGACCCGAGCGTAAAGCAAAACACAAAACACTCGAGTCAGGACAATATATACTTATATAATGTAAACCAACTCTAGTGAACTGTAATAAAGGTACAAGTAACTTAAAGAATGCTTGGGATCGCCCATTCTTTAAGGATCCGTTAAACTATTTACTATGAAGTAATATACGCTATATACAGTACTGTCTAATTAGTAAAGTATAATCATACAGAAAATAGCGTTAAGGGGATGGATAACCTTAACGCGGTCGGATCTTTAAATCAAAATCGTAGTAAAGCTCGATATGGTAGGTGACACGGCACAACTAGGCAATGCCTGGGTAGATATACTAATTACGCATCCGGACTAGTGGTGACGCATAGCAGTCACTACCGCCCACCTCGAACAACACTCCCAAATCAAGGGTGGCCACTAAATCAATCACAAGTAATAGAATGGTATCGAAGAAGTGTGTCCGATCAGAGGTGCTACCTCCTTGGTCCGTCAATCGCTCCTGTTTTAGCCACCTTATGCCAACTCACGGGAGTTGGGTCCACGTATATACCTTAGGATCATCGCCACCATCCTACTTCATTCTGGAAACTCCACCGCGTACACAGTTGTCAAAGTGGTTTTCAGTATCGACAGAGAGTATGTCCATATCCGATCCCGGTCTCTTTAACAACCAATCGTTATTATAACCCGTGGTTATAACTTTTAAAACAATACTTTACTTCAAAATAAAATATCATTTCAAAACCATGTATTTATCAAAATACAGATTAAATCAATTCCAAACCATTTCCAAATATTTAAAATATTATATCATTTCAAAACTTCATTTCAAATCATTTTAATATAATAAAATATCATATCCTTACTAAAACTTCATTTCAAATCATTTTAATATAATAAAATATCATATCCTTACAAAACTTCATTTCAAATAATTTTAATATAATAAAATATCCTATCAGTTCAAATCCAAATATTCAACTTTAAATACCTTTTAAATTCAAAGATATCGTTCATTTACTATCATTTCAAATCACCTTTAAATAGTTTATATTCCAATCAAAATAATTCATTTAAACCTTTTAAAAGTGTAATTATTATATTTTCAAATCAAGTATTCAATTTCCAAAGTTTCAAGTCATTCTAAGTTCATTTTCTAAGTCAAAACCCATATTTATTAGAATTTCAGCTTTTCACAGCATTTAGAAAAAGCTGTTATGAGTTATGGTTGAAAACAATTTTAATTCAACAAAGACAGCACTTAAAACTGCTGTTAAAACAAAGTTTTTAGTTAAATTATAGTTCAAAACAGAAAAGACAGCATTTCAGAAGTGCTGCGGTAACTCAGATTTCAAAACAAATGTTTTATTTGGTTTCAGCAAAGACTGCAGACCACTATAGCATTTCCAAAGAATGCTATAATAGACCTGAGTTCCATATTAACCTATAAGTTCAATTACAGCAACTACAGCATTTCAGAAATGCTGTAATAGCTCTTTTTACACAATTTTAGTTCAATTCAGAAACTATAGCATTTCTGAATGCTATTAAAAGTTAATTCCAGATTTTAGTGTATTTCCAGCAACTAAATAACTTCAATTTAAAACACATAAACATTTTAAAAATCATATTTTTAACATTTAAAATGTTCATTTACATATCATTTAACATATATCTTTTTCACAATAAATTTCTTATAATTAAATCCAATTTTCAACAATTTACTTAATAAATTTAAGTGTAAAAGTTTCCAATTCTTCACATTTCAACAAATAAACTATACACTTCAAATTTAAATTACCATTTAACAAATTTAACTAAATTTCCAAATTTATTTAATTAACTTAAACCTTTAATTAAAACCAAATTTCACATTTCCAAGTCAAGTTATATTTTAAAAGATCACTTTTAAACATTCATTTATTTAACCACTTAAATTCATAGAAAAATCAATAATACTTTAATAAATCACTTAAATTCAAATTTAATCAAATTATCATATTTTACCATTTTCCAAATATAATTAAATTTCCATTTTATTTATATAACTTAAATATCATTTTTAACCAAAATTCCAAATTTCCAAAACTTAAGTTATATTTCAAAAATCCAGTTAAACCATTCATTAATTACATTTTTAACACATAGAAAAATCATAATTTCTTTATTTTAAAACATTTCAAAATATATTTAAATCAAATTTCATAAATTTATAATTTTTAAAATACTTAAAAATATCCAAAACACTTTATAAAATAACCACAGGCCTGTATATAGTTTTCTAACCTAGGTCAAGTGATACGGATATGTATCATTTCAATCCGCAGTTTAAAAAGAAAAATCCGGGTTCTATCATTTCAAACCCGCAATCCCAAGTTAAATAAAATAAATAAAAACCATTCAGGCCTATCATTTCAGCCCATAATGATTTTTCCCTATTCTAAAGTCCGTTCGGGTTTGTATCATTTCAACGCATAGTGATTCTTGTCTACAAGGAACTTGCAGTGTGATAAACAGATATAAATGAACAGAATACATTATATAACAGTAACATATGATATAACAGGTGTATAAACATCATATGATCATAACATAGTCAAGTATAACATGATAATATATTTCTACAGATTCACAGGGTGTCAACTTACTAGTTATATAGGTACATATTGTCTGGTGAGAATAACTCACCTGTTAAAGCTGGAGATTAGCGATCAAAACACACAGAATAGATTCCAGAAAGCACAACAAGCACGATATAGCATGACTTTTGATTTGAATGAATGGAGAGCCTTGATATTTATCTTGTAAACAATAACCAAACAAGACAATATACACATAAATATTCAACGCAAACAATGTTGAAACAATGAAGATAAGAAGCAACAACGGAATAGATTACTTGACTGTGCTTTAACCATTCAAAAGCTCGAACAAGGGGTTCATTTTCTCAACCATGATGATGATGAGTGTGGGAGAGACAAGGTTAACTTCCTCGAATACATAAGACAAAACAATACAAACAATATAAGTTTTCAAATGCACAATACGATAGAATAATATAGAATCAACTGCACGAATCAAAGTAGAATTGCTTTGCACTTGCTTCCAACAAACTTCAGGTTCAGCCATATGGTGTACTACAGGTCTAAGGCAAGATTTGGATCAGGTTATGGTTGCCTAAGGGTCGGCCAAACATGTTTAGATGATATCAAAAGGTGAGTATGCATGAAACAACACAACAAGGCCAAACAATGTCACTTTAACATGGATTCAAGGCAATTCATGGCTCAGCCAAGGCTCATGGGGCATGGCCAGAGGACTGGGGTCCAAAGTGATGACGTGGCAAAGGGTCCATGTGGTGCTGGAGGTGGTGGAGGTGGTGTTGGTGGCGGCCATGGGTGGTGGAAGGTGATGGTACCAAAACTAGGTCAGCTTGAGTGCATAGGTGATGGCTAGTGCTAGTTTAGATGGATTTTTGTGATGATCTTCATCATGGCTTGGCTTGGCCTGAGGAGGAGAGGTGTTAGGCTGTGTGATGGTCAGAGAAAAGTGGTGGTGGTGGTCAGCCACAGCTTGGAGGAAGGGGAATACAGCTATGAAGGTGGAGATCATGTGCAAATTCAAGTAGAAAATCATAAAAAGACAAGAAGAAGATAGAATTTTTTTTACCTAAGCTTCAGAAGAAGAATAGCCGTGATTTTTTTTCTGAGAGGAGGAGAAATGAATTTCGTGAATGTGAAAAAAAAATTCAGCTGAAATGAGTAGATTACACGCCCAAAACAATTAAGAGAAGAGTTGGAAAAATGAAAGGTCGGGAGATGGAAAGCCTTAGGAGTTTCAAGAGTTTAAAACTTTTCAAATTTCCTCTATTTCATTTTAATAAGTTTAAATATCTGAAAATACAAATAATTTCAGTTAAAATTCGAAAATGTAACAAAAAAAATAATATAAATAAATAAATATTAATTAAAAATAATTAAATCAAGAAAATAGCAAAAATTGTCAACTAGGCTAGAAATTTGAAAATAAATTGTATAAACTTTAGAAAATTCATATGAGCTTGTAATATATTTTTAAACATAAATAATAACATAAATAAAAATACATTCACAAAATAAATATATAAAATTAAATTTAAATATAATTTTAAATGAAGAAAATAGCAGAAAATAGGAAAACAGCCTTTAAAAATGAAAAATAAATACAGTAAATTTTGGAAAAATTCTATTATCATTTTAAAAATATAAAAAGACAAAAATATACATAAAATAACATATTAACACATATTAAAAAAAAATATAAGAAAGAAAATATGATTTATAAAATTTAAAATAGGCAAAATTGCACAATCAAACAAATTATACTAAAAATTGAAATGTACATAACTTTTACATTTTAACTCCGTTTTCAATGAAACGAAAAGCCATATTCATGTTATTAAATCTATTTTCATAATAAAAGATATAATTTATAATTTCAAATATTTAAAATTTAAATTTAAAAGTCAAAGTTTGACTATTTTAACCAAAATTCACTCTTTCTGGAAATATTAAATTTAGTCATATTTGGAATTCTAACCCACATCAAAATCAAAGTTTATATTTAAAATAACAAAATTTATTCTTTTTCATAAATAAAGCTTTTGAATCTGGAAATCAATTTAAAAATAATTGTAAAATACAGGGTTGTTACACTAGCAGTTCGGGTCGCAGGGCTGGTGGTAACGCATCGTAGCCATGATCGCCAACCGCGTCCATCCATCCCATATCAAGTCAAGGGAAGCTATCCCACAATCAAGATGCATAAATCGAAACCAACAATAAGAGTAATAATATGGACCAAGTCTAAGAAAATCGAAGAATGGATGTCCGCTAGGGGTAATTAGCCCGCTTAGCCCAGTCAAGCCGTCCTATTTTAGTCATTTCAAATTGGCACAAGTGCTGAGGTCTATCCATCATCGTTCTCTTTCTTCATATCCAGCAAACAACACCAAATCCAACCACTTCATTCTGGAGTCTCCTCCGTGTATACAGTGGTTAAAGTGGTTCCAATATTGACAAAGAGTATGCCAATAAGAGGCCTCGGTCTCTTTAACAACCAAACGTCGTTTTACACACCGGTTGGTACTTTTACATTTTGTGTGTAACATCAGGATATTTTCAACCATTCGCATCCGCACATGTCGGACTTGAATTGCTCAAAATATCAGATTGTTAATTCATATTTGTTAAAACTCATCATATACAGTAAATAAATAAATCACAGAATCACAGACACAGAGTATTACAATAATAAGCAGCGGAAACGAATGAATAGTAGTTTATGAAGCTACTATATATATGTATAACCGAGTTAAAACAAGATACAACAGAAGTCTCGAATACATATAAGTCTTAATACAATAGTCAAATACAAGATAAGAATATATCACAGGAGTCAACTGAATAACTGCAAGCTGAATAGATAGATGGATCTCCAAGCGAAGCTCCAACTCCAAAGGTGAGTCTCAAATGCTGTGACACATGGTCTGACCCGAGCGTAAAGCAAAAACACAAAACACTCGAGTCAGGATTAACATTCTTATATCGATAAATCTAACTCAAGTGAAATATCAACTGAAATACAAGTAACTTAAAGGATGTTTGGGATAACCATCCTCTAAGGATCCGTGGAACTATCTACTATGTAGTTATATACGCTATTATAATAATGTCTAAAGTAAAGTAAACTATTAAAATAGCGTAAAGGCGTTACTCATATCCCCCTTAACACATTTTATAGTGCCAATAGTCTATACAGTACCATAATACCTCTAGATTGGGAGGCTACCGGAGGGTACTCCATAGGTACGATAGAAAACAAACTCGTAGTGGTCTTGATATGGTAGGTGACACGGCACAACTAGGCAATGCCAGAGTAGACATACCAATTACACTTCCGGGCTGCTGGTAACGCATAGCCGCAACTACCGCCCACCTCGATCCACACTCCCAAATCAAAGGTGCGCACCAAATCAATCACAAAGTAATAGAATGGCAATCAAAGAAGTGTGTCCGATCGGAGGAGCTACCTCACTTTGCCCGTCAATTGCTCCTGTTTTAGCCACCTTAAGCTAACTCATGGGAGTCAGGTCCACGTATATACCTCATATAGAATCGTCGCCACCATCCTACTTCATTCTGGAATCTCCACCGCGTACACAGTTGTTAAAGTGGTTTTCGGTATTGGCAGAGAGTATGACAATAACTGATACCGGTCTCTTTAACAACCAAACGTTATTATAACACCGTGATCATTTCAAAATATCATACTTCAAAACCAAAATATAATATCCATTTCAAAACCATATCAATATGATATCATTTCTCGCTTAAAATAATATTCATTTCCAAAATCATAACACTTTCCAAAATTATAACTTTTTGACATTATAACACTTTGAAATTATAACACTTTGAAAACATAACTTTGAAATCATAACACTTTGAAATTCATAACACTTTCCTCTTAAACAGTTTAGATATTAATAATAGTATATATATATTAAAAATAGTTATAAATAAAATAGTTAATATAATAAAATAATTTGTATATAAAATAGTTATAAATATATAGTTTATATTAAAGTAAATAGTATATTAAAAATAGTTTTTATTTAAAATGGTTTATATTAAAAATAGTTTATATTAAAATAATTTATAAAGTAAAATATATACATATATATATTTAAAATACTTTATATAATAAAATAGTTTCCTCAAAGTTCACAAATCGATTCAAATCAATTCAAATTCCAAAGTTCAATTTAACTCCTTCTCAATTCATCCTTTTCAATTCAATTCAGTTTCTCAATAAACAATTTCAAATTATATCGATTTCAAATGTAGATTTGAACCACAAAATAAACCGTTTCAATTTCAATATATTTCAAAGCTTTACATATTCAACATTTTCAAAACTAAATTTGATAATTTCATTTATATCTCAATTTAACTTTATTATTGTTTAGTTTTGAAATATTCACTTAAATTAATCCAATATCATTTAAATAAAATCTAAAATTACAATTTAAATAAAACAAAATATCCCATTTCGATTTATTTGAATATAAAATATCCATTTAATCCCCTTTAATCAAAAATCAAGTTACCAATCATATCTTTAAAAATCTCAAATCCAATAAGTTTCAAATTGATTTTATTTGAGTATAATTCTTAAATAAATACCATTTCAAATCAATTTCAAATTTATCTTCCCAACCTCAATTTATTAAAATTATTATAAAATCTATCTTTAAAATAAAATTTTAAATAAATACTTAAAACATATTATATACTAAATAAATCAAACTTTATTAAATTAAATCTTATTATTAAATTTATTTTTATATTAAAACATATATATATATACATATACATATATATATATACATATACATATATATATATAATATCTTAAAATCAATATTTATTAAAATTATATATTTCCCTTCAAAACCATGGAAATCATTTTCATATATTTATATATAGACCAACGTTGTCTGTAGATAATTTTCTGTCCTATGGTCAAGTGATATGGATATTTATCATTTCAATCCGCAATTTAAATATATACGGGTACATATCTTTTCAACCCGCAATCCCAATTCAATTCAATGAAAATCGCTAGGGTTTATCATTTCAACCCATAGCGATTTTCCCTTATTCTACAAGACCATTCGGGTATGTATCATTTCAACCCATAAGGAATTCTATACTAACAGGGAACTTGCAGAGTGAGAATAATATAACATATCAACAACATGTATATATTATCAGTGATAAAATAACTAACAGATCATGGTGTCAGCTGTCATAGGTGAACAGATACAAAAATAGCATATATATATAGCAATTTAAATAACTAAGAGCAAAATATTTCAATTTTCGTTTCAATTGAAATCAAATTTAATAAATATAAGAACATTAATCGTGAGTGATTGCTCACCTTTCGAGGCTATAGATGAACGAGAATAAGATGAGTTACGAATCTAGGCATGAATTCCAAAACAAAGCAAGATTGGCACGAATTTGACGATCAAAGCTGATAACAAGGAACTGATGAAATAATTAAAAATCAGCTTAATAGAAACGGAAATTATATATATATATATATATTATTTCCATAAAATCAATATTTAAAAAAAATAAAATGAATATATATGTAAATAAAAATCATTACAGACCTATAATTTAAAATATATATATGCTAAATTTTTTTCACAGCAAACCAACAACATATCAAAAATATACATACGTCAGTATATATATTCTACTGTATATTTTTGAACTGACATATAAACTAACGTATAACTTAATTGTAACTAACAAATATATGTACTAACATATGTAAGATATAAATATACATATGTACACTCACTGACCTTATATAACTTACTAACATATATAATATAATTTATATAAACAGATAATAGATAATACTGTAACGTATATAAAAATGTAATATATATAGCAGACTTATGTAATATAATATAACTTATATATATACAATTTTTTTTGAAACATATATATAAACCAGGAGTCAAACCATGCATATGCCTTTGTAATATATTGTATGGTCTAAAATCTAGACATAGCATATTGTACATACTTCCCTTATAAAACATACATGACAACAAGTTTTTTAGATATATATATATATATAAACTTATAAATTCTAAAACTCAACAGATCCCGTATATCGGCAAATACGTATGTACACAAATCAACATATATATACACTATGCAAATTTTATTTTGAAATCTATATACATTAAAAATAAACGCAACATATAAAACATAAACTTACTATGTAAATTCACTATGTATATATATATATAACAAAATCATAACACTTATAACTTTTAAAATAAAATATATATAATACTTACATCAACATTCCCAAACACACACGTATAATGGAATATAAACATAATACATGAAATATAAGACAAATCAAGTTATAGAAATATCATTATATATATTATAGTTTTCATAAAGTAACTGTAGTGTCTGGTTTCAAACAATATAAAGCTACCACGAGAACAAACCAAACAAAACCCAAACATATAATATAACTGATATGAACATTTATATAAATCATAATTTAGTCTATCTATATATATATATATCAGCAGATAACAATATATACATATATACCTTTATATAAATAAGCATCGGTCAGAGATGAACAGCAGGTAGGCTCGGCAGGGAGGCAAGGTGTCAGGGAAGATAGAGGCACATGAGCTGTTGCGAGGGTTTGAGGGGTGAATGGCCTAAAGCTTGGCCGAAGGGAAAGGTGTTGGTGCCAGACCGAAGAGGTGAGGTGAAGGTGAGAGGAGAGGGAGAAAATGCCAAAGGCTTGCGAGCTGGGAAAGCTGATGGTGCCTTCAGCACAGGAAGAAGGGAGCACAGGCTGTGATGGTTCGACACCATGAGTTGATGGGTGGGTTTGCGTGCTCGGCGAAGCAAAATGCAAAGGTGAGCTGGAGGGTATTGGGTTTGGAAAATAAAGGAGATGCGAGGCCAGAGAGAAATAGTAGAAGGGAAGGAGACACACTGTTTCTCAGGCAACAATATATTTTTAGCGGTAAAAAAAAGAAGACGAAAGCATGAGAAGAATGAGAGACAGTGAATAGCACCCAACCAGAATAATATTGGAACCGGTGGATACGCAAAAGTCACCCTTTTGAATTCATGAATAAATTGTGGCTATTGACTGTTGGTTTACAGAGGAGATAACGAATCAACAAGGAATTTAAAAAAGTTCAAAACCGCGGAACCGATACGGAAATCGTTCCGTAGATTTCGTTGTCACCCGGACTTCGAAACACACAAATAAATATACTACGGAGATCAGCACGACGAGACGATCAAAACGGTATACAGATATCAGTGGTACGATTATCCTATCAAAAGTCGATATTGGTACCGAAAAATGCTGCTAAAACGCCGGAATTAAAATAAACGGAGCAATAGCAGATCAAATTTGACGAAACGAAATATGACGTCACACTCAGAAGATGATTTACAAATTTATTATGTAAAAATATTTAGCTTTGGAAAACATTTTATTATCATCAAATATTAACTGATTTAAATTTAAATGAAATTACACAAGAAAGTAAACTTTCATATTAACTAATGAAAATTTACCAGTTGCTATGTTTAAGTAGATGTATTCCAAATATTAAATTTTATTCCAAAATTTTATTATTTAAAATTTCACAAATATTTAGTTAATTACATTATTAAAACCATTAAAATTTACGGGCCGTTACACTCTCCCCCACTCAAAACTTTTCGTCCTAGAAAAGGAAGGAGGTAGGAGAATAGAAACTACCAGAAAGAAAATAGATTGAAAAACAAAATAAAACAATTAATTCAAACCATATAAATTTCAATTTGAATAAATTAATCTTTAACACTTTGGTTTAATCTTTTTTATTAATCATTAATATTCATTTGTATTCATATTTTGTTGGTTTTCAATTTATTCCACTTAACATATCTTATCTCATAGATTAAGTATATTGACACTTATTATAGTTACACAAATTTATTTATAAATTCCCTTAATATCATTTTATATTGTATATTATTCAATTACATATTCAACTTCTGAATAATTTAGGTAAGTTATACTGGAATGAAATTGAGTATTATACAAGTAAAATTTTCCCCAATTCAATTATTTCAAGTTTTAAATATTTATTCAAGAATTTAAGAGTTAAATTTTCTATTTTCATCAAACCATTTGAGATAAATGTATACATATCTTTACTATTAATAATGAGAATTCCATGAATAAGATTCAACCGTGTCATTTTGAAATTCCTAAACTACCCTTTCGGTATCTATATAAATTCATGTTGCATGTAAAATATTTTTTGAAAGTGCACTTGAGCAGCGATAAAAAATTTCTCATCAACCCAACATTTTGAGATGTTCTCAAATGGACAACCAAGTTCATCATCTCTTAGATTATATGCACTAACAATTAATACATTTTCGACTATGTGGGACTAATTAAAACAATGACTATTTTAATTTATTAAATGTTGTTGCACCTTACATAGCTATCTCTCATAACGATAAGAATATTGCTGCTATTGCAGGTCATCTTCTGAAGAGTGGATGCTTTGTTTCAGACCATTTTTTTCCAATAAAAGTACTTATCATTGTGGTTTACGATACAAGTAATGCAGTTATGGAAATAGGATTAGAGTGTAACTCATAATCGATGCTTTTTATTACTTTGTTCAAACTATAGTTTCTTCTTTTTATGGATAATTACTGTGGCGACAGCCCATGACCCCCGCACTGAACCTAGAGATAGTGCGCTGTAAAATGTGCTAGGCAGCTATGGACGATTGTCAGGGTAAATTAAAACAGCAAAGTCTATCGTATATCTCATAGCGCATGGATAAAATACAATAGAAAGTATATATAGTGAAGCTTTACAGAACAAAATCTCAATTAAACTTCATAATAGTTTGGTACAAACATCAGAATAGTCAATACATCAAGCCTCACTACATATCACTCAGAGAATTATATAAAGCAGCGGAACATCCAGTACATATAGTAAGAAAATAATATGCAAGCCTCCAGCTCGTCTTCGTCATCAGCATCGTTGGAAAGTAAGAACAGCACCTGTCACCTGCTACCTAGTCTGCCCATCCCAAAATGGATGAACAGCCCAAGGCAATAAGAGTTAAACATAAAGCCTTGAGTCAGACAACAGTCTTAGTGAGCAGTAAATTAACTAACAACATACCAAAAGAGCATAAAGGTAAAAGGAATAGGAATCCAACCCTCCCACTCCACCTCTTTCTACAGTGATAGCCCCCAGACACACTAAATAGAAATAAACATAGCAAAGCAGACATTTAAAGTAAAGCAATTATCACTCGAGTCAAGGTCGGTGTTTTCCAAGTACAAACCCCCAAGGCCTAAACCAAGATCAGATAAGCACCCAGAAAACATCGCTCTTGAGACCGAATGACGATACAACCAAACATCCATGACTCTGGCTATCACTGTTAACTTTGCTTCGATACCACCGTTAATTGAATGACCGGCACATTCTTTCAGCTGTCCGTCAAGGGTTAATGGCAACCCCAGTTCTAGACATAACTCCGCACGTCGTCGCAGCCCGTGCCTAGGACTATCGAATCTGCCCAGAGTACTCGACTACAATCATAGTCTTTAGGGACTATCGAATCTGCCCAACGTACTCTTGCTTTGAGCCTGCTAGAACCTTCAACAACGATGAAATCTCAGCCTCCTAGTCATCCTCCTCGACGACTATTTCCAAACTAGCTCAAGCGCCTCTCGAGCAAACCATTATCCTCAACTCGAACCATTTCACCGAGTTATCAACATGCTTGGAATGATCCCGTCTGGATTAAACCAAGGCTATCTCATATCATGCCTCGCTTCATCTTATCATAGCAAAGCCTCATCTCAACATCATCATCATCAAACCTATCCATATGAGCTTCATCATTCGCCACATATGCCACGAGCAACTTTTCCAATTCAAGAGCCTTTCACTTAGCTTTTGAATCATCTTCGACCATCTTGTAAATCAAATCATAAATCAACTAATTCATAACAATCAATAAAGTCAATCATTAATCCAAGTAATCAAACATTCAAATATGATCTAACAAACAATTATAACAATAATGGCAATCTTGTAAATAAAGTGTCCAAATCTAACAATTATGAAAACATGAACAATATCTCTACAACTTGATGAATGAACTTACATAGGTTAACATGTAGTATAATGAATGTCAAATCATCATGAACAATGGATCTATACTTAAGTTTACGGAAATGCATGGAAATTACTACTTTAACACAAAATCAAGCCAACGATCTGATATACTCCTTTGGATCCGTGTGAGAGATAATCACCACTCACCAAATCACCTAAACACCTCAAAAGCAACACACTTCAGATCTGGACAGCGAAGAATCTAACTCGATCTAACACAACTCCGCTTCAAACGATGAAATCTCTCTTCGATGGATGAAGATCTTCAATCTAAGCTCTTGGATCTTCGATTTGGATGGAAGGTATCACAAGACTAAAGTGGAGAAAAGAAGTGAAGAAGTGTAGAACTCGAGGTCTCAAAATAGCAGCACTTCGTCGCTTCAAAATCCGGAGAACCAAAAAGTGAAGAAGAACCCACCTATTTATAGGCTGATTTCCCTGAGGTCGTTCGCTCTTAGGTCGTCCACGACCTAACAGACCCTCCGACCTAACACTCAGCGACCTAACACAATGCGCGACCTAACAGCTTCCGACTCAACGACTTAGCACATGCGCACGACTTAACACTACACGACCTAACACTGCACGACTTAACTACGCGCGACTTACAACCTAACACATGCGCGCAACCTAACATCTTAGCCTCTACGCGACCTAACATAAGTCGTCTACGACCTATCGACTTATCATAAGTCGCGACCTAAAATGTCACGACCTAATAATGTCACGACCTATGACTTATACGCGGCTTAGCGACTTAACGCCATACGACCTAAATGAGATGCCGACCTATCGACTTAACAGATGTCGCGACCTAACCACTCACGACCTAACATTCTTAGGTCGTCTAGCGACCTAACTAACACGGCATAGACTCAACGACCTAATCACTTAACTTGTCCATGACCTAACTACCTTAGGTCGTTAACTCACTCAACCCTTAGGTCGCTAACCCCTTAAATCGCCAACTCGCCCCGTTTCTTATACCGCTAACTCTTAGGTCGCCGTCTTCCTTAAGTCGCATATTCCTTAGGTCGGTCAAATCCTATAGGTCGTCCCAAACTAGCATACGACCTAAACCAGTACGACCTAAACCAATACGCTAACTACTAGGTCGTTAACTCTTAAGTCATTCACTCGACCTAAGCCACCACACGACTTATCTTCCAGACGACCTAAGCTACACATGGCTTATCTTCTATACGACCCAATGACAACTGTTTTACGATGTTTCGATTCGAAAAAATACGGCTCGTTACATTCTCTCCCCCTTAGGAATTTCGCCCCCGAAATTCCAAATAAACTAGAGCAATCAAAGACTATTCTGCATGCCTACCATCCATAGCAATCAACAAACCATGCATCCAATTCTAGCTTAGCATGCAGAATTCTAAAACTAGAACAAGTTACAATATCGTGAGATGACACGACACCTTATGGCCATACCTCGAAGAGTTCAGGATGAGCTGCCTTCATCCTCTCTTCCACCTCCGATGTACAGTCGTTATCATCACCACTCCATTGTACCTTGAGCAACCTAACTACCTTCCTCCTAAGCTGTTTCGTGTCAGTTTCCATAACACGAAGCGGCTTACGAGGTCTCTCAACAACTGGATCTACCTCAAAATCTTCAGAGCTATCGGCAGAAACTACAGTATTCAAGTCGTGCACATACTTCCGTAGATACGATACATGAAAAACATTGTGCACACTCGACATCTTTTCTGGTAACTCCAATCTGTAGGCGAGCTTTCCAATTCGCTCGATAATCGGGAATGGTCCAACAAATCTTGGAGTCAATTTTCCTTTCCTCCCGAATCGAATAACATTCTTCAGTGGAGAAATCTTCACAAAAACCATATCACCTACGTCTAACTCCAAATCCTTACGACGCTTATCGACATAACTTTTCTGTCGGTCTTGGGCTGCCTTCATTCGTTGTCGAATGATCTCTATGAAATCCGAAGTCTGTCGAATCATCTCTGGCCCAAGTATCAACTTCTCTCCTGTTTCTAACCAACATGTCGGAGAGTTACACGGTCTTCCATACAATGCCTCATACGGTGCCATACCAATGCTTGACTGGTAACTGTTATTATACGAAAATTCCACCAAATGAAGGGGATCTTCCCATGATCCTCCGAAATCTAAAACACAAGCTCTAAGGAGATCTTTCAAAACTCGATTGACTCTCTCGGTCTGACCATCTGTTTGGGGATGATAAGCTGTACTCAAACACAACTCAGTTCCCAAAACTTCCTGGAAGCTCTTCCAAAATCCACTAGTGAACAATGGGTCTCGATCGCTCACTATACTCTTCGGAATACCATGGAATTGAACTATCCACTTAACATACAGCTCCGCCAACTTTGATGCAGTCCTAGTCGATCGAACAGGAATGAATCTTGCACTCTTAGTCAGACGATCTATGATGACCCAAATCCCTTCATTTCTCGTTCTTGTTCTAGGTAACCCATCGATAAAATCCATCGATACTTGCTCCCACTTCCATGTAGGAACTTCTAATGGCTGAAGCAGTCCACTTGGCTTCTTCTATTCGGCTTTTACCAACTGGCAGTTCATGCACTTGGAAATAAAATTTCCAACATCCTTCTTCATACATTCCCAGTAATAGGTTCTCTTCATATCCCAATACATCTTATTTCCACCTGGATGAATTGTCAACTTCGAGTGATGACTTTCCTTCAGAACTTCATTTCTCAATTCGTCTATATCGGGAACAACTAATCGTCCTTGCTTCTGAAGCCAACCCTCTCGATCGACCTCGAATCCTTTATCCTTCTCTGGGTCCAACCTAGATTCCAAATCATGGAAAATCTTGACAAGCTTATCGTCTCGCTTTTGGCTCTCGCCAATTCTTTCCACAAGAGTCGGTCTTATCGATAAGTTTGCCAATATCTCAGGTTCCAATTCACATCTAGGCCTGAAGTCAAATCCAGCTAAATACTCGAGATTCTTCCATTCTGAAAACATGACTCCCAATCCTGCATGTTTTCGACTTAGCGCACTGCTACTAAGTTACCCTTTCCCGAAGTATAGGCTATACCAAAATCATATGATGCCAAAAACTCTAGCCATCGTTGTTGCCAAAGATTCAAATCCTTTTGGGAGAAAAGATACTTCAACGACTTATGATCTGTAAACAACTCGAATCGGACTCCCAATAGGTAATGTCTCCACATCTTCAGAGCAAAAACAATCGCCGCTAACTCCAAATCATGAGTCGGATAATTCCTTTCATGCAGCTTCAGTTGTCGACTTGCATACGCAACAACTTTACCTTTCTGCATCAGCACTGCTCCAAGTCCAGTACCACATGCGTCGGTGTAAACCACCATCTCATCATTTCCACTGGGAATAGTCAAAACATGAGCACTTGTCAATCGCTCTTTCAGGATTCTGAAAGCTTGCTCACTCTTATCATCCCATCTGAACACTTGGTTCTTCTTCGTCAATCCTGTTAATGGTGCGGCCACCTTGGAAAAGTCTTTGATAAATCGACGATAGTATCCTGCTAATCCAAGAAAACTTCTCACATCAGATGCATTCTTAGGTCTACCCCAATCCTGGATTGCTGCTATCTTGGCGGGATCAACCGCTATTCCGCTTCCAGAGATAATATGGCCTAAGAACCTCACTTCGTTCTTCCAGAAGTGACACTTCGAAAACTTAGCCTTCAGCTGATGTTTCCGTAAGATTTCTAAAACAATACGCAAGTGCGTCTTGTGCTCTTCTTCAGTTCTGGAATAAATCAAAATATCATCCACGAACACTAGTACGAACTTGTTCAGCTGATCTCTGAACACTCTATTCATAAGATCCACAAAATATGCTGGTGCATTGGTCAATCCAAACGGCATTACCAACCACTCAAAGAAACCGGATGGTGTCCTAAAAGCAGTCTTCGGCACACTATCCTTAGCCACTCTTAACTAGTGAAATCCCGTTGCCAAATCCATCTGAGAAAACACCTTAGCTTCATGAAGCTGATCAAACAAGTCGTCTATTCTAGGCAATGGATACTTGTTCTTCTTAGTCACTTTATTCAGCTCACGATAATCCACACACAACCTCAGCGATCCATCCGCTTTGGTTACAAACACAACTGGTGCACCCCATTCGGACACACTATGCCGAATGAATCCTTTCTGTAAAAGATCATCAACTTGCACCCTCAACTCTTAATGTTCCCTAGGCGCCATCCGCCTAAGAGGCATCACAACAGGTCTGGCTCCTTCAACTAAATCGATACGAAACTCGATCTCTCTATGCGGCGGTAACCCTTTGACCTCATCAAAGACATCCTCAAATCCATTAGCGATTGGCACCGATGACAGTCCATCCCGTGGAACAACCAGCGAATACATGAAGCTCATGAAGACGCCTTCCTCATGCTTACATCGTATCACAACCTTTCGCCCCTCCACATTCTCGACTGTCACTTCCAACCTTTCGCAATCAACCTTTTCCGCATACTTCCTAAGCCAGTCCATACCCAAAATAATTCCGAACCCCGCAAAGTTCTAAACAAAACAATCACAAACAAAAGAGCAATCATGACTCGATACAATCAGACCACGGCATAGCATACACAAACAAGACGAACCCCCAACTGGATTAGTCACAACCAATGGCCTATCAACAATATCCGGTTCTAAACCTAACCGGCCTACAAGTTCATTACAAACAAAAGAATGCGACGCTCCAGTATCAAATAACACTCTAACTGGAACACCACATATGGAAAGAGTACCTTGAACCACCACACTCTTTCCTTTCTCTTCAGCGGTAGGAGCTTTTGAAGATGATGGAACAGCCCCCAAAGCATAAGCTTGCACAATCTGCTTGTCCTTCCGCGGTTCTGGACAATTCTTCTTAATATGCCCCGGCTTGTCACAGTTGTGGCACTTAACTGGCACCTTCGGATTCTTGCAATCTCTAGAGAAATGACCCTTCTACTGACAGTTGTAGCAGGTCACTTTGCCCTTCGGCTTCTTCTGGCCATCCTTACCCTTTTGCTGCTGCTGCTTCCTCTTCTTGTTTCCACCCTACTGTGGTTTAGACTCCTACTTGGTCACAGCAACAACAGATCCTTCTTTAGGAAACAGATTCTCGTGCCTGAGAGCTTTCTCCACAAGCTTCTCAAATGGATCGTCCAAATGATCCACTAACTGCCTCCCAAGATAACTGTCCAAGCCTGTCACAAACTTCTCATTCTTCTGATATGCAGATTCAATATACGACCGAGCATACTTGGACAAAGCTTCAAACTCAGAAACATACTCAAGAACTGGTCTTCCACTTTGCTTGAGCTCCACAAACTTCTTGAACAGAACAGACTTCTGAGCTGTAGATATGAACTTAGCTTCAAATCTGGCTTGGAATTGCTCCCAAGTAATTTCTTCCTCCGGAGTATCAATGGTGATAGAGTTCCACCAGTCAGAAGCTCTTCCTTGAAGCTGTCTAGATGCTAGCTTCCTTTTAGTTGCATCCTCGATTCCAAAATCACCAAAGATCCTTCTACAAGCATCTATCCACCTCTGGACTTCAATGGTTGACTCTGTTCCCAAGAAAACCTTTCCTCCAAGGGCAGTATAGTCTTTACACAACTTAGCAAAATCCACCGGTTTTGGAGTTTGAACTTGAACTCCAACATCTACTGATGGCCCCGGAGCTGGCATCCTTCTCATGATCGAAGTCATCATAGCTTCGAACATAGCTGCATAATCAACAGCCCCCTCAGCAGCACGGCCTTCCCTAGCAGCTGGTCTCCCTCTTCGACTCATCCTTAATATCTATAAAAAGGAATGATTAATACACCTTGAGAACAACTGCATAAGGGGTTCAAATCACTCTAAGCTACTATATTATATATAGTAATCATCCATCAAAATACAATTATGTCTCTCATACGTAGTTACGTCAGCGAGCGTTGGGTAAAATCGATTAACCAAAGCTCTGATACCAAATGTGACGACCGCCCATGACCCCCGCACTAAACCTAGAGATAGTGCACTGTAAAATGTGCCAGGCAGCCATGGACGATTGTCAAGGTAAATTAAAAAAGCAAAGTCTATCGTATAACTCACAACGCATGGATAAAATACAATAGAAAGTATATATAGTGAAGCTTTACAGAACAAAATCTCAATTAAACTTCATAATAGTTTGGTACAAAAATCAGAATAGTTAATACATCAAGCCTCACTACATATCACTCAGAGAATTATATAAAGCAGCGGAACATCCAGTACATATAGTAAGAAAATAATATGCAAGCCTCCAGCTCGTCTTCGTCATCAGCATCGTTGGAAAGTAAGAACAGCACCTGTCACCTGCTACCTAGTCTGCCCATCCCAAAATGGATGAACAGCCCAAGGCAATAAGAGTTAAACATAAAGCCTTGAGTCAGACAACAGTCTTAGTGAGCAGTAAATTAACTAACAACATACCAAAAGAGCATAAAGGTAAAAGGAATAGGAATCCAACCCTCCCACTCCACCTCTTTCTACAGTGATAGCCCCTAGACACACTAAACAGAAATAAACATAGCAAAGCAGACATTTAAAGTAAAGCAATTATCACTCGAGTCAAGGTCGGTATTTTCCAAGTACAAACCCCCAAGGCCTAAACCAAGATCAGATAAGCACCCAGAAAACATCGCTCTTGAGACCGAATGACGATACAACCAAACATCCATGACTCTGGCTATCACTGTTAACTTTGCTTCGATACCACCGTTAATTGAATCACCGGCACATTCTTTCAGCCGTCCGTCAAGGGTTAATGGCAACCCCGGTTCTAGACATAACTCCGCACGTCGTCGCAGCCCATGCCTAGGACTATCGAATCTGCCCAGAGTACTCGACTACAATCATAGTCTTTAGGGACTATCGAATCTGCCCAACGTACTCTTGCTTTGAGCCTACTAGAACCTTCAACAACGATGAAATCTCAGCCTCCTAGTCATCCTCCTCGACGACTATTTCCAAACTAGCTCAAGCGCCTCTCGAGCAAACCATTATCCTCAACTCGAACCATTTCACCGAGTTATCAACATGCTTGGAATGATCCCGTCTGGATTAAACCAAGGCTATCTCATATCATGCCTCACTTCATCTTATCATAGCAAAGCCTCATCTCAACATCATCATCATCAAACCTTTCCATATGAGCTTCATCATTCACCACATATGCCACGAGCAGCTTTTCCAATTCAAGAGCCTTTCACTTAGCTTTTGAATCATCTTCGACCATCTTGTCTAAATCAAATCATAAATCAACTAATTCATAACAATAAATCAAGTCAATCATTAATCCAAGTAATCAAACATTCAAATATGATCTAATAAACAATTATAACAATAATGGAAATCTTGTAAATAAAGTGTCCAAATCTAACAAGTATGAAAACATGAACAATATCTCTACAACTTGATGAATGAACTTACATAGGTTAACATGTAGTATAATGAATGTCAAATCATCATGAACAATGGATCTATACTTAAGTTTACGGAAATGCATGGAAATCACTACTTTAACAAAAAATCAAGTCAACGATCCGATATACTCCTTTGGATCCGTGTGAGAGATAATCACCACTCACCAAATCACCTAAACACCTCAAAAGCAACACACTTCAGATCTGGACAGCGAAGAATCTAACTCGATCTAACACAACTCCGCTTCAAAGGATGAAATCTCTCTTTGATGGATGAAGATCTTAAATCTAAGCTCTTGGATATTCGATTTGGATGGAAGGAATCACAAGACTAAAGTGGAGAAAAGAAGTGAAGAAGTGTAGAACTCGAGCTCTCAAAATAGCAGCACTTCGTCGCTTCAAAATCCGGATCCCAAAAAGTGAAGAAGAACCCACCTATTTATAGGCTGATTTCCCTTAGGTCGTTCGCTCTTAGGTCGTCCACGACCTAACAGACCCTCCAACCTAACACTCAGCGACCTAACACAATGCGCGACCTAACAGCTTCCGACTCAACGACTTAGGACATGCGCGCGACTTAACACTACACGACCTAACACTGCGCGACTTAACTACGCGCGACTTACAACCTAACACATGCGCGCGACCTAACAGCTTAGCCTCTACGCGACCTAACATAAGTCGTCTACGACCTATCGACTTATCATAAGTCGCGACCTAAAATGTCACGACCTAATAATGTCACGACCTATGACTTATACGCGGCTTAGCGACTTAACGCCATACGACCTAACTGAGATGCCGACCTATCGACTTAACAGATGTCGCGACCTAACCACTCACGACCTAACATTCTTAGGTCGTCTAGCGACCTAACTAACACGGCATAGACTCAACGACCTAATCACTTAACTTGTCCACGACCTAACTACCTTAGGCCGTTAACTCACTCAACCCTCAGGTCGCTAACCCCTTAAGTCGCCAACTTTCCCAGTTTCTTATACCGCTAACTCTTAGGTCGCCGTCTTCCTTAAGTCGCATATTCCTTAGGTCGGTCAAATCCTATAGGTCGTCCCAAACTAGCATACGACCTAAACCAGTACGACCTAAACCAATACGACCTAAACCAATACG
The DNA here is from genome assembly GCA_030737815.1 of Allium fistulosum. Lineage (NCBI taxonomy): Eukaryota > Viridiplantae > Streptophyta > Magnoliopsida > Asparagales > Amaryllidaceae > Allium > Allium fistulosum. The sequence goes on from CM060903.1 coordinate 1,436,550,658, forward strand.
CTAACTACTAGGTCGTTAACTCTTAAGTCATTCACTCGACCTAAGCCACCACTCGACTTATCTTCCAAACGACCTAAGCTACACATGGCTTATCTTCTATACGACCCAATGACAACTGTTTTACGATGTTTCGATCCGAAAAAATACGGGTCGTTACAATTACGGACTTTTGTCGTAACACTAATTGTAACTATGACAATCCATACAACATAATTGATGCTCGGCTCCAGGTATATCCAAACTGACATACTTTATATCTTTTTTCAGAAACCTTTTGAGATTGTTGTTGTTTATCTTGCTTTGTCACCAATAATAGTCAACAATGGTACATAAGTTACATAAAAAAATTACTATCCTATCATTCTGTCTTATAGGTTGAAAGGAAAGTTGTTTGATACTGTCATGGCCTAACTTAAAAAAATGGTTAGACATTCTTGTAATTTGTTACATAACAATCAATTTCAGCATGAGAAAACCTAAACTACATAGTCCATCAAAACAACATTCTGCCAATGCCAAAGTACACCTATAGACTTAAAAATATAAACTAAGGCTTAGTAAAATAATGCTACTGGGATAATAATAATCGAATTTGCTGAAAAACCCAAAGGAAATAGGCCCGCGGGATTCATCTGAGCCGTAGCAAAAATTTTGTCCCCGTCATTCGATTGCAATCTGCACTCTTTCACACCTAACCTTTTCGGGCTTTTTAGCAAAACCCATTAATAATAATGCGATCGGTTATTACATAAACAAGGGTTAAAAATTACATAATAATAATATCTTCTTTCATCAGAACGAAGACTACTAATGATAACTATAATTATACTTAGTACACAAAATAACAATTGAAATAAGATATAAAAATATACCAAAATGTATCATTACATAAACCACTTATTGGAACTCATGATATACCACTCATTGGAACTCATGATATGTCCGTGTGTGTAGCACGGGTCACACACTAGTATATATTATACATATCAAATCAAATCTATAATCATATACCTATATATTATAAATCAAATCATACCCAAGAAATGCAAATCAAATTTATTTTCCAGAACAAAAGTGTAGCAAAGCTACTAAGTGGTCTCTCTACTCTGAAACTCGAAAATTAATGTCGATGATGCGACCGTCATCACCGAAATTATTTTCCAACGACAAAATAAAAGAGTACTAATTTAAAACTTTAAAGATTCATTGGAAATGATTTCTATTTGAAAATACTTCAAAAAAATATACACTTAGATTTAAAACCAAATTTTCTAAAATACCGGAAATTTAATTCTTAAATCCTTAATTTAAAGTTTTTTCAATTCCAAATCAATTTTTTTTAAACCATGTGTTATAATTTCATTTATTTATTATGTGGAAATAATGAATGATAATCAAAGATCATCATTTCTACAACCAATTCAGTTAACTTTTTAAATTTTAGGAAAATTTTACTTATATATATATATAATATAATCATACAAAATTTTCCATTTACCAAATTTGAAAACAATATTGTGTCAGTTTGCCCTGTTCAAGTGTTTTGAAATTCCTATCGATATCGTTGATCAGATGAATCGATTGAAACTCCAAATCAACCTTAACAACTCAAACAACACACTATAAAATATTTTTTTTATAACAAATACACTCCCTCACTTGATGATTCCAGAATGGATTCTAGAACAAAGATAGAGATCCAAATTAAGAGGGACCTTAATCGAAGAAAATCTAACAAGAAGATAAGCTAAATACGAAGATAAGATGATTAAATTACAGAATAGGAAGATAGATATACTGATATAAATCGCGGGTGACTTTAACTGGGTCAACCGTGACTTCAAGAATAAGATCGATACAGAATTCTGAGGCAAATCGACATTCTATCACAAGAGATAGAATTTGAGCATAGCAAGAGATAGCAGCATCTAAACCGAGGATACATAAATCTCCGGTGAATCAATGCTTGTTGTAAAGGAGTTTCACCCCTTTACAAATCATTCTAGGATTGGCGAGACTGCCGATTCATTATAGAAATCAACCGAAGTGGAGTTATGGGATTCTCCTAAATCAAGAAGAACATGAACAAGAAGAGACAAGAATGGATTTCAGGACGAATGGGGATGTTCCAAAATTCAAAGGAAACCGAATCAAAGAGGAAGGAATTCAAGCTTGAATGAAGGCGATTCTATAATTAAATTTTACTTTATATGCTAAGTTTGCCTAAACCCAAAGCTCTGATACAAATTGTAACATCCGGATATTTTCAACCATTCGTATCCGCACATGTCGGACTTGAATTGCTCAAAATATCAGATTGTTAATTTATATTTGGCAAAACTCAGCATATACAGTAAATAAATAAATCACAGAATCACAGACACAAAGTATTACAATAATAAGCAGCGGAAACAAATGAATAGTAGTTCATGAAGCTACTATATATATGTATAACCGAGTTAAAACAAGATACAACAGAAGTCTCAAATACATAGAAGTCCCAATACAATAGTCAAATACAAGATAAGAATATATGACATGAGTCAACTGAATAACTACAAGCTGAATAGATAGATGGATCTCCAAGTGAAGCTCCAACTCCAAAGGTGAGTCTCAAATGCTGTGACACTCAGTCTGATCCGAGCTTAAAGCAAAAAAACAAAACACTCGAGTCAGGATTAACATTATTATATCAATAAATCCAACTCAAGTGAAATATCAACTGAAGTACAAGTAACTTAAAGGATGTTTGGGATAACCATCCTCTAATGATCTGTGGAACTATCTACTATGTAGTTATATACGCTATTATAATAATGTCTAAAGTAAAGAAAACTATTAAAATAGCATTAAGGCGTTACACATATCCTCCTTAACATATTTTATAGTGCCAATAGTCTATACAGTACCATAATACCTCCTGATCGGGAGGCTACCAGAGGATACTCCATAGGTACGACACAAAACAAACTCGTAGTGGTCTCGATATGGTACGTGACACGACACAACTAGGAAATGCCAGGGTAGATATACCAATTACACTTCCGGGCTGGTGGTAATGCATAGCCGCAACTACCGCCCACCTCGATCCACACTCCCAAATCAAAGGTGCGCACCAAATCAATCACAAAGTAATAGAATGGCAACCGAAGAAGTGTGTCCGATCGGAGGAGCTACCTCACTTGGCCCGTCAATTGCTCCTGTTTTAGCCACCTTAAGCTAACTCACGGGAGTCAGGTCCACGTATATACCTCATATAGAATCGTCGCCACCATCATACTTCATTCTGGAATCTCCACCGCGTACATAGTTGTTAAAGTGGTTTTCGGTATTGGTAGAGAGTATGACAATAACCGTTCCCGGTCTCTTTAACAACCAAACGTTATTATAACACCGTGGTCATTTCAAAATATCATACTTCAAAACCAAAATATAATATCCATTTCAAAACCATATCAATACGATATCATTTCTCGCTTAAAATAATATTCATTTCCAAAATCATAACACTTTCCAAAATTATAACTTTTCGAAATTATAACACTTTGAAATTATAACACTTTGAAAACATAACTTTGAAATCATAACACTTTGAAATTCATAACACTTTCCTCTTAAATAGTTTAGATATTAATAATAGTATATATATATATTAAAAATATTTATAAATAAAATAGTTAATATAATAAAATAATTTGTATATAAAATAGTTATAAATTAATAGTTTATATTAAAGTAAATAGTATATTAAAAATAGTTTTTATTTAAAATGGTTTATATTAAAAATAGTTTATATTAAAAATAGTTTATATTAAAATAATTTATAAAGTAAAATATTTATATATATATTTAAAATACTTTATATAATAAAATAGTTTCCTCAAAGTTCACAAATCGATTCAAATCAATTCAAATTCCAAAGTTCAATTTAACTCTGTCTCAATTCATCCATTTCAGTTCAATTCAGTTTCTCAATAAACCATTTCAAATTATATCTATTTCAAATGCAGATTTGAAACATAAAATATACCATTTCAATTTCAATATATTTCAAAGCGTTACATATTCAACATTTTCAAAACTAAATTTGATAATTTCATTTATATTTCAATTTAACTTCATTATTGTTTAGTTTGAAATATTCACTTAAATTAATCCAATATCATTTAAATAAAATCTAAAATTATAATTTAAATAAAACTAAATATCCCATTTCAATTTATTTGAATATAATATATTCATTTAATCCCCTTTAATCAAAAATCAAGTTACAAATCATATCTTTAAAAATCTCAGATCCAATAAGTTTCAAATCGATTTTATTTGAGTATAATTCTTAAATAAATACCATTTCAAATCAATTTCAAATTTATCTTACCAACCTTAATTTATTAAAATTATTATAAAATCTATCTTTAAAATAAAATTTTAAATAAATACTTAAAATGTATTATATACTAATTAAATCATACTTTATTAAATTAAATCTTATTATTAAATTTCTTTTTATATTAAAACTTATATATATATATATATTAATATCTTAAAATCAATATTTATTAAAATTATATATTTCCCTTCAAAACCATGGAAATCATTTTCAAATATTTATATATAAACTAACGGTGTCTGTATATAATTCTCTATCCTATGGTCAAGTGATACAGATATTTATCATTTCAATCCACAATTTAAATATATACGGGTATATATCTTTTCAACCTGCAATCCCAATTCAATTCAATGAAAATCGCTTGGGTTTATCATTTCAACCCATAACGATTTTCTCCTATTCTACAAGATCGTTCGGGTATGTATCATTTCAACCCATAGGGAATTCTATACTAACAGGGAACTTGTAGAGTGAGAATAATATAACATATCAACAACATGCATATATCATCAGTGATAAAATAACTAAAAGATCATGGTGTCAGCTGTCACAGGTGAACAGAAAGAGAAATAGCATATATATATATATAGCAATTTAAATAACTAACAGCAGTATATTTCAATTGTCGTTTCAATTGAAATCAAATTTAATAAATATAAGAATATTAATCGTGAGTGATTGCTCACCTTTCGAGGCTATAGATGAACGAGAATAAGATGAGTTACGAATCCAAGCATGAATTCCAAAACAAAGCAAGATTGGCACGAATTTGACGATCAAAGCTGATAACAAGGAACCGATGAAATAATTAAAAATCGGCTTAATAGAAACATAAATTATATATATTATTATTATTATTATTTCCATGAAACCAATATTTAAAAAAAATAAAATGAATATATATGTAAAAAAAATCATTACAGACCTATAATTTAAAATATATATATGCTAATTTTTTTTTCACAGCAAACCAACAACATACCAAAAATATACATACGTCAGTATGTATATTCTACTGTATATTTTTGAACTAACATATAAACTAACGTATAACTCAAATGTAACTAACAAATATATGTACTAACATATGTAAGATATAAATATACATATGTACACTCAGTGACCTTATATAACTTACTAACATATATAATATAATTTATATAAACAGATAATAGATAATACTGTAACGTATATAAAAATGTAATATATATATAGCAGACTTATGTAATATAATATAACATATATTTTTATATATATACAAATTTTTTTTTGAAACATATATATAAACCAGGAGTCAAACCATGTACATGCCTTTGTAATATATTGTATGGTCTAAAATCCAAACATAGCATATTGTACATACTTCCCTTATACAACATACATGATGGCAAGTTTTTTAAATATATATAAACTTATAAATTCTAAAACTCAACAGATCCCGTATATCGGCAAATAGGTATGTACACAAATCAACATATATATACACTATGCAAATTTTATTTTGAAATCTATATAAATTAAAAATAAACGCAACATATAAAACATAAACTTACTATGTAAATTCACCGTGTATATATATATAACAAAATCATAACACATATAACTTTTAAAATAAAATATATATGATACTTACATCAACATTCCCAAACACACACGTATAATGAAATATAAACATAATACATGAAATATAAGACAAATCAAGTTATAGAAATATCATTATATACATTATAGTTTTCATAAAGTAACCGCAGTGTTTGGTTTCAAACAATATAAAGCTATCACTAGAACAAACGAAACAAAACCCAAACATATAATATAACTGATATGAACATTTATATAAATCATAACTTAGTCTAGCTATATATATATATATAAGAAGATAACTATATATACATATATACCTTTATATAAATAAGCATCGGCCAGAGATGAACAGCAGGTAGGCTCGGTAGGGAGGCACGGGGTCAGGGAAGATAGAGGCACATGAGCTGTTGCGAGGGTTGGAGGGTGGCATGGCCTAAAGCTTGGCCGAAGGGAAAGGTGTTGGTGCCAGGCCGAAGAGGTGAGGCGAAGGTGAGAGGAGAGGGAGAAAATGCCAGAGGCTTGCGAGCTGGGAAAGATGATGGTGTCTTCGGCATAGGGAGAAGGGAGCACGGGCTGTGATGGTTCGACACCGTGAGTTGATGGGTGGGTTTGCATGCTCGGCGAAGCAATATGCAAAGGTGAGCTGGAGGGTATTGGGTTTGGCAGATAAAGGAGATGCGAGGTCAGAGAGAAATAGTAGAAGGGAAGGAGACACACTGTTTCTCAAGCAACAATATATTTTTAGCTGTCAAAAAAAGAAGAAGACGAAAGCATGAGAAGAATGATAGACGGTGAATATCATCCAACCAGAATAATATTGGAACCGGTGGAAACACAAAAGTCACCCTTTTGAATTCATGAATAAATTGTGGCTATTGACTGTTGGTTTACAGCGGAGATAACGAATCAACAAGGAATTCAAAAGATTCAAAAAATGTGGAACCGATACAGAAATCGTTCCGTAGAACACTACCCACGCTAGCCAAGAACACTACGGTGTAGTGAGACGACCGCCCATGACCCCTGCACCGAATCTAGAGAAAATGCGCTGTAAAGAGTGCAAGGCGATTATGGACGATTGTCAAGGTAAAGTTAAAACAACAGAATCTATCGTATTACTCACAGCGCATAGACAAAATACAATAGAACATATGTATAGTGAAGCTTTACAGAATAAAATGACATCATATAAAACTCCATAATAGTTGAATACAAGCATCCAAATAGCCAATACATCAAGCCTCACTACATGACACTCAGAGAAAAAACAAAACAGCGGAATATCCAGTACATATAATAAGAAGATAATATGCAACCCTCCAGCTCGTCTTCGATATCAGCATCGTGAGAAGAGAACGGCACCTGTCACCTGCTACCTAGTTTGCCCGTCCCAAAAATGGACGAACAGCCCAAGGCAATAAGAATTAAAACATAAAGCCTTGAGTCAGACAACAGTCTTAGTGAGCAGTAAATTAACTAACAACATACCAAAAGAGCATAAAGGAAAAGGAATAGGAATACAACCCTCCCACTCCACCTCTTTCTACAGTGATAGCCCCCAGACACACACTAAATAGAAGCAGACATAGCAGAGCATGCAATTTAAAGTAGAGTAATAATCATTCGAGTCAAGGGCGATGTTTTCCAAGTACCAAGGCCTAAATCAGATAAGCACCTAGAAAATACCGCTCTTGAGTCCGAATGACGATACATCCAAACATCCATGACTCTGGCTCTCACTGTTATCATTGCTTCGATATCACCGTTAATTGAATGACCGGCACATTCTTTCAGCCGTCCGTCAAGGGCTAATGGAAACCCCGGTTCTAGACATAACTCCCGCACGTCGTCGCAACCCGTGCCTAGGACTATCGAATCTGCCCAGAGTACTCGACCATCAATAGTTAGTCGTTGGGACTATCGAATCTGCCCAAACGTACTCTTGCTTAAAGCATGCTAGAACCTTCAACAACGATGCTATCAAACCTCCTAGTCATCCTCCTCGACGACTATTCTCATATCCATTCATTATCCTCAACTCGGATCATATCACCGAGTTATCAACATGCTTGGAATGATCCCGTCTGGATTAGACCAAGTCTTCATCACATGATGCCTCGCTTCATTACATCCTCGCAAAGCCTCATCTCAACATCACATCATCAAATCTATGCATAAGAGCTTCATCATCCCGCTACATATGCCACGAGCAGCTTTCCCAATTCAAGAGCCTTTCCCTTAGCTTTTGAATCGTCCTTGGTCTAAATCAAACCACCAATCATATAATTCATAACAATCAATCAAATCAAACATTAATCCAAACAATCAAGCATTCAAGTAAGATCTAAGTAGACAATTATCACAATAATGGTATTTTCGTAATTAAAGAGTTGAAAGTCCAATAAGCATGAAAACATGAATTATATCCCTACAAACTTGAGGAATGAACTTGCATAGGTTAACATATGATAAAATGGATGTAACATCATCATGAATAATGGATCTATATGGATCTACACTTAGGATGAAGGAAATGCATGGAAATCACTATTTTAACACCAAATCGAGCCAACAATCCGATATATTCCTTTGGATCCGTGTGAGAGATAATCACCACTCACTAAATCACCTAAACAACCACAAATCTACATGCTTCAGATCTGGACAGCGAAGGATCAAGCTTGATCTATCACGAATCCGCTTCAAACGAAGAAATCTCTCTTGAAAAGATGAAGATCTTCAATCTAAGCTCTTGAATCTTCAATCTTGATCTTCGATTTGGATGGATGGAAGCACTATATTAGAGTGGAGAAAAGAAGTGAAGAAGTGTAGAAGTCGAGCTCTCAATATGGCAGCACTTCGTCGCTTCAAAATCCAGATCCCAAAAAGTGAGAAAAACCCATCCTATTTATAGCAGAAATTCCTTAAGTCGAAATTTGGCTATCTTCATAAGTCGCTTCCGACATACGACCTAAGCCCCTACGACTTAACAAAACCAAGCGACCTAACAATGCTACGACAAACTCCTCAGCGACCTATCACTTGCGCCTCTACGACCTAACGAGGCTACGACTTATCACTTAGCGACCTAACCACAGGTGCGACCTATCACTTAAGCGCTTACGCGACCTAATCAACATAGCGCATCAGCGGCCCACGACTTAGCAAACTCGCGACCTAACTATCTTAGGTCGCCTACGACCTAACTCAACACTAAACAGGGCCTCCGACTTAACACTTGCCGAGTTAACTTCGACCTGCTAACTTAACCCAGCTACGACTTATCTCCTTAGGTCGTCTACCGACCTAACTATGCCCTAGGTCGCTAAACTACCTATTTCCTAACTCCTTAAGTCGTTGCCGACCTATCCCCCTTAGGTCGCTAACTCACCCAGAAGCCCACAACCTATCTTAGGTCGCCAATCCTATAAGTCGGTCACGACTTATCACTTAGGTCATTCACCATTATCCCAGCTTCCTTATGTCGTCGCCGACCTACCCCTTAAGTCATCCACTACCTTAGGTCGCCCCAACACCCTACGACTTAAGCTACTACGACTCAACTCCTAACTCGCCGAATTCCTTAACTCGGTCACGACTTAGCTCTTAGGTCGTTCACGACCTAGGACTTAGACAAATCTGCCTAAAAATCTGAAATGACTTGAAAGTGCTAAAATTCCAGATTTTGACGAACTTGTCGATCCGTAAAAATACGGGTCGTTACATTCTCTCCCCCTTAGGAATTTCGCCCCCGAAATTCCAAGCAATCAAAAAAAACTATTCTGTACGCCTACCATCCATAGCAATCAACAAACCATGCATCCAATTCTAACTTAGCGTACAGAATTCTAAAATTAGAACAAGTTACAATATCGCGAGATGACACGACACCTTAGGGCCATACCTTGAAGAGTTCAGGATGAGCTGCCTTCATCCTCTCTTCCACCTCCCACGTACAGTCGTTATCATCATCACTCCATTGTATCTTGAGCAACTTAACTACCTTCCTCCTAAGCTGTTTCGTGTTGGTTTCAACAACACGAAGCGGCTTACGAGGTCTTCTATCAACTGGATCAACTTCAAAATCTTCACAGCTATCAGCAGAAACCACCGTATTCGAGTCGTGCACATACTTCCGTAGATATGATACATGAAAAACATTGTGCACACCCGACATCTTCTCTGGCAACTCCAATCTGTAGGCGAGCTTTCCAATTCGCTCGATGATCGGGAATGGTCCAACAAATCTCGAAGTCAATTTTCCTTTCTTCCCGAATCGAATAACATTCTTCAGTGGAGAAATCTTCACAAAAACCATACCACCTACGTCGAACTCCAAATCCTTACGACGCTTATCATCATAACTCTTCTGACGGTCTTGGGCTGCCTTCATTCGTTGCCGAATGATCTCTATACAATCTGAAGTCTGCCGAATCATCTCTGGCCCAAGTAACGGCTTTTCTCCAGTTTCCAACCAACATGTCGGAGAGTTACACGGCCTTCCATACAATGCCTCATACGGTGCCATACCAATGCTTGACTGGTAACTGTTGTTGTACGCAAACTCCACCAAATGAAGGTGATCTTCCCATGATCCTCCGAAATCCAAAACACAAGCTCTGAGGAGATCTTCCAAAACTCGGTTGACTCTCTCGGTCTGACCATCTGTTTGAGGGTGATAAGCTGTACTCAAACACAACTCGGTTCCCAAAACTTCCTGGAAGCTCTTCCAAAATCCACTAGTGAACAATGGATCTCGATCGCTCACTATACTCTTCGGAATACCATGGAATCGAACTATCCACTTAACATACAACTCAGCCAACTTTGATGCAGTCCTAGTCGATCAAACAGGAATGAATCTTGCGCTCTTAGTCAGACGATCCACAATGACCCAAATCCCTTCATTTCCCGTTCTGGTTCTAGGCAATCCATCGATAAAATCCATCGACACTTGTTCCCACTTCCATGTAGGAACTTCTAATGGCTGAAGTAATCCACTTGGCTTCTTCTGTTCGGCTTTTACCAACTGGCAGTTCATACATTTGGAAATAAAATTTCCAACATCCTTCTTCATACCTTCCCAGTAGTAGGTTCTCTTCATATCCCGATACATTTTATTTCCACCTGGATGAATTGTCAACTTCGAGTGATGACTTTCCTTCAGAACTTCACTCCTCAATTCATCTATATCGGGAACAACTAGTCGTCCTTGCTTCCGAAGCCAACCCTCTCGATCGACCTCGAATCCTTTATCCTTTTCTGGATCCAATCCAGATTCCAAATCACGGATAATCCTAACAAGCTTATCTTCTCGCTTTTGGCTCTCGCCAATCCTTTCCACAAGAGAAGGTCTTATCGATAAGTTTGCCAACACAGGTTCCAATTCACATCTAGGCCTGAAGTCAAATCCAGCTAAATACTCGAGACTCTTCCATTCTGAAAACATGGCTCCCAATCCTGCATGTCTTCGACTTAACGCATCTGCCACTGCGTTACCTTTTCCCGGAGTATAAGCTATACCAAAATCATATGATGCCAAAAACTCTAGCCAACGTTGCTGCCGAAGATTCAAATCCTTTTGGGAGAAAAGATACTTCAACGACTTGTGATCCGTAAACAACTCGAATCGAACTCCCAATAGATAATGTCTCCACATCTTCAGAGCAAATACAATCGCCGCTAACTCCAAATCATGAGTTGGGTAATTCCTTTCATGCGGCTTCAGTTGTCGACTGGCATATGCAACAACTTTATCCCTCCGCATCAGCACTGCTCCAAGTCCAGTACCACATGCGTCGGTGTAAACCACCATCTCATCATTCCCACTTGGAATAGTCAAAACAGGAGCACTCGTCAATCTCTCTTTCAGGATTCCGAAAGCTTGCTCACACTTAGCATCCCAACTGAACACTTGGTTCTTTTTCGTCAATCCTGTTAACGGTGCAGCTATCTTGGAGAAGTCTTTGATAAACCGTCGATAATATCCTGCTAATCCAAGAAAACTTCTCACATCAGATGCATTCTTAGGTCTAACCCAATCCTGGATTGCTGCCACCTTAGCGGGATCAACCGCTATTCCATTTCCAGAAATCACATGGCCTAAGAACCTCACTTCACTCTTCCAGAAGTGACACTTCGAAAACTTAGCCTTCAGCTGATGTTTCCTCAAGATCTCCAAAACAATACGCAAGTGCGTCTTGTGCTCCTCTTCCATTCTGGAATAAATCAGAATATCATCCACGAACACAAGTACAAACTTGTTCAACTGATCTCTGAACACTCTATTCATAAGATCCACATAATATGCTGGTGCGTTAGTCAATCCAAAAGGCATTACCAGCCACTCAAAGAAACCAGATGGTGTCCGAAAAGCAGTCTTCGGCACACTATCCTTAGCCACTCTCAACTGGTGAAATCCCGTTGCCAAATCCATCTGAGAAAACACCTTAGCTTCGTGAAGCTGATCAAACAAGTCATCTATTCTCGGCAACGGATACTTGTTCTTCTTAGTCACCTTATTCAGCTCACGATAATCGACACACAATCTCAACGATCCATCTGCCTTGGTTGCGAATACAACTGGTGCACCACATTCGGACACACTACGCCGAATGAATCCTTTCTTCAAAAGATCATCAACTTGCACCTTCAACTCTTGCTGTTCCCTAGGCGCCATCTGCCTAAGAGGCATCACAACAGGTCTGGCTCCTTCAACTAGATCTATACGAAACTCGATCTCTCTATGCGGCGGCAACCCTTTGACTTCGTCAAAGACATCCTCGAATCCATTAGCGATTGGCACCGATGACAGTCCATCCCGTGGAACAACCAGCGAATACATGAAGCTCATGAAGACGCCTTCCTCATGCTTACATCGTATTACAACCTTTCGCCCCTCCACATTCTCGATTGTCACTTCCAACCTCTCGCAATCAACCTTTGCCGCATATTTCCTAAGCCAGTCCATACCCAAAATAATTCCGAACCCCGCAAAGTTCAGAACAAAGCAATCACAAACAAAAGAGCAACCATGACTCGACACAATCAGACCACGGCATAACATACACAAACAAGACGAACCCCCAACTGGATTAGTCACAACCAATGGCCTATCAACAATATCCAGCTCCAAACCTAACCGGCCTACGAGTTCTCTACAAACAAACGAATGCGACGCTCCAGTATCAAACAGAACTCTGACTGGAACACCACATAGGAAAAGAGTACCTTGAACAACCACACTCTTTCCTTTCTCTTCAGCAGTAGGAGCTTTCGAAGACGACGGAACAGCTCCCAAAGCATAAGCTTGCACAATCTGCTTGTCCTTCCTCGGTTCTGGACAATTCTTCCTGATGTGCCCTGGCTTGTCACAGTTGTGACACTTCATCGGTGCCTTCGGATTCTTACAATCCTTCGAGAAATGGCCCTTCTGCTGACAATTATAGCAAGTCACCTCGCCTCTCGGCTTCTTCTGGCCATCCTTACCCTTCTGCTGCTGCTGCTTCCTCTTCTGGTTTCCACCCTGCTGTGGTTTAGACTCTCCCCTGGTAATAGCAACAACAGGTCCTTCCTTAGGAAACAGACTCTCATTCCTAAGAGCTTTCTCCACAAGCTTCTCAAATGAATCGTCCAAATGATCCACCAACTGTCTCCCAAGATAACTGTCCAAGCCGGTCACAAACTTCTCATTATTCTGATAAGCAGACTCAATATATGACCGGGCATACTTGGATAACGCTTCAAACTCAGAAACATACTCAAGAACTGATCTTCCACCTTGCTTGAGCTCCACAAACCTCTTGAACAGAACAGACTTCTGAGCTGTAGAAATGAACTTAGCTTCAAACCTAACTTGGAATTGCTCCCAAGTAATCTCTTCTTCTGGAGTAGTGATGGTAATAGAGTTCCACCAATCAGAAGCTCTCCCTTGAAGCTGTCTCGATGCCAACTTCCTCTTAGTCGCATCCTCAATTCCCAAATCACCAAAGATCCTTCTACAAGCATCTATCCACCTCTGGACCTCAATAGTTGATTCCAAGAAAACCTTCCCTCCAAGAGCAGTATAGTCCTTGCACAACTTAGCAAAATCCACTGGTTTCGGAGTCTGAACCTGAACTCCAACATCAACTGCTGCCCCCGGAACTGGTATCCTTCTCATGATCGAAGTCATCATAGCTTCGAACATAGCTGCATAATCAGCAGTCTCTTCAGTAGTACGGCCTTCCCTAGCAGCTGGTCTCCCTCTTCGACTCATTCTCAATATCTATAAAAAGGAATGATCAGAACATCTAAAGAAACAACTGCATAAAGGACTCAAACTCAACTAAACTACTATATTATATATAGTATTCATCCATCAAAATACAATTACGTCACTCATACGTAGTTACGACGGCGAGCGTTGGGTAAAATCAATTAACCAATGCTCTGATACCAAATGAGACGACCGCCCATGACCCCTGCACCGAATCTAGAGAAAATGCACTGTAAAGAGTGCCAGGCGACCATGGACGATTGTCAAGGTAAAGTTAAAACAACAGAATCTATCGTATTACTCACAGCGCATAGACAAAATACAATAGAACATATGTATAGTGAAGCTTTACAGAATAAAATGACATCATATAAAACTCCATAATAGTTGAATACAAGCATCCAAATAGCCAATACATCAAGCCTCACTACATGACACTCAGAGAAAAAACAAAACAGCGGAATATCCAGTACATATAATAAGAAGATAATATGCAACCCTCCAGCTCGTCTTCGATATCAGCATCGTGAGAAGAGAACGGCACCTGTCACCTGCTACCTAGTCTGCCCGTCCCAAAAATGGACGAACAGCCCAAGGCAATAAGAATTAAAACATAAAGCCTTGAGTCAGACAACAGTCTTAGTGAGCAGTAAATTAACTAACAACATACCAAAAGAGCATAAAGGAAAAGGAATAGGAATACAACCCTCCCACTCCACCTCTTTCTACAGTGATAGCCCCCAGATACACACTAAATAGAAGCAGACATAGCAGAGCATGCAATTTAAAGTAGAGTAATAATCATTCGAGTCAAGGGCGATGTTTTCCAAGTACCAAGGCCTAAATCAGATAAGCACCCAGAAAATACCGCTCTTGAGTCCGAATGACGATACAACCAAACATCCATGACTCTGGCTATCACTGTTATCATTGCTTCGATATCACCGTTAATTGAATGACCGGCACATTCTTTCAGCCGTCCGTCAAGGGCTAATGGAAACCCCGGTTCTAGACATAACTCCCGCACGTCGTCGCAACCCGTGCCTAGGACTATCGAATCTGCCCAGAGTACTCGACCATAACAGTTAGTCATTGGGACTATCGAATCTGCCCAAACGTACTCTTGCTTAGAGCATGCTAGAACCTTCAACAACGATGCTATCCAAACCTCCTAGTCATCCTCCTCGACGACTATTCTCATATCCATTCATTATCCTCAACTCGGATCATATCACCGAGTTATCAACATGCTTGGAATGATCCCGTCTGGATTAGACCAAGTCTTCATCACATGATGCCTCGCTTCATTACATCCTCGCAAAGCCTCATCTCAACATCACATCATCAAATCTATGCATAAGAGCTTCATCATCCCGCTACATATGCCACGAGCAGCTTTCCCAATTCAAGAGCCTTTCCCTTAGCTTTTGAATCGTCCTTGGTCTAAATCAAACCACCAATCATCTAATTCATAACAATCAATCAAATCAAACATTAATCCAAACAATCAAGCATTCAAATAAGATCTAAGTAGACAATTATCACAATAATGGCATTTTCGTAATTAAAGAGTTGAAAGTCCAATAAGCATGAAAACATGAATTATATCCCTACAAACTTGAGGAATGAACTTGCATAGGTTAACATCTGATAAAATGGATGTAACATCATCATGAATAATGGATCTATATGGATCTACACTTAGGATGAAGGAAATGCATGGAAATCACTATTTTAACACCAAATCGAGCCAACAATCCGATATACTCCTTTGGATCCGTGTGAGAGATAATCACCACTCACCAAATCACCTAAACAACCACAAATCTACACGCTTCAGATCTGGACAGCGAAGGATTAAGCTTGATCTATCACGAATCCGCTTCAAACGAAGAAATCTCTCTTGAAAAGAAGAAGATCTTCAATCTAAGCTCTTGAATCTTCAATCTTGATCTTCGATTTGGATGGATGGAAGCACTAGATTAGAGTGGAGAAAAGAAGTGAAGAAGTGTAGAAGTCGAGCTCTCAAAATGGCAACACTTCGTCGCTTCAAAATCCGGATCCCAAAAAGTGAGAAAAACCCATCCTATTTATAGCAGAAATTCCTTAAGTCGAAATTTGGCTATCTTCATAAGTCGCTTCCGACTTATGACCTAAGCCCCTACGACTTAACAAAACCCAGCGACCTAACAATGCTATGAAAAACTCCTCAGCGACCTATCGCTTGCGCCTCTACGACCTAACGAGGCTACGACTTATCACTTAGCGACCTAACCACAGGTGCGACCTATCACTTAAGCGCTTACGCGACCTAATCAACATAGCACATCAGCGACCCACGACTTAGCAAACTCGCGACCTAACTATCTTAGGTCGCCTACGACCTAACTCAACACTAAACAGGGCCTCCGACTTAACACTTGCCGAGTTAACTTCGACCTGCTAACTTAACCCAGCTACGACTTATCTCCTTAGGTCGTCTATCGACCTAACTATGCCCTAGGTCGCTAAACTACCTATTTCCTAACTCCTTAAGTCGTTGCCGACCTATCCCCCTTAGGTCGCTAACTCACCCAGAAGCCCACAACCTATCATAGGTCGCCAATCCTATAAGTCGGTCACGACTTATCACTTAGGTCATTCACCATTACCCCAGCTTCCTTAAGTCGTCGCCGACCTACCCCTTAAGTCATCCACTACCTTAGGTCGCCCCAACACCCTACGACTTAAGCTACTACGACTCAACTCCTAACTCGCCGAATTCCTTAACTCGGTCACGACTTAGCTCTTAGGTCGTTCACGACCTAGGACTTAGACAAATCTGCCTAAAAATCTGAAATGACTTGAAAGTGCTAAAATTCCAGATTTTGACGAACTTGTCGATCCATAAAAATACGGGTCGTTACAGTGTAGTGCTGTCAACTAGCACGGAGAATAAGGCTGTTGAGGAGCGACCATCTATGTAATTTCTTTGTGCGAGCACCGATATGTCAGATAGAATAACATGCATTTTTATTACAGGAGGAAATCCGACATACCGATACAAACTCAAAGCTACTACACAGTGGCTATAATAGTTTAGGGCAATAGATATAAAAATAACACAGATAACATAAATGCGGAATACAGATGGAACGAAAAGTCTCATATATATAATAACTGATATCAGTTATAATACATTTGACACAATACAAATGATACAACTACAACTGTCGACTCAAGAAGTTATATATACAAGTACATTATCGACTAATATACATGAATACATTATCATCTTAAAACAGACACACTAACTACTACAACAAGACGAAGACCACTTCAAATGATATAAAAAGTCTTCATAGCTCTAGCAGCTACCCAAAGCTAAAAATCTACAACCTGTAAATACTCGGTCTGACCCGAGTATTACATTCAAAAGAAAATAATACTCGGATCAGTCTAATTCTAACTCAGTTATTAATGCATGGAAGCAATAATAATCAAATAGATGACAGTCACAATAATTTCCGTCTATCCAATCCCTTTAACAAAGAAATCGGAAAACTAAAAATATAACACTTAACAGTGTTAAGCAAAAATCAGCAGATTTAAATCATCAACAGAGATAAATAAACAATTTATCAAATCGACTAAGTCAATTCAAAACAATCGAAATTGTCACTTTAAAACCATCGAAGTTTTGACTGGCTGCCGTACACGCACGCGTGTACGACCTCGCCAATACGGCAAAAAAAAATCAATGCATCACGACGCAAAGAAAAATATCAATTCAAAACTGTCAATTCTAGGTGGCTGCAGTGCACGCACGCGTGCACTGCCTCGCCACCACCGAATATAAAGTCACCACCACAATGAAACTACAGTGGCAAACAAATATAAGGACAAAGGCAGGCTGCAATTAAACTGCAGAAAAGTCATCAACAGTTCAAGCATATACAGCAATAGAGACGAATTCGAGAACATCATGAAGCAGAACCAAGTGCAGTTCAACTAAGATGGACAACTCGAGAATAAACATGTACAAATGAACGAGTGATCAATATGGCAACACAGATGTGCAAATGAAGAAGTCTCGAACTCAAGACAATATGGAAGGCAAAAATATAGAACCAACAAACAAGATCATGACAGATTAGTAAAGAGCAATAACAAGAGAGGCGAGAACTGCACTGATAAATGAAGTGCAGCCACAAACGCATAGGTTCAAAGACACATGCACATAAGTCAGAGTAACATAAACAACATGTAGGTATATAAGTAGGAACCAAGTGAAGAAACTGCAATGCCAAGTATGCATGAAACTGGATGGAGCAAACTCAACAGGAAATGTATATGAACATAAAGTAGTTCAATACTATTACACCTAACAGATGTAACATGAAGTGCCATTATATTATTCAAGCTACAGATCAAAACATAAGGACCAAAGTGAGTACTCATAGGGAATGCAAAGTCAACCCAAAAACATATACAATGACCTGATCAAAGATGTGGACTCTAATGCAACAATAATCGGCAGTATACAAGTGCAGACCACCCAAAATACTAACCAGTTCAAAAATGCAAACTAATGGCTCATGCAATAGACATAGGTCAAAGGTCAACTGCATGAACCACAATAATATGCAAACTCAGGCTTACAGAGGTGCAGACGACCAAACATCAACATGAATCACATAGGGCATCAAGTATGTCAAAGTTCGGTACAAGTTACAATGTCAACAAAGTACACAGGTGAAGCCAACTGACTCGAATGACTCAAGCGATACAAGGACAATGCTCAATGCACATCAATACAAAACTCAACAATGCCAACATGATCAAGTTCAAAGCAATCAGGCCTCAAACAAGTTCAAATGCGAAACTGGTCAAGTAAATAACAATGCACAGTTCAAAATGGTTGAGCAAAATCAGGTGATGTTCAGAATCAAATAAAGTCATAGGGGAGTTCAATATCGTTGTCAAAACTGAGTATTTTAAATCCGAAGTCAGGTGATGATAAATGATCAAAGCCGAGTTTTAAAAACCAAGTCAATTCCGTGGTAATCAAATACAAGACCAAGTCGAAAGCTCAATACAATTCTCAAATGACTGGCATTAAAAAGGAAGAAGAACAAATGAATTCAACAGCAAAATGTCGACCAACCAGACCTCACAAAATCGAACACAGGTGGCCAAAGAAAAACTAGAAAAATCGAACTGGGGTGAGCAAGTCACAAAATCAAACAGTGAAGGCGAAGCCAAGCTAACCACTAACAGAAACGAACGAAAATCACAAAGTTCGAGTGAATTAGATGTGAGCAACTCACCTTGCTTCGACGCGACTCGGAGGAACTCGAACGAGCATGAATTTGAGGATCGAACAGCTCCAAGTAGAAGCGGTGTCATCCCTATGTCGAATGAAGCCAAGCAGAACAAAACCACAAGCAAAGGCGAACGCTCAAGGGAAAATGCCCCAATTCATCAGTTTGGAGAAAAGGGACCGAAGCCCTAATTTGCACGGAGCCGAAGTCCTTTGTCGAAGCGAAGACGAGCACGGCGAAGGCACAGACGAACTACAGAGCAGCGAACCTTCGATCGAGCTTCAATGTCGGTAGAAGCCCTAGTTTCGCGGCTGCCATTATTTCGTTTTCTTGTTCGATTTGTTATTAGGGTTAGAAAGATGAGAAAATGATAAAGGGATCCGGTTATACGCCTTAGTAACTTTATCTATACAAATAACAAAATAAAATATAAACAAAATTCACCTACAAAAGCCCAATAACATTTTACCCATTTTTCTTAAATCAATTTATATAATAGAGAATTTTGCCAATACTAAAAAGACTTTCAATTTTGATTTAAAATCCCAAACAACGATTAACCATTTTATTAAAGAATTTTAAATACGATTTAAAACTCAATATCAATTGTCAACTAGATTAAATCGTTATTTTATCGATAATTAAAATTTACGAATTTCCGGGTTGTTACAGACTCCCCTCCTTAAAGAAATTGCGTCCTCGCAATCATAAGGAATACATGGATAAAAGGTAACAACCATAAGAGCATGGCAATGTCGAATGCATAAGCAAAGCAAAGGTCAGCAGGGGAAGTATTAGATATGAAATCAAAAGGTTCGACTGATTCAAATCAAAAGAATCAACATCGTGGGGATCAAGGAATCAAAATCAGACGACTATCAAAAGCAAGAATCAATCGAGTTCCAGCATTTAAAAGAAAAGGAAAACAGAGCAGAATTCACGTACTGCACGAATTGAATGCGAGTAAATCAAATTACTCACCTGAATCGCCAGAGAAAAAGACGAAGCTCAAATCTCAAAATCGCAAATATTCAATCATCAAAAACGATAATTGAATTTTCAATTCGCAAATAGGTTTAACTAATCAAATTTCACAAATATCTGATTATCAAAAACGATAATCAGAAACACAAACATTCGATTAATCAAATCGAAAAATATTTAATTATCTCAAACGATAATCAAATTTCACAAATATCTGATTATCAAAAACGATAATCAGAAACACAAACATTCGATTAATCAAATCGAAAAATATTTAATTATCTCAAACGATAATCAAATTTCACAAATATCTGATTATCAAAAACGATAATCAGAAACACAAACATTCGATTAATCAAATCGAAAAATATTTAATTATCTCAAACGATAATCAAATTTCACAAATATCTGATTATCAAAAACGATAATCAGAAACACAAACATTCGATTAATCAAATCGAAAAAATATTTAATTATCTCAAACGATAATCAAATTTCACAAATATCTGATTATCGAAAACGATAATCAGAAACACAAACATTCGATTAATCAAATCGAAAAATATTTAATTATCTCAAACGATAATCAAATTTCACAAATATCTGATTATCAAAAACGATAATCAGAAACACAAACATTCGATTAATCAAATCGAAAAATATTTAATTATCTCAAACGATAATCAAATTTCACAAATATCTGATTATCAAAAACGATAATCAGAAACACAAACATTCGATTAATCAAATCGAAAAATATTTAATTATCTCAAACGATAATCAAATTTCACAAATATCTGATTATCAAAAACGATAATCAGAAACACAAACATTCGATTAATCAAATCGAAAAATATTTTATTATCTCAAACGATAATCAAATTTCACAAATATCTGATTATCAAAAACGATAATCAGAAACACAAACATTCGATTAATCAAATCGAAAAATATTTAATTATCTCAAACGATAATCAAATTTCACAAATATCTGATTATCAAAAACGATAATCAGAAACACAAACATTCGATTAATCAAATCGAAAAATATTTAATTATCTCAAACGATAATCAAATTTCGCAAATATCTGATTATCAAAAACGATAATCAGAAACACAAACATTCGATTAATCAAATCGAAAAAATATTTAATTATCTCAAACGATAATCAAATTTCACAAATATCTGATTATCGAAAACGATAATCAGAAACACAAACATTCGATTAATCAAATCGAAAAATATTTAATTATCTCAAACGATAATCAAATTTCACAAATATCTGATTATCAAAAACGATAATCAGAAACACAAACATTCGATTAATCAAATCGAAAAATATTTAATTATCTCAAACGATAATCAAATTTCACAAATATCTGATTATCAAAAACGATAATCAGAAACACAAACATTCGATTAATCAAATCGAAAAATATTTAATTATCTCAAACGATAATCAAATTTCACAAATATCTGATTATCAAAAACGATAATCAGAAACACAAATATCCGATTATCAAAAACGATAATCAGAAACACAAATATCTGATTATCAAAAACGATAATCAGAAATCAGAAATATCCGATTATCAAAAACGATAATCAGAAACACAAACATCTGATTATCAAAAATGATAATCAGAAGTCATAAATATTCAATTAACGAGTCCGGAATTAACTGAAGTAGTAAAAGTAGGGTTCCATACTCCTTACTTTTGCTAAATCGTTTAAATCTCTTTATCGTTTCCTTGAAAGTGCAGAATTGTGTGTTTTAAAAATAACATTTCACATTCTCAAACGGACAAGTCCGGAATTAAGCGAATCAGTAAAAGAAAGGGGTCATAGTCCTCGATTTTTTTGAAACGTTTAAATCGCTTCCTCGTTCTTTTGAAAATGTAAACTGTAAAAATTTTGAAAACAATTTTAATTTATATTTTTGAAACTTTTTTTTTAAATAAAGAATTTTGAAAACACGTGATTAAATTAGCAATATCAGTGTTGCGGGAGAACCGCTTGTAAATCCATTTCAAAATTGACGGTTACCGAAGTTAACACGTCAAAGTCTCATCAAAATAACTGGCATCAAAATATAATACCAAATGAATTTTCATTCATCAAAAATGTCACAAGAATCTTCTCAAAGATAGAAAGGAATGTCATACCCTAAACTTGTATTCATAACAAGTCAATAACACATGAATTCACCAATTCACAAAAATTGATAAACATATCAATAGAAATCACGAAAATTGGTGAAGCACAAAATTCCAGAAATCATCACAAGAAATCCAGAAAACACATAAATTGGGGGGAGGCCTAACACATGAATGGGAGCATGAAAACTCACCTACGCGTATCACACAGGAATGGCCCGAAGACCGTAGGGTGCTACCCTACATATGTGATGGCGAAACATCACATAAACGGGGTATAGTCTCCCACGCAGACAAAGAGACTTCGCACAATCGCTAGTCTAAATTATAAAAAAGGGGAAAAGGCCTAACACATGAATGGGAGCATGAAAACTCACCTACGCGTAAACACATGAATGAGAAGCTATCCATTAAATTTTCACACAGGAATGGCCCGAAGACCGTAGGGTGCTACCCTAGATATGTGATGGCGAAACATCACATAAACGGGGTATAGTCTCCCACGCAGACAAAGAAATATGTGTGAGACGAAATCACACAAAGAGTATCCAGACAATCCTCAAAGCCCAAGAGATATGTGTGAGACGAAATCACATCGATGAGGCCTAGTCTAACCGTGCAATATGTGTGAGACGAAATCACACAATGGTGTCTAGACAATCCTCAAAGCCCAAGGGATATGTGTGAGACGAAATCACACCGATGAGGCCTAGTCTAAATCATAAAAATGATCGTCATGAACATTAAGAAGTGTCAATTACATTAAGTTAGTGAATATAAGAGTTTAGCTTCATGTCCCATAACCACTAGCTTAACTCAAATATTTACGAACAAACTGTAAATCTTCACTAAAAAAATTGTCACAAAGGGTTCAATCGAACAAGTCCAGGAGTTAACCGACGAAGTAAACGCAAGCGTTTCATACCACTTGTTTTACTAGGCCGTTTAATTCAATTTCTCATACGAGTGAAATAAAGGCTTGTATATACTAATAGATTGGAAAATGATTTAGGAAAAGAGATTTGTAGTAAAATAGTTTTGAAATTGTTTGGAGAAAAGGATTTTAATATTTACTATTAGTAAAGAAAACCTTTATATTTTTAAAGTGACAAATCACAAAAATGATTGTAGAAACAATCAATCACAAGAATTCACATACGAAGATGTGAATGGAATCCAAAGAAATCGATACTGAATCCATCAAAAAGTATGTTCACAAAAATCCCGAAGAAAATGTCATCAAAGTTGCTAATAAATGATAGCAACAAATCGGGGAAATGATCAAGAATCGATCAAATTAGGAAACCAACGGCAAACAAAATCAGAGTCTTGAAAATCAAGAAATTAGCAATTTCTCAAAAACAAAGTGACCGAAGTCGAATGGAATTCAAGATGAGGAAAACACAAAATATCAAGTTCAAAATCGCTGAGATTCAAACTAGATGTGAATGAGAAATCAAAATCACTCAATTTGCAACTGGTCCAGCTATTTTTCATCACAGTGTAACAGGTACACAATGACACTCATAGCATAGAACAAAAGTGGAACAAAGTCCAAAAGTCAAAATGGCTTTAATTTGCCAAATTAAAACAAAATCAACATCGGCTAAATCAATTCAAAGCCGAAAACACAAGAATAAGCGTTAGGAATTCATACCTAACAGTCAAAAATAATCATATGTAAAGATGAGAGATAAAACATCGACAAATAGTTGTAACACATGCTCCATCTAAGTTATGTTTTATAATTGTCCTAAACCCCAGGCTCTGATACCAAGCTGTGACGCCCCACCTCTATACCCACGCTAGCCAAGAACACTACGGTGTAGTGCTGTCAACTAGCACGGAGAATAAGGCTGTTAAGGAGCGACCATCTATGTAATTGCTTTGTGCGAGCACCGATATGTCAGATAGAATAACATGCATTTTTATTACAGGAGGAAATCCGACATACCGATACAAACTCAAAGCTACTACATAGTGGCTATAATAGTTTAGGGCAATAGATATAAAAATAACACATATAACATAAATGCGGAATACAGATGGAACGAAAAGTCTCATATATATAATAACTGATATCAGTTACAATACATTTGACACAATACAAATGATACAACTACAACTGTTGACTCAAGAAGTTATATATACAAGTACATTATCGACTAATATACATGAATACATTATCATCTTAAAACAGACACACTGACTACTACAACAAGACGAAGACCACTTCAAATGATATAAAAAGTCTTCATAGCTCTAGCAGCAACCCAAAGCTAAAAATCTACAACCTGTAAATACTCGGTCTGACCCGAGTATTACATTCAAAAGAAAATAATACCCGGATCAGTCTAATTCAAACTCAGTTATTAATGCATGGAAGCAATAATAATCAAATAGATGTCAGTCACAATAATTTCCGTCTATCCAATCCCTTTAACAAAGAAATTGGATAACTAAAAATATAACACTTAACAGTGTTAAGCAAAAATCAGCAGATTTAAATCATCAACAGAGATAAATAAACAATTTATCAAATCGACTAAGTCAATTCAAAACAATCGAAATTGTCACTTTAAAACCATCGAAGTTTTGACTGGCTGCCGTACACGCACGCGTGTACGGCCTCGCCAATACGGCAAAAAAAATCAATGCATCACGACGCAAAGAAAAATATCAATTCAAAACTGTCAATTATGGGTGGCTGCAGTGCACGCACGCGTGCACTGCCTCGCCACCACCGAATATAAAGTCACCACCATAATGAAACTGCAGTGGCAAACAGGTATAAGGACAAAGGCAGGCTGCAACTAAACTGTAGAAAAGTCATCAACGTTCAAGCATATACAGCAATAGAGACGAATTCGAGAACATCATGAAGCAGAACCAAGTGCAGTTCAACTGAGATGGACAACTCGAGAATAAACATGTACAAATGAACGAGTGATCAATATGGCAACACAGATGTGCAAATGAAGAAGTCTCGAACTCAAGACAATATGGAAGGCAAAAATACAGAACCAACAAACAAGATCATGACAGATTAGTAAAGAGCAATAACAAGAGAGGCGAGAACTGCACTGATAAATGAAGTGCAGCCACAAACGCATAGGTTCAAAGACACATGCACATAAGTCAAAGTAACATAAACAACATGTAGGTATATAAGTAGGAACCAAGTGAAGAAACTGCAGTGCCAAGTATGCATGAAATTGGATGGAGCAAACTCAACAGGAAATGTATATGAACATAAAGTAGTTCAATACTATTACACCTAACAGATGTAACATGAAGTGCCATTATAATATTCAAGCTACAGATCAAAACATAAGGACCAAAGTGAGTACTCATAGGGAATGCAAAGTCAACCCAAAAACATATACAATGACCTGATCAAAGATGTGGACTCTAATGCAACAATAATCGGCAGTATACAAGTGCAGACCACCCAAAATACTAACCAGTTCAAAAATGCAAACTAATGGCTCATGCAATAGACATAGGTCAAAGGTCAACTGCATGAACCACAATAATATGCAAACTCAGGCTTACAGAGGTGCAGACGACCAAACAGCAACATGAATCACACAGGGCATCAAGTATGTCAAAGTCCGGTACAAGTTACAATGTCAACAAAGTACACAGGTGAAGCCAACTGACTCGAATGACTCAAGTGATACAAGGACAATGCTCAATGCACATCAATACAAAACTCAACAATGCCAACATGATCAAGTTCAAAGCAATCAGGCCTCAAACAAGTTCAAATGCGAAACTGGTCAAGTAAATAACAATGCACAGTTCAAAATGGTTGAGCAAAATCAGGTGATGTTCAGAATCAAATAAAGTCACAGGGGAGTTCAATATCGTTGTCAAAACTGAGTATTTTAAATCCGAAGTCAGGTGATGATAAATGATCAAAGCCGAGTTTTAAAAACCAAGTCAATTCCGTGGTAATCAAATACAAGACCAAGTCGAAAGCTCAATACAATTCTCAAATGACTGGCGTTAAAAAGGAAGAAGAACAAATGAATTCAACAGCAAAATGTCGACCAACCAGACCTCACGAAATCGAACACAGGTGGCCAAAGACAAACCAGAAAAATCGAACTGGGGTGAGCAAGTCACAAAATCAAACAGTGAAGGCGAAGCCAAGCTAACCACTAACAGAAACGAACGAAAATCACAAAGTTCGAGTGAACTAGATGTGAGCAACTCACCTTGCTTCGACGCGACTCGGAGGAACTCGAACGAGCACGAATTTGAGGATCAAATAGCTCCAAGTAGAAGCGGTGGCATCCCTATGTCGAATGAAGCCAAGCAGAACAAAACCACAAGCAAAGGCGAACACTCAAGGGAAAATGCCCCAATTCATCAGTTTGGAGAAAAGGGATCGAAGCCCTAATTTGCACGGAGCCGAAGTCCTTTGTCGAAGCGAAGACGAGCACGGCGAAGGCACAGACGAACTACAGAGCAGCGAACCTTCGATCGAGCTTCAATGTCGGCAAAAGCCCTAGTTTCGCGGCTGCCATTATTTCGTTTTCTTGTTCGATTTGTTATTAAGGTTAGAAAGATGAGAAAATGATAAAGGGATCCGGTTATACGCCTTAGTAACTTTATCTCTACAAATAACAAAATAAAATATAAACAAAATTCACCTACAAAAGCCCAATAACATTTTACCCATTTTTCTTAAATCAATTTATATAATAGAGAATTTTGCCAATACTAAAAAGACTTTCAATTTTGATTTAAAATCCCAAACAACGATTAACCATTTTATTAAAGAATTTTAAATACGATTTAAAACTCAATATCAATTGTCAACTAGATTAAATCGTTATTTTATCGATAATTAAAATTTACGAATTTCCGGGTTGTTACAGTGTTGGTGCCAGGCCGAAGAGGTGAGGCGAAGGTGAGAGGAGAGGGAGAAAATTCCAGAGGCTTGCGAGCTGGGAAAGATGATGGTGTCTTCGGCATAGGGAGAAGGGAGCACGGGCTGTGATGGTTCGACACCGTGAGTTGATGGGTGGGTTTGCATGCTCGGCGAAGCAATATGCAAAGGTGAGCTGGAGGGTATTGGGTTTGGCAGATAAAGGAGATGCGAGGTCAGAGATAAATAGTAGAAGGGAAGGAGACACACTGTTTCTCAAGCAATAATATATTTTTAGCTGTCAAAAAAAGAAGAAGACGAAAGCATGAGAAGAATGATAGACGGTGAATATCATCCAACCAGAATAATATTGGAACCGGTGGAAACACAAAAGTCACCCTTTTGAATTCATGAATAAATTGTGGCTATTGACTGTTGGTTTACAGCGGAGATAACGAATCAACAAGGAATTCAAAAAGATTCAAAAAATGCGGAACCGATACAGAAATCGTTCCGTAGATTTCGTTGTCACCCGGACTCCGAAACACACAAACAAATATACCGCGGAGATCAGCACGATGAGACGATCAAAACGGTATACAGATATCTGTGGTACGATTATCCTATCAAAAGTCGATATTCGGTACCGAAAAATGATGCTAAAACGCCGGAATTAAGATAAATGGAGCAACAACAGTTCAAATTTGATGAAACGAAATATGACGTCACACTCAGAAGACGATTTACAAATTTATTATGTAAATATATTCAGGTTTGGAAATATTTTATTATCATCAAATATTAACTGGTTTAAATTTAAATGAAATTACACAAAAAATAGACTTTCATATTAACTGATGAAAATTTACCAGTTGCTATGTTTAAGTAGATTTATTCCAAATATTAAATTTTATTCCAAATTTTTATTATTTAAAATTTCACAAAAATTCAGTTAATTACATTATTAAAACCATTAAAATTTATGGGTCGTTACAATTTGAAACAATTCATACTTGATATCAAATATCATATTCGCTTCACAATTAATTTCATTTCAAAATATCATATTTACATCAAATATGTCAATTTCCACTTGAAAGTCATTTTCACTTCAAAATTCGATTTGAGCTACAATTTGAGTTATAACTTCATTTTAACCCAATTCGTTTTTAAATCAACGATTTAAATACAAACATTCCCACTCTGAGCAATTTGAATTTTAGAAAATAGTTTGAAATCTGTTTAAATAGTTTAAAAGTTAAAATAGTTTAATATAAAATAGTTTAATATAAAATAGTTTAATAAAATGGTTTATATACTAAAAATGGTATATATAGGAAATAGTTGGAAAATCAGAATAATTGAAATATTTAAAAGATAGATTTTTAAACAGTTTATATTAAAATAATTTATTTAAAAATAGTTTCAAAGTCAAACCAATTCAATTCCAAATTTTCCAATACAAATCACTTTCAATTTCCATTCCAATTTAATCGATTCAATTCCGATTTCAAGTTGAATTTTACTTCGATTCCAATTTCAATTCAAATAAATTTGATTTCGATTTCGAATTAATTCAATTTCGCTTTCAATTCCAATTGGTATCAATTTTCAATTCCAACTTGAATAAATTTCAATTCAATTCCAAATTTAAAACCATTTCAATCCATATCAATTTCGAGCTCGATTTTCAAAGTATCGATTTAAATCATTTAAATCAAATTTAACTTCGATGTTTAATTCAACGTCCAAATCTTTTAAAATAATTCAATTCCGAGCTCAACTTTTGAAATATCGATTCAAATTACTTTTACTTTGTAATATTCAAAGTTCGAATAAAAGTCCAATCTTTTAAAACAAATTAATTTATGAAATTCAAATCATATTTTGATTATAACTTCAAAATCTCAACCTCGATTATTTAAACAATTCCTGTTACCAAATTTAAATTTCACTATTTCGAGCTCAAGTTCGAAAATAATTCGATTTCCCTAAATTCGATTTTTATTTCTTTAAATCAAATCATTTAAATAATCTCAAATCAAAAATTTTAAAATCATTTAATTTAACCAATCTAGTGTCCGTATATAATTTTCTATCCTATGGCCAAGTGATTAGTTCTTTCAATTTAATTTCAAGGATGGATGTATACCATTTCAATCCAAAATAAATGTCCTAGGTATATATATATCATTTCGACCTATTTTTTAATTTATTCAAAATAGTTTAATTTATAGTTTTATATATTATAAATAATTTACAGGGTAATAACAGGACATATAAAAATAAATAAACATCCAAATCATCCAAAATCTCAACCAATTAGCATTCATCACAAACAATCCAAATCAGTCAAAATATCATAACAATTTACCAATTATCAATATTCGGGAATTTTACTAGCAATTTAATTCTAATTTCCATTTAACTACTAATTCAAAATTTCTAACATATAAATTTTCATATCAATTTCCATATCGGTTAAATTTACCAAACAACAATCAATAATTTAAACCACTTCAGAATTTCCATTTAACTAACATAAAAATAATTTAGTACATCGTGAGCCTTATAAAACACTCACCGTTTATTTGAAACTGAAAATATTTCAGCTTCAAATAAATTCCATCTCGATCCCATATCGTGGATGATGTCGATACGAATCCACTTCAATTCATTTCACATGAATCAGACCTCGGATGAAGGAGTTACGATTTAATAAGCATTACGATTTTATTAAACTAATTAACATAAATTTTAACTAAATAATAATAAAATTAATTAACACAAATCACCTTAATACTCTCGTTCGCCTTCTTGTTCATCCCAGGCATCGCATCAACCTCTGCTCGATCACGACCACAGCCTCGCCGTCACCGCCCCAGCTTCCAACTCGCGCGCGTGCGTACGGCCAGTAAGAACCCAAAACCCCTAACTGAAAATGACGAACGTGAGCCCCCAAAACACTACCGCCGTCTCTGTAACGAATTGGGATTTTCGACCCTCGAAAATCGACATCAATACGTTCATTGTATAACATGCCTAATATTCAAGTACCGGAAATAACGATTGCTAGAGGTGAAAAAGAAAGGGGTAGAAGAAGAAACAGAAACAACACAAAATCTCACAAACGCAGCGGAACAAAATATAATATATAATAACAGATTTTATATACAAAAACTGTAGTATTAATATACATTCCATTATCAGAGTACAATAGACAACAACCAATCCGGATTGTTTAATAACTTGTCCTCACAAAGCGGAAATATAAATCAAGTAGGGGAATACGACTTTGTCATCCAGCTCATCTCCTGAGCTCCATAACATCCTATCCTGAATCGGTAATACTCGGTCTGACCCGAGCATTATAATAAAATAACACCCGAGTCAGTCAGGAAAGCCAGCGTGAGAAAACACACTCAATTTGAATTATTTAAGTTATCAAAATTCTTTGAAAAACAAAGGTATCTCGTAAGACCGCATCACATATAAACACGATGGGTTTTTCCCTTACGATAACCAAAACATTTGATATCAAAATCATTTGATATTATAATAGTGTCTATAGAAAGTAAATAGAAAATAGCCGAAATGTTTGCATCTCACATTTCAGCATAGTTGGGCACAATGAAAACCATACGGCGCTTATTGGAGAATGGATTTCATAGAATGACTGGGCTATTGGGGTACCACCCATCACAGTACACCTATAGAAAAATGTATCGAGGACCTCGCCGGGATCCCCTGCCAACACAAGACCAGCCTACCCATAACCTGGATAGTACCGAATATGTTATCACCCCGGGTGTTCCCACCCTTAAATCGAGCGCTCACTTTTCCATGCACAACCATATCCATAATTTATATATATTTCCGAGGGTATCTAGAATGGTGATAAACATACCCTGATTGGATGCGACCCACTTAGCCTTGCTGCATCTTCCCTGTTTTAGTCATTCCCGGTTGATGAGGCTTGAGGCTACGTTTACCTTTCAAGAACAATTCCACTTAGAATGCTCATCGTCCTCCAATGACGATGTTCTGATAGCATTCGTCCATACAAGTTGTCCTGGGTTTGGACAAACAGAGTCGCCATCTTCACCATCTTTATGATATCACCATTCGTAACGTTCCCACAAGATCGAAGTGGTTTTCGGATATTTAAATCTGATCCCGGTCTCTTTAAAACGATCAACGAATTTGGCCAAAATAGATAGTCGGTTATTTAACTATCAATAAAACAACCATAAGCAGACATCAGGCCTTATTATAAATTATTCAAAAATTTTAATTTCAAAATATCTTTATAAGATATATATTCAAATCCCTTCCAAATTTTCAATATTTGAAACAACTCGAATTCTTATATCCATATTAGGATATTTCAAACCATCTCTTATTTCAACATTTAGAAAAATATTTAAAAATATATTTTTTCTAACTCCTTACTTCTCAACACTTAGGAAAATACCATTTATTTCTCTTTTCTCAAAATCCTTTACAATTTATATTGTAAATTTCCTCGACTTCTATAAGTTCCAGGACTCCTTAATCAGTTCCCTTTAATATTTCCAAAGTCAAATACACTTGTCTATAATTCTAAATATCCATTTCTAACTTCTTTTATGAATCCTAATTCATTTTTCGAAGTTCACTTTTATTTATATACTTCGGAAAATTTTCCTTACATCTCCCAAATTCCATGTTGGGAATTCCTCTTATAAACTCCCTCTACTGAATAACCCCGTTTCCAAATCTCAAGAAGATTTATAAATAAATTTAAATCATTACAAAACTCTATATATATATATATATAATAAGTATTTAAAAGAATAATATTTTATTTTAAAAACATGTTCAAGTAATTATTTAAAAATATCAGAACTCTTTAAATAAACATCAATTACTCGATTCCAATTCATTTTTAAATAAACAAATCAATTTTTAAAGCTGATTATAAAAATTAGAATTTATCACAAGAAATATTAAACATTTGAAAATCCACTTACTGAAGTATTTCAATACTAACTAATTTAAATTTACACTGTTAATAAATAAAATTTCTTTTTAAAAACCAAACTTAACTTCTTAATAAATAAAAATATGCTTTTAAAATCTCAATAACCAATTCAATTTATAAATTCCTCTCGATTCACAACCCATCGCTTCATTCCGATTCTCCTTAACCATTTTCACTTTTCAAAAATAGTATCCACTATTTTTCCCAACCCTGTTTCCATATTCTAATATAAATTCACTCTATGAATTTATATTCCCAAGTTATCATCTGATATTGATTTTCTTTATTTATAAACATCGTTTATAAATTTATAACTCCTCTGAGTTTAACTTGTTTATAAAAAAAATCTTATTTATAAAATTTTATTTTATAAATCCATTTCCTTATCCATTTATCCTGCCAAAATAATTTTTTATATCGATTTCAACTCCTTTTTATATTTTTTCGGATATCATTTAAAAATCCTTTATATAGATTATTTCTAAAATTTCTATTCAAAAAATTTATGGATTAGTTAAGTTCAACCAAATCAAATTTATTATTTATCAAATCAATTTCTTTTTAAGTAATCAATTTTCGGTATAATTATTCTTATATCCAAAATCTCCTTTTAATTCCTTAAATTTCAAAATAATATTTTTGGTATTTAAAATACCAAAATTAAGGCCAGTGCTACTATAACATCAAATAATTCACATCACAACAATAATCTATAACAGATTATTCTAACACATCATATATTATATATAAAAACAATCAATATAAATTTGAGGAATCCAGTTGGATCCCTCTTACCTGTTTTTCCTACATCCACAGATGTTAGACAATATAAAATACCAATCCCGCTTCGAGGCGGGATATCGCGGTAATATATGGTCATCCGCTATTATGCGAGGCACATAGGGTCTCATCCGCTCCAACAACGGGAAATATATCCAACTACTAATATATATATATATACTACTGTATATATATAACATCCAAACTGATAATAATTTATAAATTCAACCAGCATCTAGTAATTAATTTTAATTATTATTAATTAAATACAGCAATCCGAAAAGAGTGAGATTTACTCACCTTGATTTTTAATTGCAATCCATCCCAATTTTAATTCTATTGCGTAGATTTCACAGCTTCGAATCATATACGACTTATTACGTGCGATTTAACCTCGTATAGGAAAATTTTATTAAATTTTAATTAGCTATCTAAATTTAAATTCTTAATTAACTAAAATAATTATATAATTAGATTAAATTATAATAGCTCTTCCTCTCAAACAATGGCCTGCTCATCTTAGCACAAACCCAAAATCGCGCCTCCAACCTCCACTGCCATTTCTTGTCTCCGCAACCTAAGCTACCAACTCGAGAACAACTTCGACTGCACCACTCTGGCATCAGCCACGAACCACTGTCAAAATATGCTTCACTCTCGAAACCCCCAGCAAAAACTTGACCGACCCCCCTACCTGCCCTCCGTACAATGAACGGCTTCTGCTACAGGCCTTCTGACATCACCAAACTCAACCTTGATGCGCAACTCGACCCAAACATTCCTAATCTAGCTTCGACTTCATCTAATACATTCTCCAATTGCCAGCCCTAGTCAACCGAGCTCCACGACCATCCCTGAACAACGGCCGCATCCAATCCTCGTGCGCTTCCAATACTTCCTCCAGACTAGCCAGCGCGATTCAATCGCCTGCTATATATATATTTTAATGAACTCGAGGTTTGATTTCGATTTTTTTATTAAGTCTCTGAAGAGAAAATGAAAGAAAGGCCCGTGGGTTTTAAATTGAAAAGGAACGACGGCTTCAGATGGTAGGGTGGCGTTTGTTGAGTTAGGGTGGCTATAGGTCTGCTGAGTCAAGTTGATTTGGCTTTTATTTTTATTATTTTTTAAAATATCGCGAATTATATACCCTGAAATCTTGATCTTCTATTTAGGCTTGCCGCCTGGCATCCCTAATGTTATACCCCTATTCCGAACCCTATGGAACAAGTCTCGGAACCTAATTCGATCATATGGAGAAAATAGCTTTTTGAATCGACTATTTAAATTAAATTCGATTAAATTATTCTAAGCGTTTTTAGATCGTACGACCAAATGGTAACTCCCAACGCTACGAAATTTGAAATCCGATAATAATACACTATTACGGATCTAATGGAACTAGTTTTGTCGAATTCTGAGACTATGCCCCGGATCGCTAATTAAACGCGTCGATTAATTGACGATTTCCAATTTTTACGAAATCGCTTAAAATTTCAGTTTTAAAATCTTACTAACTAAATTATAATCCCAAATCCAATATTTAAACCATTTAAATATTCCAAATTAAACATCGAAAAATCTGGGTCGTTACAGTGTCCTTCGGGATGCGTTGCCCTACGATCGAGAAACCTAGCGAGCACTCCCCTCGCGTCATCGCTTCCCCCATGTCGCACAACTTTGACAACCTCAATCGATCCACCAGCTCCGTGATCGGCCTTGCTTGAAGCCGCGGCGCATCACGCGCGATGCTCCTCCGTCCACGATCGTTTATTTGCCTTTTTCCTTTTCTTTTCCTTTTTATTTTTTGTTATTTGCTGCAATTTGAAATGAAAGAGAGATGGGGGGTACAAATAGGAAGAATGTATGTGGCCTTGTATGAATGTTGGAGGAAAGAAAAGTATATAAATTATTAAAATAAGAAAATATCTCGTCCAATTGGTCCGCAAAATTCTAAGCTCCAAACGAAGCGTGCTGCCTAGCGTTCATAATGTTTTAGCCCCATTCCGAACATAATGTAACTAGTTTCGGAAGCCAATTCCATCATATTCAAAAGATAGCATTTCAAAATCAATTTTATTTTAATTAAATCCTAAAATTAGTTTCTACGTGTTTCAAGCTCGCACGGCCAAACGATAAGTCGGATCGCTACGAAACTTGAAATCCAATAATAATTCACTATTACGGATCCGATGAAACTTGTTTCGTCGAAATCCAAGATAGTGGCCAAAATGGCTATTTTTACTCGTTAGTTAAAACAAATAATTTCCAGAAATTAATTTAATCACTTTAAATTCAATTTTTAAGTTTAACAATCTTCATTGTTG
Source organism: Allium fistulosum (assembly GCA_030737815.1). Classification (NCBI taxonomy): domain Eukaryota; kingdom Viridiplantae; phylum Streptophyta; class Magnoliopsida; order Asparagales; family Amaryllidaceae; genus Allium; species Allium fistulosum. The sequence goes on from CM060903.1 coordinate 1,436,586,345, forward strand.
TTTAAAGAAAATTTAAATCATCTTCTGACGTCATTTTCATTCACATTAAATCTAGAATTCAATTACTTAAATAATTGTAATATTATATTTTAAACAATTAGATTATCCAATGAACCACCCTATTTAAATATAAGTTATTTAACTTATATAATTTAATTTTAAAACAAATTCAAATAATAAAACAACTATTTTCATATTACAATAATTCAACAATAATGCCATTACTTACAATTCAATATTATTTAATTTAGTTCCTAATGTAAGTTACAATCTCATATTTTTTTGAATTTTGATATTCAAAATTTTATTAAAGTTCATATTCAATAACTATACTAATAATTCATTAAATTTTTATTTCTAACCATTTTTATCCAATAATTATATTAAATTTAATAGTTAAAATAGTTACAAATAGGGGTCGTTACATAAACAATATTAAATACCTATTCATATTACTTTACCATTATTTATCAACATGATTTCATTCAAGGAAACTTCACATACCTTGCTTCATTGCCTACAAAGGCAGTACCATTCCTTCCACTGTCGAGAACAAAAAAGTAATCCTTGCTGACAACCTATTACCTCACAACTTAAAAGGTTAAATTAACTTCTAAAAGTTTAAACTAATTAAAATTACACTAACTTTTATGAATGGAAAATCCAAAAGGAAGTGGATATTGGATAAATTACACTAACTTTTATCTACTTCTTGCATTTGTTGCATGGAAATGCAATATTATACTACAACGGGGCATAGAAGGAGGTGGGCCCATTTCAACAGGGCCTGGCATGGTGGTGTGAGTCGGTTGTAGCATTGGCTGAACATCACCAGGAGCATCAGTTTGGGTGGCATGATGATAAATACCTGGGAATGTCACACTACAAGAAAATGACACTTTTCCAACTAGTTATTTACAACCGATACAATATGACAGTTGTAATAAATGGTCTTTAACAACTGGCATTTCGTGACGGTTGTAATAAATGGTTTTAACAACTACGTTTTCCTATTAAATATTTATTATTTAATACTTAAAATTGATAATTATATTTAATATTTAATATGTAAAAAAGTACTAATTAATGATTACTAAATAATAAATAATATTGATTATTTAATAATTAATAATTACTATTAAAGTATTAAGAAATAATAATTAGTAATTAAGACTAATATTTAATAATACTATTAAATAATTAATTTTAATAATTAATATTAAGAATTAATATTTATTAAAAATTATATTTGATACGCATTTAATATTTATTATTTAATAATTATATTTGATAAATATATTTAATGTTTAATACTTAAAAAAGCTGTAATTAATAATTACTAAATAATACATAATATTAATTATTTAATAATTTATAGTCATAATTAAATAATTATTAATAATTATTAATTAAGACTACTAATTAATACCACGATTTAATAATTAGTTTTTAAGAATTAATATTAGGAAGTAATATTTATTATTTAATAATTATAATTAATAATTATATTCAATATTTAATATTTAAAAAAAGTAATAACTAATAAATAATAATTAAAATTTATCGTTTACTAATTAAGAAGTAATAATTAATAATTAAGACTAATATTTAATAATATTATTTAATAATTGGTTTTTAATAATTAATATTAAGAAGTAAAATTATTATTTAGTATTTAATATTTAATAATTATAATTGATAATTATATTTAATATTTCAAATTTCAAATTTTTTAGAACTTTGAACTAAAATAAAACTTAAAATATTAATTAATTATTGATTAAGAAATAAATAAATATTGGTATATTTTTGCTACTTATAATTATTGAAGTTTTTACTGCTTAATATTTTAAAACACAAATATCTAATTATCAACAAACGATGTACAAAATTGTATGCAGTATAAGTAGAATTCCTATTGCAAATAAACACAACTTAAGTTTTTAAGAACAGTTATTTCTAAATAGCATTTCTTGGTAACTTATTTTCTTTTTCTCTTACTTTTATGCAACATTCTCAAAAATAACTTATTTTCATTTTCTTTCCTTAATTTTTTCTCCCTTTTTTAATCTAAGTTGTAGTGAAGCAAAACGACCCACTAGATCCTAATATAAATATCATGATATAATACTATTAACTTAGTTAGGTATGACATATGAAGGAGCTTAAAGAATTGTCCTGACCATTTCTTTCTGTTTCTGGGTGAATTTCGTTCTTCCTTTTGTTGTATTCATCTACCTATTATTAGAGCAAAACTGCTAAAGTTCAATTGTCTTTAGTCAAATAAATTTAAGAAATAGGCTTTATTGTTTTACATGGATTAGTGGTAGCTGAAAATGACGATCACATGACTGAAACTTTGACACATAATGCATATGATAAAGGTGGAACCCAGTGCACGAGGCTTTATTGTTTTAAATGGATTCGAACCTGGGTGCTCAAATCACCATGCAGGTGACTGTTGCGCCAAGGCTCCACCCCACATAATGCATATGATGAAACCAAAAAAATACAGTATATAGTGATCAATTAGTATACTATTTCAATACATATTACATGAAACAATATTCAATAACTTCTTGTAAGCGATGCTTATAACTCTCACACAGTTGCATGGGGTGACGTGAAAGATACTTTTGGTTTATTTTTCCTGATCCAAGTTGCTTGTATGTTTCCTGCATTATTTTATTATAAAGATATATGTCTGTAATTAAGGCTATTAGTTTTATTAGTGCATCAAGACCTTTTTAAACCTGGAGATATGTTACAGAACATACTTGCACAACAATTACACCGGAGTTGGACCTTATATTATAACACTCGTCACTACCGATACCCTTAATTACTTGACCGTGAAACGTATAACATCGCTAAAGGCTGTTCAAAAATAAAATAGAAAACAATAATCAGACAACATATATAAAGAAACAGTAATAACGATATCGCAGTTGCTAAAAATATTCATGTTATATATTGCAAACCTGTGATAATCCTAACATATCTTTAAGCCAGTTCCTCTAGTTTGTAAGTCTCCCTCAGGCAAGGGAAGTAATGAGCGGATGCTTGGAAGACGAGGTGCAGGTTCATTCAACTCCTCTATTCTGCATTTTAAATTAGAATTAATTGTTGCATCTTGTTTCATATTTGTCATTCTCAACACTAACGTGGAAGCTTCTGGTGGGAAAAATATCACAGACATTTACTATTCTAAACACCCAACCCGCACTTCAAGTAACTCTTTTCTCCTCTGTAGGACCAGGTGCAATCACACCCGATATAATCAAAGTAAACCTCTAACTACTATACTAAAAATTATAAGTACCAATCATGAATATAAATTTTCAAACTAGAGTTCCAAAAAATTTCTTATGCAGGCTAATATGACAGCTCTATGTAAAAACAAGTGAAAGCTTGCAAATTTGAAAGCTCGCTGCTGCAAGCTTGACCTGCAAGATTGACAGAAGCTTGCATTTGCATGGTTGCACAGGTGCAAGCTTGCAAATTTGCAACTTGCTGTTGTACAAGCTTGCTGCTGCAAGCATGCATGTTCTGTTTTTATGAGTTATTTGCGGAGAGTTGGCTACAGCCAGCAGTAGGTACAACCACTTGATTGTATGGTTCGTTTTTCAGTCCTTCCTTTCAGCAAAAAATAAAAAATAAAAACTAAAATAAAGCAACCTTACCATATAACCCCTCATAAAATCAAGACTTTCTCATAAAGTTCTTTTTTGTACAACTATATTTAGAAAGCAGATTATATCCCAGTGCTGGTTGAAAATATATTCATTACTTAACCAAAGCCTACTTAATGTTTGAGACAAGATAGTTTGAACATCAGTACGACCTACAATGATACAAAACTTATAGCAACAGAGAACGTCATTATTTTCGAAGCTGTCAATTTCCGAAAGAAGTTATATTTTATATCATCCTAAAGACATTATTTGCAATTAACTGTTGTAGGTTTAGCATAATTGTACTTCCTAACTATTTAACTTATAAAACCATCCAAGGTATAAAAACACATACATAATTAGGTATGTAGAATTAACAACTCGTAAATCGGATATAAAAAATATCTGGTTTAGGTAACATATGATTTACAAACCCTTAAAACTTGGCGAAGACAACTGGAATGGAATTATCCCTTCAAATTTCATTTACTTGCTCGAACTCAATTTACTTGAGTTTTTAACAACTAGCTATCTGGGTCTATGTCCGTAAACTTAAACTCTGATCAGAACCCGACTCTATTAGCTCAACTTAACTTACCAAACAAATTAATTTCAGGTCCGATTCCTAATCCTATTTCAAAACTTTCCGACTTAGAATCCCTTCTCCTTAGTTACAACAATTTCCAAGGTACAATACAGAGTTCAATATTCTGACTTCATAAGCTAGTAAAACTTGATCTTAGCAGCAATTTGCTTTTAGGTTCAATTCCAATCTCACTACAATATTGTACAGAACTTGCATACATTTACTTGTGCAAAAAAAAAACTTCTTAGGCCAAATTCCATCTATAATATCCCATCTCTGAAATTTAAACTATTTGAATTTATCAAGAAATCATCTGAACAACTCCATCCCAAAATCAACAGGACATTTGTTATTACTATTACTATTACTATTACTATTACTATTATTATTTGCAATTTTGTTTGGTTATTTGATACATGTTCCAAAACCGTCACTATATTTTTACTACCCATCAATATTGATCTTAGATTTATTCTTAGGTCTAAGGCACAAAGAGAAATTGAAATGTCCATATGCAAAATCATTTATCTAAGTATGATGAAGATAAAAATCAATAAAATAATGCATTGAGTATCATAGTTAAATTCATCACAAAGTTATTCCATTTGAGCTATTCTTTAAATAAAAAAAGAGTAGGGAAACAAAGGGTCCATATCATGCTCAGTCAGTAATAAACACAAACAATTCACATCTTAAATTATAGGATACTTAAGATAATCAATGGATACAAAATTATAGATCATACGGTTTTATCCTTCTAAGCATCTGTGAATAACACTTTCAAAAAAAGAAATGTAAACTTCAATAAAATTAGAATAGTGAAGTTTGTATTAGTTTGCTATCCATAAGTTGACATATATAAACAAAATTTTAGGAGAAATTAAAAAACAGTGCTGGAATTTTAAGTGAATTAATTTTAAAAAAGTAATGATAATATATTTATGAGCTATTATTATTGAACCTTTGCAAAAATTAATGGTAATTTAAACATAATTTTCTAGTATATTGATTAGGTGCTAAGGAGAATAACAAAATTGGTCATTTCTAATAAACAGTTAATATATTGTTATTAGCTAGCAATCTATTATATAATTTTATTAACCAAATAAAATTTTCCATCTATCATACCGTGTGGCTTATAAATATGATAAGGCAACCCACCAGCACTTTTCTCATTAACTTGTATGTTTTCCAATGTTGCTAATTTCATCTATTCGCTAATTTTTTTCCAACATCTAATTACTGTATTTCTAACTATATGAATACCAGAAAACAATAATTAATGGTACATGTTGCCCAGCAACATAGACATTGTTATTCTCCTTGTATTGAGAAGAAGCATGGTCACCACATGTAGCTGGCATTGCAAATGGAGTTTGACTGCCAACATTAGTAGTGGGTTTATACTAAGAGATATATTTAAGAGGGCAGTAGGCCCAGGGTCTGGATACACATTATCAGGCTGGGCTTGTTGGGATAAGGTACCATTGCTTAAGAAAGGGTGTATAGGAGGAGGTGGAAGGTAGAACTGTGGTACATATTGGTTGTATGGAAGGTAGTTGGTAGGAAAGTGTGAGAGATGCATGCCAAGTGGCTGCCAAAATACAGGAACCGGCTGTTGGCTAATAGCAACTGAGCTTTGGATCATGCTTGGAGCTTGCGTTACTATTGAAGTTGCCCCACTTGATGACATACCACTTTGCATAGATATATTGATGCAATAGGAATCAATAAATTTAAGCCGGGATGCATTTGAAAATGAATCCACTAGCGTTCAACTAAATGGGAAGAAAAAAATTTAGACTATAAAGAGTAAAAACCTATACCTAAGAAATCAAATATAAAACTTTAACAATATGGTAAAACATTATTGAAGCTAGGAGTAAACTATTAAATATATCAGTGATATACCGCTTGTTTTGTTTGGCAAGTTTGACTGGGTAAGTACTTGGTAGCAGTAGTAGGTGTTGTGAAAAAGAATGAGAAACAACCATCCATATTAGCAACATCAGGTGGATACATTGGAGCGTAATAGCTTGTAGCTGGATCTAGTTGTTGCTGAACCTAATTAAACAAATCAAATATAAAACTCGATTAATAATGATGAGAGTAAATCAAATCCATGAAGTGTTGAAAGGACGCAGTGTTTGTATGTGGAGGAAAAGAGGAGAAGTGTTGAGAGGAGGTAAAAAGAATGGACATCACAGGTTTTGGGGAAAGTATCTGTGAGGGAAAAGAAACCGGGGAAAAAGGAGAAGTGGGATGGAAAAGAAATTCAGGAGGAAAAAGAAATCGGGGAAAGTGGAAGTGAGCGTGAGCATAAAAAATAGCGTGGGCGATATATTATTGATAGAGGCAGCGTTTCAGGTCTATTTAATATGCCTTGAGATATAATAAGCAGCATTTTAATAAACGCTGTTATTTTATGCTGCTAAAAATGAATTTTCTTGTAGTGAATGTTTAAGTGGAACTTACAACCTATTAGCGAATACATGAATTTCATCAGGTAGTATAGGATGCTTCGGTTAAGTTCTTGTGATCGCTTTGGGAATGTATTTAATGCGTTAGAGTTGTATTCTCTTTTGGTGTGTGGCATGGGGCTGCTAGATTCTTAAGAGAATATAGTTCAGATTTTCCGATGGTATCCGTAACGAGTGAGACTTACCAGCTTCTAGTAAATACTAGAATTTTACCAGGTGGTATGGGACGTTTTGGTTAAGTTTTAGTGATTACTAAAAGCGATAGTATTTGGCACTTTAGAGTATATTCCTTTTAGCGGTCGACCGAGGACCGATAAATCCTTAAGTGGTATACCCTAGATTTCTTTTCTAAAATATATAATAAACTGGAGTTTACGAGTCATGGTTGCCCCTAGTATGTACGATCGGGTAAGTGATTGGTATGGAGTTGGTTTTGTGTTCTTAGAGATATTGTGCCTAATTGTGTAATTCTGTGTTTAGGGATTTATCTGTGTTTGTGACTTATATATATATATATATATATATATATATATATATGTGTATGTATGTATGTATGTATGTATCACTGTTCAATCAATTTATTTCTGTGAATTATTATATCTTGGGCATCTATATTTACTTATATGTTATTTATTCTTGTGTTATATCTTATTCTCACCCTATTGGATATTTAGAGATAGTCTAACCCGGTGTTATTTTAATGCTCGGGTCAGGCCGAGACTTTTCAGGTTCAGGATAGGTAGGCCTTTGGATGGTTGGGCTAGCAGGGAGATAAGCTTTTTGACTTTTATTTTATCTCATCTAGGATTTCGTGTATATATTTTGATAGAGAATTCCAGGATCAATCAAAAATCCATATCTAGTGTTCGCCGTCGAAAATCGAGTGAAAAAAATCGTAACTCGGATCGATATAAATTATCTCGAAATTCTATGCTCGAATCTGGATCAAATCATTATGCGAATAAAATAATATATGTACGACTTACGTATTTATTTCCAATTTATTCTTAGCTATCCCAAATTCTTTTATTCACATTTACTTTCATTTCATTTACCTATTTACTTAGCATATTTTTTTTTTCAATACCAATTTTACTTAAGAACTTACATCAATTTCTTAAGTCTATTATAAACATTTTACACAAAGCTCTTATGTTTATTTCCACTTCATCACTTTGGTTTATATCCATTTCTATTCAAATTAAATTTTCAATTCCATTTGAACTCAATTTATCTTCCAAATTTTAAATATTGGATTTTATCAACCATCTCTCAAACCATATTTAATTCACTAATTATTGTAATTAGTTCCATCTACTAATTCATTCCAAATCTCAATAAATTTTATTTCCAAACTTTATTTTATTTAGTCCAACTTAGGCTAAATTTTCAAAATTCACCTTATACTTAATTCAAGTTAAGTTTAATCCCATTCCAACATAAAATTCCAAATTTTATAAGTTTTCTAACTTATTTATATTCCAATCACCAATTTCTTCCAATTCACTTCATTTAATTGGTTTACCTTACTAATTTATTCCATTATCACACTTACTTTCATTTAACTCTTCTTAAGTTAAATTTCATTTCAAATTCTTATAAGTTATCAAACTATTTTATCATATTTCCAAAAATAACTTTTTAAATGAAAATCTAAGAGTTTAACTCCTTATCCCCAATTTATTTCAAATCATTTTTGAAACCAAATACATATACACAATCCATATGTATATCAATTATTTGCATTTCAAACCAAAGCCAGTTTTTTTTCCAAACAAAACTCCAATTGCAAATCGTTAAGGTAGCAATCCCTCCATTGGAGACTCGAAAATGAACACCGATGATGTCGCGATCATCATTAGAATTATTTTTGTAACAACCCTAGATTTTTGGATATATTTTAATTTTGACTTTATTTTTATTTTAAATTATTTTAAACTTGTTCTATTTCAAACATTTCATTTTAAATATAAATGTTGATTATTAGGTGATTTATAGTTCAAACTAGTATAAATTGGATATTTCACTGAAAAGTGAATTTCTATTCAAACTGGTAAAACTTTGACTTTTGAACTTTAAATTTAAATATTTCAAATTCTTAAATTTTATCTTTTATTATGAAAATAGATTTAATTCCATGAATACTGCTTTTGGTTTCGTTGAAAACGGACTTATATTGTAGAAGTTATGTAATTTTCAATTTTGTGTATAAACTGTTTATTTTGCAATATTATTTATTTTAAATCATACAAATTATATTTTTATTGTCATATTTTGTTTTAATATGTGTTAATATGTATATTTTTATCTTTTAATAATTTTAAAGTGATAGTATAATTTTTCTAAAGTTTATTGAATTTATTTTCTAATTTTAAAACCTAGTTTCCATTTCTTTGCTATTTTCTTAATTTAGTTATATAATTAAAATTTAATTATTTATTCACTTTTAAAATGTTTTAAAAGTCATTTTTATTTCAAATTTTGGCTTATAATATTTTTAAAATGGAGTAAATAATTTTCCAAAGCCATTGGTAATTTTCTTGTAATTTTTATGTCTTGTTTGCTATTTTTAAACAATTTCTTTATTCCTTTTTCTATTTTTCTCCAATTTAATTATTTATTTTATTTTGGAAATGATAAATAAATTATTTTATTTCAAATTTTCACTTCATAATATTTTTAAAATGAAGTGGATATTTTTCCAAGACTAGTAGTGATTTATTTGTAATTTCCGGACACTGTTTTGTATTTTTAAGTAATTTCTTTCATTCTTTTTATAATTTCCTTAAAATTAATTATTTATTTTCTTATATTTTTACTTAGTTTCGGTTTGTAAAGCATATTTCTGAGTTTATTTTGTTTATATAAAATTAAAAAGAAAAGGAAATGCCAATGGTTTAAAAAGTTACAAAACTTAAGGCTTTTCACCTTCAAAACTCTTCATTTTCTCCACTCCTCATTTATGTGCATTTTTGGCCGTACAATATTTTTCTTAGCTGTGTATTTTCATTATCTTTCACGTGAAAAATACCTCAGCTCCTCATTTTTCATGGCTTGAGAGATTTGGTAATGGCTTCACTTCCTTTTTCTACTTTTTCTTCTTATTTTCTATGAATTTTGCCTTGCTTTCCCTTGCTTTTTGATAGGTCTCCCCTACATAGCCACGGCCAACACACTCTACACTTCCTTCCAGCCATTACCACCACCTATACTCCAGATCATGACCAAGGCCGAGCCATCCATGGTGACCAAACCCCTCAAAAATGCAACCTATTGCCAAAAAACAATGCTATTTGACCACTACTTGTTCATATCCTTCAACCACCACCCTAACCATCACCATAGCCGCCACCACTCCTCTGACCTGACCTCTACACACCCCTTTCCACCACTGACCAGTCATGGTGCACCCAGGCCGAGCCATAACCCCAAGGTCGAGCCTTTGTTTTGACCAAAAATCACACTATTTGCCTTAAAACTCTTCACATCTTCATATATAAACTTCACCACCATATTCCACTACCTAGGCCGTGCATACACATGACCAAAACCTGAGCCAAACTTGTTCAAACCATAGCTAATTAACACCCCTAGGCCGTGCCAAATAGTAGAGAAGGCAAGGCAAAAGACTATGTATTCATATCTCTTTTTATTTCAAAGTTATTGAGTTTTAAAGTGTATTAAATTGTGTTGTTTTGATTGTTTGTTTTGGGTTGTACACAAGAGTTGTAGCTTGGATTCGCTCTTCGCTCAAGTCCGTAATCATGTCATCGTGCTTTTTTTTCTGTTGTGCCTTTGGTTTTGAAATCTTCAGCAATTAGAGGTGAGTAATTCTCACCAGACAATGTGTACTTATATAACTAGTAAACTGACACCATTTGAATCTGTAAAATTATATCACCCTGTTATAACTGTTATATTATGATCATATAATGTTCACACATACCATATGTTACTGTTATATCATGCTATTCTGTTATTTTTATCAGTTTGTCACACTGCAAGTTCCCTGTTAGTATAGAAATCACTATGGGTTGAAATGATACATACCCGAACGGACTTTAGAATAGGGAAAGATCGTTATGGGCTGAAATGATAAGCCTGAGCGACTTTTTATTTATTTTATTTAGCTTGGGATTGCGGGTTTGAAACGATAGAACCCGGTTTTTCTTTGTAAACTGCGGGTTGAAATGATATATATTCGTATCACTTGACCTAGGCTAGAAAATTTTATACAGACCTGTGGTTTATATATTTTTCTGAAAATTTTAAAATATTTTAAAAATGTAAATATTATGATATTTTGATTTAAATTTTATTAAAATGATTTCTAAAAAATATTTGTGATTTTTTACAAATTAAATAAGTGAATTAAGTAAATGGTGAAGTAGAATTTGAAATATAAGCTAATTTTGGAATTTATGATTTTGTTTATAAATGGAATTTATGTAAAGTAAGAAAATATGACAAATTTGATTTAAAAGATGAATTTAATGATTTTATTTGGTAATAATAATTTTTAAAAGTGTTAATGATTTTGTATAAATTAAAATATGAAATAAATGAATATTTAAGCTGAATTTGGAAATATAACTTAAATTGAATTTTGTGAAATTTTTTTAAAAGTGAATTTTTAATTAAGTAAAATAAATGGAAATAAGTTATATTTTGGAAATTTAAACTTAAGTGTTAAGTTAAATTTTTTAAAGAAATGAAAAATTTAATTGTTATTTAATTTGATTTTTTTGTATGGAAATTTGACTTTATAAAATCATAAAAATAAAGGTATTTAAATGATTGTTTTTAAAAGTGAAAATATATGATTTTATAAGTTAAAATGATTTATATTAAATGTTAATTATGTGTGAAATTGTAAATAAAACTCTGAATTTGATTGGACAGCATTTTGAAATGTAAAGTAAAGATATTACAGCATTGGAAAATGCTGTAGTTGTTTTAAATAAACCAAATAGCAAATTTGAACTAAGGGTTATAATAGCACTTTGTTAGTGCTATAGTTTTAAATTTAACTAAAGTTTTAATTGAAACTAAATTAAGATATTACAGCATTTTAAATGCCGTCTTTTGTTAATGAACTGTTTTTGAACATAACATTTCGTAGCATTTTCTAAGTGTTGCGAAAGTTGAATTTTCTTTGTTTAATAACTTCAAATGAATAAATGATCTTTGAAAAAGACTAAATTTTGGAAATTAAATATTTAATTATTAAATATAATGAATTGACTTTAAATGATTTAAATGGAATAGTTGATTTGGGAAATACTACTATTTTGAAAATGTGGTTAAATGGTATTTAAATATAAATTAAATAAATGATATTAAATATTTGAATGAAAAATTGAAGTTTATATTAGTATGAAAATTATTTGATTTACTTGTAATTTGAACCTATTTAAAAGATATTGGACTTATGAAATATATGATATTAAAGCTTTGAAATTTATTTTATAATTTGAATAGTTATTTTGTGGATTAAATCTATATTTGAAATTTATAAGATTTGAAATGGTCTGTGGAAATTTAATTGAAATAAATGATTGAATTGAATTGAAACTTTGGAAATTGAATACTTGATTTGAAATATAATACTTACACTTTTAAATGGTTTAGATGAATTATTTTGATTGAAATATAAACTATTTAAAGGGTGACTTGAAATGATAATAAAGGAATGATATCTTTGAATTTAAAAAAGTATTTAAAGTTGAAATGATTTGAAATGAAGTTTTGAAATGATATGATATTTTAAATATATTGAAATGGTTTGGAATTGATTTAATCTTTATTTTGATAAAGATTTGGATTTGAAGTGATATTCTATTTTGAAGTATAAACTGTTTTAAATTATAACCACGGGTTATAATAACGATTGGTTGTTAAAGAGACCGGGATCGGATATGGACATACTCTCTATCGATACCGAAAACCACTTTGACAACTGTGTACGCGGTGGAGTATCCAGAATGAAGTAGGATGGTGACGACGATCCTAAGGTATATATACGTGGACCCAACTCCTGTGAGTTGGCACAAGGTGGCTAAAACATGAGCGATCTCGGACCAGTGAGGTAGCACCTCTTATCGGACATACTTCTTCGATACCATTCTATTACTTGTGATTGATTTGGTGCGCACCCTTGATTTGGGAGTGTTGTTCGAGGTGGAGCGGTAGTGGCTGCTATGCGTTTCCATCAGTCCGTGTGCGTAATTGGTATATCTACCCTGGCATTGCCTTGTGTGCCGTGTCACCTACCATATCGAGCCCACTACGATTTTGGTTTAAAGATCCGACCGCGTTAAGGTTCACCATCCCCTTAACGCTATTTTCTATATGATTATACTTTACTAATTAGACACTACTGTATATATAGCGTATATTACTACATAGTAAATAGTTTAACGGATCTGTTGGATATGTCTCTACCATCATCGAGCCAACACGAGGAAGCAAGGGACGAGCCACCAGAATAACCGAGCCAGCTATGCAGCATCCCCTAACCAAACTCACCCACCGGTCCACTGTGTCCTTCCACCGAACCAAGCACACCGGTCCACTGTGTCCTTCCACCGAACCAAGCACACCGGTCCACTGTGTCCTTCCACCGAACCAAGCACACCGGTCCACTCGTGTCCTTCTATCGAACCAAGCACACCGGTCCACTGTACTCCCACCACCGAACCAAAGGAAACCGGACCAGCTCCACCAGGCCAGATTACGTCAGCCCAGGCCCGCCAGCTGCTATCTACCTCCAAGACCCCTACCCCCAGTCTCACTCTATAAATAGAGGGGCAGGGGTACAACAATGGGGGACAAGTTTGAGAGCTCAAACACGGAGAGAACTTTCAAACAACTTTCTTTTACTTGTATCAAAGCTTTGTACTTGTAATCTAAACAAGAGAAGAGAAATAACATATAAAGTGGACGTAGGCACATTCTGGCTGAACCACTATAAATCTGCGTGTCTTTTTACAGTTTAGCCCCTGCTTTTCATATATTTGCATAAATCACTCAAATCACTAAGAACAACATAAGATTTACCAAATCATACGACTTTGAGGTGTTTGTCCATTTTTTGTGCAAACATTTATGGTGCTTTCACTGAGAACTAGAAGCTCGAAGCTTCAGCTTCATCCACTTAACATTTTTTCCTAACAGCTTTGTTCGCCACTTGGAAAACATGCCTCCCAAACCAAGAAAAGATGTTAACAAAGGAAAAAACATCGCATCCAGTAGTCTTCCAGATCCAGCTGTCACGAATCAAGTAAATCGTCCTCCCTCATCAGCAGTAACAAATGAAGGACAGGCTAATCCGACCCCTCCTGCCACAGAACAGCCCGCTGCAATTACTAGGGCAGATTTAGACAGGGTTGTGGTCGAAGTAATTAACCGCTTCACGTCCCAGCAGGAAGCCTTGGTGGACCATCTCATGTCACGCTTAAGGGATGCTGAAGAGTCCAACCGCAACACTGAATCATGGGGCGAGTCCTAGTCTAGAGGATCTCAGAGACAACAAAGGTCTTCCTTCTTCGAAGGAGCTAACGGCAGAAGTAGCCATGGTAGGAGCCGAGATCGAGCACAGCCCGAAGTTAGGCCTGAGGAAACGTTTGGTACCGAACCCAACAGGGGAGGTACCGGACGAAGGTCAACTGTAGCTAAGCCCGTCATACTGCCTAACCACGGAAATGCCAGTGAACGGGGCCGAGCTAGAGTCCAGCCCGAAGTTGGACCCGAGGAAGTGCTTAGATCAGAACCCAGCAGGGGAAGATCAAGGCAAGGGCCAACTGTAGCTGACCCTAGCATGCTCCCAGAAGATCAAAGGCAGCCACTGGAAAATATGAGGAATGATAGACGATACCATCCCTACAGGTCATCTGGACGGAATCAATCCCACAGAACAGAACCAAACTCATTTCTATCTGCCCCAAATTCTGATGAAAGGATGGCACGCTTATTCAGAGAGTGCGTCCAACGGGAGCAAAGAGATCGAGGGATAGGCGCTAGGGTAACCAGCCCTTTCGCCCGCAATATCAAAATTGCTATCACTCCCCGAGAATGGAAGATGCCAACAATGGAACCTTACAAAGGAACCTCCGACCCCGTTGTACACTTACAGAGGTACACACAACATATGCTCATGAGTGGAGCGACAGAGGGAGTACTGTGCAAATGCTTTCCGCTCTTCTTAGCAGATCTCGCTACCTCCTGGTTCTGTCATCTACCCCAGGGATCCATCAGCTCGTGGGAAATGTTGAAAGAAAAGTTTATCAGTCAGTTCCGCATCCATGTGGAACAACCTAAGGACGCTTATTCCTTATCCAGCGTCAAACAGAAACCTGGAGAGAAACTACAACAATACCTAACCCGATTTAATGCCGCAGCAGCCGCGGTCCAATATGCCGATGAGAAGCTTATCCTAATGGCCCTCTGTAGTGGTGTGCATCCGGACACTAAATTTGCTAGAAGGTTGACGAAAGAAAAACCAGCTACTTTACCTGATTTCTTCCATGAAGCCGGGAAATATATGAGGCTTGAGGATGCTGCCGTTGAGGGGCAGTCAGGACAGCAGAATAAGGCAACTCACAGCAACGCGCCTGCTGTAGCAAGGGACGTTCGAAGAAATGATTCCAGAGACAATGCTGGGGGCAAGAAGGGAGAAAAGCGCCTATATCGGCCTGGACCGAGATTCGACACTTACACTCCTTTGAACGAGACCGTCGAAAATATCTTCCTTGCCACCCAAGGCGAAGTTAGATACAAAAGCCCTCCATACAAGAAGGAATCAGATAACGCGCAGAAGTTTGGAAAGTTCTACCGCTTCCACGAATCTCACGGGCATGATACCAATGAATGCCATCATCTCCGGGATCTGATTGAGGAACACATCAGAAGGAAGAAACTGGAACGTTATGTAAAAGGTCAGGACAGGACTCCAGCTCCTGCCAATGAAAACCCAAGGCTACCCTCACCAGAGACCGGCAGGGGAAACCGCAATGCTAGCGGCTCTAGTCAAGAGAAGATAGTGGTCCATACCATCTCAGGAGGACCTCACATCGCAGACAAGAGCTGGAAAGAGATGGAAAGATATGGAAAGTCGCTTAGAGACAGTAAAAACTATGTCAATTCGGTTATAGAAGAACGCCACCCGAAACGGAAAGAAAGTAATGACATCACATTCGGTAAGCATGACCTGGAAGGAAGGCAGTACCCTCACATGGATCCCATGGTTATCTCTGCTCGGCTCGGTCCCGCCGAAGTTTACCGAATCTTAGTAGACACTGGAAGCTCAATGAACATCCTGTTCAAACATGCATTCGACAAAATGAAATTATTAATGAAGGATGTATCTCCCTGCGATAAACCACTACACGGTTTCACTGGAGATGCGAAGATGCCCCTCGGGCAACTAGACCTGTTTGTTGAGATTGGAAGCCATCCCCGCTCCATTGTACAAAAACAGACGTTTGTGCTAATAGAAAACCATTCGGCCTATAACACCTTCTTAGGAAGGCCAGCCTTGTCTGACTTCCAAATTGTCCTAGCCCCATGGTGCCTAAAAATGAAATTTCCAACAGACAATGGAGTAGGGGAAGTAGAAGGAGACCAGGACGTTGCTCGAGACTGCTATGTGACTGAACTACGCAACAACCACAGGAAGGATAAAGGGAAGGGTGTAGAGGTTGCCCTCTGCACGAAAAGTCTAGAAGCGTAGCAACTAAAGAAATCCCCTCCTCTTCGATATACCAGCGACCCTTTCAATGAATTAGACCCTAGGGACAAAGGGGAGGAGGCCACCGCCGAGCCTGCAGAGGCTATGGAGTTTGTATCTGTAGACAAGCACGACTCAAGTAGACTATTGAAAATTGGATCCCAACTAAAAGCAGAGTTGAAGGAACAACTCATCGATTTTCTCTGCCACAACTTGGATGTATTCGCATGGTCACACGCTGACATGACCGGAATCTCCCCCGACATAGCATGCCACGTATTAAACATTGATCCTACCAAGGCGCCCGTAAAACAAAAAAAGAGAAGTATAGGGGCAGAGCGGTCAGCAGCCCTCGACGAAGAAGTAAAGAATCTGCTCGCCAATGACTTCATACGAGAAGCCGTCTACCCGAAATGGATCGCTAACCCAGTACTGGTAAAGAAGGCTAATGGGAAGTGGCGAACATGCATTGACTTTTCCAACCTAAATGACGCTTGCCCAAAGGATTGCTTCCCACTTCCCCGAATCGACCAGCTTGTAGACAGCACAGCCGGGCACGAGCTCTTATCTTTTATGGACGCATACTCAGGGTATAACCAAATTCCTATGCATGCTCCCGACCAAGACCACACTAGTTTCATCACAGACCGGGGTTTATACTGCTATAAGGTAATGCCCTTCGGACTTAAAAATGCAGGAGCCACCTACCAGCGCCTCGTCAACAAGATGTTTGCGGGGCTAATAGGGCAAACTATGGAAGTATACGTGGATGACATGCTGGTAAAGTCAAGGAAAGCCGACGATCACGTAAGCCACCTAGGCGAGATGTTTCAAGTACTTCGACAGTATGGAATGAAGTTGAATCCTCTAAAATGCTCCTTCGGAGTATCATCAGGAAAGTTCTTAGGATTCATCGTCCATGCCAGAGGGATTGAAGCAAACCCTGAACAAGTCCGAGCGCTAAGGGATATCAAGATACCTTCCACTCGGAAGGAAATGCAAAGCCTGAATGGAAAAGTGGCCGCCCTAAGCCGATTCATCTCCAAAGCAACGGACAAGTGTGTCCCCTTTTTCGAAGCTCTAAAGAAAGACAAAGGAAAGTTCGAATGGACCGACGAATGCCTGACCGCTTTCCTTAACTTAATCGAACACCTCCAGAAACCACCAGTACTCTCGACTCTAAGCGAAGGCGAAGAATTATACCTATACCTTGCTGTGTCATCTCACGCCCTAAGCGCTGCCTTGGTAAGGGAAGACAACCGCACGCAGCGGCCAGTTTATTCGTTAGTAAGAGGTTTACGGGGGCAGAAGTCAGATATCCTAAACTTGAGAAGCTAGCATACTGTTTAACAATCACATCCCGAAAACTGCGTCACTACTTCCAGTCCCATTCCATCAAAGTTCTGACCGATCAGCCGCTGAGGCAGGTACTCCACCGTCCCGACACTTCTTGGCGACTACTTAAATGGTGCATCGAGTTAAGTCAGTATGATATCACCTATCACCCTCGCACCGCCATTAAGGGACAAGCCATGGCTGATTTCATTGCAGAATTCACTACCAACGAAGATAAGGAGCAATTGGAAATAGCAGAAGACATCAAGTGGAATCTCTTTGTGGATGGTGCATCGAACGAACAAGGCTCGGGGGCAGGTGTGGTAATAATCACTCCCAGGGGAAACAAACTACACTATGCTATAAGGTTGGAGTTCGCTACCACCAACAACGATGCAGAATATGAAGCAGTGATAGCCGGACTAGAACTTGCCGTAGAAATCGGAGCCAATTCTTTGTGTCTTCACAGCGATTCTCAACTTATTGTTAATCAAATACTAGGAGAATTCCAAGCTCGAGAAGAACGACTCATAGCATATTTAAAGAAAACCAAGTTACTTCTCAGCCGATTGGACCACTACTTAGTCAAACACATCCCTCGGGAAGAGAACCAAGAGGCCGACGAATTGGCAAAGCAAGCAAGTATGAGAGACATCGCCATCTTTGGGGCAGTAACCATCTCAAAGCAACTGACCCCAAGTTTTGAGCAAATGCATCTGATAGCTGCAACCGAAGAAGCAACTTGGATGACTCCCATCCGAGACTATCTACAAAGTGGCACACTACCCAACGGGCGTAACGAAGTCAAGAAAATCTTGAGGAAAGCCTCCCGCTACACAATGCAAGAAGACATCCTCTATCGGCATGGATTCTCTAACCCGTTATTAAGGTGTGTCGCTGGGAGGGAAGCCAAGGAAATCTTATTCAACATTCATCAGGGAAGCTGCGGAGATCACACCGGAGGGCAAACATTAGCAAAAAAGATACTCCCGTATGGATATTTCTGGCCCACCTTAAGCAAGGACGCCTTAGATTTTGTCAAAAAGTGTGACAGATGCCAGAAGTTTGCTAAGATTCCGCGGCTGCCAACAACTGAGATTACTCAAATCACCAGCCCTTGGCCCTTCGCAATATGGGGAATTGACTTAATCGGCGAGCTACCAATGGGTCGAGGTGGGGCCAAATATGCTATAGTGGCAGTCGACTATTTCACCAAATGGGTGGAAGCGGAACCTCTGAATAAAGTATCTTTAGCAAAAGTTATTAACTTCTTGATCAAAAATGTTCTGTGCAGGTACGGAGTCCCACTCAAAATCATATCAGACAATGGGCTTCAGTTTGACAGCGAGGAATTCTCCAACTGGTGCCGAGAGCACGGAATTCACAAAATCTTCTCATCCGTAGCGTATCCCCAGGCAAACAGACAAGTCGAAGCCGTCAACAAAATTCTGAAAACTCTAATAAAAAAGAAGCTCGAAAGTCAAAGGGCGCTTGGGTGGATGAACTTCCTACGACACTATGGGCCTACCGCACATCTTTCAGAACATCGACGGGGCACACTCCTTTCTCTTTGGCATACGGATCAGAGGCTATGCTCCCAGTTGAAACCATTATGCCTTCCCATCGTAGGATCCACTATAACCCAGAAGAGAACGAAGAACTCCTTCACATGTCTTTGGATCTAGTTGAGGAGAGAAGAAATGATGCAGTCCTTAAAGCAGCAGCCCACAAACAAAAAGTGGCGGCACAATACAACTCCAAAGTCAAGCATCGTACCTTACAAGAAGGGGATCTGGTCCTCAAGCGAATCTTCCCTCGCCCCGGAGCGCTAGACCCAATCTGGGATGGACCATATGTAATTCATAAAGATCTCCACAACGGAGCTTATATTTTGTCAACAGTGGACAGAGAGGTGTTCCAAAGGGCATGGAACATCCAACACCTCCGTCGATACTTCTCTTAACTTGTATTGCCCATATGAAGTGAATTAACAAAGAGAATCAGTGGACGTAGGCATTTTCGTGCCGAACCACTTTAAAAAACCTTGTCTCTTTTTTAACTCGTTCCTTTATATCTTGGCTGCTTGTTAACTTTATCCTTTTCTGTTGGACAAAATCCTGTGCATACAGCATTTCAATTCGAGGCACTCCACAGCACAACTTCATCTGGACAAGACCTAACAGGTACTATGCGAATCTATGCCCTCGCCAATGAGACACTTTCGCTCCAGCATCCCTCTGCTGCGGGTTAACTCATTGCTCGCGACGGCCCTTAAAGCCAACTGTAATGAGCCGATTATAAGCCACCGAGAAGGCCGATTATAGCCGAGGCAGCTCATTATGGCGTTCGGCTCGCCGGCAACTGTGAACCGACTATAAGCCCCAACATAAGGTGTGGCCAGCCAGGGGCAGTTCACGGTTGACGATCGGCACCCACGCTAGCCGGCCACAGTAAATCGAATAATACCCACGAATACGGGCCATAATGGCCCGGGTAGTTACTGTACGCGATCTCGGCTCCGATGTGTCTTAAGTGCGGCTGTGGTAAAAAAGAATTAACTCCCCGTAGAGGCGTAAGATGGGTGACAAATGTCTCCAAGACCCACAGCTAGGGAAAGTGACTACAAAGCCCGTTTGCCACGAACTTAAGCACATCGAAGGCCTTCCGTGATTGGAAGTTTTACTATTTCACATATTTCAATTTTACTTAAGAAACTTTTCTCCTATCCTCTGTAACAATCCCTGAAGTACAGGGCACAGAACAAGAGGCGCTCGCTAATAGAAGCAGATACTCACAGCAAGATACTGGACTGCGTCCCTTACTCGGTCACACAGGATAGTCAAAGCTGCCATCTACAAGAAAAATATAAAGGGCGGTATTTCTTTCTTTCATATATGACTATAATTTATTCACACCTCACGCTAACATTGCAAGTCATGAAATTATGACATCAAACACAATTTAATTACAAGAATATGCATAGCTATATTTCTCATACGACATGTCAAAATAGCAAAAACATTCAAAAGACGACAAAATCAGCTTAAGTTAAAGAATTACACATCAAGAATAGAGCTATTTATTACAAGTAGCAAAAATTACAACCTAAGAGTTACTCTACTGTTTTAAGACTAACATATACAACCATGTCAAGTCCACAAAAATAATTTTCCAAGTCCAATCAAGGAGCCGGCTGCGTCGGAGTATTGACCTTATCCTGTTGCCCACCTGTTCGGTCAGAGAATGGAATCATTAGTGATGAGCAAACAGAGTTAACAAAAGAAGAAACTAAAGAAGAAAAGGTTACCAGCAACTTCCCCTTGATCATCTTGGTCGTCATCCCCTACTTCCACGCCTGCCTCCTCAGCTGCAAACAACCGCATCCCCTCCTTCACCGCTATCTTCTCCTCCTTGGTGAACTGAGCGGTTACCGCATCCATCCTAAAGGCCGCTCCACCCTCCTTATCCGCCTCAGCCTTGGCCTCCTCTAAAGCCCTGAGGTAAATCCTAGCGATAACCCGGGGGTAGTCGTCCATCCAAGATAAGCTGCCCTGCTTCCAAATGCGAAAGTACATATCCTGCAGCATATCATCCATCATCCCCTCATTTTCCTCAGACTCTCTCATACGAGCCTCAGAAACCGATAGCCTTGCAATGGCAGCATCCCTCTCCAGTCGGTATCGCGAGCAGTCAGCCTGAAGGGACCTCCTCATCACTTCCATCTCCTCCTTTAGCCTGACCTGAGCAAGCTCTGCAGCTTCAAGCTTCCCCGACAGCTCCTCTACCTGCTCGAGATCCGCCCGCCGAACCTCGTCCACTGTCGAGATGGCCATATTTATCTGCTCCTTGCAGGCAGCCTCCATCTTCCGCAATTCCGCCTTACTAGCCTCCTCCATAGTCTTCCTCAATCGCCCGGAGGCAGCCTCATGCTGAGAAATCTGAATGGCCTGATCAGCAAGTTGTTTGGCCTGGTCCGAAACCATCAATCGTAGTCGGATGTTGGCACTCCCAATCTCCTCTCCAGCCTTAACCAGCCGGTCATGATGCCCCATCAGCTTCCTAGTCTCCTCCGCCACCCGATCAATGTTAGCTTGGCCTCCTCTCCCATGGTAACTATCCGAGTAGTAAGTAAATCGAGATCTAAGGACTTGGCCTCATCAAGCACCCGTACCATGGGATTGCGGGGAAGAAGGTGCTCACCGGTAACCTCGTCAAAGGTAATATCATGGGAACTTGGATCCAAATCAGGATGACCCGCAAATGGGTTACGAGCCAAGCCAGGACGATCAATCTGAGTAACGGTAGAATTTTCAGACGGGTGCGGAGAGAGTGCGAACTCAGTATCCTCCTCCGTGATATCATGAAGAGGCTGAACTGGGGCTGAGGACCAAGTGAAGGTTCGGATAAGGGATGACTCCTCTTTCCCTTTTGAATACCCTCTTCAATAACCCCGAGAAGAGGACGGTAGCCGACTACATCCCCGGAACGGTGGGTCGAAGGCTTCGGCTTGGCGGAAGTTTTGGAGAGCTTGTATTGTTCAAGCCTGTGCCGAAGATCTGAGGCCTTGGTCATTTTACCTGCTCCTGATATGAAGAACAAGTGTCACAAGCTTACATTGATCCATAATTCGAGAAAACGCGGTAAATTAAAAGTTAAAAGAAGAAAGGAAACACATTTGTTATACAAACCATGAGGAGGAGTAGGATACTGCAATAAGTCCTGGATTTCATTCCAGGACGGGAGCGGATCATAAAATATTCCTAAGTCCCTATCATAAATGGAGCCTGTAGGAGTCAAAAGTTCACCTTGAGTCGTCGGAGCCACCTTGGCTGGAATAGTCTGAGAAGGCTCGCTTGCACCGGTCCCGGCCTTGTCAGCTTTCCCGGATTTCTCTACCAAAGCCGGTTCTCCGTCCAGCCCCTCGAAAGCTTGGAGGAATGCATCATCCGTCCACTCCTGAATCTCGCCTGCTTGCCAAGGAAGCAAGGCCTCGATGCCATCGCCACCGTCACCACCTTCCCGGTCATCTCCACCCTCACCTCTCTCCTCCTCCACATCTTCCTACCTCGGAGTAAGTGGACAAGTGCTAGGGGAAGGGCCATCCGACTTCTTAAGCTTCTTACCTCCGACCACTGGAGATTTTGAGAAAGGTTTCCTCTTGCCACTCTCTACTGTGACACCTCCCTTAGCTTGAGCAGCCGCCCTCTCCTCCGATGTTTCCCTCTGCTTGACTACTGACTGCTGTGGAAGGATCAAGTCATACTCCAGAAGGGTCGCATTTCTGATCAGGTAAGCAGCCGATCTATCTCTCCCGGGGATAGCTTCTATCTCAGCCGCCATCTGAACCAGGCGATTAGTCTCCACAACCGCAAAGCCACCTGTCGCTAGCAAAAATTGAAAACGTATGAGAAGAAGCATCGCAACCAGAATGGAAATTATAAATAAAGCATCGACTTACATCCAGAGGTGAAATGCCGAATAGAAATAGAGTCGTCCCTGACGAAGAACCACTCTTTCTTGAACATGTTGTACTTAGAATACAGGTCCAAGACCGGCTTGAAGGTTACAGCTGACTCCAAGCTGATGTATGGGGACCCCTTCTTATAGCCCCTCAGATTATATAAATACCGGATCTCCCGGTTGGAAGGAGCACGCCCATGCTTCCTCTGAAAGATGACGAAGAGGCTCACCAGTATAGTATAAGAGTTGGGTTGAAGCTGGAATGGGGCCACCTTTAGATATGTAAGAAAGCTGAGTACCCAAGCATTAAGAGGCGGGATGGCACCACACATACAGTGGTATCTGTTGTAGGCAAAGTACCCTTCGGGAGGGTCATATGGCATAACTTCTCTCCCTGGCAACAGCATGCGCGCCCTATCAGTTCCGAAGGAACGGGAGATGACATCAAGCTGCTCTTCCTTAAGGGAGCTGGGAAAACAATCGGGCGGGGAGTTCAGAAGCTCCTGAGGGTCGTACCCATCCACCAGTGATCTCGGGGCAGATCCGTGACGTTCCCGTCCTGGCTGAGCAGGGGGCACTGCGGAAGATTCTCCTTCGCCCTGGGACTTCTTTTTATCTGATCGAGTTTCTGCTTTTCGAGACATTTATCTGCAACACAAAAGCACGTTGTTAAAACAAAGGATGTAGAGACGTAAACAGGCAAGAGCGTGCAGTCCGGAATTTCATTTGTAATTCGAAACATAAAAGGTTCAAAGCCCATTCGGCATTCTCATTTTCAAAAAGCCCATTCGGCATCCTCATTTTCAAAAGGCCCATTCGGCATTCTCGTTCTCAAGAAGCCTATTCGGCATTCTCGTTCTCAAGAAGCCTATTCGGCATTCTCATTTTCAAAAAGCCCATTCGGCATTCTCATTTTCAGAAAGCCCATTCGGCATTCTCGTTCTCAAGAAGCCTATTCGGCATTCTCGTTTTCAAAAAGCCCATTCGGCATTCTCATTTTCAGAAAGCCCATTCGGCATTCTCGTTCTCAAGAAGCCTATCCGGCATTCTCATTTTCAGAAAGCCCATTCGGCATTCTCGTTCTCGAAAACCACATTCGGCATTCTCATCACGAAAAGCTCATTCGGCAGAAATAAACTAACCTGGTCCGGTAGTTGAGTGTGGCTCGGCACGTATTGATCCGGCGGTTCAAAAGTTGGTTCGGCTATCTCGTTCAGTAAGGAAGAACAAGGGCCTGCGTCTCCTACTTATAGGGGAAGGCCGGATAACCAGACCAGCCGGTTGGGTTCTCAAACCGGATATGGCTGTCAAGACCAAAACAAAGCACAACATATGTTGGACATATGCCCTACTTTGAGGGGCAAATGTTGGATATGTCTCTACCATCATCGAGCCAACACGAGGAAGCAAGGGACGAGCAACCAGAATAACCGAGCCAGCTATGCAGCATCCCCTAACCAAACTCACCCACCGGTCCACTTTGTCCTTCCACCGAACCAAGCACACCGGTCCACTGTGTCCTTCCACCGAACCAAGCACACCGGTCCAGTGTGTCCTTCCACCGAACCAAGCACACCGGTCCACTGTGTCCTTCCACCGAACCAAGCACACCGGTCCACTGTGTCCTTCCACCGAACCAAGCACACCGGTCCACTCGTGTCCTTCCATCGAACCAAGCACACCGGTCCACTGTACTCCCACCACCGAACCAAAGGAAACCGGACCAGCTCCACCAGGCCAGATTACGTCAGCCCAGGCCCGCCAGCTGCTATCTACCTCCAAGACCCCTACCCCCAGTCTCACTCTATAAATAGAGGGGCAGGGGTACAACAATGGGGGACAAGTTTGAGAGCTCAAGCACGGAGAGAACTTTCAAACAACTTTCTTTTACTTTTATCAAAGCTTTGTACTTGTAATCTAAACAAGAGAAGAGAAATAACATATAAAGTGGACGTAGGCACATTCTGGCTGAACCACTATAAATCTGCGTGTCTTTTTACAGTTTAGCCCCTGCTTTTCATATATTTGCATAAATCACTCAAATCACTAAGAACAACATAAGATTTACCAAATCATACGACTTTGAGGTGTTTGTCCATTTTTTGTGCAAACAGGATCCTTAAAGAATGGGCGATCCCAAGCATTCTTTAAGTTACTTGTACCTTATTACAGTTCACTTGAGTTGGTTTACATTATATAAGTATATATTGTCCTGACTAGAGTGTTTGTATTTTTATTTACGCTCGGGTCAGCCTGAATTATTCACAGATTTGGATTCCACTTTCTGGAGATTGGAATCGCTGGAGATTATCTGCTTATCTAGTTTTATCTATCTCAGTTCTGTTGTTCTATTCAGCTTGTACTTGGTTATCATATTGAGACTTCTGTTGTACTTTATTTCTTCTGTTGTATCTTATGTAACTCTGATATATTTACATAGTAGCTTCATGAACTACTATCTCTTTTACTTCCACTACATTATTTTACTCTGTGTCTGTGATTATATTTATTTATTGTATATTCTGAGATTTGCCAAATTTTATTTACAACGCGGTATTTTGAGCAATTCAATTCCGCATGTGTGTCTACCTATACACTTATAATGGATGCGAATGGTTGAAAATATCGGGTCGTTACAATTTTCCAACGACCGAAGTGAGTTTAGTGCTTTTATTCCTTTAAAAACCATTTTAAATATTTCCAATTCAAAAATATTCTCCAAATAATACCATTATTATTTTCACAACTTTGAAAAACATTTCAAAACCAACGGGAATTAAATTCCCAAATTTCCATCTTTTAAGTCCTTTATAAATCATTTTTACAAACCATATCATCTTTAAATATTCCTCTGGAATTTCATTCCATTTCAAATTATAAATCACATTTAGAAAATCATATTTACAAATCCTATTTTGTTATATGAATTATTTCTTAACTGTTGACTAAAATATCAACTTTTAT
Source organism: Allium fistulosum (assembly GCA_030737815.1). Taxonomy (NCBI): domain Eukaryota; kingdom Viridiplantae; phylum Streptophyta; class Magnoliopsida; order Asparagales; family Amaryllidaceae; genus Allium; species Allium fistulosum. Next base: position 1,436,612,571 of record CM060903.1, read on the forward strand.
TTCAATCTCCACAAAAACAAATGATAATAGTTTAATATTATCATTTCCTAGCAACCAAGCACACCATATACAACTATAATAATTTCTGAAAAATTATCTCTTTTATATATAAAAATAATTTGGGTAAAATTATTTCATTTACCCCATTTTAAAACAATACTATGTCGAATTGCTCTGCTCAAGTGTTTAGAGATCCTTATCAATAACGTTAATTACTCGTATTGACCAAAATCCATAAGCCACTCAAAAAACCAATCAACACAATATAAAACAGTTTTATATTCACTAACAAATACGTGATCATATCTATTAATACACTCAAACTCATTCTAGGGTGCTACTGACCCTATCTCTAATGAGTTACCTCATCAAAGCCAAGGTTCTCACTAAACCTTCAGCTCTGATACCAAATGTGACGTCCTGAAATTTTCAACCCTCAAAAATCGACATCAATACGTCCACTGTATTACATGCTGAGCAATTTAATCTCGAAAATACCAGATCATTAGGGAAAAGAAGAAAGAGGTAGAAGAAGAAAATAGAAATAACAACACAGAATCTGACAATCGCAGCGGAACAATATATAATAGATAACAACTGGTCTTTATACAAAAAGAACTATAACTGTTTTTATACATTACATTATCAGAGTACAACACATCAATAACACAACACCGGACATTTATAATAACTTGTCCTCACAAAAGCTGAATACACAGCCTACAATACACTGCGGAATATAGTCAGATACGTGAAATACGTCTTCGTCATCCAGCTCGTCTCCTGAGCTCCATAGCATCCTATCCTAATTGTAATACTCTATCTGACCCGAGCATTATCATAAAATAACACCCGAGTCAGTCTGGAAAACCAGTGTGAGAAAACACACTCAAAATTTGAATTATTAAAGTTATCAAAATCCTTTGAAAACAAAGGTATCTCGTAAGACCACGCCACACATAAACACGAAAGGTTTTTACCTTACGATAACCAAAACATTTCATATCAAATCCTCTGATATTATAATAATGTCTAAGTATAAATACTTATTCAAATAGCTGAAATTGTTACATTAATTAAATTCCAGCATACTAGGCTCTACAACCAAAACCGTAAAGGCACGTATTGGAGGATGGATTTCCATACGAATGACTAGGCACTAGGGTACCACCTGTCATAGTACACGTCTAGAAAAATGTACCGAGGACATGTCGGGATCCCCTGCAACACAAGACCGGACTACCCCTAACCTGGATAGACCGAATATGCTATCACCCCGGGTGTTCCCACCCTTTCCGAGCTCCTTCCATGTTTTGTAGTAATAATAATCGAGTGTATCTAGAAAGGTGATAAACATACCCTAATTGGGTGCGACCCACTTAGCCTTGCTGCATCTCCCCTGCTTTTCAGTCATTCCCGGTTGATAAGGCTAGAGGCTACGACTACCTTTTAAAGGAATTTTCACTTAGAATGCTCATTGTCCTCCAATGACAATGTACTGATAGCATTCATCCATACAAGTCCGTTCTGGGTCCGAACGGAACCGAAGGCACTATTCCTACTACATCCATTTTGGAATCATCCTCATGATTAGTAGTGATTAACCCTTGCACTTCACTGCTCCATCTTCGACTCCATGCTCTTGTTTTCACTTCGAAAACGTACTCATTGGATCATGTGGTTTTCAGATAACTTATCTGATCCTGGTCTCTTCGAAACAACGTTCGATGTTTCCATTAAACTCAACCTCGGTTCTTTAGGAAATAAACAGACGAAAATAAGATCGGAGATCACCTCCTAACCGTTAGTGGACGAGTTTCCTTATAAACGTCCTAGAAGAAAGAAATGAGTTTACACGTACAGTATAGCACCTTGAATGCTAACTGGACCATATAATTCCCGTGTCTCTTCTAGATATTCCCAAAGTTATATTTTGGGTCCAGATTTGATAGTCGGTTATTTAACTATCAAATAAACAATCATTCAACCAAATATTTCCTTTTACCACTAAAAACACTAAATCTCCTTTTAATTTAATTTTCATAAATTAAATCTCTTATCAAAATTCATGTACTTATCTTATCGAAGTAAGTACGTTTACTAACCAATCTTTCTAAATATTTGAAAACTATTTTTTAAAATAAATATGGAAAGTACCACTGCGGTATCAACCATGGATTCACAACTCAATGGTTACGTCTCTATCCTAGAGAAATCCAAAACTTAACTACAAGCACTCACTGCCTCTGATTTCGCCAAGAAAGTATACCATTACTTTCCGAAAACATTATTTAATAAATTTCAAAATAATACTTATAAAATTACTATAATAATTTTCCAAGTTAAATATTAGGCAAAAACTCTTTAATAAAGGTTATTATATAAAATAATATTAATATTGAACAATTTATCCTTTTAAAAAAATAATACTAATTAATTCTTTAATAATAATTGACTTAATATAAACTAACTTAACTAATAATTAAATATACTTTAAACAATTTAAAACAACTAAATAATTAATTTTCCGAAATATTCTTAAAACACTTTTTAAATTACCTAGTTAATAATTAAAAACCCTCCTTTTTGAAACAAACTTAAGTTCTAAAAAAAAATTCTTTTTCCAATTCCAATATAACCAGTCGAACATTTATAAATCTCTCTCGACTTATCCCCAATTTGATTCAAGTCCCAATTCGTAAATTCCCTTTTCACATTTCTAAAAATAAATCTACTATTTATTTTTAAACCGATTTACCCATCTCCTTATAAATTCTCACCGTGAATTTATAACTTCAATTTATCAACTGATAATCACTTTACTTTATTTATAAACCTTGTTTATAAACCCCATAGTTTCATTTCCCGTTTATAACGGTTTCACAATACTTAATCGATTTTAAATCGATTTCTAAATTGAATTTCATTTTTAAATCAATTCCTCAAATAACCCAAATATATTCCAAAACCCAACTAAATTCCGGTTCCACTTTCTTTTCATAATTTAAAATCTTATTTAAAATCTAGTATAACAATTTCATATTTTGTTTTCAAATTTCCTTTTTATTTTTCCAAACTAGTTTAAATCTCGATTTTAAAATCTTTTTACACTTAAACAAATATCTCTTATTTTTTAATATTTAAAATCGTTTTATTTACATTATTCAAAAACCTCTATTTTTCCATATTCCGAAAATTTATCAAGTACTAATTTTAAAATCAAACTATTTATTTTCCCAAATTCATTTCTTTTTAATCAATCCAGATTTCACTATAAATTTTTTACTTCCAATTTCCCTTTTTACTTTCTTTTAAATTCAATATACATATTTATGGTATTTTGAAATACCAAAATTTAAACCAGTATTACCATAGCATCTAATAATTTCAAATTCCACTATAATCTATCACAGATTTTCAAACAATCATACATCACTATATATGAAAATCAAATTCAACATTTTTGAGGAATCCAGTTGGATCCCTCCAACCTGTTTCCCTGCATCCACAGATGTTAATACAGTATAAAAATACCAATCCCACTTCGAGGGGGATATCGCGGTATATGGGGTCATCCGCTATTATGCGGGGCGCATAGGGTCTCATCTGCTATATATATACGGGAATATCAATCACACCAATTACTAATATATATATATATATATATATATATACTACTATATATATAATAACATTCAAACTGATAATAGTTATGAAATTCAACCAACAACCAATAATTAATTTTAACTATTTAAAATTAATTGCAGTAATACAAAATTGAGTGAGATTAATTCACCAAAATTCCAAACGGCTAAAGCCCAAGGCAACGAACACGCAACCTACACGCTACAGTACCACCTTCTTCTTCCCCTTTTTTTTCTGCCCGTACATCCAAATGCACACGAAACGTGCACACAATCCCCTACCCTCGCCAGTCGTCACAGCCTCCATCACCGATGCTGCCTCTTCTACTTCGTAGTACACGCCATCACCTGACTCCATCGCGAAACCTAGCAGTCGCGACCATCAACCTTCCACTCACGTGACCCTTCTCGCGACCCCAAATCATCGACTCCTCCGCAACCAGCGTCGCACCACCATCCTCGACAACATCAACCCCTTGCCTCATAACTCGAGTTCGAGAACCCCCATGCCTCTGCCAATCGCACTCTCGAACTTGCGGTTGCCATTTCCAAATCGCGAGCATCATCTCCCATCTCACGTTGAAATTTTCTTCGATCGATATTTTTTTTTCTCGTGCTTCGAACCAGGAAGGAGGAAGAAAGAATGAGCCGCGATTTTCAACTTCATTACCTTTTTTAACGTTTTTAAGTTCGGCCATTTCTTTTGGTTTTCTGACTTCGTGAAAATGGGTAAGTTTTTTGGAGGATTTTTAAATGACAAAGGAGGATACAGGTTGATTTCAAATGAGGCTCCTCTTCTCTTTATTCCAAAATTAAGGCAGACATCCCTTTTCCTTTCTTTTTTTTCTTCTATTTTGAGTTTGCGTGCTGTTTTTAGAAAGAGGGGGAACATGATTTAAAAGAAAGTGAGGTGGCTGATGGTAAGTTGAGGTGAAGGGAATTAAGGTTGATGTGGGTATGGTTAAGTATATATATATATATATATATATAACTGAATTTTATCTGATTGTGGTCATCTTCTAGATAAAATTTAGCTCAGAATGGATGGGTGGGACTGTAGGCTTCTTTCTATGGCAGGTAAGATCGAACTTATTCATTCAGTTATTACTCCTATGGTGCTATATTGGATGATGACATACCAACTGCCTATTGCAACTATTGTTAAAATTAATAAGATATGTGCTAATTTTATCTGGGGAGGCAGAACCCATAAAATAGCTTGGGATATCCTATGCAGACCAAAACTGGAAGGAGGGGTAGGCCTGAGAAACTTTAGAGACATCAGAACTGCCACTGCTCTTAAATTGTTATGGCATTTTATTAACAACAATAATTTATGGTCTAACTAGATGTACAAAAGATACTGTAAAGATAAACACTTCTGGACTATGGATATTGATAATAATAGCTCATGTACCTGGAAATCTATTCTTAAACACAGACAGAAAGGCATTCAACACATTCATAGAAATATAGTTGATGGGCAAAATACACTTCTATGGCACGACCCTTGGATTAACAATGAACTTTTGGTTAATATACTGGGGTGGGATGCCCTTGGTTTAAATGGTGGCGACAATTTGAAGGTCAGTAGCATTATACAAGATAACATTATTAATCCAGAGGCATTCCACTTCACTAGAAAAATTAACCAAATCAAGGATGTGGAAATTTCAACTAATTATGACTCAGACTTTTGGACCTGGAACAATAATCCCAATGGTTTTACTTTCTACTCTGCATGGGATTGTGCTAGAAATCATTTTCAGACAACTAATTGGTCAAAAGTAATCTGGAGTTACTACAACAGCCCTAAAATGGATTTATGTGCGTACAAAGTTATGCTAAACAGAATTCATACCAAAGATAAACAGATTGAATGGGGTTACTCTATAGATCCTATATGTGTACTTTGCAATAGTGAATCAGAAGATAGGAATCACCTGTTTTTCCAATGTTCATACTCGGCTTACCTCTGGACTCGAAACAAAATGAAGATTGGCATGAATCTGAATGGTCCTTTGTTGATTGATGTAGAAGCTACAGCTTTATACGACTCCTTTAAAGTTGCAAATCAGATCCAAGATCTGGCCTTCTGCAGCTTCGTTACGATCATCTACCACATATGGTTGGAACGAAACTCTCGAATCCATGATGGGAGGGAAATTGACAAACTTCGGAGATGGAATCTAGTTGAATTAGACATTAAATATCAGATGACTAAAAGTAGGAAGCAGACAAAGAGATCGAGAGAACATGAAAATATTTTAGAAAGATGGGGCATTGACTTAGTGGATACCGGTTAAAGCTTCGATCTTGTTTTGTTTCCTTTTTCTCAGCCGGTCAAATAGAAGGAGAAATTTTATTTTAGTTTAAAAGAAGTGAGATTTTTTCTTTTTGATAGTCGTTGGCTTTGGACTCTGCCACGGGGATGTGATGTTTGTAACGGGTTGCTTTGTTTTCCTGTTTTATTTTCTTATGGACTGTATGTACATATACTTTGTAAGCTTACTTTTTATTGATGCGTTATCAATAAAGCACCGCACTCTTTTTCCCCTACTAATTATCACGCCGATAGTTAGTAAGGTTTTTAATGAGGCGGTTTACCCAGTTTCAAATTTTTTTTTTATATATATGTATGTTTTAAATTTTCAAATTACCTGATTACGTAACTCAAAATCTTGAAACCCTATCGAGGCGTGCCGCTTAAAGTTTATAATGTTATACCCCTATTCCGAATGCAATGGAAAAGGTTTCGAGTCCTAATTCGATCGTATGGAGAAGATAGCTTTTTGAATCCAATTATTATATTAAATTTTCGATATTAATCGCAGTGCGTTTATATCCCGTACGATCACACGATAACTCCAAATACTACGAAATTTGAAATCCGATAATAATATACTATTACGGATCCAATGGAACAGGTTTCGTCAAATTCCGAGACTGTGCCTCGGAAGGCTATTTTTAAATGTTAATTCAAATGATATATTTTTAAAACCGAACAGATCACTTTTAAATTCATTTTTAAAATTTTTATTATCTTCATTATTATCATTATAAATTTAATAAGCATTTAAATTATTTTTAACAAGCTTAAAACTCCAGATTCAATATTTTAACCAATTTTCAATTATTAAATTCAATAATTAAATTATCCGATAAATAGTTATATTTGAAATTCAAGTTAAAAATTAACTTTTAAATATTTAAAATAAATTAAATATTCCAATTTCAAATAACCAAAATTCTGGGTCGTTACAATAATAGTTCACGAAGACTCTGTTGAGATTGAACATGATGACCAGGTAGTAAATTAAACATGATGGTAGTGCGGGTTAGCTTGGGATTTGTACGCAACCGTTAATAACGTTTTAATTTAACGCCACAGTTATGGGATGGCCAATATACAACAAGTAAAATGAAAATTATAATAGCTTGGGAAGCTAAATTTTTCTAAGTAAAATAACAAATACTTAGGACACTTTAGAAGATAGTTTCCAAGTATTATCGAACTATTTCATGGGGATGAAATTAAAGGATGATTTTATAAGTTAAAATTGTGTTTACTTATTTTCGAAATGAAGTAAACTTAAAGAAGCTAATAAATGATGGGGAATTCTTAAATAAAAGATAAAAAAGTTTTATCTACTAAATGTGTAGTGTAACATCCCTCATTAGGAGACCTGAAAATGAACACCGATGATGCTGCAACAATCACTAGAATTATTTTCAAGCAACCATGAGTGAGTTTCGTATTATTCAAAATAATCTAAGTAAACAGAAAAAAATATATTCATTTTATCATGTTTGTTTTAATATTCATTACATACTGGTTCAAAGTTAAACCCAGTCGTACCCGCACAGGGGGTCAAAATATAACAAAATACATTGAAGAGTGTTGGATCAACATATGAAGAAGCTACCCAAACACTTTAAACAACGGAATGAAACATACGCTAACAAATAACTAGGCCTTTTGCACCATTTTCGATCTTCGGCATGCACTCTAAAATAACCTGCCTATCCCATAAACTCAGCCTACTCAAATAAGTACCCATGATTTTATGGGGAAAACAATGATGAAACATGGGTCAGATATAAAGTCTGGTGTGAATAATACTTTCTTGAAAATACTATATAAATACATACTAAGACTACGCCGCATAACACGGAATGAGTTTTCCCCTCACTACTTACAAACGGCATACATAATACTACACACAACAAAGGTCACATTTACTTACCATGGAAACTTCTCAAGTTTTACAGAATATAGTTACTACTGCATCACCGTGCAGTTCCCACCAAGTCCTTAACTAACCAAAGTGAAAATCTGATGCTGTCTGGAATCCTCCCTTAGCAACATCCCTGTAATTCTTTCTTTGCTTTACTTATATTGCACTAACCCCGGTCTCTGTAGTATAAATCATTTGTTCATTTGATATTAAGCTGTATGGAATCACTCCCTTGTAATATTGTTTTATTTAGCTCTAGGCTACTATGATACCCTATCCGCAGCGCCCACTCCAATAAACTTTTGAGTTTAAATCTACTATTAAACAGCCACCCATAGATTCTTCCTCCTTTCATCCTTTATGTTATTTGATTAGACCTGGGACCACTATGAATTAGCCACCCGCAGTCACCTATCTAACCTTTATTCATTTATTTCAGACTTGCCATGAATCAGCCACCCCACAAATGTCACTTAAATATTATGTAATTTTGAACTACAAAGAATCAACCACATGCAGTCCCTTCCTACATAGAATCAACCACCTACAGCATTGTCTTTTATTTTAATTTGATGTTGCATAGAATCAGCCCCATGCAGACCTCTGGAAGTTGAATACCTCTTCTCACCTAAAGCTTCTTATGTGTGCATTCAAGCAAGCATCCTTAGTCGGCGTCAATAGCCCTTCCATTTCTTACTTCCACTTACAATACTTCGATGCAATATACCCTGCCCCGACCCTTGTGTGCAATAAACTCTTACTTATTGAGCATGTTCTCTCCCAAATTAAGGTGCGGTAAGGCCGTGTAATTTGTCTTATTCTCTTCACATATTTGTAGTGCTATTTGTCTTATGCAAATTTCCGACATAGAACTACTGTCTCTCAGAAAATCCCTATATTCCTTTGGCAACTCACTACCCCACTACCCAGCGCGGTTTCGTTAGGCGTAGTTCACCCTTGAGACGTTCGTCTTCTACCTCCCTAGCTCCATATTTGACAGTGTCAGACACTTCTGACATGGCACGTCACTTCCTTTACATATGTCACCTCTTGATATGTTATCTTACTATTTTTCTGACATTTACAGTGTCCTTTATTTATCTTTTAAGCTATTTTTATGGATCTTGTCCCCTTACATTATTATTTTAACATATATATCATTTCCGTCAACTCTCAATGTATTTCCCTCGTTCCACTAGTGTAGTACTTCATTAGTTCAAGTTTATTTTATGTATAGAAAATCTTATGAAATTCTAAAAAATTTGTAAATAACTCCTTTATTTCTACCTTGTCTTTCATTTGAATTACAAGTTATTTTCCCTTGTACATTTTCTATGTTTTTACTATAGAAATTCATAACAATTTATTCCTAAGTCATGAATTTCACAAATTACTAACCCATGTTTAGAACAATGGTTAGGACATCATTTCAAGTTTTCATTTTAACATAAATTTGTATAAATATCAATAAAATAACATGATACAAATCAACCAAAACAAATTAAATGAAAGGTTAAGTATCACTTAGCTATATCTTTCAAGAAATCTCGGTTAGACCTTCTTTTCCTTAGCTTATATTTGCTTTATCTTCTCTTAATCCCATTTCTCTAAGCCACCACCATTAACATATCTTTTGAGCTTTTATTTTACTTTTAGTAGAATGGGATGAATGAATGGAAAAGAGTCATGTTTATTATCCCATAATTATTTGGGCTTTGACACACATACTCCTTTTCATTAATTCATTACCCACTTTAATTTCTTATTTAGCTCCTCTTGGCCCTTTTCTAACAACCCAAAATATTGGTCATTGGAATTTGAATATTTAATTAAATTTAAATATTTAAATAATTGGATTTTGGAATTTGATAACTTATATTCTAATATAGGAATTACTTAAAACATTTGAATTTGTGAATTAAATATTAGTTAAATGGATTTAATAACTTTATTTACTCCTTTTAATTAATAAATAATATAGTGAATTCAATTAGTAAATTTATTTACAAAAATAAATAGATCGGATAAATATCAATAATTGAATCGAAAAGTATAACCGATATTTAAATTTGTGGAACTAGCATTCCCGGGCATTATCTTGGGTTTTGACGAAACCAGTGCCATTAGACCCGGAATAATAAATTGTTGTACGCCGACGAGTTTTGTGATGATCGGATGTACTGTGTGATCGTGCGATCTCAAAATACATAGCGATTAATTTTAAATAATATAATTTGATTTAAAAAGCTAACCACCGTATATTTTTTAATTAGGTCTTGAAAGCATGAGTTCAGAATATGGGTAATTAGCTAAGAATGCCAGTGAGCATGCCTTAACCGAAGTTTGAGAAAATTCGAATGTGAATAGTATCGAGTAGTTTCTATTTGTAAGGACCTTAACCTTATTCTTTTGGCCCAAACCCTAAATGAAACATTGGTCGCCATTTTCCATTGCTCCATCCAACGGCTATTATCAATCGATGCCATCAAAGGCGTTTCAGGCGATGGGTTCAACTAAGAAAGTGTTCGGCTAGAGGAGAGAAGCTTGATGGTCGGTTAGATTGGCCTAAAGTTCGTTGAGGAGGCGGAAAATCATGTACGAAGGCACATCAATTTTTGGAGTTTCTAGCGACGGTTGAGGTTTTTCAGGTGGCATCATCTACAGCGTAGGGCTTGTCGAGGCCGGGGAGTTCGTGGTGGTGACGCGGCGGCATACGAAGGTTGGTGGCGGCAAGTAGTTGAAGTTACGACCTGGGTTTGTTTCGAAGGGTGATTAGTGGTTAGGGTTTGGTTAATCAAGGGTAATTAGTTGGGCTAATGGTGTAATTAAACAATTTATTATATTATTTGATTTGAAAATCTTATTAAACCCAAAAATCTTTCATACAAGGGCGGATTCGAGCGCGGTGAGTTGCCTTGTACTCGTGGGATCGATGTCTACGTATTGGAATCAGATTGAAGGAGATTGGAGCTTGCAGAATTTCAAGCTAAAATCGATTTTATTTCAAAACGAAATGCTTCGGCGACAATTGAAATTTCTATGAGTTTACTCACCTTCAAATTTACTTTATAATATCTATGATGCTATAGGGTATTTGTTGATTGCTTAGATGTTAATTGAATTGTTGTTTGATTGATTGTTTGGTTGAAGTTCCATTTTGGAAAATGGATGACATATTATTTACTGGATTGTTGTGAATCCATATGATTATATATATATATATATTGTCTGTAACTATTATTTTGCAGGGAACATTTGTAGAAAGACCCTGGGGGCTTTCTCGCCAATAATTTTTATTTATTTCTTATGCTGCTTGTATTAATGTTTAGTTGTAATTAATCTTGATATTTTATTTAAATTGTTTATGTGTCGTTACAACAATTTTCACTGTAACATAAATTATTGAATATCATCTCCTAAACCCTTCATATGTGTTGTCTTGAGCTTTTATTTTCATGAAATAGATATTTAAATTCATAATCATTTTGATTTATGATATTTAAAATTAATTAATCATTTTAGTTAATGACATTTAGAATTTACCAAATCATTTTAACTAATGATGTCTGAATTTAAATTAATCCATCCACTTAATGATATTTGGATTTACTTTTTCATTCTAATTAATGATTATTTGAATTTAATAAATTGTTTTAATTAAAGATGTTTAAATTTAATTTATTGTTTGATTAATGATATTTAAATGAATTAATCATTTTAATTAATGATATCTGAGTTTAATAAATCATTTTAATTAAAGATGTTTAAAAGTAATTAACCATTTTAAATGATGATATTTGAGTTTAATTAATTATTTTAATTACCGATGTTTTAAATTTAGTTAACCATTTTAATTAACGATGTATAAATCTAATTTATCATTTTAATTAATGATATTTGGATTTAGTTAATATTTTAATTAATGGTGTTTTAAAAGTTAATTAATTGATTTAATAAAAGAGTTTAAAGAAAATTAATTGATTTAATTAAAGTGTTTTAAAGTTAATTAACTGATTTAGTGTATTAAAGTTAATGAACTGATTTAATAAGTTTTAAAAGTAAATTTACTGATTAAATAAAGGTGTTTTTGATATAATTAACTGTTTAATAAAGACATTTGATTGGTTTATTAAAGGGATTATAAATTGGATAAAATATCTTTCGGGACAATTCAAATTGTTTCTAAAAATATGAAAGATTATAAATGTGATTAATTATCTTTCGGGATGATTAATGTTGGTTTAAATTTATTAAAGAGGGATTTTTAATTTGCTTTATTCTATTTAGGGAAAATTATTGTGGTTTTAAAAGTTATAAAAAGGTTATATAAATTATCCCTCGGGATGATTAACCTATGGCTTAAAACTTATAAAAATAATTTAATTGATTTATTATCTTTTAGGATAATAAATGTTGTGTTCAAATTTATTAATAATAGTTTTAAACAAGAAGATCTTTTAAAATGAATTGTTTCACATAAAGCTAAGTGTAAATTGATTTGGGTTTATAATAAACTATATTTTGGCATTTGCTTTGAACTTGGTTTTAATACACTTAGAAAATATAATTTGCCATTTTAAAAAGTATTATGATGTGAAAATCAAGTGCAAGTGTGAATAATCGTTCTATCATTCCCGGTAGTTGATTTATCGACTATCGATTTCGATTATGCTATCTTCTTTGTATTTCATCACTTTAAGACAATTTGTTGCTCTTTTGAGCTTTGTTATCCTTTGTCGAAAATGACTAAACCCAAAGAGCAAGTTGAAGCCAAGTTATGTGGAGTTGTTCCCATTAGGGTATTTTCACATCAACTCTAGATCGGATTCAGTTTGCGCATTAAGATGAGAAATGCTCGGATTCTAGATAAGGTTGGTGGGGTCCGGCTTGAATGTGTCCGAGAGGTGTCACAGGCTAAATGACCCTCTCAAGTATATTTCTAGATGTATACTTTCGGTAAGGAGGGCGCACCCTTCTAGTCATTGTTGGAAAAAATCCCCTTTTTCCCTTGTTGTTAATTCAAATCTTTGAATTGTTTCCTTAATTGCATGGAGAACTACCTTGTGCTATTCTCTATGTTCAATTATTTGTGACCATTCTTTCAAGTCTGAAATTTGATATTATTTATGCCCATTCATTCAGTATGGGATTTGCTCTTACTAGTACCCATCATTTTTATTTGTACTATTTCTATTGTTTATTTCCATTCTTTCTCGATTGGATTGTCGTTTTGATTTATTCTCTATTTCTTCATTTATGAATGTTATTCTTATGAGGTAAAAACCAGTTTCGCGTTAGCGTCATGGTCTCACAAATTTTTTATATGTTCATCATATTATTTGAGTTTTCTCACGCTGGTTTTCCAAGGTGTTATTTTATTATAATGCTTAGGTCAGATTGAGATTTTCCCAGGTTGGCTTTGGTGATATGGAGTTATTGGAGAAGTGCTGGAGGTTCACTTATCGTAGTATTTTATTTTCACTTTATTATATCGTATACCTATCAGCAATTTGTATAAGGTCACGATTTTATAACTGTCCATCTGATAAGGTTTTTTTAACTCTGATATACTTTGTATTTTGGAGTAACAGTTTTTACTTTCTTGGCTATATTATATGTTGTCGATTCTGCTGTGAGATTTTGATTTCCCCGTTCTCTATTCTTTCCTTTTTTTTTACCTTAACAATCTGCCTTTTCGATGATTGGATGTACGTCATTGGAATACCGGGAATGTATTCGGTGCAGACTTACGGTGGTTGGAATGGTAGGTCGTTACACCTTTTAGTTAATCGTAAAGTATGGGTGTTTACAATCTCCCCACCTTAAAAGAATTTCGCCTTCAATGCTCGGTAATGATTTGCCAAATATCTCATGCTTACCTAAGCATAACCATGAATTCACAATCCATAAATAAAATGTACTAATGCTTTCTACTAATACAATAATCAACCATAATATTCACACACACACACAAAGATGCATACACGGTTCACAATCACGTAATGTAATATATAGCATATATGCTAATCCAAAACAAACAACTCTAGATAGGTCCTCTTGACCTTGCCCTTTGATTCCTATAGGCAGCCTTCCTGATTTGAGCTCCACTGAACACAAATTAACTTCACCTCCTTGTTCTGAAGTCATTTCACATCCTGGTTCACTATCCGAACTGGTCTTCGCACATAGTTCATATTTGGCTCTATGACCTGATCTTCTATTGCCCTCGAATTTACTACTTCATCTGGGTCTTTAACACATTTTTGCAAATGTGATATGTAAAACACATTATGGTTCCCTACAAAACACTAGGCAGTTCCATCTTATATGCTATCTTGTCAATCATTTCTATAATCGGAAACGACCCTACATATATATGTCCTAGCTTCCCAGCCTTCACAAAGCGCTTCATGCCTCTCGTCGGATAAATTCTCTACGAACATCTGATTGCCTGCTACGAACTCTAGTTTTTTTCTCCTTGTGTCAGCATAACTCTTTTTCCTAGACTGCATTGCTTTCATCCTTGATTGCATTAGCTCTATCTTCTCAGTAGCATCCTTGACTACATTTGGACCCAGCATGATCTTATCGCTCTCCTCCAACAATCATGAAGGCGACTTATAGGTCTTCCACACAAAGCTTCAAATGGAGCCATCCCAATACTGCTCTGGTTGCTACTGTTGTATGAAAACTTTATCAAGGGTAAATAATCTTCCTAAGTTCCATCGAAGTTTAAATGCAAGTTCTAAGAAAATCTTCATGGACCTTGTTAACTCTCTCGTTATGCCCATCTGTCTGCGGATGGTACACAATAATCATGTGTAATTATGATCCCATGGCACTCTCCAAGCTATGCCAAAACTCATTAGTGAATAATAAATCATGGTCATTGAAAATAGTGCTAGGAACCCCTACAATCTCACTACTGCTCTCATATGTATCTCCGCTAACTTCGCCGCAATTCTTGTGGCATTTACTGGATTTAAATGGTCACACTTAGCAGTCTATCAACTATAATCCATAAGCTCTCATTCCCCGCCCTCAATCTTGGGAACTCATCTATGAAATCCATATATACTAAATCTCATTTCCAAATTGGAACATCCAAAGGCTACCGAAGCCTGCTTGGCATGTTCTACCTTCACTTGCTAGCATATAAGACACCTTCTCACATACTCTCCCACATCATTCTTCATCCTTTCCCCAAAGAAACTCCTCTTCATATCTTGGTACATCTTCATAAATCCATGGTGTATATCAAACTTTAAATGTTGACATTCATCAAATACTTCTCTCCGCGGTTCTTGTGTACTCAGAACATACAACCTTCCATTCTTCTACAGTAATTCTTTCTTATCCACACCAAACCCTTTCAGTTCTACTACGTCGACTCCTGAGTCCAAACTCCTAACTACATCTATGCAAAACTCATCTCCCATTCTACAGTTCAATTATTCTTTCTACCAGTGCGCATCCGATCTCTAAGCATGCCAGCATCCTGAATGCACTACTCGAACTTGAACTAGATCGAAACTGCACATCACATGTAGACAATGTTTCTAAAACAACCCACTCCTCTATCATATCCAAAACATAATTTTGCTTACTTTAGCTTAAGGAATCTGCTACTATGTTTCTGTTTCCTAGAGTATACTCTATCCCAAAATCATGTGATGCTAGAAATTCTAACAACCTCTGCTGTCTTATGCTCAACTCCTTTTAAGAGAACAAATTTCTCAATGACTTTTGGTCAGTATACAACTCAAACCTCTCCCCTAAGAGATACTGTATCCAAATCTTCAATAAGAAGACAACCGCTGCCAACTCCAAATCATAAGTTGGATATCGAACTTTATGCGGTCGTAGCTGCCTAGTTGCATAAGCAATCACCCTGCCATTCTGCATCAATACTGCATCCAATCCTGCTCCTGAAGCATCTATATACATAGTCATATCATCATTCCATTCAGGTATCACTAACGTAGGGAGATCTATCAATCGATGCTTCAACTCCTAGAATATCTCTTTACACTCCTACGCCCAAACAAACTGCTCACCCTTCCTGGTCAGCATCGTATTGGCGCAACTATATGAGAGAAATCTTTAATGAATCTCCAATAGTAACTAGTCAATCCTAAGAAACTTTGCACCTTAGTAATAGTTTCAGGCCTCTTCCACCTATTCACCGTGTCAACCTTTGTAGGATCCATAGCTATCCCTCCTTCTGAAATCACATAGCCTAGGAACTTCACTTTTCCCCTCCAAAAATGACATTTGGAGAATTTCGCCTTTAGCTTGTGCTCACTTAACGACTCTCACACATGCCTTAGGTGAATTATGTGCTCCACCTCATTTCTGGAGTACAATTAGATGTCATATATAAACACCAACAAAAACTTATCTAGCAGATCTCGAAAAACTATATTCATCAAATCAACAACGAATGCTGGCGCATTCGTCGGTCCAAATGATAGCACTAGCCACTCATACGAATCGTACCTTGACCTGAACGCAGTCAAGGGAACACTGTCCAATGCAACTCTCAGCTGATGGAGCACCGTAGCTAAGTCTAGCTGCAAAAATACCTTAGCTCCATTTAATTAATCAAAAATTTCGATGGGAAGAAGAAGAGTTATAACTGTGGAAAGCCTGGGCATATATTGAAGAATTTTCAAGAACCATTACAGTGGAAATAGGTTGTGAAGGCATATGCGTTAGACGCTGTTCCGACTTTGTCGAGTGCTCTCTCGGTGAAAGAGAATGGGAAGGGTGTTGTTATTTAATGTATGCTTTCCATATATAATGTTCCCATATGTGCTTTATTCGACACTTGGGCTTCACATTCCTTTATATCTAGTGACCTAGTAGATAAAATAGGATTGAGACCCAGAATAGTTGACCGACCGTTGATTTTGACGTGTCTCATTGGAGGCTTCACTAGCCTGTGTATGATTTGTCATGGTTTGGTCCTATCGAGTTATGGATGCACCTTTGTTTGTGATTTTTTCGTTCTGAATTTCGTTAGGTTTGGAACTATCTTGGGAATAGACTAGCTAAGAAAATATGCAGCGGTAGTGGATTGCCAAAATTTGTTAGTGAAAATTGGGGCTGTGGAAGGGCGGATGGTAGTGATTGGTTGCCTGCCAAAGGATGATGTTATGGTCAATTTTCTTTATTCGCTAGAGATTCCACAAGATGAGTTGTCATCTGCACTTATCGTTAGAGAGTATCCGAATGTATTTGAGGAAGTGATCAGATTACCACCACATAGAGAGATCGGGTTTCATACAGGCTTGACAAAGGATACCAGACCTATTTTGATGCCATTGAGTCGTATGGCACCTAGAGAGCAAATGGATTTGGAGGTGTAAGGAAATGACCTGTTGAAAAGTAGGTTCATTCGTAGGAGTATATCTGAGTGGGGTGCACCCGTAGTATTCGATACTAAGGTGGATCACTCTCTAAAGTTGTGTGTAGATTATCATGGGTAACAAAGAAGAATAAGTATCCACTCTTATGTTTTATTGACTTATTCGATCATCTCCACGGTGCGAAGGTGTTTTTCCAATTGGATTTGGCTTTGGGATTTCACCAGTTGAGGGTAGTGTTTAACGATGGAATTTCTATCGAATTAGAAAACCGTCGAAAAATTTATAATAAAATTTATACCGCAAGCGCACGGCGTACTATCGTAGTAGGTAGTGAGTACGGGTTGATCCGCAGGGAATTGTTGATTTTAAAAATCTATTTGATCAAATTAAACCAAAGATGAAGAGAGTTTTAAGCTAGAAAAGGAGAAAACTAACAAACTAACAAAGTGATAAAAATATGAGAGTGTGAAGGCAATTTATAGATAATTCCACTCTCTAGATCATATAGTTCAATAAAAATGAAATTATGATCTCTCTTTTGGTCATTAGTGAAATTAATTATTGTGCTTATCATAAGTATGGCATATTTGTGCTATTAATTAGCCTAACATAAGCCATCAAACTATAACACAACCACTAATACACTTTTAAATTTCATGAAATATGATAACAAAGTTGAAAGTAAAATCTATTTTAAGCATGGCCTATTAACTATTAATTAGAAATATAAGCCATCAAATTTTAATTTCAACATTCACTTGTTTGCCATAATCATATGTAGATGAAGAGGAAATTTGTGATTCATATGACTAAGCATAGCCTATTTGTTTTGAACAACATAAGCTATCAAACTCAATACTAAACACAAAATTACATAAACACCATTATTCCATGAAGCACAAAAAGAGAGCATTAATTATCAAACTATGTTGAAGCTACATAATTAGAGAGCTTCATTACCCCTAAATTGAAGGGATTTAGCCTCTCATATTTGTTATCAAATCAACAAATGTAACATGCAACAATAAATGAAAACAAGAGGAAAAATAGAGCAAAATGAAAAGAAAAGCTAAGTAAAGAAATAAACACTAATCTACTTGCAAGAATAAATGAAATTACCCTACTAGCATGAAAGGAAATAAACAAGAAAAGAGAAGAACATGTATTGAAATTGCATAAAAAAAGAATTACACAAAATAAGAAATGGCTAAGTAGCCATGAAAAGAAAGAGAGCTCTCATATTATTTTTGATCTAAACTAACTAAGAGAAGAGAGCCTAAAGAAGAGACTAAAGAATAGACTAAAGAAGAGAGATTACATGAAACATAAGGGGTCTTTATACATGTATGAAACCCTAATTCATATTTTTGGGGAATGCCCAAATTGCCCTTAAGGTACTGTGGCTACCAAGTAATCATTAGCATGTGTTAATTCTCCACTTAAATGTGCGTGAAGCTTTAATGGCCTTTTAGCATGTGCATTAGCTCCTAATTGAAA
Source organism: Allium fistulosum (assembly GCA_030737815.1). Taxonomy (NCBI): domain Eukaryota; kingdom Viridiplantae; phylum Streptophyta; class Magnoliopsida; order Asparagales; family Amaryllidaceae; genus Allium; species Allium fistulosum. The sequence continues at coordinate 1,436,631,321 of CM060903.1, forward strand.
ATCAAGGTAAGTGGGTAGGTGGGGTCCTCCATGTTCATGAGTTTGAATTATTTTCATCTTCATTTGCTTTGTTTCCTTTTGTGCATGCATATCTTCATGAAACTACTTGCAATTTCCATCCAATTCTCCTACAAAATAATATAGAAATTCCCAATTAAATTTTCTCAAATTAATATATGCATAAATTGACCATTTTGCCCCTGGATGAAGATGAATATATGACGATTTGAAATAATTTGAATTTTTGTTTAAACAAGTTAAAATACCCAATATGATCATTTATTTAATTTAAATAGATCAAATATGGTGGTAAAAATATGCACATTTACGTGCACATAAAATACCCCCACACGTATCTTTTTATTCGTCCTCGAATAAAGAAAAAAACTAAGATAAATCTGTTTTCGTAGGGAGCACGATTGCATTGAGCGTATGCAACATGTTGTTAAACCTCTAGGTGTCTCCAGTAGGACGAGTGTTGTCTCATGAGGGTTTTCAGCGGATACTACCCACAAAATTCAAATGCACGATGAAAATATTTACAAAATGCAAGATTTATTTACAAAGAGATGAATGCAAGTTCTTGAAAATATTTACAAATGGACGATTTACTTTTAAATAGACACAAATAAGTTAAATATAATTTTTGGTCATTATCTTGAAATTAAAGTCGTTTACTCGTCAAACTTTCCAATAAAAACGAAGTTATCGAAAAAATGGGCTATAGTTTAACTCGTTGTTTCGGTCGATAATACAGTGTAACTATGAAATAGATCCTTAGTTGATTATCAAAGTTTATCAAAGTGGTATTTTCATTTCTTTCCAATAACAAGTCAAATCAAACAAGTTAAAATGGTGCTTGGATTTCAATTGCTTACTCTCAATTATTTGAAAATTTTATTAATATTAACAATATTTACATATGCCTAACTTAGGTAAACTAAGGCCAGATATATTACCCATGCACTGCCTTACGGACTGATGTGAGGGGAATACAGAGTGTGGCGAGTGAATACACAAGTGTGAACACTTATCGACTATAGGCATTATTAAAAAGAGTTTTTATATACATACACCTAACTCAGATAAACTAAGGCCAGATATATCGATCGTGCACTGCCTTTTGGGCTTACGTGTGAAGGGTACAGAGCATGGCGAGTGAACACACGAGTGTGAACACATGACACTAGGTGTTAAAAATATATACATATATACAAATGTTTTTTTACTTATATATATATTTTTGTGTTTTTTTTCTATTTTTTTTAGAAAGAGAGAGTTTTGCAAAATCATCTTAGCACTATTTAACTTAGAAGATAAAAATGTTATATACTTTACTTTAAATTTACCACTTTTTTAAAGAAAGATTTTCAATTAGAATATACTTCATAATTAACACATATGAACCTTCCTATATACTAGTTAAACCATCGTTATTTGTAATCAAACTTCATTTTTATTTTTGTTAAGACAAATAAATTTTCAATTTAATAAACCAGAACCATATATTTATCCTATAGTGTTTCTTTAAAAATAAATCAAAATACTTAAAGAAAAAAAAAGTTGGAAAGAAAATTTAAAAATAAACCATGAAAAATCGAAAATGATGATGAGTCTCCCCTCACACTTTATTTTGACAATGTCCCCATAGTCAACCCAAGTGGAAGGAGAAAAATGAAACAAAAATAAAAAGATGACATATATTTACATGAAAATGAATGGTATTTACACGAGATCAGAAAGTATATCGTCAAAATGTAAATGAAATGACCTTCCAAAGACCGATTCATTTGTCTCGTCAAGTATGCGAGACACAGCTTAAGCTCGAAAAACAAAACCATAAAAGATTTCAAAGTTGAATGTTGATTTGGAAAAAGGAATGTCATTTTATTAAATATCGTACGAGTTGTTTTGTTTTTGATGATTTTTGGGGTAGATAGGACGATTTGTTGAAGTTCAAATTTATTTTCACCAAATTGATTTTCAAGCTTATCGTTGAAAACTTCTTTCGAATTATCGATTTCAAAATCAAAGTGGTGATCGACATCTTCCTTTCAGAATTCAACAACTCATTTTCAAAACGTCCAAAGAAATCATGTTCGTTAAATTCGTCTTCCTTTATTGGATTATCAACAACTTCATTGCGTATATCATTTGCAAAATCCAAAGTTGTTATATTTGATTTTTCAAAATCGGAAAGAGGAAGATCAAAATTTAAATCAAGTTTCTCACCCTCAAAAGAATTGAAATCCAACTAAATTATCGTGTTTTCAACAACTTCATTAAGATCATCATTTTCAGCTTCAAAAGTTGTTGTTCGGAAATCGTCGATTGTGGAAAAAGATGGATTATCACTTGACTCGTCACACGTTGAGATTTGCTTTTGTTTATCACATTGTTTCATATATGTTTCGAACAACAAATCCGTCTGTTCATCGTAGATTTCGTCCATTTGTTCAACAAAATCCAGTTTATAATTATTAACTTGCGAATTTTCGATTTGGATTTGTTGAGAACAAAAATTATCAATCGCATCGTAATCGAGATTATTTCCATTGCCAAAATTATTTGAAAATTTGTTTTCACTTTCGTTTCGGATTTGAAATTCATTTTGAAGTTCGAAATTGAATTGGCATGGGTTATAATCGAAATCATTTGAATTTTGAATTGAATTCAAGTTTTGATCACTTTGAAAACTTGGTCTTGAATCATTGCACAAATATGAATTACACAAATCATTTATCTCTTGATTTTATTGTGTAGGGAGTTCGAGTAAAGACGAAATCATTTCAATGCGTTTTTCAAGATTTGAGGGTTGATCATCGTTTTGAAACTTTTGTTGTTCGAAATTTGAATTGTTTATACAAAAGTTATCGTTAAAATATCCATACGAATTTGGAGTGAAATCATATGGATTATATTGATTTTCAGAACTATTGTAAAATTCAAGTGAGTATGGAAATTCGGACAATTTTAAGAATGTTTTTGGTTTTTTTATAAAGGAGAAATATTTACATATAGAATTTATTTTTCAAAAGGATGTTTGCTTGGTTTTTTAGTTTTTCAAATTTTTTTTGTTTTTAAAAAGATTATATATATATATATATATTTTTGGATTTTTGTTTTTCTAAAAAAAGTTAAGTAAAATTTTTTTTGGATTTTTTTAGAAATAAAAAATTCAAAAGGATTTAAAAACAAAGTTAAGGAATATTTACAAATTTTTAATAGTTTTGGATTTTGAATTTTTTTTAAATATGCATGAACTAATGCAACTAAATGAATGCAAAGGTTAATAACAAATGATTTATCCTAAGTTAACTCAAAATTGTATAATCACACTTTGTCTTAAATCAACAAGATAGTTCTCAGCCAGGTAACGGGCAGGGGTTATCAGTGCACCACGAATCACCGTAACAATGCAGCCGAAGGTTTAAGTACCTTCAGAGAAATAATTCAGTATAATATTTACGAATCACCGTAATATTTATAACTGATTATTGCTCTGCCGTAGCCTAGACACCGAGAAATTAAATTGTTCAAAGAAGATAATTTGTCAATATACAATTAAGTGTTATCGATTTCTAATCGTTATTATAATTCTAGAATGAAATGCAAAGTAGAAATTAAACATGTATTAACAATGCAACTATGATGATTTATTTATTTTGGATTTTGAAATTTTTTTTATATAAATTCAAATGCAAGCAACCAACAATGCAGATAGATAAAAACAATAGATAAGGGTTAAAAGCAGCAAAATTTCTTTATAAGAAAGCAAGCAGTTTGTTTTGTTTTTTTGTAGCGGTTTCTTCTTCTTATGAAATTCTGCTTGGGAAACCTGAAATAAGAACAAGATATATACAAACTTTTTTTTAACAAAGAAAAGAAAATCAAACAAAACAAAATAAAACAACTTAAACAAAAATAATTAAAAACATCTTGTTCTTTGTTTTTTTTTGTTACCAAATGGAAATGAATTCTTTTTTTTAAAGAGACAAAACAAAATTGAAAACAAAAGAAAATTAATGTATAATTAGGAAGATAAATGAAAACAAGAATGTTGAACAATGCCTTTTTTTGAAAAGGACAAACTCAGCCCAGCCCAGTCAAAAAAAATCTCACATGCAATTAAAAGTAAAACACCCCACTCTTAATTCATGAATTCTCATACTCAACTCCACTCTCAACCAAAAAAATAAATTTTCTTTTTCAAACTCACATATAAAATCTCACAGTTTTGAAAAAAAATCATGATGAAGCTAGATGTTACGATCGCAATTGTGTGGGTTCGGTTTCTAGTTTGGGGGATTGCAGTTCTGGTTGTAGTTGAAATTTGGCAATTTGAAGGTCGATTGTGGTGAGGCAGGTCGCTGTTCGATTTGGTTAAGGCAATTCAATTGTTCTGGTGTTGCGATGAGTGATGGAATTGGAGTTCGCGTGATTGGGTGGCGGTTATCGGATTTGGGTAAGGCTGCGGTGGAGGGAAGATGGTGGAAACGACAGATTAAGTGTTGTATTGATGGCCGAAGCAAGGCAATGGGGTGGTTTGATGGTTTGGTAGCAGTTTTGATATCCCAGTGGAAGAAGAAGGCAAGTCAGTGGGTTGTTATTGGTGTTTTAGTTGGTATGTGGGTGAAATGGTTGAAATGTTGTGGTGACGAGGCAGTGAAGATTAGTGGGGGAGGAGGAGAAGGGTAGCAGTTGTGAAGTATTTGTGGTATGGCTGTTGTTGTAGTTGCAGTTTAGGGTGTGTTGAAGGGGGGCTTTGTGCAGGGGAGAGAAGCTTGCAAAGGTTGATGTGACTGGTAGCTGATGCTCTGAAACGTGCATAGTGAAGTGTTGATAGGATGCAGCCGCTTCGAAAGTGATGTTGAACGATGAAGGAGATGGATTGCAGTGGTGAAATGGTATGTAGTGGGGAGAGTTGCACTTGTATGTTGTAGCAGCACTGTACAGCAAAGTGGATTATTGAAATGATGGATGGTTGATGAATGATTTAAGTGTTTCAGGTGGATAGTTGTGATGGAAATTGTTATTGCAGTGATGGGAAAATATGACAGAGTTGTTGTATAGGCTGCTATGATCTTGTGGTCGTTTGGAATGCTGACTGCAGTGGTAGTGGAGGTTGTATATGGCAGTGACAGAGTATTGGGAGGTATGGCAGTGGTTAGGTAAGTGGTCAGATTGTGGTAGATGGTAGGTTGTTTGGAAGGGGAGTGGAATTATGGTTAACAGTAGTTTGTATATGTACACAGTAGTTTGACATTGAGATAAAGAAGGCGGTAATGGTTTCAATGGTTTGTTCTTGTGATGATGATTGAAGTTGGTCGGAGGGTTGGTGAGAGTGAGGGTTGTGGTCTGCTGGTTTTCTTGGAGGCAGTGGTAAGTTATGGTAAGGGAAAGATGGTGGTTAATTAAATGATGAATGTGGTGGAGATATGAAGTGCAGAGAGGTTCAGAGGTATTGTGAAGGGGTAATGTGCTGGTGATGGCAGTAGAGTGGTGATGCTTGCAGTTAGATGATGTTGTAGTGAGGGACAGTGATTTGAATGGAATAGTGGTTTGAGAAGAGGTGAATGTATGGGGCGGGTTTCATGAATAAATCGTGGATGGTGTTTGTATGGAGTGATGCAACTATGACTGAACTGGGGTGTACACTGTTGATATGTATTGTTGAAGTGTACCAGTTGAAACAATGAATGGTTTGAAGGTGGGATGCAGAAGTAATATTGTGACTGTATGTAAATGGGAAGACTGTAACGATCCAGGGTTTTCGATCCCGAAAATTCCAGACAGTTAGGAAAAGAAGAAAACAGATAGAAGAAGAAACAGGAAACAATCACAGACTCTCACATTCGCAGCGGATTAAAATATAATAACATTTATACAAAGAAAAGCTGTACTCGTCAAATTACATTTTAGTACATCAGAGTTACAATCAATCACAGACAAACTGGACAGTAAAACAATATGCCTAGATACAAAATAATACTCAGTGAGTTACACTTCATACGTTCCTGCCATCCAGCTCGCCACCTGAGCTCCAGAACGTCCTTACCTGAAAATCTGTAATACTCGGTCTGACCCGAGCATTACATCAAAGTAATACCCGGGTCAGGCTGGAAACCAGCGTGAGTAAACCCATCTAACAAGAAATACTAATACATAAGACTTACTTAAACCCGGGTAACTCGTTCATCATTATAAGTTCACAACTTGCTATAGTTAACACTTATTTTCATAATCAATCCCTAAGTATCTTTACTTAGTTTTAAAATGGTCCGATTATTTAAATTTATCATTGATTTCACAAATCAAATCTATAAAGAATTATAGAAGATTTCAAATCGAAGTGGTTTTGGGTATTTACTGCTACCCGACCCCGGTCTCTTCAAGTCCCATGTCATCTTAACCCAAGTTATTCAAATGAAATACAATTCAATATAAATTACAGGATGTCACCTTTACACAGTAATTCATCATCAATAGATAACCACATTCTTACTGTCCACCAAATCATATCATATCACTCATATCAGAGATATTAACAAATTCAAGGCATTTATTATCATTCCATCATTCATAAGCAAGATTAATCCTTTCCCAATTAATTTAATTAATCTCTAATTAATTACTAACTTTAATCACTTAGATTACCTTTACTTACATTAATTAATTACAAACCCATTAATTAATCATCTTTTATTTATCCATCTTAATTAATTGCCCTTGATTAATTGTCCTTTAATTATATTAAGTGATCAACCCTTCACCCATCCATTTTAATTACATTTATCTTAGTTAATTACTCAAATTAACTATTCTATAACCACTTACATTGATTAATTATCCTTTAATTAATCACATTTATTAATCAATTAAACCTTTGATTTTTGTCATTAATTACATTAATTAATGATCCTCTAATTACATTTCATTAATTAATTATTCTTCTAATTACATTTAATAATTAATCTTTAACTTAATTACATTTACTAATCAACCTTGATTAATCACATTAGTAATTATCCCTTAATTACTTATATCAATTAAACTAACTCCTTGATTAATTACATTAATTAATCCTTTAATTACACTGAGTAATCATCACTTAATTACTTCCCTCAAGTAATTATCCTTTAATTACTATCCATTAAGTAATTTCCCTTTTAATTACATCCAGTAATTTTCCATTAATTACTTCACTAAGTAATTACACTTCATTAATTGCATTAAGTAATTATACTTAACCCAACATCAAGTAATTATCTTTAATTAATTAAAGTTAATTAATTAATTAAAATTAACCACATTAACTTAATTAATTACACTGAGTAATTAATTACTTAAATTACTTTATTAAGTAATTACCTTTAATAATCTTCTTAACATTAAGTAATTAACCTCTAATTACTTATTACTTAATTATTTCTTAATTGATTAACCTTGATTAATCAATCCTTAATTAAGTGATCACCTATACTTAATAAATTTCACAAATTAATTTATCTTAATTTAATTACCCCCAAATTAAACATCTTAATTAATTAAGTAATTATACTTTAATTACTTTTGTTAATAAAACATGATTAAATTAAAATAAATCATTTATATTATTAACTCCTAAAATTCCATTAAATTAAATTAAACCTAAGTTTGGATTTGATTTATTAAAAATCATCATCCTTTATTAAAGTTAAATACTTTTTACTTAAATCTTAATTATATTTCAGCAATTATATTTAAGTTGAAAACATATAAAAACTAATTACAAATTTTCTCTATTGTAATATTCATAAAAATCAAACTATTTTAAATCAACGTTTAAACTTTAAAAATCCATTTCCTTTAAAATTTAAATTTGTTTAAACATTAATTTCTAAACTCAAACATTTTATACCTCTTGTTTTTTTAAAACCAGTCAAACTTTGCTAAAAATTTAAGTTTGTCTTTTTAAAATTTGGAAATCATTTAAGTTTAAAACCTGGTTAATCAACCAAACACACTCGCATGCTTTCTTCCCCGAGACACTCTCGAATAACCCTTCGAGAAAACCCCAGCAAAACACTACCCAACCCAACGAACAACTCAGACCAGAATCATTGGTACACGCGTTCACGTGTATGTCGCAGCCACCAGATTCTGATCATCGACGCTATCTCCAACACGTCGCCAAGCCTCCCCTGAGACGATTTCGACCAGCCAACATCAGCATGAAGCTCGAAATCGAAAACGAGCTAAAACGACCTCACTTGAAACACACTGATCGACCAAACTCACCTCGATTAGACGCTGCCGACCACCAGACGACACGCAACCATGGCCAAACGTTCTTCGACCATCCCTGAAGCCCTTCCCACCATTCTGATGAACTCCGAAGCTCTGGCGATGCTGAAGTAACCTCGAGAACAAAACGACTCACAGCCGGTCCTAAACCCTACTCCATCGATTCGCCATCACCACGATGTTCGAAAAATCCATCGAACATTTTTCCCACACTCCTCTACTCCTTCGCCACCTTCGGTAGCAAACCCGACTCCTCCCAACTCACTGATCATCAGAAAATACTCAAAACCCCTTTTCTAAACAACCCCAAATATCTCACTCAATACTACCATAAAAATTCTCATTTAGCTTTTAAAATTCCTAGTTTTCGAAGACAAATCAAACTATATTGGTGAATTCGAGAATCATCATATTTGAAATTTACCCATTTTCTGATTTCCACTGCATTCTTGAATTTTATAGAGTATTATCTAAATTCATTCACTTGAAATTATTTTTAAAAACAAGAATACAATGTTATTAACCTTTTCCTTTCAGTAATCAAAGTCCGATTTTGATTATACAGTGAGATATGAATTTTTTTGTGATTTAAGTTTTGCCTGTTACTAATAATAGAGCACAATATAAATATATACAGATATACACACTGGAAATCAAGCAATTTCATATATTGTCCAACTGAAATAAATCATGCAAACCATATCACAACATTATCACATAAGATCATCACATCCAAGACTTTAAACTGTTTTTAGATAAAAGTTTACTCACCTACTTATGAAGGAAACGGAGAGCTTTTTGAAACAGTTTTGAAAGTTGAAGACTTGAATTGCTTGAATTTGAAACTGGAAAACTTTGATTGCTTTTAAACTGGAACTACTTGATCTGATTAGTTGCACTTGAATTTGAAAAGCTTGCCTTTAGATTTGAATTTGAAAAGCTTGCCTTTAGATTTGAATTTGTAGAGAAGATTGGTTGAATTCTTGATTTAGTTTTACTGGATTTTACAGGTTATTTTTTTTTGTTTGCTTTCGAATGAATAGGGAAAGAAGACAGAGTGAAGGTATATAAATATGGAGGTATACGTAGAGGAGGTAGCTGCAGTTCGTTTTGTACACAGCAAGCTTCTCTTGTACAGCCATTTTCTTTATTTGATATTTTAACCTTGATAAAACTGATTTGAAAAGAGGATATGTTTTTGACGTGTACATGACCTGATTTTATATGCTGATTTGCTATTTTGTGGCTTGAGTTGAAGTTTCCTCATCATGATGCTTCCCTATATGTTTACATATATTTATGTGAAATGATGCATGTATATATATCCATTTGTTTGTATGTATATATTTGCACTTATACTTATTCCCATATCCATTGCTTGTGTATGTTTTTGATATCACATATTTATTTATTTATTTATTTATACTTTTACAAATTTCCTATATTTTTATACTTCTCAAGGCATATACATAAGATACACACACACACTTATATACTTGTATATGTATACACTTATAATTTTCAACATCATAAAGTTTGCATATATCTATTTATATATTTATTAATTTACTATAAGATTTATCATTTTTAGAGATTTAAAATTCAACATTTATTATAGTTTCCAATCCATTTATATATATCCAGATATTTTTAAATTACCAAAATTTATTTGCTCAACTAAATAAAATCAGTATCTCAATAGTTTAAAATCAGTTAATTATCCAATTATCAGATGTCAAAAAATCCAGGTTATCACATTCCTCCCCCTTTAAATCTTTTCGTCCTCGAAAAGGAACGAAGCCAGAATTTTATTAAAATGTTTATTATCAGTTAAATTACTCTTAGAGCATTTTTAACTCTTAACTCTTTTTTTTAATTTTTAAAACACTTTAAAATCTACATAATATTACCAAAATAGCTTTATTAAAATACTTTTTATAACTCGATGTCTCAACAAGTCCATACTTTTTCTCATAGAAATTCAGTAATACGTTGATCAGGCGTAGGACTGAAAATCTATAAGTACTTAGTAGACCCGTTTTCAACACCCAGTGAAAATACTTAAGAAAAGACTTTTGTAGGAACGTAGAAAACATTTTTGAAAATAGAGGAAATATCTTTGGTGAGAATTCTCTGGAAATCATCACTCCTATCCCTGGTCGCAGTTAACCCGATGGTTACATTGCCATCCTGGCAAAATCCATAGATAACCGTAGGCCTCCGCGCCTCTCGATTACGCCAAGGAACTCGCTACAGATCGTAGTTATACCCAGGCTTTACGTTGCTATCACAGCAAAAACCCATATAACTGTAGGCATCAACGCCCTCGAATTTCGCTGCCAAAAGAATGAAACTCCTCCACTTGACCATAGATCGCAATCTACTGATGTTACGTTGCTATCCCGACAAAATCAAGTGTAGACTGTTGGCACTCATCCTCTACACGATTTTCGCTATGGTCCACATAGTAGGTCGCAGCGACATCGAGTTACACTGTCGTCACAGCATAACCCAAATGCCCATGTAGGAATCAGCGCCCTCAACTTTCGCTACCCAACAATCCTCAGGAACTAGTTTGTCCGAACTCCTCACAGGATCAACTTTAGAACCCCCCCTTAGGGCTCAAGGCAGTACTACCCTGTGGCACTCTTGAGAAGTTCATTCAAGGAAGCGCCTTTTTTCCTAGAGCCACTTTCAAAACACTTTATACTATACACATATAGTATTTTCCAAATCATACACCTAGTATGAATTTCATATAAATCTCCTTTCTCAAAATCGATTATCCCAAAATCGATAACTCACAAACTAGGCTTTCCAAATTCCAAATTTGATTTTCCTCAAAAATCAAAAACCTTATTTAGAAATCCATAGGTTCCCAAAACCTTTTTCCAAAATCATTTTCACAAAATCCTTTATATATACGTGTGTATATATACATATATATATAATAACCTTGGGAAATTTTTTGAATCACTTCATACTTGTATAAATTCACTTTTATACTTCAAATACTTTCAAAACCCTTTTCTTCATAAAGTGAATCTTTAATCATAGAAATTTCCAATTTCCATTTTACCCCATTATATATTTCACAAAATATACTCTTCATTTCAAAGACCATTTTACAATTCTTATCCATAAATTTTCAATATCAATTTCATTCAAACCCGTACGATGTACACATATCATCCGTATGCTATATCAATCTGATCGCTCACTCGATCAGACAATTTTACTTCCAAACTAGTATTGTCCACCCGACTTCCTAGTGCGGACTCAGATTTGGTATCTTGATCAGACACCGTTATTCTCCTTGCATAGTCACAACTATGATAGAGAATATCCAGAACCAATCAAAAATCCATATCCAGGTTCGCCGTCGAAAATTGAGTGGAAAATTCCAACTTGGATCGATATACCTATCTCGGAATTCTGTGTACGAATCTGGATCAATTCACTATGCGAATAGAATAATATACGTACATCCTACGTATTTATCTTCATTGATTATTAGCTAAATCAATTTCTCGTTTTCTATTCACATTCCTTTTAATCTCTATCCACTTATTCACCTTTGCTTCAATCCTCTCTTGGATTACCATTTTAATTCTAATCTCAATTGGTTATTTAATCATAAACAGTTTGTACTCTAATCAGCTTAAATTTAGAAAATAGCTTGAATTTTTTTTAAAATAAACAAGTAGTTGAAAAATAATTATTAACTGTAAAAAGCTGTAAAATAGTTAAGTAATTGTAAATAGTTGAAAAATAGTAATTATTTATAAAACAATTGAAAAACAGTAATTAGTTTATAAATCAGTTCTAAAATTGTTAAATAGTTCCAAAAGTAATTGTAAAACAAGTTTAAGATAGTTTTAGGTTTAAAAAGAAAAGTTGTATAGTAAATAGTTTGGAAAAATAGATTTATATTAAAACAATTTATTTTGAAAATAGTCCAGAGTCAAACTGTTCAATTCCCTATCGATTCAATTTAAATTTCCACTTCCATTTAAATTGACTCACTTCTAATTTGAATAACTTCAATTTCCCTTGAACTTGATTTATCCCCAATTCAAGTTGAATTAACCTCAATTTCTTTCCAAATTCAGATCAAATTCCATTTGATTTTAAACATATTCACTTCAATTACAATTTCAAATTATTCAAATTAATTTAGAGTAATTTCAAATTGAATGCACTTCAATTTCAAATCATTTCAATTTCTATATGAATTAACCCCAATTCCCATTTGAATTTGAACTCATTCAATCTTCAATCTTATTTCAAATTAATCCAATTCAAATTTTCCATTTGAATTTTATACTTATCCATCTTTAATTCTAGTTAATTCAAACTAAATTTAATTCGAACTAATGAAATCTAAATCTCAACCTTAAACCATCTCGAATCATATAAATTCGAGTTAAATTTTCAAATGTTGATTTAACCCCTTAAATCAATTTAACCTTTATTTTTAAATCAATAATCCAAATCTTTAAATAATTTAATTCTGAGTCCAATTCTCAAAATTCCATTTTAAATTATATTTATTTAACTTATTTCAAAGTTCAAATAAGAGTTCAAAACAATTTTAAATTACAAATTCAATTATTCAAATTTTCAGTTCAAAGTAATTCCATATCCTTAATTTCAAATTAAAGTTTAATTTCCCTTTTATCACAATAATGGATATATTACCACACTTCATTCCTCATTCATTTAAACAAATCCAATTCATAACTTAAAGATTATTAATAACAATAGGATGATATCATCCAATTTATTTTAAAACATCCACCCATTCCCAATTTCCAGATCGCAAACCCATTTTGAGATCACACAAACTCCCAATTCAAATTAACCATTTAACTCCCCAAGTTAAATCTCAATTTCATCTTGAAATTTCCAATTCAGGTTGCTTGTTAACTTATTTAACTTTCCCAAAGTTAAATTCAATTTAATTTCATTAACCTTACCCAATTTGAATTCCTGCTTCAAATTTTAAACTTCACATTAATAATCTTATAAGTTCAAAAACTTATCACCTTGGGTTTCACATCTCATTCCAAATTTAAAACTCAACATTTAGAGTTTATTTCAACCCATTTTTGATATTATGTATATTCCTCATATATACATATTATTTCCTTTACACACTAAGTTATCCTTAAATTTTAAATCACCTTTGGTTTTAGTTCAAAACAGTTTTCTTTATTGCTTTCAAACAACTCTTATTTTAAATTAAGATCACCTTCAAAATATTCTGAATAATACTCTTTATTATTTCTATTAACAATTTCAAAACTTTTCGATTTACATCCTTTCTAATTTACAAGTTATTCACATCTAATGGTTACTTCCTTAAAACATTTATGTGTTTATTGGAAAACAATCATCCTATTTAAACTCAATAACCATTTATTTTCTAGTTTGAAACCATTTTAATTCATCTTATTTGTATAGTTCATTTTATCCAATCCTTATTTGGATATGTATATATATTACTTAATTTCTTATTTAATAACTAATTATTGCTTTACAAATATGATATAAACTTTTATAAAATCATCCAGTTCTAAAACCATTTTTAAAACCTTTATATAAGAAAATAGCAAGTACACTCTCATATATATATATATATATATATATATATATATATATATATATATATACACTCAACTCATCCTAGGGTACCGCTGACCCTATCCTTGATGAGTAAACCCACCAGAGCCAAGGTTCTCGCTTAACCTTCGCTCTGATACCAAATGTAATGACCCAGGGTTTTCGATCCCGAAAATTCCAGACAGTTAGGAAAAGAAGAAACGAGATAGAAGAAGAAACAGGAAACAATCACAGAATCTCACATTTGCAGCAGATCAAAATATAATAACATTTATACAAAGAAAAGATGTACTTGTCAAATTACATTTTAATACATCAGATTTACAATCAATCACAGACAAACTGGACAGTAAAACAATATGCCCAGATACAAAATAATACTCAGCGAGTTACACTTCATACGTTCCTGCCATCCAACTCACCACCTGAGCTCCAGAACGTCCTTACCTGAAAATCTGTAATACTCGGTCTGACCCGAGCATTACATCAAAGTAATACCCGGGTCAGGCTGGAAACCAGCGTGAGTAAACCCATCTAACAAGAAATACTATTACATAAGACTTACTTAAACCCGGGTAACTCGTTCATCATTATAAGTTCACAACTTGCTATAGTCAACACTTATTTTCATAATCAATCCCTAAGTATCTTTACTTAGTTTTAAAATGGTCCGATTATTTAAATTTATTATTGATTTCACAAATCAAATCTATAAAGAATTATAGAAGATTTCAAATCAAAGTGGTTTCGGGTATTTACTGCTACCCGACCCCGGTCTCTTCAAGTCCCATGTCATCTTAACCCAAGTTATTCAAATGAAATACATTTCAATATAAATTACAGGATGTCACCTTTACACAGTAATTCATCATCAATAGATAACCACATTCTTACTGTTCACCAAATCTTATCATATCACAAAACATTTCATATCAAAGATATTAACCAATTCAAGGCATTTATTATCATTCCATCATTCATAAGCAAGATTAATCCTTTCCCAATTAATTTAATTAATCTCTAATTAATTACTAACTTTAATCACTTAGATTACCTTTACTTACATTAATTAATTACAAACCCATTAATTAATCATCTTTTATTTATCCATCTTAATTAATCGCCCTTGATTAATTGTCCTTTAATTATATTAAGTAATCAACCCTTCACCCATCCATTTTAATTACATTTATCTTAGTTAATTACTCAAATTAACTATTCTATAACCACTTACATTGATTAATTATCCTTTAATTAATCACATTTATTAATCAATTAAACCTTTGATTTTTGTCATTAATTACATTAATTAATGATCCTCTAATTACTTTTCATTAATTAATTATTTTGTAATTACATTTAATAATTAATCTTTAACTTAATTACATTTACTAATCAACCTTGATTAACTACATTAGTAATTAACTTCCCTTAATTACTTATATCAATTAAACTAACTCCTTGATTAATTACATTAATTAATCCTTTAATTACACTAAGTAATCATCACTTAATTACTTCCCTCAAGTAATTATCCTTTAATTACTATCCATTAAGTAATTTCCCTTTTAATTACATCCAGTAATTTTCCATTAATTACTTCACTAAGTAATTACACTTCATTAATTACATTAAGTAATTATACTTAACCCAACATCAAGTAATTATCTTTAATTAATTAATGTTAATTAATTAATTAAAATTAACCACATTAACTTAATTAATTACACTGAGTAATTAATTACTTAAATTACTTTATTAAGTAATTACCTTTAATAATCTTCTTAACATTAAGTAATTAACCTCTTAATTACTTATTATTTAATTATTTCTTAATTGATTAACCTTGATTAATCAATCCTTAATTAAGTGATCACCTATACTTAATAAATTTCGCAAATTAATTTATCTTAATTTAATTACCCCCAAATTAAACATCTTAATTAATTAAGTAATTATACTTTAATTACTTTTGTTAATAAAACATGATTAAATTAAAATAAATCATTTATATTATTAACTCCTAAAATTCCATTAAATTAAATTAAACCTAAGTTTGGATTTTATTTATTAAAAATCATCATCCTTTATTAAAGTTAAATACTTTTTACTTAAATCTTAATTATATTTCAGCAATTATATTTAAGTTGAAAACATTTAAAAACTAATTACAAATTTTCTCTATTGTAATATTCGTAAAAATCAAACTATTTTAAATCAACGTTTAAACTTTAAAAATCCATTTCCTTTAAAATTTAAATTTGTTTAAACATTAATTTCTAAACTCAAACATTTTATACCTCTTGTTTTTTTAAAACCAGTCAAACTTTGCTAAAAATTTAAGTTT
Source organism: Allium fistulosum (assembly GCA_030737815.1). NCBI lineage: Eukaryota > Viridiplantae > Streptophyta > Magnoliopsida > Asparagales > Amaryllidaceae > Allium > Allium fistulosum. The sequence goes on from CM060903.1 coordinate 1,436,647,579, forward strand.
GTCTTTTTAAAATTTGGAAATCAATTAAGTTTAAAACCTGGTTAATCAACCAAACACACTCGCATGCTTTCTTCCCCGAGACACTCTCGAATAACCCTTCGAGAAAACCCCAGCAAAACACTACCCAACCCAACGAACAACTCAGACCAGAATCATTGGTACACGCGTGCACGTGTATGCCGCAGCCACCAGATTCTGATCATCGACGCTATCTCCAACACATCGCCAAGCCTCCCCTGAGACGATTCCGACCAGCCAACATCAGTACGAAGCTCGAAATCGAAAACGAGCTAAAACGACCTCACTTGAAACACACTGATCGGCCAAACTCACCTCGATTAGACGCTGCCGACCACCAGACGACGTGCAACCACGACCAAACGTTCTTCGACCATCCTTGAAGCCCTTCCCACCATTCCGATGAACTCTGAAGCTCTGGCGATGATGAAGTAACCTCTAGAACAAAACCACTCACAACCGGTCGTAAACCATACTCCATCGATTCGCCCTCACCACGATGTTTGAAAAATCCATCGAACATTTTTCCCACACTCCTATACTCCTTCGCCACCTTCGGTAGCAAACCTGACTCCTCCCTACTCACCGATCATCAGAAAAGACTCAAAACCCCTTTTCCGAACAACCCCAAATATCTCACTCAATACTACCTTAAAAATTCCGATTTAGCTTTTAAAATTCCTAGTTTTCGAAGTCAAATCAAACTATATTGGTGAATTCGAGAATCATCATATTTGAAATTTACCCATATTCTGATTTCCACTGTATTCTTGAATTTTACAGAGTATTATCTAAATTAATTCACTTGAAATCATTTTTAAAAACAAGAATACAATGTTATTAACCTTTTCCTTTCAGTAATCAAAGTCTGATTTTGATTATACAATGAGATATGAATTTTTTTGTGATTTAAGTTTTGCCTGTTACTAATAATAGAGCACAATATAAATATATACAGATATACACACTGGAAATCAAGCAATTTCATATATTGTCCAGCTGAAATAAATCATGCAAGCCATATAACAACATTATCACATAAGATCATCACATGCAAGACTTTAAACTGTTTTTAGATAAAAGTTTACTCACCTACTTATGAAGGAAATAGAGAGCTTTTTGAAACAGTTTTGAAAGTTGAAGACTTGAATTGCTTGAATTTGAAACTGGAAAACTTTGATTGCTTTTAAACTAGAACTACTTGATCAGATTAGTTGCACTTGAATTTGAAAAGCTTGCCTTTATATTTGAATTTGTAGAGAAGATTGATTGAATTCTTTATTTAGTTTTATTGGATTTTACAGGTATTTTTTTTTGTTTGGTTTCGAATGAATAGGGAAAGAAGACAGAGTGAAGGTATATAAATATGGAGGTATACGTAGAGGAGGTAGCTGCAGTTCTTTTTGTACACAGCAAGCTTCTCTTGTACAGCCATTTTCTTTATTTGATATTTTAACCTTGATAAAACTGATTTGAAAAGAGGATATGTTTTTGACGTGTACATGACCTGATTTTATATGCTGATTTGCTATTTTGTGGCTTGAGTTGAAGTTTCCTCATCATGATGCTTCCCTATATGTTTACATATATTTATGTGAAATGATGCATGTATATATATATATCCATTTGTTTGTATGTATATATTTTCACTTATACTTATTCCCATATCCATTGCTTGTGTATGTTTTTGATATCACATATTTATTTATTTATTTATACTTTAACAAATTTCCTATATTTTTTTACTTCTCAAGGAATATACATAATATATACACACACACACACACACACTTATATACTTGTATATGTATACACTTATAATTTTTCAACATCATAAAGTTTGCATATATCTATTTATATATTTATTAATTTACTATAAGATTTGTCATTTTCAGAGATTTAAAATTCAACATTTATTATAGTTTCCAATCCATTTATATATATCCAGATATTTTTAAATTACCAAAATTTTATTTGTTCAACTAAATAAAATCAGTATCTCAATAGTTTAAAATCAGTTAATTATCCAATTATCAGATGTCCAAAAATCCGGGTTATCGCAAAGACAGTGGGAAAGTGGAGTTTGGGTGAATGAAATGAAAGTGTATGCACTGTTGAGTGGTGGTGAGAAGTTGTTGTTGTTGTGGTGGTGATGAGGTTAAGTGAAGTGGAAAGGTAGTGATGACAGGTGAAGCTGTGATGAGGTATGGGATTTTGGTATTTAGAAGTGAATGCAACAGTGCAGTGGGTTATGTTGATAAACTGAGTGGAGGCAGTGAGATCTGATGGACAGATAAGTTTTGTATGTGAGGTGATTTGTTCACTGTGCACAGTGCAATGTAAACAAAATAAAGAAAGAAGCAAAAGAAGAAAAAATGTAAATATAAAAATATGTAAATACAAATGTGGAATGGAATAAAAAAAATTTCTTTTTCAAATGAACTTGTGTATTTTTTTTTAATTGAAATGCAAATGAAAATGGAAATAGAACAACCACAAACACACAAATGAAAATGCAAGAAAAAAAATCAAACAACAAACACACAATTTTTTTTAAAATGCAAACACACACAAAATCAAACGAAAAAAATTTGAAGAATGGAAAATCAAAATCAAAGCAATTCCCCAGCAACGGCGCCAAAAACTTGTTTAACAATGGAATTTCTATCGAATTAGAAAACCGTCGAAAAATTTATAATAAAATTTATACCGCAAGCGCACAGCGTTCTATCGTAGTACGTAGTGAGTACAGGTCGATCCACAGGGAATTGTTGATTTTAAAAATCTATTCAATCAAATTAAACCAAAGTTGAAGAGAGTGTTAAGCTAGAAAAGGAGAAAACTAGCAAACTAACAAAGTGATAAAAATATGAGAGTGTGAAGGCAATTTAGAGATAATTCCACTTTCTATATCATATAGTTCAACAAAAATGAAATTATGATCTCTCTTTTGGTCATTAGTGAAATTAATTGTTGTGTTTATCATAAGTATGACATATTTGTGCTATTAATTAGCCCAACAAAGCCATCAAACTATAACACAACCACTAATACACTTTTAAATTCCATGAAATATGACAACAAAGTTGAAAGAAAAATCTATTTTAAGCATGGTCTATTAACTATTAATTAGAAATATAAGCCATTAAATTTTAATTTCAACATTCACTTCTTTGCCATAATCATATGTAGATGAAGAGGCAATTTGTGATTCATATGACTAAGCATAGCCTATTTGTTTTGAACAACATAGGCTATCAAACTCAATGCTAAACACAAAATTACATAAACACCATTATTCCATGAAGCACAAAAAGAGAGCATTAATTATCAAACTATGTTGAAGCTACATAATTAGAGAGCTTCATTACCCCTAAATTGAAGGGATTTAGCCTCTCATATTTGTTATCAAATCAACAAATGTAGCTTACAACATTAAATGAAAACAAGAGGAAAAATAGAGAAAAATGAAAAGAAAAGCTAAGTAAAGATATAAACACTAATCTACTTGCATGAATAAATGAAACTACACTACTAGCATGAAAGGAAATAAACAAGAAAAGAGAAGAACATGTATTGAAATTGCATTAAAAAAAAGAATTACATAAAAGAAGAAATGGCTAAGTAGCCATGAAAAGAAAGAGAGCTCTCATATTATTTTTGATCTAAACTAACTAAGAGAAGAGGGCCTAAAGAAGAGACTAAAAAAGATAAATTACATGAAACATAAGGGGTCTTTATACATGTATGAAACCCTAATTCATATTTTTTGGGATTGCCCAAATTGCCCTTGAGGTAGTGTGACCACCAAGTAAACATTAGCATGTGTTAATTCTCCACTTAAATGTGCGTGAAGCTTTAATGGCCTTTTAGCATGTGCATTAGCTCCTAATTGAAAATCAAGGTAAGTGGATAGGTGGGGTCCTCCATGTTCATGAGTTTGAATTATTTTCATCTTCATTTGCTTTGTTTCCTTTTGTGCATGCATATCTTCATGAAACCACTTGCAATTTCCATCCAATTCTCCTACAAAATAATATAGAAATTCCCAAAATTAATATATGCATAAAAATGACCATTTTGCCCCTGGATGAAGATGAATATGTGACGATTTGAAATAATTTGAATTTTGGTTTAAACAAGTTAAAATACCCAATATGATCATTTATTTAATTTAAATAGATTAAATATAGTGGTAAAAATATGCACATTTACGTGCATATCAAATACCCCTACACGTATCTTTTTATTCGTCCAGGGGCAAACATTTGTGAGTTTGAAGGAGAGGTTGATGAGAGCACTTTAAATCCATGGTGTATAGCAAACGTTAAATGTTGACATTTGTGAGTGTCAACATTTAAAGTATGCTATACACCATGGATTTACGAAGATGTACCAAGATATGAAGAGGAGTTTCTTTGGGGAAAGAAGTAAAATCAAACTTCTACTCGGGATGCGAGATGTGAGCAGACATTTGTGAGTTTGAAGGAGAGGTTGATGAGCGCACTTGTATTGACCATTCCGAGCGAAAATGAGGAGCTAACATTATAAACAGATGTCTGTGGTACTGGATTAGGTGAGGTATTGATGCTGAAGGGAAAGGTTATCGCCTACGCTAGTTGACAGCTGAAGTTGCACGAGAAGAAGATCCAACTCATGATTTGGAGTTAGCGGCTATAGTGTTTGCTTTGAAAATTTGGAGGCACTTTTATTAGGGGAAAGGTTCGAGTTGTTCACGAACCATAAATCATTGAAGTACCTTTTCTCCTAGAAGGATCTCAACTTCGATAGCAGCGACGGTTGGAATACATAGCCTCCTGCAACTTCGGCATTTCCTATACTCCCGGAAAGGGGAATGCGGCCACTGACACATTGAGTAGAAGGCATGCCAGATTGTGGCAATGTTCCTAGAGTGAAAACAACTAGAGTATATTATTGGTTATGACTTCAGACCTCATTACGAGTTAGAGCTAGAGATGTTGGCAATTTTGACAATCAAGCCTACTTTGATTGAGCGAATTACTACTAGTTAGAGGCATGATAAGATTAGTCGAGTTCATTTCTAAGATTGAAGCGGCAGTAGAGTTTGAGGATATGAGATAGTAAACCTCGACTAGGGTGGTTGGCACCGTAAAGATGGAACATCTTTTGTTCTTAATGTCGATGGGTTAAGGTGCTCAGAGAGTGCCACCATTCGAGATTGACTATACATTCCAACAGTAATAAGATATACCATGATATAAGAAAGACCTACAATTGGGAAGGGATGAAGAAGGATGTTGGAACATTCATCTCGAAGTGTATGAACTGCCAGTTAGTGAAGGCTGAGCAAAAGAAACTGAGTGGACTATTACAACAGCTTGAAGTTCTAGAGTGGAAGTGGGAGCAGATATCGATGGATTTCATTGATGGACTGCTAAGGACTCGAGAAGGGTATGACAACATCTGGGTCATAGTCGATCAATTAACAAAGAGCGCCAGATTTATACCCATCAAGTCAAGCAGAACGACAGCCAAACTGGCCGAGTTATATGCGAAATGGATCGTATGATTTCATGGTCCTGTTGTTCACTAGTTAGTTTTGGAAGAGTTTATAGGAGGTGTTGGGTACCGAGCTACATCTTAATACGACTTATCATCCACAAACATATAGGCAGACCGAGAGAATGAATCGTATACTAGAGGATCTCTTGTGAGCTTACATTCTCAATTTCGGAGGCCTGTGGGATTGTACTCTAGTATTGGTATTGTACCATATGATGCATTGTAAGGCTGACTGTGTAATGCCCCTACATGTTGGTGGGAAGCGAGAAAGAAAATGATACTTGGGCTAGATTTGATTAGAGAAACCTTGGAAAAGATAGAAAACATTTGGCCATGAATAAAAGCTGAACAAGTTAGGTAGAAGAGTTACGCTGATAAAAGACGCAAAGATTTAGAATTTTCTATCGGAGAAATGGTATTCATTGAAATTTCTCTTTTTAAAAATGTTACTCGATTTGGTAACAAGGGGAAGTTGGCACCAAGATTCATAAGTCCTTTTCTGATAGCATTGAAGATGGAAACCTAGCAAATAGGGTAAACTTACCTCCAAAAATGGTAAGTGTGCACAATGTCTTCCATGTTTCTCATATGCAGAAGTTTGTGCATGACTCAGGTGTGATGAATGCACTGGATCAGCTTTATGATATCGAGATTGAATCAAAAGCTTCGAGGTCTCGTATGTCGATTTGTAAACTCAAACGCGTTACGAAACAGCTTAGGAGGAAGACGGTGGAGTTAGTGAAGGTTCAATGGGGCTAAAGTGAAGGAGATTACACATAGGAAACCGAGGAGAGTATGAGGACCATACATCTGGAGCTCTTCACATGGCAAGACCCATTTTTTATCGTATTTAATTTCACTTTTGATAGCATATAGTGCGGTTTTGTATCTTGCATGCTAGGTGTGACGCCCCACCTCTATGCTCATAATAACAAAGAGTATTAAAAGAAATACTGTCTATTATTACGAAGAATAAGGCTGGATAGGAGCGACCATCCGTAGTTGGCCTTACACTAATATTGGTTATCTCGATAGGAGTGGTATATACTTTTTATTTTTCATCTATTATTTATTTACTCCCATCGACACACCCAATTATCAGTATAAAACAAACTACGATAGTTCATAGTAGTTTAGGACATTAGATATAACAATAACACAGATAATATAAATGCGGAACACAGATTAACAAAAATCTCATATATATATAACCGATGTCAGTTACAATATAGTTGACACGATACATATGATACAACTACAACTGTCGACTCTAGAAGTTATATATACAAGTACATTATCAACTAATATACATGAATACATATCTTTCTATACAATGGCACTGACAACTTCAGAAGATGTGATAAGTCTTCAAATCCCGAACAGCAACTCAAAGAAGGAAATCTACAACCTAAAATAACTCGGGTCTGACCCGAGTATTACATTCAAAAGAAAATAATACACGGGTCAGTCTAATTCAAACTCAGTTATTAGTGCATAGAAGCAATAATAATCCCAAATAGATGACAGTTACAGGAATCGCGTATATCCAACTCTCGATACGAGAATTGGATAACGACAGATATAACACTAAGCAGGGTTAAACGACAAATCAACAAACCAAACCAGAATACAACTCCAAACCATTTGAAATTAACCAACAAAACAATTCAACAAATCGAAACGTCAATTTAAAACTGTCAAATCTGATAGGGCTGCAGTACACGCACGCGTGTACTGCCTCGCCACTATCGCATGATATACACAAAATATCATCGAACTCAAAAATCAATTAAAGGTTCAAATCTCAATGCCACGGTCTCAAATGTCAAAGCAGGCAGACACGGACAATGTGCACACGTATACACATTGAAATTTCACAAATGATCACAAGGTCAAACCCGAATATTGGGTCCAACGCAAGGAAATTAGAAATAATCCAAACGTATTGATGCAATGCAACCCAACAAGAGCCACAACTGCATATATAAGAAAATAACTGCAGTCATAAATGCATACAAGGGTAAAACTGTAACAAGGAAAGCAAGAAACAATTGCACGATAAAACTACAGTTGAAACAAGCGACGTTCGGCATATATATGAATCAATTTCATATGTACAACCAAACACCAAGGATAACTCCAGACTACTGCCCAAAGTATGAAAACAATGAATCAGTTCGATACATCTCAGCTCAAAATTGAAACTGAATATTTCACTTAAATAGAACATGCTCTTGAACGTGATGGCAAAGTTCAAGGCAACAGTAACAACACAATTACCACCACGTCGTACATGATACAGTGAAAATTCCAAAAACAAGGTCAAGTGATAACAATGCTCAAGGCAAAAGCAAAATTTAGTCACTGTAACATGAACAAGTAACCCAGCTACAGGCCAGAAAACATGATACTCACTGTTCAGTTCAAAATCAAATAAAGTCACAGGGGAGTTTAAAATCGAAGTCAAATACAAGTATCAACTTTAAACAAGAAGTAGCTGCCGAAGTCGTGCAACAACAGGAAGTGATCAAGTTCAATGCAGATTTTGACAATGTCAATGCCATACTCAAAATATTTTTACAAAGGCGCAAAGGCACAAAGGCACGCATAGGCACAGAGGCACCTTACAAATTTGAAAAGAACCCAAAACCAATCAATCGAAGTCAACCCGAAATGAAAACGAATGTGAAAAAGTCGGGTAAATCTCAGGTAAACAATGCAACAAAGGTCGAGAAAGCATCAAAACAGTATGAACTTTGTTCGAATAAAACTTTATACTTAATTTCTGAAGTCGTATGTTTTCAATAGTTATTTTCAATTTCCCTAAGTTTTCAATATCAGGTTGCAAGTGCAACCGAGCTAAAATGTGAAACTGTAAATACATGGGGGGAATTTCATAATGTAATATGAACCAAGGAATGCAACTATACTTCATGCTAAAAGAACTGGCCAATGTCATCCTAATTACAAAACCAACAATGAAGCCACCAGACTACTTGAACAACTACATACAAAACATAACTGCACAGTTCAGATCATAGTTATTTACCAGTTTCAAACTCAATGGAACAGCAGTTGCAAAAATTGGAACCAAGTCATAAGGACGAGGTTCAAAGTCAAGTTATATATATGAGAATTGCACTGCCGAAGTCCATAAATAATGTGATGAAAACGACCAAACCAAGACGAGGACATCTGCAGTCCAAAAACATAGAACAGCAACGACAACCCAAGTTAATACTGAGAGAGTCGAGGAATTTGATCCATTCAAACGGTAGAGCAAATTAATCGACAAATTCAATTGGGCGAAATCGAACATTAGCAGGTTCGACCACAAAATTCAAAATCATCAGATAAGCAACATTGCAAGTCGAAGTCGAAAGAACAATTTCACAAATTAAGTCTGTAGCTTTCTAACCAGAGACAGTGTCGAAGACAACAAAACAGAATCAACATCGATACAAAATAAGCAACGGGTTCAACCAAGACGAAGAAGATGTGAGTAATAGAAATTACTCACCTTAGATTCGAAGTCACACTCCATCCAGACAGAAGCAGCCGAAGAGGCAACCAAGAAGAAATCGATCGAAGTTAAGCAATTCTCGAACAATCAACAAAACAATCGACATAGGGACGGCACTTCGAAAAGCCCAAAGTTCAGAGCGCAAGAGGAACGAAAGCCCCAAATTTGTAGAAACGAACGAGCACGAAGAGAGCCACCATTTTTATTCTTTCAAACGTTCGCTTAGGTTTTCTTCGAATGGGAAAAGATAAAGGAGGAACGGTTTATAACTCGAGATACCCAATACAACACCCATGGGCCAACATTCAAAGCCCAAAATATTTTCTTAACCAGATGTTTAAAGGAATTCAAACTGGGTTCAAAACTCAATTTAACAATTTGCAACTGAATTAAATCGTCATTTTGATGATAATTGAAATTACAAAAATCCCGGTTGTTACAGACTCCCCTCCTTATAAAAATTGCGTCCCCGCAATTTTCATAATTAAAGTTATCAACTAGATAATTGAAATTCAGGAATCATAAAACAGCAAAATCTAATTATCACAAACGGTGATCAAATTTCAAATCAATAAATATTCGATTATCAAAACGATAATCAAATTTCTCAAATCAACAAATATTCGATTATCAAAACGATAATCAAATTTCTCAAATCAACCAGTATTCGATTATCAAAAACGATAATCAAATTTTCAAATTCAACAATTATTTGATTATCTCAAGCGATAATCAAATTCCAAATTCAATAAATATTTAATTATCAAAAGCGATAATTAAATCTCAAATCAGCAAATATTTAATTATCAAAAGCGATAATTAAATCTCATATCAACAAATATTTAATTATCTAAAGCGATAATTAAATCTCAAATCAGCAAATATTTAATTATCAAAAGCGATAATTACATCTCAAATCAGCAAATATTTAATTATCAAAAGCGATAATTAAATCTCAAATCAGCAAATATTTAATTATCAAAAGCGATAATTAAATCTCAAAGCAACAAATATTTAATTATCTAAAGCGATAATTAAATCTCAAATCAGCAAATATTTAATCTAAAGCGATAATTAAATCTCAATCAACAAATATTTAATTATCTCAAGCGATAATTAAATCTCAAAGCAACAAATATTTAATTATCTAAAGCGATAATTAAATTCGAAATCAGCAAATATTTAATTATATAAAGCGATAATTAAAAACAACAAATATCTTATTATCAAAAACGATAATCAGAACTCATATCAACAAATATCTAATTATCACAAGCGATAATTAGAAACAACAAATATCTGATTATCAAAAACGATAATCAGAACTCATATCAACAAATATCTAATTATCACAAGCGATAATTAGAAACAACAAATATCTGATTATCAAAAACGATAATCAGAACTCATATCAACAAATATCTAATTATCACAAGCGATAATTAGAAACAACAAATATCTGATTATCAAAAACGATAATCAGAACTCATATCAACAAATATCTAATTATCACAAGCGATAATTAGAAACAACAAATATCTGATTATCAAAAACGATAATCAGAACTCATATCAACAAATATCTAATTATCACAAGCGATAATTAGAAACAACAAATATCTGATTATCAAAAACGATAATCAGAACTCATATCAACAAATATCTAATTATCACAAGCGATAATTAGAAACAACAAATATCTGATTATCAAAAACGATAATCAGAACTCATATCAACAAATATCTAATTATCACAAGCGATAATTAGAAACAACAAATATCTGATTATCAAAAACGATAATCAGAACTCATATCAACAAATATCCAATTACCTGCAGATAATTGGAAACAACAAATATCTAGAAATCAATTAAGAAGACTAGAAAATCAACATAAAAGCTTGGATCGATCCCATCAGATGGCGAGTTTTTAATTCGCCGCACGTGCATCTCAGAGTGGCCGAAGCCTACCAAGTACTCAACATAATTTTGGCGCCATCAGATTGACCCGAAGGTCCGCAGAGTGACCCGAAGGTCTAGTACTGGTATTTGACCCGAAGGTCCGCAGAGTGGCCCGAAAGCCCAACAAATGACCCGAAGGTCCGCAGAGTGGCCCGAAAGCCCAACAAATGACCCGAAGGTCCTCATAGTGGCTCGAAAGCACACGAAAGCATCAAAATGTTTCAATTAACGAGTCCGGAATTAACCGAAATAGCAAACGCACATGTCCCATACCACGTGTTTTACTAAATCGTTTGATTCTCTTCATCGTTTCCTTGAAAGTGTAAAATTCATCAAAATCATCAAAACAACAAATATTCAATTAACGAGTCCGGAATTAACCGAAAAAGTAAAAGTGTGGTTCCATACTCCGCACTTTTGCTAAATCGTTTAAATCTCTTCATCGTTTCCTTGAAAGTGCAAAATTGTGTATTTTGTAAAAATACACTTTACATTCTCAAACGGACAAGACCGGAATTAAGCGAATCAGTAAAAGAAAGGGGTCATAGTCCTCGCTTTTGCTGAAACGTTTAAATCGCTTCCTCACTCTTTTGAAAGCGTAAACTGTTAAATTTCTGAAAATAGTTTTATTTATTTAAAAATAACAATTCACCTTCTCAACTGGACAAGTCCGGAGTTAAGCGAAACAGTAAAAGAAAGGGGTCATAATCCTCGATTTTGCTGAATCGTTTAAGTCGCTTTCTCATTCTTTTGAAAACGCAAACTGTTACAATTTTATAAAACAATTTTCATTTTAAAACAATTTTTCAATCACGTGATTAAAACAGCAAATCAGTAACAATTTCGATAAGGAAATTGTACTTCTCAAAATACCGTAAAAACGGTTACAAATCAGCATTGCGGAATAACCGCTTGAAAATCCACTTTTTAAAATTTGACGGTTACGGAAGCCAAAGCGACAGTAGTTTTAAAACGTCAAAATCACATCAAAACAATCTACATCAAAATGTAATGTCAGTGAATTCTCATTCATCAAAATGCCACAAAACACCGTACTTCAAAATATAGCATTGGTGTAAAATTCCGTTGTAAAAATAACGGCAACAAAAATACGTTTCATAACCAAGCATCGGTTCAACGTAAAATAAATGCAATAACGTGCAATTTAAATTTTTGCACGTACTACAAAATGAACAAAGAATCATTCAAATGTATCTTCAATGAAGATAATTTAAAACAGCAAAAATCTAATCAATAGATGATTAGTACAAAAGAAAGCCAGCGGAAATTTCAACAAAAATCACATATCTGCAATTTCTTCGAATCCTCAATTCGGATTCGAAGTTCTCAAAGAAATAAAATAATTACAGCTATGTAAACAACAAATGAAATTCATCTCAATTTCGTATTTTGATTTTTAAATCAAAAAGATTATCAGTTGTACTCAGCGAAGACAGTTTCACTGTTTCCGCTGCGCACTCTGATAAACAGAACACAAATCAATCAAATCATCAGAACACAATTTCACTATTATTTTTAAATAAAGTTATTTAAAAATTTCATCCAAATTTCAAAACTTTAGTTTTGACTCCAGCACAAATAAAACATCGACCAATAGTTGTAACATATGTTCCTTCCGAGTTAAGTTTTATATTATGTCCATAAACCCCAAGCTCTGATACCAACTGTGACGCCCCACCTCTATGCTCATAATAACAAAGAGTATTAAAAGAAATACTGTCTATTATTACGAAGAATAAGGCTGGATAGGAGCGACCATCCGTAGTTGGCCTTACACTAATATTGGTTATCTCGATAGGAGTGGTATATACTTTTTATTTTTCATCTATTATTTATTTACTCCCATCGACACACCCAATTATCAGTATAAAACAAACTACGATAGTTCATAGTAGTTTAGGACATTAGATATAACAATAACACAGATAATATAAATGCGGAACACAGATTAACAAAAATCTCATATATATATAACCGATGTCAGTTACAATATAGTTGACACGATACATATGATACAACTACAACTGTCGACTCTAGAAGTTATATATACAAGTACATTATCAACTAATATACATGAATACATATCTTTCTATACAATGACACTGACAACTTCAAAAGATGTGATAAGTCTTCAAATCCCGAACAGCAACTCAAAGAAGGAAATCTACAACCTGAAATAACTCGGGTCTGACCCGAGTATTACATTCAAAAGAAAATAATACACGGGTCAGTCTAATTCAAACTCAGTTATTAGTGCATAGAAGCAATAATAATCCCAAATAGATGACAGTTACAGGAATCGCGTATATCCAACTCTCGATACGAGAATTGGATAACGACAGATATAACACTAAGCAGGGTTAAACGACAAATCAACAAACCAAACCAGAATACAACTCCAAACCATTTGAAATTAACCAACGAAACAATTCAACAAATCGAAACGTCAATTTAAAACTGTCAAATCTGATAGGGCTGCAGTACACGCACGCGTGTACTGCCTCGCCACTATCGCATGATATACACAAAATATCATCGAACTCAAAAATCAATTAAAGGTTCAAATCTCAATGCCACGGTCTCAAATGTCAAAGCAGGCAGACACGGACAATGTGCACACGTATACACATTGAAATTTCACAAATGATCACAAGGTCAAACCCGAATATTGGGTCCAACGCAAGGAAATTAGAAATAATCCAAACGTATTGATGCAATGCAACCCAACAAGAGCCACAACTGCATATATAAGAAAATAACTGCAGTCATAAATGCATACAAGGGTAAAACTGTAACAAGGAAAGCAAGAAACAATTGCACGATAAAACTGCAGTTGAAACAAGCGACGTTCAGCATATATATAAATCAATTTCATATGTACAACAAAACACCAAGGATAACTCCAGACTACTGCCCAAAGTATGAAAACAATGAATCAGTTCGATACATCTCAGCTCAAAATTGAAACTGAATATTTCACTTAAATAGAACATGCTCTTGAACGTGATGGCAAAGTTCAAGGCAACAGTAACAACACAATTACCACCACGTCGTACATGATACAGTGAAAATTCCAAAAACAAGGTCAAGTGATAACAATGCTCAAGGCAAAAGCAAAATTTAGTCACTGTAACATGAACAAGTAACCCAGCTACAGGCCAGAAAACATGATACTCACTTTTTAGTTCAAAATCAAATAAAGTCACAGGGGAGTTTAAAATCGAAGTCAAATACAAGTATCAACTTTAAACAAGAAGTAGCTGCCGAAGTCGTGCAACAACAGGAAGTGATCAAGTTCAATGTAGATTTCGACAATGTCAATGCCATACTAAAAATATTTTTACAAAGGCGCAAAGGCACAAAGGCACGCATAGGCACAGAGGCACCTTACAAATTTGAAAAGAACCCAAAACCAATCAATCGAAGTCAACCCGAAATGAAAACGAACGTGAAAAAGTCGGGTAAATCTCAGGTAAACAATGCAACAAAGGTCGAGAAAGCATCAAAACAGTATGAACTTTGTTCGAATAAAACTTTATACTTAATTTCTGAAGTCGTATGTTTTCAATAGTTATTTTCAAATTCCCTAAGTTTTCAATATCAGGTTGCAAGTGCAACCGAGCTAAAATGTGAAACTGTAAATACATGGGGGGAATTTCATAATGTAATATGAACCAAGGAATGCAACTATACTTCATGCTAAAAGAACTGGCCAATTTCATCCTAATTACAAAACCAACAATGAAGCCACCAGACTACTTGAACAACTACATACAAAACATAACTGCACAGTTCAGATCATAGTTATTTACCAGTTTCAAACTCAATGGAACAGCAGTTGCAAAAATTGGAACCAAGTCATAAGGACGAGGTTCAAAGTCAAGTTATATATATGAGAATTGCACTGCCGAAGTCCATAAATAATGTGATGAAAACGACCAAACCAAGACGAGGACATCTGCAGTCCAAAAACATAGAACAGCAACGACAACCCAAGTTAATACTGAGAGAGTCGAGGAATTTGATCCATTCAAACGGTAGAGCAAATTAATCGACAAATTCAATTGGGCGAAATCGAACATTAGCAGGTTCGACCACAAAATTCAAAATCATCAGATAAGCAACATTGCAAGTCGAAGTCGAAAGAACAATTTCACAAATTAAGTCTGTAGCTTTCTAACCAGAGACAGTGTCGAAGACAACAAAACAGAATCAACATCGATACAAAATAAGCAACGGGTTCAACCAAGACGAAGAAGATGTGAGTAATAGAAATTACTCACCTTAGATTCGAAGTCACACTCCATCCAGACAGAAGCAGCCGAAGAGGCAACCAAGAAGAAATCGATCGAAGTTAAGCAATTCTCGAACAATCAACAAAACAATCGACATAGGGACGGCACTTCGAAAAGCCCAAAGTTCAGAGCGCAAGAGGAACGAAAGCCCCAAATTTGTAGAAACGAACGAGCACGAAGAGAGCCACCATTTTTATTCTTTCAAACGTTCGCTTAGGTTTTCTTCGAATGGGAAAAGATAAAGGAGGAACGGTTTATAACTCGAGATACCCAATACAACACCCATGGGCCAACATTCAAAGCCCAAAATATTTTCTTAACCAGATGTTTAAAGGAATTCAAACTGGGTTCAAAACTCAATTTAACAATTTGCAACTGAATTAAATCGTCATTTTGATGATAATTGAAATTACAAAAATCCCGGTTGTTACACTAGGATAGGTTTACCTATATGATTGATTGCATGGTTATATGTTTGACATGTTTGATGACATACATGATTTAGGCATCCGGTGTAACAATGATTGATTTTATGTGTTTCTTTGAGGATTTCAGAGGCAAAATTCCTAAAGGGGAGAGAGTAAACGACCCGTGTTTTACGTATCGTAGGATCGTAAAATATTTTTATTTTTATTCATATGAGGTCGTATGACTCTAAGATTTTGGAAAGTGATTAGGGAAATTTTCCTCATCTATGATTTTTTTCGAATTTCTATATGACCATTTTAACCCTTAAAATCTTACATGGACTACAAATTTTGATAGGGGCCAAATTAAGGTCTTAAACCATTTCTATTGCTTCAGGATAATGATTTCCCATTCTGTAGAGTGGTCATAATAGAAAAATAGACTTATGTTTGAAAGTTATTGTAGTTTTAAGTTTAGCCTGCTATTAACCAGTTTCAGTTAACTAAGCCCATGCTTAGGCCCACTAACTCACTCCGAAATTTGAGCTAATAGGAGGCTGTAGCAACAGACCTAAGTCATTTTCTTTTTCCCAAAAATAGATCCAAACCGCCATTAGACTTAATTTCGTCAAAAAGCACATCTTTTCCTTACTATGCTTAGCCAAATTATTGACAAGAGAATGGATTAACATATTGAAACTAGAGATTATCTTTTTATTGAATTGGGTTCTTCTTCCTTGCTATCCACTTCAGATCTAAGGAACAAATTGGGTATTTTTTGTATTTGGTGAGTGGTTCTTGGCCTCTCACTCATCTATACTGTTTATATAGTTAAAAGGCTTGTTTTTAACATGACTTTGATCTAAAAAGGGTTTTCTAACTTGAACCATTTATCCATATATGCTTATGTCTTGAAATTGGAGATTTTCAAATGGTTTTTAAAATGGGTTTTGTAATCTATTAACTCATGTCCACATGCTAGTGTAATTTCCATCATTCATATGCATATGCTAATGTAAAACTTAGATTTAGAGTAAAACTAGTTTAATTATCACATTCTCATGTATTGGTTGTATGAACGAATGTATATGCATTCTATTCTATGATAGTATGTTGTGCTTTGATGTTATTTGCTATTTTTTTGGATGATAGATAGATAGGTTGGGAAATTGGGCAAATCGGAGGCAAAACTAATTGGAATTGGACGAAACATTTTAAGGCAGATTATGGAGCATGGAAAGAGCTCGTAGTCCAAATCGTAACTCCAAATTTTCTAAGCATAGAGGTCGGAAACAACTTGAGAGGTCGGTATTGAGCTCTTTATGTTGGTCTACGTCGGTAGTGAATAGGGGAGGGGGAGATGTTAGCTTGTTGAGGTTGCCTATATGTAATGGATTGGAGATTGGCAAAGTGCTTGAGGCTATGATGACTTGTTTTTGGGTTCGAGTGACTCCTTTATTTTTTAGAGATTTCCTCAAGGTACATATGGGATTAGAAAAAAGTACCATGGTTAGGAGTTGTATATGATACAACCGATAAGGAGTTATCCATCGTATGTGGGAGTATGATTTGTTGAGCTTTCCTCAAGATTAGAATCCCAAGAAAACGCATCCTAACACCTACTAGTAAAGTCAAATGACTTCTATGTTTCGACTTAGGGTTTGGGGAATCATTAGTAAAATGAAATGTAAAGTTTAACATACTAGCATTATAGGGATATCTATTATGTTAATGTCCTAATAATTTATCTATTAAAACTTGCAGATAATGTCGAATTCAAGACTCTTTAATGAAAGCAATCAATTAACCGGACCAAACAACTATGTTAACTTGCTACGAGCTATAAAGATAGCTCTGACATACGAGCGAGTTTGGTCGTCTGTAACTTGCAGTCATCAGTGAGTGTCAACATTTAAAATTTGCTATACACCATGGATTTACGAAGATGTACCAAGATATGAAGAGGAGTTTCTTTGGGGAAAGAAGTAAAACTAAACTTTTACTTGGGATGCGAGATGTGAGCAGACATTTGTGAGTTTGAAGGAGAGGTTGACAAGCACACTTGTATTGACCATTCCGAGCAAAAATGAGGAGCTGGCATTATGAACAGATGTCTGTGGTACTGGATTAGGTGCGGTATTAATGCTGAAGGGAAAGGTTGTCGCCTACGCTAGTCGACAGCTGAAGCTGCACGAGAAGAAGATCCAACTCATGATTTGGAGTTAGTGGCTATAGTGTTTTCTTTGAAAATTTGGAGGCACTTTTTATTAGCGGAAAGGTTCGAGTTGTTCATGAACCATAAATCATTGAAATAGCTTTTCTCCCAGAAGGATCTCAACTTCGATAGCAGCGATGGTTGGAATTCTTAGCCTCCTACAACTTTGGCATTTCCTATACTCCCGGAAAGGGGAATGCGGCCACTGACACATTGAGTAGAAGGCATGCCAGATTGGCGGTGATGTTCCTAGAGTGAAAACAACTAGAGTATATTATTGGTTATGACTTCAGACCTCATTACGAGTTAGAGCTAGAGATGTTGGCAATTTTGACAATCAAGCCTACTTTGATTGAGCGAATTACTACTAGTTAGAGGCATGATGAGATTAGTCGAGATCATTTCTAAGATTGAAGCGGCAGTAGAGTTTGAGGATATGAGATAGTACACCTCGACTAGGGTGGTTGGCACCGTAAAGATGGAACATTTTTTGTTCTTAACGTCAATGGGTTGAGGTGCTCAGAGAGTGCCACCATTCGAGATTGACTATACATTCCAACAGTAATAAGATATACCATGATATAAGAAAGACCTACAATTGGGAAGGGATGAAGAAGGATGTTGGAACATTCATCTCGAAGTGTATGAACTGCCAGTTAGTGAAGGCTGAGCAAAAGAAACTGGGTGGCCTATTACAACAGCTTGAAGTTCTTGAGTGGAAGTGGGAGCAGATATCGATGGATTTCATTGATGGACTACTAAGGACTCAAGAAGGGTATGACAACATCTGGGTTATAGTTGATCAATTGACAAAGAGCGCCAGATTTATACCCATCAAGTCAAGAAGAACGACAGCCAAACTAGCCGAGTTGTATGCGAAACGGATTGTATGATTTCATGGTCCCGTTGTTCACTAGTGAGTTTTGGAAGAGTTTATAGGAGGTGTTGTGTAACAACCTTGTATTTTGTAATTATTTTAAATTGGATTTCCTGATTTAAAAACTTTATTTTATTTATTAAAATAGATAAATTTTGTTATTTTAAATATAAATTTTGAGGTGTATGTGAATTATAATTCCAAACATGAATAAATAGAATATTTTCCAGAAATGTGAATTTTGGTCAATATGGTCAAACTTTGACTTTTAATTTAAAAGTTTAAATTTTTGAATTTTATCTTTTATAATGAAAGTAAATGAAATTTCAAGTATACTACTTTTCGTTTCGTTGAAATCTGATTAATATTGTGAAAGTTATGCTTTTTACACTATTGTATGTAAATTGTTTTATTTAACAAAATTGTTTATTTTAAATTATATAAATAATATTTTTTTTGTAATATAATGTTCTAATTTATGTTTTCATGTGTAACCTAACATATTATGTATATATTTTATTTTAAAACATTATTAAAGTGTGGTTGAATTTTTCCAATGTTAGTGATATTTTGGTTTGCAATTTTAAATTATAGTTTTCAATTAAATAAATTATTTTCTTTATTTTATTCTTATATTTCCTAAGACACTATTTATTTCCATTTGCACTTTATTTTGTATTTCAAAGATATATTTTTAAAATTTTTAAAAGTATAGTTATAATTTTTCCAAAGTTAAGTGTATTTTGTTTACAATTTTTAAGACTAGTCTCAATATATTAAGCCATTTTCTTCATTTATCTTCTTATTTGCCTAAAACAATATTTAATAAGTTTTATTTATTTATTTATATAAAAAATAAAGTGGAAATTTAAAGAGACTTAACTTTAAAATGTATGACTTTTCATTAGCCAAGACTCTTCATTTTCACTTGACTTTCCATTGCCTTGCTTTTAGCCGTACACTTGATAGCCGTGAGTTTCTCATCTCATTTTTCACGTGAAACATCTCCTCTCATTTTATTTCTCACGGCTAAGAAGTTTTGGTAATGGTCTCTCCTCCTTTTCTACTTTTTTCTTCTTCCTTTTTTATGTTTTGGCCATGATTTCTTCACAAATTTGCATGCTCTTCTCCTTGTTGCTCGGCCATAGCCTCACCACCTTCACCTTCCTCCTCCTCCCCATGATCCACGGCAACAACCCCTCCTACCCCTCTGACCAATCATGGCCATGACCCCCTAGGACCAAAGCTCCACACAAATTTGTCAAAAACCCTTAAACTATGCATGTAGCCTAGCCTAGCTCCTTCACCACCAACATACATTACCTTGGATGCCTCCTATTGCTCCACCACCACATAGATACCACCACTACCCATCACTTTAGCCTCTGTCTAGATCTGACCTGACCTGTGCATGCCATGGCTGAGCCATAGACCCATGTAGCCGAGCCCAAATAGTTCACCAAAACTCCACCTTAGTGCCTTAACTCCTTGCATTCATGTTATGTAACCTCTACCACTTCCTATTCCTTGTAGCCATGCCTTTTTAGGTCCAAACCTGAACCAAAACCATGTTATGGCCGAGCCTACAAGATCCCTAGGTCGAGCAATTGATGGTAGAAAGCATGGCCAATGCAATTTGTTTCATTTGTTACTTCTATTTCAAAGTTGTTTCATAATATGTTGTACTGAATTTATATTTTGTTTTGTTTATCAGTTGTGACAAGATCTATAGCTTGGATCTCTCTCTCCACTTGAGTCCTTAGTCGTGTTATTGTGCCTTCTGGATTTCTTTTGTATAGTTTGATTTGCTAGCTCCAGCTTGAAAAAGGTGAGTAATCACACCTGGCATTCATACTTATATAACTGTGAATTGATAGCAAGTGAAAGTGTAGAAATTATTATATCATGTTATACCTGCTTGTGATGTAAATTATATGATGTTAAACCCTGTTATTAACTTGTCACATCATCTGTTATATTTTATTTTATTGTTTATTTTATATTCTGTTCTCACACTACAAGTTCCCTGTAGAATAGAATCACTATGGGTTAAAATGATACATACCCGAACGGACTAAAAAATAGGGAAAAATCGTTATGGGCTGAAATGATAAGCCTGAGCGATTTTTATTTATTTTTAATTAACTTGGGATTGCGGGTTTCAAATGATAGAACCCGGATTTTTCTTTGTAAATTACGGATTGAAATGATATATTATCCGTATCACTTGACCTAGGTTAGAAAATATTATACAGACCCGTGGTTATTTTATATATTTTTCTTGAAGTTTTAAGTATTTTGAAAATGTAAATTTTGATATTTTGATTTAAGTTTGGTTTTTAAAATGATTTAATAAAGTGAAAAATGATTTTCTATGTATTAAAAATGTTAAATAAATGAATGGAAATTTGTGATTTGAAATATAACTTAATTTGGAAATTTGTGATTTGGTTTAAAATGGAATTTTAAGTAAAGAAAATAAAAAAGGAAATTAAGTCTTATTTATGAAATAGAAATTTAAATATAAGTGTTAAGTAAATGAAAAATGGGAAATAGTACACTTGGATTTAATAAGAGAAATTTTGGAAAATTTGATGTTTACTGTAAAATTTTCTTTATAAAAATCATAAGTTAAAGGTATTTAAATGAACAATTTTGATGTGGAAAAATGTGATTTTTATAGGTTAAATTGATTTAAATTGAAGTTTATTTGTGGCTGGAATTTTATTTAAAATCTGGAAATTCTTTTAGTAGCACTTCAGAAATGCTATCGTTTCTGAATTTAACTTGAAATCTGAAGTAAATGATACTATAGCACTTTGTAAGTGCTGTGGTTGATACAAATGAATTAAAAGCTAAAATTAACTAAGGCTATGATAGCACTTTGTAAGTGCTGTAGTGGCAGGAACTAAATTTGATCCGGAAACTAATGAAAGAGCTATCGTAGCACTTGTTAAGTGCTGTAGTTGGCTGAAATGTGATTTTTGAATATAATTTGAACCCTGAACTATTACAGCAGTTTTGTAAATGCTGTCTTTTCTGAATTGAAATACTTTTCCACTAAAACTGAACTATTACAGCAGTTTTTAAATGCTGTCTTTGCTGAATTGAATTGTTTCAAATGTAACTTACCATAGCATTTTCTAAGTGCTGCGAAAGCTGAAATTTAAATTGTTTGAAGTATTTAAGTGAATAAATGAGCTCAGAAAAGGCTAAATTTTTGGGAATTGAATATTTGATTTGTAAGTATAATGACTGCATATTAAAATAGTGTAAATGAATTATTTTGATTTAAATATAAACCACTTTGAAATTTATGAGTTAATACAATGTTTGAAATTGGTATAATTGAATGAATGAACTTAAAATGTTATAACTTTGATAATGAATATTAATTTTGAAGTATTATGATTTTTCTAAGTATTATGAGGTCCTAATGACAATATTTCAAGTGTTATGATTTCCAAGTATTTTGGTTTCAAAAAGTTTGGTTTCAAAATTGTTATGACTTTGAGAGTACTATGGTTTGGACATGAAATTAACTGGAATTGTATTTAATTAAGAATTGTCTTTAAATATATATTAATTTGAAACTTGTTGAAATTGAAGATTCAAGGATATGACTTTATAAGGTGGTTTAGTTTAATATGATTTAAAAGAATATTTCAAGTTAAATAAATTGAAAGAAATATATTGATTTAGTTTGGAATTTAAATGATATATTATTGCTTTGATTTTGAAATGGAAATGATATATTATTGAATTGGTTTTGAAATGGAAATGATATATTGTTGAATTGGTTTTGAAATGGATATGTTTTGGGTTTGAAAGTATGTATTATTAAGAAATAAATGATATGATTTTGAAATGGTTTAAAGGATGTATTTTGATTTGAAACATAAACTATTTTGAAATTTATAACCACGGGTTATAATAACGATTGGTTGTTAAAGAGACCGGAATCAGATATGGACATACTCTCTGTCGATACCGAAAACCACTTTAACAACTGTGTATGCGGTGGAGTTTCCAGAATGAAGTAGGATTGTGGCGACGATCCTAAAGGTATATGCATGGACCCAACTCCCGTGAGTTGGCATAAGGTGGCTAAAACATGAGCGATTGACGAGCCCATGAGGTAGCACCTATGATTGGACACACTTCTTCGATACCATTCTATTACTTTGTGATTGATTGGGTGCACCCCTTGATTTGGGAGTGTTGTTCGAGGTGGGCGATAGTGGCTGTTATGCGTTTCCATCAGCCCGGATGCGTAATTGGTATATCTACCCTGGCATTGCCTAGTTGTGCCGTGTCACCTACCATATCAAGCTTTACTACGAGTTTGGATTTCTCCCGTAGCCTGTGGAGTATCGAGGGTAGCCCCCATTTTGGGAGTACGCTAATACTGGATAGACTACTGGGACTATTACGTGTTAAGGTGGAAAATGTAAAGCCTTAATGCTATTTAAAAGTATGTTTATTTTATTATTAGACATTATTATAATAGCGCAATATTATTACATAGTAAATAGTTTAACGGATCCTTAGAGGATGGGAAATCCCAAGCATCCTTTGAGTTACTTGTACCTTTATTACAGTTCACTTGAGTTGGTTTACATTTGTATAAGTATGT
Source organism: Allium fistulosum (assembly GCA_030737815.1). Classification (NCBI taxonomy): domain Eukaryota; kingdom Viridiplantae; phylum Streptophyta; class Magnoliopsida; order Asparagales; family Amaryllidaceae; genus Allium; species Allium fistulosum. Next base: position 1,436,671,074 of record CM060903.1, read on the forward strand.
ATGTCCTGACTCGAGTGTTTTGTGTTTGCTTTACGCTCGGGCCTGACTGAGTGATACAGCATTAGAGACTCGCCTTTGGAGCTGGAGTTTTGCTTTGAAGAACCAGATATCTATTCATTTTGTTACCCAGTTGTATTCTGAGTTGTACCTGATTATCATACTGTTACTCCTGTTGTATCTTGGTATTCCTATTGTATCTTAATTAACTCTATGTATTTATATAGTAGCTTCATGGACTACTATTTCTTTGTTTCCGCTGCATTATATTACTCTGTGTCAGTGATCTGTGATTATTTATTTACTGTATATTCTGAGTTATGCTAAATATAAATTAACAATTCAGTATTTTGAATTATTCAAGTCAGACATGTGTGGTTTTATTGTCGATTTGAATGGTCCAAAATAGCAGGTCGTTACATGTTGGGTACCGAGCTACATCTTAATATGACTTATCATCCACAAACAGATAGGCAGACCGAGAGAATGAATCTTATACTAGAGGATCTCTTGTGAGCTTACATTCTCAATTTCAGAGGCTCGTGCGATGATCTCTTGCATTTGGCAGAGTTCGCATACAATGATAGCTATTACTCTAGTATTGGTATTGTACCATATGAAGCATTGTACGGCTGACCGTGTAATTCCCCTTCATATTGGTGGGAAGCGAGCAAGAAACTGATACTTAGGCTAGATATGATTAGAGAAACCTTGGAAAAGATAGAAATCATTTGGCCATGAATAAAAGCTGAACAAGTTAGGTAGAAGAGTTACGCTGATAAAAGACGCAAAGATTAAGAATTTTCTATCGAAGAAATGGTATTCATGGAAATTTCTCTTTTAAAAAATGTTACTCGATTTGGTAGCAAGGGGAAGTTGGCACCAAGATTCATAAGTCCTTTTCTGATAGCATAGAAGATGGGAACCTAGCAAATAGGGAAAACTTACCTCCGAAAATGGTAAGTGTGCACAATGTCTTCCATGTTTCTCATATGCAGAACTTTGTGCATGACTCAGGTGTGATGAATGCACTGGATGAGCCTTATGATATCGAGATTGAATCAGAAGCTTCGAGGTCTCGTATGTCGGTTTGTAAACTCAAACGCGTTACGAAACAACTTAGGAAGAAGATGGTGGAGTTAGTGAAGGTTCAATGGGGCTAAAGTGAAGGAGATTGCACACAGAAAACCGAGGAGAGTATGAGGACCATACATCTGGAGCTCTTCACATGGCAAGAACCATTTTTTATCGTATTTAATTTCACTTTTGATAGCATATAGTGCGGTTTAGTATCTTGCATGCTAGGATAGGTTTACCTATATTATTGATTGCATGGTTATATGTTTGACATGTTTGATGACATACATGATTGTTAGGCATGCGGGGTAACTATAATTGATTTTATGTGTTTCTTTGAGGATTTCGGAGGCAAAATTCCTAAAGGGGAGAGAGTAAACGACCCGTGTTTTACGTATCGTAGGATCGTAAAATATTTTTATTCATATGAGGTCGTATGACTCTAAGATTTTGGAAAGTGATTAGGGAAATTTTCCTCATCTATGATTTTTTTCAAATTTCTATATGACCATTTTGACCCTTAAAATCTAGCATGGACTACAAATTTTGATAGGGGCCAAATTAAGGTCTTAAACCATTTCTATTGCTTCATGATAATGATTTCCCATTCTGTAGAGTGGTCATAATAGAAAAATAGACTTATGTTTGAAAGTTATTGTAGTTTTAAGTTTAGCCTGCTATTAACCAGTTTCAGTTAACTAAGCCCATGCTTAGGCCCACTAACTCACTCCGAAATTTGAGCTAATAGGAGGCTGTAGCAACAGACCTAAGTCATTTTCTTTTTCCCAAAAATAGATCCAAACCTCCATTAGACTTAATTTCGTCAAAAAGCACATCTTTTCCTTACTATGCTTAGCCAAATTATTGACAAGAGAATGGATTAACATATTGAAACTAGAGATTATCTTTTTATTGAATTGGGTTCTTCTTCCTTGCTATCCACTTCAGATCTAAGGAACAAATTGGGTATTTTTTGTATTTGGTGAGTGGTTCTTGGCCTCTCACTCATCTATACTGTTTATATAGTTAAAAGGCTTGTTTTTAACATGACTTTGATCTAAAAAGGGTTTTCTAACTTGAACCATTTATCCATATATGCTTATGTCTTGAAATTGGAGATTTTCAAATGGTTTTTAAAATGGGTTTTGTAATCTATTAACTCATGTCCATATGCTAGTGTAATTTCCATCATTCATATGCATATGCTAATGTAAAACTTAGATTTAGAGTAAAACTAGTTTAATTATCACATTCTCATGTATTGGTTGTATGAACGAATGTATATGCATTCTATTCTATGATAGTATGTTGTGCTTTGATGTTATTTGCTATTTTTTTGGATGATAGATAGATAGGTTGGGAAATTGGGCAAATCGGAGGCAAAACTAATTGGAATTGGACGAAACATTTTAAGGCAGATTATGGAGCATGGAAAGAGCTCGTAGTCCAAATCGTAACTCCAAATTTTCTAAGCATAGAGGTCGGAAACAACTTGAGAGGTCGGTATTGAGCTCTTTATGTTGGTCTACGTCGGTAGTGAATAGGGGAGGGGGAGATGTTAGCTTGTTGAGGTTGCCTATATGTAATGGATTGGAGATTGGCAAAGTGCTTGAGGCTATGATGACTTGTTTTTGGGTTCGAGTGACTCCTTTATTTTTTAGAGATTTCCTCAAGGTACATATGGGATTAGAAAAAAGTACCATGGTTAGGAGTTGTATATGATACAACCGATAAGGAGTTATCCATCGTATGTGGGAGTATGATTTGTTGAGCTTTCCTCAAGATTAGAATCCCAAGAAAACGCATCCTAACACCTACTAGTAAAGTCAAATGACTTCTATGTTTCGACTTAGGGTTTGGGGAATCATTAGTAAAATGAAATGTAAAGTTTAACATACTAGCATTATAGGGATATCTATTATGTTAATGTCCTAATAATTTATCTATTAAAACTTGCAGATAATGTCGAATTCAAGACTCTTTAATGAAAGCAATCAATTAACCGGACCAAACAACTATGTTAACTTGCTACGAGCTATAAAGATAGCTCTGACATACGAGCGAGTTTGGTCGTCTGTAACTTGCAGTCATCAGTGAGTGTCAACATTTAAAATTTGCTATACACCATGGATTTACGAAGATGTACCAAGATATGAAGAGGAGTTTCTTTGGGGAAAGAAGTAAAACTAAACTTTTACTTGGGATGCGAGATGTGAGCAGACATTTGTGAGTTTGAAGGAGAGGTTGACAAGCACACTTGTATTGACCATTCCGAGCAAAAATGAGGAGCTGGCATTATGAACAGATGTCTGTGGTACTGGATTAGGTGCGGTATTAATGCTGAAGGGAAAGGTTGTCGCCTACGCTAGTCGACAGCTGAAGCTGCACGAGAAGAAGATCCAACTCATGATTTGGAGTTAGTGGCTATAGTGTTTTCTTTGAAAATTTGGAGGCACTTTTTATTAGCGGAAAGGTTCGAGTTTGTAACGACCCACTATTTTGGACCATTCAAATCGACAATAAATCCACACATGTCAGACTTGAATAATTCAAAATAATAGATTGTTAATTTAAATTGGCAAAACTCAACATATACAGTAAATAAATAATCACAGAATCATAGACACGGAGTAATATAACAATATGCAGCGAAAACAAAAGAATAGTAGTTCATGAAGCTACTATATATAACAGAGTTAAACTAGATACAACAGAAGTCTCGAATACATAGATATCTCAATACAATAGTCAAATACAAGATCTGAATACATCACTGGAATCAACTGAATAACTGATAGTAGAATCGATAGATAGCTGGATCTCCAAGCGAAGCTCCAACTCCAAAGGTGAGTCTCAAACACTGGTACACTCAGTCTGACCCGAGCATAAAGAAAACACAAAACACTCGAGTCAGGATTAACATTCTTATATCAATAAATCCAACTAAAGTGAAAAAACGACTGAAATACAACTCAAAGGATGTTTGGGATAACCATCCCTTAAGGATCCGTTAAACTATCTACTATGTAATAGTGTACGCTAAGTAGATAATGCCTATCAGTAATATAAAGTATCAAAATAGCGTTAAGGCGTTACCATAATCCCCCTTAACACATTTTTATAATGTCATAGTCTATACAGCACCGTAAGCCCCACCGTAAACTAGTGGTTATCAGAGGGTACCCCATAGGTATAACACAAAACAAATCGTAGTGGTCGCGATAGGATAAACAGTATGACAAGGTACATAAAGCGATACCAACTAGGACACTAGTAGTTGCCTGATCCGGACTGATGTTGGGCATAGCAGCTACTACCCCAACACCGCGAAACAACACTCCCAAATCAAGGGGTGCACCCAAATCGAATCACATAAGTAATAGATAAGGTATCGAAGAAGTGTGTCCTCTAGAGATGGCGATCCTCAATGGCCCGGCACGGCTCCTGTTTTAGTCATATCAGGGGTCATCCAAAATCGTTCTCTTTCTTCAGTCAACGCGTTCATCAAACCATCCACTTCGTTCTGGATCAACACTCCGCGTATATTAGTTATTAAAGTGGTTTCGGTATCGACAGAGAGTATGTCCATATCCGATCCCGGTCTCTTTAATAACTACGTATTATTACACCGATGGTCATTTAATAAACTTTCAAAATAGTTATATTTCAAAACCGACATATCATTGCCATTTCAAAACCATATCAATACGATATCACTTTCACTTCAAATAAATCCATTTCCAAAATCATAGTACTTTTCCAAAGTTATAACGCTTTCGAAATCATAGTCTTTTAAAAATCAAAACACTTTGGAAATCACAGCTTTGAAATCATAGCATTTCGGAAATCATAACACTTTGAAATTATAGCATTTTGGAAATCATAACACTTTTCTTTTAAACAGTTTAGATATTAAAATTAGTATATATAATAAAACAGTTTATAAATAAAATAATTTATATTAAAAATGATTTATATTAAAATAGTTGACAATACAAGAATGTATAAATCGCAGAAAATCTTAACCGGATTAACCGTGACTTCAAATTAAGATTGAGGTAGAATTCTGGAACAAATTGACATTCGATTTATAGCAAAAGATAGCAGCATCGTAAACCGAGGATACAGAAATCTCCGGTGAATCAATGCTATTTGTAAAGGAGTTTCACCCCTTTACAATCATTCAAAGGTTGGCGAGACCGCCAATTTATTATAGAGATCATTCGAAGTGGAGTTATGGGATACTCTAGAATCAGGAAGACACGAATAGGGGAGACATGAATGGACTTTGGGACCGAAGTGAACGTTCCAAGAATTCAAAGAAAACCGAATCAAAAGGAAAGAATTCAAGCACGAACGAAAGTGATTCCGTAATTAAATTTACTACATATGCTGAGTTTTGCCTAAAACCAGAGCTCTGATACCAACTGTAACGACCCACTATTTTGGACCATTCAAATCGACAATAAATCCACACATGTCAGACTTGAATAATTCAAAATAATAGATTGTTAATTTAAATTGGCAAAACTCAGCATATACAGTAAATAAATAATCACAGAATCACAGACACAGAGTAATATAACAATATGCAGCGGAAACAAAAGAATAGTAGTTCATGAAGCTACTATATATAATAGAGTTAAACAAGATACAACAGAAGTCTTGAATACATAGATATCTCAATACAATAGTCAAATACAAGATCTGAATACATCACTGGAATCAACTGAATAACTGATAGTAGAATCGATAGATAGCTGGATCTCCAAGCGAAGCTCCAACTCCAAAGGTGAGTCTCGAACACTGGTACACTCAGTCTGACCCGAGTGTAAAGAAAACACAAAACACTCGAGTCAGAATTAACATTCTTATATCAATAAATCCAACTCAAGTGAAATAACGACTGAAATACAAGTAACTCAAAGGATGTTTGGGATAACCATCCCTTAAGGATCCGTTAAACTATCTACTATGTAATAGTGTACGCTAAGTAGATAATGCCTATCAGTAATATAAAGTATCAAAATAGCGTTAAGGCGTTACCATAATCCCCCTTAACACATTTCTATAATGTCAAAGTCTATACAGCACCGTAAGCCCCACCGTAAACTAGTGGTTATCAGAGGGTACCCCATAGGTATAACACAAAACAAATCGTAGTGGTCGCGATAGGATAAACAGTATGACAAGGTACATGAGGTGATACCAACTAGGACACTAGTAGTAGCCTGATCCGGACTGATGTTGGGCATAGCAGCTACTACCCCAACACCGCGAAACAACACTCCCAAATCAAGGGGTGCACCCAAATCGAATCACATAAGTAATAGATAAGGTATCGAAGAAGTGTGTCCGCTAGAGATGGCGATCCTCAATGGCCCGGCACGGCTCCTGTTTTAGTCATATCAGGGGTCATCCAAAATCGTTCTCTTTCTTCAGTCAACGCGTTCATCAAACCATCCACTTCGTTCTGGATCAACACTCCGCGTATATTAGTTATTAAAGTGGTTTCGGTATCGACAGAGAGTATGTCCATATCTGATCCCGGTTTCTTTAATAACTACGTATTATTACACCGATGGTCATTTAATAAACATTCAAAATAGTTATATTTCAAAACCGACATATCATTGCCATTTCAAAACCATATCAATACGATATCACTTTCACTTCAAATAAATCCATTTCCAAAATTATAGTACTTTTCCAAAGTTATAACGCTTTGGAAATCATAGTCTTTTAAAAATCAAAACACTTTGGAAATCACAGCTTTGAAATCATAGCATTTCGGAAATCATAACACTTTGAAATTTTAGCATTTTGGAAATCACAACACTTTTCTTTTAAACAGTTTAGATATTAAAATTAGTATATATAATAAAATAGTTTATAAATAAAATAATTTATAAATAAAATAATTTATATTAAAAATGATTTATAAAGTAAAATATCAATAGTTTAAATATAATTTAAAATTACTTTATAAAATAAAATAGTTTCCTCAAATTTCGCAAATCGATTCAAATTAACTCGAATTCCAAAATTTTAATTTAATCAAATCTCAAATCATCAATTTCAATTCGATTCAGTTTCTAAATAACCATTTCAATCTATCGATTTCAAATACATATTTAATCCATAAAATAAGCCATTTCAATTTCAATATATTTCAAAGCTTTAAATATTCAACATTTCAATAACATCTAATACAACTTCAATTCACAAATTTTAAATAAACAAAATATCCCATTTAAATTTATATAAATTTGAAATATTCATCAAAGTCACCTTTAATCAAATTCAAGTTAAAAACATATCTTCAGAATTTCAAATTTAATAAATTTCAAATTTAATAAATTTCAAATTTAATAAATTTCAAATCAACTTATTTAAGTATAATTCTTAAATAAATATAATTTCAAATCAATTTCAAATCATTATAAACTCTATATTTGAAAATATAGATATTAAATAAATACTTAAACATATTATTTATCAACTTTATTAAATCAACTTTAATGAATCTTTAAAAATCAATATTTATCAAAACCATATATTTCTTTTCAAAACCATAGAAATCATTTTCAAAATATTTATATATAAACCAACGGTGTCTGTATATAATTTTCTACCATATGGTCAAGTGGTACTGATATTTATCATTTCAATCCGCAATTTAAATATATACGGGTATATATCTTTTCAACCCGCAATCCCAAATTCAAATAAATTGAAAATCGCTTGGGTTTATCATTTCAACCCATAACGATTTTCTCCTATTCTACAGATCGTTCGGGTATGTATCATTTCAACCCATAGTGATTCTATACTAACAGGGAACTTGCAGAGTGATAACAGATATGATAATACAATAACAATAGTAACATGCATATATCATCAATATAAATAACAGATAATGATGTCAGATGTCACAGGTGAACAGATACAGATAATGGCATATATATAGCAATATAAATAACAGCTAATGGTGTCAGATGTCACAAGTGAACAGATACAGATGATGGCATATATATAGCAATGTAAATAACTAGCAGCAGCATATTTCAATTGTCGTTTCAATTGAAATCAAATTTAATAAATAAAAAAACGTTAATCGTGAGTGATTGCTCACCTTTCGAGGCTAGAGAGGATAGATAAAGAAGTTGAGTTACGAAATCTAGTCACGAAATCCAAAACAACAAGATCGGCACGAATTCAATGGACGAAGCTGATAAATGGGAATTGATGAAATCAAATCAGAACTGAATCGATGAAGATAATTGGTACAAGTGACTTATATATGTAACTATATATAACTATATATATATATACCAAATCATGTTTCAAATTTAAGCATATATTAAAATATATACAAATTTCAAAATCATTGTCTTTAAATTAAAGCTCATATATTAAAATCAACATAGATAAAAAATAATAAATTTTGAATCAATACCTTTAAAACTTAACAGTTTAACATATAAAATGTTTATAAAACTTATGAAGCCAACCATCAAACTCAAAATTTAAGACTGATAAAATATAAACACTATATGTTATTTTAAACAATAATTATTATAAAATTAGTATTTACAAAATCAACTAAACTCCAAAATAGTATATATATATATATATACACAAAAATATATGTAAGCTATATATTAAAAAAAATTCTGGAAACATATACACTCAATATATACAAAATAAACTTATACTTATACTCAGGCAACTTTATAATATAACATATATAATACTTTAAAACATATTATATATGCCCCTTTATATTGTAATCGTTACAAGACAACATATATATATCACTAACTGTAAATAAAAGAAGTCTGCCAGCTTATATATAAATAATTTATTTTAAACCAACATCCATCACTGTAACAGACAAGTGAATTGATATTATATATATGTATATATATATACATACATACAAGCTTTATACATAGACAAATATAACTTGTCCAACTTATTATAATATATATATATATACTTCCCTTGAACACAAACAACTTACATACATATTTTTAAAACATATAGCCAGATATATGCAATCTAACCGTATAAATATAAATCAACTAATATGCAAAAAAAACATTTATTTTAAAATCAGTATAAGCTTAACAAATTAACATATACAACTATCATATATACAACCGTGTCATATAACTAAAGTATGTAGACCAACATAAAGTTTTACTTTACAATATATAGAACAATAGCCAAATTACTAAACAAAATTTCATCTTCCATATACCACCACTAAGTTATACATATATATATAAACTGTGACATATAAACTGAAATATATAAAATCATATTCGGCCTTCAACATCTATGCACTAATACATGCAAAGGCTTGTAAATGACAAAATATGCAGCAAACAATACTTATGTATTACTATATGTGTGCATATAACTGACACTAATATACAAGAGCAGGTTCTCAGCCCCTAACAACCAACAAAACAAAATATATATTACATATAAAATTAAAACTAATCCATCGTATTACTGTAACCCATATATAAAATGTAATATATGTAACTTATAAATTTGTCAACAGCTAATCTATACTGTACTAGCTTTATATGAATATATATATATACTAATATATATGACAAACCGTAAAATAAAAACAAAAGAACCAAATAGCTTTGCATATGACAAATTCAGAAAACAAATATTCTAACATATAAAAGGGCCGATTATAAATATATAGATTATTTAAAACTTATATATATAAACCGAAACCAAACATATGGATATACATAACAGAGCATATATATCTACCTTACAGAAAAAGATGCTCGGCAAAGGAAAGAAAGCGGTGGGTTTCAGGGTAGCTGCATACGAGCGGGATCGGTTCCTAGTGGCCGAGGAGATGTGGGTTGTTCGGTGGGGTGAAGTCGCAGGCCTAGTTAAGGCTGCTTTGGTTGGTCTCGGCAGATCTGGGTGGGTTGCCTGATGGTGAGGAGTCGGCTTGAGGTTTGCCTTTGGTGAAGTGGTGGTGAATGGACGGAGGGAGTTGACGGCTGGATTCGCGGTTGTGGTCGAAGTGGGATCGGCGGAGGAAAGATAAAGGGAAGTGGTGAGTTGGCGATGGAAGAAGAAATGAGCAGTTAAAAAAAATAATCTTTTCTTTGAAGTGTCATAACAAAGTAGAGCAAACAGAAAAGTGAACGAATGGAAGATGATGAACCCAAAATAGTGAATATAGGAACCGGTGAGAATATTAAAAGTTTGCTATTAATATCTGGGAATATGGAAAAACAAGTGGCTGTTTTGAATTCAACGGGTAGGTATATGAAAGGTGGATAGAAACCAAAAGTTTAAAACGTGTACCGGTACGATTAACCGTTCCAAAGATTTCATCACGTACCGAATTTCCGAAATACACAAATGAATACACTGTTGCAATCAGCACGGCGAGATGATCTAAACGGTATACAGATATCAGTGGTATGATTGAATTATAAAAATTCGAATTTTCTACTAGCGGAAAATGCAGCAAAACGCAGAAAAATAAGATCGACGGAGCTAAAGAAGTCCGAATTTGGAAAAACGAAAAATGTCGTCTTTGTCAGAAGATGAATTAGAATTTTTCTATGTAAAAATATTCAGGTTTGGAAAACATTTTATTATCATCAATTTTAACTGATATAAATTGGAATGAAATTACACTAGAAAATAAACTTCCAAATTATCTGATGAAAATTTACAAGTTGCTATGATTAATTAGACGCATTCCAAATATCAAATTTTTATTTCAAATTTTATCGTTTAAAATTTCAAAAAATTTCAACTAATTACATTATTAAAACAATTAAAATTTACGGGTCGTTACAGAGTTGTTCACGAACCATAAATCATTGAAGTACCTTTTCTCCCAGAAGGATCTCAACTTCTATAGCAGCGATGGTTGGATTTCTTAGCCTCCTACAACTTTGGCATTTCCTATACTCCCGATAAGGGGAATGCGGCCCTTGACACATTGAGTAGAAGGCATGCCAGATTCGGGGTGATGTTCCTAGAGTGAAAACAACTAGAGTATATTATTGGTTATGACTTCAGACCTCATTACGAGTTAGAGCTAGAGATGTTGGCAATTTTGACAATCAAGCCTACTTTGATTGAGCGAATTACTACTAGTTAGAGGAATGATGAGATTAGTCGAGATCATTTCTATGATTGAAGTGGCAGTAGAGTTTAAGGATATGAGATGGTACACCTCGAATAGGGTGGGTGGCACCGTAAAGATGGAACATTTTTTGTTCTTAATGTCGATGGGTTGAGTTGCTCAGAGAGTGCCACCATTCGAGATTGACTATACATTCCAACAGTAATAAGATATACCATGATATAAGAAAGACCTACTATTGGGAAGGGATGAAGAAGGATGTTGGGACATTCATCTCGAAGTGTATGAACTGCCAGTTAGTGAAGGCAAAGCAAAAGAAACTGAGTGGCATATTACAACAGCGTGAAGTTCTTGAGTGGAAGTGGGAGCAGATATCGATGGATTTCATTGATGGACTGCTAAGGACTCGAGAAGGGTACGACAACATCTGGGTCATAGCCGATCAATTGACAAAGAGCGCCAGATTTATACCCATCAAGTCAAGTAGAATGATAGCCAAACTGGCCGAGTTGTATGCGAAATGGATTGTATGATTTCATGATCCCGTTGTTCACTAGTGAGTTTTGGAAGAGTTTATAGGAGGTGTTGGGTACCGAGCTACACCTTAATACGACTTATCATCCACAAATAGATAGGCAAACCGAGAGAATGAATCATATACTAGAGGATCTCTTGTGAGCTTACATTCTCAATTTCGGAGGCTCGTGGGATGATCTCTTGCATTTGGCAGAGTTCGCATACAATGATAGCTATTACTCTAGTATTGGTATTGTACCATATGAAGCATTGTACGGCTGACCGTGTAATGCCCCTTCATGTTGGTGGGAAGCGAGCAAGAAACTGATACTTGGGCTAGATATGATTAGAGAAACCTTGGAAAAGATAGAAATCATTTGGCCATGAATAAAAGCTGAACAAGTTAGGTAGAAGAGTTACACTGATAAAAGACGCAAAGATTTAGAATTTTCTATCGGAGAAATGGTATTCATGGAAATTTCTCTTTTGAAAAATGTTACTCGATTTGGTAGCAATGGTAAGTTGGCACCAAGATTCATAAGTCCCTTTCTAATAGCATAGAAGATGGGAACCTAGCAATTAGGGTAAACTTACCTCCGAAAATGGTAAGTGTGCACAATGTCTTCCATGTTTCTCATATGCAGAAGTTTGTGCATGACTTAGGTGTGATGAATGCACTGGATCGGCTTTATGATATCGAGATTGAATAAGAACCTTCGAGGTCTCTTATGTCGGTTTGTAAACTCAAACGCGTTACAAAACGGCTTAGGAGGAAGACGGTGGAGTTAGTGAAGGTTCAATGGGGCTAAAGTGAAGGAGATTGCATATAGGAAACCGAGGAGAGTATGAGGACCATACATCTGGAGCTCTTCACATGGCAAGACCCATTTTTTATCGTATTTAATTTCACTTTTGATAGCATATAGTGCGGTTTAGTATCTTGCATGCTAGGATAGGTTTACCTATATTATTGATTGCATGGTTATATGTTTGACATGTTTGATGACATACATGATTGTTAGGCATGCGACGTAACTATGATTGATTTTATGTGTTTCTTTAAGGATTTCGGAGGCAAAATTCCTAAAGGGGAGAGAGTAAATGACCCGTGTTTTACGTATCGTAAAATATTTTTATTTTTATTCATATGAGGTCGAATGACTCTAAGAATTTGGAAAGTGATTAGGGAAATTTTCCTCATCTATGATTTTTGTCGAATTTCTATATGACCATTTTGACCCTTATAATCTTGCATGGACTATAAATTTTGATATGGGCTAAATTAAGGTCTTAAACCATTTCCATTGCTTCAGGATAATGATTTCCCATTTCGTAGAGTGGTCATAATGGAAAATTAGACTTCTGTTTGAAATTTATTGCAGTTTTTAGCTTTGGCCACTATTAACCAGTTTCAGTTAACTAAGCCCATGCTTAGGCCCACTAACCCACTCCGAAATTTGAGCTAATAGGAGGCTGTAGCAACAGACCTAAGTCATTTTCTTTTTCCCAAAAATCCAAACCTCCATTAGCCTTAATTTCGCCAAAAAGCACATCTTTTCCTTACTAAGCTTAGCCAAATCATTGACAAGAGAATGGATTAACATATTGAATCTAGAGATTATCTTTTTGTTGAATTGGGTTCTTCTTCCTTGCTATCCACTTTAGATCTAAGGAAAAATTGGGTATTTTATGTATTTGGTGAGTGGTTCTTGGCCTCTCACTCATCTATACTTTTTATATAGTTAAAAGGCTTGTTTTTAACTTGACTTTGATCTAAAAAGGGTTTTCTAACTTGAACCATTTATCCATATATGCTTATGTCTTGAAATTGGAGATTTTAATGGTTTTTAAAATGGGTTTTGTAATCTATTAACTCATGTCCACATGCTAGTGTAATTTCCATCATTCATATGCATATGCTAATGTAAAACTTAGATTTAGAGTAAAACTAGTTTAATTATCACATTCTCATATATTGGTTGTATGAACGGATGTATATGCATGCTATACTTTGATAGTATGTTGTGCTTTGATGTTATTTGCTAGTTTTTTGGATGTTTGATAGATAGGTTGGGAAATTGGGCAAATCGGAGGCAAAACTAATTGGAATTGGACGAAACATTTTAAGGTAGATTATGGATCATGGAAAGAGCTCGTAGTCCAAATCATAACTCCAAATTCACTAAGCATAGAGGTCGGCAACAAATTGAGAGGTCGGTATCGAGCTCTTTATGTTGGTCTATGTCAGCAGTGAATGGGGGAGGGGGAGATGTTAGCTTGTTGAGGTTGCCTAAATGCAATGGATTGGAGATTGGCAAAGTGCTTGAGGCTATGATGACTTGTTTTTGGGTTCGACTGACTCCTTTATTTTTTTGAGATTTCCTCAAGGTACAGATGGGATTAGAAAAAAGTACCATGGTTAGGAGTTGTATATGATACAACCGATAAGGAGTTATCCATCGTATGTGGGAGTATGATTTGTTGAGCTTTCCTCAAGATTAGAATCCCAAGAAAACGCATCCTTACACCTACTAGTAAAGTGAAATGACTTCTATGTTTCGACTTAGGGTTTGGGGAATCATTAGTAAAATGAAATGTAAAGTTTAACATACTAATATTATAAGGATATCTATTATGTTAATGTCCTAATAATTTATCTATTAAAACTTACAGATAATGTCGAATTCAAGACTCTTTAATGAAAGCAATCAATTAACTGGACCAAACAATTATGTTAACTGGCTACGAGCTATAAAGATAGCTCTGACATACAAGCGAGTTTGGTCGTCTGTAACTTGCGGTCGTCAGTAACTTATGGTCCGGTGGCAACGATCATAAAGATCTACATGTTGCTTATAGTAATTGGGTTGCTGACCTTAAGATCGCCTAAGTATTCATGTTGTCTACTCTAGACAAGCAGTTACAAAGACAACATGAATCATTATATGTCCATGAGATACTTGATAGTCTCTAGGCACTTTTTGGTAAGCAATCTCATTCTGCAAGGTACGAGACTACTTGTAACGACCCGTATTTTTAACACTTTAAAAATACGAATTAAAATGAAAATTTTGGATAAAAATCCGAAGGAAATAAAATTTTGTGTTGTTAAATGTGAATTTCAAATTGTAAACCAAATTGGTTATGATTGTAAACAAGAATAAATAAAATGGTAGATTTAATATTGAAGTTATAATATGGAAATCAACGTAAATGAATGTAATTTAATATTACTGTGAATTTAAATAAGATGATAGCTGAAGAAAATGAAAGTAAATGAATTATAAACTATTGATAATAAATATATAAGTAAATGGTTGATTCAATAATGAAAGTGTAAATCGAAATAAAAGAATTCATTTGGAATTAAATAACTTGAATTTGAATTACAATATAATTGAACGTGGAATCTAATATAATCTTTTATAGTGGATTTATAATGGAAAATTGCGTTGTAAAAGATTGTTAATTACTGTGAAATTAAAAATGGAATTTGTGAACAATTGAAATTTGATTTAAAAGTTAATAATTTAAAATTGGGAATTTTAAATTGAAATTAAACAGTCGAATAATTTATCTTTCGAATATTGGATTTAATTAGACAATTAAATCGATAATTTAATAAGTTAAATTTCAGAAATAATTGAAATCGAGTTGAATATGATTGAAAATGATTTGTAAAATTTTTTCTTATCATATTGGAGTTATAGTAATGTTATAGAACTTTTAAAATTGAATTTAAAGTTAATTTGTGAAAATTGAATATTTTAATATTTAATTATCGACTGAAAAATAGCCATTTTTCTAACAGTCTCAGAATTGAACGAAACTAGTTCCATTGGATCTGTAATAGTTTGTTATTGTCGGATTTCAATTTTCGTAGCAATCGGAGTTATCATTTGACCGTGGCAGCTCGAAACGCATCGAATTGTTTTAATATTAATTCGGCGAGAGAAAATAGTCATTTTTCAAAAAGTCTCGGATTTCGACGAAACCAGTTTCATCGGATCCGTAATGTCATATTATTGTAGAGTTTCAAATTTCGTGTCAATCGGATTTACCGTTTGTCCGGGGCGAGCCCAAACGCATAGAAATTTGATTAACCGATTTAATTTTAAATCGATCGTTTATTGCCGTAACTCGCACAGATGACCGAATTAGCCTCCGAAACATGTTCCATTGCGTTCGGAACGTGGGGTAAACCTTAGAAACGCCAGCCGGCACACTTCGTTTGGAGTTCGGAAAATCCAGGATGAATAGTGTCGCGTATTTTTCTATAAAAGCCCCTCACTTTCTCTATTTTCAAAAAACCCTAGGGTTTCAGCCCTTAGCCGCCACTTTTAATTCAATGGCCAGAAAATTTCGAAACTTCTTTCCTTAATATCTCTCAATCCGTTCAACGAAATCGAAAAATTCCAAAAGCAAAAGTGTAGATCTCAGCGAGCTCTTCAAATCCATACGGAGATGATCGAAAACGGAGCAACGGATCAACGGGAATTTGCATTTAAAGTTTCGTGTTTGTCCTCGATTTGCGTGCAGCAGAGATGGCCGAGCTCCACCCTACTCTGGCCGATGGTAGCTCTTGCGAAGACGCTTCTAACGGTGGTCTCTGATCATTGTGAAGTCGAGTGAGTTGGTCGTGATAATTTGATGAAGATGGGCGGCTATGGGTTAGGGTTCACGTGAATTGAACGATGATGGAGAAGGAGGCAGGTGCGGCCCAGATTTCCCGAAGCAAAGACGAACGGCCAGATCTGAAGCTAGGGTTTGAAATTTAAATTAAAAGCTGAAATTGTTTATTTAAATTCGTGTAAACTTTAAAATAGCATAACTTTTTCATACGAGGTCCGATTGGAACGAAACTTTTTGCGTTGCGATCGTAATGACAAGAGCTTCGAAATGAAACTGATTTGGATGGATTTGGAGATGGTGGAAATTTGGGCTAAAGTTGGGCGTCGTCCAGTTTTAGTTCCAAACCGGAATGCCTCGGCGACAACGGAAAATCAAGGTGAGTGTTTATACGCTCACAATTGACTAAAATAATTTTGTGTTAGTTAAACTTATATTCTGAAGTGATATGAAATTTATTGGCTGTTGTTTGGTAGGATTAATTACCATCTGTATTGATGTATGAATTAATTGATAGAAGTTAAATTGACCGTCAAAATAAATTTAAATTTAAATTGGCAGTATATTACTCGATATTGATAATTATAAAATTGTTGTGAATGTTATTGGCTTTATGGTTGATTGGTGGTGATGGATGCTATTGGTCGATATTGGTTGTTTATTTGTTTTGATATATCATGCTATCATCATGAATATTGTTTATTGCATATAAAATTGTAAACTGAATCATTTCGAATAAATTAAGGAATAGGTTGAAATGATATACCTATGACATCTATTTGGATTGAAATGATACATATCCATCCTTGAAATTAAAATCGAAATAATTATCCACTTGGCCATAGGTTAGAAAATTATATACGGACACCGGGTTGGTTAAATCAAATGATTTTAAAAGTTGTTTTGAAATTATTTAAATGAATTGATTTTAAGAATAAAATCCAATTTATGGAGATTGAATTATTTTGAATTGAAGATCGAGATGTTGGAATTTAAACTTGGTAAATGAAATTGTTTAATTATTCAAAGTTTAGATTTTTAAGAAAAAGATTGAAATACGACGTAAATTTTCGAAAGTTGATTTGTTTTAAAAGATTGGACTTTTAATCGAACTCTGAATATTTCTAAGAAAATTTATATGAAATGATATTTCAAGTTTGAGTTTGGAATTGAAAATTAATTTGAAATTGAGATTTAATTAATTTGGAATTTAATTGAAATTCAAAGAAATTTGTGAATTGGACTAAATTGAAACTATTGAATTAAATTTGAAGATAAAATTGATCTGAATAGGATTTGAACTGAAATTGATTTGGAATGTAATACTTAAATGAATTCTTGAAATTCGAATGTTAATCTAAGTTTATTGAATTGGAATTGTTCCAGAAATTAAGTAAACTACTTAATACAGATGTGTAATTTGAAGTATATTCTAATTTGAATACGAAATGGTTTTAAAGCGAATCTTATATAAATATATGAACTGTTTTGAAATGTGAAATATTTAAAATTTCGAAATATATTGGAAGTGAATTCGTTTATTTTATGGTTCAAATATGTATTTGAAATTGATTTTGAAATCGAAATGAGATATTGAGGCGAAAAATGATTTTGAAATCGAAATGAGATATTGAGGCGAAAATGATTTTTGAAATGAAATTGTATACTTTGAGTAGATATGATGATATTTGAATGGATTTGATTTTGAAGCGAATATGATATTTTGATATCAATTATGAATCGATTTGAGATGTAAAAGAGCCACCGGTGTAAAAATACGTAGTTATTAAAGAGACCGGGATCAGATATGGACATACTCTCTGTCGATACCGAAAACCACTTTAATAACTAATACACGCGGAGTGTTGATCCAGAATGAAGTGGATGGTTTTGATGTACGTTGCTGATTTGAAGTAAGAGAACGTTAATGGATGCCTTGACACTTATGTCAAATTTGAAATGACTAAAACAGGAGCCATACCCGTGCCAGTGAGGTTAGCTGCCTCTAGCATTCACAGTCCTTCGTATACTATATCTACTTTGTTGTCGATTGGTGATCACCCTTGATTTGGGAGTGATGTGATGCGGTGGGCGATCGTAGCAGCGATGCGTTACCACCAGCCGGAGACGCGAAACGGTAGTATCCTACCTTGGGCATTGCCTCACGTGCCTTGTCATACTTTTACCCTTATGCGCGACCACTACGATTTTGATTTAGTGTTAGTATATCACGGCGCGTCACTATCCACCGACGGTTTACTGGTGTGTTATATGCAAACTGTACACTAGGGCTTAAAAATGTGTTAAGGGGGATCAATGTAAAGCCTTAACACTATGAAAAATATTTATTTTACTTGATAGACATTACATATATAGCGTATTGTACTACATAGTAGATAGTTTAACGGATCCTTAAGAGATGGAAAATCCCGTAACATCTCTTAAGTTATTGCACTCACGTTGACACTGGATAGGAGATGTCAAACCCCGTAAACATCTCTGACGCCGTCACACTCTTATTTCTTATTCGATTTGACTTACAAGAGATATTTTAGTCCTGACTCGAGTGTTTTGTCTTTTCATTACGCTCGGGTCAGCCTGAGCATTTCAGATAAGGTTGAAGATCTATTCTGGAGGACGAAGATGGAGTTTGGTATTACATCATTTGTATTCTATTACTGTATTATTTTTCCGCTGCATTGTTGTATTATCTCTGATATGTATGTAACTCTGATTTATGATGTATAATAATAATCAAATTTATTTATTTAACAGCTTCATGAACTGTTATTTTATTATTATATCTTGTTCCTTCCGCTGTAAGATTCTGAGTTTGCTTCTGTTCTTTCTCTCCTTTTCTTATTTAACCCCAATAACCATCTGCCTTTTTGAACGGTTTGAGTTGGGCATGTGTGGATTATTGTCGACTTGAACGGTCAAAAAATGTGGGTCGTTACACTACTAAGAAATAATTCAACACCAAAATGCAAAAGGGACAAATGGTGGACGTTTTTGTGCTAATGATGATGGGTTATATTGATATGCTTACATCAGTGGACGTGGCTATAAGCAATGAATTAAAGATCAATTTTATCTAGTTTCATTGACCCCTCAGTATGAACCGTTCATACTAAATTATAATATGAAAAATATGAATGTGAATCTCGTGGTGCTTCTCAATATGTTGAGGTCAGTCGAGTCACAATCTAAGGATCAACCGATTATACTTGCAGTAAAAGGAGGCGTGCTATTTTCAAACAGTTCGAAGAAGCAAAAAGGAGATGGTAAAAAGAAAAGTAAGAAAGGAATGAAAGCTACTGATGACATGGGTTAGTGTAGACACTGTCATAAGAAAGGACACCAGAAGAGAAGTTGTCCCGACTATCTTAAAAATTGTGAAAGAAATAAGTAGAATAGTTATACAGTTTCATCATGTACATTTATGATTAAAAATAGTTTTGTGATCAATAAAATGTCTTGGATTTTAGATACATGGTTTGGAACTCACATTCGTAATTCATTACAAGGGCTTAGGAACCGATGTCGCATGAAAAAGGGAAAAATGAGACTCCATGTAACGACCCAATATTTTGGACCATTCGCATCCATTATAAGTGTATAGGTAGACACTCATGCCGGAGTTGTATTGCTCAAAATACCGCGTTGTTAATTTAAATCTAGCAAAACTGAACATATACAGTAAATAAATATAATCACAGATCATAGACACAGAGTAATAATTGCAGCGGAAATAAAAGAGATAGTAGTTCATGAAGCTACTATATGAATATATAAGATACATCAGAGTTTACAACAGAAGAGTAATACGATACATCAGATACAAATCAGAATACATCACTGGAATCATCGAATACTGGAAGCAGAATAGATGGCTGGATCTTCAAGCAAAGCTCCAACTTCAAAGGTGAGTCTCGAATACTGGTACACTCAGTCTGACCCGAGCGTAAAGAAAAACAAAAAACACTCGAGTCAGGATTAACATTCTTATATCAATAAATCCAACTCAAGTGAAATAGCAATTGAAATACAAGTAACTCAAAGGATGTTTGGAATAACCATCCTTTAAGGATCCGTTAAACTATCTACTATGTAGTAGTGTACGATAGCTAGATAATGTATATCAGTAATAATAAGATATCAAAATAGTGTTAAGTCATGGCCCATTCCACCCTTAACACATTTTATGTGACGCCCCACCTCAATACCCACGCTAGCCAAGGACACTACGATGTAGTGCTGTCAACTAGCGCGGAGAATAAGGCTGTTGAGGAGCGACCATCCATGTAATTGATTATCACATGGTGGCTATAAAATAATCTTCGGAAACAAAAATAGAAATAAACATAACACATAGCAGTCACAAACATCCATATCACAAAGGCGGAAGAAGATATGAATATATAACTAACACATGAAAGTGTACATCAGAGTAGTGGTCAAAAAGTTCCACAATAATACAAAAGAATAGCAACACGTGCTATACCAAAAGAATACAACTATGAGTCCATATCTCAAGTGTATACAACAAAAAAAAACTGCTAAACTAAATAGTCAGCCAAAAGTCAGAGTAGCAAATCCCGGAAGGAAGTCAAGCAGAAGCACCTGTAACATCTCGGTCTGACCCGAGTATTATTTAAGAAAATAATAAACGGATCAGTCTAACTATAAATATCAGATGACATGATATATAATAAAAGACATGGCATAAACATAGAATATCCATACTGACATACTACTATAAGTATGAAAATGATGATCAACAGGAGATCAACCGATGAGAAATGATCAATATCATGAGAATCTTCTCAAAGATCCAAAGAGGGCATCATACCCTAAACTTGTACTCATAACAAGTCAATGACATAAAAATCCAGAAATCAAACAAGAAATCCAGAAATCATAAAAAAGAGAAAGAGGCCTATCACATGATGGTCCGAAGACCATGGGGAGCTACCCCATATGTGTGAGTCGGAATCACACTGATTGAGGCCTAGGCTAACCAAAAAGCAAAAAGGTATGTGTGAATGGAATCACACAAGTGGTGTCTAGCCTAACCTCGCAAACAAAAAGATATGTGTGAGTCGGAATCACACTACTGCGGCCTAGACTAACCTTGCGGACAAAGAGATGTGTGTGAGTCGGAATCACACTACTACGGTCTAGTCTTACCTTGCAAACAAAGAGACATCGCACAATTGCTAGTCTAAATCATAAAATGATCATCATGATCAGCGAGAAGTGTCAATCACACCAAGCTAGTAAATATATGAGTTTAGCTTCATGTCCCATAACCACTTGCTTAACTTAAATATTTACGAACAAGCTGTAAATCTTCACTAGGAAATTGTCACGAAAAGGGTTCAATCGAACAAGTCCAAGAGCTAACCGACGAAGTGAACGCAAGCGTTTCATACCACTCGTTTTACTAAGTCGTTTAAGTCGATTTCTCATTCGAGTGAAGTAAAGGCTTATATATATTAGTAGATTGAAAATCGGTTTGAGAAAACGAACTTTTGATATTAAAAATAGTGTTGAAATCGATTTGATGAAAGAGTTTTGATATTTACTACTAGTATTAAAACCTTCATATCTTTAAAGTGACAAGTCATAAAACGATTGTTGGAACAATCTATCACAAAAATTCACATTCGGAGACGTGAATAAAATCCAAGGAAATCAGCTCAAAATGCATCAAAGTGGAAGTTCTGATGAATGCTTTTCAGATATGATTGCCTACGCAGAGTAATACGGGGTTCGACCTACGACTTAGTGGGGTCGAGCGACCTAAGGACAGCCGACTTAACAATTTGCGACTTAGTGGGGCTTAGGTCGGAGACGACCTACGAGGTAAACTAGGCCGACTTAGTAGACGAGCGACCTAAGATAAATGGTCCAACGACCTAACTCGAACGACCCAGAGGGTCGAACGACTTAACTGGAAGGTAAGTCGGAGATGACTTACGAGATATACTGGCCGACCTAACTCGACCGACTTAAAGACTTAGTAGGGTCGAGCGACTTACGAGCTACGACCTAAGGTGACGAGGGCGTTAGGTCGGAGACGACCTAACACTTGACTCGCGAACGACTTATGGAAAAGAAGCTTAGGTCGGAGACGACCTACG
The DNA here is from genome assembly GCA_030737815.1 of Allium fistulosum. Lineage (NCBI taxonomy): Eukaryota > Viridiplantae > Streptophyta > Magnoliopsida > Asparagales > Amaryllidaceae > Allium > Allium fistulosum. The sequence continues at coordinate 1,436,693,589 of CM060903.1, forward strand.
AGATAAGCCAGTGCGAGCGACCTAAAGTTTGCCTGGGGGATTATAGGTCGGCAACGACCTAACGTTTTGCCTGGAAATTATAGGTCGGCAACGACCTAACGTTTTGCCTGGGGATTTTAGGTCGGCAACGACCTAACGTTTTGCCTGGGGATTTTAGGTCGGAAACGACCTACGACTTAAGAGCGAAGACCTTACATTTCGCCTGGGGGTTATAGGTCGGCAACGACCTAGGACTTAAGATAGTGGTGACTTTTCAACGCGCGAGCTAGCAGCCTGGACGACCTAACCTAGGCAGAACGACTTAAGGCTGGAAATTCACCAAAAACGCTAAAAAGTGGAGCTTTTTGCCAATCCAATCCAAACCAAATGCCAATGTGCATGTAAAAGTGATAGGGAATCATTCCCAACAGTCCAATGACAATCATAGGCAAGATGTGAGATCAAAAATCTCACCTTTTCCACGAAATTGATGTTGGAGAGCTTAAGAACGAAGCAAGAATCAACCCCTAGCTTGAATCTATGTTCTTCACCTTGAATTCGGAGTTTGATGTTGAATTTACTAAAGATCTCGAGCTTGGAATTTTAATTTCTCTTTCCCCCCACCATTTTTGAAGAAGCTTGAAGTGTTTGATGAAGTGATGAAGAGAAGAGGGGGTTGGGCTGAGTTAAGAAGGTGCAGTCCCAACCAAAGTCACAAGTGGAAAAGTGACGAAAATTTCACTATCTCCAAACATATCGAAGTTTACACTCAAAAAGATCGCAAACGTCATTTTGAACTCAATGGGGGTGGTCTCGAGTCCTAATTTGACCGTATGCAAAAAGTAGCTTTTCGGACTAACATCCGACTAACGATAAAATATAAAAATATAAAATCGATAGATATGCGGGTTGTTACATTTTATTCCCAAAAGCATATACAAGACCGTAATTTCCCCAAAATCGGAAGTCACCAGAGGGAAATCCATATACTAAAGGTACAAAACAAATTCGTAGTGGTCGCGTATACAGGAATACAAGTATGACAAGGCACATGAGGCAATACCCAAGGTAGTGATACTATCGTTTGCCTAATCCGGACTGGTGAGAACGCAACGCCGCAGTGCCCGCAACACCGTGAAACAACACTCCCAAAATCAAGGGTGCACCAATCGACAACAAGTAATGAGTAGTTCGAAAAAGTGTGTCCACTTGAGGTAGCTGACCTCCATTGGCCCGGCACGGCTCCTGTTTTAGTCATTTCCAATTTGACACAAGTGTCAAGGCTATCCATTATCGTTCTCTTTCTTCAGTCATCACGTACATCATCCAACCACTTCATTCTGGATCATCACTCCGCGTATAGTTATTAAAGTGGTTTTCGGTTTAGATAGAGAGTATATCCATAACCGATTCCGGTCTCTTTAATAACTTTCGTCATTTTTACACCGATTGGTCGTTTATTTATTTCAAAACCAAATCAAATTCAATTCCAATTAGAATTTATAAACCAACATTTCATTTGTCTTTCCAAATCAATTTCCAAAATCTTACGTTTTAAAACTTCCAAATTTCCCTTTCCAAAATCTTATAATTCAATTTCAATCTTTATTTAAACCAATTCAAATATTGATTCAAATTCGTATATCAGTTTCATTCCGAAATCATTTAAATTAATTTAATTTAACATTCAAATCAATTTAACTTCATTTATCGATTTTATTCAATATTCGTTAAGTTACTTTATCATTCAAAACAATTTTTATTAAATTTCCAATTCATTAAATCAATTTCTTAAGTTCAACTTCATTAAATCAAAACTTACAATTTTGAATTAAACTAAATTCGTCAAATCCATTCTTTCAATTACAAGTCTTACATTAATTCCAAAATATCACATTTTCATTTCTTGTTAAAGAAATTCCATTTCACTTATTTACTTTCTTAAATAATTTTCCAAAACTTACTTAATAAAGAAAACTCAATTTCAATTATTTACGAAGTAAAATTCACTTATTCAAAAGTTCAATTTTTCTTATTAAAGAATTTCAATTCAATTTAATCATTAAATAATTTAATCTTATTTAAGTATTAAATAATTCAAAACTTAATTATTAAATAATTTCAAAGTTTAATAATTTCAACTTAATTATAATTTCAAACTTAATTATTAAATCATTTCAAAGTTTAATAATTTCAAACTTAATTCAATCATTTCTCAAATCAAACAACATTCTTTCATCAATTACATTGTTAATATTTTGTTTCAGATTATTAAATATTAACATTTTCCTTTCATTAAAATTCAAATTTCAACTTCATTTCAAAACCATATTATTTATTCAAATAAAATCTTCATTTATTTTTAAATCAAATTATTGACCAATCGGGTTTTATTTAATTTCCTATCCTAGGTCAAAGTTAAATTTTGGGTATTTATCATTTCAACCCGATTCCAATTCAATTCAAAATCAAACATAGCAAAGGAACTTGCAGTGTGATAACTGGGATGGTGTCAAAGTAAATAAACAAGCAATAACAACAATCAATATAAATCCAATGATCAATTCAAATAATCACGAAATAACCGTATTAATTCGCATTGTTATTTGTATGAATTAATATAATTATTTCTAGAATCTACACTATCATTTCATGTAGATTAAAGATTATTACATTACGGTTTTTCACTTGTCATCTATTTACAATTTCATACATCATCAATTTAACAACATACATTCAGTGGTTCAAAGTGTAATTAACAAATCCTACGTGTTAATAAATTTAACAGTTAAAAGGGGTCATATTATACAAATGTCATTTAATCAATTTTAACACATATATCAAATCTAACTATCCTACGTCGATTTCAATTTCAAATTATTCACTTACATCATTAACAATTTAACGTCCAATATAAACATCAAACAATCAATCATTTAACAACCAAACTGGATTATCATTGCATATATAACAGATAATGGTGTCAGATGTCATAGGTGAACTGATACAGGTAATAACAGTGTAAATATCAAACAACAGCATATTTCAATTGCCGTTTCAATTGAAATCAAATTAAATAAATAAAAGAACGTTAATCGTGAGTGAGTGCTCACCTTTCGAGGCTAGAGCGGTTTGACAATGGAATTGAACTATGAATTCCCGAGCAAATCGAGATAGGCATGGGTCTAAATGGAAAAGCTGAAAGATGAGGGATTGACGAAATTCAAATTAGAACCAATCGATGATGACAAGAGATATAATTGAACTTATATAGATATAACTATATATAACTATTTATATATACAAAACATGTGCTAAATTCAAACACGTTTTAAATTAAATATATACATTTCAAAATCATCGTTCTAAAAACTCAACTATTAAAACCAAAGATATATATATTATTTTTAAAACAAATACTTATCTATATACATCAAAAGTGGAGTCCCATTATACTTTATTAAGATACTTATGCTTCAAATTGATGTGCATAATCACATAGATATAATATCCCTTAGCCACACGTACCCACATTATATTTAGCCAACAACAGTTTATATAAACATATGTATATTTATGAACATACATACATATTATAAAAATCAATAAAATTCAATATAGACCCTCCCTATTAAAGCATAGACTTGGCTCCACCGTATTGAAATGCAAGCCTACATCATATACATAGTAGCTATATTATAATTTTATGTTTAAACTAACATCTATACTGACAGGCACCTTCTCGATACTTTTATACAATTTTGTATATAACAGCAAAATCAATACTTACGTGAGTATATATAGAATAAACAATACAAAAATAGCATTTAAAACAATGTTTATATATACTTCGAGATCAAACAAAACTTGTATAACTTATTATAACTTTATATACTTATAATATAGAATTGTATATACTAAAATCGGTTGCTTGACATGCATATACTCAACTAAAACATACTACAAAACTATATATAACCGACGTAGGATACATATGTAAATAACGTACACTTTGACAAATAAAAACTAATATATATATTATGCAACTAGATAACAGACGTTATATATAAGCTGAATAAATCATTCCTGACTTATATGCAGAAAAACTGTATAAAATTATACCTATATATGACTGACGACTTTAAAAATATATGCAACATACAATAGTTAACAGCTAGGCAACCTGAACCATTTCATACACATCTCACAACAAACTATAGTTGCCCAGATTATATATATAACTTTATAATATAACTACCTCCCATAACATACTTCAAATACTATATAATCTCAACATATTTTATGATAGATATACCTTGCCATTATAAAACGCAGAGAAAAGGAAAGAAGAAAAAGCTCGGCTGGCCTAGGTGGGGATGGGTGGAAGGGCAGACACGTGGCTAATGCGGGTTGGTTGATCGGGTCTGGAGCTGGTGGTCATGGAGATGGTGGGCGCGGGCCTCTGGCGGTGGTTGGCAATGCGAATGGGGTTTGGCAGAGACGGAGGAGATGCACTAGGCAGGGGCCGGAGTTGTTTGACCACGAAGAGGAGGCGGGGTGAGTATGGGTAAGGCTGCCACTTTGTTGCGAGGAGACGAGGTCAGGTGAGAGGTTGTTCGTGGCCAAGCAGGTCTGGGTGGCGGCAGGTGCAAGGTGTGGATGGCGGAAAGCCGAGGTAGGAAGGGAAGCGGCCAGGAGGTGGAGAATGGCGTCAGGTGGTTGGTGAGATGGTGGAGGGTTGCAAGTGAATTGCAAGTGGAAAGAAGGTGAATGGAAATGAGCATTATACTTTAGTGGCAGAGAAGAAATGCGAACCAACAGTATGATATTGGGAATAGAAAAATGAAAGTGAAAATGAAAGTTGATTTCTGAAACGTTTAGAAATTTGAACAGTTGGAAATAGTAAAGGTCATTAATCGAATAGCTGGCTGAAATTATTAATAGCTAATAGCCTTTAATTTTCACGTGGGCATTGTAGAGATACCCCGAAACCAAAAGACACAAAACGGATACCGGTACAACTTAAATCGTTCACAGATTTCGCCGTGCATCGGACATCGGAATTTGACAATTGAATATACTACGAATATCAGCACGAAGAGACGATCAAAACGGTATACAAATATCAGTGGTATGATTGAATTTAAAAATTCGAATTTTCTAATAGCGGAAAATGCAAGAAAAACGCTGAAAAATAATATCGACGGAGCCAAAGATGTCCGAATTTGGAAAAATGACAAACTGACATCTTGCTCAGAAGATGGTTTAGAATTTTTCTATGTAAAAATATTTTGGTTTTGAAAACGTTTTATTTTCAACGCTTTTTAACTGATTAAATTGAAGTGAATTTACTCACGAAATAAACTTTCATATTTTCAGACGAAAATTTTCCAGTTGCTATGTTTAACTAGACGCATTCCAAATATCAAATTTATATTTCAAAATTTTATTGTTTGAAATTTCGCAAAATTTCAATTAATAACGTTATTAAAATAGTTGAAATTTACGGGTCGTTACACTCTCCCCCACTCAAAACTTTTCATCCCCGAAAAGGAACGAGGTAGGAGAATAGAAACAACCAGAAAGAAAAACAGATTTGAAATACAGAATAACAATTAATTTAAACCATATAAATTCAAATTTAAATTAATTGATATTCAATAATTGATTTAATCCATTTGATTTCACTAAAATCAATCTCACTATTTCTAAATTCATTATCTTATTATCCCATTTTCTTCAATTCACAATTTCTAAAACCATAAATTTGAATAGTCTTTTATTACAATCATATTTTCTTCAACAATTTTAAATTCTTCTTTATTCCAAATTACTGTTAAATTTATTCTACTTAATATATCTACTCACATATATTGAACCCATATAAATTAATTTAAAACATAAAAGTTTCGATTTAAATTAATTTACGTCTATTAATTTCCTTTAAATTCAAGGTATTTTCATATGTTGATCAAATTTCAATTTATTAATTCTTTCAAAACAAATTTATTAATTCTTTCAAAACAATTTATTTCATTATTAACTAAGTTTTATTTATTATCCTATCTAACTCAATTGACGTATTTATAATCAAAATTTAGTGTATAACATTTATTATAAACACTCAAATTTTATTTATAAATTCAATTTATCTTATATATTATCCAATTACATATTCAACTTCTGAACGATTTAGGTAAGTTGTATTAGAATGCAGTTGAACAATATACAAATAAAATTTTCCAAATTCAATTATTCAAGTTTAAATATTTATTACAAATTTTGGTCTTATTTATAATTGAATCATCCTTTAACCAAATTTAAGAATTAGATTTCCGATTAACTTTAAACAATTTAGAGATATATATAATATATTTCTATCAAATCAAATTAAATTTTAAAATAAGATACCTATATATATATAAATCAAATTATACTGAAGAAATTCAAATCAAAATATATTTTTTTCAAAACAAAACCGTAGCAAAGCTACAGAATAGTATCTCCACTTCGAAACTCGAAAATGAATGTCGATGATGCGGCCACCATCACCGAAATTATTTTCCAGCGACAAAGAGAAGAGCACTAATTTCAACATTTTAAAAATCCTTTGAAACGATTTCTATTCGAAAATACTTTCAATAATATATACTTTAAAATTTGAAAACCCAAAGTTCGAAATAACCGGAAACTAATAAATTCTCAAATTTCTAAATTAAATTCATTTCAAATTCCAAATCAATTTATAAACCGTATTTATAAATTTATTTAGAACAATAAATGATAATCAAATATTATCATTTCAAACAAACAATTTAATTTACCAATTAAATTCCAGAAAATTTTTAATTATATTTTCACAATATAATCAAACAAATTTATTTCATTTTCCAAATTTGAAAATAATATTGTGTCAGTCTGCTCCGTTCAAGTGTTTTGGAAATCCTATCGATAGCGTTGATCAGACGAATCGATCGGAAACCCAAATCAACATCAACAACTCAAACAACACAGCATATATTAAAACATTTATATATTAGTTTATAAATACATTTCTTTGCTCGACGATACAGGAATGAATTTTCAAAATAAGGATAGGGTTTCAAATTTGATGGACTTAAATCAAAGAGAAATTTGATTCGAAGATAAGTTCGAAACAAGATATGATGATTAATAACAAAGTAGGAAGATTGATAAGTTTATATAAATCGCGAGCAACCTTAACCGGGTCGACCATGACTTCAAGAATAAGATCGTTGTAGAATTCTGAGGTAAATCGACATTCGATCTTAAGAAATAAAATTCAGGTATAATAGGAGATAGATAGCATCGTAAACCGAGGATACAGAAATCTCCGGTAAATCAATGCCTATTGTAAAGGAGTTTCACCCCTTTACAAATCATTCGAAGATTGGCGAGACCGCCGATCTATTATAGATATCATTCAAAATGGAGTTATAGGGTGCTCCAGAATTGAAAGAAGACGAATAGTGAGGGACACGAATGAATTTTTTGAACCGCAGGGAACGTTCCAAAATTCAAAGGAATCGAGTCAAAAGGAAGAGACTGAAACTCGAATGAGAGTGATTCTGTAAATACATTTACCCTATATGTTAAGTTTTGCCTAGAGCTACCAAAGCTCTGATACCAACTGTAACGACCCGATATTTTGGACCATTCACATCCATTATAAGTGTATAGGTAGACACTCATGCCGGAGTTGTATTGCTCAAAATACCGCGTTGTTAATTTAAATTTGGCAAAACTGAACATATACAGCAAATAAATATAATCATAGATCACAGACACAGAGTAATAATTACAGCGGAAATAAAAGAGATAGTAGTTCATGAAGCTACTATATGAATATATAAGATACATCAGAGTTTACAACAGAAGAGTAATACGATACATCAGATACAAATCAGAATACATCACTGGAATCATCGAATACTGGAAGCAGAATAGATGGCTGGATCTTCAAGCAAAGCTCCAACTTCAAAGGTGAGTCTCGAATACTGGTACACTCAGTCTGACCCGAGCGTAAAGCGAAACACAAAACACTCGAGTCAGGATTAACATTCTTATATCAATAAATCCAACTCAAGTGAAATAGCAATTGAAATACAAGTAACTCAAAGGATGTTTGGAATAACCATCCTTTAAGGATCCGTTAAACTATCTACTATGTAGTAGTGTACGATAGGTAGATAATGTCTATCAGTAATAATAAGATATCAAAATAGTGTTAAGTCATGGCCCATTCCACCCTTAACACATTTTATTCCCAAAAGCATATACAAGACCGTAGTTTCCCCAAAACCGGAAGTCACCAGAGAGCAATCCATATACTAAAGGTACAAAAAAAATTCGTAGTGGTCGCGTATACAGGAATACAAGTATGACAAGGCACATGCGGCAATACCCAAGGTAGTGATACTACCGTTTGCCTGATCCGGACTGGTGAGAACGCAACGCCGCAGCGCCCGCAACACCGTGAAACAACACTCCCAAAATCAAGGGTGCACCAATCGACAACAAGTAATGAGTAGTTCGAAGAAGTGTGTCCACTTGAGGTAGCTGACCTCCATTGGCCCGGCACGGCTCCTGTTTTAGTCATTTCCAATTTGACACAAGTGTCAAGACTATCCATTATCGTTCTCTTTCTTCAGTCATCACGTACATCATCCAACCACTTCATTCTGGATCATCACTCCGCGTATAGTTATTAAAGTGGTTTTCAGTTTAGATAGAGAGTATATCCATAACCGATTCCGGTCTCTTTAATAACTTTCGTAATTTTTACACCGATTGGTCATTTATTTATTTCAAAACCAAATCAAATTCAATTCCAATTAGAATTTATAAACCAACATTTCATTTGTCTTTCCAAATCAATTTCCAAAATCTTACGTTTCAAAACTTCCAAATTTCCCTTTCCAAAATCTTATAATTCAATTTCAATCTTTATTTAAACCAATTCAAATATTGATTCAAATTCGTATATCAGTTTCATTCCGAAATCATTTAAATTAATTTAATTTAACATTCAAATCAATTTAACTTCATTTATCGATTTTATTCAATATTCCTTAAGTTACTTTATCATTCAAAACAATTTCTATTAAATTTCCAATTCATTAAATCAATTTCTTAAGTTCAACTTCATTAAATCAAAACTTACAATTTTGAATTAAACTAAATTCGTCAAATCCATTCTTTCAATTACAAGTCTTACATTAATTCCAAAATATCACATTTTCATTTCTTGTTAAAGAAATTTCATTTCACTTATTTACTTTCTTAAATAATTTTCCAAAACTTACTTAATAAAGAAAACTCAATTTCAATTATTTACGACGTAAAATTCACTTATTCAAAAGTTCAATTTTTCTTATTAAAGAATTTCAATTCAATTTAATCATTAAATAATTTAATCTTATTTAAGTATTAAATAATTCAAAACTTAATTATTAAATAATTTCAAAGTTTAATAATTTCAACTTAATTATAATTTCAAACTTAATTATTAAATCATTTCAAAGTTTAATAATTTCAAACTTAATTCAATCATTTCTCAAATCAAACAACATTCTTTCATCAATTACATTGTTAATATTTTGTTTCAGATTATTAAATATTAACATTTTCCTTTCGTTAAAATTCAAATTTCAACTTCATTTCAAAACCATATTATTTATTCAAATAAAATCTTCATTTATTTTTAAATCAAATTATTGACCAATCGGGTTTTATTTAATTTCCTATCCTAGGTCAAAGTTAAATTTTGGGTATTTATCATTTCAACCCGATTCCAATTCAATTCAAAATCAAACATAGCAAAGGAACTTGCAGTGTGATAACTGGGATGGTGTCAAAGTAAATAAACAAGCAATAACAACAATCAATATAAATCCAATAATCAATTCAAATAATCTCGAAATAACCGTATTAATTCGCATTGTTATTTGTACGAATTAATATAATCATTTCTAGAATCTACACTATCATTTCATGTAGATTAAAGATTATTACATTACGGTTTTTCACTTGTCATCTATTTACAATTTCATACATCATCAATTTAACAACATACATTCAGTGGTTCAAAGTGTAATTAACAAATCCTACGTGTTAATAAATTTAACAGTTAAAAGGGGTCATATTATACAAATGTCATTTAATCAATTTTAACACATATATCAAATCTAACTATCCTACGTCGATTTCAATTTCAAATTATTCACTTACATCATTAACAATTTAACGTCCAATATAAACATCAAACAATCAATCATTTAACAACCAAACTGGATTATCATTGCATATATAACAGATAATGGTGTCAGATGTCATAGGTGAACTGATACAGGTAATAACAGTGTAAATATCAAACAACAGCATATTTCAATTGCCGTTTCAATTGAAATCAAATTAAATAAATAAAAGAACGTTAATCGTGAGTGAGTGCTCACCTTTCGAGGCTAGAGCGGTTTGACAATGGAATTGAACTATGAATTCCCGAGCAAATCGAGATAGGCATGGGTCTAAATGGAAAAGCTGAAAGATGAGGGATTGACGAAATTCAAATTAGAACCAATCGATGATGACAAGAGATATAATTGAACTTATATAGATATAACTATATATAACTATTTATATATACAAAACATGTGCTAAATTCAAACACGTTTTAAATTAAATATATACATTTCAAAATCATCGTTCTAAAAACTCAACTATTAAAACCAAAGATATATATATTATTTTTAAAACAAATACTTATCTATATACATCAAAAGTGGAGTCCCATTATACTTTATTAAGATACTTATGCTTCAAATTGATGTGCATAATCACATAGATATAATATCCCTTAGCCACACGTACCCACATTATATTTAGCCAACAACAGTTTATATAAACATATGTATATTTATGAACATACATACATATTATAAAAATCAATAAAATTCAATATAGACCCTCCCTATTAAAGCATAGACTTGGCTCCACCGTATTGAAATGCAAGCCTACATCATATACACAGTAGCTATATTATAATTTTATGTTTAAACTAACATCTATACTGATAGGCACCTTCTCGATACTTTTATACAATTTTGTATATAACAGCAAAATCAATACTTACGTGAGTATATATAGAATAAACAATACAAAAATAGCATTTAAAACAATGTTTATATATACTTCGAGATCAAACAAAACTTGTATAACTTATTATAACTTTATATACTTATAATATAGAATTGTATATACTAAAATCGGTTGCTTGACATGCATATACTCAACTAAAACATACTACAAAACTATATATAACCGACGTAGGATACATATGTAAATAACGTACACTTTGATAAATCAAAACTAATATATATATTATGCAACTAGATAACAGACGTTATATATAAGCTAAATAAATCATTCCTGACTTATATGCAGAAAAACTGTATAAAATTATACCTATATATGACTGACGACTTTAAAAATATATGCAACATACAATAGTTAACAGCTAGGCAACCTGAACCATTTCATACACATCTCACAACAAACTATAGTTGCCCAGATTATATATATAACTTTATAATATAACTACCTCCCATAACATACTTCAAATACTATATAATCTCAACATATTTTATGATAGATATACCTTGCCATTATAAAACGCAGAGAAAAGGAAAGAAGAAAAAGCTCGGCTGGCCTAGGTGGGGATGGGTGGAAGGGCAGACACGTGGCTAATGCGGGTTGGTTGATCGTGTCTGGAGCTGGTGGTCATGGAGATGGTGGGCGTGGGCCTCTCGCGGTGGTTGGCAATGCGAATGGGGTTTGGCAGAGATGGAGGAGATGTACTAGGCAGGTGTCGGAGTTGTCTGACCATGAAGAGGAGACGGGGTGAGTATGGGTAAGGCTGCCACTTTGTTGCGAGGAGACGAGGTCAGGTGAGAGGTTGTTCGTGGCCGAGCAGGTCTGGGTGGCGGCAGTTGCAAGGTATGGATGGCGGAAAGCCGAGGTGGGAAGGGAAGCGGCCAGGAGGTGGAGAATGGCGTCAGGTGGTTGGTGAGATGGTGGAGGGTTGCAAGTGAATTGCAAGTGGAAAGAAGGTGAATGGTAATGAGCATTATACTTTAGTGGCAGAGAAGAAATGCGAACCAACAATATGATATTGGGAATAGAAAAATGAAAGTGAAAATGAAAGTTGATTTCTGAAACGTTTAGAAATTTGAACAGTTGGAAATAGTAAAGGTCATTAATCGAACAGCTGGCTGAAATTATTAATAGCTAATAGCCTTTGATTTTCACATGGGCATTGTAGAGATACCCCGAAACCAAAAGACACAAAACGGATACCGGTACAACTTAAATCGTTCACAGATTTCGCCGTGCATCGGACATCGGAATTTGACAATTGAATATACTACGAATATCAGCACGAAGAGACGATCAAAACGGTATACAAATATCAGTGGTATGATTGAATTTAAAATTTCGAATTTTCTAATAGCGGAAAATGCAAGAAAAACGCTGAAAAATAAGATCGACGGAGCCAAAGATGTCCGAATTTGGAAAAATGACAAATTGACATCTTGCTCAGAAGATGATTTAAAATTTTTCTATGTAAAAATATTTTGGTTTTGAAAACGTTTTATTTTCAACGCTTTTTAACTGATTAAATTGAAGTGAATTTACGTGCGAAATAAACTTTCATATTTTCAGACGAAAATTTACCAGTTGCTATGTTTAACTAGACGCATTCCAAATATCAAATTTATATTTCAAAATTTTATTGTTTGAAATTTCGCAAAATTTCAATTAATAACGTTATTAAAACAGTTGAAATTTACGGGTCGTTACACTCCAAGTTGCTGATGAGTCTATCATAGTTGCAACGGTAGTAGGAGGTTTTCATTTATGTTTGCCTAGTGGTTTTTTTATATTAATAAATGCTATTTTGTAAAAGAATTCACTTATGGAATTATTTCTATTTCTATATTGTCAGAGACTGGATATATAATTCATTGTGCAAATAATGTTATGAACATAGTTTTAATGGAAATAAAGTTTGTGATGGTTATCTTAAAAAATGGCATTTATACGATTAATACAAATTATGTATGTTCTATAAGTAATTCTAATAGCAATATAAAGGATAATTATCTTTGGCATTGTAGGCTAGGCCACATTAGTGAGAAATGACTACATAAATTGAAAACAGAAGATTTTCTACGTTCACTTGGTTCTGAATCATTTGACAAGTGTGAGTCATTTCTTAGAGGTAAAATGACTAAACATCCCTTCAGTAAGAGCAGTCAAAGAGTTGATGAAATCTTAGGGCTAGTACATAATGATGTATGTGGCCCAATGCCTATAGCAACCAAAGATAATAGTTCGTACTTTGTTACCTTTACAGATGATTTCTTGAAACTAGCATATGTGTTACTTATGAAGAGCAAATCCGATGTCTGCAAAAAAATTTAAGGAGTGTAAGAATGAATTCGAAAATCAGACGAACCAAACGATTAAAATCCTACGACCCAATCGAAGAGGCAAGTACGTAGGACAAGAGCTCCAACATTAAAGATAATGAGATTATCTCTTAGGTTACTCCACCTTATAATCCATAACACAACGGTGTGTTGGACGAAGGAACCAAACCTTACTATATATGGTTCATTCCATAATGAGTAATCTGAGTTGCCTTTGTCCAATTGGGGATATGCGCTAGAAACCACAATGCATATGCTAAATCAGTACTCACTAAATCCACTCTTAAGATGCCATATAAGATATGGCATGGAAAGGAACCTCACTTCAACTAATTAAAGGTGCAGGGTTGTCCAGCCTATGTTAAGGGCATTGTCCCTAATAAGATTAAGGCGAGATCAACTTTGAGTAAGTTTATGGGAAAGTTTATATGATATCCTGAGAATTCTATAGGATATATTTTCTATAACATAGAGGTTGAAAAAGTGATTGTTTCCACACATGCTGTCTTTTTAGAAAATGTCGAAAGATATTAACAATGAAGTTGTAGACTTGGATGAGATCCAAGAGAATAACATTCAGACTGAAATATTAGGAGAACCAAGTTCACCAGTATATGATAATATGCAACCTATTAGAAAGTCTAGTAGAGAACCTCGCATAGCAGAGAGATACTATGGTTTCCTCATGGATGGCAAGAGGAGGACCGTGTCTTAGATGACGACACTCCTCTATCTTTCCAACAAGCACTACAAAGTAAAGACTTTGCACTTCGGCTTGGAGCAATGAAATTCGAGATGGATTCCTTGTACGAAAATAAATCATGGACTTTGTCAGACGTATCCAAGGGGATAAAACCCATCGGCTGCAAATGGATTTTTAAGAAAAAACTAACTGCATATGGAAAAGTAGAAACTTAAAAAGCTAGACCAGTTGCGAAAGAATGTCATGAAATTCAAGGTGTTGATTATGATGAAACTTTTTCACCTCTAGCCATGTTTAAGTCGATTTGGATTATGCTGACCATTGCAGCATTTTATGACTATGAAATTTAGCAAATGGACGTGTAGATGGCATTTTTAAATGGTGATATAGAACCGTCAATATGACGCAGCACGAGGGTTTGTGGTCAGTGGGAGTAAAGGTAAGGCTTGCAAGTTGTTAAAGTCCATTTATGGACTTAAACAAGCTTTATGGAGTTGGAGTAAATGTTTTGATAAGGTAATCAAATAGTTTGGTTTTTATCAGACATAGAGGAAGCAAGCATATACAAAAAGGAACAGGGCAAAGCCATCGTATTTTTAGTACTGTATACTGGCGATATATTATTGATTAGTAATGACCCTTCATTTTCACAATCAGTGAAAGCTTGGCTTTCCAAGAACTTTTCAATGAAAGATTTGGGAGAAACAGCCTATATATTAGGTATAAAGATCTATAGAGATTGATCTAAGAGACTGTTTGGATTGTCCCAATCCCTGTACATAGATACCATACCGAAAACGTTTACTATTGAGAATTCCTAGCATGGAAACATTCTAATGCAATCTGGAATAGTCCTTTCTAAGAAGGACGCTCCTCATACGATGAGAAGAAAGAGCATATGAAGAGGATCCCCTATGCTTCAGCCATATGATCCATAATGTAATCCACGCTATGTACTAGAGTGGAAGTGGCATACGCATTAGGATGCAAAATCCAAATCCAGTCTAATCCTGAAGAAAAGCATTGGACGGCTATAAAATGTATACAGAAGTATTTTAGAAATACTCGGGACTTATTCCTCATATACAGGAATGGAGACCACCTTATGAAGGGCTATACTAACTCTAGCTTTCAAAGCGATATAGATGACAGTAATTCAGTGTCTGGTTATGTCTTTACGCTTAATGGTGGAGCTATCAGTTGAAAAAGTTTCAAACTAGAGATGGTAGTTGATTCGACGATGGAGGCTGAGTACATTGCCCTCAATAAAGCAACTAAAGAGGCAGTCTAGATGCATAAACTTTTGGGTGAGCTCAGAGTGATTCCCGATACGAAAATCCAATAGCATAGTTCTGTGATAATAATGCAGCGATACAGATCACAAAGGAACCCAGAGTACATAAGAAGTTAGGTCGTATTCTTTGAAAGTTCCACCTCATTAGAGAATTCATTGAGAAGAAAGAGGTCGTGAAACAAAGGGTAGATACCAATGACAATGTACCAAATCCATTCATTAAGAGTCTAGCTCGGTCGGCTCTCGAGAAGTTGATTAAATGGATAGGATTGAGGTTCCATAATTGGTCATAGTGCAAGTGGGAGATTGATAGAGTTAGGGGTATGCCCTAGGGGCAATTCTATAATTTATTATAAAATATTAACTCTGTAATCAATTCTCAATCATAATAAGCATGTTTTTCCTTTTATTATATTTGTTATAATGTGTTATAAATAATTTAGACATTTAATTAAAATATATTTAATAGAAAATCCATAAATGGTGTGTTAGCGATAATAATTACGAATAGTTGTAATCATGGGTATTGTATCATGATATAATAAACACATCATTTTAAACATTCCTAGTCAAGTTGCATCGAGACTTCATATCGATGCATCCATTGAGACAAGAGTACATAACACACTCCAAATGTTGGGCAGTGTATTACTTATGACTGCTGAGGGCACCATGGGATTATGTATTGATAGTTATTGGATAACTATGGAATGGCCAACTCAATAGTTTTATGTTGGTTAATATAACTAAGGTCTAACGGAAAACATAGATGTGATTAATTTACACAGTTCTCTCGACTTGGGAACACTATTGATCTTCAATATGAATGCTCCACTTTGATTATAGTTAAATCATGGCACTATGCCCATTGAGTGACTATAGTTGGGTTGAAGTGAAACACAATTCAAGAGACGATCCATCTCCTTAGTTATATGGGGTTAGTATCATGATCAACTCAAAACAACTCAAATTCAAAATCTCTGACCAAAGTATTTCAGTTAATAATTATTATTATTGAACCAAGGAATTTTTGGTTGGACTACAGAGTTAAATATGGACGATACTGGAATTTTGATGATTACCAAATTCCATAAGTCTAAAGTGATATACTTTTGACGAAGAGAATTGGTGTTAAATAATAGTCACAATAGGCGAACGCTTAATAAAATAAAATTGGATTATACTAAAACCAAATAAATGATAAATATGGCAAAAATATCACACCACCTGCTGAGTGACGTGTGAACATTAATATTCGAATAGTTCGATATTAATTGCTGACCAAATTTACACCTAACGGGTCACACAACCAAGACAATGAATACTCTTTTGACAAAACGATTTAATTAATTGGTAATTGTTATAAATTAATCAAATTAATTAATATTTATGAAATATTAGTTATAAAATTTTATTTTGATTTGTTGAACAAAATTATTAAATAAATTTATAACAATTAAAAATATATTGATCGATATATAACATCGATGCGCATTTAAATTAGGTTTAAATGCAGAATAGTTTGTTTTGGCTTTAAATGGGTTTGAAGCCCATATAGGGCTGATGTGTTTCGGCTATGATGAGGACATGAAGGGATGTGGCCATATAATGGCTAGGTGGGTTTGTTTTGTATGGATAAGGGAAAGAGATTTGGTAAGGGATAAAAGAGGATCTAGATCCTAACTTATCACTAATCTCTCCCCTATAAAAGCATCTCAACCCACACCTGTTTGGGAAATTTTTGAAGCTCATATTGCCTAACCTCTAGGAAAAATTAAACCTCCTTATCCCTCCATTTTAAAACAAAAATCAAAGTAAAAAAAATACTATTCGATAGCTGACGATCATCGGTTCAGGGACTAGCACTCTACTGGATTGGAAATTAGTTCAAGGAGTAGATCCCGTTGTTTCAAGGTGTACTTATAGGCATTGACAATAAGGTAAGTTTTCAAATCTACTGATGAATATTAATGTATAGATAATATTTACATCATGTATGTTGTTTTTTTGTTAGGTGACGATTCTATTATATCAATATATTACCACAATCGTATTGGTTGTATGTTTATATATTTATATATATTTTCAACAAAGTTGACATATATCTATATATAATATGCATGGCTCAAAGTGAAAAAAATAATTTTTTTTTATTATTTTAATTAATTTATTATACATTATTTAATAATATATTGGCTTTATAATTTAAATACCATATCTTATTCTATACAAAATGTAGTTTTATAATTTTATACAAATAGCTTTGATATTTAATATATTTTCGGTAGAAATAAAATATTTTTAATACATATATGTATATATATTATTTAATTCAATTAATTATGTAAATTAATTATATCAAGATATATTATGTAAAATATGTTTTGTATTTTATAAAATTATGTTAGTACCTGTCTATACCAACATGTGGCACAAACACCCAAGAAATTATAGAAGAGGATTTAGTGAAGAAAACAAATGAACATGAGTAAAACGAGACACACAAACTTTATAATGGTTCGGTCAATCATTTCCAACATCCACATAGCTTTCTTGTTGATTAATTTGCTGTGTACAAACACTATTCTTATGGATCGGTAATGATCCTCGGGATTACATGAATTCTAAGGAAATTCATAAAAAACTAAAGATCCTTTAAAATGTCATCTTCCACCTCTATTTATTGCTGAAGGTCGTCAAAAATTCCTCCACCACATTTATAGCCACGTTCCCCATGCCCAGAGTGAGATATGCATGGAAGATTGTGGCCACGTGATCCATTTTCAGGGATCGGTACTGATACATGGTAGGGGATCATTACCGATCCAAAAGATCACTCCAAAGATCTTCTTCATAGCTTTAGATGAATGTGAATGGCTTGGGACTTCATATATTCCACCTTGATTTCTTTGCTAGAAGCTTGCTTCTAGGTGAGTTGCTTGGATCGATGGTGGAATAGAGTTCCTAGTTTCGTGTACACGAGATATCTGATGGCGACTGCACACGAACGATCAAATCAAACTTGGAATTGGTTGCAAACATCATGGTTCGGAGGTAGATGGAGGTGATGGGTGATTATGGTGAGGATATGGCGACCAGTACCGAACCTCGAATAGGGGTATCAATCCTCGATTCTTCCACTTTATCACTTCTTGAGTTTGGTTTGTGGATGAATGCGGCATTGGCCTTCAGTTGGAAGCAAGTTGTTCTGATTTGAGGTTGTAATCTTGGTCATACTTGGCTATTGGATTCTCTATTTATCTCTCTTGGTTTTTCTG
The DNA here is from genome assembly GCA_030737815.1 of Allium fistulosum. Taxonomy (NCBI): domain Eukaryota; kingdom Viridiplantae; phylum Streptophyta; class Magnoliopsida; order Asparagales; family Amaryllidaceae; genus Allium; species Allium fistulosum. The sequence goes on from CM060903.1 coordinate 1,436,712,354, forward strand.
CTTCGATAACTTTCCAGCTCGACAAGTCAGATTCGTCCAAATGCGGCTTGGTCAAAAAGCTGGATAACACTTGCCCCTCAAAGAACATCTTGTTTTCAATACGGTGTGCTTTGAATTGAAACAAGCTGGGATCCAATATCGGCTTCCAATCTATACTTTAAATGGTTGTTATCCTTTCTTCGGAGTGCTTTGGTGAAGCAAAGCGTCTTTGACGTTGCAATGCGTTGCTCAACTCATGCCCATTGACATCCGACATTATAAAAAACAGGAGTGTACTCCCATAGTTCGTTATTCCAAATCCAAAGACTTTCTGTAGACTCCCCTCTTGGATTTCATAGATTTGAACTCATTGCCTTATGATTTCAGTTGTCAAGTGTCGGGTATGCAGGTATACAAGTGCAGTTTAACCATCGGGCTTCTGATAGGAGCAAATGCACACACTTGTATACATTCACGTATATGTACATATACACATATATTCCATGTATATACAAACACACACACACACACACACACACATATATATATATATATATTAGGTTATGGCATCGATCTCTGTCCAGGGATAGGTACCTATCCTGAACTTAGCAAAATGCGGCTATTTTATAGCCTATGTTTCTAGGTTAGAAGGTCATATATGCAAAACAATTGCTTATCCTCCTTACTTTCATCTTTTTGTGTTTCTGAGATTTTGTGCTTTGGGTTGCCATTAAAAACCTTTGTCACTAAATGGAAGCATCAACACTAACGCATGCCTCTTTGCGCCACCGCCCACAGCCCCAACTTCAATCCTCCATCGCCATTAAACTCCTCATAGCCGATTCGAGTTTCAAGCTTGACTCCTCCATGAAGCTCAATTCTCACTTCCCTAGGTGGGTAGCAATGTTAGAAGGTCAATTTGACCATGGGTACGTGCGATCATCCATACTTGAGATGGAGATGGGGAGGAAGGTGATAGATTTTCAAAGGCATGGTAAAGGTAGTGCTAAACCTGCACTTCGAAAGTTCTGGCCACACTATCTTGGGCAACTTTGAGGGAAAACTCTAAGTTTCTCGAGTGAGATCTCCCGAGTTTACATCATTGAGTTAATTATGTGACATCGACAGTGCAAAGTTCGTCGAGATGGTCGGCGATGACGGTCACTTCGAACAATACACTAGCCTTCGAATGAACTATTGCACAACATTGGACATTGACACTACACAACACTGCACAACATTGTAACTTGCATCATATCTTAGTGGACTTTCATTTTAGCATGGGGATACAACTTTTAATTTTTATGATACCAAATGTGTGTTGAGCTTTGATAGCTATAGATCATAGATGCTTTGAGCATCTCTCCACGATGAATATGGCCCATCAACTTCTAGATATGTCTATTCTGATACTGAGTCAAGTTCAACCACAGTTCATATTGCACGACATACTCCACCACCATCTGTATCTCAAACTACTAATCAACATGTCAAACGACCTTCCTAAGAGATTCCTCTTAAGTCGGTAAAGTTTTGAAAATGGAGGCTACTCCAGATAGTCTCGATGTTGTGTTTATAATGGATGACCCTACAAATTCCATTGCCTCTAAATTTAAAATGGACTCTTAAGAGAATATATGATAGACATGGCATCCCGTTCGAGGACGTGCTAGTTCCTACGCATCATCTGTAGGCACACCATCCCCCAGCAGGGTACATTACATGTAATCAGTATATGCGCTTGGTAGGGTGTGTCCCACCATTTAATCAATTCATTTGTCGGGTCCTGAATTTTATGAAGTGGGCTCTGGTGCAACTACATCCCAATAGCTATGCCTTCCTGCATAGCACTCACATTATCTTTGCCCGATACTTGGATCCTATCGTAAGTGATGAAGAGATCTAATGCTTGTATAGCTTCAAACATCGGAAGAGAAAAGCTTCTCTTATGTATTTGGAATCCTCCAGAGATTACACGATTGTCATAGGCACTTGGAATAAGTTGAGTTATTTCAAAGATGAGTTCTTCTTCATTCGTTGCCCTCCTAGATTTGCATAAAGGTGGTTATCCGGACCTAAGTCTTGCTCCATTCATGCTCATACGAGCTTACTTTATAATTTCATCTAGTCAAATCATATTCCTTTGCTCTTTCAGATGTGTTAAAGAGGCCTAGTAGTGTGGCCCTTGTAGGTACGATTAGGAATCTTATGGCAGTTCCTACCACTGAAAGGGTTGTGAGAACACTCCTTACTGATAAGAACATCCTAGCCTGGAATTTTCTAGAAGTGATCCATAGCGTCGGTCAAATTTTGGTGGCTACCGGTACTAATAAAGATAATTCCTCGTCTGAGAATAATGGCGAGGACCCTGTTGTGCCCACAATCCAAAGTCTTGTAGCTAGAGCTAAAGAAGTACATGAGCACATTGAAGAAGGTGAAGGTGGCAGAGTAGGCTATGATGATGTCGACTTGGGTCATGAGCCTTCCAGTGAAGATGACAACGGTGACCAGGAATTTCTTTCAAAGAAGCGACCCAAGATGATGATTGTTACAAGGCGGACTCCTGCACAGCCTCCACCTACTACTGTAATAGAGGAGACCCCTATCCTTCTTTTGATGATGCCTACCAAGGTCTCGGTCCGATTCCGGATGATTTTGGTTCTTTTGGTCTGGGCAATGCGGGTCTTGGAAATATCAGATCTCCTATCCGCCTGCAGGTTGACTTGACAACTACATGCACCAAGGAGAACTGTCCTGTAAGAATAATCTAGACTCATGGTCTGTCAGGGGGACGCTAGGACTCTAGCACACATGCACTTTACTTAGCTTGCATCGTACTTTTCGTCCTGTAAAATTTAACTCTTCTTGGTTTCATTTGCAGGTTCAATAGAGCACATGGCTATGTTTGATTCTCTCAAGAGTCGGATAGGGAAGCATAAGAGGCGAAATCCACATTAACCTTCTCAGGGCACCGGTCATGACTCAGATACTAGTAGGCAATCGAGTCAGGATCGAGGGAGCCAAGGTATGGGTTATCATTTTCATGATTCATCATCAAAGTATAGATCTAGGTCCAGGTATCCTATAGCCAAAAGTCAGGATAGGTTCACCACTCGACTCGATGGCATTCCATTTGTGGATGTTTCTCGTGTCCCTACTTCAACTGCCCACTCTATAAAGCAAACGGTGCCACCATGTTCTCATCAACAATTTAAGAAGTCCTTTAAACTTGTTGTCTCTGACCTTGTTCACTGTAAAGGTAAAAAAAGAGATATCTAACCTCTTGCCATCATAATGGAGAAAGAAATCACATCAAATCCCCACATGGCTGCTCTGAAAAGTCAATTCCCAAAGATCTGCTTTGACGGGGTTAAAATCATTCCTAATACAAAAGATAACTCCTCCCCATTTCCAAGGTCAAACCGTCTCTTATGTCAATGATGTTTCCGACTAGTATTTTAAGTGGAAGAGACTAACTGAGGTGATCTTTGAATATTCTAAAGGCAGAAAGGTCGAGCTCCAAGAGTTGAAGCTTGAGGGGGATCAGGATAAGCAAACCAAAGCCTACCTCGATGAGGAAGTTGCAGGGTTGGACAAGTCGTTGAAAAAATCTGAGCATAAAGTCAAAGACCTGACCAAATTGGTTAAGCTAAAGAGACAAAACCATCAAAGTCAAATCGAATCTGCTCATCATAGAAATCATCTTCTGTCGGAAGAGAAGGGAACCAAGCAAAAGAGGTATTGGAGCTGAAAGTGCAGCAGGAGAGCATGAAAGAAAAACTGGAGAAATAGAAGGAAAAAGACAACACTCTCATGCAGGCTCATAACTACTTTGAAGAGTTGCCAGATGCTCGCAATGAGAGGGATGAGGCGGTAGCTTATGCCAAAGGAGTGGATGGGCAGATTGAGGCTGCAAAGAGGAAAATTAAGGAGAAACTGGAGCTTATCATCATCAACTATAATGCCAACATAATCAAATTTAGAAATTTGGAGTGGCTTGACATGGACAATCCCAAGGCTCTGGCTTTGGCATGGGAGCGGATAATGGAAGAAGAATGGGAGTCCTTGGATGGAGAAGAAGTAAACTTAAAGGTGTTAGAACACGAGCTTTTGAACACAAAGGAGATTGAAGCACTTAGAACTGTTGAGCTCATCCTGCACGTGAAGCTAGCTACCAAGGTCCAAAAAAACCAAGCACTTAGACCACTTCAATTTCTCCGTTGGATCCCCCATACAATCTAGATGCACCCTAGGTGCAAAAGACAACTATTGTGTCCCCAATTCTGTAGAAAAATTCTGATGGCATTCCAGCTCATAATGAGTCTAAGTCATGTGGAGGTATCTCACTGACCTCACCCATATTTGAGATAGCTCAGATGATACAGGTGATGTCGCTAATCTCCTCTTTTACATTTTTCAACTTTCAGATTAGCCTACCATAATAACCATCCTTGAGGTAGGTCTCTAGCAAGGGCAGCAAGTATCAATTACTAAATCGGTGGTCATTTCTGATTCTTTGACCATTCCGAACATTCCAACCAGCACGGTTTCAGGACATTGTGCACAAATGATTTATGTTTAGGAAAAGGAGATAGCTGGCGATCTCTTTAGAAATCAAGCTAAGGAGGACATTCTTATAACCGGGGCTTTGAGCCTTTATCGGGGCCCAACATGTAGGAGTTGCTCCAAACTCAAGTTTTATTAGCTAAGGATACTAAGAAAGAGCTAGTTGAATTCATTCCTCCTCCTCTGTCCATAGCTTTGCCTGATAAGACCATCTTTGCTCTTGTCACTCTTCCTTCTTGTAACAACCCATACCCCAATGGGCTTGAATTTTTGCTAATCGAAAACCTAATTTCACCAAAGTATTGATCTTTGATTTGTTATCCTGCAACTAAACAAATGAATGCATATCAAAGCACTATCAATATAACTCATAGTGGAATAATAAAGTATAATAGCATATATAGTTACCGACCAATGTTTGAAACATCCAAAGTCTAGTGTCCTTGTCAGCAACGAACATGCCTAGTACCAGTACCTGTCCTTCAAACTATCATGTAGGTTGTAATGACGAGGGGGTCAAAACAACGTTCTGGTAACTAGTAAATTATACATTTTGTACATAAAACTAGTTTATGCCGAATTCCTTCTATTTCTTATTATGTCTATTACATTTTTTATTAGTCGCCTCAACTCCACGTCTACGTACGATCCATTCCCATATACCCTCTGTAGAATCATAACAGTAAGTACCATGGTTCCCCATTGGACCTAGATACTATCCTTACTAGCATCTCTTAATCGACACCCTATCAGAATCCATCGCCCTTACCATGTCGATCTCGTTATCGTATAACTCGGGGGACTCCTATTGTGCCTAATGATGATTTTTCATACATTTTTCTATATTATACTACGCTTTTGGAGATTTGCTGCTTTGTTCGCTTCCTATTGTAGACTTAGCTCCATGGACCACTCCAGCTTTTTTTGAAAGAACTCCTTTTTGCGTGAAATAGCCTTGCCATAACAAATAAACTAGTAAACAGCCGTGGTAGTGCATAACCCAACATGGCCTACCCTAGTAGACAGGGAAGACCAGTTAGGTGTAACCATGTCTTTACCATTGATCGCTAAGGATTGATAATGTTTTTGCCCTACGCAGCCCTACCCTGAATTTTGGTACCAACTATTGCTGCATAGAGCCCGATCCTACTCATTATCCTATTTTGATTGCCTAATAAAATTAAGGCAATACCCCCCCAAATACCATATTTTAAGAAGACTACTCTATATATTGGAGGTATTCCTTCATCTGTACGCAAATGTATATACTCCATGGGTCTTATTGTTGGATATGTCTCACGTCAGTATAAAGTTACACAACTGCTGGTAGCCCCTTGCGGTGGGCAGACTTCAATTGTGTAACACTGTTAACATCGCATTCCAATCTACTCAAATAAATAAATGTCATATTACTCATTGAACTGCACTTTTTCTATGATAGTTCATACCCGTCATAAACGCATACTTTATGTTATGTATGTGTGCATGTGTATATACAATCATGATTACTTAATTACCTTGCCTTTATAGTTTATTATTAACCCTAGGTCTTTATTTCATTATGCGCTTATCCATTTCTTTACTTTATGTTCATTTACCGCTTTTCTATTATCAAGTTCATAATATCGTTGCCTATCCTTTTTATCCGTTCTCTATTTTCCATTTTTATTCCTATTTTATCCATTTATTTATTCTTTCCTATCTTTCATATTTTATTTTCATTTACTTCCAAATTTTATTGGTATTTCACGGCTTAACATTTTAGGGTCTTTTTACCTTATTCATGTCTTACCATTTAACTTCTGGGGTTACAACATTTTAATGCGTTGGAACTATGTTTCTACTCTAAAAATGTTAACACCATAAATTTCGGTGTCTTACCCAAAAGGAATAATATTCATGTGGTGTTTGTAATTATAAGAAACTATCTTTTTTATTTCATGAAGCAGACGGTAGAAAATACAGTAATTATCCTTATTTTGTACATCTCTTTCTTTTAGGTTTATTCCTTGCCATTTCAAACGTTGCACTTCTACTTATTTAAACTTGATAATTCATAGAAATCTACTTGCAACATTACAAATTATAAAGAATTAAAATATCACTTATACCACTAAAATATTAATAAATTTTCTTTATTTTTCATTCTTTTTCTTCATTCAAATACCAATTTATTATTAACAAATTCATAACAAATTCATAAATATGACAAGTTACTGGTATAGAATATGTAGGCAAGTTTTCTGATTTCATAAAATCTATTTTATAATCAATTTCATTAAATCGATTCCATAATCATTACGTGTATACAATTTCGCCATTGATCATTCTAACAATATACGCATTCAATTAAAATATTCCAAATCGAGATTTATATCTAATCATTACGCACTTATAATTAAATATCCAAATTGATTATACATGGGCATAAATGAAATAGATCACAATGATATAAATCTAATAATATTACAAAACATGTAATTTTCCTACTCACCTTTCCAAGCGTTCCCAAATCTCCGGATCTAATCTGTATTATCTATATTTCCACTTTGACTCCCTATTTGGATTCCCATATAACATACATATGCAGATCGATTAGAATTTTTGGACTGGAAATGAGAGATTTAGGTTGATTTCAATTTCATATCCGAATTTATAGTCTACCTAGGTTGTAGCGACTTGATTTTAACATATTCTCTATCATTATCATCTCGTATAATCCTCCAGTGGTGTATACGTGCAAAATAGACTATTTCTATTAATTTAGAGTTTTGGAGAAGAAAGAGAAAATGACAGAGCTTCCGCGCCCATTAGAAAGTTATAAGTTTGGAAGTGAGGGTCTAGGTCTATATTTATAGGGTTGAAATCAATGCTAACCATTTGATTAAACTGTATTAAATCCGGGCCATTTAGAAATTAATTTACTGTCCCAATTAAACATACACAGGTCGACCACCCCTGGCCTTGGATCAACCGGTAGCAGTCGACTACTAGGTGCTATAGGGGTCGACCTGCGGTTGTTTTAAACGTTGAGCTTATTCCCTGTTCAATTCAGTTAATTTGTTTTCTTCTTTAAATAATTCTTCGTATTTATTTTTCGTATTTATTGATTGTTATAATTTATTTCCTTTAGTCACATTCTTAACGTCTAAGAAACCATAAAGTTAACTGTCTATCATTAACGTTGTTTAATTTTTATTTGTTTTCTCGATTTCGTATATAATTATTTCTGACTTTATAACTTCAAACGCTAATAACTTTTTCATGTGAACTTCGATCGGAAAACATTATATATGAAAATTGATCAGAAAATTACCTTGAACGCAACGGTATAAATTTCATTGCAAATTCCGACCTTTGCAAAAATTCCATTTTTCTCTGTTTATTATTTATTAATTGTTTTTTACTCAAATTAATTATTGCAAAAATTGCGGGGTATTACATTCACCCTCTTTAAAAGGATTTCATCCCCAAAATTCCTCAAGGACTGAACAATGCAACATAGCATACAACCATTCTAAACTAACAATCAATTAGTGTACATATAATTCTACAACCAATCGTGTACAAGTGCATGGTGTATCACAACCTATATGATATGCATATTAAGCAATTCTGAATCGGCGCTCCTATGTGGATGCAATATTTCAAAACAATTTTGAAAATATAGTGATAACATCCTAAATATACTTATAGTTCTATATGAATGCAGCATTTGAAAACTAAAAACTTGCTTTTACATCCAAATTTTACTATACTTCTATGAATAGAACTATAGTTTAACTAATTTTTCATCCAATACCTACCATCCAAAATCCTAGCACATTGTTGCCAATCCAAATTTAGAAATATCCAGTTTTCTAAACCTATTTTCTTATACTAGGAAAGGTTCTATACAGAAAATTTCATATTTCCATCCTCCTCTTATGTACCCTTTTCCCACTGTATCTTAGAATCTTCCCTTTTGCCCCTAATTCTTTTCCAACTTTTCCAAGTATAGTTTCCATAGTAAGTTTTTATCTTAAAGTTTTAGAACAAGGTTTATTTCAATATAAACTTTTTGTTACTAACAAGATATGGAGAAAGTGATTCCCTAGCTATAATAGCTTTCTCCCTTATTTCTAACCATATTTTATTTTACTGCCACTTCTATTGCATAGTAAAATTCATACTAACTCACCTATCAACTACTCCCCAATATCAAGTATGTGGCATTTCCAAAATTTAAGTTAATTTTTAGAAATATATTTATATTACTTTCTAAAATATCCATAAAAAATTTAAACTTAAAAATCCTTCAAAACATTTTGCGGAGATACTTTATTATTCAAAAGGGTACATATGTATAGCTTTTTCAAAACAAAATTTTCCACATCTCAAGAAATCGAGGTTTAGTCAACAATCCAGTTCATACTGGACTCCTTTTAATTTACACGGTGAAGTTTAGTTTCAAAACTTCTCTTTATTTATAATAGCAACCAACAACCAAGTTTAATTACAAATTTAAGCCTTTGAGGTACAAGGACATTGACCCGTAGCTAAGCGACATCCTTTACTTGTTCTTTGCTCACTGAAATTTATTTCTCGAAAAAAATTTCTTGAATTATTATCTTATTTCATTTCTATTTTAGTAGTTAATTTAAATAAATTTCTTTATTTATTTCTTAACTTCCGGTCTCTACCATTTTCTTTTCTTTCGCATTAGTTGACTATCTTTTCTGAAATTTTCTTATCTTTATTGTTTTCCCATAACATAGCGGTCCACTAAAAAACATATAAAAAGGAACATTTTCTATAATATCGTACGCGCTTCTACCCTCAATAAAAACAACTAATGCTTACAACCCAACCTAAATAGAACAATTGTTGGAAGCAACCCTTCAACATTAACTAATACTAATGGTGTTGTGGTTCTATCACTTCTGACTTGAATGGACCTTTCTAACATGTCATCCTTCTACAATCCTCATATCTTAACTTTGAGATAGCCAATATCCTCCATGTGTGTTCGCCAACTCATAATCCTATGTTACAATCTTCTTTTAATTCAAATTCCTTGATGGTATTCTCAAATCTTGGTATTTATATCCTTTATCCTTGACTCTCCAAACGAGCTTATCCTAGCACACGTAGAAGTGTACTTTAATATCATTTATCATTCCCTTACGGTTCTTCATATGGCTTGCATATATGTCTGACAAAATATTCCTAGGTTCTTACCATTACTCTTTACATTCTACGGGGGTTCTTTATTTCTATTTCATGAGTAATTATTACTATCTTCTTCATAGCCTTACCCTTCACTCGTCTTACCTAGGCACTATTTCTATTTACTCCATATTTAAAATTTTGGTTTGGTCTTCGCCATTTTTTCAAAAATTATAAACTTCAAATTATTTGAAGTACTTAATCCCTATACCTTCTCTTTAAAAAGTACAACTTAGTATCCTTTTGTTAAATTCAAAAATTCTTGGCGTCGTTAACTTTTAGAACTATAATCTAAAAATTTTGAATCTAAAAGAAAATGTTAGCAAATTTCTTTTTTTCCTCCCAAATGAACTTTTCTTTTTAAAGATCGTTTCAACTTTTACTTCTTAAAAATTGGGATTTTTATATCAAATTATTTATTAAGTTTTCTTTTCGATAACTTATTTGTTGCACCAAACCTTTTTTTTCAAAAATATACTTTACAATGTTTTTATGTATCTTTTTATAATCTTGATCAACAAAACCAGAGTAGATAAGAACAACTCGCATTCTATCATTTTCTTATCACTCATACCTTATCCACTCTCAATCCTTGGCCGAGTCTCTAATATCATGTAAGGGGGACATTTAAAAGGTACTTGAAATAAATATATACAACAATGGGAAATGTCTATTTACCTTTATTCTGCCTTAAATTTCCTATTTTTCTTCTAATTAGATTACTAGTATTATCATAAATATATAAATTCCCAATATTGTTTTTACATTTTTCAATGCTATTACCAACAATCTTTCATTTAATTAACTGCCCTTAATTTCAATTATTTTCTCTTAATTTACCGTCTCCTTGAACCATTGTAGCGCGTTCGCCTACTACTTTGTTTTAGGGTTCTAAATCTTCTTTTCCATACTATTTACCTAATTACAAACTTATACCACTTCCTGTTGTCCAACCATAAAAAAAATTTACATTATAAAATTTTTTCATTACATAGAAAAATCCATGAGCTATATTACTCTGCTTTTTTCTAAAAAGAAATAGATTTTTACATAATTTCCATTACTAAAATTTTGGGTTTTAACAAATTTTAATTTCTACTAGAACTTTATATTTACACTTTTCTTTCTTTATAAAGAAACTAGCGAGCTATATTCGCTCTATAAATTTTTCAACCATTGTCTTTCGTAAAACCCATTTTTGAAAAATTTTCAATTTAACAAAATATTATATTCATATATACATTTTAAAATCCAATATTTGCTCACTTTTTCAAATATATTAATTACATATTTTTCTCAATTTTAAAACTATTTTCTATTGGGTTGGATTTAAAGTGGATTTGTGCTTGTTCTTTCTCTAGAACTTCTGCTCTTCAACTAAACGACTTATCTTCTTTTTAATATTTGAAATTCAGTTATTAACTTGGAGTGACTACTTCACACTTTCCTTTGGAAAACCAACTATTTTCGGATATCTATAACATATAGATTCTTACATTCCACTAATCTAATCCTACCGTACATCATCAAGTGAAAATCATGCAAGGATCTATAACCATTGGGCTATCAAAGCCCGAATAGGGAGTCTTGTACCTTCGAACTTTAGGGATTTTCCATATATAACTATTCTATGGTTGAAATTATTAGGATTTAGTGTATATTATATTTATAGGAAAAATACAAATACGTTCACTTAACGTTTCCTAATTTTTCAAGATCGACTAACCTATGCTCTTACATCAAATGTAACAACTCACACACCAGTTGGCTTGAATTTTCTCTAAATCGGAACCCAAGTTCACTAAAGTACATATAGTTGATTTGGTATCCTATAAATAAACAAATGAATGCATATTAGGACACTATCGATAAAAATCATAGCAGAATAATAAAGTATAATATCACATATAGTAATTGACCAAGGTTTGACACATCCAAAGTCTAGTTTCCTTGTCAGCACCGAACACACCTAGCACCAGTACCTGTCCTTTAAACTATCCTTTGGGTTGTAATGAGGAGGAAGACAGAACAACGTTTTAGTAACTGGTAAATTATACATTTTGTATATAACACTAGTTTATGCTGATTGCCTTCTATTTCTTGTTTTGTTTATTTACATTTTTAATTAGTCATCTCGACTCCACGTCCGCGTATGATCCATTCCCATCCACCGTTCATTAAATCATAACTATGTGTATATATAAAAGTATAATGGTCCCTCACTATAACGATCCGGGATTTTCAACCCTCGAAAATCGACATCAATACGTCCACTGTATAAAATGCCGAGCAGTCGAGTGCTGGAAATACTAGTTCATTAGGGGTGAAGAAGAAAAGGTAGGAGAAAAGAAACAGAACAGTACAGAATCTCATAATCGCAGCGGAACAAAATATAATATATAATAACAGATTTTAAAAAAAAGGACTGTACTATTAATATACATACACTATCAGAGTATAACAATTCAATACATCAAATGGACAATTATAACAACTTGTCCTCACACAGCGGAAATAACCAAGTACGTGATATACGTCTGAACTCCTCCAACTCGTCTCTTGAGCTCCATAGCATTTTACCTAAATCTGTAATACTCGGTCTGACCCGAGCATTATAATAAAATAACACCTGAGTCAGTCTGGAAAACCAGCATGAGAAAACGCACTCAATTTGAATTATTAACTTTTCAAAATCCTTTGAAAAACAAAGGTATCTCGTAAGACCACGTCACAAATAAACACGACGGGTTTTTCCCTTACGATAACCAAAACACTTTATAGAAAATCCAATGATATTATAATAATGTCTAAATACAAATACTTATTCAAATAGCTGAAATTGTTATATTAATTAATTTCCAGCATACTAGGCTGTACGAACAAAACCGTAAGCTCGTATTGGAGAATGGATTCCAACGAATGACTAGGCCACTAGGATATCATCCGTCACAGTACACCTCTAGAACCGTGTACCGAGGACCACGCCAGGATCCCCTGCTACACAAGATCGGCCTACCTCTAACCTGGATAGACCGAATATGTTATCACCCCGGGTGTTCCCACCCTTACCATCGAGCACTTCTTCTTTCACATGTACCCATATCTAAGATAAATAGGATTTTCGAGGACATCTAGAAAGGTGATAACATACCCTACTTGGGTGCGACCCACTTAGCCTTGCTGCATCTCCCATGTTTTAGTCATTCCCGGTTGATGAGGTTCGAGGCTAAGCGTTACCTTTCAAGAATCAATTTTACTTAGAATGCTCATCATCCTCCAATGACGATGTTCTGATAGCATTCGTCCATACAAGTTGTCCTGGGTCTGGACAAACCGAATCACCGTCTTCATCATCTTCATGGTATTCATTCGTAACGTTCAAACCGGATCGAAGTGGTTTTTCGGATAATTAAATTTGATCCCGGTCTCTTTGAAACGATTAACGAAAATTGGTCAAAATTGATTGTCGGTTATTTAACTATCAATACACATCCATAAGCAAACATAAAGCCTTATTAAAAAAATTCCCAAATTCTATTTCAAATATCTTTATAGGATATTACTTCCAGTTCTTCACATTTGAAAACAGTTTCAAATCCTTATATTTACAGTGGCACATTTCCAACCCTTCCCAATACTTAGAATATTTTCCCCACTTTATTTTATATTGAACACTTAGAATATACTCCTTTTATTTCCCATTTCGCTTTCTCAAAATCATTTACAATTTTATTTGTAAATTCTCAACTCGTTTTACACGAATTCTATAAATTTCAGAATTCCTTAATTAATTCCCTTAATATTTTCAAAACCAATTATACTTGCTTAAAAACTCAATTCCCTTTGTACTTCTTTATGAATTCTATTTTCAATTTCGAAGTTCACTTTTAACTAACTTCTTCGGAAATTTCCTTACTTTTCCTAATTTTAATTTTGAGAATTCTCTTATAAGTCCATCTACTAAATAACCATTTTCCAACTCTCGAGAGAATTTATAGATAAATTTAAATCATTTAAAATTATATATATATAATAAGAATAATGGTTTATTTTTGAAATATGTTTTTCGGTAAATCTAAAATACCAAACATCTTGAACAACATTAATAATTCATATCCAATTACTTTTTAAATAACTAATTAATTCACAAGCTGATAAATAATTTAGAATTTATTTAATAAATATTAAATATTATAATAATTAACCTTTCAGAAAATTCTAAAACTAAATAATAGTTTAAGTTGTATAGCATATTAAAAAAATCTAATTTAAACAATTTTAATTTTTCTTCACAAAAATCTAGTACTCACCAATTTCACTTTATAAAACCTGCTTGATTCGTACCACATCTACCACATCTCAATTCTACCACCATTCTCAAATTCAATAATAGATTTCACTATTTCTTTCCCAAAAACAAATTCTCATAACTCGATATAAATTCACACTATAAATTTATACTCCAACTTATCCACTGATATCATTTTATCTTATTTATAAACCCCATTTATAAATTTATAAACTCCTCTGAGTTTCACTTATTTATAAAACAATTTGTATTTATAAAATCTCATTATATAAATTCCTTCCTTAATAAATACCAATTTTATTTCAAATATATTTTTAATTATTGATTTCAACTTCTTTCCATAATTTCAGAATATCTCTTTCAGTTCTTTTATATAATTTATTTAAAATCTCTATTTAAACCAATTTACGAATAGTTAAGTATAACCCAAGATAATTTATATATTTTTCATTCCACTTAATTTCCTTTTAAAATAATAAGTTTTTCGATATAGATATTTTATATTCAAATCTCCCTTTTAATTCCTTCAAATTAATTATTCATGGTATTTTAAAAATACTAAATTCAATTTCCATGCTATTATAGCTTTTAATTAATTTAATTCACACAACCATCGATAGCAATTAACCCATCATATCATATACCATATATATATGAAAACAATAATATTTTTGAGGAATCCAGTTGGATTCCTCCAACCTGTTTTTTTCCTGCATCCACAGATGTTAGTCAACAAATAAAATACCAATTCCGCTTCAAGGCGGAATATCACGGTATATAGGGTCATCCGCTATTATGCGGGGCGCGTAGGGTCTCATCCGCTAAAATCTACGGGAATATCAATCCAACTACCAATATATATACTACTATATATATATATATCACATTCAACAGATAATGATTTATAAATTCATCCAATCATTCAATAATTAAATTTCAACAATTAAAATTAAAATGGTAATCAAGATGAGTCAGATTTACTCACTTGATTTTTATTTAAAATTCTAGCTAGCTCCAAATTATTCCACTCCAACTCCTATGTATAGTAATCGATGCCACACGCACATCACAATTCATTTTTCACTTGAAACGCAGTTCATATGTAATGGTTACGGATTTATTAGCATTGAGATTAAATAAAAATTTATTAACAACTAATAATCACAGTTAACAAAATGATTACCCACGATCAAAGCTCCAGGCCTATCCCTCCTACAAGCTCGAGCTTCAGAAACGAGACAAAACCCCAAATGCTCGACTCCATCAACGCACGCCGCTCCAGCCTTCGGTTGCCCTCACAACTCCACCTATTCCACCGCCGACCATGCCTTCGAGTAATTGTGCCCCCTCACAAATCCTAGCTGAACCCTCGCGACACCTAGTTTTGGACGCCATCGTCCCTAGAAATCGAGTCACGGTTCCCCTTAGCCCCCTCCATTATCGTCGAGTTTCACCTCTTCTGGCCGCCGAAACCCCATCACGATTCAATCGTGGCTTCTCTCGCTCGCGTGCTTGACTTTGCTATCGTTCCAAGCCTCGAATTCGATTACGACTTCGCCTCTTTTTTTTCGATTCGAAGTCGATTTCGGTTTCATAAGCTCGACATTGAAGGAAGAAGGTCTCGATTCTAACTGAAGAAGGAAGGCTGGTGATTAAGGGCGAAATTTGATTTTGGAATAGGGAGTAAGAACGCACAATTCCTAACTGATTTATTTATTTATTTATTCTCTGTATTCGAAAATGAAAGAGGGAAGAATAGCAAACGATTTATAAAAGGAAAAGAGAGGCGTGAGATTGAAGATAAGGGGTAGCATGTTTAAAATGTTTTGCGTGTTTGAAAAGGAAGGGTACAGTGAAAGGATAGAATATACAGCTGAAGGGAAAAGTTGATATAATAATATATATTTCTATTTAAATTTCAAAATGTTTCGTTTTACATAACTTAAAATCTCGAACCCCTATCGAGGCGTGCCGCTAGGCATTTATAATGTTATACCCCCATTCCGAACGCAATGGAAAAGGTTTCGGGTCCTAATTCGATCGTATGGAAAAGATAGCTTTTTGGACCCAGTTATTATATTGAATTTTCAATATTAATTTCAACGCGCTTATATACCGTACGGTCAAACGATAACTCCAAACGCTAGGAAATTTGAAAGCCGATAATAATACAGTATTACGGATCCAATGGAACTGGTTTCGTCGAATTCCGATACTATGTCTCGGATCGCTAATTTAAATGTCAATTTAACGATATATTTTTAAAACTGAACAAATCACTTTTTAAATTCAATTTAAAAACTTTTATTATCTTCATTATTATCAATATAAATTTTATAAGCCTTTAAAACAAATTTATCGGGCTTAAACTCAAGATACAATAATTTAACAAATATTCAATTTTAAACTTCAATAATTAAATTATCCAATAAATTGCTATTTTTAAATTCTGAATTTATTTTATAAATAAACCTAAATTTTCATATTCAAAATCAATCTATAATTAAAATTCAATATTTAAAACCATTTAAATATTCATAATCGAACAATGAAAAATTCGGGTCGTTACATTCCTTCCCTCTTAAAATAATTTCGTCCCCGAAATGGCTAGGTAGGAAAAATGCCTCAAACCCATTTACTTATCAAAACCCACTTAGCGAAAACTTGGTACTTCACCTTTCAAACACTTTGCCTTCATTCAAATAATTAGTTTTTCATCCTAACCAAATTCCTTTATTTCGATTACAAATCCGAAATCAAATTTTTTTGTTAACAAAATTTTTTCCAACACCCTAAATTCCCGAAAATTTTGGGCAGAGTCTCCCTTATACGAAGAGCCTTTTGAAATTTGACAAGAGAGATAAATATATATACATCGACCCACACGGTCGGAAATCAAAAATATATATATCAATATTTTTATATTTGTTGTATTTAATCCGAAAACGTACCTTATTTTAGCATTTTTAAGTATTATTTAGCAAGCAAGTAACTTCATACGCAAATACGCAACCAAAATCTAGTCCGACAGCCTCCGGTTACATGTACTTACTCAATTTAAACCACGTAAGTACCAAAACATGAAGTTCCAATAACATTTCACTTATTTAAATGGTTTAAACACATATGTTTCCTAAGCAATGCATACTAGACAATTTTCTATAAGCAATTTATAAGGTTCCGATACCATTTTGATTGCTTTTAACCAATCCATATACTATTTCATTCAATTCGAATGATTTACAACTCACTTTACATGCATCCAATTCATTTTTATTTCAAACAAACCCATATTCATTCCAAATTGATTAAAAATCAATTTATTCACTTCTATTAATTCATAGAATTTTATTTACTTTCGTTTACGTCAAACGACAACTTTTCTATGCAAATTCGGAGATATTCGCTTAATAAAACATCCACTTTAGTTTATAACTATTTTAAAGTGATTTCAAATCAATTTATATTTATCTCCATTCCATTTCAAATCTATTTACGATCAATTTAGTTACACTCCATTCATATCTATTTTCATTACATCCAAATCCATTTTATTTACCTCAGATTCATTTCATGTTATTATATCAAATAACCATTTCACAATTTATTTAAGCTGAGCCTCCACTCAAATATTTACTTAAGTTAATTTATTTACTTCAATCATTTAAATCAAACAACTTAAGTTCATTTCCATTGGCAAACAATTCCCTTTCAACCTAATTTGATTCTATTTCAATCAAATCCATTTCATTTACTAATTAACTCAATTAGTTCATCCACTCAATTCACTTCAAACTTCTAATTTCCATATTCAAATTCATTTAATTAATATTCCAAGTCAATATTCAATTTATTTACACTTAAATTGAATCCATTTATACTCAAACTATTTCTATTTCAATCCAACATTTTAATTTTTAATTCGCTTACAATCTTAGTCGAATTTTAGTTACAACTCAAGTTTCATTTTCAAAAATTCATTTTTAATCCACAAACCAAAATTTATTTAACCAAGTTAAATTTCATTCCCATATTCAATTTACTAATTAATTATCTAATTAGTTCACTTCCAATTTATAATTCAATATTTGATTTTATTTTAAAATTTCTTCATTCAATCTACTTGGGTTCAAATTTATTTTATAACTCAAGTTTGGATTTTTATTTCATTTCCAAAATATCAAACTCCTTTTATTTTGTCTCATCTATTTCACTTTTAATTAATAAGTCACACAACTTATTATTTTATTTTATTTTTTTCACATTTCCATTAATTTCATAATCGAGCACATTCACATTTTATTTTTAACCCAAAGTTATACATCGCTTAATAGCTTACTATACTTTTATTCCATTTCAATTTTTATTTAACTTAACTCACGTTACTTTAAACTCCATATCATTTCCTTTTTATTTGTTTAAGTAAGAATTCAGTTTCATTCAATTTCATCTATAACTTAATTCAATTTTTATCTTCATTCAATCCAAATTCAACTCAATTTTACTTTGCTTAGCTTGAGTTAATTTTCCAATTCCATTTGCTTGCTTAAGTTTAATTTTATCCATTTTAACTATACTCAAGTTAAAATCCATTTCAAAAACTCAAATTCCATATTTTCTTTCTTTATTTAGAATCATTCTCAATTTATAAGTTTATAACTTATTCCTTGATGATCTCTAAATTATTTAAATAAGGATTCCAGAATTCTTTAAATGCCCGGTACTTATTTCAAATCATTTTTGAAGTCGCGAATACCCTTCAAAATTTTCCAAAACAAACTGTTTTGCCCAACAAATCTGAACAAATCACTTACGGTAGCAATCCGTCACTTAGAAACTTGAAAATGAATACAGATGATGCTGTAGTCATCACCAGGATTATTTTCCAGTGACCAAAGTGAGGTTAGTGCTATTTTCACTTCCAAAATCCATTTAAAAACATTTTCTTTCAAAATACTTCCAAAATAATAATACTATTATTTATTTCAAAATACTTTGGAAAACATTTCCAAAAATCTATGGGATTTTATTTTTTCAAATTCTGGTTTTTAATAAATTTTAAGTTTCATTCATTTGCATAACTCATATTTATCCTATGTCTATTTGGTTATATATATAACCATTTCAGTTTTTATAATCTTATTTTGATTATAATGTTATCAACCAAACACTCCAATATGCTATAATAATTTTATAAAATTATTTCTTTATATAAAAGTATAATTTGGGTAAAATTATTTCATTTACCCACTTCAAAGCCATACTGTGTCAGTTTATCGTGTTGAAGTATTTAGAAACTCCTATCGATTTAATGGCGTCCCACTATTCGATCAGAATTTATATGCCACTCAACCAATAAGTCAACACAATATAAAACAATTTATATTCACTAACAAATACACGCTCATATCTATTATTACACTCAAACTCATTCTAGAGTGCTACTGACTCTATTTCTAATGAGTAATCCCCACCAGAGCCAAGTTCTCGCTTAAGCTTCAGCTCTGATACCAACTGTAATGATCTGGGATTTTCGACCCTCGAAAATCGACATTAATACGTCCACTGTATAAAATGCCGAGTAGTCGAGTGCCGAAAATACTAGTTTATTAGGAGTGAAGAAGAAAAGGTAGGAGAAAAGAAACAGAAAAACACAGAATCTCACAATCGCACCGAAACAAAATATAATATATAATAACATATTTTAAACACAAGGACTGTACTGTTAATATACATACACTATTAGAGTACAGCAAGTCAATATATCAAATGGAAAATTATAATAACTTGTCCTCACATAGCGGAAATAACCAAGTATGTGATATATGTCTGAACTCCTCCAGCTCGTCTCCTGAGCTCCATAGCATTTTACCTGAATCTGTAATACTCGGTCTGACTTGAGCATTATAATAAAATAACACCCGTGTCAGTCTGGAAAACCAGCATGAGAAAACACACTCAATTTGAATTATTAACTTTTCAAAACCCTGTGAAAAACAAAGGTATCTCGTAAGACCACGTCACAAATAAACACGATGGGTTTTTCCCTTACGATAACCAAAACACTTTATAGAAAATCCAATGATATTATAATAGTGTCTAAATACAAATACTTATTCAAATAGCTGAAATTGTTACATCAATTAAATTCTAGCATACTAGGCTCTACAAACAAAACCGTAAGCTCGTATTGGAGAATGGATTTCAACGAATGACTGGGCCACTAGGGTACTACCCGTCACAGTACACCTCTAGAACCATGTAACGAGGACCACGTCGGGATCACCTGCTACACAAGACCGGCCTACCCCTAACCTGGATAGACCGAATATGTTATCAACCCGGGTGTTCCCACCCTTACCATCGAGCGCTTCTTCTTTCATGTGTACCCATATCTAAGATAAATAGTGTTTCCGAGGACATCTAGAAAGGTGATAACATACCGTACTTGGGTGTGATCCACTTAGCCTTGCTGCATCTTCTCTGTTTTAGTCATTCCCGGTTAATGTGGTTCGAGGCTAAGTGTTACCTTTCATGAATCAATTTTACTTCGAATGCTCATCGTCCTCTAATGACGATTTTCTGATAACTTTCATCCATACAAGTTGTCCTGGGTTTGGACAAAACGAATCATCATCTTCATCATCTTCACGGTATTCATTCATAACGTTCAAACTGGATCGAAGTGGTTTTTCGGATAATTAAATCTGATCCTGGTCTCCTCGAAATGATTAACGAAAATTGGCCAAAATTGATAGTCGGTTATTTAACTATCAATACACATCCATAAGCAATCATCAAGCCTTATTAAAAAAATTCCCAAATATTATTTCAAATATTTTTATAGAATATTACCTCCAATTCTTCACATTTGAAAATAGTTTCAAATCCTTATATTTACAGCGACACATTTCCAACCCTTCCAACTACTTAGAATATTTTCCTCACTTCATTTTATATTCAACACTTAGAAAATACTCCTTTTATTTCCCATTTCTCTTTCTCCAAATCATTTACAATTTTATTTGTAAATTCTCAACTCGTTTTACACGAATTCCATAAATTTCGGAATTTCTTAATTAATTCCCTTAATATTTTCAAAACTAGTTATACGTGCTTAAAAACTAAATTCCTTTTGTACTTCTTTATGAATTCTATGTTCAATTTCGAAGTTCGCTTTTAACAAACTTCTTCTGAAATTTCCTTACTTTTCCTAATTTTCATTTTGAGAATTCTATTATAAGTCCATCTACTAAATAACCATTTTTCAACTCTCGAGAGAATTTATAGATAAATTTAAATCATTTAAAATTATATATATATATATAATAAGAATAATGGTTTATTTTTGAAATATGTTTTTAGGTAAATCTAAAATATCAAACACCTTGAACAACATTAATAATTCATCTCCAATTACATTTTAAATAACTAATTAATTCACAAGCTGATAAATAATTTAGAATTTATTTAATAAATATTAAATATTATAATAACTAACCTTTTGGAATATTCTAAAACTAAATAATAGTTTAAGTTGTATAGCATATTAAATAAAATCCCATTTAAATAATTTTAATTTTTCTTGACAAAAATCTATTTTCAAAAATCAAGTATTCACCAATTTCACTTTATAAAACCTTCTCGATTCGTACAACATCTACCATATCTCAATTCTACCACCATTCTCACATTCAAAAATAGATTTCATTATTTCATTCCCAAAAATGAATTCTCATAACTCGATATAAATTCACGCTACAAATTTATACTCCGACTTATCCACTGATATCATTTTATCTTATTTATAAATGCCGTTTATAAATTTATAAACTCTTTTGAGTTTCACTTATTTATAAAACAATTTCTATTTATAAAATCTCATTATATAAATTCCTTCCTTAATAAATACCAATTTTATTTCAAATCTATTTTTAATTATTGATTTCGACTTCTTTCCATAATTTCAAAATATCACTTTTAATTCTTTTATATAATTTATTTAAAATCTCTATTTAAACCAATTTACGAATATTTAAGTATAACCCAAGATAATTTATATATTTTTCATTCCACTTAATTTCCTTTTAAAATAATCAAATTTTTTGATATAAATATTTTATATTCAAATCTCCCTTTTAATTCCTTCAAATTAATCATTCATGGTATTTTAAAAATACTAAATTCAATTTTCATGCTATTATAGCTTTTAATAAATTTAATTCACTCAACCATCGATAACAATTAACCCATCATATCATATATCAATATATATATATATATATGAAAATAATAATATTTTTGAGGAATCCAGTTGGATCCCGCCAACCTGTTTTTTCCTGCATCCACAGATGCCGGTCAACAAATAAAATACCAATTCCGCTTCAAGGCGGAATATCGCGGTATATATGGTCATCCGCTATTATGCGGGGCGCATAGGGTCTCATCCGCTAAAATATGCGGGAATATCAATCCAACTACCAATATATATACTACTATATATAAATATATATCACATTCAACAGATAATGATTTATAAATTCATTCAATCATTCAATAATTAATTTTCAACAATTTAAATTAAAATGGTAATCAAGATGAGTGAGATTTACTCACTTGATTTTTATTTTAAATTCCTGCTAGCTCCAAATTATTCCACTCCAACTCCTATGTATAGTAATCGATGCCACAGGCACATCACAATTTGTTTTTCACTTGAAACAAAGTTCATATGTAAAGGTTACCGATTTATTAGCATTGAGATTAAATAAAAATTTATTAACAACTAATAATCATAGTTAACAAAATAATTACACATGTTCAAAGCTACAGGCCTATCCCTCCTACAAGCTCAAGCTTCAGAAACGCAACAAACCCCAAACGCTCGACTCCATCAACGCACGCCGCTCCAGCCTTCGTCTGCCCTCACGACTCCACCTATTCCACCGTCGACCATGCCTTCGAGTAATCGCCCCCAACAAATCCTAGCTAAACCCCCGCGACACCCAGTTTTAATGCCATCGTCCCCAGAAATCGAGTCACGGTTCCCTGTAGCCTCCTTCATCATCGTCGAGTTTAACCTCTTATGGCCGCCGAAACCCCATCACGATTCAATCACAGCTCCTTTTGCTTGCGTGCTTGACCATGCTATCATTCCAGGCCTCGAATTCGATTACGACTTCGCCTCCTTTTTTTTCGGTTCGAAGTCGATTTCGGTTTCATATGCTCGACATTGAAGGAAGAAGGTCTCGATTCCAACTGAAGAAGGAAGGCTGGTGATTAAGGGCGAAATTTGATTTTCGAATAGGGAGTAAGAATGCGCGATTCCTAACTAATTTATTTATTTATTTTCCTCTGTATTCGAAAATGAAAGAGGGAAGAACAACAAACGATTTATAGAAAGAAAAGAGAGGCGTGAGATTGAAGATAAGGGGTAGCGTGTTTAAAATGTTTTGCGTGTTTGAAAAGGAAAGGTACAGTGAAAGGATAGAATATACAGTTGATGGGAAAAGTTGATATAACAATATATATACATACACACACACACACACACACACATATATATATATATATATATATATATATCAATTTAAATTTCAAAATGTTCCGTTTTACATAACTTAAAATCTCAAACCCTCATCGAGGCGTGCCGCTAGGCGTTTATAATGTTATACCCCCATTCCGAACGCAATGGAAAAGGTTTCGGGTCCTAATTCGACCGTTTGGAGAAGATAGCATTTTGGACCCAGTTATTATATTGAATTTTCAATATTAATTTCAACGCGTTTATATACCATACGGTCAAACGATAAGTCCTAACGCTATGAATATTGAAATCCGATAATAATACACTATTAGATCCAATGGAACTAGTTTCGTCGAATTCCGAGACTGTGTCCCGGATCTCTAATTAAAATGTCAATTTAATGATATATTTTTATAACTGAACAAATCACTTTTTAAATTCAATTTAAAAACTTTTATTATCTTCATAATTATCAATATAAATTTTATAAGCCTTTAAAAAAAATTATCGGGCTTAAACTCAAGATACAATAATTTAACCAATATTCAATTATAAACTTCAATAATTAAATTATAAAATAAATTGCTATTTTTAAATTCTGAATTTATTTTATAAATAAACCCAAATTTTCTTATTCAAAATCAATCTATAATTCAAATTCAATATTTAAAACCATTTAAATATTCAAAATCAAACAACGAAAAATCTGGGTCGTTACACTCACTGGACCTAGATGCTATCCCCACTAGTATCTCTCAATCAGCGCACCATTAGTATCCACCACCCTCACCGTGTCTCATTCTCATTAACGTATAACTCGAGGGACTCCCATCATGCCTAATGATGGTTTTTCATAGATTTTGTCATTCTATTTCGCTTTTAGGGGCTAACTACTTTGTATGCTTCCAATTGTGGACTCGGCACCACGGACCACCCCATCCTATTTTGAAAGAACTCCTTTTGGGTTAACTAGCTTTGCCCTAACAAAAAAACTAGCAAACAACTTTGGTGGTGCATAACCCAACATAGCCTATCCTGGTAGGCAGCGAAGACTAGTTAGGTGTAACCCTGTCTTTCCCGTTGATCACTAAGGATTGATGACGTTCTCGCCGTATGTAGCCCTACCCTTGAATTTTGGTACCAACCGTTGTTGCATAGTGCTTGATCTCGCTCGTCATCCTATTTAGATTGCCTAATGCAATCAAGGCAATATCCCTCTAAATACCATATTTGAAGCAGAGTAATCTATCTATTGGGTGCATTTCTTTATCTATATACACAAATGTATATACTCCATGGGTCCTATGATTGGATATGTATTACATCATTATAATTTTACACAACTGTTAGTAGCTCCATGCGGTAGGCGGACTTCTATTGTGTAACAAAACCGACCTTGCTAACATACTCTAATGACCAAAAATGTTAACACCGTAAATTTCTATGTCTTATCCATAAAAAGAAATATTCATGTGGTGTTTGTAATTACAAGGAACTATCTTTTTTATTTCTTAAAATAGACCATACGAAATACGGTAATTATCCCTATTTTGCATATCTCTTTCTTTTTAGATTTATTTTTTGTCATTTCAAACATTGCACTTTTATTTATTTAAATTTGATAATCCATAGAAATCTAATTCCAACATTACGAATTCCAACAAATTAAAATATCACTTAATAAATTTTCTTTATTTTCATTCTTTTTCTTCGTTCAAATACCAATTTATTATTAACAAATTCACGAATATAACAAGTTACCGGTATAGGGTATGTAGGCAAGTTTTCCAATTTCATTAAATCTATTTCATAATCAATTTCATTAAATCTGTTCCATAATCATTACACGTATGCAATTTATTATCAATTTCGCTATTTATCATTCTAATCAATATGCATATTCAATTAAAAATTCCAAATTCAGATTTATACCTAATCATTACGCACTTATAATTAAATATCCAAATCAATTATACATGAGCGTAAATGAAATAGATCACAACGATATAAATCTAATCTTATTACAAGACATGTAATTTTCTCACTCATCTTTCCAAGCATTCCCAAATCTCTGGATCTAATCCATGTTATATATATTTCCATTTTAACTCCTCCCTATTTGAATTTACATATAACATATACATACAAATCTATTAGAATTTTTGTATTAGAAAGGAGTGACTTAGGTTGATTTCTATTTCAAATCTAGATTTTACAGTTTGCCTTGGTTGTAGCGACTTTATTTGAACCTATTCTCTATCGCTTTCATATTCTAAAATCCTCTAGTGGTGTATATGTGCAAACTTGGAATAGAAGAGAAAATAACAGAGCTTCCACATCCATTAGAAAGTTATGAGTTTGGAAGTGAGGGTCCAGGTCTATATTTATAGGGGTTTAATCAATGCCAACCGTCCGATTAAACCGTATTAAATCTAGTGCAAGGACTTGAAATTTAATCACTTTAAATATATATATATATATAATATTATTAAATAATTAAATAATGGATTTTATTATCCAAATATTCCCATTTTTATTTATAACTTGTGGTAGTAAAATGATTTCAAAATGTGTTTACAAAAATAATTAGTTGGAAGAAAAATAGAAAATATGATTGGAAATCGTTTTTCGAATTTTTGAATTTTCGTCATCTAAAAGTTATTGGAAATGTTGTAAACATTTTAATAAACATATACACATATACTTATTACATAAGTGTAGCTAGTAATATAATATGGTAAAAAAATATGTTTTCTCAAGTAAAAGGAGGAGATGTGACAATTTTTTCAAAAATTTAAACAAAAATAAGTATATAATGTCACATTATCACTTAGTATTATGGTATAAGGGGAATGTAAAGTTTGTTAGATAAAAGGGAGGGCTCCTTGAGTGTTGCATGTGGAGGAGGTAAGGAGGGGATGGTGGTGATGTGGAAAATATTGGACGGAGGGTATGTGCTTAAAGGTTTTTAGGTAATTTTCTTATTTCATTTTTCATAAAAGCAATTTCAAAATTTTTCTCTCTCGCTTCTCGTTTATTTCTTACTTTTAAAAAAATTCATCTTCTTCCCTAAGTTTTAAAAGTTCTCTAATGGCTTCCAAAAAAAATTGCAAAAACTTAAAAATCCTTCCTTTCCACTCTTTTAATTTATAAAAACCTATAAAACCCTCTCCTTTCCTCTCTTACACCTTTCCTCATCGAAGGCTTGCCCAAAAACTCCACCTACAACCAAGGCCAAGCCCTATAACCCCCAGGCCGAGCCAAACATTCACTTCCCTAGGTCAAAATCAAGTTATTTTTAAAGTAGGATCCAAGATCTGAGGCCAATCCAAGTTCTAATGGTAGTTTGGTTTGTTTCCTTAAGCTTTGGTGAGTAAAATTCACTTATGAGTAATTATTATTTAATTAAGTATGAGTTTAATAATTAATTAATTAGTTAAGGATAATTAGTTTTTAATTAGTGATTAAGTACAAATAATTAGTATTTAAGTACTAATTATGTCACGACCCGGTTTTTCGACCTCCGAAAATCGACATCAATACGTTCACTGTATTACATGCCAAACAATCGAATGCCGGAAATACTAGATCGTTAGGGAAAAGAAGAAAGAGGTAGAAGAAGAAAATAGAAAACACAACACAGAAGCTCACAGTCGCAGCAGAACAATATATAATAGATAACAATTGACCTTTATACAAAAAGAACTATAACTGTTTATAGATTACATCATCAGAGTTCAACACAACATAAAACACAATACTAGACAGTTATAATAACTTGTCCTCACAAAGTTGAATATACAACATACCATACACAGTGGAATATAAGTCAGATACGTGATATACGTCTCCATCATCCACCTCGTCTCCTGAGCTCCATAGCATCCTATCCTGTATCTGTAATACTCGGTCTGACCCGAGCATTATAATAAAATAACACCCGAGTCATTCTGGAAAACCAGCGTGAGAAAACACACTCAATTGAATTATTAAAGTTTTCAAAATCTTTTGAAAATGAAAGGTATCTCGTAAGACCACCCCACAAATAAACATGTCGGGTTTTTACCTTACGATAACCAAAACATTTCATATCAAAATCCTCTGATACTATAATAGTGTCTAAGTACAAATACTTATTCAAATAGCCGAAATTGTTACATTAATTAAATTCTAGCATACTAGGCTCTACAATCAAAACCTTAAGGGCACGTAGGGAAAATGGATTTCCAACTGAATGACTAGGCACTAGGGTACCACCTGTCACGGTACCTGGTCTAGATCAGTATACCGAGGACCACTCCCGATCCCTTACAACACAAGACCGGACTACCCCTTACTGGATAGCCCGAATAAGATCACCCCGCGGTTGGGATCAGCAACCGCCACATAGCCGAAATAAAGGGACTCTAGACAGGGGAAATATTACCCTAATTGGAAGCTACCCACTTAGCCTTGTTGCATATCCCCTGATTTTCACTCATTCCCGGTTGATGAGGCTCGAGGCTAAGTGTTACCTTTTTAGGAATATTGTAACGACCCAGAATTTTTGATAATTAAAATTCGAATATTTAATTGATTTTAAATATTAATAAGTGAAATTAATAAGTCGGATAATTTAAAATTCGAATATCTGGATTTAATTGGATAATTAAATCAATAATGAATAGTGAAATTCTAGAAATAATTGAGAATTGGGTTTAAATGTGATTGGAAATGATTTGTAAAATTTTATTTAATCATACTGGAGTTATCGAAAGGTTATAGAACTTTTAAAATTGAATTTGGAGTAATCTGTGAAAATCGAATATTTTAATATTTAATTATCGACTGTAATAATAGCCAATTTTCGAACAGTCTCAGAATTGAACGAGACCAGTTCCATTGGATCCGTAATAGTTAGTTATTATCGGATTTCAATTTTCGTAGCAATCGAAGTTTTCGTTTGACCGTGGCAACTCGAAACGCATCGATATCGTTTTAATTTTAAATCGTCGAGTTAAAATAGTCATTTTTCAAAAAGTCTCGGATTTCGATGAAACCAATTTCATCGGATCCGTAATGTGAAATTATTGCATGGTTTCAAATTTCGTAATTTTTGGATTTATCGTTTGTCCGGTACAAATTAAAACGCCTCGAAATCGATTTAAATCTGTTTAATTTAAATTGATCGTTTATTGTCATACCTCACACATACGATCGAATTAGCTTCCGAAACCTATTCCATTGCGTTCGGAACACGGGGTAAACCTTAGAAACGTCAGCCGGCACGTTCGATTTCGAGTTCGAAATTTTTCGATGAATAGTGAATCGTGAAATTTTCTATAAAAGCACCTACATTTTCTCATTTGCAAACCGAGCCTAGGGTTTCTATCAGCAGCCGCCATGTTTATTTTCGATGGCCAGAAAGCTTCGAATTTCTTCCATCAATTGCTCCCAATCCACGCATCGATTTGAAAAAGTGTCAACTACAACATGATAGAGCTAAGGGAGATCTTCGAATCCATATGGGGATGATGGGTATTCGAGCAGCATGGAGGCCGCTAGGAGGGCGCGACAGTCAGCCGTTCGTGCTCGGAATTGGGGCAGAGTACGCGACTGGGCTGTAAGCTATTTCAGGCGAAGGTCGAGAAGGGGTGGGGCTTCGAAACGGCAACACTTGATCGAAGTTCAGATGAGTGTGGTGGTGCGGCTATGGGAGTTCGAACGTGAGCTATGGGTTCATCTCGCGTGAAGTTACCTGGGGAGTTTCGCGTGTGGAGGGAAGATGAAGATCACGGCCCAGATTTGTTGGTTCAAAACGAAGGGTCTGGATTGGATTTAGGTTATAAAATATAAAAAGAAATTGATTTATTATCTTATTTTAAATTGTACGATGTTTAAAATGTTGTATCTTGTTCATACATTATCAGAAAATGACGAAACGAAGTGCGTTGGAATCGTATTTGCGAATACTACGCAATGCAACTGATTTGGAGTCGTTTGGAGCTAGTTTGAATTTCGGGTAAAATTAAACGCGTGTTTAATTTTATTCGAAATAAACGCTGGAATCAGAATTAAAATCACGGTGAGATTTTCTCACTCAAATTGAATGTGGAATTTTTGCAGTTATTGATTGCTATTGGATGTGATATTAGATATTTTAGGATATATCTATATATAGCAATATATACATATTGGCATATGTATATATTGGATTGATTGATTTCCCGCCTCGTATAGCGGATGAGACCCTATTGCGCCGTTAGTAAGCGGATTTTTATAAAACCCATATACCGCGATAATTCCGTACTGGAGCGGAATTGGTATTGTGCTAACATCTTTGGATGCAGGGAAACAGGTTGGAGGGATCCAACTGGATTCCTCACCAGTAGTTATTTATTTACAGGATTGATGTATATTCTGTTATCATATGTTGATATATGATGTTGTTGTTGTGATTGACCAATTGGTGTTGTTGCATCATCGGATTCAGTTTTGAAATGTAAAAATAATGACTTTTACTTTAAAAGGATTTTTAAAGTGATTTTTGAAAATATACGTTTTATGGAATTTTTGAATCGATTTATAAACGTAAAATTTTAAAGTTATAAAAGTCATAATTTCTAGTGAAATATAACCGAAGTGTCGTTTTTGAAATAAAAGTCGATTTATTTATAAAATGGTTTAAGTTGGGATTTTTGAATAACTATAAACGATTTGTATAGAAAGATTTATAAAAATTGATATTTTTGTAAATCAAAATATTGGACTTATAAAACGAATTTTTATAAGTGTTAGAAAGAAGTATAAATGGATTTCATAAGTGAATGAAATTAATAGATTTATAACGTGAAGTTATAAAGTAAATAGATATTGTAGAATAAAAGATTTATAAGAAATTTACTTATAAATTTGACTTTTGCACTTAGATGGGATATAAATAGAAATTGCAAAATGAAATGATTTTATAAGTTGAAATCGTTATAAAGTACAAATGTGATTTATAAACGTTGTTTTATAAATCCGAAATCACTTATTCTTATAAGTGAATTTTTGAAGTTAATTAAATGAGATTTATAAACCGGAGTTGTTATAGAAAATAGAAAATGGAATTTATAAACGTTGTTTTATAAATTCGGAAACCAATCGATGGGATTTGATAAATTAAATATAGAAGATTGTTAAAGGAGATATATTCGCGATTTTGGATAGCGAATTATTATTGAAATAAAACGTGTAGAAAATAGTGAAATGTAATTTGTGAAGTATATTCACGATTTTGGACAGTGAATATATTATTAAGTAAAATGGATATGGTTTTGGAAAAAATGATATATGAAATGAAGTAATTGTTTTAAAAGATGTTTTAAAACGTGTGAAATATCGAAATCATAGATTTCAACATTTATTGTTGAAATAGACGTTTTCGAGAAATAAGGAAATGGTGGACTATAACACTGTTGTTATAGTAAATGATTTCCGAAAGGAAATGTTTTTAATGTAGTATTGGGATTTATATATCTATCTAAATTTCGAATCCCTATACTAGTGATTTTGAGTCGTCGTAACGATGTTTTACGCAACATTCGTTTTGACTCAAATAAATGTTGTTATAGTAAATGGTTTCCTTAAAGAATGAATATATACTTAAAATTTGATTTAAGTATATCGAATATTTTCAAATGTTGAAAATAAATAGATTTGTGAATTACTTATTTTTAAATAAGTATGGAAATGCTTTTCCAATATGAAATGAACCGTTTTGAGATTTTATCTTCAAAGATAAAATGAAAGGTGGAAATTGATTTGAAATTGTTTTCAAACGGCTAAGTGTGGAAATTATATATCTAGTAAAGATATTTTTGGAAGATGAAATAATTTGGAAAATTATTTGGAATCTGATGATGTTTCGCATCTTTATTGATAGTTAAATAACCGACTATCAATAATTACCTTGAGTAGGTATCTGTTGTGAATTGGATGAATTTGAATGCCACACTTATTTTTGAAATAAACGCTCACTATTCAGGTTAGCCGGGAAAGGACCATGGGGTCGTATAACCCATTCCGAATATGTGATACGTCGTTATGAATTGCATTTGAAGACCGGTGTTGAAGACCGGATATTTTTGAAAACGGAAGGATTACCGTCGAGTTACTCTACATCGGCTGATCTCCGATTTAGAGGTTTTATCACCCTTAGTGACGGGAAGTCCTAACGTGATTGAAATTATCCGGATATGCAAGGGCTTCGTGAGAAGTGCCTTCGGTTCTGTTCGATTCCGGAACAGACTTGTATGGATTGTGTGTCTGACGTTAAAATTTGAGATATAAAGCTGATTTCTTTCAAATACATTTCTGTTGGTGGCGGAGAATTTATTCTCTTAGCTTAACACCCTTCTCTGAGACGTACGAGCTCAGAGGTTATGTAGTTGAAATTTATCAGCGATATATCCCAATTTGGTAACGTGGCATACTGAGTGTTGCTGTGAAATGATCAGTGTTTGATCATTTGCGATATGATCATTTGTTTGATCTTATATCTTTGTGATCATAGGTTGATCATTTTGTTTGACCCGAAGCAGGGCTTTTTGAGAAAGCGTAGCTTTGTGGACGAGACTTCGTCGAGCCTCACACCCCGAAAATGGTCGAAACAGGAAGAATGCGACAAGGTTCTAGGGAGTAGCGCCCCTTAGTGTATGTCATTCCTTCTGGATAAAGGTGGTATCATGGTATGGAGCCCAGATACTTAACCTCTATGGTTACTGCATTATTATTATCTATGTGGTTTGTTGGAAATCGGGGATCCTCGGGAAGATCGGTGACGATCGGGGGATGGCATACGCGTGTCAGTAGTTACCTATTTTTGCAGAGGTAACCCGGCCTTGTGTTGGCAGAGATCCGGTTAGGTTCTCGGGTCGTCTATTCCAGGGACGTACCCATCGTGGATAGGAAGTTCCTTAGCCTGACCATTTGTTGGAAATCCAAAGAAACAATACGTGACGTGTACGGTTTTAGTTGTATTACCTGCTATGGAATGTGGCGGTAACCTGCTATTGAACATAGTAGCTATAGTAGGCATACGATACTGGTCGTATGTTGGCTAAGATTAATATTTTACTTTCGAAATGTTTTCTACACTATGCACTAATAATAATATCAAAAATGATTTGATTTTACGTAGTAAGCATCTTTGACTATCATAAGAAGAAATCTCCTCCAATTCTGCGTTTGCATTGTGTGTGTGGTGGGAGGTCTTATGGTAGTTTCATTTTCCAAAAGCATTTCGAATTGACTTTAAAATTATCCTGTTGTTTATTTTAAAGAATAACTGTTTTACGATCTCACACCAGTCACCATGACTGACTCGGAGTTTATTGTTCCCTTCTAAACTCTGGGTGCCCACCAATTTCCACACGGGCAGCCTAGAGTTATGTTATCAGGATATTCTGGAGCTTTGGAGATAAGCTGGATGGCGAGACGTAGTATTTGTATCTGATAGTATTTATTCCGCTGTGTATTCTATATGAGGACAAGTTTATATAACTGTCCATTGTTGTACTGAGTTGTATAGTGACTCTGATGATTGATGTATGTTATAAAATGATATAGTTCTTTGTTTAAAGATTATTCATTTATCTATTATATATTGTTCCGCTGCGATGTGTAAGATTCTGATATTGTTTTCTGTTCTGATGTGTTTTCTGTTGTTCTTCTTCTTTCTTTCTTCTCTTTTTCTTCTATCTTCTTCTTCTTCTGACTTTTTCTTTTTCTTAAAACCCTCACTATTGGAGTTTCCGGCGCTCGATTGCTCGGCAGTCGATAAAGTGAGTATCGATGTCGAATTTTCGAAAGTCGAAAATTTCGGTATGTGACAAATATTCACTTAGAATGCTCATTGTCCTCCAATGACATTGTACTGATAGCACTCATCCATACAAGTCTGTTCCTGGTCCGAACGGAACCGAAGACACTACTCCTACTACATCCTTTTGGAATCACCCTCAGGATTAGTAGCGATTAGCCCTTGCACTTCACTGCTCCATCTTCGACTTCAAGCTCTTGTCTTCCTTACGAAAATGTACTCATTGGATTGAAGTGGTTTTCGGATCACAAATCCGATCCCGGTCTCTTTGAAATAACATTCGCTATTTCCCGGTAAACTCAACCCCAGTTCTTTAGGAAATAAACAGACGAGAATAAGATCGGAGATCACCTCCTAACCGTTTGTGGATGGATTTCCTTATAAACGTCCTAGAAGGACGAACGAGTTTATACGTACAGTATAGCACCTCGAACGGTAACCGTACCATATAGTTCTCGAGTTTCCTCTAGATATTTCCAAAGTTATATTCGGGACCAGATTTGATAGTCGGTTATTTAACTATCAAATAAACAATCATTCAACCAAATATTTTATTTCCACTGAAAAACATCAACTCTTATTTAATTTAGATTTTAAATAAATAAATTAAATCACCTTATCCAAAAATATACACTTAAAATATTTAAAATAAAGCTACTTAAATCACCTTATTCAAAATAATACTTATGAAATTCTATAATAATTTTCCTAGTTAAAACTTTAGCGAAAAACTATTTTTAAAATAAAGCTATTTTATAAAATATAAATGTTTAATAATTTTCCGTTAAATCATAATACTACTTAACCTTTAAAAAAATAACTAACTACTATAATTAATTTAATTAATACTTACTTTAACAATTTTAAAACAATTAAATGATAAATTTTCTAAAACATCCTTTTAAAACATTTTTACTTTATACTTAAAAATCTTCCTTTGAAAATATAATTAGCTTTTAGAAAAATACTATTTCCACTCCAATAAAACTGGTCTTGTCGTTTATAAATCCTTCTCGATTTATCTCCAATTTAAATTTATGTTCCACTCCGTAAATTTCCTTCTCACACTTTTAAAAATAAAACCACTATTTATTTTTAAACGAATTACCATCTCTTATGAATTCCCACCTTGAAATTTATAAATCCAAATTATCCATCGATAAATATTCACTTTATTTATAAATCCAGTTTATAAATTTCATAGTCTCATTCTCTTTTTAATCACTGTCTCAAAACACCTAATCGATTTTCAAATCGATTTCTGAATTAATTTCCATTTGAAGTTTATTTCTTGATTTACCCCGATTTATTCCTAAATCCATTAAGCCCATATTCACACCATTATTATGATTTAAAATCTTATTTAAATCTGGAACATCAATTCCATACTTTATTTCAAAATTCTCCTTTTTATTTCTGACAAACCATTTAAATCTTGAATTTAAAAATAAACCCTTTTATTCTTAAACAATCTCGCTTAAGTGCTCAAAAACTCTTTATTCTCATTTATTCAAAATCTTTATTTCCCATTTCCCGGAATTTATTCAATAGGATTTTCAAAGTCAACTATTTACTTTACTCAAATTCCACCCTTTTTATTTATTCATCTCCACTATAATTATTTTACTTAAAATTTCCTTTATTTTCCTTCAAAACCAAATCTTTATATTTTTTGATATCTTAAAATACCAATATATATTCAGCCAAACCATAAGATTCAATAAATTCAATTACACTATAATCTATCACAGATTATTCAACATTTCATATATCTTTGAAATGAAATATAAATTCAACACTTTTGAGGAATCCAGTTGGATCCCTCTAACCTGTTTCCCTGCATCCACAGATGTTAGCACAGTATAAAATACCAATCCCACTTCGAGGGGGATATCGTGGTATATAGGGTCATCTGCTATTATGCGGGGCGCATAGGGTCTCATCCGCTATATAATGCGGGAATATCAATCACTCCAATATATATACTACTATATATAATATCACAGCCAGATTGATAATAATTATCAATTAGATCAATAAACCAATAATTTAAATTATAAGCAATTAAATTAACTAGTAATCCAATTTGAGTGAGATTAACTCACCTTTGATTTTTGATTTGCAATCTGATCCAAACCGGCTTGCTTTCTTCACAATTTTAGACCTTGTACAAGCATTATATGGTTTATTAATATTTGAAATAATCGGACAATTAATTACCATTTAATAAATTTAATTTAAACTAATAATTTTATTTAAACTAATTTTTCCTATAATAAATAAATTTTAGCAACTAAAATAATCAAATAAGTTAATTGGACCAATTAGTCACAATAATACATTATTTTAAAATAACCTAGTAAATTAAAAATGTGTATATGTATATTTATTTTATTTTTCCTTGAAACTACATATACTTAAAAAATAATCTATACAGATTTTTAAAAATCTAGTTTTATATAAACTCCTTAAACATTTCAAATTCCTATTTTTTTTCTAAAATCTTATATATATATGTTGTTTACCTATATTTAGATTTATTTAATTCTAAGAAAATAAAATTCCTTTCTAGCCTATATATATACATACTGAATTTTGAAACAGAATGGTTTTTGTATCTTACTGTAAATTAAAGTCTTATATATATAGTTTCTGTTTTTCCCTAATATGTGTGTATATATATTCAATTTAATAAAATAAAAATACCTTACTGCCCATCGACAGAGAACAAACCCATCGCGGCTGGAAATTCGCCGAACCACCTCACATCGCTGCGTGACTAAGCTTTGCTTGTGTCGCCTGCATCTTGTTCTCACGCTCGACCCTCTTCTGCACTCGCGAACGAGTCGCCCCCATCGCCAAGAGCTCCCCAGTCATGCGCGCCTTTCCTCGACTACGCGACAACGTTCGATTCCCCTTCCACCTTGCCCGCTCGCACTGCAATTTGGTTCGAATCGATTGGTAGGAAGAAGGATTTTGGAAGAAGGTTAAATCTCGTTTTGAATTTGAACGAGGAGGAAATGCGACGCGATTATATTATTTTTTTGGAAACGAGGATGCTGCTTCGATCTGATATGAATTGAAATGGGGAAAATAAAAAGCGGTTTCGATTTGTTTCGAACTCAAAGGGGAGGGAGGGAAAAAAAATCTACGATTCAATGAAAAGGGGGAAAACAGGAGATGACGAACACACATTTTTTTCCTTTACTGTTAAAAGGTTCGGCCATTTTTGATTTTGTTTTCTTGGCAACGAACTGTTTGAGATTTTAAAAAGAAAACGGAGGAGGGAACACGATTTGATGTAAGCGTGTTTGAACAAACTAGCTATAGTGATGTTGAAGTGAGGTAAAAATATGCTGAAGTGAATATGAATATCCATCAATAAAATATATATAAGAATTTTTAAATTTAAAAAATTTAAAAATCATCTCGATATCGCACTTAAAATCTGGACCTCCTATCGAGGGGTGCCGCTAGGCGTTTATAATGTTATAACCCTATTCTGAATGCAATGGAAAAGGTTTCAAGTCCTAATTCAATCGTATGGAGAAGATAGCTTTTTGGACCCAGTTATTATATTGAATTCGATATAGATTCCAACGTGTTTATATTCCGTATGACCACACGATAACTCCAAACATTCCAAGATTTGAAATCCGATAATGATACACTATTATGGATCCAATGGAACTAGTTTTGTCAAATTCTGAGACTGTGCCCCGAAAGGCTATTTTTAAATATCAATTTAAACAATATATTTTTAAAACTGAACAAACCACTTTTAAATTCGATTTTAAAAATTCTATTATCTTCAGTATCATTTATATAAATTTTATAAGCCTTTAAATTATTTTTAACAAGCTTAAAACTGAAGATTTAATATTTTACCTAATTTCCAATTTTTAAATCCAATAGTTTAATTATCCAATAAATAGTGATATTTGAAATTCAAGTTAAAAAATAAATTTTAAATATTTAAAATCAATTAAATATTCCAATTTCAAATATCCAGAAATTCCGGGTCGTTACAAATTAAGTAGGATAATTTTAATTAATTGAAAGAGTTTTTAATTAATT
The DNA here is from genome assembly GCA_030737815.1 of Allium fistulosum. Lineage (NCBI taxonomy): Eukaryota > Viridiplantae > Streptophyta > Magnoliopsida > Asparagales > Amaryllidaceae > Allium > Allium fistulosum. Next base: position 1,436,749,863 of record CM060903.1, read on the forward strand.
ATTAATTAAGTAATAGTTAATTAAGTATTTCTTTTTATTTAATTAAGATTTAATTATTTAAATATAAATTAGTTAGGGTTTAATTATTAATTAATTGCCAATCATGTAGGGTTGAATTAATTAATTAATTAAGATTTAATTAAGGTTTAATTAAGATTTGATTAAGATTTAATTGTTATTAAATAAAGGTTTAAGCTTATTTCAATTAATTAAATAAAGGTTTTATCTTTATTTATTTTATATCCAAGGATCGGTTTATTTTTAAAGCAGCTTTCCTTTTAAGTGAATATATAAGTTTTAAACAAGGGTTTCTCTATGTCTATGCCATTAAGTAGCCAAATTAATATGAGTAAGTTATGACTAAGACGTTGACATCTTTTATTGGAAGTAATTTGTCTTGTATTTAACACTAAAAGCCAATGGTAGGCTTTCTCTGTCTATGAGATCTAGAACTTGATTTTCTAGGCAAGAGATAGAGATGTCGAAATGTCGAAAATGTGGTAAATACAAGGAACTTAATTTCGATGAATGGGTCTTGATAAATTAAGTATATGGAAGAACTTCCACAAACAAATCTATACACACTCCAGGATTGTGGAGTTATCACTATCGATAACTTGACCCTTTTAAAATTATTGAATGTTGGTTCGAAAAGACCGGAACTATATAGCATGCATTATCCGAAAACCACTTTAAACCAACGTATGCATTCGAATTGGAAACAACTAGAATTGAAAACGAAGATCTTTTAAGTGCTAGAGCTACTTGCTACTAATCCTAAGGTTGATTCCAAAATGGATGTAGTAGAGGTAGTGCCTTCGGTTCATCCATATCCTGAACGAATTGTATGGACGAATGCTAACATTGCATTATCACCTGGAAGGCAGTGTTTGCATTCCAAGTAGGAATAAAGAAAAGGTAAAACTTAGCCTCAGGCCTCACAACCGGGAATGAATAAAACAGGGGATATGCTTCAGGGCTATGCGGGTCGCTCCCATTAGGGTATGATTATCACCCAATCTAAATTGATATCATCAAACTTATGTATGCTAGCGACACCAGTATGATTGTTGATCACAACCGGGGTGATAACATATTCGGTACTATCCAGTAAGTGGTGGGCTGTTCCTCATTCATGGGGGCCAAAGCGAGGCCCTCGGTACATTTTATCTAGAGGTGTATTATGGCAGGCAGTATCCCAGTAGCCTTGTCATTGATAGAAACAGTCTTCCAATACTGCCTTACGGATTTATTTGTACCCAAATATGTTGAAATGTGAGATGCAAGCATTTTAGTTATATTCTATATTTATTTTCAAAACCCTTGAACATTATTATAATATCACTTGATTTTTATAAAAGAGTTTGGGTTATCGTAGGATAAAAACCGGTCTGTGTTTATGTGTGGCACGGTCTTACGAGATACACTTGATTTTAAAGGAGTTTTAAAGTAATAATTTAGTTGCTTGGAGTTTAATCCACCGGACCCATGTCTGACTTATAGTTTTATTTTCTTTCCCTAAAACTCTTAGGCACTCAAATTCGTATGAGTAGCCAAGTAGTCCAGCTTTCTCACGGATGCATTTTGGAGGATTTTGGAGTAGGTGGCTTGATCAATGTCTAGCTATTACTATTTTTCCACTGTGTATGTATGTATTTTGTATTGTAGATGTAGGGGATAGACAGTTATAACTATCCCTGATTGAAATTTGTACTGTTTTGACTCTGATGTATTACTATTATGGCAGTGACTATGTATGATCTTATGTTGATTATTATATATTGTTCCATTAAGTTGTGAGATTCTGTGTTTTATTTTTCTTCTTGTCTTTCATTTCTTTTACCCCAATGGCTCGTCATTCGGATGAAGAAAGGCGGTTAGTTACATCTAGGCCATTTAGAAAACAGTTTACTATCGCAATTAAACATAAATGGGTCGATAGCCCCTAGCCTTGGGGCGACTGGTAGCGGTTGACCTGGATGCTATAAGGGTTGACCTATGGTTTTTTTCATTGGTGGATTTATTCCCTATTCGATTTTGTCAATTTGTTTCCTTCTTTAAATGATTCTTCGTATTTCTTTCCCGTATTAATTTATTGTTATAATTTATTTTCGTTAATCACATTCTTAACGTCTGGCAATCGTTAAAGTAAATTGTCTGTAATAAACGTTATTTAATTTTTTATTTGTTTCCTTAGTTTCATATTGTTAACCGGGTTTTTAACCCAACAGAATTCAATATGAGTGAGAAATTAGGGACTATGTCATAATGATTTGAAACTTGAACAAGGCATCCAAAAGAACAAGCCAAAAGTACTCAAGAAGAATTACCCAAAAATTCACGAAAGAGATGGATCACTAGCGATCCATTACCCATGGATCGCTAACGATCCATAAGGAAGCTTCGTAGGTCTTCAAGCCTCTTGCATCATGAATCAATATCCCTTTTAAGTACGTTTGCCAAGTTTCATAGGCTTCCAAGCAACCTAGTTCAAGATGCGAAGACCCATCTGATCTAGTTATAGTTCAATCCGACCTGTGCATGAATCATCATTAAAATAGGGAAACTAGCTAAGAAATTACATGGAGAGCATCTACATAAAAAAAGAATGCAACCCGAAGGAAAAAGTCCAAAAATCACATAAGTACATGGATCGCTAATGATTCATAAGATTATGTTGGATCATTATGAAATTTTCAGAGAACCTTTGTATCATCGAGTGTAGGCTTCTGGCAAAGTGGCCTAGCGCAATAGCTCTCCAACCCCTATAAATACAATCCTACTTGAAACATAAAGAGGATCTTTTGGACTGGGTGATGTAACTCTGTAGAGATTATTCTTCACTTTTCTCCTTCCATACAATAGTCATCTAGGGGTTTATTGTGATTCTCCAGTGAACTGTTGTACTTGTGACTTGATCTAACTTAGAAGATTATATTAGATTGTAATCTGATTCAACTTGTAACAACAGTCGATTAATAAAAAGTTATAAAGTGGACGTAGGTTTCATTAACGGCCGAACCACTATAAAAATCTTCTAGTCATTTTACTATTTCTGCTCCTTTTACATTTATCCTCTATATTATTCCTCTGTAAGAACATGGCTGGTGCTTTCATACTTAACCCAAGGTGTTGGTCCATATTTTGAGTTAACACATATATAATGATTTCTAACTCTATAACTTCAAACGCCAACAACTTTTTCGTTTCAACTCCGATCGAAAAACATTATGTATGAAAATTGATCAGAAAATTGCCATGAAACTGATGGTATAATTTATGTAGCCAAATTCTAACCTTTGCAAAAATTCCATTTTTCACCATTTATTATTTATTAATTAATTTCTATTTAAATTAACTATCACAAAATTGTGGGGTGTTACACTCCCTTGGAAGCAGCCAAGATGTTCCCATCAGGTCATCACACAGTACCTTGTCAAAGGTTCAAGGAAGCGGGGGAAGAGGCAGGAAAAAACCGAAGGATCCTAGTGCACAGTCCTCCGTAAAGGGGAAAAAGAAGAAGAGACAGAAACATCAAAAGTGATTGTTTGTTTGCATTTTGTTGTATAACAGTAAAGTTTTTTTTCACAGGCTGGTTTTGTACGGGCTCATCCTATACTTTTATATTGAATGCGGTGTTAATAAAAATTGGTTTCTTCTTCATACTCTATGTTAACTTTTTTAAATAATGAGAAATGCACTTAATATTCGTGTTTCTACACTTGCGAAACATTTCTCTATTGTCACTTGACTAAATTATTGGCGTTTTTTGCTTGACTTTAATCAAGCCCTGTTTAAATTGCAATGGTGATTTGCATTACATTAAATTGGGCATCAGGTACTCAACATTTCAAGTGCCCCTCTCCGGGTATCCTTCTTTGATCACATCTGATTTTGAGTCCAATTGAATTTTGATCGCCTAAAACAATGGTTTGAACATCTTTCTTTAGAATGTTTGCCCTCGATCCTACCTAACTCTGGGCATTGATCGGGGTTGGTTAACTGGAACAGAAACTTAGATATCCCCTATGAAGATATTCATTCCCAACCATGCCAAACTTTGGGCATCAATTGGGGTTGGCTACGTAGGATAGTGGTTTAGTCATCGCTCTTCAAGACGTTAATTTTCGATCATGTCTGACTCTGGCCATCGATTGAGGCTGGAATGAGATCTTGCATAACCTTCAATGACGATCTTTTGCCTCGCCTTCCTCCTAGCAAGATATTAGTCTTTTTGAAAAAGGACTCTCTTGGCATCGTGCATTGGCCTTTCATCTTTCCATCCTACGAGTAAGGTATTGGGGCTTTTCCAAACTCCGGGCACGAGCCTTTGGGAAGAATTGTCTCATTCCACTCATGAATTTTTAACCGTGTCCTAACACCCTTGAATGTTACCCTAAGAGGTCATCACGCTTCTCATCGACCATGTAGAAAGGCTCCAACAGGAGTTCCTCGTTTGTTCGGGGTTGTAATGAGTTACTCGATGAGAAGGTACTTCAAGTTCAACTAGAATCATAGCTTCCGATCCGTAGGCTAAGGCAAATAGAGAGTGGCCAGTCGTAGACTTGTGGGTCGTCCTGTAAGCCCAAAGTGCTAATGGCAACTCATCGACCCACTTGCCCTTGGCTTTATCCAATCGCTTTTTTAAAATGGACTTGATTATCTTGTTCACAGCTTCTACCTGTCCATTCGTTTGTGGGTGCGCTACCATTGTAAATATCTTATTATTAGGATGCCTATGGTAGAAGTCTTTGAACCCGGCACTGTCGAATTGGGTTCGGTTATCAAAAAAGATCATTTATGGGATCCCAAAGCGAAAGATGATGTTTTTGACTACGAAGTTGATCACCTTCTTAGTAGTGATTGTGGCTAGCGGCTATGCTTTAGCCCACTTCGTAAAATAGTCGATGGCAATGATGGAGTATTTTATGCCACCTTTGGACATTAGTAACACACATATAATATCTATTCCCCACACTGCAAATGGCTAGGGGCCGACCATTTGCTAATCTCTATTGACATGGCTCTAGGAAATTTTGCAAACTATTGGCATGTGTCACACTTCCTACTGTAATCAGCTGCGTCTCGGTTGATAGTTGTCCAAAAGTACCCATATCTTCATTGCTAGGGGTGCCCCTTAGTGTGGTCACCGCAAGCTCCCTCGTGCACTTCATGTTATTCGAGTTTTTAACCCAGCAGAATCCAAAGATGTCAGGTCAAAGGAAGTCAGAACATCTACGTCGAATCATAACAAACCAAGAATCAACCAAAAGGACTAGAACAACAAACCAAAAGGTAGCCAGAAGAAAGTAGAAAAATGCTAAGGACATGGATCACCAACGATCCATATCCTATAGATCGCTAGTGATCCATAGCATTTGCTCGTGAGCCCATCTGTCTTCCTTCATCATGATCCAGAAGACGAAGACCAAAAAATTGGCTAAGTACATGGATCGCTAGCGATCCATATATTTTTATTGGTTTGCTGCTGCAGCAAAGCAAGGGGAATGCACGAAGGCATTGGATCACTTTTGAGCCTAATCTATGGATCGTTAGCGATCCATAGAGTTAGCTCGGTTCCTGACACAATTTCCAATGCGCCTTCATTTGGTCGTGTGAAAACATTTTGGCAAATGGGCTTGGCTCGGTAGCTCTCCAACCTCTATAAATACCCTCCTACTTGCAGCATAAAGGGGGGCTTCTCTGGACTAGTTACTGAGGCTATGCTGGAAACTTTCTACACTCTTCACCTCCCTCAAACAATCTTCAAAGGGATTCACTGTGATTCTCCAGTGGATTCCAACTTTGGGGATTCAATCTAGCTAAGGACAATCTAAAGCCTTGTAATCAAATGCTACTTGTAACAGCAATTACCCCATAATAAAAACTATAAAGTGGACGTAGGCTTCGTGAACAGCCAAACCACTATAAAATCTTCTTGTCTTCTTTCTTTTACAGATCTCGTTCTCCCTTTAGGTGGCATGAAAGCTTTGGCTAGACCGCCTTGCTTCTTTTCTATACCAATTATCTATATTATTGCTCTGTAAGAATAGGGCTGGTGCTTTCACAGTCAAACCAGGGTGTTGATCTATTTTTTGGGTTAACACTTCCATCGGGACTTGCTTGGCTTCACCATCAGCAACACACCGAAGCAAGGGTACTGATAATCCTTTAATGTATAACACTCCTTACATGATGAATTTCGAGGCTTTGCGAAGGAGCTACTATCGTTCGTTCTTTCTATCAGGATGGATTCCCCTGTAAATAAATCCTGATTGGAGTCATCCATGACTCCTTCTCACATTCAACCTCCAAGATCCAATCGACATCCATCTAGTCAATGCTTGGAGCAAATAGTACTTCCACCGGGACTAGGCCCATGAGTTATGCATCTACTGAACTAGCCAACTTGGCCTGCGAATCAGCCTTGGCATTCTCCTCTCTTGGAATATGCTTTATCTTGTAATATTGAATATCATTAAGCAACTCAAGGGCTCTATGTTTAGATAAAGAGCTAATCTCTAGGAATATGCAAGACCCTCGTCTAGGTCGTTCGAAAGGGATATAATCAAAAGGAAGCAATGGGTGGAGCTCCAAGAATCATGATGGAAGAAAAGGTTAACATTCCACCTACTGCAAAAGCACCGGCTACAAACCCGAACTGAGGGATGAAAACCCCACGGAAGGATATAACGATGGCTCCCTCCGGCTTTGAAGATGACAAACAATTTTAGGAAGGCAAATTGGATGAAAATGCCAACGTGCAAAACTCCAGAAGAAGCTCTAAAACCCGTGTCGTAGCACAGTGCCAAGCAATGGACGAGGAACTACTACTCAAATGGTATTCGTAGAGGTAGAAGGACCAAGAAGACATGATACAAACCGAAATCAATTACAATGCCAACTCTTATGGTATATTGTGACCACTCCCAACTGACCAACTTCCAATCCCATCATGGAGCTCACATCATCGAATCACGAATGGTCGTTGTCGAAAGTCATTAAAAATCATCAAAATGGTTGTTGAAAAACTCACTTCAGGGTTAACTCGAAGTCGAACTCAAATAATCGCCTATTTGACCTGAACCAGATTCTGGAAGTCCTGTCTCAAAGTTGAACTTGGGTAATCACCCATTTGACTCAAAGTAAACCTAGAAAATTCTGGCCCGAAATCAGACTCGGGTAAAACCAAGATTTTATCTAAGCAAACATGCAAATGGCTCCAAGCAACGTTTTTCACCACCCCAGCGCTTCAAAGTCTGCGACTCCAGGCAAATGACAAATTTTCTCGAGTCGGACTCCAAGTAAAATACCACCGACCCATCAATGCTAATCCATCTTCCTTTTCCCATAACTCGAACATGTGAACTCCAAATACCTTAAAATTTGGAATGCAACCTTATGGTGCCTTCTTTGTCACCCCCGACCGATCTCACCTAATTTGAAATTTTTTAGGGATCGTCACTGATCCATGACTCCGTCATAAGTGATTTACCATTCAGTCGGCATTTCCAATCATTCAAGCATAGACTATCATGCATATATCATTCTCAAGCATTATAAACAGCCGTAACTTGAAAACGAACCGGTCTAACAACGATTAGAGCGTCTTCACCAATCGAAACCAATTCACCAAAGCTGTTCAACATGCAAAATATCCAAAAAAGTTTATCATGCCAACTATACCTTTTGTCTAACTGTACAACTGATCTAAAATTTCTTTGTTACAGGTATGACTAGTATATGGATGAAACGAGGGCGACGGATGTAGTCTACTACAAGGCCCTCAGGAATCACTAAAGGATGAAACAACCTACTACCCTAGAAGAATTCTACGGGAAGGAAAACCGGTTCTAAAGACTAGAAGTAGTGCAATTGGAAGAAGGCAAACCCGACAATTTTCCAAAGGACATACCAAATGGTGAAGGAGCTACATGACCTTAGAGACCTTCTGCCCAAGCAATGCTACTAAGACCCAGTAGAAAAGCACCCCAGCTAACTGATGAAATCAAACGAAAGGATGATTATCAAATAACGCTCAACTAGCAACTAAGGAATGGGGCAGCAACCTAAAGCGACGCCTTCTGGGAACCGGCATTAGGGGCATTGTAGAGAGAATGGCAAAAGAAATGCTTTTATGCCCTCGACGAGTCATGTCGATCCCCCTTTTCAGAACCGACGTTGCTTTGATAGTGTCGAGAAGTCTTTTCCAAAGGATTATCGAACAAACATGTCCAATCCCTTAGTCACCAGGAACCAATAAAACTGTGTTATCGAGAGCCAAATCCAAAAATTCCTCTTAAAATCGATGAATTATAGTTCCAAGGTCGTCTGGTCGTCGGACATCCGACCACAAAAGTCCTTCGCGAACATGAAGGTTTTTCACGAACTAAAGCATCGTGAAGCTAAACCGATAGATAAACGGTCATATGATCTAAAAAACCCTTCATGAACATGAAAGCCTTTCACGAACCAAAGCGTCGTGAAGGTAAACTGGTAGATCAGCAGTCATCTGATCCAAAAACCCTTCACGAACGTGAAGGCTTTTCACGAACTAAAGCATCATGAAGGTAAACCGGTAGATCAGCGGTCATATAATCTAATAAACCCTTCGTGAACATGAAGGTCTTTCACGAACTAAAGCGTCGTGATGGTAAACCAGTAGATCACCTATCATCTGATCTAAAAAACCTTTCGCGAACGTGAAGGACTTTTACGAACTAAACCATCATGAAGGTGAACCGGTAGATCAACGGTCATCTGATCCAAAAAACACTTCATGAACGTGAAGGTCTTTCATGAACTAAAGCATCGTGAAGGTGAACCGGTAAATCAGCAGTCGTCTGATCCAAAAAACCCTTCGCGAACATGAAGGTCTTTCATGAACTAAACCATTATGATGGTGAACCGGTAGATTAGCAGTCATCTGATCAAGAAACCCTTCGTGAATATGAAGGTCTTTCATGAACTAAAGCGTCGTGAAGGTAAACTAGTAGATCAGCGGTCATCTGATCCAAAAAACCCATCGAGAATGGGAAGGTCTTTCATGAACTAAAGCATCATGGAGGCGAATCGGTAGATCGGCAAAATTTAAGTACGACTGATATCCGCAAAGGTGAACTGGAAGATCAGTAGTTGTCTGATCCAAAGCTCCCCGAAGTCAACAAGGTCATGCTCTAAGGCCAGAAATCGACAATTATATCAGTCACTACGCAAAATTAATAAAATCACTTCCAATGACCGATGAAACAAACAGTGCTGAACTCCAAAGCTTCAAAGTCGCTCAAAGGAACTAGGCCAAAACTGAACCATCCTTGTGGTTAATAAGAGGTTGACTCGAAACTAGTGAAGACTTAGAATTCGGGAGAATCGCACCCACTGGACTGGGGGCAACCAAACGAGTTGTAGAGAAACCCTAGGTACGGTTTAAGTGAACCAACAGCCCTATGACATAGGGGCACCACACACACTTGAATATCCACAAGGAAGGCCGAGACTAATCATTCCATAATTCTGTTATGCCCGATCAAAAATTCTGGCATTCTGACAACTACAGACTTAAGGATCTAGCTAGCGCAACAAACGAAATAGAAGCATAATACTTGCTTACTTCTTTCCAACTCCTCCTTTACCACTCTTAGTGAGCGGTTCCTTTTCCTCTTAGACTGTATGCCAGTTAAAGACCAATTCTATAAAGGCAGTTTGGACCAAAAACTGAGAGTCTTAACCCTAACTCCCATAAGCTCGTTCTTCATAACCATCTCCAGGCGGTCGGTTGTTGATCTCTCCACCATGGCAACCTTATCTGTTTGGCCATGCACATCTTCCCGAAATACGAGAGGATCGTCCAAACCATGGTTATTCGATCCAAAAACCAATTATCTTTCTAAACAGATGAAATCGTGTTCCAGCGAAGTCAAATCGTCGGATCGATGGAAAAACTCGATCCTTACCTTCTAAGAACTGGCATCGCTCCTCCAGCACCAAGAAGGGCCAAACCATTGCGCGTACTCCTATAAGCTGCGCATCACTTCTTGAGTCATGGAACCACACTCTCGAAGCCCGATCTCCTCACATTACCCAAAGATTGGCGACGTAGAGAAGTTCCAAACCATTCCGGGTCAACGAGTCGTATCGATCCTATGAGCCGCACACTTCAAAAGTCGTGCATTTCATAAGCCACGCACTCTCAAAAACGGCGCGTTTCATAAGCCGCGCATTTTCATAAGCTGCGCATCTGAGAAGCCGCGCAAACACTACTATGTTTCTCGGGCATCATCGATGAACTGTTAAAATTTTCCAAGTACTGGTATTGTCCCGACAACCCTAGGAAACTTGTCTACTAGAGGATTAACAAGGATCAACTCCACTACACCAAAAAACAGTTTTAGCCACCCCTTCATCCGCCTTCTTAGATACGACTTAAAGCCGTATCAAATATGATACGGCTCGTAGCCCTACCTAATTATTTGGATACGGCTATTAGCCGTATCAAATTTGATAAGGCTTGCAGCCGTATCCAATTTCGTGCCTACTATTGGCAGAAACTTTTACACCCAAAATGCATGCTTCCTCCAAATTAATTGCCTTTCCCTCTTGTTTAGGTACGGGTCTTAGCCGTATTATATGTAATACGGTCTTTAGCCGTATCAATTTTTGTGCCTATTTTTGGTGCGAAACTTTTACAGGCAAAACACGCCCCATACTTATCATTTTCCCCAAATTCCATTTCATCTACAATAGGGTTGCTGGCTCCCCAATTTATCAATCTCTCTGTTTTCCCATTTCATATCAATCTCGTGCTCTCCCATCCCATCGCAAATCGTTGCTGGCTCCCCTCAATCCACCTGCTGATAGCTTCATCTGCAGGTAAATTTTTTCTATTTAAATTAGGAGCTTTTTATTGAATAAACCATGTTTACAACGATACCAGACAATAACAAAAAATTAAGAGCTTTTTAATGAAAAATAACATTTGGTGCAGTTATCCCGCTCTCATTACTTTCCATTTGATAAGATGAACATTTGTGTGTAATGGGAGCATAGTTATGAATGTTCCTAGAAACGCCTTAATTGATCAAGTATGCTATGAGACAAAGAAGGAATGCGTTGAAAATGAGTGAGAGTAATTAGGATATAAGAGTTTGGTAGCAAATGATATAAGATGATGATGTATTTGAAATTAACCATTATTCAAGACCCCATTGTTTAAATAAATTTCAGCTAATTCATTAGTTGTTGCTTTAAACAAATCTGCTTTGAAACCTGCAGTGCAGTAACTATGAATTGTTAGGAATGATTGGATCTATGATTGCTTTTAATATAGTTTCTAATTATTTTTATACCTGTTTCTTGTTTTTGTATGACAATTACTTTCTTCAAAGGATGGGAATAATTTTGTTGAACCAGCTGAACGTTGTTCATTTTTTGGTGTCAGATTGTTTATATTCTCTTTTTACATAGTTATTTGTTTTGAAGATATTATAATGCTGCAAGATTAAGATATTGGAATCTTTCATTTGGTGGAATCAACTAGTTCGTGAGTTTTGTTTTGGCAATAAACAAAGATGTTGGAACGGTTTATTGCCAGTCAATGGAAATATACTTTTTATATTGTCGTCTAAGCCTATATATGGAGAGTTTCATATGTTATGTGCAAGTGGTATTAGTACTAATTATAGAACTTTGCATGTTCCCATTTTTTCCCATCACAGGTAAAATCTAAGTAATGTATATCAAATACACGTACCCGGTTGTTAGTGAACCGGGATGTCATCAAAAAACAGAGAGTGTACATGCCCGCAAGGAACTATCATAATGATACAACCTGAAAGATCAAACAGTTTTAATACCATTTTGCTATTTGAGAGCTTATGGAGTTCATAAATTTAACATTTCAGTTTGCATGCAATCAATATTTTTATTTGTAGGATAGAAGTTGAAATGAAAGTAGGATTCAAAACTCATTTATTATGTCGATATGTATGATGTTATTAGAATGATATTTATAAAACTAGATGCAATTGAATGCATTTACCATGATCCCGTTATGAATATTAGGAATGAAGATTTTTTGTTCATGTGTTGTAGATGGTCAGCGTGTTAATATTAGGAATAAAATTGTTGTTAATGGTGCAAGCCAAGTCAGGAGAGGGGTAATGCATAGACATTACTCCGGTGCTACAAAATAGCGCCGTTGTAATGGCAAAACTTTTGGAAACAGTTTGGGGCTAATGTTAACTTTTACAGAAATGCTATTTTTATAATTAAGAGTATCATAGAAAATAGTCTATATCAATATCTCTTCTCGTATTTTTAATAATTCATTTCAATTATAGATGAAATAGAGCGCCATAAATGGCATATACCAAATTAATTATATACCAATTAAATAGTCAGAAATTTCGCTTACACGTCATTTCCCTAATATAAATGACAATGTAACAATGATAACACAAAAAAACCTAAAATTAAGGTCTTACCAAAAATAATTATGGAGAAGGAGATAAGCGTCCCAGCTACACCAAAGAGCATAATGGTTGTAAAATTATGAAAGAAATGCTTCTTTTTTACTTGGAATCTAATAATCATAAAGATTGAAAATGAGACAAACATCCACTAATTTAATGGTAATATGATTTAGTAACATTAAGCAAAAAGATACTATTCGTAACAAACAAAAATAAAGTCATATAATAAAATACCAACCAATTTTAGGAAGAAATAAAAAATTCAGATAATTAAGTTGTTATTAATACAATTTGTTCGGAATATTCGAGCTATATCGCGTATTACTATAATAGGCAATAATTGAATATAATGATTAGAAATTTACAAGAAGAAGATTAAAATTTCAGTCAATGGCCACAAGTAAAGGATTAGTTGGTGGTGGACACTTCTGCTACGTTAACGTGTTTATAAGTGGCAACTCATAAGTCATTGAAGTGGTCAAAGCAAGAGGAGATGCCTCATGAATTAAAAGAAAAAAATCGCTTGATAATTTAGTTAAAAATATTTTCAAACATAACAAGAATGATGCTAATAACATAACTCTCATTGTTAATGTCCAAAGGTATTACTTTAATGGTAAAAAATGAAGATCAGCAAGATAAAGTGCCATGTATTTTGCCAAAAAAATTCCATTGCCTTTAGTTGTTCAAAGTTAATCTGTATATCTCTACTTGCTCTTCGCTTCTATTGTTCTACTTGTTAGTTTGTCTATATACTACAGCTAACAAAGACAAATATGTAGGTTGGCATTTAAAGAAATAAGCTTATGTCGTCAAACTGCAGGAATGGTAAGCAACAAAAAAATATAAATTCAAATAATCGGTAGATATCTTTTGATGTATAAATTTACAAGTTTATAAGAATACATGTAGAGGGAAATGGATACTTTAAATATAGTGTTGAGTGTGACTCAACTTAAAGCAAAGGAGGAGTACATTTAGAAGTCATAAAAACAATCAATTCTTTCAGCAGCTGAATTGGTTGTTCACTGCCATCACTATACATTAATACACGAAAGCTATTAGTTACGACACATAACAAGAAGAAAATGTAGGCTATTTCATTCAACCTAATGTAGGTAAGACTACATAAAAATATTTGCAACATTTCTGGTTATTAATGTGCATCAACATCTATGTGTGAAACTTTCATAATATATTATGAACAATAAGTGGTAATGTCAACGTAATTTACATACATGAATTATATTAGATAATTATAAAAATGAACAAAATCATGATTCTATTTATATATATATGGAACTAGAAATTGTAACCTGATGATGTACTGAAGAAATTGATAGTCTAAAAAAGATTTTAACCAACGGCAGTAGCGATTGCATAATAAGATAACATTTCACATTAATAATAAGGCCTATTAGCGGGTATACTCCAATAACTAAGATCAGTAAAGGTTATATTATTAACATCTACAACTTATAAGCTTAAAAGAATTCAATACCACATCAATAAATCTTAATCATCATTATTGGTACCAATAATTGAGAATTCTTGAAAGTTTTGAAGTGATATTTGTGCATATAAAATGTACAGCCAAATTGACTTAAAATTGGCTGCATTAAAGAAGAAACAGAAACCAAAAACATTATAGTTCAATCAGTATGATTGTATTCCAAATTTAACCTCCTAATTAGTAAAATGAAAGTAAAGAAAAAAGGTTATCTTTCTAGCAGCAGGATCAGATTCTAAGTTATAATACAGATCTATATAAAAAGTATACCTCGATAGCAACATGATCTTCCCCTGTATCTAAAACTAAATTCATGATCAAAATGGTGGTAACTGAATAACTGTTAAAGCAATACATGAAATGTGTGAGAAAAATACTTCAAGTTTAAGTTATTTGGCTCTAAACCTAAACGCATAATGAAAGAAAAGGCTTGTGCTTAAAAATTAATGCTGATGTTGAATCCCAATATGTCAAATTTACTAACATTTCTATGTGCGACCAATAAATGTCAAAGAAAAACATTATGCTCAATACTTAGTAATTTGCTAAGTATCCCAGAAACTCTTTACACGATTTCAATTCTAACAAACTTTAGCATAGTATATTGTTCATAAAAAATGTTTACATTTTTAAAAATAAAAAAATGGAGGGTTGCTATATGTACATGCATTTGTTATGATATTCTACTTTAAGATAATCAGAATACTTATTTCCTAACCTATTTATAATAAAATCAATGTTTAATAATTCATTTCAATTCAAAAAAATTCCAATAATTTCCCACTTGAATTTTTCAAAAAATTTCTTTTCGAGCAATTGGAACGAGGACCCATTGAAGGGCAAGTCTCATGTTCTGTTATATATGATATAGGAGGGCAGTATGTCTTTTAGCATAGACAAACAATGGATAACTGAATCAGATCTAAGATCTACATACTATATAGACGGGGTGCAGAATTTCATTAGTTTTGTTGAAGAAAACGGTGGTAAGAAAGGAGTGTATTTATGCCCTTGCACCCGGTGCAAAAATATGAAGACGATCAAATTAGATGAAATTCATTTTCATTTGCTTAGATGGGGTATCATCCAATCATATACAGTGTGGTATTTTCATGGGGAAAAAAGGGCGTAGATGGAAAAACAACAACCAGTTAGTCATGACACAACTACTGATGAGTCTGAACATATTAGGATGGAAGATCTGGTCAATGATGTAGATAGATTTCATCATTTTCAACCTACAAATCTATTGCCTGATCATGCTAATGTTGGAGAGCAGTCTACTGATTATCCAGATTGGCAGGCCAATGAAAGTAAGAAGTATAAATCACTTTTTGGTAGCGTAAAAGAGCCACTGTATCCTTCATGTTCAAAAGGGATTACGAAGCTGTATGCCATTGTGAAACTGAATAACTTGAAAACCCAATACGACTTTTCAGATAATGGTGTGACTGCACTTCTCGAACTAATAAAGGAGTTACTCCCCGAAGGTAACACGCTGCCGACAAAGTACTCTGACGTGAAGAAGATCATTAAGCAAGTTGGGATGAATTACAAAACTTATGATGCATGCATCAATGATTGCATATTGTACTGGAAAGATGATGAGAACAAAGTTTACAAATTGCAGTGAACCTAGATATATGACATCATTAAACGAAGAGAGAAAATGCACCAAAGTACCTCGAATAACATTAAGACATTTTCCTTTAATTTCTAGATTGAAGAGACTGTATATTGTACCATGGATAGCAGATGCGATGACCTGGCATGGTCGTGCCAAGTCTGATCCAACCGTAATGCGTCATCCATGTGACACTTCTCAATGGAAAGCCGTAGATTCTTTTAACCAAACTTTTGATGCCGAGCCACGAAATGTCACCCTTGGAATAGCAACAGATGGTTTCTGTCCACATGCTTCTCTCTCTAACCCTTACAGTTGTTGGCCAGTAATTGTAGTACCATATAATCTTCCTCCGTCTATGTGCATGAAAAGGGAGTTCTCAATGTTAACATTGTTGATTTCTGGGCCAAAACAACCAGGAAAAAATATTGATGTTTATTTACAGCCATTGATAGACGAGTTAAAGCAGTTATGGGAAGGAGTCGTTACATTTGACTCGTTACGTAAATCTGAGTTCATAATGAGAGCTAGGGTGTTGTGGGCAATCCATGATCACCCTGCTTTTGGGACTTTATCGGGATGTACAACTCACGGTTACTTTGCATGTCCTATTTGTGGGGAAAACACTTGTTCTTATCATCTTCTTGAAAGTAAGAAGATGTGTTACATGGGACATCGAATGTTTATTCCTAATGAACACAAGTTTCGATACGATAAGACAAATTTCAACAACGAACAAGAACTTCATCGTCCTAAATGGCCATTGACTGGTTTTCAAGTTGAAAAGAAAGTAGCGAATATCAAAATGAAAGTTGGTAAACAAAAAGAAGAAATTGGTCGAAAATGGAAAAAGTCAACCAATGAAGATGTTGACAATATTTCTGGATGGTATAGGAGGTCTATCTTTTTTGATTTACCATATTGGAAAGCAAATTTGATTCGACAGAATATTGATGTTATGCATACGGAGAAGAATGTCATGGAGCATCTCATCAGCACCATTATGGACCATAAAGATAAGTCAAAAGATGGCATCAATGCACGCAAGGATTTGAAAATCATGGGCATAAAACAAAAGTTGTGGGTGATGGAAGATCCTGAAACAAATAAAATAAGCATACCAAAGGCAACTTTCACTTTGAGCAAAGAAGAAAAGATATGGTTTTGCACTGTTTTGAAAAATCTGAAAGTGCCTAACAAATTCTCTTCTAACTTCCACAACAATGTGAGAGTCAATCCTCCTGAACTAAGAAATATGAAGTCACATGATTATCATGTCATAATGCAGCATTTGCTTCCGGTATTGCTTCAACATTCTTATCCACAACATAAGGATCTGCGAAATGCTGTTCATCGTATTAGTTTATTCTTTAACATTTTGTGTTCAAAGGTGATCAATAGGGAACATCTTTTAAAAGCAAAGGCTAGCTTAGTAGAAGCAATGTGTGTGTTTGAAAAACATTTTCCACCTACATTTTTTGATATCAGTGTCCACCTTATGGTTCATTTAGCCGATGAAGCGTTGATTTGTGGCCCTGTCAGATATAGATGGATGTATCCATTTGAACGGTAAATTTCTAATTTTAGTTATGTACATCATTATTTCATATAAATAGATACCGTCTACAATATATAATTGATCACATTTATAGGTTGATGAAAACATATAAACGATATGTGCGCAACAAAAGATACATTGAAGGGTGTATTGCAGACGGATATATCGTACAAGAAGCTAGTCTTTACTGCATGGAATATATGCCAAACGGAGGTGATGGAAATCATAAACATACCCGCGAAGCGTTTTTAGACGAGGACGATGAGTTTGCTGGTGAGATACCTCTGGATAATGGTAAAGATATAACGTTAACCCAAGTGCAGTTTGAACAAGTGCGTAGATGGGTCCTTAATAAGTACGATGGATGGGATGAATGGAAGAAGTAAGTTCACAAACTTGTCCGAAATTTCAATTTTTTCAATTCATTTTATATATAAATTTTGATATGTGGTTTCCATAGGAGGTATAACTCCTATGTGAAAAGTACTAGATTTCAACCTCGAGGCAGGGCTACCATCGTGGAAGTCGTTCAAAGTTTTAATCTATGGTTACGTAATGAGGTATAACATCGTCTTAAGTATTTCATGTGTTTATAAGTGCGCAATACACCTTCGTGATCATGCTTTCTTACTTATTTTGTTTTATGTACCTATTAAAGACCATCGATGTTGATCCAACTCTGTGGCGGCTAGTGCACGGGCCGAAGTTCATAACACGTAGTTATATGAAGTACCAAGTGAATGGATTTTCATTTTCCACGAAAAAGTACGAAGACCGTATGGTAACACAAAATAGTGGTGTATGCATGAGAGCAATTACAAAATTTAGACCGAGTGGTAAGGATAAAAATTATAAGGAAGCAGAAACAACGTATTACGGAGTCATTCAACAGGTACTTGAGTTGGATTACACTGACTTCAAAAATAGTTTTTTATTGTGATTGGGTAAAGGTCGAAGATAAGGTCAATGGTTGCAAAATAGATCCCATTTCAAACCTGATCATGGTAAATTTAGGGAAATTGAAGAACAAAAATAACGTGAATGACAAGCCATTTATTCTTGTATCAGAAGCGAGTCAAGTTTTCTACTCAAAAGATTTAAAAAATAACGGATGGTCTATGGTCTTGCATACACCAAAACGGTTGACTACAAATGTGGATGACATTGAGTTCCCTACCATATATCAATCAGCTTTTGAAGACAATGAAATATTAGAAGACCTTACCAAATCCATATGTTAACTTATTAGTATTCGTACATCACAAGATTGTGTGTCTGTATATTTATAATTCCACAATTTGTGTGTATGTATGGTTTTGAATATTTTATACATGGTTTTGATTTTCAACAAAAAAAAGCTCTTCCTTGTTTCAACGTATTCATTTTCATAGCAGACATAAGCTTTACTTTTGGTTTACCTTTTCTGAAATCAAAAATAGAGCACGTAAATCACTCAGTTGCTTATAATAGTGGGTTCAAAATGTGCAAGAACGGAGAATTCCTTATTTTTCTAACATTAATAACATGACCTTAGGACGCAAATAGTTTGTCACTTTCTAGTGTAGCACGTTGGCATCAAATGTGATTAATATTCATATTATTGCACCAACTGTAAATAAACAACAATAGTACAACATCCTACTGGTTCAGATCTGGAATTTACCTACAGTTAAAATAGGCACTTACCACTTTCCAGTACTAATTAAAATCAAAAACAGAAAAGTGGATGAAATGTGGATAAATTACTGAAAGGCCCTCCTTTTTATGCTTGTAAAGTGGAAGGTAAATCCGGTTTATCTAACTACGGCTTCTGGATCAACTTTCAGTCGTGATTAATGGAAGGTAAATGACTGAAGGTTTTTTTATTTAGTTGCTTTGTTTAAGATTTTGGAAATTACTTTGACTTTAAAGCTTCTTAAATATTTGATTGTTCTACAATAATGAAACTTACTTGGTATTCCAGTCTCACTTGCTGTACATCTTCACTTGCTGTGTAGGTTTGATGTACATCTTCACTTAGTTATCCACTTTGTGTTGATTTTTTAGTTATCCACTTAGTTATTCACTTCATAGGTTTGATGTACATCTTCACAATATTTAATTGATGTACATATTCACATGCTGTGTAGGTTTGAACCAAAAGCAAAACAAAATTTCCATGTCAGAAAATCCAACATCTTCACATTTGTCATGTTCAGAGGCGAAGAAAGTTGATCAAAACTTACTTGGTATTCCGGTCTCAGATAACGCTGGA
Organism: Allium fistulosum; assembly: GCA_030737815.1. Classification (NCBI taxonomy): domain Eukaryota; kingdom Viridiplantae; phylum Streptophyta; class Magnoliopsida; order Asparagales; family Amaryllidaceae; genus Allium; species Allium fistulosum. The sequence goes on from CM060903.1 coordinate 1,436,769,279, forward strand.
AAAATCTCTACTACACTTGGTAAACTAGTAAGAGCTCATGTGCCGATATCATATATAAGTTGGGATAAAGTACCCGGAATATATAAGGACAACGTTTGGAACGAATTGGTCGTAAGTAAATATTTTTTCCATCCATTTGTAATTAACTATCCATTTAAAATTTAACTTAGTTATCCACTTTGTGTTGCTTTTTTAATATTTCAGGGACTTGATATCCTTTTGCTTGTTTGTAGAATTGTGTGATTTTATTTGTGTGCTTGTTTCTTGTTTTTTTTAATTTGAATTGCATTTGCATATTTAAAAAAAAATTATTACTTGCACTTGCTTTTACATTCACGGTTTTACAAGTTTGTTCACATTATTGTTTACATTTATATTCATTATTTACATTGCCTTGCATTTCAATTGCCTACTTCATTGAATTGTATTCACTGTTTACATCAATTGCATTTTAATTTCACCAGACCAAACTCTATCAACAACCACCTATCACCAACCTTATTCACTGCACAGTGCTCTGCCTTCACACCATCTCCACAAACTTCAATCATAACCTATTGCTTCCTTTGTTGCCTCTGTTTTCTCACTGACCATATCACCCTGCTTTCTGGCCACAAAAACAGCCAACAAGTTTTGTCCATCACTTCTGCAATATACAACAGTGCAACTGCCAACTTGCTCCTTCTCTTTTCATTCACCTTGCTACCTTATTTCTTGACCATCACTTGTTCACTGTAGACAACCTCGATAAACTACTTCCCTCAAAACTTCAACTCAAAACTGTTGACCACCTCCTTGTACGACTGAAATCACCACACCACACTACCATGTACTCCTTCAACTCCATTGAACAAACTGTGCCAATATATCATACTACACTCACCCATACCATTGAGAAAATACCCCAACTCCAAATACTCAAAACACTACCTAGTGCCATACCACTGCCATAAAATCATCAGTGCACATAACACAATTATAACTGCAGCTCTCTACGACTTCAACAACCCAAAATAATACACAATCTCACAACCCTCACCATCCCCCTTGCATTTCAAAAGAAAAAAGAAAAACTACCATCTGAACCACCACCAAACTTCAACACCCACCACAAATACTATTATTCATCATACAATCACCATAACAAACAAGACAATATTTAGGTTTGACATAAAAGTATGAAAAAACTGGACATGAGATTTCATTTTTCATCGCTTTATTATTTTTCTTTACGGTTTCAGTTCTTTTGGAGTTTAGCTTTGTAAAGATTCAAATATTAATATAATGTTTTATTAATTTTCTGAAGTAGTTATGTCACCTACTGGAACAATTTGCTGAGTTTCCTGTATAATTGGTTTCTCTTATTACATTATTAAAAGCTTCATAAGGATTTTGTGTTTATAATGTATGTAGTTGCTGTAGGGCAAAAAATGAGTTAGAGTTGAAATTGTGAATCTTTAGATATTCATGATTCTAAATGTGCTTTATTTTTACGCCCGCGGAAAATTCTTGTGTTTACCTAAAGCTATTTGGTCTGCATGTTAGTACAAATAATTCTTCTTCATTTTTGAATGCTGCATTCATTTTGCGATAAAAGGTTAATGTAATTGTAAGTTACAATATGATATGAATAATGCCAACATAGATTGATAAATTAAGAAAGGAGGTAGGACTATCTTCTCTGGATATATTATCAATATATCCAGTCCACACCCTTTGAGGCACTTGTAATTTCTTAAGTATTTGCAAAAATTTCAGCATTTGAATGATATCCAACTGTATGTGTACTATTTTACAAAGTATTCATTTTCACTTTTCTTTCTACATGAACTGAAGTATCTAAACTTTCAGTGAACAAGTTGAGTTATTTTTGCAGAAAATTTATGAGCTCGATCCGCTTTCAAAGGAAATGTTTTTAAAGAGAATGGCCGAGGCTTTTAGGAGATACAAGAAAAACCTGAGAGTAGTTTATTATAACACTTTCAAAAATGACGAAGAACGGTTGAAAAATTGTCCACCTACAGTTGCTCAAGTAGATTGGGAACAGTTCATAAAAAATGAAGCAACGTCTGAAGCGAGCGGAAGAAGGGAAACAGGCAAAAAGAACAGAGCATTGCTCAGTTATGGTCACCATGCAGGACGTAAAAGTCACGCTAAAATAGAACAAGAAATGGTAATTTATATCCATTTTCATTCATATGCTTTAGTATTCACTGTATCTACATTCTACACACATACATCTACATGTGTACAAACATCAACTATTTCAATCAAATTTGTACTTGTATTGCAGATCGCTGCTAGTCCATCAACAAATATCAGTCGTCGTCAAGTATGGGAGAAGGCACACAGGAAAAAAGATGGTAGCATATCAGATGCCACTTCTTCATACTTTGTAAGTTAAACAAATACTACTCAGAAGCTAAAATATGCGTATGCCACTTTTTCATACTTATAACAAATACTAACTTGCATATTCTTTAAAATTCCTTATTCATATAAGTATTATCATATTTCAGGATCAAATTGCGAAAGCGAAGGAAAAGATCACTGATAGTGATGAAGAAAAATTGACAATGGATGAAGACATCTTATCACAAGTGCTTGGTAAGGATGCAAGGGTGTGATAACCCTGATTTGTGAAGTAATTTCATGATTTTATTTAGTTTGTATTTGTTTGAAATTGCATTGAAAAGATAGAGATAGGAAACTGATTTGCAGATGCATAGTTTAAAAACATGTACATGTGCACAAGATAGTGCACAAACATGCACACAGTTTTCTGTGTGATAAAATAGGCAACAGTTAATAAATATGATAGGATAGATAAATTACAAATATATATATGTAGGCAGAAATGATCAAGTCTTGAAAAAAAAAGACTTAGGCCAAGATAGGCATACATATATTATACATGTGCACCAAACAAATGCTTGCTGAAATAAAAATTAACATTACATGAAAATGGTATGTAACGACCCAGAATTTTGGACCATTCGCATCCATTATAAGTGTATAGGTAGACACTCATGCCGGAGTTGAATTGCTCAAAATACCGCGTTGTTAATTTAAATTTGGCAAAACTGAACATATATAGTAAATAAAATAATCACAGATCACAGACACAGAGTAATAAATGCAGCGGAAATAAAAGAGATAGTAGTTCATGAAGCTACTATATGAATATATAAGATACATCAGAGTTTACAACAGAAGAGTAATACAATACATCAGATACAAATCAGAATACATCACTGGAATCATCGAATATCTGAAAGCTGGATAGATAGCTGGATCTCCAAGCGAAGCTCCAACTCCAAAGGTGAGTCTCGAAAGCTGAACCACTCAGTCTGACCCGAGCGTAAAGCAAAATACAAAACACTCGAGTCAGGATTAACATTATTATATTAATAAATCCAACTCAAGTGAAATAGCAATTGAAATACAAGTAACTCAAAGGATGTTTGGAATAACCATCCTCTAAGGATCCGTTAAACTATCTACTAGGTAGTAGTGTACGATAAGTAGATAATGTCTATCAGTAATATAAAAAGATATCAAAATAGCGTTAAGTCATGGCCCATTCCACCCTTAACACATTTTTATTCCCAAAAGCATATACAAGACCGTAGTTTCCCCAAAACCGGAAGTCACCAGAGGGCAATCCATATACTAAAGGTACAAATCAAAATCGTAGTGGTCGCGCATAAATGGAATACAAGTATGACAAGGCACATGAGGCAATACCCAAGGTAGTGATACTACCGTTCGCCTGATCCGGACTGGTGAGAACGCAACGCCGCAGCGCCCGCAACACCGTGAAACAACACTCCCAAAATCAAGGGTGCACCAATCGACAACAAGTATAAGTAGTTCGAAGAAGTGTGTCCACTTGAGGTAGCAAATCCTCCATTGGCCTGGCACAGCTCCTGTTTTAGTCATTTAAAATTTGACACAAGTGTCAAGGCTATCCATTATCGTTCTCTTTCTTCAGTCATCACGTACATCATTCCAACCACTTCATTCTGGATCATCACTCCGCGTATAGTTATTAAAGTGGTTTCGGTTCAGATAGAGAGTATATCCACTACCGATCCCGGTCTCTTTAATAACTTTCGTAATTATTACACCGATTGGTCGTTTATATATTTCAAAAACCAAATCAATTTCAATTTCAATTTCAATTCGTAAATCAACATTTCGTTTGTCTTTCTAAATCAATTTCCATAATTTACGTTTCAAAATTTCCAAATTTTCATTTCAAAACCTTATAATTCAATTTCAATCTTTATTTAAAACCAATCAAATATTGATTCAAGTTCGTATATAAGTTTCATTCCGAAATCATTTAAATTAATTTAATTTAACCTCAAATCAATTTAAATCCATTTATCAATTTCATTCAATGTTCGTTAAGTAAATTTTCATTTAAAACAATTTCTGTTTAATTTCCAATTCATTAAATCCATTATTTAAATTCAACTTCCTTATTTCAAAACTTACAATTTGAATTAAATCAAATTCATCAAATCAAATCCTTTAATTTCAAGTCTTGCATTAATTTAAATAAATCACATTTATTTCTTGTTAAAGAAATTCAATTTCACTTATTTACTTACTTAAATAATTTCCAAAACTTAATAAATAAAGTAACTCAATTTCAATTATTTACGAAGTAAAAATTTACTTATTCAAAAGTTCAATTTTACTTATTAAAGAATTCAATTCGATTTAATCATTAAATAATTCAACCTTATTTAATTATTAAATAATTCAAAACTTAATTATTAAATAATTTCAAAGTTTAATAATTTCAAACTCAATTATTAAATCATTTCAAAGTTTAATAATTTCAAACTTAATTATAATTTCAAACTTAATTATTAAATCATTTCAAAGTTTAATAATTTCAAACTTAATTATAATTTCAAACTTAATTATATAATTTCTCATATTAAACAACATTCTTTCATCAATTATATTGTTAATATTTTGTTTCAGATTATTAAATATTAACATTTTCCTTTCATTAAAATTCAGATTTCAACTTCATTTCAAAACCATATTATTTATTCAAATAAAATCCTTATTTTATTTTTAAATCAAATTATTGACCAATCGGTTTTATTTAATTTTCTAGCCTAGGTCAAAGTTCAACTTGGGTATTTTATCATTTCAACCCGATTCCAATTCAATTCAAAATCAAAGCATAGTAAAGGGAACTTGCAGTGTGATAACTGGGATGGTGTCAAAGTAAATAAACAAGCAATAACAACAAACAATAACAATCCAATCATCAATTCAAATAATCTCGAAATAACCGTATTAATTCGCATTGTTATTTGTACGAATTAATATAATTATTTCTAGAATCTACACCATCATTTCATGTAGATTAAAGATTATTACATTACGGTTTTCACTTGTCATTTATTTACAATTTCATACATCATCAATTTAACAACATACATTCAGTGGTTCAAATGTAATTAAACAAATCCTACGTGTCAATAAATTCAACAGTTAAAGGGATCATATTATACGAATGTCAGTTAATCAAATTTAACAATTAATTATCCTATATCAAGTTCAATTTCACACTATTTATCATTTTAACATTTACAATTTTACGTCCAATATAAACATCACAACCAATCAATTATCAGTCAAACTGTATTATCATCGCATAAATAATTAACAGATAATGGTGTCAGATGTCACAGGTGAACTGATACAGGCAATATCATATATAATAGTGTAATTAACTAACAGCAGCATATTTCAATTGTCGTTTCAATTGAAATCATATTTAATAAATAAAAGAACGTTAATCGTGAGTGATTGCTCACCTTTCGAGGCTAGAGAGAGATGAACGAGAAGATGACACTGATACGCACACTGATACAGATACTGAAATTGAATTGTGAATCCAAGCAAAACAAAATCGGCTCGAATTTAACGGACAAGCTGATAGAAAGAGAGAGAAAAAAACAGACGAAATCTAATCAAAACCAGATCGATGCAAATAAAATTTTGAACAAAAGTATATTATATTATATATATTCAAATCACCTTATATATATTTATAGGCTGCACCTAAACTTACATGTCTTTATTATATTTACAATAATTAGTATAAAACAATGTAGCTTACTTTAAAAACCTTTTCTTAAAAATCAACAATAAACTAATACACATACCAAAACTTTAGTACAGTTATATGCAAGTTTGAAAACATCATTTGAGAACTGCAACATCACTTGTATTGTATATTAACTTATCACTTAATATACTTAATTTATAAATATATACATATGCGTTTCAAAATTTCCTGGGCAACCACATATGTCTCAGCCAACATGTCCACTATGGACTATCAGTATAAATGTATACTAGTATGTAGACTTATATGCGTATATGCATAAAATACACTAAAAATATTCAAATGAGGAAATTATATTACCAGACTCACGCATGCTACCTGTATGCAAACTAATATATATACGAAAATACATATGCAGACTTTAAAACAGGCAATGAAATATGGATGCGACATATATCTTTGAATGTACAGGTGAACCCACTCGTGTAGACAAATATTTATGTAATTTAACATATATAACTAACAGATTTTGCAAGTTTATAAAACTTATACAAACATATTTATAACAACACATAACTAATATATATAAATTATAATAGAGATTTTAAAACAAACTGAACTATCAACACGAGACTAATATAGGACTGTCGAACTATAGATGCTCTACTATATAACAGTACATACTTTATATAAAAAATAAAGTACAATATAATACACTATAACAACAAAATAAAATATCAACCTATTATATATATACGAACAGATTTTAATACAATATGACTTATATTTTAAACATATTTTCAACCTATAGTTTATAAAAAAAAATCTGCTATAGCAAATACTTACACTGAAGTATTCACGCAAGATTACACGGTGATGGAGGCTGGCAACGTGAGAGGGAGGAAAAAGAAGAGAGTTGGACGCTCAGCTGGGCCGGATCGCACATGCCAGGTGGAGGGGTGGAAGTGTAGGCAAAGTGAGGCGTGGGTGGAACGATGGGCGCTGCTGAGGCTTGCGCGCATACGGGAAGTGGCGGTGGTGCTGTACTTGTGAAGAGGGGAGGTGGTAGGCGCTGTTCGTTTGACATGGGAGTGGCCGACTAGTGGGTTCGACAAGGGTGATCTTTGGTGGGAGGAGAATGTCAAAGGAGGCTGCAATGGAGGAGGAGGCGGACAAAGACACGGAATGGTGGATGTTGCGGATCCACACGAAGAAGAGCAGGAACGGTCATGGCAGTGTGTAAGGGTGGGCTGCATGGGCGGCCTGTGGATTTGGGTTTTGGGTGTAGGAGGCGAATGGATGAGGTAAGTGGAGTGACGAGCATGGAAGGGAAGTTCGGATATAGATGGTAGGCGACGTTTGTGTTGCCAGCATTCGACATATGGGAGGGGAGAGAGGTGAATTGCGTGAGTTCGGTAACCATGAGAGTAGCAGGTGAGGTTTCAAAATATATAGACTTATATTCATAATTTTATCTTTTTTTTAGACATGTCATAGAACACACGAAAGAGGAGGAGATGGAACGAATGGAAGATGGAATGAAAAGCAATTTAGAATTTAAATGGTAGAATAAGAAAGGCCAGGGCGGTTGGTATCACACGTTGGAAAAGGTAAAGACGTAGGGAACCAAAAGACTCAATTTCTGAACCGATATGCTGGGCGTGTCGTAGATTGCACCGCATACTAGATTTCGAAATTGACAATTGAATATACCGTAGAGATCAGCGCGACGAGACGATCAAAACGGTATAAAAATATCAATGATACGATTGAATTATAAAAATTCGAATTTTTCTACTACGGAAAATGCAAGAAAAATGCTGAAAAATAAGATCGACGGAGCCAAAGATGTCCGAATTTAGAAAAATGACCAACTGACAACTTGCTCAGAAGATGGTTTAGAATTTTTCTATGTAAAAATATTTAGGTTTCGGAAACATTTTATTTTCATTGTTTTTAACTGATTAAATTAAAGTGAATTTACGCGCGAAATAAACTTCCATATTTTCGGACGAAAATTTACCAGTTGCTATGTTTAACTAAACGTATTCCAAATATCAAATTTATTGTAACAGTCCCCCTTCTGACCGTCTCCAGTCGGTAATTAAACCAACTCGAAACGTTCAAAAAGACGAATTGTTATTTAGTTTATAAGGTTTAAACAGAATCAGCCACAGAAACACAGAATAATAACAATGAATTTTTAAACAAATGAATCTTTATTTCATTACTATAAATCTTTTTATATACATCAGAGTTTATACAATTTAATACAGATACAGCGGAATATCTTAAAATACAATTTTCTGAAACTAAAATGATTCTTTACTCTCTCTCTCTCTAACTTCGCTGCTCGAAAATCTTCAAGCTGTAGAAATACTCGGTCTGACCCGAGTATTATATTCAAAAGAAAATAATACACAGGTCAGTCTAATTCAAACCAGTTTATTAGTGCATATAGGCAGTAATAATTTAAATAGACGACGGTCACAATAATTCTCGTCTATCCAATTCTTTTAACAAAGAAATCAGATAACGAAAATATAACACTTAACAGTGTTAAAAAATAAATCAGCAGATTTAAATCATCAACAGAGATAAACAGTGTTATTGGCTGCCGTACACGCACGCGTGTACGGCCTCGCCAATACGGCATAGAAGATCAATGCATCACGACGCAAAGAAATATCAATTCAAACTGTCGAGTTTGGGTGGCTGCAGTGCACGCACGCGTGCACTGCCTCGCCAACTCATGTGCACCAACCAACAAGCACAGAAATAAAAAAACAGGGTCAAGCCCAAAATAGGTTCAACTCAAGGCTAATGAATAGACAAAGAAATACAACATCATCCAAAACAAAACATAATGACTCAGTGATACATGCAACATGATCAGATGAACATTAGTGCAGCAAGTCAAGTCAAAGCAATTTGCAAGCTTCACAGTGCAACAATACTACAATGCCTCAGCCATCAAGGCATGAACCAGACTAGACTACAAACAAATAAAGCAAATGAATCAGTGAGCTAGCAAAGACAAAGGAACTGCACAGCTTCAAATGAGACAACAAATTTTCGAACTCACATATGTCCAGACCAACTACAAAGATAGTGGTGTACCTAGACAAGAATGCAAAAACTCATGTGGACAGTGCAGACTACAAGTGAATGCAAAATGGAGGCAACAGAGACCAAAGATCACAAGCAAATGCAACCAAACCTGACCAGCAACAAACAAATATCAGATCAGTGTGGGTGCAGACCAACCAAGGCAGGTAACAACACGACTCCAAATGAAACGAGTCAAAGTAACATGCAAGTCGACTAGCAGAGCATGCAGACAAACATACACCAAGACCACCGTAGTAACAACTCATGTGGACAGTGCATGCAACATAGTAGCATATGAAATGCAGACAAACCCCAATGTAACAGTGAAGTCGAAAAGCCAGTTCATATGACGTAACAAAGACCAAGCACAGTATCATCAAGAAAACAACCAGAGTTTTCAAACCAATGTGCATGCAGACATTGCCAGATTTTCAAGAGAAAAAAAATAAAATAAAATGAGGTCAAACATATTGAGATATGCGGTGACAAAAGGGATTAAATACTTTGTGAAGAAAGGAGACTCAAGGCCAAGTCACATTGTCACAGCAACAAGATCGAGTGACAACATAAAACAGTGAACTTAGGTATGAAAATATGACATAATGCTCAAGGAGAAACTACCTATGCACTCTATCATATGCAAGCCTCTAAATCACGGTCTGGGCATATAAAATTGACCGTATAAAATGACAATGAAATAGTCTGGGCATTCTAATATGCAATATATGCAAGTGCAGTGTGAAGAATAAGCTACCCAGTATCAACATATTTAAAGTGAATGCGAGGATAGCTAAAGACAGTAACAAGAAAGTGCCAACAGAGGGTCCAAAACACAGTTAATGGCCGCCACAAATGACAGAGTATCAACATCAGAGACTTAGCATAAATTCAAGAATATATGCATACACACATACATATGTATGTATGCACATATATTGCCCTGAATAAACAGAAGTAAAGTACAACAAATGAAACAGTGGACAGAACCATCAGACAAGAAATCTGACCAGTATAAAATTGACCAACTACAAAGGCAGTAGTGAGTGCAGACAAAATAAAGAATGGCCATACACATATATACAATACAAGAATGTATGTATACATATGATCAAACCTCAACCAGACGGTAACTACAACTCAGTGCAGCAAAGAAGAAACTGGCAACTACAAGTATAAACATATGTGCAGACACGTATTTCAACACCCTACAAGAGTAATAGGTACAACATACAACAGCAAGCGGTGAAGCAGAGGGTACAGGGACTACAAGCTAACAAATGGAAACTCCAAAAAGTATCAGACTCGAACTCAAACATATGATGGAGTGCAACTATAAGCGCAATGCTCAAGCAAAAATAGATAGCCAGAGACGAAGCTCCCAAGGGCCGGTAAACCAAAGCAATAAATCACAGTAAAGTCCACAAGAACGTACGAAATCAACATCAAACAAAGAAATCAAATCGAAGCCAAAGACCACGAAAACAAACAAGCAAATGAATTCGAACAGTTCGAATCAGATGTGAGTAACATAAATTACTCACCTTAGAACGAAGAGCACGAAGCGAAAAGATCTGAAGCAGCCGCGAGCGAGACGAAGGAAGTCGAAGCCTTCGAATTGAACGAGCGCGATCGAAAAATCTGAAGCCGCCTTCGATTCAACCCAGAATTGCCGAAGCCCTAGTTCTTTTTCTCGTCGCCATTTTTTTTCTTTCGTATGATTTTCTTTCTGATCGAATAATGAATGAGGAGAGAGGGGCGACGTGGGTTTAACAGAGATAAGTGGGTAAGGAGATCGTGGGGGGTATGGCTTTAGGGTATGGGCCGGTGTAAGATAATTTTTTTTTTCTTTATTTTTTTTTTCTTTTTAAAACTGATTTGTTTTGTATTTAATTTGTTTTTTTTAATTTAGTTGTTAAATTTTAAATTATGTGTGTAATATTTATTTATTTCGTATCAATAAAATTTTAAATAAAAGAATTCCAATCGATTTACAGTTTAAATAAAATTTAACAATAAATTTTAAATCGTTCATGGACGAAGATTTTATCGTTATAAAATTTCCAACAATAAACAGCAAATTTATCTGTCAACATAGATCGTTTACTGATGATTATAATTCGGGCAAAACCCCAGTTGTTACAGAAATGCAAATTGAATTCAATTAAATTTTATACGCGTTTATACGCCGTATGTTCATAAAACAATTCCGATAAATACAAAAATTGAAATCCGGTAATAATTCAACATTACGGACCCAATGAAACTGGTTTCGTCAAATTCCGAGACTGTGCCTCGGAAGACTATTTTTAAATTCGATTTCAAACGATACAATTTCAAAACTGAACAAATCGCTTTCAAATTCAATTCTGAAGCTTCTATTACCTTCAGTATTATCAATATGAATTTTCTAAGCCTTTAAATTATTTTTAACCAGCTTAAAATTGAAGATTCAAATTTATTCAACTTTCAATAGATTAAATTCAAAATTTAATCACAAATTCATTCTGATAATTTGAAATTCAAGTCAAATCATCATTCAAATATTTAAAATTAATTAAATATTTTCAATTCAAATTGTTCACAATTCAGTGTCGTTACATTTATATTTCAAAATTTTATCGTTTAAAATTTCACAAAATTTCAACTAATTACGTTATTAAAACAGTTGAAAATTTACGGGTCGTTACACTCTCCCCCACTCAAAACTTTTCGTCCCCGAAAAGGAACGAGGTAGGAGAATAGAAACAACCAGAAAGAAAAACAGATTTGAAATACAAAATAACAATTAATTTAAACCATATAAATTTCAATTTAAATTAATTTATATCCATTAATTGATTTTTAAATTCAAGGTATTTCCATAAGTTGATCTAATTTCAATTTATTAATCATTTCAAAACAAATTTATTAACTCTTTCAAAACAAATTTTATTTCATTATTAACTGAATTTACTTATTATCTTATCTAACTCTATTAACATCTTTATAATCAAAATTCAGTGTATAACATTTATTATAAACACTCAAATTTTATTTATAAATTCAATTTATCTTATATATTATCCAATTACATATTCAACTTCTGAATGATTTAGGTAAGTTGTATTAGAATGCAGTTGAACAATATACAAATAAAATTTTCCAAATTCAATTATTCAAGTTTAAATATTTATTCCAAATTTTTGTTTTATTTATAATTAAAATCATCCTTTAACAAAATTTAAGAATTAGATTTCCGATTAACTTTAAACAATTTAGAGATATATACAATATATTTATATCAAATCAAATTAAATTTTAAAATAAGATACCTATATATATAAATCAAATTATACTGAAGAAATTCAAATCAACATATTTTTTTTCAAAACAAAACCGTAGCAAAGCTACAGAATGGTTTCTCCCCTTCGAAACTCGAAATGAATGTCGATGATGCGGCCGCCATCACCGAAATTATTTTCCAGCGACAAAGAGAAGAGCACTGATTTCAACACTTTAAATTCTTTGAAAATGATTTCTATTCGAAAATACTTTCAATAATATATACTTTTAAAATTTAAACCAAAGTTCGAAATCACCGGAAACTAAATTCTCAAATTTCTGAATTAAGTTCATTTTAAATTCCAAATCAATTTATAAACCATAATTATAAATTCATTTAGAATAATAAATGATAATCAAATATTATCATTCCAAACAACCAATTTAATTAACCTCTAAATTCCAGAAAATTTTCCTTATGTTTTTACAATATAATCAAACAAATTTGAAAACAATATTGTGTCCGTTTGCTCTGCTCAAGTGTTTTGGAAATCCTATCGATAGCGTTGATCAGACGAATCGATCGAAAACCCAAATCAACATCAGCAACTCAAACAACACAATATATAAAACATTTTTATATAGATTTACAAATACACTTCCTCGCTTGATGATACAAGAATGGATTCAAAGCAAGGATAGAGATTCAAATTTGATGGACTCAAATCAAAGAGAATTCTGATTCGAAGACAAATTCGAAAGAAAAGATAAGATGATTCAATAACAGAATCGGGAGATGGATAAACTTATTTAATTTACGGGCAACCTTAACTGGGTCGTCCGTAACTTCAAGAATTAGATCGGTGCTGAATTTCGAGGTAAATCAACACTCGATCTCAAGAGATGGAATTCAGGTATAGCAAGTAATAGATAGCATCGTAAACCGAGGATACAAAAATCTCCGGTAAATCGATGCCTATTATAAAGGAGTTTCACCCCTTTACAAATCATTCGAAGTTTGGCAAGATCGCCGATTCACTATAAGGGTCATTCGAAGTGGAGTTATGTGATGCTCCAGAATTGAAAGGAGACGAATAGTGAGGGACACGAATGAAATTTGGAACCGTAGGAAACGTTCCAAAATTCAAAGAAATCGAGTCGAAAGGAAGAGATTGAAACTCGAAAGAGAGTGATTCTGTAAATACATTTACCCTATATGTTAAGTTTTGCCTAGAGCTACCAATGGTGTCAGATGTCATAGGTGAACTGATACAGGTAATAACAGTGTAAATATCAAACAACAGCATATTTCAATTGCCGTTTCAATTGAAATCAAATTAAATAAATAAAAGAACGTTAATCGTGAGTGAGTGCTCACCTTTCGAGGCTAGAGCGGTTTGACAATGGAATTGAACTATGAATTCCCGAGCAAATCGAGATAGGCATGGGTCTAAATGGAAAAGCTGAAAGATGAGGGATTGACGAAATTCAAATTAGAACCAATCGATGATGACAAGAGATATAATTGAACTTATATAGATATAACTATATATAACTATTTATATATACAAAACATGTGCTAAATTCAAACACGTTTTAAATTAAATATATACATTTCAAAATCATCGTTCTAAAAACTCAACTATTAAAACCAAAGATATATATATTATTTTTAAAACAAATACTTATCTATATACATCAAAAGTGGAGTCCCATTATACTTTATTAAGATACTTATGCTTCAAATTGATGTGCATAATCACATAGATATAATATCCCTTAGCCACACGTACCCACATTATATTTAGCCAACAACAGTTTATATAAACATATGTATATTTATGAACATACATACATATTATAAAAATCAATAAAATTCAATATAGACCCTCCCTATTAAAGCATAGACTTGGCTCCACCGTATTGAAATGCAAGCCTACATCATATACATAGTAGCTATATTATAATTTTATGTTTAAACTAACATCTATACTGACAGGCACCTTCTCGATACTTTTATACAATTTTGTATATAACAGCAAAATCAATACTTACGTGAGTATATATAGAATAAACAATACAAAAATAGCATTTAAAACAATGTTTATATATACTTCGAGATCAAACAAAACTTGTATAACTTATTATAACTTTATATACTTATAATATAGAATTGTATATACTAAAATCGGTTGCTTGACATGCATATACTCAACTAAAACATACTACAAAACTATATATAACCGACGTAGGATACATATGTAAATAACGTACACTTTGACAAATAAAAACTAATATATATATTATGCAACTAGATAACAGACGTTATATATAAGCTGAATAAATCATTCCTGACTTATATGCAGAAAAACTGTATAAAATTATACCTATATATGACTGACGACTTTAAAAATATATGCAACATACAATAGTTAACAGCTAGGCAACCTGAACCATTTCATACACATCTCACAACAAACTATAGTTGCCCAGATTATATATATAACTTTATAATATAACTACCTCCCATAACATACTTCAAATACTATATAATCTCAACATATTTTATGATAGATATACCTTGCCATTATAAAACGCAGAGAAAAGGAAAGAAGAAAAAGCTCGGCTGGCCTAGGTGGGGATGGGTGGAAGGGCAGACACGTGGCTAATGCGGGTTGGTTGATCGGGTCTGGAGCTGGTGGTCATGGAGATGGTGGGCGCGGGCCTCTGGCGGTGGTTGGCAATGCGAATGGGGTTTGGCAGAGACGGAGGAGATGCACTAGGCAGGGGCCGGAGTTGTTTGACCACGAAGAGGAGGCGGGGTGAGTATGGGTAAGGCTGCCACTTTGTTGCGAGGAGACGAGGTCAGGTGAGAGGTTGTTCGTGGCCAAGCAGGTCTGGGTGGCGGCAGGTGCAAGGTGTGGATGGCGGAAAGCCGAGGTAGGAAGGGAAGCGGCCAGGAGGTGGAGAATGGCGTCAGGTGGTTGGTGAGATGGTGGAGGGTTGCAAGTGAATTGCAAGTGGAAAGAAGGTGAATGGAAATGAGCATTATACTTTAGTGGCAGAGAAGAAATGCGAACCAACAGTATGATATTGGGAATAGAAAAATGAAAGTGAAAATGAAAGTTGATTTCTGAAACGTTTAGAAATTTGAACAGTTGGAAATAGTAAAGGTCATTAATCGAATAGCTGGCTGAAATTATTAATAGCTAATAGCCTTTAATTTTCACGTGGGCATTGTAGAGATACCCCGAAACCAAAAGACACAAAACGGATACCGGTACAACTTAAATCGTTCACAGATTTCGCCGTGCATCGGACATCGGAATTTGACAATTGAATATACTACGAATATCAGCACGAAGAGACGATCAAAACGGTATACAAATATCAGTGGTATGATTGAATTTAAAAATTCGAATTTTCTAATAGCGGAAAATGCAAGAAAAACGCTGAAAAATAATATCGACGGAGCCAAAGATGTCCGAATTTGGAAAAATGACAAACTGACATCTTGCTCAGAAGATGGTTTAGAATTTTTCTATGTAAAAATATTTTGGTTTTGAAAACGTTTTATTTTCAACGCTTTTTAACTGATTAAATTGAAGTGAATTTACTCACGAAATAAACTTTCATATTTTCAGACGAAAATTTTCCAGTTGCTATGTTTAACTAGACGCATTCCAAATATCAAATTTATATTTCAAAATTTTATTGTTTGAAATTTCGCAAAATTTCAATTAATAACGTTATTAAAATAGTTGAAATTTACGGGTCGTTACACTCTCCCCCACTCAAAACTTTTCATCCCCGAAAAGGAACGAGGTAGGAGAATAGAAACAACCAGAAAGAAAAACAGATTTGAAATACAGAATAACAATTAATTTAAACCATATAAATTCAAATTTAAATTAATTGATATTCAATAATTGATTTAATCCATTTGATTTCACTAAAATCAATCTCACTATTTCTAAATTCATTATCTTATTATCCCATTTTCTTCAATTCACAATTTCTAAAACCATAAATTTGAATAGTCTTTTATTACAATCATATTTTCTTCAACAATTTTAAATTCTTCTTTATTCCAAATTACTGTTAAATTTATTCTACTTAATATATCTACTCACATATATTGAACCCATATAAATTAATTTAAAACATAAAAGTTTCGATTTAAATTAATTTACGTCTATTAATTTCCTTTAAATTCAAGGTATTTTCATATGTTGATCAAATTTCAATTTATTAATTCTTTCAAAACAAATTTATTAATTCTTTCAAAACAATTTATTTCATTATTAACTAAGTTTTATTTATTATCCTATCTAACTCAATTGACGTATTTATAATCAAAATTTAGTGTATAACATTTATTATAAACACTCAAATTTTATTTATAAATTCAATTTATCTTATATATTATCCAATTACATATTCAACTTCTGAACGATTTAGGTAAGTTGTATTAGAATGCAGTTGAACAATATACAAATAAAATTTTCCAAATTCAATTATTCAAGTTTAAATATTTATTACAAATTTTGGTCTTATTTATAATTGAATCATCCTTTAACCAAATTTAAGAATTAGATTTCCGATTAACTTTAAACAATTTAGAGATATATATAATATATTTCTATCAAATCAAATTAAATTTTAAAATAAGATACCTATATATATATAAATCAAATTATACTGAAGAAATTCAAATCAAAATATATTTTTTTCAAAACAAAACCGTAGCAAAGCTACAGAATAGTATCTCCACTTCGAAACTCGAAAATGAATGTCGATGATGCGGCCACCATCACCGAAATTATTTTCCAGCGACAAAGAGAAGAGCACTAATTTCAACATTTTAAAAATCCTTTGAAACGATTTCTATTCGAAAATACTTTCAATAATATATACTTTAAAATTTGAAAACCCAAAGTTCGAAATAACCGGAAACTAATAAATTCTCAAATTTCTAAATTAAATTCATTTCAAATTCCAAATCAATTTATAAACCGTATTTATAAATTTATTTAGAACAATAAATGATAATCAAATATTATCATTTCAAACAAACAATTTAATTTACCAATTAAATTCCAGAAAATTTTTAATTATATTTTCACAATATAATCAAACAAATTTATTTCATTTTCCAAATTTGAAAATAATATTGTGTCAGTCTGCTCCGTTCAAGTGTTTTGGAAATCCTATCGATAGCGTTGATCAGACGAATCGATCGGAAACCCAAATCAACATCAACAACTCAAACAACACAGCATATATTAAAACATTTATATATTAGTTTATAAATACATTTCTTTGCTCGACGATACAGGAATGAATTTTCAAAATAAGGATAGGGTTTCAAATTTGATGGACTTAAATCAAAGAGAAATTTGATTCGAAGATAAGTTCGAAACAAGATATGATGATTAATAACAAAGTAGGAAGATTGATAAGTTTATATAAATCGCGAGCAACCTTAACCGGGTCGACCATGACTTCAAGAATAAGATCGTTGTAGAATTCTGAGGTAAATCGACATTCGATCTTAAGAAATAAAATTCAGGTATAATAGGAGATAGATAGCATCGTAAACCGAGGATACAGAAATCTCCGGTAAATCAATGCCTATTGTAAAGGAGTTTCACCCCTTTACAAATCATTCGAAGATTGGCGAGACCGCCGATCTATTATAGATATCATTCAAAATGGAGTTATAGGGTGCTCCAGAATTGAAAGAAGACGAATAGTGAGGGACACGAATGAATTTTTTGAACCGCAGGGAACGTTCCAAAATTCAAAGGAATCGAGTCAAAAGGAAGAGACTGAAACTCGAATGAGAGTGATTCTGTAAATACATTTACCCTATATGTTAAGTTTTGCCTAGAGCTACCAAAGCTCTGATACCAACTGTAACGACCCGATATTTTGGACCATTCACATCCATTATAAGTGTATAGGTAGACACTCATGCCGGAGTTGTATTGCTCAAAATACCGCGTTGTTAATTTAAATTTGGCAAAACTGAACATATACAGCAAATAAATATAATCATAGATCACAGACACAGAGTAATAATTACAGCGGAAATAAAAGAGATAGTAGTTCATGAAGCTACTATATGAATATATAAGATACATCAGAGTTTACAACAGAAGAGTAATACGATACATCAGATACAAATCAGAATACATCACTGGAATCATCGAATACTGGAAGCAGAATAGATGGCTGGATCTTCAAGCAAAGCTCCAACTTCAAAGGTGAGTCTCGAATACTGGTACACTCAGTCTGACCCGAGCGTAAAGCGAAACACAAAACACTCGAGTCAGGATTAACATTCTTATATCAATAAATCCAACTCAAGTGAAATAGCAATTGAAATACAAGTAACTCAAAGGATGTTTGGAATAACCATCCTTTAAGGATCCGTTAAACTATCTACTATGTAGTAGTGTACGATAGGTAGATAATGTCTATCAGTAATAATAAGATATCAAAATAGTGTTAAGTCATGGCCCATTCCACCCTTAACACATTTTATTCCCAAAAGCATATACAAGACCGTAGTTTCCCCAAAACCGGAAGTCACCAGAGAGCAATCCATATACTAAAGGTACAAAAAAAATTCGTAGTGGTCGCGTATACAGGAATACAAGTATGACAAGGCACATGCGGCAATACCCAAGGTAGTGATACTACCGTTTGCCTGATCCGGACTGGTGAGAACGCAACGCCGCAGCGCCCGCAACACCGTGAAACAACACTCCCAAAATCAAGGGTGCACCAATCGACAACAAGTAATGAGTAGTTCGAAGAAGTGTGTCCACTTGAGGTAGCTGACCTCCATTGGCCCGGCACGGCTCCTGTTTTAGTCATTTCCAATTTGACACAAGTGTCAAGACTATCCATTATCGTTCTCTTTCTTCAGTCATCACGTACATCATCCAACCACTTCATTCTGGATCATCACTCCGCGTATAGTTATTAAAGTGGTTTTCAGTTTAGATAGAGAGTATATCCATAACCGATTCCGGTCTCTTTAATAACTTTCGTAATTTTTACACCGATTGGTCATTTATTTATTTCAAAACCAAATCAAATTCAATTCCAATTAGAATTTATAAACCAACATTTCATTTGTCTTTCCAAATCAATTTCCAAAATCTTACGTTTCAAAACTTCCAAATTTCCCTTTCCAAAATCTTATAATTCAATTTCAATCTTTATTTAAACCAATTCAAATATTGATTCAAATTCGTATATCAGTTTCATTCCGAAATCATTTAAATTAATTTAATTTAACATTCAAATCAATTTAACTTCATTTATCGATTTTATTCAATATTCCTTAAGTTACTTTATCATTCAAAACAATTTCTATTAAATTTCCAATTCATTAAATCAATTTCTTAAGTTCAACTTCATTAAATCAAAACTTACAATTTTGAATTAAACTAAATTCGTCAAATCCATTCTTTCAATTACAAGTCTTACATTAATTCCAAAATATCACATTTTCATTTCTTGTTAAAGAAATTTCATTTCACTTATTTACTTTCTTAAATAATTTTCCAAAACTTACTTAATAAAGAAAACTCAATTTCAATTATTTACGACGTAAAATTCACTTATTCAAAAGTTCAATTTTTCTTATTAAAGAATTTCAATTCAATTTAATCATTAAATAATTTAATCTTATTTAAGTATTAAATAATTCAAAACTTAATTATTAAATAATTTCAAAGTTTAATAATTTCAACTTAATTATAATTTCAAACTTAATTATTAAATCATTTCAAAGTTTAATAATTTCAAACTTAATTCAATCATTTCTCAAATCAAACAACATTCTTTCATCAATTACATTGTTAATATTTTGTTTCAGATTATTAAATATTAACATTTTCCTTTCGTTAAAATTCAAATTTCAACTTCATTTCAAAACCATATTATTTATTCAAATAAAATCTTCATTTATTTTTAAATCAAATTATTGACCAATCGGGTTTTATTTAATTTCCTATCCTAGGTCAAAGTTAAATTTTGGGTATTTATCATTTCAACCCGATTCCAATTCAATTCAAAATCAAACATAGCAAAGGAACTTGCAGTGTGATAACTGGGATGGTGTCAAAGTAAATAAACAAGCAATAACAACAATCAATATAAATCCAATAATCAATTCAAATAATCTCGAAATAACCGTATTAATTCGCATTGTTATTTGTACGAATTAATATAATCATTTCTAGAATCTACACTATCATTTCATGTAGATTAAAGATTATTACATTACGGTTTTTCACTTGTCATCTATTTACAATTTCATACATCATCAATTTAACAACATACATTCAGTGGTTCAAAGTGTAATTAACAAATCCTACGTGTTAATAAATTTAACAGTTAAAAGGGGTCATATTATACAAATGTCATTTAATCAATTTTAACACATATATCAAATCTAACTATCCTACGTCGATTTCAATTTCAAATTATTCACTTACATCATTAACAATTTAACGTCCAATATAAACATCAAACAATCAATCATTTAACAACCAAACTGGATTATCATTGCATATATAACAGATAATGGTGTCAGATGTCATAGGTGAACTGATACAGGTAATAACAGTGTAAATATCAAACAACAGCATATTTCAATTGCCGTTTCAATTGAAATCAAATTAAATAAATAAAAGAACGTTAATCGTGAGTGAGTGCTCACCTTTCGAGGCTAGAGCGGTTTGACAATGGAATTGAACTATGAATTCCCGAGCAAATCGAGATAGGCATGGGTCTAAATGGAAAAGCTGAAAGATGAGGGATTGACGAAATTCAAATTAGAACCAATCGATGATGACAAGAGATATAATTGAACTTATATAGATATAACTATATATAACTATTTATATATACAAAACATGTGCTAAATTCAAACACGTTTTAAATTAAATATATACATTTCAAAATCATCGTTCTAAAAACTCAACTATTAAAACCAAAGATATATATATTATTTTTAAAACAAATACTTATCTATATACATCAAAAGTGGAGTCCCATTATACTTTATTAAGATACTTATGCTTCAAATTGATGTGCATAATCACATAGATATAATATCCCTTAGCCACACGTACCCACATTATATTTAGCCAACAACAGTTTATATAAACATATGTATATTTATGAACATACATACATATTATAAAAATCAATAAAATTCAATATAGACCCTCCCTATTAAAGCATAGACTTGGCTCCACCGTATTGAAATGCAAGCCTACATCATATACACAGTAGCTATATTATAATTTTATGTTTAAACTAACATCTATACTGATAGGCACCTTCTCGATACTTTTATACAATTTTGTATATAACAGCAAAATCAATACTTACGTGAGTATATATAGAATAAACAATACAAAAATAGCATTTAAAACAATGTTTATATATACTTCGAGATCAAACAAAACTTGTATAACTTATTATAACTTTATATACTTATAATATAGAATTGTATATACTAAAATCGGTTGCTTGACATGCATATACTCAACTAAAACATACTACAAAACTATATATAACCGACGTAGGATACATATGTAAATAACGTACACTTTGATAAATCAAAACTAATATATATATTATGCAACTAGATAACAGACGTTATATATAAGCTAAATAAATCATTCCTGACTTATATGCAGAAAAACTGTATAAAATTATACCTATATATGACTGACGACTTTAAAAATATATGCAACATACAATAGTTAACAGCTAGGCAACCTGAACCATTTCATACACATCTCACAACAAACTATAGTTGCCCAGATTATATATATAACTTTATAATATAACTACCTCCCATAACATACTTCAAATACTATATAATCTCAACATATTTTATGATAGATATACCTTGCCATTATAAAACGCAGAGAAAAGGAAAGAAGAAAAAGCTCGGCTGGCCTAGGTGGGGATGGGTGGAAGGGCAGACACGTGGCTAATGCGGGTTGGTTGATCGTGTCTGGAGCTGGTGGTCATGGAGATGGTGGGCGTGGGCCTCTCGCGGTGGTTGGCAATGCGAATGGGGTTTGGCAGAGATGGAGGAGATGTACTAGGCAGGTGTCGGAGTTGTCTGACCATGAAGAGGAGACGGGGTGAGTATGGGTAAGGCTGCCACTTTGTTGCGAGGAGACGAGGTCAGGTGAGAGGTTGTTCGTGGCCGAGCAGGTCTGGGTGGCGGCAGTTGCAAGGTATGGATGGCGGAAAGCCGAGGTGGGAAGGGAAGCGGCCAGGAGGTGGAGAATGGCGTCAGGTGGTTGGTGAGATGGTGGAGGGTTGCAAGTGAATTGCAAGTGGAAAGAAGGTGAATGGTAATGAGCATTATACTTTAGTGGCAGAGAAGAAATGCGAACCAACAATATGATATTGGGAATAGAAAAATGAAAGTGAAAATGAAAGTTGATTTCTGAAACGTTTAGAAATTTGAACAGTTGGAAATAGTAAAGGTCATTAATCGAACAGCTGGCTGAAATTATTAATAGCTAATAGCCTTTGATTTTCACATGGGCATTGTAGAGATACCCCGAAACCAAAAGACACAAAACGGATACCGGTACAACTTAAATCGTTCACAGATTTCGCCGTGCATCGGACATCGGAATTTGACAATTGAATATACTACGAATATCAGCACGAAGAGACGATCAAAACGGTATACAAATATCAGTGGTATGATTGAATTTAAAATTTCGAATTTTCTAATAGCGGAAAATGCAAGAAAAACGCTGAAAAATAAGATCGACGGAGCCAAAGATGTCCGAATTTGGAAAAATGACAAATTGACATCTTGCTCAGAAGATGATTTAAAATTTTTCTATGTAAAAATATTTTGGTTTTGAAAACGTTTTATTTTCAACGCTTTTTAACTGATTAAATTGAAGTGAATTTACGTGCGAAATAAACTTTCATATTTTCAGACGAAAATTTACCAGTTGCTATGTTTAACTAGACGCATTCCAAATATCAAATTTATATTTCAAAATTTTATTGTTTGAAATTTCGCAAAATTTCAATTAATAACGTTATTAAAACAGTTGAAATTTACGGGTCGTTACACTCCAAGTTGCTGATGAGTCTATCATAGTTGCAACGGTAGTAGGAGGTTTTCATTTATGTTTGCCTAGTGGTTTTTTTATATTAATAAATGCTATTTTGTAAAAGAATTCACTTATGGAATTATTTCTATTTCTATATTGTCAGAGACTGGATATATAATTCATTGTGCAAATAATGTTATGAACATAGTTTTAATGGAAATAAAGTTTGTGATGGTTATCTTAAAAAATGGCATTTATACGATTAATACAAATTATGTATGTTCTATAAGTAATTCTAATAGCAATATAAAGGATAATTATCTTTGGCATTGTAGGCTAGGCCACATTAGTGAGAAATGACTACATAAATTGAAAACAGAAGATTTTCTACGTTCACTTGGTTCTGAATCATTTGACAAGTGTGAGTCATTTCTTAGAGGTAAAATGACTAAACATCCCTTCAGTAAGAGCAGTCAAAGAGTTGATGAAATCTTAGGGCTAGTACATAATGATGTATGTGGCCCAATGCCTATAGCAACCAAAGATAATAGTTCGTACTTTGTTACCTTTACAGATGATTTCTTGAAACTAGCATATGTGTTACTTATGAAGAGCAAATCCGATGTCTGCAAAAAAATTTAAGGAGTGTAAGAATGAATTCGAAAATCAGACGAACCAAACGATTAAAATCCTACGACCCAATCGAAGAGGCAAGTACGTAGGACAAGAGCTCCAACATTAAAGATAATGAGATTATCTCTTAGGTTACTCCACCTTATAATCCATAACACAACGGTGTGTTGGACGAAGGAACCAAACCTTACTATATATGGTTCATTCCATAATGAGTAATCTGAGTTGCCTTTGTCCAATTGGGGATATGCGCTAGAAACCACAATGCATATGCTAAATCAGTACTCACTAAATCCACTCTTAAGATGCCATATAAGATATGGCATGGAAAGGAACCTCACTTCAACTAATTAAAGGTGCAGGGTTGTCCAGCCTATGTTAAGGGCATTGTCCCTAATAAGATTAAGGCGAGATCAACTTTGAGTAAGTTTATGGGAAAGTTTATATGATATCCTGAGAATTCTATAGGATATATTTTCTATAACATAGAGGTTGAAAAAGTGATTGTTTCCACACATGCTGTCTTTTTAGAAAATGTCGAAAGATATTAACAATGAAGTTGTAGACTTGGATGAGATCCAAGAGAATAACATTCAGACTGAAATATTAGGAGAACCAAGTTCACCAGTATATGATAATATGCAACCTATTAGAAAGTCTAGTAGAGAACCTCGCATAGCAGAGAGATACTATGGTTTCCTCATGGATGGCAAGAGGAGGACCGTGTCTTAGATGACGACACTCCTCTATCTTTCCAACAAGCACTACAAAGTAAAGACTTTGCACTTCGGCTTGGAGCAATGAAATTCGAGATGGATTCCTTGTACGAAAATAAATCATGGACTTTGTCAGACGTATCCAAGGGGATAAAACCCATCGGCTGCAAATGGATTTTTAAGAAAAAACTAACTGCATATGGAAAAGTAGAAACTTAAAAAGCTAGACCAGTTGCGAAAGAATGTCATGAAATTCAAGGTGTTGATTATGATGAAACTTTTTCACCTCTAGCCATGTTTAAGTCGATTTGGATTATGCTGACCATTGCAGCATTTTATGACTATGAAATTTAGCAAATGGACGTGTAGATGGCATTTTTAAATGGTGATATAGAACCGTCAATATGACGCAGCACGAGGGTTTGTGGTCAGTGGGAGTAAAGGTAAGGCTTGCAAGTTGTTAAAGTCCATTTATGGACTTAAACAAGCTTTATGGAGTTGGAGTAAATGTTTTGATAAGGTAATCAAATAGTTTGGTTTTTATCAGACATAGAGGAAGCAAGCATATACAAAAAGGAACAGGGCAAAGCCATCGTATTTTTAGTACTGTATACTGGCGATATATTATTGATTAGTAATGACCCTTCATTTTCACAATCAGTGAAAGCTTGGCTTTCCAAGAACTTTTCAATGAAAGATTTGGGAGAAACAGCCTATATATTAGGTATAAAGATCTATAGAGATTGATCTAAGAGACTGTTTGGATTGTCCCAATCCCTGTACATAGATACCATACCGAAAACGTTTACTATTGAGAATTCCTAGCATGGAAACATTCTAATGCAATCTGGAATAGTCCTTTCTAAGAAGGACGCTCCTCATACGATGAGAAGAAAGAGCATATGAAGAGGATCCCCTATGCTTCAGCCATATGATCCATAATGTAATCCACGCTATGTACTAGAGTGGAAGTGGCATACGCATTAGGATGCAAAATCCAAATCCAGTCTAATCCTGAAGAAAAGCATTGGACGGCTATAAAATGTATACAGAAGTATTTTAGAAATACTCGGGACTTATTCCTCATATACAGGAATGGAGACCACCTTATGAAGGGCTATACTAACTCTAGCTTTCAAAGCGATATAGATGACAGTAATTCAGTGTCTGGTTATGTCTTTACGCTTAATGGTGGAGCTATCAGTTGAAAAAGTTTCAAACTAGAGATGGTAGTTGATTCGACGATGGAGGCTGAGTACATTGCCCTCAATAAAGCAACTAAAGAGGCAGTCTAGATGCATAAACTTTTGGGTGAGCTCAGAGTGATTCCCGATACGAAAATCCAATAGCATAGTTCTGTGATAATAATGCAGCGATACAGATCACAAAGGAACCCAGAGTACATAAGAAGTTAGGTCGTATTCTTTGAAAGTTCCACCTCATTAGAGAATTCATTGAGAAGAAAGAGGTCGTGAAACAAAGGGTAGATACCAATGACAATGTACCAAATCCATTCATTAAGAGTCTAGCTCGGTCGGCTCTCGAGAAGTTGATTAAATGGATAGGATTGAGGTTCCATAATTGGTCATAGTGCAAGTGGGAGATTGATAGAGTTAGGGGTATGCCCTAGGGGCAATTCTATAATTTATTATAAAATATTAACTCTGTAATCAATTCTCAATCATAATAAGCATGTTTTTCCTTTTATTATATTTGTTATAATGTGTTATAAATAATTTAGACATTTAATTAAAATATATTTAATAGAAAATCCATAAATGGTGTGTTAGCGATAATAATTACGAATAGTTGTAATCATGGGTATTGTATCATGATATAATAAACACATCATTTTAAACATTCCTAGTCAAGTTGCATCGAGACTTCATATCGATGCATCCATTGAGACAAGAGTACATAACACACTCCAAATGTTGGGCAGTGTATTACTTATGACTGCTGAGGGCACCATGGGATTATGTATTGATAGTTATTGGATAACTATGGAATGGCCAACTCAATAGTTTTATGTTGGTTAATATAACTAAGGTCTAACGGAAAACATAGATGTGATTAATTTACACAGTTCTCTCGACTTGGGAACACTATTGATCTTCAATATGAATGCTCCACTTTGATTATAGTTAAATCATGGCACTATGCCCATTGAGTGACTATAGTTGGGTTGAAGTGAAACACAATTCAAGAGACGATCCATCTCCTTAGTTATATGGGGTTAGTATCATGATCAACTCAAAACAACTCAAATTCAAAATCTCTGACCAAAGTATTTCAGTTAATAATTATTATTATTGAACCAAGGAATTTTTGGTTGGACTACAGAGTTAAATATGGACGATACTGGAATTTTGATGATTACCAAATTCCATAAGTCTAAAGTGATATATTTTTGACGAAGAGAATTGGTGTTAAATAATAGTCACAATAGGCGAACGCTTAATAAAATAAAATTGGATTATACTAAAACCAAATAAATGATAAATATGGCAAAAATATCACACCACCTGCTGAGTGACGTGTGAACATTAATATTCGAATAGTTCGATATTAATTGCTGACCAAATTTACACCTAACGGGTCACACAACCAAGACAATGAATACTCTTTTGACAAAACGATTTAATTAATTGGTAATTGTTATAAATTAATCAAATTAATTAATATTTATGAAATATTAGTTATAAAATTTTATTTTGATTTGTTGAACAAAATTATTAAATAAATTTATAACAATTAAAAATATATTGATCGATATATAACATCGATGCGCATTTAAATTAGGTTTAAATGCAGAATAGTTTGTTTTGGCTTTAAATGGGTTTGAAGCCCATATAGGGCTGATGTGTTTCGGCTATGATGAGGACATGAAGGGATGTGGCCATATAATGGCTAGGTGGGTTTGTTTTGTATGGATAAGGGAAAGAGATTTGGTAAGGGATAAAAGAGGATCTAGATCCTAACTTATCACTAATCTCTCCCCTATAAAAGCATCTCAACCCACACCTGTTTGGGAAATTTTTGAAGCTCATATTGCCTAACCTCTAGGAAAAATTAAACCTCCTTATCCCTCCATTTTAAAACAAAAATCAAAGTAAAAAAAATACTATTCGATAGCTGACGATCATCGGTTCAGGGACTAGCACTCTACTGGATTGGAAATTAGTTCAAGGAGTAGATCCCGTTGTTTCAAGGTGTACTTATAGGCATTGACAATAAGGTAAGTTTTCAAATCTACTGATGAATATTAATGTATAGATAATATTTACATCATGTATGTTGTTTTTTTGTTAGGTGACGATTCTATTATATCAATATATTACCACAATCGTATTGGTTGTATGTTTATATATTTATATATATTTTCAACAAAGTTGACATATATCTATATATAATATGCATGGCTCAAAGTGAAAAAAATAATTTTTTTTTATTATTTTAATTAATTTATTATACATTATTTAATAATATATTGGCTTTATAATTTAAATACCATATCTTATTCTATACAAAATGTAGTTTTATAATTTTATACAAATAGCTTTGATATTTAATATATTTTCGGTAGAAATAAAATATTTTTAATACATATATGTATATATATTATTTAATTCAATTAATTATGTAAATTAATTATATCAAGATATATTATGTAAAATATGTTTTGTATTTTATAAAATTATGTTAGTACCTGTCTATACCAACATGTGGCACAAACACCCAAGAAATTATAGAAGAGGATTTAGTGAAGAAAACAAATGAACATGAGTAAAACGAGACACACAAACTTTATAATGGTTCGGTCAATCATTTCCAACATCCACATAGCTTTCTTGTTGATTAATTTGCTGTGTACAAACACTATTCTTATGGATCGGTAATGATCCTCGGGATTACATGAATTCTAAGGAAATTCATAAAAAACTAAAGATCCTTTAAAATGTCATCTTCCACCTCTATTTATTGCTGAAGGTCGTCAAAAATTCCTCCACCACATTTATAGCCACGTTCCCCATGCCCAGAGTGAGATATGCATGGAAGATTGTGGCCACGTGATCCATTTTCAGGGATCGGTACTGATACATGGTAGGGGATCATTACCGATCCAAAAGATCACTCCAAAGATCTTCTTCATAGCTTTAGATGAATGTGAATGGCTTGGGACTTCATATATTCCACCTTGATTTCTTTGCTAGAAGCTTGCTTCTAGGTGAGTTGCTTGGATCGATGGTGGAATAGAGTTCCTAGTTTCGTGTACACGAGATATCTGATGGCGACTGCACACGAACGATCAAATCAAACTTGGAATTGGTTGCAAACATCATGGTTCGGAGGTAGATGGAGGTGATGGGTGATTATGGTGAGGATATGGCGACCAGTACCGAACCTCGAATAGGGGTATCAATCCTCGATTCTTCCACTTTATCACTTCTTGAGTTTGGTTTGTGGATGAATGCGGCATTGGCCTTCAGTTGGAAGCAAGTTGTTCTGATTTGAGGTTGTAATCTTGGTCATACTTGGCTATTGGATTCTCTATTTATCTCTCTTGGTTTTTCTGCTTCGATAACTTTCCAGCTCGACAAGTCAGATTCGTCCAAATGCGGCTTGGTCAAAAAGCTGGATAACACTTGCCCCTCAAAGAACATCTTGTTTTCAATACGGTGTGCTTTGAATTGAAACAAGCTGGGATCCAATATCGGCTTCCAATCTATACTTTAAATGGTTGTTATCCTTTCTTCGGAGTGCTTTGGTGAAGCAAAGCGTCTTTGACGTTGCAATGCGTTGCTCAACTCATGCCCATTGACATCCGACATTATAAAAAACAGGAGTGTACTCCCATAGTTCGTTATTCCAAATCCAAAGACTTTCTGTAGACTCCCCTCTTGGATTTCATAGATTTGAACTCATTGCCTTATGATTTCAGTTGTCAAGTGTCGGGTATGCAGGTATACAAGTGCAGTTTAACCATCGGGCTTCTGATAGGAGCAAATGCACACACTTGTATACATTCACGTATATGTACATATACACATATATTCCATGTATATACAAACACACACACACACACACACACACATATATATATATATATATTAGGTTATGGCATCGATCTCTGTCCAGGGATAGGTACCTATCCTGAACTTAGCAAAATGCGGCTATTTTATAGCCTATGTTTCTAGGTTAGAAGGTCATATATGCAAAACAATTGCTTATCCTCCTTACTTTCATCTTTTTGTGTTTCTGAGATTTTGTGCTTTGGGTTGCCATTAAAAACCTTTGTCACTAAATGGAAGCATCAACACTAACGCATGCCTCTTTGCGCCACCGCCCACAGCCCCAACTTCAATCCTCCATCGCCATTAAACTCCTCATAGCCGATTCGAGTTTCAAGCTTGACTCCTCCATGAAGCTCAATTCTCACTTCCCTAGGTGGGTAGCAATGTTAGAAGGTCAATTTGACCATGGGTACGTGCGATCATCCATACTTGAGATGGAGATGGGGAGGAAGGTGATAGATTTTCAAAGGCATGGTAAAGGTAGTGCTAAACCTGCACTTCGAAAGTTCTGGCCACACTATCTTGGGCAACTTTGAGGGAAAACTCTAAGTTTCTCGAGTGAGATCTCCCGAGTTTACATCATTGAGTTAATTATGTGACATCGACAGTGCAAAGTTCGTCGAGATGGTCGGCGATGACGGTCACTTCGAACAATACACTAGCCTTCGAATGAACTATTGCACAACATTGGACATTGACACTACACAACACTGCACAACATTGTAACTTGCATCATATCTTAGTGGACTTTCATTTTAGCATGGGGATACAACTTTTAATTTTTATGATACCAAATGTGTGTTGAGCTTTGATAGCTATAGATCATAGATGCTTTGAGCATCTCTCCACGATGAATATGGCCCATCAACTTCTAGATATGTCTATTCTGATACTGAGTCAAGTTCAACCACAGTTCATATTGCACGACATACTCCACCACCATCTGTATCTCAAACTACTAATCAACATGTCAAACGACCTTCCTAAGAGATTCCTCTTAAGTCGGTAAAGTTTTGAAAATGGAGGCTACTCCAGATAGTCTCGATGTTGTGTTTATAATGGATGACCCTACAAATTCCATTGCCTCTAAATTTAAAATGGACTCTTAAGAGAATATATGATAGACATGGCATCCCGTTCGAGGACGTGCTAGTTCCTACGCATCATCTGTAGGCACACCATCCCCCAGCAGGGTACATTACATGTAATCAGTATATGCGCTTGGTAGGGTGTGTCCCACCATTTAATCAATTCATTTGTCGGGTCCTGAATTTTATGAAGTGGGCTCTGGTGCAACTACATCCCAATAGCTATGCCTTCCTGCATAGCACTCACATTATCTTTGCCCGATACTTGGATCCTATCGTAAGTGATGAAGAGATCTAATGCTTGTATAGCTTCAAACATCGGAAGAGAAAAGCTTCTCTTATGTATTTGGAATCCTCCAGAGATTACACGATTGTCATAGGCACTTGGAATAAGTTGAGTTATTTCAAAGATGAGTTCTTCTTCATTCGTTGCCCTCCTAGATTTGCATAAAGGTGGTTATCCGGACCTAAGTCTTGCTCCATTCATGCTCATACGAGCTTACTTTATAATTTCATCTAGTCAAATCATATTCCTTTGCTCTTTCAGATGTGTTAAAGAGGCCTAGTAGTGTGGCCCTTGTAGGTACGATTAGGAATCTTATGGCAGTTCCTACCACTGAAAGGGTTGTGAGAACACTCCTTACTGATAAGAACATCCTAGCCTGGAATTTTCTAGAAGTGATCCATAGCGTCGGTCAAATTTTGGTGGCTACCGGTACTAATAAAGATAATTCCTCGTCTGAGAATAATGGCGAGGACCCTGTTGTGCCCACAATCCAAAGTCTTGTAGCTAGAGCTAAAGAAGTACATGAGCACATTGAAGAAGGTGAAGGTGGCAGAGTAGGCTATGATGATGTCGACTTGGGTCATGAGCCTTCCAGTGAAGATGACAACGGTGACCAGGAATTTCTTTCAAAGAAGCGACCCAAGATGATGATTGTTACAAGGCGGACTCCTGCACAGCCTCCACCTACTACTGTAATAGAGGAGACCCCTATCCTTCTTTTGATGATGCCTACCAAGGTCTCGGTCCGATTCCGGATGATTTTGGTTCTTTTGGTCTGGGCAATGCGGGTCTTGGAAATATCAGATCTCCTATCCGCCTGCAGGTTGACTTGACAACTACATGCACCAAGGAGAACTGTCCTGTAAGAATAATCTAGACTCATGGTCTGTCAGGGGGACGCTAGGACTCTAGCACACATGCACTTTACTTAGCTTGCATCGTACTTTTCGTCCTGTAAAATTTAACTCTTCTTGGTTTCATTTGCAGGTTCAATAGAGCACATGGCTATGTTTGATTCTCTCAAGAGTCGGATAGGGAAGCATAAGAGGCGAAATCCACATTAACCTTCTCAGGGCACCGGTCATGACTCAGATACTAGTAGGCAATCGAGTCAGGATCGAGGGAGCCAAGGTATGGGTTATCATTTTCATGATTCATCATCAAAGTATAGATCTAGGTCCAGGTATCCTATAGCCAAAAGTCAGGATAGGTTCACCACTCGACTCGATGGCATTCCATTTGTGGATGTTTCTCGTGTCCCTACTTCAACTGCCCACTCTATAAAGCAAACGGTGCCACCATGTTCTCATCAACAATTTAAGAAGTCCTTTAAACTTGTTGTCTCTGACCTTGTTCACTGTAAAGGTAAAAAAAGAGATATCTAACCTCTTGCCATCATAATGGAGAAAGAAATCACATCAAATCCCCACATGGCTGCTCTGAAAAGTCAATTCCCAAAGATCTGCTTTGACGGGGTTAAAATCATTCCTAATACAAAAGATAACTCCTCCCCATTTCCAAGGTCAAACCGTCTCTTATGTCAATGATGTTTCCGACTAGTATTTTAAGTGGAAGAGACTAACTGAGGTGATCTTTGAATATTCTAAAGGCAGAAAGGTCGAGCTCCAAGAGTTGAAGCTTGAGGGGGATCAGGATAAGCAAACCAAAGCCTACCTCGATGAGGAAGTTGCAGGGTTGGACAAGTCGTTGAAAAAATCTGAGCATAAAGTCAAAGACCTGACCAAATTGGTTAAGCTAAAGAGACAAAACCATCAAAGTCAAATCGAATCTGCTCATCATAGAAATCATCTTCTGTCGGAAGAGAAGGGAACCAAGCAAAAGAGGTATTGGAGCTGAAAGTGCAGCAGGAGAGCATGAAAGAAAAACTGGAGAAATAGAAGGAAAAAGACAACACTCTCATGCAGGCTCATAACTACTTTGAAGAGTTGCCAGATGCTCGCAATGAGAGGGATGAGGCGGTAGCTTATGCCAAAGGAGTGGATGGGCAGATTGAGGCTGCAAAGAGGAAAATTAAGGAGAAACTGGAGCTTATCATCATCAACTATAATGCCAACATAATCAAATTTAGAAATTTGGAGTGGCTTGACATGGACAATCCCAAGGCTCTGGCTTTGGCATGGGAGCGGATAATGGAAGAAGAATGGGAGTCCTTGGATGGAGAAGAAGTAAACTTAAAGGTGTTAGAACACGAGCTTTTGAACACAAAGGAGATTGAAGCACTTAGAACTGTTGAGCTCATCCTGCACGTGAAGCTAGCTACCAAGGTCCAAAAAAACCAAGCACTTAGACCACTTCAATTTCTCCGTTGGATCCCCCATACAATCTAGATGCACCCTAGGTGCAAAAGACAACTATTGTGTCCCCAATTCTGTAGAAAAATTCTGATGGCATTCCAGCTCATAATGAGTCTAAGTCATGTGGAGGTATCTCACTGACCTCACCCATATTTGAGATAGCTCAGATGATACAGGTGATGTCGCTAATCTCCTCTTTTACATTTTTCAACTTTCAGATTAGCCTACCATAATAACCATCCTTGAGGTAGGTCTCTAGCAAGGGCAGCAAGTATCAATTACTAAATCGGTGGTCATTTCTGATTCTTTGACCATTCCGAACATTCCAACCAGCACGGTTTCAGGACATTGTGCACAAATGATTTATGTTTAGGAAAAGGAGATAGCTGGCGATCTCTTTAGAAATCAAGCTAAGGAGGACATTCTTATAACCGGGGCTTTGAGCCTTTATCGGGGCCCAACATGTAGGAGTTGCTCCAAACTCAAGTTTTATTAGCTAAGGATACTAAGAAAGAGCTAGTTGAATTCATTCCTCCTCCTCTGTCCATAGCTTTGCCTGATAAGACCATCTTTGCTCTTGTCACTCTTCCTTCTTGTAACAACCCATACCCCAATGGGCTTGAATTTTTGCTAATCGAAAACCTAATTTCACCAAAGTATTGATCTTTGATTTGTTATCCTGCAACTAAACAAATGAATGCATATCAAAGCACTATCAATATAACTCATAGTGGAATAATAAAGTATAATAGCATATATAGTTACCGACCAATGTTTGAAACATCCAAAGTCTAGTGTCCTTGTCAGCAACGAACATGCCTAGTACCAGTACCTGTCCTTCAAACTATCATGTAGGTTGTAATGACGAGGGGGTCAAAACAACGTTCTGGTAACTAGTAAATTATACATTTTGTACATAAAACTAGTTTATGCCGAATTCCTTCTATTTCTTATTATGTCTATTACATTTTTTATTAGTCGCCTCAACTCCACGTCTACGTACGATCCATTCCCATATACCCTCTGTAGAATCATAACAGTAAGTACCATGGTTCCCCATTGGACCTAGATACTATCCTTACTAGCATCTCTTAATCGACACCCTATCAGAATCCATCGCCCTTACCATGTCGATCTCGTTATCGTATAACTCGGGGGACTCCTATTGTGCCTAATGATGATTTTTCATACATTTTTCTATATTATACTACGCTTTTGGAGATTTGCTGCTTTGTTCGCTTCCTATTGTAGACTTAGCTCCATGGACCACTCCAGCTTTTTTTGAAAGAACTCCTTTTTGCGTGAAATAGCCTTGCCATAACAAATAAACTAGTAAACAGCCGTGGTAGTGCATAACCCAACATGGCCTACCCTAGTAGACAGGGAAGACCAGTTAGGTGTAACCATGTCTTTACCATTGATCGCTAAGGATTGATAATGTTTTTGCCCTACGCAGCCCTACCCTGAATTTTGGTACCAACTATTGCTGCATAGAGCCCGATCCTACTCATTATCCTATTTTGATTGCCTAATAAAATTAAGGCAATACCCCCCCAAATACCATATTTTAAGAAGACTACTCTATATATTGGAGGTATTCCTTCATCTGTACGCAAATGTATATACTCCATGGGTCTTATTGTTGGATATGTCTCACGTCAGTATAAAGTTACACAACTGCTGGTAGCCCCTTGCGGTGGGCAGACTTCAATTGTGTAACACTGTTAACATCGCATTCCAATCTACTCAAATAAATAAATGTCATATTACTCATTGAACTGCACTTTTTCTATGATAGTTCATACCCGTCATAAACGCATACTTTATGTTATGTATGTGTGCATGTGTATATACAATCATGATTACTTAATTACCTTGCCTTTATAGTTTATTATTAACCCTAGGTCTTTATTTCATTATGCGCTTATCCATTTCTTTACTTTATGTTCATTTACCGCTTTTCTATTATCAAGTTCATAATATCGTTGCCTATCCTTTTTATCCGTTCTCTATTTTCCATTTTTATTCCTATTTTATCCATTTATTTATTCTTTCCTATCTTTCATATTTTATTTTCATTTACTTCCAAATTTTATTGGTATTTCACGGCTTAACATTTTAGGGTCTTTTTACCTTATTCATGTCTTACCATTTAACTTCTGGGGTTACAACATTTTAATGCGTTGGAACTATGTTTCTACTCTAAAAATGTTAACACCATAAATTTCGGTGTCTTACCCAAAAGGAATAATATTCATGTGGTGTTTGTAATTATAAGAAACTATCTTTTTTATTTCATGAAGCAGACGGTAGAAAATACAGTAATTATCCTTATTTTGTACATCTCTTTCTTTTAGGTTTATTCCTTGCCATTTCAAACGTTGCACTTCTACTTATTTAAACTTGATAATTCATAGAAATCTACTTGCAACATTACAAATTATAAAGAATTAAAATATCACTTATACCACTAAAATATTAATAAATTTTCTTTATTTTTCATTCTTTTTCTTCATTCAAATACCAATTTATTATTAACAAATTCATAACAAATTCATAAATATGACAAGTTACTGGTATAGAATATGTAGGCAAGTTTTCTGATTTCATAAAATCTATTTTATAATCAATTTCATTAAATCGATTCCATAATCATTACGTGTATACAATTTCGCCATTGATCATTCTAACAATATACGCATTCAATTAAAATATTCCAAATCGAGATTTATATCTAATCATTACGCACTTATAATTAAATATCCAAATTGATTATACATGGGCATAAATGAAATAGATCACAATGATATAAATCTAATAATATTACAAAACATGTAATTTTCCTACTCACCTTTCCAAGCGTTCCCAAATCTCCGGATCTAATCTGTATTATCTATATTTCCACTTTGACTCCCTATTTGGATTCCCATATAACATACATATGCAGATCGATTAGAATTTTTGGACTGGAAATGAGAGATTTAGGTTGATTTCAATTTCATATCCGAATTTATAGTCTACCTAGGTTGTAGCGACTTGATTTTAACATATTCTCTATCATTATCATCTCGTATAATCCTCCAGTGGTGTATACGTGCAAAATAGACTATTTCTATTAATTTAGAGTTTTGGAGAAGAAAGAGAAAATGACAGAGCTTCCGCGCCCATTAGAAAGTTATAAGTTTGGAAGTGAGGGTCTAGGTCTATATTTATAGGGTTGAAATCAATGCTAACCATTTGATTAAACTGTATTAAATCCGGGCCATTTAGAAATTAATTTACTGTCCCAATTAAACATACACAGGTCGACCACCCCTGGCCTTGGATCAACCGGTAGCAGTCGACTACTAGGTGCTATAGGGGTCGACCTGCGGTTGTTTTAAACGTTGAGCTTATTCCCTGTTCAATTCAGTTAATTTGTTTTCTTCTTTAAATAATTCTTCGTATTTATTTTTCGTATTTATTGATTGTTATAATTTATTTCCTTTAGTCACATTCTTAACGTCTAAGAAACCATAAAGTTAACTGTCTATCATTAACGTTGTTTAATTTTTATTTGTTTTCTCGATTTCGTATATAATTATTTCTGACTTTATAACTTCAAACGCTAATAACTTTTTCATGTGAACTTCGATCGGAAAACATTATATATGAAAATTGATCAGAAAATTACCTTGAACGCAACGGTATAAATTTCATTGCAAATTCCGACCTTTGCAAAAATTCCATTTTTCTCTGTTTATTATTTATTAATTGTTTTTTACTCAAATTAATTATTGCAAAAATTGCGGGGTATTACATTCACCCTCTTTAAAAGGATTTCATCCCCAAAATTCCTCAAGGACTGAACAATGCAACATAGCATACAACCATTCTAAACTAACAATCAATTAGTGTACATATAATTCTACAACCAATCGTGTACAAGTGCATGGTGTATCACAACCTATATGATATGCATATTAAGCAATTCTGAATCGGCGCTCCTATGTGGATGCAATATTTCAAAACAATTTTGAAAATATAGTGATAACATCCTAAATATACTTATAGTTCTATATGAATGCAGCATTTGAAAACTAAAAACTTGCTTTTACATCCAAATTTTACTATACTTCTATGAATAGAACTATAGTTTAACTAATTTTTCATCCAATACCTACCATCCAAAATCCTAGCACATTGTTGCCAATCCAAATTTAGAAATATCCAGTTTTCTAAACCTATTTTCTTATACTAGGAAAGGTTCTATACAGAAAATTTCATATTTCCATCCTCCTCTTATGTACCCTTTTCCCACTGTATCTTAGAATCTTCCCTTTTGCCCCTAATTCTTTTCCAACTTTTCCAAGTATAGTTTCCATAGTAAGTTTTTATCTTAAAGTTTTAGAACAAGGTTTATTTCAATATAAACTTTTTGTTACTAACAAGATATGGAGAAAGTGATTCCCTAGCTATAATAGCTTTCTCCCTTATTTCTAACCATATTTTATTTTACTGCCACTTCTATTGCATAGTAAAATTCATACTAACTCACCTATCAACTACTCCCCAATATCAAGTATGTGGCATTTCCAAAATTTAAGTTAATTTTTAGAAATATATTTATATTACTTTCTAAAATATCCATAAAAAATTTAAACTTAAAAATCCTTCAAAACATTTTGCGGAGATACTTTATTATTCAAAAGGGTACATATGTATAGCTTTTTCAAAACAAAATTTTCCACATCTCAAGAAATCGAGGTTTAGTCAACAATCCAGTTCATACTGGACTCCTTTTAATTTACACGGTGAAGTTTAGTTTCAAAACTTCTCTTTATTTATAATAGCAACCAACAACCAAGTTTAATTACAAATTTAAGCCTTTGAGGTACAAGGACATTGACCCGTAGCTAAGCGACATCCTTTACTTGTTCTTTGCTCACTGAAATTTATTTCTCGAAAAAAATTTCTTGAATTATTATCTTATTTCATTTCTATTTTAGTAGTTAATTTAAATAAATTTCTTTATTTATTTCTTAACTTCCGGTCTCTACCATTTTCTTTTCTTTCGCATTAGTTGACTATCTTTTCTGAAATTTTCTTATCTTTATTGTTTTCCCATAACATAGCGGTCCACTAAAAAACATATAAAAAGGAACATTTTCTATAATATCGTACGCGCTTCTACCCTCAATAAAAACAACTAATGCTTACAACCCAACCTAAATAGAACAATTGTTGGAAGCAACCCTTCAACATTAACTAATACTAATGGTGTTGTGGTTCTATCACTTCTGACTTGAATGGACCTTTCTAACATGTCATCCTTCTACAATCCTCATATCTTAACTTTGAGATAGCCAATATCCTCCATGTGTGTTCGCCAACTCATAATCCTATGTTACAATCTTCTTTTAATTCAAATTCCTTGATGGTATTCTCAAATCTTGGTATTTATATCCTTTATCCTTGACTCTCCAAACGAGCTTATCCTAGCACACGTAGAAGTGTACTTTAATATCATTTATCATTCCCTTACGGTTCTTCATATGGCTTGCATATATGTCTGACAAAATATTCCTAGGTTCTTACCATTACTCTTTACATTCTACGGGGGTTCTTTATTTCTATTTCATGAGTAATTATTACTATCTTCTTCATAGCCTTACCCTTCACTCGTCTTACCTAGGCACTATTTCTATTTACTCCATATTTAAAATTTTGGTTTGGTCTTCGCCATTTTTTCAAAAATTATAAACTTCAAATTATTTGAAGTACTTAATCCCTATACCTTCTCTTTAAAAAGTACAACTTAGTATCCTTTTGTTAAATTCAAAAATTCTTGGCGTCGTTAACTTTTAGAACTATAATCTAAAAATTTTGAATCTAAAAGAAAATGTTAGCAAATTTCTTTTTTTCCTCCCAAATGAACTTTTCTTTTTAAAGATCGTTTCAACTTTTACTTCTTAAAAATTGGGATTTTTATATCAAATTATTTATTAAGTTTTCTTTTCGATAACTTATTTGTTGCACCAAACCTTTTTTTTCAAAAATATACTTTACAATGTTTTTATGTATCTTTTTATAATCTTGATCAACAAAACCAGAGTAGATAAGAACAACTCGCATTCTATCATTTTCTTATCACTCATACCTTATCCACTCTCAATCCTTGGCCGAGTCTCTAATATCATGTAAGGGGGACATTTAAAAGGTACTTGAAATAAATATATACAACAATGGGAAATGTCTATTTACCTTTATTCTGCCTTAAATTTCCTATTTTTCTTCTAATTAGATTACTAGTATTATCATAAATATATAAATTCCCAATATTGTTTTTACATTTTTCAATGCTATTACCAACAATCTTTCATTTAATTAACTGCCCTTAATTTCAATTATTTTCTCTTAATTTACCGTCTCCTTGAACCATTGTAGCGCGTTCGCCTACTACTTTGTTTTAGGGTTCTAAATCTTCTTTTCCATACTATTTACCTAATTACAAACTTATACCACTTCCTGTTGTCCAACCATAAAAAAAATTTACATTATAAAATTTTTTCATTACATAGAAAAATCCATGAGCTATATTACTCTGCTTTTTTCTAAAAAGAAATAGATTTTTACATAATTTCCATTACTAAAATTTTGGGTTTTAACAAATTTTAATTTCTACTAGAACTTTAT
The DNA here is from genome assembly GCA_030737815.1 of Allium fistulosum. Classification (NCBI taxonomy): domain Eukaryota; kingdom Viridiplantae; phylum Streptophyta; class Magnoliopsida; order Asparagales; family Amaryllidaceae; genus Allium; species Allium fistulosum. Next base: position 1,436,809,668 of record CM060903.1, read on the forward strand.
ATTTACACTTTTCTTTCTTTATAAAGAAACTAGCGAGCTATATTCGCTCTATAAATTTTTCAACCATTGTCTTTCGTAAAACCCATTTTTGAAAAATTTTCAATTTAACAAAATATTATATTCATATATACATTTTAAAATCCAATATTTGCTCACTTTTTCAAATATATTAATTACATATTTTTCTCAATTTTAAAACTATTTTCTATTGGGTTGGATTTAAAGTGGATTTGTGCTTGTTCTTTCTCTAGAACTTCTGCTCTTCAACTAAACGACTTATCTTCTTTTTAATATTTGAAATTCAGTTATTAACTTGGAGTGACTACTTCACACTTTCCTTTGGAAAACCAACTATTTTCGGATATCTATAACATATAGATTCTTACATTCCACTAATCTAATCCTACCGTACATCATCAAGTGAAAATCATGCAAGGATCTATAACCATTGGGCTATCAAAGCCCGAATAGGGAGTCTTGTACCTTCGAACTTTAGGGATTTTCCATATATAACTATTCTATGGTTGAAATTATTAGGATTTAGTGTATATTATATTTATAGGAAAAATACAAATACGTTCACTTAACGTTTCCTAATTTTTCAAGATCGACTAACCTATGCTCTTACATCAAATGTAACAACTCACACACCAGTTGGCTTGAATTTTCTCTAAATCGGAACCCAAGTTCACTAAAGTACATATAGTTGATTTGGTATCCTATAAATAAACAAATGAATGCATATTAGGACACTATCGATAAAAATCATAGCAGAATAATAAAGTATAATATCACATATAGTAATTGACCAAGGTTTGACACATCCAAAGTCTAGTTTCCTTGTCAGCACCGAACACACCTAGCACCAGTACCTGTCCTTTAAACTATCCTTTGGGTTGTAATGAGGAGGAAGACAGAACAACGTTTTAGTAACTGGTAAATTATACATTTTGTATATAACACTAGTTTATGCTGATTGCCTTCTATTTCTTGTTTTGTTTATTTACATTTTTAATTAGTCATCTCGACTCCACGTCCGCGTATGATCCATTCCCATCCACCGTTCATTAAATCATAACTATGTGTATATATAAAAGTATAATGGTCCCTCACTATAACGATCCGGGATTTTCAACCCTCGAAAATCGACATCAATACGTCCACTGTATAAAATGCCGAGCAGTCGAGTGCTGGAAATACTAGTTCATTAGGGGTGAAGAAGAAAAGGTAGGAGAAAAGAAACAGAACAGTACAGAATCTCATAATCGCAGCGGAACAAAATATAATATATAATAACAGATTTTAAAAAAAAGGACTGTACTATTAATATACATACACTATCAGAGTATAACAATTCAATACATCAAATGGACAATTATAACAACTTGTCCTCACACAGCGGAAATAACCAAGTACGTGATATACGTCTGAACTCCTCCAACTCGTCTCTTGAGCTCCATAGCATTTTACCTAAATCTGTAATACTCGGTCTGACCCGAGCATTATAATAAAATAACACCTGAGTCAGTCTGGAAAACCAGCATGAGAAAACGCACTCAATTTGAATTATTAACTTTTCAAAATCCTTTGAAAAACAAAGGTATCTCGTAAGACCACGTCACAAATAAACACGACGGGTTTTTCCCTTACGATAACCAAAACACTTTATAGAAAATCCAATGATATTATAATAATGTCTAAATACAAATACTTATTCAAATAGCTGAAATTGTTATATTAATTAATTTCCAGCATACTAGGCTGTACGAACAAAACCGTAAGCTCGTATTGGAGAATGGATTCCAACGAATGACTAGGCCACTAGGATATCATCCGTCACAGTACACCTCTAGAACCGTGTACCGAGGACCACGCCAGGATCCCCTGCTACACAAGATCGGCCTACCTCTAACCTGGATAGACCGAATATGTTATCACCCCGGGTGTTCCCACCCTTACCATCGAGCACTTCTTCTTTCACATGTACCCATATCTAAGATAAATAGGATTTTCGAGGACATCTAGAAAGGTGATAACATACCCTACTTGGGTGCGACCCACTTAGCCTTGCTGCATCTCCCATGTTTTAGTCATTCCCGGTTGATGAGGTTCGAGGCTAAGCGTTACCTTTCAAGAATCAATTTTACTTAGAATGCTCATCATCCTCCAATGACGATGTTCTGATAGCATTCGTCCATACAAGTTGTCCTGGGTCTGGACAAACCGAATCACCGTCTTCATCATCTTCATGGTATTCATTCGTAACGTTCAAACCGGATCGAAGTGGTTTTTCGGATAATTAAATTTGATCCCGGTCTCTTTGAAACGATTAACGAAAATTGGTCAAAATTGATTGTCGGTTATTTAACTATCAATACACATCCATAAGCAAACATAAAGCCTTATTAAAAAAATTCCCAAATTCTATTTCAAATATCTTTATAGGATATTACTTCCAGTTCTTCACATTTGAAAACAGTTTCAAATCCTTATATTTACAGTGGCACATTTCCAACCCTTCCCAATACTTAGAATATTTTCCCCACTTTATTTTATATTGAACACTTAGAATATACTCCTTTTATTTCCCATTTCGCTTTCTCAAAATCATTTACAATTTTATTTGTAAATTCTCAACTCGTTTTACACGAATTCTATAAATTTCAGAATTCCTTAATTAATTCCCTTAATATTTTCAAAACCAATTATACTTGCTTAAAAACTCAATTCCCTTTGTACTTCTTTATGAATTCTATTTTCAATTTCGAAGTTCACTTTTAACTAACTTCTTCGGAAATTTCCTTACTTTTCCTAATTTTAATTTTGAGAATTCTCTTATAAGTCCATCTACTAAATAACCATTTTCCAACTCTCGAGAGAATTTATAGATAAATTTAAATCATTTAAAATTATATATATATAATAAGAATAATGGTTTATTTTTGAAATATGTTTTTCGGTAAATCTAAAATACCAAACATCTTGAACAACATTAATAATTCATATCCAATTACTTTTTAAATAACTAATTAATTCACAAGCTGATAAATAATTTAGAATTTATTTAATAAATATTAAATATTATAATAATTAACCTTTCAGAAAATTCTAAAACTAAATAATAGTTTAAGTTGTATAGCATATTAAAAAAATCTAATTTAAACAATTTTAATTTTTCTTCACAAAAATCTAGTACTCACCAATTTCACTTTATAAAACCTGCTTGATTCGTACCACATCTACCACATCTCAATTCTACCACCATTCTCAAATTCAATAATAGATTTCACTATTTCTTTCCCAAAAACAAATTCTCATAACTCGATATAAATTCACACTATAAATTTATACTCCAACTTATCCACTGATATCATTTTATCTTATTTATAAACCCCATTTATAAATTTATAAACTCCTCTGAGTTTCACTTATTTATAAAACAATTTGTATTTATAAAATCTCATTATATAAATTCCTTCCTTAATAAATACCAATTTTATTTCAAATATATTTTTAATTATTGATTTCAACTTCTTTCCATAATTTCAGAATATCTCTTTCAGTTCTTTTATATAATTTATTTAAAATCTCTATTTAAACCAATTTACGAATAGTTAAGTATAACCCAAGATAATTTATATATTTTTCATTCCACTTAATTTCCTTTTAAAATAATAAGTTTTTCGATATAGATATTTTATATTCAAATCTCCCTTTTAATTCCTTCAAATTAATTATTCATGGTATTTTAAAAATGCTAAATTCAATTTCCATGCTATTATAGCTTTTAATTAATTTAATTCACACAACCATCGATAGCAATTAACCCATCATATCATATACCATATATATATGAAAACAATAATATTTTTGAGGAATCCAGTTGGATTCCTCCAACCTGTTTTTTTCCTGCATCCACAGATGTTAGTCAACAAATAAAATACCAATTCCGCTTCAAGGCGGAATATCACGGTATATAGGGTCATCCGCTATTATGCGGGGCGCGTAGGGTCTCATCCGCTAAAATCTACGGGAATATCAATCCAACTACCAATATATATACTACTATATATATATATATCACATTCAACAGATAATGATTTATAAATTCATCCAATCATTCAATAATTAAATTTCAACAATTAAAATTAAAATGGTAATCAAGATGAGTCAGATTTACTCACTTGATTTTTATTTAAAATTCTAGCTAGCTCCAAATTATTCCACTCCAACTCCTATGTATAGTAATCGATGCCACACGCACATCACAATTCATTTTTCACTTGAAACGCAGTTCATATGTAATGGTTACGGATTTATTAGCATTGAGATTAAATAAAAATTTATTAACAACTAATAATCACAGTTAACAAAATGATTACCCACGATCAAAGCTCCAGGCCTATCCCTCCTACAAGCTCGAGCTTCAGAAACGAGACAAAACCCCAAATGCTCGACTCCATCAACGCACGCCGCTCCAGCCTTCGGTTGCCCTCACAACTCCACCTATTCCACCGCCGACCATGCCTTCGAGTAATTGTGCCCCCTCACAAATCCTAGCTGAACCCTCGCGACACCTAGTTTTGGACGCCATCGTCCCTAGAAATCGAGTCACGGTTCCCCTTAGCCCCCTCCATTATCGTCGAGTTTCACCTCTTCTGGCCGCCGAAACCCCATCACGATTCAATCGTGGCTTCTCTCGCTCGCGTGCTTGACTTTGCTATCGTTCCAAGCCTCGAATTCGATTACGACTTCGCCTCTTTTTTTTCGATTCGAAGTCGATTTCGGTTTCATAAGCTCGACATTGAAGGAAGAAGGTCTCGATTCTAACTGAAGAAGGAAGGCTGGTGATTAAGGGCGAAATTTGATTTTGGAATAGGGAGTAAGAACGCACAATTCCTAACTGATTTATTTATTTATTTATTCTCTGTATTCGAAAATGAAAGAGGGAAGAATAGCAAACGATTTATAAAAGGAAAAGAGAGGCGTGAGATTGAAGATAAGGGGTAGCATGTTTAAAATGTTTTGCGTGTTTGAAAAGGAAGGGTACAGTGAAAGGATAGAATATACAGCTGAAGGGAAAAGTTGATATAATAATATATATTTCTATTTAAATTTCAAAATGTTTCGTTTTACATAACTTAAAATCTCGAACCCCTATCGAGGCGTGCCGCTAGGCATTTATAATGTTATACCCCCATTCCGAACGCAATGGAAAAGGTTTCGGGTCCTAATTCGATCGTATGGAAAAGATAGCTTTTTGGACCCAGTTATTATATTGAATTTTCAATATTAATTTCAACGCGCTTATATACCGTACGGTCAAACGATAACTCCAAACGCTAGGAAATTTGAAAGCCGATAATAATACAGTATTACGGATCCAATGGAACTGGTTTCGTCGAATTCCGATACTATGTCTCGGATCGCTAATTTAAATGTCAATTTAACGATATATTTTTAAAACTGAACAAATCACTTTTTAAATTCAATTTAAAAACTTTTATTATCTTCATTATTATCAATATAAATTTTATAAGCCTTTAAAACAAATTTATCGGGCTTAAACTCAAGATACAATAATTTAACAAATATTCAATTTTAAACTTCAATAATTAAATTATCCAATAAATTGCTATTTTTAAATTCTGAATTTATTTTATAAATAAACCTAAATTTTCATATTCAAAATCAATCTATAATTAAAATTCAATATTTAAAACCATTTAAATATTCATAATCGAACAATGAAAAATTCGGGTCGTTACATTCCTTCCCTCTTAAAATAATTTCGTCCCCGAAATGGCTAGGTAGGAAAAATGCCTCAAACCCATTTACTTATCAAAACCCACTTAGCGAAAACTTGGTACTTCACCTTTCAAACACTTTGCCTTCATTCAAATAATTAGTTTTTCATCCTAACCAAATTCCTTTATTTCGATTACAAATCCGAAATCAAATTTTTTTGTTAACAAAATTTTTTCCAACACCCTAAATTCCCGAAAATTTTGGGCAGAGTCTCCCTTATACGAAGAGCCTTTTGAAATTTGACAAGAGAGATAAATATATATACATCGACCCACACGGTCGGAAATCAAAAATATATATATCAATATTTTTATATTTGTTGTATTTAATCCGAAAACGTACCTTATTTTAGCATTTTTAAGTATTATTTAGCAAGCAAGTAACTTCATACGCAAATACGCAACCAAAATCTAGTCCGACAGCCTCCGGTTACATGTACTTACTCAATTTAAACCACGTAAGTACCAAAACATGAAGTTCCAATAACATTTCACTTATTTAAATGGTTTAAACACATATGTTTCCTAAGCAATGCATACTAGACAATTTTCTATAAGCAATTTATAAGGTTCCGATACCATTTTGATTGCTTTTAACCAATCCATATACTATTTCATTCAATTCGAATGATTTACAACTCACTTTACATGCATCCAATTCATTTTTATTTCAAACAAACCCATATTCATTCCAAATTGATTAAAAATCAATTTATTCACTTCTATTAATTCATAGAATTTTATTTACTTTCGTTTACGTCAAACGACAACTTTTCTATGCAAATTCGGAGATATTCGCTTAATAAAACATCCACTTTAGTTTATAACTATTTTAAAGTGATTTCAAATCAATTTATATTTATCTCCATTCCATTTCAAATCTATTTACGATCAATTTAGTTACACTCCATTCATATCTATTTTCATTACATCCAAATCCATTTTATTTACCTCAGATTCATTTCATGTTATTATATCAAATAACCATTTCACAATTTATTTAAGCTGAGCCTCCACTCAAATATTTACTTAAGTTAATTTATTTACTTCAATCATTTAAATCAAACAACTTAAGTTCATTTCCATTGGCAAACAATTCCCTTTCAACCTAATTTGATTCTATTTCAATCAAATCCATTTCATTTACTAATTAACTCAATTAGTTCATCCACTCAATTCACTTCAAACTTCTAATTTCCATATTCAAATTCATTTAATTAATATTCCAAGTCAATATTCAATTTATTTACACTTAAATTGAATCCATTTATACTCAAACTATTTCTATTTCAATCCAACATTTTAATTTTTAATTCGCTTACAATCTTAGTCGAATTTTAGTTACAACTCAAGTTTCATTTTCAAAAATTCATTTTTAATCCACAAACCAAAATTTATTTAACCAAGTTAAATTTCATTCCCATATTCAATTTACTAATTAATTATCTAATTAGTTCACTTCCAATTTATAATTCAATATTTGATTTTATTTTAAAATTTCTTCATTCAATCTACTTGGGTTCAAATTTATTTTATAACTCAAGTTTGGATTTTTATTTCATTTCCAAAATATCAAACTCCTTTTATTTTGTCTCATCTATTTCACTTTTAATTAATAAGTCACACAACTTATTATTTTATTTTATTTTTTTCACATTTCCATTAATTTCATAATCGAGCACATTCACATTTTATTTTTAACCCAAAGTTATACATCGCTTAATAGCTTACTATACTTTTATTCCATTTCAATTTTTATTTAACTTAACTCACGTTACTTTAAACTCCATATCATTTCCTTTTTATTTGTTTAAGTAAGAATTCAGTTTCATTCAATTTCATCTATAACTTAATTCAATTTTTATCTTCATTCAATCCAAATTCAACTCAATTTTACTTTGCTTAGCTTGAGTTAATTTTCCAATTCCATTTGCTTGCTTAAGTTTAATTTTATCCATTTTAACTATACTCAAGTTAAAATCCATTTCAAAAACTCAAATTCCATATTTTCTTTCTTTATTTAGAATCATTCTCAATTTATAAGTTTATAACTTATTCCTTGATGATCTCTAAATTATTTAAATAAGGATTCCAGAATTCTTTAAATGCCCGGTACTTATTTCAAATCATTTTTGAAGTCGCGAATACCCTTCAAAATTTTCCAAAACAAACTGTTTTGCCCAACAAATCTGAACAAATCACTTACGGTAGCAATCCGTCACTTAGAAACTTGAAAATGAATACAGATGATGCTGTAGTCATCACCAGGATTATTTTCCAGTGACCAAAGTGAGGTTAGTGCTATTTTCACTTCCAAAATCCATTTAAAAACATTTTCTTTCAAAATACTTCCAAAATAATAATACTATTATTTATTTCAAAATACTTTGGAAAACATTTCCAAAAATCTATGGGATTTTATTTTTTCAAATTCTGGTTTTTAATAAATTTTAAGTTTCATTCATTTGCATAACTCATATTTATCCTATGTCTATTTGGTTATATATATAACCATTTCAGTTTTTATAATCTTATTTTGATTATAATGTTATCAACCAAACACTCCAATATGCTATAATAATTTTATAAAATTATTTCTTTATATAAAAGTATAATTTGGGTAAAATTATTTCATTTACCCACTTCAAAGCCATACTGTGTCAGTTTATCGTGTTGAAGTATTTAGAAACTCCTATCGATTTAATGGCGTCCCACTATTCGATCAGAATTTATATGCCACTCAACCAATAAGTCAACACAATATAAAACAATTTATATTCACTAACAAATACACGCTCATATCTATTATTACACTCAAACTCATTCTAGAGTGCTACTGACTCTATTTCTAATGAGTAATCCCCACCAGAGCCAAGTTCTCGCTTAAGCTTCAGCTCTGATACCAACTGTAATGATCTGGGATTTTCGACCCTCGAAAATCGACATTAATACGTCCACTGTATAAAATGCCGAGTAGTCGAGTGCCGAAAATACTAGTTTATTAGGAGTGAAGAAGAAAAGGTAGGAGAAAAGAAACAGAAAAACACAGAATCTCACAATCGCACCGAAACAAAATATAATATATAATAACATATTTTAAACACAAGGACTGTACTGTTAATATACATACACTATTAGAGTACAGCAAGTCAATATATCAAATGGAAAATTATAATAACTTGTCCTCACATAGCGGAAATAACCAAGTATGTGATATATGTCTGAACTCCTCCAGCTCGTCTCCTGAGCTCCATAGCATTTTACCTGAATCTGTAATACTCGGTCTGACTTGAGCATTATAATAAAATAACACCCGTGTCAGTCTGGAAAACCAGCATGAGAAAACACACTCAATTTGAATTATTAACTTTTCAAAACCCTGTGAAAAACAAAGGTATCTCGTAAGACCACGTCACAAATAAACACGATGGGTTTTTCCCTTACGATAACCAAAACACTTTATAGAAAATCCAATGATATTATAATAGTGTCTAAATACAAATACTTATTCAAATAGCTGAAATTGTTACATCAATTAAATTCTAGCATACTAGGCTCTACAAACAAAACCGTAAGCTCGTATTGGAGAATGGATTTCAACGAATGACTGGGCCACTAGGGTACTACCCGTCACAGTACACCTCTAGAACCATGTAACGAGGACCACGTCGGGATCACCTGCTACACAAGACCGGCCTACCCCTAACCTGGATAGACCGAATATGTTATCAACCCGGGTGTTCCCACCCTTACCATCGAGCGCTTCTTCTTTCATGTGTACCCATATCTAAGATAAATAGTGTTTCCGAGGACATCTAGAAAGGTGATAACATACCGTACTTGGGTGTGATCCACTTAGCCTTGCTGCATCTTCTCTGTTTTAGTCATTCCCGGTTAATGTGGTTCGAGGCTAAGTGTTACCTTTCATGAATCAATTTTACTTCGAATGCTCATCGTCCTCTAATGACGATTTTCTGATAACTTTCATCCATACAAGTTGTCCTGGGTTTGGACAAAACGAATCATCATCTTCATCATCTTCACGGTATTCATTCATAACGTTCAAACTGGATCGAAGTGGTTTTTCGGATAATTAAATCTGATCCTGGTCTCCTCGAAATGATTAACGAAAATTGGCCAAAATTGATAGTCGGTTATTTAACTATCAATACACATCCATAAGCAATCATCAAGCCTTATTAAAAAAATTCCCAAATATTATTTCAAATATTTTTATAGAATATTACCTCCAATTCTTCACATTTGAAAATAGTTTCAAATCCTTATATTTACAGCGACACATTTCCAACCCTTCCAACTACTTAGAATATTTTCCTCACTTCATTTTATATTCAACACTTAGAAAATACTCCTTTTATTTCCCATTTCTCTTTCTCCAAATCATTTACAATTTTATTTGTAAATTCTCAACTCGTTTTACACGAATTCCATAAATTTCGGAATTTCTTAATTAATTCCCTTAATATTTTCAAAACTAGTTATACGTGCTTAAAAACTAAATTCCTTTTGTACTTCTTTATGAATTCTATGTTCAATTTCGAAGTTCGCTTTTAACAAACTTCTTCTGAAATTTCCTTACTTTTCCTAATTTTCATTTTGAGAATTCTATTATAAGTCCATCTACTAAATAACCATTTTTCAACTCTCGAGAGAATTTATAGATAAATTTAAATCATTTAAAATTATATATATATATATAATAAGAATAATGGTTTATTTTTGAAATATGTTTTTAGGTAAATCTAAAATATCAAACACCTTGAACAACATTAATAATTCATCTCCAATTACATTTTAAATAACTAATTAATTCACAAGCTGATAAATAATTTAGAATTTATTTAATAAATATTAAATATTATAATAACTAACCTTTTGGAATATTCTAAAACTAAATAATAGTTTAAGTTGTATAGCATATTAAATAAAATCCCATTTAAATAATTTTAATTTTTCTTGACAAAAATCTATTTTCAAAAATCAAGTATTCACCAATTTCACTTTATAAAACCTTCTCGATTCGTACAACATCTACCATATCTCAATTCTACCACCATTCTCACATTCAAAAATAGATTTCATTATTTCATTCCCAAAAATGAATTCTCATAACTCGATATAAATTCACGCTACAAATTTATACTCCGACTTATCCACTGATATCATTTTATCTTATTTATAAATGCCGTTTATAAATTTATAAACTCTTTTGAGTTTCACTTATTTATAAAACAATTTCTATTTATAAAATCTCATTATATAAATTCCTTCCTTAATAAATACCAATTTTATTTCAAATCTATTTTTAATTATTGATTTCGACTTCTTTCCATAATTTCAAAATATCACTTTTAATTCTTTTATATAATTTATTTAAAATCTCTATTTAAACCAATTTACGAATATTTAAGTATAACCCAAGATAATTTATATATTTTTCATTCCACTTAATTTCCTTTTAAAATAATCAAATTTTTTGATATAAATATTTTATATTCAAATCTCCCTTTTAATTCCTTCAAATTAATCATTCATGGTATTTTAAAAATACTAAATTCAATTTTCATGCTATTATAGCTTTTAATAAATTTAATTCACTCAACCATCGATAACAATTAACCCATCATATCATATATCAATATATATATATATATATGAAAATAATAATATTTTTGAGGAATCCAGTTGGATCCCGCCAACCTGTTTTTTCCTGCATCCACAGATGCCGGTCAACAAATAAAATACCAATTCCGCTTCAAGGCGGAATATCGCGGTATATATGGTCATCCGCTATTATGCGGGGCGCATAGGGTCTCATCCGCTAAAATATGCGGGAATATCAATCCAACTACCAATATATATACTACTATATATAAATATATATCACATTCAACAGATAATGATTTATAAATTCATTCAATCATTCAATAATTAATTTTCAACAATTTAAATTAAAATGGTAATCAAGATGAGTGAGATTTACTCACTTGATTTTTATTTTAAATTCCTGCTAGCTCCAAATTATTCCACTCCAACTCCTATGTATAGTAATCGATGCCACAGGCACATCACAATTTGTTTTTCACTTGAAACAAAGTTCATATGTAAAGGTTACCGATTTATTAGCATTGAGATTAAATAAAAATTTATTAACAACTAATAATCATAGTTAACAAAATAATTACACATGTTCAAAGCTACAGGCCTATCCCTCCTACAAGCTCAAGCTTCAGAAACGCAACAAACCCCAAACGCTCGACTCCATCAACGCACGCCGCTCCAGCCTTCGTCTGCCCTCACGACTCCACCTATTCCACCGTCGACCATGCCTTCGAGTAATCGCCCCCAACAAATCCTAGCTAAACCCCCGCGACACCCAGTTTTAATGCCATCGTCCCCAGAAATCGAGTCACGGTTCCCTGTAGCCTCCTTCATCATCGTCGAGTTTAACCTCTTATGGCCGCCGAAACCCCATCACGATTCAATCACAGCTCCTTTTGCTTGCGTGCTTGACCATGCTATCATTCCAGGCCTCGAATTCGATTACGACTTCGCCTCCTTTTTTTTCGGTTCGAAGTCGATTTCGGTTTCATATGCTCGACATTGAAGGAAGAAGGTCTCGATTCCAACTGAAGAAGGAAGGCTGGTGATTAAGGGCGAAATTTGATTTTCGAATAGGGAGTAAGAATGCGCGATTCCTAACTAATTTATTTATTTATTTTCCTCTGTATTCGAAAATGAAAGAGGGAAGAACAACAAACGATTTATAGAAAGAAAAGAGAGGCGTGAGATTGAAGATAAGGGGTAGCGTGTTTAAAATGTTTTGCGTGTTTGAAAAGGAAAGGTACAGTGAAAGGATAGAATATACAGTTGATGGGAAAAGTTGATATAACAATATATATACATACACACACACACACACACACATATATATATATATATATATATATATCAATTTAAATTTCAAAATGTTCCGTTTTACATAACTTAAAATCTCAAACCCTCATCGAGGCGTGCCGCTAGGCGTTTATAATGTTATACCCCCATTCCGAACGCAATGGAAAAGGTTTCGGGTCCTAATTCGACCGTTTGGAGAAGATAGCATTTTGGACCCAGTTATTATATTGAATTTTCAATATTAATTTCAACGCGTTTATATACCATACGGTCAAACGATAAGTCCTAACGCTATGAATATTGAAATCCGATAATAATACACTATTAGATCCAATGGAACTAGTTTCGTCGAATTCCGAGACTGTGTCCCGGATCTCTAATTAAAATGTCAATTTAATGATATATTTTTATAACTGAACAAATCACTTTTTAAATTCAATTTAAAAACTTTTATTATCTTCATAATTATCAATATAAATTTTATAAGCCTTTAAAAAAAATTATCGGGCTTAAACTCAAGATACAATAATTTAACCAATATTCAATTATAAACTTCAATAATTAAATTATAAAATAAATTGCTATTTTTAAATTCTGAATTTATTTTATAAATAAACCCAAATTTTCTTATTCAAAATCAATCTATAATTCAAATTCAATATTTAAAACCATTTAAATATTCAAAATCAAACAACGAAAAATCTGGGTCGTTACACTCACTGGACCTAGATGCTATCCCCACTAGTATCTCTCAATCAGCGCACCATTAGTATCCACCACCCTCACCGTGTCTCATTCTCATTAACGTATAACTCGAGGGACTCCCATCATGCCTAATGATGGTTTTTCATAGATTTTGTCATTCTATTTCGCTTTTAGGGGCTAACTACTTTGTATGCTTCCAATTGTGGACTCGGCACCACGGACCACCCCATCCTATTTTGAAAGAACTCCTTTTGGGTTAACTAGCTTTGCCCTAACAAAAAAACTAGCAAACAACTTTGGTGGTGCATAACCCAACATAGCCTATCCTGGTAGGCAGCGAAGACTAGTTAGGTGTAACCCTGTCTTTCCCGTTGATCACTAAGGATTGATGACGTTCTCGCCGTATGTAGCCCTACCCTTGAATTTTGGTACCAACCGTTGTTGCATAGTGCTTGATCTCGCTCGTCATCCTATTTAGATTGCCTAATGCAATCAAGGCAATATCCCTCTAAATACCATATTTGAAGCAGAGTAATCTATCTATTGGGTGCATTTCTTTATCTATATACACAAATGTATATACTCCATGGGTCCTATGATTGGATATGTATTACATCATTATAATTTTACACAACTGTTAGTAGCTCCATGCGGTAGGCGGACTTCTATTGTGTAACAAAACCGACCTTGCTAACATACTCTAATGACCAAAAATGTTAACACCGTAAATTTCTATGTCTTATCCATAAAAAGAAATATTCATGTGGTGTTTGTAATTACAAGGAACTATCTTTTTTATTTCTTAAAATAGACCATACGAAATACGGTAATTATCCCTATTTTGCATATCTCTTTCTTTTTAGATTTATTTTTTGTCATTTCAAACATTGCACTTTTATTTATTTAAATTTGATAATCCATAGAAATCTAATTCCAACATTACGAATTCCAACAAATTAAAATATCACTTAATAAATTTTCTTTATTTTCATTCTTTTTCTTCGTTCAAATACCAATTTATTATTAACAAATTCACGAATATAACAAGTTACCGGTATAGGGTATGTAGGCAAGTTTTCCAATTTCATTAAATCTATTTCATAATCAATTTCATTAAATCTGTTCCATAATCATTACACGTATGCAATTTATTATCAATTTCGCTATTTATCATTCTAATCAATATGCATATTCAATTAAAAATTCCAAATTCAGATTTATACCTAATCATTACGCACTTATAATTAAATATCCAAATCAATTATACATGAGCGTAAATGAAATAGATCACAACGATATAAATCTAATCTTATTACAAGACATGTAATTTTCTCACTCATCTTTCCAAGCATTCCCAAATCTCTGGATCTAATCCATGTTATATATATTTCCATTTTAACTCCTCCCTATTTGAATTTACATATAACATATACATACAAATCTATTAGAATTTTTGTATTAGAAAGGAGTGACTTAGGTTGATTTCTATTTCAAATCTAGATTTTACAGTTTGCCTTGGTTGTAGCGACTTTATTTGAACCTATTCTCTATCGCTTTCATATTCTAAAATCCTCTAGTGGTGTATATGTGCAAACTTGGAATAGAAGAGAAAATAACAGAGCTTCCACATCCATTAGAAAGTTATGAGTTTGGAAGTGAGGGTCCAGGTCTATATTTATAGGGGTTTAATCAATGCCAACCGTCCGATTAAACCGTATTAAATCTAGTGCAAGGACTTGAAATTTAATCACTTTAAATATATATATATATATAATATTATTAAATAATTAAATAATGGATTTTATTATCCAAATATTCCCATTTTTATTTATAACTTGTGGTAGTAAAATGATTTCAAAATGTGTTTACAAAAATAATTAGTTGGAAGAAAAATAGAAAATATGATTGGAAATCGTTTTTCGAATTTTTGAATTTTCGTCATCTAAAAGTTATTGGAAATGTTGTAAACATTTTAATAAACATATACACATATACTTATTACATAAGTGTAGCTAGTAATATAATATGGTAAAAAAATATGTTTTCTCAAGTAAAAGGAGGAGATGTGACAATTTTTTCAAAAATTTAAACAAAAATAAGTATATAATGTCACATTATCACTTAGTATTATGGTATAAGGGGAATGTAAAGTTTGTTAGATAAAAGGGAGGGCTCCTTGAGTGTTGCATGTGGAGGAGGTAAGGAGGGGATGGTGGTGATGTGGAAAATATTGGACGGAGGGTATGTGCTTAAAGGTTTTTAGGTAATTTTCTTATTTCATTTTTCATAAAAGCAATTTCAAAATTTTTCTCTCTCGCTTCTCGTTTATTTCTTACTTTTAAAAAAATTCATCTTCTTCCCTAAGTTTTAAAAGTTCTCTAATGGCTTCCAAAAAAAATTGCAAAAACTTAAAAATCCTTCCTTTCCACTCTTTTAATTTATAAAAACCTATAAAACCCTCTCCTTTCCTCTCTTACACCTTTCCTCATCGAAGGCTTGCCCAAAAACTCCACCTACAACCAAGGCCAAGCCCTATAACCCCCAGGCCGAGCCAAACATTCACTTCCCTAGGTCAAAATCAAGTTATTTTTAAAGTAGGATCCAAGATCTGAGGCCAATCCAAGTTCTAATGGTAGTTTGGTTTGTTTCCTTAAGCTTTGGTGAGTAAAATTCACTTATGAGTAATTATTATTTAATTAAGTATGAGTTTAATAATTAATTAATTAGTTAAGGATAATTAGTTTTTAATTAGTGATTAAGTACAAATAATTAGTATTTAAGTACTAATTATGTCACGACCCGGTTTTTCGACCTCCGAAAATCGACATCAATACGTTCACTGTATTACATGCCAAACAATCGAATGCCGGAAATACTAGATCGTTAGGGAAAAGAAGAAAGAGGTAGAAGAAGAAAATAGAAAACACAACACAGAAGCTCACAGTCGCAGCAGAACAATATATAATAGATAACAATTGACCTTTATACAAAAAGAACTATAACTGTTTATAGATTACATCATCAGAGTTCAACACAACATAAAACACAATACTAGACAGTTATAATAACTTGTCCTCACAAAGTTGAATATACAACATACCATACACAGTGGAATATAAGTCAGATACGTGATATACGTCTCCATCATCCACCTCGTCTCCTGAGCTCCATAGCATCCTATCCTGTATCTGTAATACTCGGTCTGACCCGAGCATTATAATAAAATAACACCCGAGTCATTCTGGAAAACCAGCGTGAGAAAACACACTCAATTGAATTATTAAAGTTTTCAAAATCTTTTGAAAATGAAAGGTATCTCGTAAGACCACCCCACAAATAAACATGTCGGGTTTTTACCTTACGATAACCAAAACATTTCATATCAAAATCCTCTGATACTATAATAGTGTCTAAGTACAAATACTTATTCAAATAGCCGAAATTGTTACATTAATTAAATTCTAGCATACTAGGCTCTACAATCAAAACCTTAAGGGCACGTAGGGAAAATGGATTTCCAACTGAATGACTAGGCACTAGGGTACCACCTGTCACGGTACCTGGTCTAGATCAGTATACCGAGGACCACTCCCGATCCCTTACAACACAAGACCGGACTACCCCTTACTGGATAGCCCGAATAAGATCACCCCGCGGTTGGGATCAGCAACCGCCACATAGCCGAAATAAAGGGACTCTAGACAGGGGAAATATTACCCTAATTGGAAGCTACCCACTTAGCCTTGTTGCATATCCCCTGATTTTCACTCATTCCCGGTTGATGAGGCTCGAGGCTAAGTGTTACCTTTTTAGGAATATTGTAACGACCCAGAATTTTTGATAATTAAAATTCGAATATTTAATTGATTTTAAATATTAATAAGTGAAATTAATAAGTCGGATAATTTAAAATTCGAATATCTGGATTTAATTGGATAATTAAATCAATAATGAATAGTGAAATTCTAGAAATAATTGAGAATTGGGTTTAAATGTGATTGGAAATGATTTGTAAAATTTTATTTAATCATACTGGAGTTATCGAAAGGTTATAGAACTTTTAAAATTGAATTTGGAGTAATCTGTGAAAATCGAATATTTTAATATTTAATTATCGACTGTAATAATAGCCAATTTTCGAACAGTCTCAGAATTGAACGAGACCAGTTCCATTGGATCCGTAATAGTTAGTTATTATCGGATTTCAATTTTCGTAGCAATCGAAGTTTTCGTTTGACCGTGGCAACTCGAAACGCATCGATATCGTTTTAATTTTAAATCGTCGAGTTAAAATAGTCATTTTTCAAAAAGTCTCGGATTTCGATGAAACCAATTTCATCGGATCCGTAATGTGAAATTATTGCATGGTTTCAAATTTCGTAATTTTTGGATTTATCGTTTGTCCGGTACAAATTAAAACGCCTCGAAATCGATTTAAATCTGTTTAATTTAAATTGATCGTTTATTGTCATACCTCACACATACGATCGAATTAGCTTCCGAAACCTATTCCATTGCGTTCGGAACACGGGGTAAACCTTAGAAACGTCAGCCGGCACGTTCGATTTCGAGTTCGAAATTTTTCGATGAATAGTGAATCGTGAAATTTTCTATAAAAGCACCTACATTTTCTCATTTGCAAACCGAGCCTAGGGTTTCTATCAGCAGCCGCCATGTTTATTTTCGATGGCCAGAAAGCTTCGAATTTCTTCCATCAATTGCTCCCAATCCACGCATCGATTTGAAAAAGTGTCAACTACAACATGATAGAGCTAAGGGAGATCTTCGAATCCATATGGGGATGATGGGTATTCGAGCAGCATGGAGGCCGCTAGGAGGGCGCGACAGTCAGCCGTTCGTGCTCGGAATTGGGGCAGAGTACGCGACTGGGCTGTAAGCTATTTCAGGCGAAGGTCGAGAAGGGGTGGGGCTTCGAAACGGCAACACTTGATCGAAGTTCAGATGAGTGTGGTGGTGCGGCTATGGGAGTTCGAACGTGAGCTATGGGTTCATCTCGCGTGAAGTTACCTGGGGAGTTTCGCGTGTGGAGGGAAGATGAAGATCACGGCCCAGATTTGTTGGTTCAAAACGAAGGGTCTGGATTGGATTTAGGTTATAAAATATAAAAAGAAATTGATTTATTATCTTATTTTAAATTGTACGATGTTTAAAATGTTGTATCTTGTTCATACATTATCAGAAAATGACGAAACGAAGTGCGTTGGAATCGTATTTGCGAATACTACGCAATGCAACTGATTTGGAGTCGTTTGGAGCTAGTTTGAATTTCGGGTAAAATTAAACGCGTGTTTAATTTTATTCGAAATAAACGCTGGAATCAGAATTAAAATCACGGTGAGATTTTCTCACTCAAATTGAATGTGGAATTTTTGCAGTTATTGATTGCTATTGGATGTGATATTAGATATTTTAGGATATATCTATATATAGCAATATATACATATTGGCATATGTATATATTGGATTGATTGATTTCCCGCCTCGTATAGCGGATGAGACCCTATTGCGCCGTTAGTAAGCGGATTTTTATAAAACCCATATACCGCGATAATTCCGTACTGGAGCGGAATTGGTATTGTGCTAACATCTTTGGATGCAGGGAAACAGGTTGGAGGGATCCAACTGGATTCCTCACCAGTAGTTATTTATTTACAGGATTGATGTATATTCTGTTATCATATGTTGATATATGATGTTGTTGTTGTGATTGACCAATTGGTGTTGTTGCATCATCGGATTCAGTTTTGAAATGTAAAAATAATGACTTTTACTTTAAAAGGATTTTTAAAGTGATTTTTGAAAATATACGTTTTATGGAATTTTTGAATCGATTTATAAACGTAAAATTTTAAAGTTATAAAAGTCATAATTTCTAGTGAAATATAACCGAAGTGTCGTTTTTGAAATAAAAGTCGATTTATTTATAAAATGGTTTAAGTTGGGATTTTTGAATAACTATAAACGATTTGTATAGAAAGATTTATAAAAATTGATATTTTTGTAAATCAAAATATTGGACTTATAAAACGAATTTTTATAAGTGTTAGAAAGAAGTATAAATGGATTTCATAAGTGAATGAAATTAATAGATTTATAACGTGAAGTTATAAAGTAAATAGATATTGTAGAATAAAAGATTTATAAGAAATTTACTTATAAATTTGACTTTTGCACTTAGATGGGATATAAATAGAAATTGCAAAATGAAATGATTTTATAAGTTGAAATCGTTATAAAGTACAAATGTGATTTATAAACGTTGTTTTATAAATCCGAAATCACTTATTCTTATAAGTGAATTTTTGAAGTTAATTAAATGAGATTTATAAACCGGAGTTGTTATAGAAAATAGAAAATGGAATTTATAAACGTTGTTTTATAAATTCGGAAACCAATCGATGGGATTTGATAAATTAAATATAGAAGATTGTTAAAGGAGATATATTCGCGATTTTGGATAGCGAATTATTATTGAAATAAAACGTGTAGAAAATAGTGAAATGTAATTTGTGAAGTATATTCACGATTTTGGACAGTGAATATATTATTAAGTAAAATGGATATGGTTTTGGAAAAAATGATATATGAAATGAAGTAATTGTTTTAAAAGATGTTTTAAAACGTGTGAAATATCGAAATCATAGATTTCAACATTTATTGTTGAAATAGACGTTTTCGAGAAATAAGGAAATGGTGGACTATAACACTGTTGTTATAGTAAATGATTTCCGAAAGGAAATGTTTTTAATGTAGTATTGGGATTTATATATCTATCTAAATTTCGAATCCCTATACTAGTGATTTTGAGTCGTCGTAACGATGTTTTACGCAACATTCGTTTTGACTCAAATAAATGTTGTTATAGTAAATGGTTTCCTTAAAGAATGAATATATACTTAAAATTTGATTTAAGTATATCGAATATTTTCAAATGTTGAAAATAAATAGATTTGTGAATTACTTATTTTTAAATAAGTATGGAAATGCTTTTCCAATATGAAATGAACCGTTTTGAGATTTTATCTTCAAAGATAAAATGAAAGGTGGAAATTGATTTGAAATTGTTTTCAAACGGCTAAGTGTGGAAATTATATATCTAGTAAAGATATTTTTGGAAGATGAAATAATTTGGAAAATTATTTGGAATCTGATGATGTTTCGCATCTTTATTGATAGTTAAATAACCGACTATCAATAATTACCTTGAGTAGGTATCTGTTGTGAATTGGATGAATTTGAATGCCACACTTATTTTTGAAATAAACGCTCACTATTCAGGTTAGCCGGGAAAGGACCATGGGGTCGTATAACCCATTCCGAATATGTGATACGTCGTTATGAATTGCATTTGAAGACCGGTGTTGAAGACCGGATATTTTTGAAAACGGAAGGATTACCGTCGAGTTACTCTACATCGGCTGATCTCCGATTTAGAGGTTTTATCACCCTTAGTGACGGGAAGTCCTAACGTGATTGAAATTATCCGGATATGCAAGGGCTTCGTGAGAAGTGCCTTCGGTTCTGTTCGATTCCGGAACAGACTTGTATGGATTGTGTGTCTGACGTTAAAATTTGAGATATAAAGCTGATTTCTTTCAAATACATTTCTGTTGGTGGCGGAGAATTTATTCTCTTAGCTTAACACCCTTCTCTGAGACGTACGAGCTCAGAGGTTATGTAGTTGAAATTTATCAGCGATATATCCCAATTTGGTAACGTGGCATACTGAGTGTTGCTGTGAAATGATCAGTGTTTGATCATTTGCGATATGATCATTTGTTTGATCTTATATCTTTGTGATCATAGGTTGATCATTTTGTTTGACCCGAAGCAGGGCTTTTTGAGAAAGCGTAGCTTTGTGGACGAGACTTCGTCGAGCCTCACACCCCGAAAATGGTCGAAACAGGAAGAATGCGACAAGGTTCTAGGGAGTAGCGCCCCTTAGTGTATGTCATTCCTTCTGGATAAAGGTGGTATCATGGTATGGAGCCCAGATACTTAACCTCTATGGTTACTGCATTATTATTATCTATGTGGTTTGTTGGAAATCGGGGATCCTCGGGAAGATCGGTGACGATCGGGGGATGGCATACGCGTGTCAGTAGTTACCTATTTTTGCAGAGGTAACCCGGCCTTGTGTTGGCAGAGATCCGGTTAGGTTCTCGGGTCGTCTATTCCAGGGACGTACCCATCGTGGATAGGAAGTTCCTTAGCCTGACCATTTGTTGGAAATCCAAAGAAACAATACGTGACGTGTACGGTTTTAGTTGTATTACCTGCTATGGAATGTGGCGGTAACCTGCTATTGAACATAGTAGCTATAGTAGGCATACGATACTGGTCGTATGTTGGCTAAGATTAATATTTTACTTTCGAAATGTTTTCTACACTATGCACTAATAATAATATCAAAAATGATTTGATTTTACGTAGTAAGCATCTTTGACTATCATAAGAAGAAATCTCCTCCAATTCTGCGTTTGCATTGTGTGTGTGGTGGGAGGTCTTATGGTAGTTTCATTTTCCAAAAGCATTTCGAATTGACTTTAAAATTATCCTGTTGTTTATTTTAAAGAATAACTGTTTTACGATCTCACACCAGTCACCATGACTGACTCGGAGTTTATTGTTCCCTTCTAAACTCTGGGTGCCCACCAATTTCCACACGGGCAGCCTAGAGTTATGTTATCAGGATATTCTGGAGCTTTGGAGATAAGCTGGATGGCGAGACGTAGTATTTGTATCTGATAGTATTTATTCCGCTGTGTATTCTATATGAGGACAAGTTTATATAACTGTCCATTGTTGTACTGAGTTGTATAGTGACTCTGATGATTGATGTATGTTATAAAATGATATAGTTCTTTGTTTAAAGATTATTCATTTATCTATTATATATTGTTCCGCTGCGATGTGTAAGATTCTGATATTGTTTTCTGTTCTGATGTGTTTTCTGTTGTTCTTCTTCTTTCTTTCTTCTCTTTTTCTTCTATCTTCTTCTTCTTCTGACTTTTTCTTTTTCTTAAAACCCTCACTATTGGAGTTTCCGGCGCTCGATTGCTCGGCAGTCGATAAAGTGAGTATCGATGTCGAATTTTCGAAAGTCGAAAATTTCGGTATGTGACAAATATTCACTTAGAATGCTCATTGTCCTCCAATGACATTGTACTGATAGCACTCATCCATACAAGTCTGTTCCTGGTCCGAACGGAACCGAAGACACTACTCCTACTACATCCTTTTGGAATCACCCTCAGGATTAGTAGCGATTAGCCCTTGCACTTCACTGCTCCATCTTCGACTTCAAGCTCTTGTCTTCCTTACGAAAATGTACTCATTGGATTGAAGTGGTTTTCGGATCACAAATCCGATCCCGGTCTCTTTGAAATAACATTCGCTATTTCCCGGTAAACTCAACCCCAGTTCTTTAGGAAATAAACAGACGAGAATAAGATCGGAGATCACCTCCTAACCGTTTGTGGATGGATTTCCTTATAAACGTCCTAGAAGGACGAACGAGTTTATACGTACAGTATAGCACCTCGAACGGTAACCGTACCATATAGTTCTCGAGTTTCCTCTAGATATTTCCAAAGTTATATTCGGGACCAGATTTGATAGTCGGTTATTTAACTATCAAATAAACAATCATTCAACCAAATATTTTATTTCCACTGAAAAACATCAACTCTTATTTAATTTAGATTTTAAATAAATAAATTAAATCACCTTATCCAAAAATATACACTTAAAATATTTAAAATAAAGCTACTTAAATCACCTTATTCAAAATAATACTTATGAAATTCTATAATAATTTTCCTAGTTAAAACTTTAGCGAAAAACTATTTTTAAAATAAAGCTATTTTATAAAATATAAATGTTTAATAATTTTCCGTTAAATCATAATACTACTTAACCTTTAAAAAAATAACTAACTACTATAATTAATTTAATTAATACTTACTTTAACAATTTTAAAACAATTAAATGATAAATTTTCTAAAACATCCTTTTAAAACATTTTTACTTTATACTTAAAAATCTTCCTTTGAAAATATAATTAGCTTTTAGAAAAATACTATTTCCACTCCAATAAAACTGGTCTTGTCGTTTATAAATCCTTCTCGATTTATCTCCAATTTAAATTTATGTTCCACTCCGTAAATTTCCTTCTCACACTTTTAAAAATAAAACCACTATTTATTTTTAAACGAATTACCATCTCTTATGAATTCCCACCTTGAAATTTATAAATCCAAATTATCCATCGATAAATATTCACTTTATTTATAAATCCAGTTTATAAATTTCATAGTCTCATTCTCTTTTTAATCACTGTCTCAAAACACCTAATCGATTTTCAAATCGATTTCTGAATTAATTTCCATTTGAAGTTTATTTCTTGATTTACCCCGATTTATTCCTAAATCCATTAAGCCCATATTCACACCATTATTATGATTTAAAATCTTATTTAAATCTGGAACATCAATTCCATACTTTATTTCAAAATTCTCCTTTTTATTTCTGACAAACCATTTAAATCTTGAATTTAAAAATAAACCCTTTTATTCTTAAACAATCTCGCTTAAGTGCTCAAAAACTCTTTATTCTCATTTATTCAAAATCTTTATTTCCCATTTCCCGGAATTTATTCAATAGGATTTTCAAAGTCAACTATTTACTTTACTCAAATTCCACCCTTTTTATTTATTCATCTCCACTATAATTATTTTACTTAAAATTTCCTTTATTTTCCTTCAAAACCAAATCTTTATATTTTTTGATATCTTAAAATACCAATATATATTCAGCCAAACCATAAGATTCAATAAATTCAATTACACTATAATCTATCACAGATTATTCAACATTTCATATATCTTTGAAATGAAATATAAATTCAACACTTTTGAGGAATCCAGTTGGATCCCTCTAACCTGTTTCCCTGCATCCACAGATGTTAGCACAGTATAAAATACCAATCCCACTTCGAGGGGGATATCGTGGTATATAGGGTCATCTGCTATTATGCGGGGCGCATAGGGTCTCATCCGCTATATAATGCGGGAATATCAATCACTCCAATATATATACTACTATATATAATATCACAGCCAGATTGATAATAATTATCAATTAGATCAATAAACCAATAATTTAAATTATAAGCAATTAAATTAACTAGTAATCCAATTTGAGTGAGATTAACTCACCTTTGATTTTTGATTTGCAATCTGATCCAAACCGGCTTGCTTTCTTCACAATTTTAGACCTTGTACAAGCATTATATGGTTTATTAATATTTGAAATAATCGGACAATTAATTACCATTTAATAAATTTAATTTAAACTAATAATTTTATTTAAACTAATTTTTCCTATAATAAATAAATTTTAGCAACTAAAATAATCAAATAAGTTAATTGGACCAATTAGTCACAATAATACATTATTTTAAAATAACCTAGTAAATTAAAAATGTGTATATGTATATTTATTTTATTTTTCCTTGAAACTACATATACTTAAAAAATAATCTATACAGATTTTTAAAAATCTAGTTTTATATAAACTCCTTAAACATTTCAAATTCCTATTTTTTTTCTAAAATCTTATATATATATGTTGTTTACCTATATTTAGATTTATTTAATTCTAAGAAAATAAAATTCCTTTCTAGCCTATATATATACATACTGAATTTTGAAACAGAATGGTTTTTGTATCTTACTGTAAATTAAAGTCTTATATATATAGTTTCTGTTTTTCCCTAATATGTGTGTATATATATTCAATTTAATAAAATAAAAATACCTTACTGCCCATCGACAGAGAACAAACCCATCGCGGCTGGAAATTCGCCGAACCACCTCACATCGCTGCGTGACTAAGCTTTGCTTGTGTCGCCTGCATCTTGTTCTCACGCTCGACCCTCTTCTGCACTCGCGAACGAGTCGCCCCCATCGCCAAGAGCTCCCCAGTCATGCGCGCCTTTCCTCGACTACGCGACAACGTTCGATTCCCCTTCCACCTTGCCCGCTCGCACTGCAATTTGGTTCGAATCGATTGGTAGGAAGAAGGATTTTGGAAGAAGGTTAAATCTCGTTTTGAATTTGAACGAGGAGGAAATGCGACGCGATTATATTATTTTTTTGGAAACGAGGATGCTGCTTCGATCTGATATGAATTGAAATGGGGAAAATAAAAAGCGGTTTCGATTTGTTTCGAACTCAAAGGGGAGGGAGGGAAAAAAAATCTACGATTCAATGAAAAGGGGGAAAACAGGAGATGACGAACACACATTTTTTTCCTTTACTGTTAAAAGGTTCGGCCATTTTTGATTTTGTTTTCTTGGCAACGAACTGTTTGAGATTTTAAAAAGAAAACGGAGGAGGGAACACGATTTGATGTAAGCGTGTTTGAACAAACTAGCTATAGTGATGTTGAAGTGAGGTAAAAATATGCTGAAGTGAATATGAATATCCATCAATAAAATATATATAAGAATTTTTAAATTTAAAAAATTTAAAAATCATCTCGATATCGCACTTAAAATCTGGACCTCCTATCGAGGGGTGCCGCTAGGCGTTTATAATGTTATAACCCTATTCTGAATGCAATGGAAAAGGTTTCAAGTCCTAATTCAATCGTATGGAGAAGATAGCTTTTTGGACCCAGTTATTATATTGAATTCGATATAGATTCCAACGTGTTTATATTCCGTATGACCACACGATAACTCCAAACATTCCAAGATTTGAAATCCGATAATGATACACTATTATGGATCCAATGGAACTAGTTTTGTCAAATTCTGAGACTGTGCCCCGAAAGGCTATTTTTAAATATCAATTTAAACAATATATTTTTAAAACTGAACAAACCACTTTTAAATTCGATTTTAAAAATTCTATTATCTTCAGTATCATTTATATAAATTTTATAAGCCTTTAAATTATTTTTAACAAGCTTAAAACTGAAGATTTAATATTTTACCTAATTTCCAATTTTTAAATCCAATAGTTTAATTATCCAATAAATAGTGATATTTGAAATTCAAGTTAAAAAATAAATTTTAAATATTTAAAATCAATTAAATATTCCAATTTCAAATATCCAGAAATTCCGGGTCGTTACAAATTAAGTAGGATAATTTTAATTAATTGAAAGAGTTTTTAATTAATTATTAATTAAGTAATAGTTAATTAAGTATTTCTTTTTATTTAATTAAGATTTAATTATTTAAATATAAATTAGTTAGGGTTTAATTATTAATTAATTGCCAATCATGTAGGGTTGAATTAATTAATTAATTAAGATTTAATTAAGGTTTAATTAAGATTTGATTAAGATTTAATTGTTATTAAATAAAGGTTTAAGCTTATTTCAATTAATTAAATAAAGGTTTTATCTTTATTTATTTTATATCCAAGGATCGGTTTATTTTTAAAGCAGCTTTCCTTTTAAGTGAATATATAAGTTTTAAACAAGGGTTTCTCTATGTCTATGCCATTAAGTAGCCAAATTAATATGAGTAAGTTATGACTAAGACGTTGACATCTTTTATTGGAAGTAATTTGTCTTGTATTTAACACTAAAAGCCAATGGTAGGCTTTCTCTGTCTATGAGATCTAGAACTTGATTTTCTAGGCAAGAGATAGAGATGTCGAAATGTCGAAAATGTGGTAAATACAAGGAACTTAATTTCGATGAATGGGTCTTGATAAATTAAGTATATGGAAGAACTTCCACAAACAAATCTATACACACTCCAGGATTGTGGAGTTATCACTATCGATAACTTGACCCTTTTAAAATTATTGAATGTTGGTTCGAAAAGACCGGAACTATATAGCATGCATTATCCGAAAACCACTTTAAACCAACGTATGCATTCGAATTGGAAACAACTAGAATTGAAAACGAAGATCTTTTAAGTGCTAGAGCTACTTGCTACTAATCCTAAGGTTGATTCCAAAATGGATGTAGTAGAGGTAGTGCCTTCGGTTCATCCATATCCTGAACGAATTGTATGGACGAATGCTAACATTGCATTATCACCTGGAAGGCAGTGTTTGCATTCCAAGTAGGAATAAAGAAAAGGTAAAACTTAGCCTCAGGCCTCACAACCGGGAATGAATAAAACAGGGGATATGCTTCAGGGCTATGCGGGTCGCTCCCATTAGGGTATGATTATCACCCAATCTAAATTGATATCATCAAACTTATGTATGCTAGCGACACCAGTATGATTGTTGATCACAACCGGGGTGATAACATATTCGGTACTATCCAGTAAGTGGTGGGCTGTTCCTCATTCATGGGGGCCAAAGCGAGGCCCTCGGTACATTTTATCTAGAGGTGTATTATGGCAGGCAGTATCCCAGTAGCCTTGTCATTGATAGAAACAGTCTTCCAATACTGCCTTACGGATTTATTTGTACCCAAATATGTTGAAATGTGAGATGCAAGCATTTTAGTTATATTCTATATTTATTTTCAAAACCCTTGAACATTATTATAATATCACTTGATTTTTATAAAAGAGTTTGGGTTATCGTAGGATAAAAACCGGTCTGTGTTTATGTGTGGCACGGTCTTACGAGATACACTTGATTTTAAAGGAGTTTTAAAGTAATAATTTAGTTGCTTGGAGTTTAATCCACCGGACCCATGTCTGACTTATAGTTTTATTTTCTTTCCCTAAAACTCTTAGGCACTCAAATTCGTATGAGTAGCCAAGTAGTCCAGCTTTCTCACGGATGCATTTTGGAGGATTTTGGAGTAGGTGGCTTGATCAATGTCTAGCTATTACTATTTTTCCACTGTGTATGTATGTATTTTGTATTGTAGATGTAGGGGATAGACAGTTATAACTATCCCTGATTGAAATTTGTACTGTTTTGACTCTGATGTATTACTATTATGGCAGTGACTATGTATGATCTTATGTTGATTATTATATATTGTTCCATTAAGTTGTGAGATTCTGTGTTTTATTTTTCTTCTTGTCTTTCATTTCTTTTACCCCAATGGCTCGTCATTCGGATGAAGAAAGGCGGTTAGTTACATCTAGGCCATTTAGAAAACAGTTTACTATCGCAATTAAACATAAATGGGTCGATAGCCCCTAGCCTTGGGGCGACTGGTAGCGGTTGACCTGGATGCTATAAGGGTTGACCTATGGTTTTTTTCATTGGTGGATTTATTCCCTATTCGATTTTGTCAATTTGTTTCCTTCTTTAAATGATTCTTCGTATTTCTTTCCCGTATTAATTTATTGTTATAATTTATTTTCGTTAATCACATTCTTAACGTCTGGCAATCGTTAAAGTAAATTGTCTGTAATAAACGTTATTTAATTTTTTATTTGTTTCCTTAGTTTCATATTGTTAACCGGGTTTTTAACCCAACAGAATTCAATATGAGTGAGAAATTAGGGACTATGTCATAATGATTTGAAACTTGAACAAGGCATCCAAAAGAACAAGCCAAAAGTACTCAAGAAGAATTACCCAAAAATTCACGAAAGAGATGGATCACTAGCGATCCATTACCCATGGATCGCTAACGATCCATAAGGAAGCTTCGTAGGTCTTCAAGCCTCTTGCATCATGAATCAATATCCCTTTTAAGTACGTTTGCCAAGTTTCATAGGCTTCCAAGCAACCTAGTTCAAGATGCGAAGACCCATCTGATCTAGTTATAGTTCAATCCGACCTGTGCATGAATCATCATTAAAATAGGGAAACTAGCTAAGAAATTACATGGAGAGCATCTACATAAAAAAAGAATGCAACCCGAAGGAAAAAGTCCAAAAATCACATAAGTACATGGATCGCTAATGATTCATAAGATTATGTTGGATCATTATGAAATTTTCAGAGAACCTTTGTATCATCGAGTGTAGGCTTCTGGCAAAGTGGCCTAGCGCAATAGCTCTCCAACCCCTATAAATACAATCCTACTTGAAACATAAAGAGGATCTTTTGGACTGGGTGATGTAACTCTGTAGAGATTATTCTTCACTTTTCTCCTTCCATACAATAGTCATCTAGGGGTTTATTGTGATTCTCCAGTGAACTGTTGTACTTGTGACTTGATCTAACTTAGAAGATTATATTAGATTGTAATCTGATTCAACTTGTAACAACAGTCGATTAATAAAAAGTTATAAAGTGGACGTAGGTTTCATTAACGGCCGAACCACTATAAAAATCTTCTAGTCATTTTACTATTTCTGCTCCTTTTACATTTATCCTCTATATTATTCCTCTGTAAGAACATGGCTGGTGCTTTCATACTTAACCCAAGGTGTTGGTCCATATTTTGAGTTAACACATATATAATGATTTCTAACTCTATAACTTCAAACGCCAACAACTTTTTCGTTTCAACTCCGATCGAAAAACATTATGTATGAAAATTGATCAGAAAATTGCCATGAAACTGATGGTATAATTTATGTAGCCAAATTCTAACCTTTGCAAAAATTCCATTTTTCACCATTTATTATTTATTAATTAATTTCTATTTAAATTAACTATCACAAAATTGTGGGGTGTTACACTCCCTTGGAAGCAGCCAAGATGTTCCCATCAGGTCATCACACAGTACCTTGTCAAAGGTTCAAGGAAGCGGGGGAAGAGGCAGGAAAAAACCGAAGGATCCTAGTGCACAGTCCTCCGTAAAGGGGAAAAAGAAGAAGAGACAGAAACATCAAAAGTGATTGTTTGTTTGCATTTTGTTGTATAACAGTAAAGTTTTTTTTCACAGGCTGGTTTTGTACGGGCTCATCCTATACTTTTATATTGAATGCGGTGTTAATAAAAATTGGTTTCTTCTTCATACTCTATGTTAACTTTTTTAAATAATGAGAAATGCACTTAATATTCGTGTTTCTACACTTGCGAAACATTTCTCTATTGTCACTTGACTAAATTATTGGCGTTTTTTGCTTGACTTTAATCAAGCCCTGTTTAAATTGCAATGGTGATTTGCATTACATTAAATTGGGCATCAGGTACTCAACATTTCAAGTGCCCCTCTCCGGGTATCCTTCTTTGATCACATCTGATTTTGAGTCCAATTGAATTTTGATCGCCTAAAACAATGGTTTGAACATCTTTCTTTAGAATGTTTGCCCTCGATCCTACCTAACTCTGGGCATTGATCGGGGTTGGTTAACTGGAACAGAAACTTAGATATCCCCTATGAAGATATTCATTCCCAACCATGCCAAACTTTGGGCATCAATTGGGGTTGGCTACGTAGGATAGTGGTTTAGTCATCGCTCTTCAAGACGTTAATTTTCGATCATGTCTGACTCTGGCCATCGATTGAGGCTGGAATGAGATCTTGCATAACCTTCAATGACGATCTTTTGCCTCGCCTTCCTCCTAGCAAGATATTAGTCTTTTTGAAAAAGGACTCTCTTGGCATCGTGCATTGGCCTTTCATCTTTCCATCCTACGAGTAAGGTATTGGGGCTTTTCCAAACTCCGGGCACGAGCCTTTGGGAAGAATTGTCTCATTCCACTCATGAATTTTTAACCGTGTCCTAACACCCTTGAATGTTACCCTAAGAGGTCATCACGCTTCTCATCGACCATGTAGAAAGGCTCCAACAGGAGTTCCTCGTTTGTTCGGGGTTGTAATGAGTTACTCGATGAGAAGGTACTTCAAGTTCAACTAGAATCATAGCTTCCGATCCGTAGGCTAAGGCAAATAGAGAGTGGCCAGTCGTAGACTTGTGGGTCGTCCTGTAAGCCCAAAGTGCTAATGGCAACTCATCGACCCACTTGCCCTTGGCTTTATCCAATCGCTTTTTTAAAATGGACTTGATTATCTTGTTCACAGCTTCTACCTGTCCATTCGTTTGTGGGTGCGCTACCATTGTAAATATCTTATTATTAGGATGCCTATGGTAGAAGTCTTTGAACCCGGCACTGTCGAATTGGGTTCGGTTATCAAAAAAGATCATTTATGGGATCCCAAAGCGAAAGATGATGTTTTTGACTACGAAGTTGATCACCTTCTTAGTAGTGATTGTGGCTAGCGGCTATGCTTTAGCCCACTTCGTAAAATAGTCGATGGCAATGATGGAGTATTTTATGCCACCTTTGGACATTAGTAACACACATATAATATCTATTCCCCACACTGCAAATGGCTAGGGGCCGACCATTTGCTAATCTCTATTGACATGGCTCTAGGAAATTTTGCAAACTATTGGCATGTGTCACACTTCCTACTGTAATCAGCTGCGTCTCGGTTGATAGTTGTCCAAAAGTACCCATATCTTCATTGCTAGGGGTGCCCCTTAGTGTGGTCACCGCAAGCTCCCTCGTGCACTTCATGTTATTCGAGTTTTTAACCCAGCAGAATCCAAAGATGTCAGGTCAAAGGAAGTCAGAACATCTACGTCGAATCATAACAAACCAAGAATCAACCAAAAGGACTAGAACAACAAACCAAAAGGTAGCCAGAAGAAAGTAGAAAAATGCTAAGGACATGGATCACCAACGATCCATATCCTATAGATCGCTAGTGATCCATAGCATTTGCTCGTGAGCCCATCTGTCTTCCTTCATCATGATCCAGAAGACGAAGACCAAAAAATTGGCTAAGTACATGGATCGCTAGCGATCCATATATTTTTATTGGTTTGCTGCTGCAGCAAAGCAAGGGGAATGCACGAAGGCATTGGATCACTTTTGAGCCTAATCTATGGATCGTTAGCGATCCATAGAGTTAGCTCGGTTCCTGACACAATTTCCAATGCGCCTTCATTTGGTCGTGTGAAAACATTTTGGCAAATGGGCTTGGCTCGGTAGCTCTCCAACCTCTATAAATACCCTCCTACTTGCAGCATAAAGGGGGGCTTCTCTGGACTAGTTACTGAGGCTATGCTGGAAACTTTCTACACTCTTCACCTCCCTCAAACAATCTTCAAAGGGATTCACTGTGATTCTCCAGTGGATTCCAACTTTGGGGATTCAATCTAGCTAAGGACAATCTAAAGCCTTGTAATCAAATGCTACTTGTAACAGCAATTACCCCATAATAAAAACTATAAAGTGGACGTAGGCTTCGTGAACAGCCAAACCACTATAAAATCTTCTTGTCTTCTTTCTTTTACAGATCTCGTTCTCCCTTTAGGTGGCATGAAAGCTTTGGCTAGACCGCCTTGCTTCTTTTCTATACCAATTATCTATATTATTGCTCTGTAAGAATAGGGCTGGTGCTTTCACAGTCAAACCAGGGTGTTGATCTATTTTTTGGGTTAACACTTCCATCGGGACTTGCTTGGCTTCACCATCAGCAACACACCGAAGCAAGGGTACTGATAATCCTTTAATGTATAACACTCCTTACATGATGAATTTCGAGGCTTTGCGAAGGAGCTACTATCGTTCGTTCTTTCTATCAGGATGGATTCCCCTGTAAATAAATCCTGATTGGAGTCATCCATGACTCCTTCTCACATTCAACCTCCAAGATCCAATCGACATCCATCTAGTCAATGCTTGGAGCAAATAGTACTTCCACCGGGACTAGGCCCATGAGTTATGCATCTACTGAACTAGCCAACTTGGCCTGCGAATCAGCCTTGGCATTCTCCTCTCTTGGAATATGCTTTATCTTGTAATATTGAATATCATTAAGCAACTCAAGGGCTCTATGTTTAGATAAAGAGCTAATCTCTAGGAATATGCAAGACCCTCGTCTAGGTCGTTCGAAAGGGATATAATCAAAAGGAAGCAATGGGTGGAGCTCCAAGAATCATGATGGAAGAAAAGGTTAACATTCCACCTACTGCAAAAGCACCGGCTACAAACCCGAACTGAGGGATGAAAACCCCACGGAAGGATATAACGATGGCTCCCTCCGGCTTTGAAGATGACAAACAATTTTAGGAAGGCAAATTGGATGAAAATGCCAACGTGCAAAACTCCAGAAGAAGCTCTAAAACCCGTGTCGTAGCACAGTGCCAAGCAATGGACGAGGAACTACTACTCAAATGGTATTCGTAGAGGTAGAAGGACCAAGAAGACATGATACAAACCGAAATCAATTACAATGCCAACTCTTATGGTATATTGTGACCACTCCCAACTGACCAACTTCCAATCCCATCATGGAGCTCACATCATCGAATCACGAATGGTCGTTGTCGAAAGTCATTAAAAATCATCAAAATGGTTGTTGAAAAACTCACTTCAGGGTTAACTCGAAGTCGAACTCAAATAATCGCCTATTTGACCTGAACCAGATTCTGGAAGTCCTGTCTCAAAGTTGAACTTGGGTAATCACCCATTTGACTCAAAGTAAACCTAGAAAATTCTGGCCCGAAATCAGACTCGGGTAAAACCAAGATTTTATCTAAGCAAACATGCAAATGGCTCCAAGCAACGTTTTTCACCACCCCAGCGCTTCAAAGTCTGCGACTCCAGGCAAATGACAAATTTTCTCGAGTCGGACTCCAAGTAAAATACCACCGACCCATCAATGCTAATCCATCTTCCTTTTCCCATAACTCGAACATGTGAACTCCAAATACCTTAAAATTTGGAATGCAACCTTATGGTGCCTTCTTTGTCACCCCCGACCGATCTCACCTAATTTGAAATTTTTTAGGGATCGTCACTGATCCATGACTCCGTCATAAGTGATTTACCATTCAGTCGGCATTTCCAATCATTCAAGCATAGACTATCATGCATATATCATTCTCAAGCATTATAAACAGCCGTAACTTGAAAACGAACCGGTCTAACAACGATTAGAGCGTCTTCACCAATCGAAACCAATTCACCAAAGCTGTTCAACATGCAAAATATCCAAAAAAGTTTATCATGCCAACTATACCTTTTGTCTAACTGTACAACTGATCTAAAATTTCTTTGTTACAGGTATGACTAGTATATGGATGAAACGAGGGCGACGGATGTAGTCTACTACAAGGCCCTCAGGAATCACTAAAGGATGAAACAACCTACTACCCTAGAAGAATTCTACGGGAAGGAAAACCGGTTCTAAAGACTAGAAGTAGTGCAATTGGAAGAAGGCAAACCCGACAATTTTCCAAAGGACATACCAAATGGTGAAGGAGCTACATGACCTTAGAGACCTTCTGCCCAAGCAATGCTACTAAGACCCAGTAGAAAAGCACCCCAGCTAACTGATGAAATCAAACGAAAGGATGATTATCAAATAACGCTCAACTAGCAACTAAGGAATGGGGCAGCAACCTAAAGCGACGCCTTCTGGGAACCGGCATTAGGGGCATTGTAGAGAGAATGGCAAAAGAAATGCTTTTATGCCCTCGACGAGTCATGTCGATCCCCCTTTTCAGAACCGACGTTGCTTTGATAGTGTCGAGAAGTCTTTTCCAAAGGATTATCGAACAAACATGTCCAATCCCTTAGTCACCAGGAACCAATAAAACTGTGTTATCGAGAGCCAAATCCAAAAATTCCTCTTAAAATCGATGAATTATAGTTCCAAGGTCGTCTGGTCGTCGGACATCCGACCACAAAAGTCCTTCGCGAACATGAAGGTTTTTCACGAACTAAAGCATCGTGAAGCTAAACCGATAGATAAACGGTCATATGATCTAAAAAACCCTTCATGAACATGAAAGCCTTTCACGAACCAAAGCGTCGTGAAGGTAAACTGGTAGATCAGCAGTCATCTGATCCAAAAACCCTTCACGAACGTGAAGGCTTTTCACGAACTAAAGCATCATGAAGGTAAACCGGTAGATCAGCGGTCATATAATCTAATAAACCCTTCGTGAACATGAAGGTCTTTCACGAACTAAAGCGTCGTGATGGTAAACCAGTAGATCACCTATCATCTGATCTAAAAAACCTTTCGCGAACGTGAAGGACTTTTACGAACTAAACCATCATGAAGGTGAACCGGTAGATCAACGGTCATCTGATCCAAAAAACACTTCATGAACGTGAAGGTCTTTCATGAACTAAAGCATCGTGAAGGTGAACCGGTAAATCAGCAGTCGTCTGATCCAAAAAACCCTTCGCGAACATGAAGGTCTTTCATGAACTAAACCATTATGATGGTGAACCGGTAGATTAGCAGTCATCTGATCAAGAAACCCTTCGTGAATATGAAGGTCTTTCATGAACTAAAGCGTCGTGAAGGTAAACTAGTAGATCAGCGGTCATCTGATCCAAAAAACCCATCGAGAATGGGAAGGTCTTTCATGAACTAAAGCATCATGGAGGCGAATCGGTAGATCGGCAAAATTTAAGTACGACTGATATCCGCAAAGGTGAACTGGAAGATCAGTAGTTGTCTGATCCAAAGCTCCCCGAAGTCAACAAGGTCATGCTCTAAGGCCAGAAATCGACAATTATATCAGTCACTACGCAAAATTAATAAAATCACTTCCAATGACCGATGAAACAAACAGTGCTGAACTCCAAAGCTTCAAAGTCGCTCAAAGGAACTAGGCCAAAACTGAACCATCCTTGTGGTTAATAAGAGGTTGACTCGAAACTAGTGAAGACTTAGAATTCGGGAGAATCGCACCCACTGGACTGGGGGCAACCAAACGAGTTGTAGAGAAACCCTAGGTACGGTTTAAGTGAACCAACAGCCCTATGACATAGGGGCACCACACACACTTGAATATCCACAAGGAAGGCCGAGACTAATCATTCCATAATTCTGTTATGCCCGATCAAAAATTCTGGCATTCTGACAACTACAGACTTAAGGATCTAGCTAGCGCAACAAACGAAATAGAAGCATAATACTTGCTTACTTCTTTCCAACTCCTCCTTTACCACTCTTAGTGAGCGGTTCCTTTTCCTCTTAGACTGTATGCCAGTTAAAGACCAATTCTATAAAGGCAGTTTGGACCAAAAACTGAGAGTCTTAACCCTAACTCCCATAAGCTCGTTCTTCATAACCATCTCCAGGCGGTCGGTTGTTGATCTCTCCACCATGGCAACCTTATCTGTTTGGCCATGCACATCTTCCCGAAATACGAGAGGATCGTCCAAACCATGGTTATTCGATCCAAAAACCAATTATCTTTCTAAACAGATGAAATCGTGTTCCAGCGAAGTCAAATCGTCGGATCGATGGAAAAACTCGATCCTTACCTTCTAAGAACTGGCATCGCTCCTCCAGCACCAAGAAGGGCCAAACCATTGCGCGTACTCCTATAAGCTGCGCATCACTTCTTGAGTCATGGAACCACACTCTCGAAGCCCGATCTCCTCACATTACCCAAAGATTGGCGACGTAGAGAAGTTCCAAACCATTCCGGGTCAACGAGTCGTATCGATCCTATGAGCCGCACACTTCAAAAGTCGTGCATTTCATAAGCCACGCACTCTCAAAAACGGCGCGTTTCATAAGCCGCGCATTTTCATAAGCTGCGCATCTGAGAAGCCGCGCAAACACTACTATGTTTCTCGGGCATCATCGATGAACTGTTAAAATTTTCCAAGTACTGGTATTGTCCCGACAACCCTAGGAAACTTGTCTACTAGAGGATTAACAAGGATCAACTCCACTACACCAAAAAACAGTTTTAGCCACCCCTTCATCCGCCTTCTTAGATACGACTTAAAGCCGTATCAAATATGATACGGCTCGTAGCCCTACCTAATTATTTGGATACGGCTATTAGCCGTATCAAATTTGATAAGGCTTGCAGCCGTATCCAATTTCGTGCCTACTATTGGCAGAAACTTTTACACCCAAAATGCATGCTTCCTCCAAATTAATTGCCTTTCCCTCTTGTTTAGGTACGGGTCTTAGCCGTATTATATGTAATACGGTCTTTAGCCGTATCAATTTTTGTGCCTATTTTTGGTGCGAAACTTTTACAGGCAAAACACGCCCCATACTTATCATTTTCCCCAAATTCCATTTCATCTACAATAGGGTTGCTGGCTCCCCAATTTATCAATCTCTCTGTTTTCCCATTTCATATCAATCTCGTGCTCTCCCATCCCATCGCAAATCGTTGCTGGCTCCCCTCAATCCACCTGCTGATAGCTTCATCTGCAGGTAAATTTTTTCTATTTAAATTAGGAGCTTTTTATTGAATAAACCATGTTTACAACGATACCAGACAATAACAAAAAATTAAGAGCTTTTTAATGAAAAATAACATTTGGTGCAGTTATCCCGCTCTCATTACTTTCCATTTGATAAGATGAACATTTGTGTGTAATGGGAGCATAGTTATGAATGTTCCTAGAAACGCCTTAATTGATCAAGTATGCTATGAGACAAAGAAGGAATGCGTTGAAAATGAGTGAGAGTAATTAGGATATAAGAGTTTGGTAGCAAATGATATAAGATGATGATGTATTTGAAATTAACCATTATTCAAGACCCCATTGTTTAAATAAATTTCAGCTAATTCATTAGTTGTTGCTTTAAACAAATCTGCTTTGAAACCTGCAGTGCAGTAACTATGAATTGTTAGGAATGATTGGATCTATGATTGCTTTTAATATAGTTTCTAATTATTTTTATACCTGTTTCTTGTTTTTGTATGACAATTACTTTCTTCAAAGGATGGGAATAATTTTGTTGAACCAGCTGAACGTTGTTCATTTTTTGGTGTCAGATTGTTTATATTCTCTTTTTACATAGTTATTTGTTTTGAAGATATTATAATGCTGCAAGATTAAGATATTGGAATCTTTCATTTGGTGGAATCAACTAGTTCGTGAGTTTTGTTTTGGCAATAAACAAAGATGTTGGAACGGTTTATTGCCAGTCAATGGAAATATACTTTTTATATTGTCGTCTAAGCCTATATATGGAGAGTTTCATATGTTATGTGCAAGTGGTATTAGTACTAATTATAGAACTTTGCATGTTCCCATTTTTTCCCATCACAGGTAAAATCTAAGTAATGTATATCAAATACACGTACCCGGTTGTTAGTGAACCGGGATGTCATCAAAAAACAGAGAGTGTACATGCCCGCAAGGAACTATCATAATGATACAACCTGAAAGATCAAACAGTTTTAATACCATTTTGCTATTTGAGAGCTTATGGAGTTCATAAATTTAACATTTCAGTTTGCATGCAATCAATATTTTTATTTGTAGGATAGAAGTTGAAATGAAAGTAGGATTCAAAACTCATTTATTATGTCGATATGTATGATGTTATTAGAATGATATTTATAAAACTAGATGCAATTGAATGCATTTACCATGATCCCGTTATGAATATTAGGAATGAAGATTTTTTGTTCATGTGTTGTAGATGGTCAGCGTGTTAATATTAGGAATAAAATTGTTGTTAATGGTGCAAGCCAAGTCAGGAGAGGGGTAATGCATAGACATTACTCCGGTGCTACAAAATAGCGCCGTTGTAATGGCAAAACTTTTGGAAACAGTTTGGGGCTAATGTTAACTTTTACAGAAATGCTATTTTTATAATTAAGAGTATCATAGAAAATAGTCTATATCAATATCTCTTCTCGTATTTTTAATAATTCATTTCAATTATAGATGAAATAGAGCGCCATAAATGGCATATACCAAATTAATTATATACCAATTAAATAGTCAGAAATTTCGCTTACACGTCATTTCCCTAATATAAATGACAATGTAACAATGATAACACAAAAAAACCTAAAATTAAGGTCTTACCAAAAATAATTATGGAGAAGGAGATAAGCGTCCCAGCTACACCAAAGAGCATAATGGTTGTAAAATTATGAAAGAAATGCTTCTTTTTTACTTGGAATCTAATAATCATAAAGATTGAAAATGAGACAAACATCCACTAATTTAATGGTAATATGATTTAGTAACATTAAGCAAAAAGATACTATTCGTAACAAACAAAAATAAAGTCATATAATAAAATACCAACCAATTTTAGGAAGAAATAAAAAATTCAGATAATTAAGTTGTTATTAATACAATTTGTTCGGAATATTCGAGCTATATCGCGTATTACTATAATAGGCAATAATTGAATATAATGATTAGAAATTTACAAGAAGAAGATTAAAATTTCAGTCAATGGCCACAAGTAAAGGATTAGTTGGTGGTGGACACTTCTGCTACGTTAACGTGTTTATAAGTGGCAACTCATAAGTCATTGAAGTGGTCAAAGCAAGAGGAGATGCCTCATGAATTAAAAGAAAAAAATCGCTTGATAATTTAGTTAAAAATATTTTCAAACATAACAAGAATGATGCTAATAACATAACTCTCATTGTTAATGTCCAAAGGTATTACTTTAATGGTAAAAAATGAAGATCAGCAAGATAAAGTGCCATGTATTTTGCCAAAAAAATTCCATTGCCTTTAGTTGTTCAAAGTTAATCTGTATATCTCTACTTGCTCTTCGCTTCTATTGTTCTACTTGTTAGTTTGTCTATATACTACAGCTAACAAAGACAAATATGTAGGTTGGCATTTAAAGAAATAAGCTTATGTCGTCAAACTGCAGGAATGGTAAGCAACAAAAAAATATAAATTCAAATAATCGGTAGATATCTTTTGATGTATAAATTTACAAGTTTATAAGAATACATGTAGAGGGAAATGGATACTTTAAATATAGTGTTGAGTGTGACTCAACTTAAAGCAAAGGAGGAGTACATTTAGAAGTCATAAAAACAATCAATTCTTTCAGCAGCTGAATTGGTTGTTCACTGCCATCACTATACATTAATACACGAAAGCTATTAGTTACGACACATAACAAGAAGAAAATGTAGGCTATTTCATTCAACCTAATGTAGGTAAGACTACATAAAAATATTTGCAACATTTCTGGTTATTAATGTGCATCAACATCTATGTGTGAAACTTTCATAATATATTATGAACAATAAGTGGTAATGTCAACGTAATTTACATACATGAATTATATTAGATAATTATAAAAATGAACAAAATCATGATTCTATTTATATATATATGGAACTAGAAATTGTAACCTGATGATGTACTGAAGAAATTGATAGTCTAAAAAAGATTTTAACCAACGGCAGTAGCGATTGCATAATAAGATAACATTTCACATTAATAATAAGGCCTATTAGCGGGTATACTCCAATAACTAAGATCAGTAAAGGTTATATTATTAACATCTACAACTTATAAGCTTAAAAGAATTCAATACCACATCAATAAATCTTAATCATCATTATTGGTACCAATAATTGAGAATTCTTGAAAGTTTTGAAGTGATATTTGTGCATATAAAATGTACAGCCAAATTGACTTAAAATTGGCTGCATTAAAGAAGAAACAGAAACCAAAAACATTATAGTTCAATCAGTATGATTGTATTCCAAATTTAACCTCCTAATTAGTAAAATGAAAGTAAAGAAAAAAGGTTATCTTTCTAGCAGCAGGATCAGATTCTAAGTTATAATACAGATCTATATAAAAAGTATACCTCGATAGCAACATGATCTTCCCCTGTATCTAAAACTAAATTCATGATCAAAATGGTGGTAACTGAATAACTGTTAAAGCAATACATGAAATGTGTGAGAAAAATACTTCAAGTTTAAGTTATTTGGCTCTAAACCTAAACGCATAATGAAAGAAAAGGCTTGTGCTTAAAAATTAATGCTGATGTTGAATCCCAATATGTCAAATTTACTAACATTTCTATGTGCGACCAATAAATGTCAAAGAAAAACATTATGCTCAATACTTAGTAATTTGCTAAGTATCCCAGAAACTCTTTACACGATTTCAATTCTAACAAACTTTAGCATAGTATATTGTTCATAAAAAATGTTTACATTTTTAAAAATAAAAAAATGGAGGGTTGCTATATGTACATGCATTTGTTATGATATTCTACTTTAAGATAATCAGAATACTTATTTCCTAACCTATTTATAATAAAATCAATGTTTAATAATTCATTTCAATTCAAAAAAATTCCAATAATTTCCCACTTGAATTTTTCAAAAAATTTCTTTTCGAGCAATTGGAACGAGGACCCATTGAAGGGCAAGTCTCATGTTCTGTTATATATGATATAGGAGGGCAGTATGTCTTTTAGCATAGACAAACAATGGATAACTGAATCAGATCTAAGATCTACATACTATATAG
Organism: Allium fistulosum; assembly: GCA_030737815.1. Taxonomy (NCBI): domain Eukaryota; kingdom Viridiplantae; phylum Streptophyta; class Magnoliopsida; order Asparagales; family Amaryllidaceae; genus Allium; species Allium fistulosum. The sequence goes on from CM060903.1 coordinate 1,436,851,234, forward strand.
ACGGGGTGCAGAATTTCATTAGTTTTGTTGAAGAAAACGGTGGTAAGAAAGGAGTGTATTTATGCCCTTGCACCCGGTGCAAAAATATGAAGACGATCAAATTAGATGAAATTCATTTTCATTTGCTTAGATGGGGTATCATCCAATCATATACAGTGTGGTATTTTCATGGGGAAAAAAGGGCGTAGATGGAAAAACAACAACCAGTTAGTCATGACACAACTACTGATGAGTCTGAACATATTAGGATGGAAGATCTGGTCAATGATGTAGATAGATTTCATCATTTTCAACCTACAAATCTATTGCCTGATCATGCTAATGTTGGAGAGCAGTCTACTGATTATCCAGATTGGCAGGCCAATGAAAGTAAGAAGTATAAATCACTTTTTGGTAGCGTAAAAGAGCCACTGTATCCTTCATGTTCAAAAGGGATTACGAAGCTGTATGCCATTGTGAAACTGAATAACTTGAAAACCCAATACGACTTTTCAGATAATGGTGTGACTGCACTTCTCGAACTAATAAAGGAGTTACTCCCCGAAGGTAACACGCTGCCGACAAAGTACTCTGACGTGAAGAAGATCATTAAGCAAGTTGGGATGAATTACAAAACTTATGATGCATGCATCAATGATTGCATATTGTACTGGAAAGATGATGAGAACAAAGTTTACAAATTGCAGTGAACCTAGATATATGACATCATTAAACGAAGAGAGAAAATGCACCAAAGTACCTCGAATAACATTAAGACATTTTCCTTTAATTTCTAGATTGAAGAGACTGTATATTGTACCATGGATAGCAGATGCGATGACCTGGCATGGTCGTGCCAAGTCTGATCCAACCGTAATGCGTCATCCATGTGACACTTCTCAATGGAAAGCCGTAGATTCTTTTAACCAAACTTTTGATGCCGAGCCACGAAATGTCACCCTTGGAATAGCAACAGATGGTTTCTGTCCACATGCTTCTCTCTCTAACCCTTACAGTTGTTGGCCAGTAATTGTAGTACCATATAATCTTCCTCCGTCTATGTGCATGAAAAGGGAGTTCTCAATGTTAACATTGTTGATTTCTGGGCCAAAACAACCAGGAAAAAATATTGATGTTTATTTACAGCCATTGATAGACGAGTTAAAGCAGTTATGGGAAGGAGTCGTTACATTTGACTCGTTACGTAAATCTGAGTTCATAATGAGAGCTAGGGTGTTGTGGGCAATCCATGATCACCCTGCTTTTGGGACTTTATCGGGATGTACAACTCACGGTTACTTTGCATGTCCTATTTGTGGGGAAAACACTTGTTCTTATCATCTTCTTGAAAGTAAGAAGATGTGTTACATGGGACATCGAATGTTTATTCCTAATGAACACAAGTTTCGATACGATAAGACAAATTTCAACAACGAACAAGAACTTCATCGTCCTAAATGGCCATTGACTGGTTTTCAAGTTGAAAAGAAAGTAGCGAATATCAAAATGAAAGTTGGTAAACAAAAAGAAGAAATTGGTCGAAAATGGAAAAAGTCAACCAATGAAGATGTTGACAATATTTCTGGATGGTATAGGAGGTCTATCTTTTTTGATTTACCATATTGGAAAGCAAATTTGATTCGACAGAATATTGATGTTATGCATACGGAGAAGAATGTCATGGAGCATCTCATCAGCACCATTATGGACCATAAAGATAAGTCAAAAGATGGCATCAATGCACGCAAGGATTTGAAAATCATGGGCATAAAACAAAAGTTGTGGGTGATGGAAGATCCTGAAACAAATAAAATAAGCATACCAAAGGCAACTTTCACTTTGAGCAAAGAAGAAAAGATATGGTTTTGCACTGTTTTGAAAAATCTGAAAGTGCCTAACAAATTCTCTTCTAACTTCCACAACAATGTGAGAGTCAATCCTCCTGAACTAAGAAATATGAAGTCACATGATTATCATGTCATAATGCAGCATTTGCTTCCGGTATTGCTTCAACATTCTTATCCACAACATAAGGATCTGCGAAATGCTGTTCATCGTATTAGTTTATTCTTTAACATTTTGTGTTCAAAGGTGATCAATAGGGAACATCTTTTAAAAGCAAAGGCTAGCTTAGTAGAAGCAATGTGTGTGTTTGAAAAACATTTTCCACCTACATTTTTTGATATCAGTGTCCACCTTATGGTTCATTTAGCCGATGAAGCGTTGATTTGTGGCCCTGTCAGATATAGATGGATGTATCCATTTGAACGGTAAATTTCTAATTTTAGTTATGTACATCATTATTTCATATAAATAGATACCGTCTACAATATATAATTGATCACATTTATAGGTTGATGAAAACATATAAACGATATGTGCGCAACAAAAGATACATTGAAGGGTGTATTGCAGACGGATATATCGTACAAGAAGCTAGTCTTTACTGCATGGAATATATGCCAAACGGAGGTGATGGAAATCATAAACATACCCGCGAAGCGTTTTTAGACGAGGACGATGAGTTTGCTGGTGAGATACCTCTGGATAATGGTAAAGATATAACGTTAACCCAAGTGCAGTTTGAACAAGTGCGTAGATGGGTCCTTAATAAGTACGATGGATGGGATGAATGGAAGAAGTAAGTTCACAAACTTGTCCGAAATTTCAATTTTTTCAATTCATTTTATATATAAATTTTGATATGTGGTTTCCATAGGAGGTATAACTCCTATGTGAAAAGTACTAGATTTCAACCTCGAGGCAGGGCTACCATCGTGGAAGTCGTTCAAAGTTTTAATCTATGGTTACGTAATGAGGTATAACATCGTCTTAAGTATTTCATGTGTTTATAAGTGCGCAATACACCTTCGTGATCATGCTTTCTTACTTATTTTGTTTTATGTACCTATTAAAGACCATCGATGTTGATCCAACTCTGTGGCGGCTAGTGCACGGGCCGAAGTTCATAACACGTAGTTATATGAAGTACCAAGTGAATGGATTTTCATTTTCCACGAAAAAGTACGAAGACCGTATGGTAACACAAAATAGTGGTGTATGCATGAGAGCAATTACAAAATTTAGACCGAGTGGTAAGGATAAAAATTATAAGGAAGCAGAAACAACGTATTACGGAGTCATTCAACAGGTACTTGAGTTGGATTACACTGACTTCAAAAATAGTTTTTTATTGTGATTGGGTAAAGGTCGAAGATAAGGTCAATGGTTGCAAAATAGATCCCATTTCAAACCTGATCATGGTAAATTTAGGGAAATTGAAGAACAAAAATAACGTGAATGACAAGCCATTTATTCTTGTATCAGAAGCGAGTCAAGTTTTCTACTCAAAAGATTTAAAAAATAACGGATGGTCTATGGTCTTGCATACACCAAAACGGTTGACTACAAATGTGGATGACATTGAGTTCCCTACCATATATCAATCAGCTTTTGAAGACAATGAAATATTAGAAGACCTTACCAAATCCATATGTTAACTTATTAGTATTCGTACATCACAAGATTGTGTGTCTGTATATTTATAATTCCACAATTTGTGTGTATGTATGGTTTTGAATATTTTATACATGGTTTTGATTTTCAACAAAAAAAAGCTCTTCCTTGTTTCAACGTATTCATTTTCATAGCAGACATAAGCTTTACTTTTGGTTTACCTTTTCTGAAATCAAAAATAGAGCACGTAAATCACTCAGTTGCTTATAATAGTGGGTTCAAAATGTGCAAGAACGGAGAATTCCTTATTTTTCTAACATTAATAACATGACCTTAGGACGCAAATAGTTTGTCACTTTCTAGTGTAGCACGTTGGCATCAAATGTGATTAATATTCATATTATTGCACCAACTGTAAATAAACAACAATAGTACAACATCCTACTGGTTCAGATCTGGAATTTACCTACAGTTAAAATAGGCACTTACCACTTTCCAGTACTAATTAAAATCAAAAACAGAAAAGTGGATGAAATGTGGATAAATTACTGAAAGGCCCTCCTTTTTATGCTTGTAAAGTGGAAGGTAAATCCGGTTTATCTAACTACGGCTTCTGGATCAACTTTCAGTCGTGATTAATGGAAGGTAAATGACTGAAGGTTTTTTTATTTAGTTGCTTTGTTTAAGATTTTGGAAATTACTTTGACTTTAAAGCTTCTTAAATATTTGATTGTTCTACAATAATGAAACTTACTTGGTATTCCAGTCTCACTTGCTGTACATCTTCACTTGCTGTGTAGGTTTGATGTACATCTTCACTTAGTTATCCACTTTGTGTTGATTTTTTAGTTATCCACTTAGTTATTCACTTCATAGGTTTGATGTACATCTTCACAATATTTAATTGATGTACATATTCACATGCTGTGTAGGTTTGAACCAAAAGCAAAACAAAATTTCCATGTCAGAAAATCCAACATCTTCACATTTGTCATGTTCAGAGGCGAAGAAAGTTGATCAAAACTTACTTGGTATTCCGGTCTCAGATAACGCTGGAAAAATCTCTACTACACTTGGTAAACTAGTAAGAGCTCATGTGCCGATATCATATATAAGTTGGGATAAAGTACCCGGAATATATAAGGACAACGTTTGGAACGAATTGGTCGTAAGTAAATATTTTTTCCATCCATTTGTAATTAACTATCCATTTAAAATTTAACTTAGTTATCCACTTTGTGTTGCTTTTTTAATATTTCAGGGACTTGATATCCTTTTGCTTGTTTGTAGAATTGTGTGATTTTATTTGTGTGCTTGTTTCTTGTTTTTTTTAATTTGAATTGCATTTGCATATTTAAAAAAAAATTATTACTTGCACTTGCTTTTACATTCACGGTTTTACAAGTTTGTTCACATTATTGTTTACATTTATATTCATTATTTACATTGCCTTGCATTTCAATTGCCTACTTCATTGAATTGTATTCACTGTTTACATCAATTGCATTTTAATTTCACCAGACCAAACTCTATCAACAACCACCTATCACCAACCTTATTCACTGCACAGTGCTCTGCCTTCACACCATCTCCACAAACTTCAATCATAACCTATTGCTTCCTTTGTTGCCTCTGTTTTCTCACTGACCATATCACCCTGCTTTCTGGCCACAAAAACAGCCAACAAGTTTTGTCCATCACTTCTGCAATATACAACAGTGCAACTGCCAACTTGCTCCTTCTCTTTTCATTCACCTTGCTACCTTATTTCTTGACCATCACTTGTTCACTGTAGACAACCTCGATAAACTACTTCCCTCAAAACTTCAACTCAAAACTGTTGACCACCTCCTTGTACGACTGAAATCACCACACCACACTACCATGTACTCCTTCAACTCCATTGAACAAACTGTGCCAATATATCATACTACACTCACCCATACCATTGAGAAAATACCCCAACTCCAAATACTCAAAACACTACCTAGTGCCATACCACTGCCATAAAATCATCAGTGCACATAACACAATTATAACTGCAGCTCTCTACGACTTCAACAACCCAAAATAATACACAATCTCACAACCCTCACCATCCCCCTTGCATTTCAAAAGAAAAAAGAAAAACTACCATCTGAACCACCACCAAACTTCAACACCCACCACAAATACTATTATTCATCATACAATCACCATAACAAACAAGACAATATTTAGGTTTGACATAAAAGTATGAAAAAACTGGACATGAGATTTCATTTTTCATCGCTTTATTATTTTTCTTTACGGTTTCAGTTCTTTTGGAGTTTAGCTTTGTAAAGATTCAAATATTAATATAATGTTTTATTAATTTTCTGAAGTAGTTATGTCACCTACTGGAACAATTTGCTGAGTTTCCTGTATAATTGGTTTCTCTTATTACATTATTAAAAGCTTCATAAGGATTTTGTGTTTATAATGTATGTAGTTGCTGTAGGGCAAAAAATGAGTTAGAGTTGAAATTGTGAATCTTTAGATATTCATGATTCTAAATGTGCTTTATTTTTACGCCCGCGGAAAATTCTTGTGTTTACCTAAAGCTATTTGGTCTGCATGTTAGTACAAATAATTCTTCTTCATTTTTGAATGCTGCATTCATTTTGCGATAAAAGGTTAATGTAATTGTAAGTTACAATATGATATGAATAATGCCAACATAGATTGATAAATTAAGAAAGGAGGTAGGACTATCTTCTCTGGATATATTATCAATATATCCAGTCCACACCCTTTGAGGCACTTGTAATTTCTTAAGTATTTGCAAAAATTTCAGCATTTGAATGATATCCAACTGTATGTGTACTATTTTACAAAGTATTCATTTTCACTTTTCTTTCTACATGAACTGAAGTATCTAAACTTTCAGTGAACAAGTTGAGTTATTTTTGCAGAAAATTTATGAGCTCGATCCGCTTTCAAAGGAAATGTTTTTAAAGAGAATGGCCGAGGCTTTTAGGAGATACAAGAAAAACCTGAGAGTAGTTTATTATAACACTTTCAAAAATGACGAAGAACGGTTGAAAAATTGTCCACCTACAGTTGCTCAAGTAGATTGGGAACAGTTCATAAAAAATGAAGCAACGTCTGAAGCGAGCGGAAGAAGGGAAACAGGCAAAAAGAACAGAGCATTGCTCAGTTATGGTCACCATGCAGGACGTAAAAGTCACGCTAAAATAGAACAAGAAATGGTAATTTATATCCATTTTCATTCATATGCTTTAGTATTCACTGTATCTACATTCTACACACATACATCTACATGTGTACAAACATCAACTATTTCAATCAAATTTGTACTTGTATTGCAGATCGCTGCTAGTCCATCAACAAATATCAGTCGTCGTCAAGTATGGGAGAAGGCACACAGGAAAAAAGATGGTAGCATATCAGATGCCACTTCTTCATACTTTGTAAGTTAAACAAATACTACTCAGAAGCTAAAATATGCGTATGCCACTTTTTCATACTTATAACAAATACTAACTTGCATATTCTTTAAAATTCCTTATTCATATAAGTATTATCATATTTCAGGATCAAATTGCGAAAGCGAAGGAAAAGATCACTGATAGTGATGAAGAAAAATTGACAATGGATGAAGACATCTTATCACAAGTGCTTGGTAAGGATGCAAGGGTGTGATAACCCTGATTTGTGAAGTAATTTCATGATTTTATTTAGTTTGTATTTGTTTGAAATTGCATTGAAAAGATAGAGATAGGAAACTGATTTGCAGATGCATAGTTTAAAAACATGTACATGTGCACAAGATAGTGCACAAACATGCACACAGTTTTCTGTGTGATAAAATAGGCAACAGTTAATAAATATGATAGGATAGATAAATTACAAATATATATATGTAGGCAGAAATGATCAAGTCTTGAAAAAAAAAGACTTAGGCCAAGATAGGCATACATATATTATACATGTGCACCAAACAAATGCTTGCTGAAATAAAAATTAACATTACATGAAAATGGTATGTAACGACCCAGAATTTTGGACCATTCGCATCCATTATAAGTGTATAGGTAGACACTCATGCCGGAGTTGAATTGCTCAAAATACCGCGTTGTTAATTTAAATTTGGCAAAACTGAACATATATAGTAAATAAAATAATCACAGATCACAGACACAGAGTAATAAATGCAGCGGAAATAAAAGAGATAGTAGTTCATGAAGCTACTATATGAATATATAAGATACATCAGAGTTTACAACAGAAGAGTAATACAATACATCAGATACAAATCAGAATACATCACTGGAATCATCGAATATCTGAAAGCTGGATAGATAGCTGGATCTCCAAGCGAAGCTCCAACTCCAAAGGTGAGTCTCGAAAGCTGAACCACTCAGTCTGACCCGAGCGTAAAGCAAAATACAAAACACTCGAGTCAGGATTAACATTATTATATTAATAAATCCAACTCAAGTGAAATAGCAATTGAAATACAAGTAACTCAAAGGATGTTTGGAATAACCATCCTCTAAGGATCCGTTAAACTATCTACTAGGTAGTAGTGTACGATAAGTAGATAATGTCTATCAGTAATATAAAAAGATATCAAAATAGCGTTAAGTCATGGCCCATTCCACCCTTAACACATTTTTATTCCCAAAAGCATATACAAGACCGTAGTTTCCCCAAAACCGGAAGTCACCAGAGGGCAATCCATATACTAAAGGTACAAATCAAAATCGTAGTGGTCGCGCATAAATGGAATACAAGTATGACAAGGCACATGAGGCAATACCCAAGGTAGTGATACTACCGTTCGCCTGATCCGGACTGGTGAGAACGCAACGCCGCAGCGCCCGCAACACCGTGAAACAACACTCCCAAAATCAAGGGTGCACCAATCGACAACAAGTATAAGTAGTTCGAAGAAGTGTGTCCACTTGAGGTAGCAAATCCTCCATTGGCCTGGCACAGCTCCTGTTTTAGTCATTTAAAATTTGACACAAGTGTCAAGGCTATCCATTATCGTTCTCTTTCTTCAGTCATCACGTACATCATTCCAACCACTTCATTCTGGATCATCACTCCGCGTATAGTTATTAAAGTGGTTTCGGTTCAGATAGAGAGTATATCCACTACCGATCCCGGTCTCTTTAATAACTTTCGTAATTATTACACCGATTGGTCGTTTATATATTTCAAAAACCAAATCAATTTCAATTTCAATTTCAATTCGTAAATCAACATTTCGTTTGTCTTTCTAAATCAATTTCCATAATTTACGTTTCAAAATTTCCAAATTTTCATTTCAAAACCTTATAATTCAATTTCAATCTTTATTTAAAACCAATCAAATATTGATTCAAGTTCGTATATAAGTTTCATTCCGAAATCATTTAAATTAATTTAATTTAACCTCAAATCAATTTAAATCCATTTATCAATTTCATTCAATGTTCGTTAAGTAAATTTTCATTTAAAACAATTTCTGTTTAATTTCCAATTCATTAAATCCATTATTTAAATTCAACTTCCTTATTTCAAAACTTACAATTTGAATTAAATCAAATTCATCAAATCAAATCCTTTAATTTCAAGTCTTGCATTAATTTAAATAAATCACATTTATTTCTTGTTAAAGAAATTCAATTTCACTTATTTACTTACTTAAATAATTTCCAAAACTTAATAAATAAAGTAACTCAATTTCAATTATTTACGAAGTAAAAATTTACTTATTCAAAAGTTCAATTTTACTTATTAAAGAATTCAATTCGATTTAATCATTAAATAATTCAACCTTATTTAATTATTAAATAATTCAAAACTTAATTATTAAATAATTTCAAAGTTTAATAATTTCAAACTCAATTATTAAATCATTTCAAAGTTTAATAATTTCAAACTTAATTATAATTTCAAACTTAATTATTAAATCATTTCAAAGTTTAATAATTTCAAACTTAATTATAATTTCAAACTTAATTATATAATTTCTCATATTAAACAACATTCTTTCATCAATTATATTGTTAATATTTTGTTTCAGATTATTAAATATTAACATTTTCCTTTCATTAAAATTCAGATTTCAACTTCATTTCAAAACCATATTATTTATTCAAATAAAATCCTTATTTTATTTTTAAATCAAATTATTGACCAATCGGTTTTATTTAATTTTCTAGCCTAGGTCAAAGTTCAACTTGGGTATTTTATCATTTCAACCCGATTCCAATTCAATTCAAAATCAAAGCATAGTAAAGGGAACTTGCAGTGTGATAACTGGGATGGTGTCAAAGTAAATAAACAAGCAATAACAACAAACAATAACAATCCAATCATCAATTCAAATAATCTCGAAATAACCGTATTAATTCGCATTGTTATTTGTACGAATTAATATAATTATTTCTAGAATCTACACCATCATTTCATGTAGATTAAAGATTATTACATTACGGTTTTCACTTGTCATTTATTTACAATTTCATACATCATCAATTTAACAACATACATTCAGTGGTTCAAATGTAATTAAACAAATCCTACGTGTCAATAAATTCAACAGTTAAAGGGATCATATTATACGAATGTCAGTTAATCAAATTTAACAATTAATTATCCTATATCAAGTTCAATTTCACACTATTTATCATTTTAACATTTACAATTTTACGTCCAATATAAACATCACAACCAATCAATTATCAGTCAAACTGTATTATCATCGCATAAATAATTAACAGATAATGGTGTCAGATGTCACAGGTGAACTGATACAGGCAATATCATATATAATAGTGTAATTAACTAACAGCAGCATATTTCAATTGTCGTTTCAATTGAAATCATATTTAATAAATAAAAGAACGTTAATCGTGAGTGATTGCTCACCTTTCGAGGCTAGAGAGAGATGAACGAGAAGATGACACTGATACGCACACTGATACAGATACTGAAATTGAATTGTGAATCCAAGCAAAACAAAATCGGCTCGAATTTAACGGACAAGCTGATAGAAAGAGAGAGAAAAAAACAGACGAAATCTAATCAAAACCAGATCGATGCAAATAAAATTTTGAACAAAAGTATATTATATTATATATATTCAAATCACCTTATATATATTTATAGGCTGCACCTAAACTTACATGTCTTTATTATATTTACAATAATTAGTATAAAACAATGTAGCTTACTTTAAAAACCTTTTCTTAAAAATCAACAATAAACTAATACACATACCAAAACTTTAGTACAGTTATATGCAAGTTTGAAAACATCATTTGAGAACTGCAACATCACTTGTATTGTATATTAACTTATCACTTAATATACTTAATTTATAAATATATACATATGCGTTTCAAAATTTCCTGGGCAACCACATATGTCTCAGCCAACATGTCCACTATGGACTATCAGTATAAATGTATACTAGTATGTAGACTTATATGCGTATATGCATAAAATACACTAAAAATATTCAAATGAGGAAATTATATTACCAGACTCACGCATGCTACCTGTATGCAAACTAATATATATACGAAAATACATATGCAGACTTTAAAACAGGCAATGAAATATGGATGCGACATATATCTTTGAATGTACAGGTGAACCCACTCGTGTAGACAAATATTTATGTAATTTAACATATATAACTAACAGATTTTGCAAGTTTATAAAACTTATACAAACATATTTATAACAACACATAACTAATATATATAAATTATAATAGAGATTTTAAAACAAACTGAACTATCAACACGAGACTAATATAGGACTGTCGAACTATAGATGCTCTACTATATAACAGTACATACTTTATATAAAAAATAAAGTACAATATAATACACTATAACAACAAAATAAAATATCAACCTATTATATATATACGAACAGATTTTAATACAATATGACTTATATTTTAAACATATTTTCAACCTATAGTTTATAAAAAAAAATCTGCTATAGCAAATACTTACACTGAAGTATTCACGCAAGATTACACGGTGATGGAGGCTGGCAACGTGAGAGGGAGGAAAAAGAAGAGAGTTGGACGCTCAGCTGGGCCGGATCGCACATGCCAGGTGGAGGGGTGGAAGTGTAGGCAAAGTGAGGCGTGGGTGGAACGATGGGCGCTGCTGAGGCTTGCGCGCATACGGGAAGTGGCGGTGGTGCTGTACTTGTGAAGAGGGGAGGTGGTAGGCGCTGTTCGTTTGACATGGGAGTGGCCGACTAGTGGGTTCGACAAGGGTGATCTTTGGTGGGAGGAGAATGTCAAAGGAGGCTGCAATGGAGGAGGAGGCGGACAAAGACACGGAATGGTGGATGTTGCGGATCCACACGAAGAAGAGCAGGAACGGTCATGGCAGTGTGTAAGGGTGGGCTGCATGGGCGGCCTGTGGATTTGGGTTTTGGGTGTAGGAGGCGAATGGATGAGGTAAGTGGAGTGACGAGCATGGAAGGGAAGTTCGGATATAGATGGTAGGCGACGTTTGTGTTGCCAGCATTCGACATATGGGAGGGGAGAGAGGTGAATTGCGTGAGTTCGGTAACCATGAGAGTAGCAGGTGAGGTTTCAAAATATATAGACTTATATTCATAATTTTATCTTTTTTTTAGACATGTCATAGAACACACGAAAGAGGAGGAGATGGAACGAATGGAAGATGGAATGAAAAGCAATTTAGAATTTAAATGGTAGAATAAGAAAGGCCAGGGCGGTTGGTATCACACGTTGGAAAAGGTAAAGACGTAGGGAACCAAAAGACTCAATTTCTGAACCGATATGCTGGGCGTGTCGTAGATTGCACCGCATACTAGATTTCGAAATTGACAATTGAATATACCGTAGAGATCAGCGCGACGAGACGATCAAAACGGTATAAAAATATCAATGATACGATTGAATTATAAAAATTCGAATTTTTCTACTACGGAAAATGCAAGAAAAATGCTGAAAAATAAGATCGACGGAGCCAAAGATGTCCGAATTTAGAAAAATGACCAACTGACAACTTGCTCAGAAGATGGTTTAGAATTTTTCTATGTAAAAATATTTAGGTTTCGGAAACATTTTATTTTCATTGTTTTTAACTGATTAAATTAAAGTGAATTTACGCGCGAAATAAACTTCCATATTTTCGGACGAAAATTTACCAGTTGCTATGTTTAACTAAACGTATTCCAAATATCAAATTTATTGTAACAGTCCCCCTTCTGACCGTCTCCAGTCGGTAATTAAACCAACTCGAAACGTTCAAAAAGACGAATTGTTATTTAGTTTATAAGGTTTAAACAGAATCAGCCACAGAAACACAGAATAATAACAATGAATTTTTAAACAAATGAATCTTTATTTCATTACTATAAATCTTTTTATATACATCAGAGTTTATACAATTTAATACAGATACAGCGGAATATCTTAAAATACAATTTTCTGAAACTAAAATGATTCTTTACTCTCTCTCTCTCTAACTTCGCTGCTCGAAAATCTTCAAGCTGTAGAAATACTCGGTCTGACCCGAGTATTATATTCAAAAGAAAATAATACACAGGTCAGTCTAATTCAAACCAGTTTATTAGTGCATATAGGCAGTAATAATTTAAATAGACGACGGTCACAATAATTCTCGTCTATCCAATTCTTTTAACAAAGAAATCAGATAACGAAAATATAACACTTAACAGTGTTAAAAAATAAATCAGCAGATTTAAATCATCAACAGAGATAAACAGTGTTATTGGCTGCCGTACACGCACGCGTGTACGGCCTCGCCAATACGGCATAGAAGATCAATGCATCACGACGCAAAGAAATATCAATTCAAACTGTCGAGTTTGGGTGGCTGCAGTGCACGCACGCGTGCACTGCCTCGCCAACTCATGTGCACCAACCAACAAGCACAGAAATAAAAAAACAGGGTCAAGCCCAAAATAGGTTCAACTCAAGGCTAATGAATAGACAAAGAAATACAACATCATCCAAAACAAAACATAATGACTCAGTGATACATGCAACATGATCAGATGAACATTAGTGCAGCAAGTCAAGTCAAAGCAATTTGCAAGCTTCACAGTGCAACAATACTACAATGCCTCAGCCATCAAGGCATGAACCAGACTAGACTACAAACAAATAAAGCAAATGAATCAGTGAGCTAGCAAAGACAAAGGAACTGCACAGCTTCAAATGAGACAACAAATTTTCGAACTCACATATGTCCAGACCAACTACAAAGATAGTGGTGTACCTAGACAAGAATGCAAAAACTCATGTGGACAGTGCAGACTACAAGTGAATGCAAAATGGAGGCAACAGAGACCAAAGATCACAAGCAAATGCAACCAAACCTGACCAGCAACAAACAAATATCAGATCAGTGTGGGTGCAGACCAACCAAGGCAGGTAACAACACGACTCCAAATGAAACGAGTCAAAGTAACATGCAAGTCGACTAGCAGAGCATGCAGACAAACATACACCAAGACCACCGTAGTAACAACTCATGTGGACAGTGCATGCAACATAGTAGCATATGAAATGCAGACAAACCCCAATGTAACAGTGAAGTCGAAAAGCCAGTTCATATGACGTAACAAAGACCAAGCACAGTATCATCAAGAAAACAACCAGAGTTTTCAAACCAATGTGCATGCAGACATTGCCAGATTTTCAAGAGAAAAAAAATAAAATAAAATGAGGTCAAACATATTGAGATATGCGGTGACAAAAGGGATTAAATACTTTGTGAAGAAAGGAGACTCAAGGCCAAGTCACATTGTCACAGCAACAAGATCGAGTGACAACATAAAACAGTGAACTTAGGTATGAAAATATGACATAATGCTCAAGGAGAAACTACCTATGCACTCTATCATATGCAAGCCTCTAAATCACGGTCTGGGCATATAAAATTGACCGTATAAAATGACAATGAAATAGTCTGGGCATTCTAATATGCAATATATGCAAGTGCAGTGTGAAGAATAAGCTACCCAGTATCAACATATTTAAAGTGAATGCGAGGATAGCTAAAGACAGTAACAAGAAAGTGCCAACAGAGGGTCCAAAACACAGTTAATGGCCGCCACAAATGACAGAGTATCAACATCAGAGACTTAGCATAAATTCAAGAATATATGCATACACACATACATATGTATGTATGCACATATATTGCCCTGAATAAACAGAAGTAAAGTACAACAAATGAAACAGTGGACAGAACCATCAGACAAGAAATCTGACCAGTATAAAATTGACCAACTACAAAGGCAGTAGTGAGTGCAGACAAAATAAAGAATGGCCATACACATATATACAATACAAGAATGTATGTATACATATGATCAAACCTCAACCAGACGGTAACTACAACTCAGTGCAGCAAAGAAGAAACTGGCAACTACAAGTATAAACATATGTGCAGACACGTATTTCAACACCCTACAAGAGTAATAGGTACAACATACAACAGCAAGCGGTGAAGCAGAGGGTACAGGGACTACAAGCTAACAAATGGAAACTCCAAAAAGTATCAGACTCGAACTCAAACATATGATGGAGTGCAACTATAAGCGCAATGCTCAAGCAAAAATAGATAGCCAGAGACGAAGCTCCCAAGGGCCGGTAAACCAAAGCAATAAATCACAGTAAAGTCCACAAGAACGTACGAAATCAACATCAAACAAAGAAATCAAATCGAAGCCAAAGACCACGAAAACAAACAAGCAAATGAATTCGAACAGTTCGAATCAGATGTGAGTAACATAAATTACTCACCTTAGAACGAAGAGCACGAAGCGAAAAGATCTGAAGCAGCCGCGAGCGAGACGAAGGAAGTCGAAGCCTTCGAATTGAACGAGCGCGATCGAAAAATCTGAAGCCGCCTTCGATTCAACCCAGAATTGCCGAAGCCCTAGTTCTTTTTCTCGTCGCCATTTTTTTTCTTTCGTATGATTTTCTTTCTGATCGAATAATGAATGAGGAGAGAGGGGCGACGTGGGTTTAACAGAGATAAGTGGGTAAGGAGATCGTGGGGGGTATGGCTTTAGGGTATGGGCCGGTGTAAGATAATTTTTTTTTTCTTTATTTTTTTTTTCTTTTTAAAACTGATTTGTTTTGTATTTAATTTGTTTTTTTTAATTTAGTTGTTAAATTTTAAATTATGTGTGTAATATTTATTTATTTCGTATCAATAAAATTTTAAATAAAAGAATTCCAATCGATTTACAGTTTAAATAAAATTTAACAATAAATTTTAAATCGTTCATGGACGAAGATTTTATCGTTATAAAATTTCCAACAATAAACAGCAAATTTATCTGTCAACATAGATCGTTTACTGATGATTATAATTCGGGCAAAACCCCAGTTGTTACAGAAATGCAAATTGAATTCAATTAAATTTTATACGCGTTTATACGCCGTATGTTCATAAAACAATTCCGATAAATACAAAAATTGAAATCCGGTAATAATTCAACATTACGGACCCAATGAAACTGGTTTCGTCAAATTCCGAGACTGTGCCTCGGAAGACTATTTTTAAATTCGATTTCAAACGATACAATTTCAAAACTGAACAAATCGCTTTCAAATTCAATTCTGAAGCTTCTATTACCTTCAGTATTATCAATATGAATTTTCTAAGCCTTTAAATTATTTTTAACCAGCTTAAAATTGAAGATTCAAATTTATTCAACTTTCAATAGATTAAATTCAAAATTTAATCACAAATTCATTCTGATAATTTGAAATTCAAGTCAAATCATCATTCAAATATTTAAAATTAATTAAATATTTTCAATTCAAATTGTTCACAATTCAGTGTCGTTACATTTATATTTCAAAATTTTATCGTTTAAAATTTCACAAAATTTCAACTAATTACGTTATTAAAACAGTTGAAAATTTACGGGTCGTTACACTCTCCCCCACTCAAAACTTTTCGTCCCCGAAAAGGAACGAGGTAGGAGAATAGAAACAACCAGAAAGAAAAACAGATTTGAAATACAAAATAACAATTAATTTAAACCATATAAATTTCAATTTAAATTAATTTATATCCATTAATTGATTTTTAAATTCAAGGTATTTCCATAAGTTGATCTAATTTCAATTTATTAATCATTTCAAAACAAATTTATTAACTCTTTCAAAACAAATTTTATTTCATTATTAACTGAATTTACTTATTATCTTATCTAACTCTATTAACATCTTTATAATCAAAATTCAGTGTATAACATTTATTATAAACACTCAAATTTTATTTATAAATTCAATTTATCTTATATATTATCCAATTACATATTCAACTTCTGAATGATTTAGGTAAGTTGTATTAGAATGCAGTTGAACAATATACAAATAAAATTTTCCAAATTCAATTATTCAAGTTTAAATATTTATTCCAAATTTTTGTTTTATTTATAATTAAAATCATCCTTTAACAAAATTTAAGAATTAGATTTCCGATTAACTTTAAACAATTTAGAGATATATACAATATATTTATATCAAATCAAATTAAATTTTAAAATAAGATACCTATATATATAAATCAAATTATACTGAAGAAATTCAAATCAACATATTTTTTTTCAAAACAAAACCGTAGCAAAGCTACAGAATGGTTTCTCCCCTTCGAAACTCGAAATGAATGTCGATGATGCGGCCGCCATCACCGAAATTATTTTCCAGCGACAAAGAGAAGAGCACTGATTTCAACACTTTAAATTCTTTGAAAATGATTTCTATTCGAAAATACTTTCAATAATATATACTTTTAAAATTTAAACCAAAGTTCGAAATCACCGGAAACTAAATTCTCAAATTTCTGAATTAAGTTCATTTTAAATTCCAAATCAATTTATAAACCATAATTATAAATTCATTTAGAATAATAAATGATAATCAAATATTATCATTCCAAACAACCAATTTAATTAACCTCTAAATTCCAGAAAATTTTCCTTATGTTTTTACAATATAATCAAACAAATTTGAAAACAATATTGTGTCCGTTTGCTCTGCTCAAGTGTTTTGGAAATCCTATCGATAGCGTTGATCAGACGAATCGATCGAAAACCCAAATCAACATCAGCAACTCAAACAACACAATATATAAAACATTTTTATATAGATTTACAAATACACTTCCTCGCTTGATGATACAAGAATGGATTCAAAGCAAGGATAGAGATTCAAATTTGATGGACTCAAATCAAAGAGAATTCTGATTCGAAGACAAATTCGAAAGAAAAGATAAGATGATTCAATAACAGAATCGGGAGATGGATAAACTTATTTAATTTACGGGCAACCTTAACTGGGTCGTCCGTAACTTCAAGAATTAGATCGGTGCTGAATTTCGAGGTAAATCAACACTCGATCTCAAGAGATGGAATTCAGGTATAGCAAGTAATAGATAGCATCGTAAACCGAGGATACAAAAATCTCCGGTAAATCGATGCCTATTATAAAGGAGTTTCACCCCTTTACAAATCATTCGAAGTTTGGCAAGATCGCCGATTCACTATAAGGGTCATTCGAAGTGGAGTTATGTGATGCTCCAGAATTGAAAGGAGACGAATAGTGAGGGACACGAATGAAATTTGGAACCGTAGGAAACGTTCCAAAATTCAAAGAAATCGAGTCGAAAGGAAGAGATTGAAACTCGAAAGAGAGTGATTCTGTAAATACATTTACCCTATATGTTAAGTTTTGCCTAGAGCTACCAAAGCTCTGATACCAACTGTAACGACCCAGAATTTTGGACCATTCGCATCCATTATAAGTGTATAGGTAGACACTCATGCCGGAGTTGAATTGCTCAAAATACCGCGTTGTTAATTTAAATTTGGCAAAACTGAACATATATAGTAAATAAAATAATCACAGATCACAGACACAGAGTAATAAATGCAGCGGAAATAAAAGAGATAGTAGTTCATGAAGCTACTATATGAATATATAAGATACATCAGAGTTTACAACAGAAGAGTAATACAATACATCAGATACAAATCAGAATACATCACTGGAATCATCGAATATCTGAAAGCTGGATAGATAGCTGGATCTCCAAGCGAAGCTCCAACTCCAAAGGTGAGTCTCGAAAGCTGAACCACTCAGTCTGACCCGAGCGTAAAGCAAAATACAAAACACTCGAGTCAGGATTAACATTCTTATATTAATAAATCCAACTCAAGTGAAATAGCAATTGAAATACAAGTAAATCAAAGGATGTTTGGAATAACCATCCTCTAAGGATCCGTTAAACTATCTACTAGGTAGTAGTGTACGATAAGTAGATAATGTCTATCAGTAATATAAAAAGATATCAAAATAGCGTTAAGTCATGGCCCATTCCACCCTTAACACATTTTTATTCCCAAAAGCATATACAAGACCGTAGTTTCCCCAAAACCGGAAGTCACCAGAGGGCAATCCATATACTAAAGGTACAAATCAAAATCGTAGTGGTCGTGCATAAATGGAATACAAGTATGACAAGGCACATGAGGCAATACCCAAGGTAGTGATACTACCGTTCGCCTGATCCGGACTGGTGAGAACGCAACGCCGCAGCGCCCGCAACACCGTGAAACAACACTCCCAAAATCAAGGGTGCACCAATCGACAACAAGTATAAGTTGTTCGAAGAAGTGTGTCCACTTGAGGTAGCAAATCCTCCATTGCCCCGGCACAGCTCCTGTTTTAGTCATTTCAAATTTGACACAAGTGTCAAGGCTATCCATTATCGTTCTCTTTCTTCAGTCATCACGTACATCATTCCAACCACTTCATTCTGGATCATCACTCCGCGTATAGTTATTAAAGTGGTTTCGGTTCAGATAGAGAGTATATCCATTACCGATCCCGGTCTCTTTAATAACTTTCGTAATTATTACACCGATTGGTCGTTTATATATTTAAAAAACAAAATCAATTTCAATTTCAATTCGTAAATCAACATTTCGTTTGTCTTTCTAAATCAATTTCCATAATTTACGTTTCAAAATTTCCAAATTTTCATTTCAAAACCTTATAATTCAATTTCAATCTTTATTTAAAACCAATCAAATATTGATTCAAGTTCGTATATAAGTTTCATTCCGAAATCATTTAAATTAATTTAATTTAACCTCAAATCAATTTAAATCCATTTATCAATTTCATTCAATGTTCGTTAAGTAAATTTTCATTTAAAACAATTTCTGTTTAATTTCCAATTCATTAAATCCATTATTTAAATTCAACTTCCTTATTTCAAAACTTACAATTTGAATTAAATCAAATTCATCAAATCAAATCCTTTAATTTCAAGTCTTGCATTAATTTCAATAAATCACATTTATTTCTTGTTAAAGAAATTCAGTTTCACTTATTTACTTACTTAAATAATTTCCAAAACTTAATAAATAAAGTAACTCAATTTCAATTATTTACGAAGTAAAAATTTACTTATTCAAAAGTTCAATTTTACTTATTAAAGAATTCAATTCGATTTAATCATTAAATAATTCAACCTTATTTAATTATTAAATAATTCAAAACTTAATTATTAAATAATTTCAAAGTTTAATAATTTCAAACTCAATTATTAAATCATTTCAAAGTTTAATAATTTCAAACTTAATTATAATTTCAAACTTAATTATTAAATCATTTCAAAGTTTAATAATTTCAAACTTAATTATAATTTCAAACTTAATTATATAATTTCTCAAATTAAACAACATTCTTTCATCAATTATATTGTTAATATTTTGTTTCAGATTATTAAATATTAACATTTTCCTTTCATTAAAATTCAGATTTCAACTTCATTTCAAAACCATATTATTTATTCAAATAAAATCCTTATTTTATTTTTAAATCAAATTATTGACCAATCGGTTTTATTTAATTTTCTAGCCTAGGTCAAAGTTCAACTTGGGTATTTTATCATTTCAACCCGATTCCAATTCAATTCAAAATCAAAGCATAGTAAAGGGAACTTGCAGTGTGATAACTGGGATGGTGTCAAAGTAAATAAACAAGCAATAACAACAAACAATAACAATCCAATCATCAATTCAAATAATCTCGAAATAACCGTATTAATTCGCATTGTTATTTGTACGAATTAATATAATTATTTCTAGAATCTACACCATCATTTCATGTAGATTAAAGATTATTACATTACGGTTTTCACTTGTCATTTATTTACAATTTCATACATCATCAATTTAACAACATACATTCAGTGGTTCAAATGTAATTAAACAAATCCTACGTGTCAATAAATTCAACAGTTAAAGGGATCATATTATACAAATGTCAGTTAATCAAATTTAACAATTAATTATCCTATATCAAGTTCAATTTCACACTATTTATCATTTTAACATTTACAATTTTACGTCCAATATAAACATCACAACCAATCAATTATCAGTCAAACTGTATTATTATCGCATAAATAATTAACAGATAATGGTGTCAGATGTCACAAGTGAACTGATACAGGCAATATCATATATAATAGTGTAATTAACTAACAGCAGCATATTTCAATTGTCGTTTCAATTGAAATCAGATTTAATAAATAAAAGAACGTTAATCGTGAGTGATTGCCCACCTTTCGAGGCTAGAGAGAGATGAACGAGAAGATGACACTGATACGCACACTGATACAGATACTGAAATTGAATTGCGAATCCAAGCAAAACAAAATCGGCTCGAATTTAACGGACAAGCTGATAGAAAGAGAGAAAAAAAAACAGACGAAATCTAATCAAAACCAGATCGATGCAAATAAAATTTTGAACAAAAGTATATTATATTATATATATTCAAATCACCTTATATATATTTATAGGCTGCACCTAAACTTACATGTCTTTATTATATTTACAATAATTAGTATAAAACAATGTAGCTTACTTTAAAAACCTTTTCATAAAAATCAACAATAAACTAATACACATACCAAAACTTTAGTACAGTTATATGCAAGTTTGAAAACATCATTTGAGAACTGCAACATCACTTGTATTGTATATTAACTTATCACTTAATATACTTAATTTATAAATATATACATATGCGTTTCAAAATTTCCTGGGCAACCACATATGTCTCGGCCAACATGTCCACTATGGACTATCAGTATAAATGTATACTAGTATGTAGACTTATATGCGTATATGCATAAAATACACTAAAAATATTCAAATGAGGAAATTATATTACCAGACTCACGCATGCTACCTGTATGCAAACTAATATATATACGAAAATACATATGCAGACTTTAAAACAGGCAATGAAATATGGATGCGACATATATCTTTGAATGTACAGGTGAACCCACTCGTGTAGACAAATATTTATGTAATTTAACATATATAACTAACAGATTTTGCAAGTTTATAAAACTTATACAAACATATCTATAACAACACATAACTAATATATATAAATTATAATAGAGATTTTAAAACAAACTGAACTATCAACACGAGACTAATATAGGACTGTCGAACTATAGATGCTCTACTATATAACAGTACATACTTTATATAAAAAATAAAGTACAATATAATACACTATAACAACAAAATAAAATATCAACCTATTATATATATACGAACAGATTTTAATACAATATGACTTATATTTTAAACATATTTTCAACCTATAGTTTATAAAAAAAAAACTGCTATAGCAAATACTTACATTGAAGTATTCACGCAAGATTACACGGTGATGGAGGCTGGCAACGTGAGAGGGAGGAAAAAGAAGAGAGTTGGACGCTCAACTGGGCCAGATCGCACATGCCAGGTGGAGGGGTGGAAGTGTAGGCAAAGTGAGGCGTGGGTGGAACGATGGGCGCTGCTGAGGCTTGCGCGCATACGGGAAGTGGCGGTGGTGCTGTACTTGTGAAGAGGGGAGGTGGTAGGCGCTGTTCGTTTGACATGGGAGTGGCCGACTAGTGGGTTCGACAAGGGTGATCTTTGGTGGGAGGAGAATGTCAAAGGAGGCTGCAATGGAGGAGGAGGCAGACAAAGACACGGAATGGTGGAGGTTGCGGATCCACACGAAGAAGAGCAGGAACGGTCATGGCAGTGTGTAAGGGTGGGTTGCATGGGCGGCCTGTGGATTTGGGTTTTGGGTGTAGGAGGCGAATGGATGAGGTAAGTGGAGTGACGAGTGTTAGTTCATAGGATAGTGGTTTTGATGACAACAACTATAGAAGTGTTATAAAATATATATGTGCAGGAAATCTATATGCAGGTATCAACAAAAGAAGACTGTACAGTAAAGAAAACAAAATTGATGAAGACAAAGATCAAGAGTTCAAGATTGAAGACTCATGAGATTCAAGATATTCAAGAGTTCAAGACAAATAATATAGTTAGGTTATATATTTGTTAAAACTCCTTGAAAGCACTATCATTCTTTTTTATCCAATATACTCGTGGAATGGAATCCACTTCGTTCTTGTTAAAGGGATGGAACCCTAGTGAGATGGAACTCACGAAATATCTAGTGGAACGGATAGTAGCCCTATTTTGTTATCCACTAATTTTGATTCAAAATGATTTTCAAAATTATCTCTTGTTTTATAAAATGATTTTCAAATATTCCTTTTCAAAAGAAAAACCTTCGTTCACATTTCCAAAAATGTTTTAGCCTCAAAATCATATTTATCATTTTGTTATATTTTGATTTCAAAATTGCCCTTGATATTTTAGCCTCAAAATCTATTTTAATATTATATTTACTTTAGTTTATTTACTTTGATTTTAAATATATTTTAGTATATATACATATATACATTCATAAGTATTTCTACTTCTAAATACCTTCTACAAATACATAGAGTCCATTTGAATAAAGTTGCATATGTTTTAAATCATCATTTTCAAAGTAAAGAAAATCATCACTTTTACTAGACCATGTCGACATCCTATTTACCTGTCATGTCGACATGCTTCCCGTTACAGTAAAGGTTGTTTTCAAAAGAAGTGTCTATTCGTTTAAACCTCTTCGAATGGACACATCCATTCATTCTCTATAAATAGAGACTGTTATGGACGTTTTCCAGTAACTACTTTCTTTATTTTCTCTCCTCTTTACTCTCTTATCTTATTTTCTAATCATCCTATCCATATTTTGCCGAAATCTTAAGTGAATCAAACCATAATATCTCTAGTTTGATTCTCTGCCACTCTCTCCAAAGAATCTCAGTGCTTATCAGAGTTATAGATACATTTGTACTCAAAGAAACTTGTGTGAGGTTATAAAGGTGTGATCGTGTCCTTGGAAATCGATCGGGTGAACTTGTGTCCTGTGAATCAAGTGGTTCTACCCAGAGACCTGAGAATCTGGAGGGTGTACCTCGTTGCCTTGGAATCGAGGGATTGTAATCTAGATTATTGTTGAATAGAAAGCCGTACGGGTTGTGCGGGACTGGATGTAGGGTAACACCGAACCAGTATAAAATTCCTGGTGTGTTCTTTCCTTTACTTGCTTTTTATTTATATTTGCATTTGTTTGTGATTCTGTGATTTGATCTGTGATTGTGTATTTGCATTAAGTTAGTTAATTCAATTTAAATCAAAGAAGTTTTAAAGAAATTCTTAAAACACTATCCACCCCCCCCCTCTAGTGTTAAATAGCCTTAAGATCATCTTCCGCGTCCCTTTCAACGAGCATGGAAGGGAAGTTCGGATATAGATGGTAGGCGACGTTTGTGTTTCCAGCATTCGACATATGGGAGGGGAGAGAGGTGAATTGCGTGAGTTCGGTAACCATGAGAGTAGCAGGTGAGGTTTCAAAATATATAGACTTATATTCATAATTTTATCTTTTTTTTAGACATGTCATAGAACACACGAAAGAGGAGGAGATGGAACGAATGGAAGATGGAATGAAAAGCAATTTAGAATTTAAATGGTAGAATAAGAAAGGCCAGGGCGGTTGGTATCACACGTTGGAAAAGGTAAAGACGTAGGGAACCAAAAGACTCAATTTCTGAACCGATATGCTGGGCGTGTCGTAGATTGCACCGCATACTGGATTTCGAAATTGACAATTGAATATACCGTAGAGATCAGCGCGACCAGACGATCAAAACGGTATAAAAATATCAATGGTACGATTGAATTATAAAAATTTGAATTTTTCTACTACGGAAAATGCAAGAAAAATGCTGAAAAATAAGATCGACGGAGCCAAAGATGTCCGAATTTGGAAAAACGACCAACTGACAACTTGCTCAGAAGATGGTTTAGAATTTTTCTATGTAAAAATATTTAGGTTTCGGAAACATTTTATTTTCATTGTTTTTAACTGATTAAATTAAAGTGAATTTACGCGCGAAATAAACTTCCATATTTTTGGACGAAAATTTACCAGTTGCTATGTTTAACTAAACGTATTTCAAATATCAAATTTATATTTCAAAATTTTATCGTTTAAAATTTCACAAAATTTCAAATAATTACGTTATTAAAACAGTTGAAAATTTACGGGTCGTTACATGGTATGAGCTTTTGAACAAACACTTTATCCATTTTTAGCAATTCCTTTTTGCTTTAGAAAACAGAAATCATGCAAATAACATGACCGGGGTAATGAGGTATATTTTCTGGAAAGAAAAATGCCAGGACTACTTACCCATTTTCTCTATAAAAAAAAATAGAATGAGAGGTAGATCATAGTTGGTGGGGTAAAATTGGCATTGGGTAATTTCCTTAAACCCTAGTAGCAGCCAGAGTTTATATAAGAAGACCTAGTGTAGTAAGGTTTTTATTATTGCTCTGCCTCATAAAAGAAATATATATAAGTATATATATAACATAAGTTATAAAAGAAAATGTGGAACACCAGTCATTAGAGTAGGAAGATGGCAGAAGATCAAAGGAAGAAAAAGCTTAGAAAAAAAAGAAAAAGGGATTAAGGTGAGTAATCTCACTGGAAATATTGGCAATAAGTCCTGAATATTGAGGCAGCCTAACTAAAATTCATATTTCATTTGTTTGCAAGCTGGATTCATTTTTATGATTTAGTAACTTCGACTTGTTTTATGATCTGTTTTAATGGAAACCTCTTTATATTGATTTACTCAGTATGAAAGAGCCATGGATCTAATGTTTAAATAAGTTTTCTATGTTATAATTTAACTTTGAGGTGATGCAGTAATATGAGTTTTCTTTATACATTTATTAGTTTCAAACCCAGGATGCTTAATATGGATATATGGTCTAAAAATGAGAAAGGATATGGGGCTGCAACCTTGTGTGTTTGCTTAGGTCTCATATTAACAGAAAAAAATTTTATAAAAAAGGAAAAATATAGAGATGCAATGTATACATGTGCTGAGCCTCTACATTTATGAACTATCCAGTAATTCTTATACTTGTGATTTAGTCAGATTTGAAAATCTACATGGATCTGACTGAATCAGAGGTAGAAAAGAAAAAAACAAACAGAAAATTATCTATGACCATATGTTTGTATTGGGATCTATTGAAGGCCATAGAAAAATAATATGTTTAAGAGATCACCTATATTGTTATGATGAAGTGCTTGTTCATGAAAATATGTCTTGTTAATCTTTGGATGTATGCCTGTGACTGAATGTTTTATTCACTGCTTGAAACATGAGATGCGGAGAGGAAATTAACACTAAAAGGTAGTGACACTTAGTAATTCAACTAAGGATTTTGGATCTTAGGGCTACAAGATATAGCTTGGCAAGGGGAATATTGCAAGCTCACACATGTTATGTTTATACCCAGGGGCCTGAGTGTGTTGGGTTAACAGAGAAATGTCCCAGGCAGTGTGTGTTTAAAAAGAGAAAGTAGCTAAAGACCATAACATATTTGATATTGAACATTAGAAATAGGTTCATATGAAGGCTTGGGAAAAATCCCTGAAGGCGGAAAAATCTATGGATGAGGAATGATGATTTAATTGATGATTGTGTTGACTGTTTTAGGATCTTATATGGATGAATTCTATGTTTGTTTTCTCTGCAATAAATCATTGAATTATGTATCATTTTGTTGTGCATGCCCAGGTTGCACAGAAATAGGTATAAGAGTAATATTGCATTCCTTTATTTATCTTAAAGTTATTGGAATATGAAAAAAAAACTATATGAAAATTATGTTTCCAAATAGATTACTCATACCAGACCAAGTCTGACCTATGTGTGTTGATGCACTATTGGGTGTCTCATATTTAATGAGGCAGCCCATAGTGATTATGCAGGTAAATAGGCATTTCATTGATCAAGCTTTGGATGGATTGGCTGCTTAAGGAATTGGATGCAATAGTTACAAATTTACTGAAGTTAAATAGATGTTTATGCCAAATTTATGTTAAGCTATGTTGTTTAAGTTGCTTAGAAAAACCAATGTATTGTTATTTACTGTTTTGTAAGCATTGGACTTAAATAGTTGTTTCATCTGAAACTTATGGATTTTATTTTGAAAATGTTTTACTAAGTAATGAAGTTTTTAGGCTCTTTGATTAATTAATTGATGATGATAGGAAACCTGAGATTGTGAGGATTTATAAACTAAAAGAACAACTAGATACTTGACATGAGAAATTCATGTTTAAGTTAAAGAAAAATCTGGCAGAATGATTTTGAGTTGCCTTGATAAGATGGAACAAAATAACATGTATTTTGAGAGGAAACAGTTCAAAGTGAATATGGCTAACATAACCATTTTCTTGAGCCTGGGTTAAGCCAGCACTAAAGGTTTTCTAAACTAAACTTTCAGTTATGATGTTACAACCCAAGTACAAGGTAGACTCAGACCTTTTTACTAACAAGAAAAGAAAGAAATTAGGCACATGTAAGAGCACAGGAACATGCACACACACATGCACGGGCAAAAGCCCAGTTCATACAGTAATACAATTATGGGAAATACATACATAGTGTTAAATCTATAAGTCATGAAATCAATAGTATGAAGAAATAGACATGACTGGAAAATTTGAAAAATACTTTTGCTATATGGAGAATCACTTGAAAATCCCCAAATAGATTCTCTGCTTCCAAACCTCTATACTCTGACATAAAAACAGAAAGTATTATATATATATATATATATATATTTTCATATATGAAGGTTTAAGATAATTTGAACACAACAATATTTTTATATTGGTTTTAAGATCCTGGTTAGAAGGTGAACCCGAGAATGATATTCTCTTGACTAGGTGACCACTGTGATTAATTGTAAAAGAAAAAAAAAGCTTGAATTTTAGGAAAGAAAGTGGGTCATCTCATTTGGTATCAGAGCTATGTTGTTAAATAACATAGCAAAATGTTGTATGAACTTGTTTGCATTGGATGTATGGTGTGTTGACTGCTTTGGATGCCTTGTTTTAATTGATACTTATACTAATAATAATTACTAGGATTGGATAGAGATAAATTAAATGAGTTAATTTATAGAAAATAAACAAAAATGGACTAACCCAAGTGTCATATCCATAGAATCATGGTAAGACCCAGACAACAAGAGGTAGGATCAAGTGAACCACCAATGGTGAATATGCAAGATTTCATGAGAGCTATAAGGGAAGGGGTAGGCAATAGGCAGGAAAATCCACATGAGGAGCTTTCCAAACTACTCAAGACCTTTACCAATCTTGGAGGCAAAACTTTTGATGGAACAGAAGGTATTATGGGAGTTCAAAATTGGCTCAGAATTTTGGACAGGATTTTTACAGATATGCAAGTTGAAGACCAAAAGAAAAGGCAAGTAGCATCCAGACAATTGAGAGGAGCAGCTCTGGACTGGTGGGAGGTTATCATAGCTAGAAGACCTGAAGGAGAAGTGACATGGGATCAATTTAAGGCAATGCTAGAAGGTAGATTTGTCCCAGCATCAGCCAAGGAATCTTTGCTAGAAGAATTTATTAAATTAAGGCAAGGGGCTATGAGTGTTACTGAGTACACATAGAAGTTTGAATCACTATCCAAGTATGGTGCAGTGCTTATCACAACTCAAGAAGCTAAAAATGGCAGATACATTCAAGGACTGAATGCCAGCCTTAGTAGAGCTATGTTGCCATATAAGGACAGGACATTTGATCAAGTTTTGGATCTGACTCTGAGCATTGAACAGCATGATAAAGCCAGAGAAAATTTTAGAGCATTCAAGAATAATCAAAATAAGAAAGGGAAGGGTAAGTTTCATCCTTATGATAAAAAGAAAACAGATGTAGCTTCCACCAAGAAACCAGAAGAAACCAAGACTGCTGAAGTTAAGAAGAAGATCACTTGTTATAACTGTGGCCAAGAGGGGCATATGAAGAATAGGTGCACCAATCCCAGACCAGCATCCTTCAAGTGTCACCAGTGTGGAAAGGAGGGTCCCATAAGGAGGAACTGTTCAGATTTTAAGCAAGGAAAAGTAGGAACCTTGGAAGGGAAAGGTAAAGCAACCGAGGGACCAAATGTTGAGAACCATGGCCAAGTTGAAGGTACTTTGCTCATTCACTTAATACCTTTTGTAGTAGTGTATGATACTGGGGCTACACACTCCTTGATTTCCCATGATATTGTACAACAACTAAAATTGAATTGCATGATTGTTGATAAGCCATTGCTTATTAGAAGTCCTTTAGGTAGTTCCTGTGTTTTGGGTACGATGTGTATGCAACTGGGGTTAAATATAGGGGGATGTGTGTTTAGTGCAGACCTATATGTGTTGCAATACCCGGGCATAGGAGTTATTCTAGGAGTTGATTGGTTGAGGAAATATAAGGCTATTATAAATATGGAAACATCTACCATATCACTAAAAAATTTTGATGGAAAAAGGGTAGTTGTTCTGTGTGAGGCAAACAAGAGCAGAAATATAGCTACTCTTGTTACTTTGTCTAGTGAGAAGCCCATGCCCACATTAGAAAAAATCTCTATAGTAAATCAATATACTGATGTGTTTGGTGAGGTTAGGGGAATTCCAAACCATAGGCCAGTAGAGTTTTCAATTAAACTAATTCCAGAGGCTAGCCCAGTAGTTAAGAGGCCAACTAGAATGGGGCCTAAGGAATTGATAGAGCTGAAAAAGCAACTGGTTGAACTAGAAGAAAAAGGCTTCATCAGACCCAATAGCTCATCATGGGGAGCACCGGTGGTTTTTGTTAAGAAACAAGATGGATCTCTTAGATTATGTATTGATTATAGGGAGTTAAATAAAATCACAGTTAAAAACAAATACCCCTTACCAAGGATTGATGATCTCTTTGATCAATTGAGTGGTGCAAAAATATTCTCTAGACTTGATTTAGCTTCAGGATTCCATCAAATGAAAGTAGAAGAGGAAAGCATTAAATACACAGCTTTCAATACTAGATATGGACTTTATGAATTTTTAGTAATGTCATTTGGTTTGACAAATGCTCCCTCTTACTTTGTTGATTTGATGAATAGAATTTTTAGAAAATACCTGGATAAATTTGTATTGATATTTATTGATGATATACTAATTTATTCTAAGTCAGTTGAGGAGCATGAGAATCATTTGCATATAGTACTTCATAAACTGAGGCAAGAAAATTTGAAGGCAAAATTTTCAAAATGCACATTTTGGTAGAAGGAAGTAAATTTTTTAAGACATGTGGTATCAGAAGAAGGTATATTTGTAGATCCCAATAAAGTAATTTCAGTTCAAGCTTGGAAAAGGCCTACTAATGTCACAGAGGTTAGGTCATTTATGGGAATGGCTGGGTACTACAGAAGGTTTATAAAAGATTTTTCAAAGATTTCAATCCCATTAACCAGATTGACTAGGAAGAATCAGGTATTTGCTTGGACTGAAGAGTGTGAGAAAGCTTTTGGGAGGTTAAAAGAAGCACTGATACAAGCTCCAATACTGAAAGTACCTGAGGGGAATGAAAATTTAGTGATATATACTGATGCAAGTGGACAAGGGCTTGGGGCAGTATTGATGCAACAACACCAAGTGATAGCTTATGCCTCTAGACAGTTGAAACCTAGTGAGGTAAGGTATGCTACACATGACCTTGAAT
Source organism: Allium fistulosum (assembly GCA_030737815.1). Classification (NCBI taxonomy): domain Eukaryota; kingdom Viridiplantae; phylum Streptophyta; class Magnoliopsida; order Asparagales; family Amaryllidaceae; genus Allium; species Allium fistulosum. The sequence goes on from CM060903.1 coordinate 1,436,881,763, forward strand.
TGGCTGCTATAGTGTATGCTCTTAAATTATGGAGACACTATTTGTTGGGTGCAAAGTTTGAAGTTTACACTGACCATAAGTCACTTAAATATTTGTTTTCACAAAAAGAATTAAACATGAGGCAACAAAGGTGGATTGAACTCCTAGCCTCATATGATTTTGAAATATTGTACACCCCTGGCAAAGCTAATAAAGTAGCAGATGCTTTAAGTAGACGGCATGCTAATGTAGCTAGGTTAATGATAGAAGAGTTTAACACTTTATCACTATTGATTGACTCAGAGGTAGAAAGTGAAAGTGTAGAAAATATGAGTATATGCAATGAGAATGTAGAAATGGGAAAGTTAAGTTTTGTTACTTTGGGGTCAGAATTACAGAATAAAGTTGTAAAATTACAAGATCGAGATCCATTTTTATTTGAGAAGAAAACTCAGATATTAAATGGAGAAGCAGTGGAAGGCTTTCTGTTGAATAAACAAGGCCATTTGGAGAAAAGAAAAAGAATATGTGTCCCGCTATTGATGAGTTGAAGCAAGAAATCTTAGATGCTTATCACAAAAACAAATATACCATACACCCAGGAAGCACAAGAATGTATGACAACCTTAAGAGAGATTATTGGTGGAATGGTACGAAGAGTGCAGTGGCATCTTTTGTGTCTAAGTGCATGGTTTGTCAAAAGATAAAGGCTGAATATCAAAAACCCTCTGAAATGCTTCAACCTTTACCAATACCACAGTGGAAATGGGAAGACATATCAATGGATTTCATTGATGGTTTGCCTAGAACTAGGAGGGGAAATGATAGTATTTGGGTTGTAGTTGATAGGCTAACCAAATAAGCCCATTTTATACCTGTGAAGTCAGAAAGAAATGCATGCACATTAGCTCAGTTATTTATTAAGGAAATAATCAGACTACATGGAATACCAAAGACTATAGTGAGTGATAGAGACACCATCTTCACTTCAAAATTTTGGCAAAGTTTTCACAAGGCAATAGGGACTGATTTATGCTTAAGCACAGCATATCACCCTCAATCATATGGCCAAACAGAAATTGTAAATAATTTGCTTGAAGACATGTTGAGAGCATGTGTATTGGATTGGGGAGGAAGCTGGGAGGATTATATATATCTAGCTGAATTTGCATACAATAACACCCATCACAGTAGCATAGGCATGGCCCCCTTTGAAGCTCTTTATGGAAGGCCATGTTTATCACCCTCAAGTTGGCATGAATCTGGAGAAAAGGTGGTCTTAGGACCAGAAAATGTAAAAGAAACTTCTGAAAAGATAGCTTTGATTAGAAAAAGAATTGCTTCTGCCCAAGATAGGCAAAAGAAATATGCAGATCAAAAGAGAAAGGAAGTACATTATGATGTTGGGGATTTTGTATTTATTAAAATATCACCCATGAAAAAGGTTCTAAGGTTTGGAAAACAAGGAAAGTTGATTCCTAGATATATAGGGCCATATAAAGTTTTAGAAAGAATTGGAACTGTGGCCTACAGGTTAGAGTTGCCAGATGAAATGAGAGCAATGCATGATGTTTTTCATGTATCACAGTTAAGAAGATGGGTTCATGACAAGGAAACAATTCTAAAATCTCCTAAGGATGTACAGATTGATTCTAGATTGGTGTATGAAAAGGAGCCAGTGGGCATAGTTGCCAGAGAAATCAAGAAATTGAGGAGCAAAGAAATAAAATTAGTGAAAGTGCAATGGAGTCTTGACCCAAATGATTGCACATGGGAGGTGGAAGATAAAATCAGAATTGATTATCCACGACTTTTTGATTGAATGAAAGGTAAATTTATATATATACTGATAAATGTTTTGATTGAATTGCATTGTGATTTTTTTTGGTTGTTTTGATACACCTCGGGTTTAATCAAATGATTGATTTGAGAATGATGTGAGATCAGAAATTGATTTTCTGAACTAATGATACTTAAGTTAAGTATGAAAGAATTGTGGGACACAATTCCTAAAAGGAGGGGTATATGTGATAACCCTGATTTGTGAAGTAATTTCATGATTTTATTTAGTTTGTATTTGTTTGAAATTGCATTTAAAAGATAAAGATAGGAAACTGATTTGCAGATGCATAGTTTAAAAACATGTACATGTGCACAAGACAGTGCACAAACATGCACACAGTTTTCTGTGTGATAAAATAGGCAACAGTTAATAAATATGATAGGATAGATAAATTACAAATATATATATGTAGGTAGAAATGATCAAGTCTTGAAAAAAAAGACTTAGGCTAGGATAGGCATACATATATTATACATGTGCACCAAACAAATGCTTGCTGAAATAAAAATTAACATTACATGAAAATGGTATGAGCTTTTGAACAAACACTTTATCCATTTTTAGCATGCAAATAACATGACCGGGGTAATGAGGTATATTTTCTAGAAAGAAAAATGCCAGGACTACTTACCCATTTTCTCTATATAAAAAAATAGAATGAGAGGTAGATCATAGTTGGTGGGGTAAAATTGGCATTGGGTAATTTCCTTAAACCCTAGTAGCAGCCAGAGTTTATATAAGAAGACCTGGTGTAGTAAGGTTTTTATTATTGCTCTGCCTCATAAAAGAAAAATATATAAGTATATATATAACAGAAGTTAGAAATGAAAATGTGGAACACCAGTCATTAGAGTAGGAAGAAGGAAGAAGATCAAAGGAAGAAAAAGCTTAGAAAAAAAGAAAAAGGGATTAAGGTGAGTAATCTCACTGGAAATATTGGCAATAAGTCCTGAATATTGAGGCAGCCTAACTAAAATTCATATTTCATTTGTTTGCAAGCTGGATTCATTTTTATGATTTAGTAACTTCGACTTGTTTTATGATCTGTTTTAATGGAAACCTCTTTATATTGATTTACTCAGTATGAAAGAGCCATGGATCTAATGTTTAAATAAGTTTTCTGTGTTATAATTTAACTTTGAGGTGAAGCAGTAATATGAGTTTTCTTTATACATTTATTAGTTTCAAACCCAGGATGCTTAATATGGATATATGGTCTAAAAATGAGAAAGGATATGGGGCTGCAACCTTGTGTGTTTGCTTAGGTCTCATATTAACAGAAAAAAATTTTATAAAAAAGGAAAAATATAGAGATGCAATGTATACATGTGCTGAGCCTCTACATTTATAAACTATCCAGTAATTCTTATACTTGTGATTTAGTCAGATTTGAAAATCTACATGGATCTGACTGAATCAGAGGTAGAAAAGAAAAAAAACAGAAAATTATCTATGACCATATGTTTGTATTGGGATCTATTGAAGCCCATAGAAAAATAATAAGTTTAAGAGATCACCTCTATTGTTATAATGAAGTGCTTGTTCATGAAAATATGTCTTGTTAATCTTTGGATGTATGCATGTGACTGAATGTTTTATTCACTGCTTGAAACATGAGATGCAGAGAGGAAATTAACACTAAAAGGTAGTGACACTTAGTAATTCAACTAAGGATTTTGGATCTTAGGGCTACAAGATATAGCTTGGCAAGGGGAATATTGCAAGCTCACACATGGTATGTTTATACCCAGGGGCCTGATTGTGCTGGGTTAACAGAGAAATGTCCCAGGCAGTGTGTGTTTAAAAAGAGAAAGTAGCTAAAGACCATAACATATTTGATATTGAACATTAGAAATAGGTTCATATGAAGGCTTGGGAAAAATCCCTGAAGGCCAGAAAAATCTATGGATGAGGAATGATGATTTAATTGATGATTGTGTTGACTGTTTTAGGATCTTATATGGATGAATTCTATGTTTGTTTTCTCTGCGATAAATCATTGAATTATGTATCATTTTGTTGTGCATGCCCAGGTTGCACAGAAATGGGTATAAGAGTAATATTGCATTCCTTTATTTATCTTAAAGTTATTGGAATATGAAAAAAAACTATATGAAAATTATGTTTCCAATTAGATTACTCATACCAGACCAAGTCTGACCCATGTGTGTTGATGCACTATTGGGTGTCTCATATTTAATGAGACAGCCCATAGTGATTATGCAGGTAAATAGGCATTTCATTGATCAAGCTTTGGATGGATTGGCTGCTTAAGGAATTGGATGCAATAGTTACAAATTTACTGAAGTTAAATAGATGTTTATGCCAAATTTATGTTAAGCTATGTTGTTTAAGTTGCTTAGAAAAACCAATGTATTGTTATTTACTGTTTTGTAAGCATTGGACTTAAATAGGTGTTTCATCTGAAACTTATGGATTTTATTTTGAAAATGTTTTACTAAGTAATGAAGTTTTTAGGCTCTTTGATTAATTAATTGATGATGATAGGAAACCTGAGATTGTGAGGATTTATAAACTAAAAGAACAACTAGATACTTGACATGAGAAATTCATGTTTAAGTTAAAGAAAAATCTGGCAGAATGATTTTGAGTTGCCTTGATAAGATGGAACAAAATAACATGTATTTTGAGAGGAAACAGTTCAAAGTGAATATGGCTAACATAATCATTTTCTTGAGCCTGGGTTAAGCCAGCACTAAAGGTTTTCTAAACTAAATTTCAGTTATGATGTTACAACCCAAGTACAAGGTAGACTCAGACCTTTTTACTAACAAGAAAAGAAAGAAATTAGGCACATGTAAGAGCACAGGAACATGCACACACACATGCACGGGCAAAAGCCCAGTTCATACAGTAATACAATTATGGGAAATACATACATAGTGTTAAATCTATAAGTCATGAAATCAATAGTATGAAGAAATAGACATGACTGGAAAATTTGAAAAATACTTTTGCTATGTGGAGAATCACTTGAAAATCCCCAAATAGATTCTCTGCTTCCAAACCTCTATACTCTGACATAAAAACAGAAAGTATTATATATATATATATATTTTCATATATGAAGGTTTAAGATAATTTGAACACAATAATATTTTTATATTGGTTTTAAGATCCTGGTTAGAAGGTGAACCAGAGAATGATATTCTCTTGACTAGGTGACCACTGTGATTAATTGTAAAAGAAAAAAAAAAGCTTGAATTTTAGGAAAGAAAGTGGGTCATCTCAAAGGGGTAGGAGCTGGGATGTTGGGACCGTTATACCAAAGACTAAAGTTAAGGCTTGTGCCATTGCACTGAAACGACTCAGACATGTTCATGGAGAGCATGATGAGTTGAAAATGAGGGTGGGAAGTTTGGAGGGTACAGTGGGAAATTTGTCTGGGAAAATGGAGGTTCTGATCAACATGGTGGGAAACATCGAACAGGGAATTCGTGCACCGGTCAATTCTTCTGATGGAGGACGCGCCACACAATTCAATGCTCCTGAGTTCGTTGCTTCGCAGTTCCAGAATTCAACTGATGTAGCGAACAATCAAAGATGTGAAATCCTCAACTCTGATTTAGATATAATAGCAAAAGGTATTTATTACAAGATTTCTATTTTTAGTTGCTTTCGAGCAGATATTTTGTTGGATAGATCTAAACATATTTATTGCAACAGGTACTATATGACGAGATTCTACAACGTCCAAAATCCATGGGAAATCTATACCACCCACACATGAAAAAGTGGTGTTGGACAACATACTGCTACCAAATGAGAGAACCAGCAAAATAAATCATCAATTTGTAGAGACCTTTGCTGAAGTTGGAGTGGGTGGGTATGTGTGCCATCCGAAGGGTCTTATTCAGTTTCTTTAGACGTTGGAGCAGGTATATTTTCTGTTTATGTTAATATTTTACTATGTATTGTTTTTTGAAAACTCATGAAATTTTAAGCATTAACATTTAGAGCCATGAAATTTTTGGTTATATAAACAATCAAACCTTTACAAATTTGAGCACCGAAAAATTTAGACCGTTAACCCATTTGATTTTTAAGCATTTTGAATGCCATAAATTTTAAACTTTAAATTTAAAATTTGATGTTTCAAATTGTAGAATTATTATGTTTAATATTATTGAATTTTGAAACTTTGATTTTTATTTTTGAAACTTTAAACTTTAAAAATTCAGTATTTCAAAATGTATAATTATTGGCTTTACTATTGTCAAAATTAAAATTAAAAGCTATGAAATTTAAAATCCTATTAGAATAGCATCAAATTTGGGTTGTTATACTAAAATTTTTGGCATCAACTTTAGAAACTTAAACATGGTTCTCTATAATTTTTAATCCTTGCCTCGGTACTATTTGTATTTTCTTTAATGTATGTTAAACATGTTTTTGATCAGTCATTGGATTTGAAATTAATCTCCGCCATTTCAGTTATTGTTCACTTAGGATTCTGCATTTTACGAATAATGAGGTTAATTATGCTCCTTCTCGAAGTATCATTAACTCTAAATAGGAGCTTGGTTTAAATTTAAATTTCTATGTTGTTATTATTATTTTGTATTTCATGCTAACCTAAGATAGAAATGTGAAGAAATAGTTTTCATTTTATCTTGGAGTTCTTCCCTTCGTCATGGCATCAAAAACATTTTGTCTTTCATGCCAACCTAAGCTGCAAATGTGAAGAAATAGTTTACATTTTGTTTAGAGGTCTTCCCTCCATTATTCATGACAAAAAATAACATCTTCGTGCAAGGTATTTGATATTTTTAATTTTTTTGTCACCCGTTTTGAATAAATGCAAGATGAAACAATTTACAGTAGCCACAACAGTATTGCTTTACTTCTTTTCAAATGTTGATGAATTATCTAGAATTATAGCATATATGCATTCAATGTTACAGTATCATTAGAATATGTGAACAAAATTGTCAAACCAGCAGTCCCTTATAAACCAGAAAATATGCAAGCTTTATTCGTCTTTGATCTGTACGAAAAATGTAACAAAGGGTATATGCAAAAAGTTTACCCTCATATAATATTTTTAGTTATTGTTGAATATCTTGGGAGTCCTATCTGCAACAAGTTTACACATCAAATTCCATTAGTAGGATCAAGTCAATAAACGTCGCAATTGATATATATGCTCATGTCACAAAGTTCATGAATATTATACCATTGATTGGCATGTAACTAGGGTTAGTAAAACGTGGAAGACGACTGAACAGCTATCGAAAATTTTGACACTATGAGTTATGATAAACATCTTTTAATCAAATTCTAAAGCCGAACATGGTAGCACTATAACTCTGAGGCAAACTTTATGTGCATTCTATTGTCATGATCTTGCCTTGATGGTAGTGTATTACAATTATATTGATTTTACCCAATTCAGAATTTATCCACTGGCAATTAAGTGCTAGTATTATAGTTGTTTGTTCAACCTCAGGTCGATGTATTATTGTAACTTCTTCTTGGCTCTTGCACCAGTCTACATAAAAACTGAACTGGTTAGTACCCTTGTAACACCTTTTTCTCATTATTAACCTTATTTATTATGTACTGTTCAGCTATTAGTGAGGAATTGCTTCATAAGAGGATCGGTGGTGAGATATGTGCAGCTACCTCCTGATGGCGTTGACATTGACATCCTCCACGATGCCACGAGAAGGGAAGCGCGTGGTGGTTGATAATTGCATACCATTCCTTTTCTTTCTTCAATGCTAAATCTGTATCAGGTTAAAAATTAATGGCGACTTGACATTGTAAAACTTATTGAACTTGTTATGTTGTTTTCTTCTACTTTATGTCTGTTGCTTGAAACTAATTTAGTAATGGTTTTATGAAGCTTGCTGACAGTCAAATATTTGCAAGAAATATCAGATGTGAATGTTGTGATTCACCCTTTGTAGAAGTTGTTATCTGAATCAACTTTATGTGTTAAGCTATTTGTATTAAGCTAAAGCTCAGACCGTATGCTGAAATATGGTAGAATTGTAAACTATCTAAACTATGCACTGTTGGATTAATGTTGCTAGAATTGTAAACTATCAAAAATATGCGTGAGATCTTTGTTGTGCTTAATGTTCCTATATGTGCTGAATATACGGTTAATCCCAAATCTAGAATTAGTATCAAATTAAACAAGTACGTAGGAGCAGGTCATTAGGTATGGCTTAAAGCCGTATCTAACTAACAAGTTAGACACGACCATCAGCCGTATCTAAATGACCAACAAGACGCGGTTCGAGGTTCACTTAGGTACGGCCTTAGGCCATATCTAATTGTTCTATTAGCTACGACTATAAGTCGTATCTAATTTGACTATTAGATACAGCTTTTAGTCGTACCTAAATTTTGTTTTAGATACGGCTTTAAGCCGTATCTAATTCGACTATTAGATACGGCTTTTAGCCATACCTAAATGGACAATTAGATACGGCTTTGAGCCGTATCAAAACTATAAGCTCGCCAAATTTTGATACGGCTATAAGCCGTATCAAATTGTCATTTATGGTGTAGTGCTCCCACTACCCAAAAGAACCGACATTGCTTCGGTAGTGCCGCAAAGCTCACAAACCCAGAAGTTGGCAGAGAATTCTGGTCTTTGACCAAAGTTGATATACAAGATGTCAAAATTCAAGACACCCAAGTCACGAATTCCCAAAGATAGGAGCTGCGACGTACCTTTGACTGGGGGCATCCAGGGAGCCGCCCAGAACATCAAGTCTCACATCAATTGTTCAGAATAATCAGCCTTGTGGATTAAGGGGCACATAACACATTAGCATTTGGTCAGGATAAAAGATCGCTCCAACTTGCAATAAAAGAAGGAACTTACCGTCGTACAGAGATAAACGATGATGGAAGGCATTTCCAGAATCAAATCATCAATGCATCTGCTTCCAAAGATAGAAGCAAGTGCTCGAATGAGGTCTCAAACCCTAACTTGCAAAAAACCAGTTGTTATTTGAAGACAGACAACGGCAAGGAGAGAACGCTCAGAATCGAGCAGCTAACCATTGAGTCCCAAAGATTGGAACCAACGAATAAGGTTGATATCCACGACAATGCTATTAGTCTAACATAATGCATATGGCCTGAAACAAGCAAGGTTAAGTGTCACGAATTCAAGATAAACACTATCGAACTCTACCAGTCCATGATCAGTATAGGAATGAATGCGGTCGTACCGGGGGTAATGTGATGACTTGCTCCACAATTTCCAATTTTCTATAAGAACCTAGAGTTTGATACCTAAAAATGAAGGTTTTCGCTAATAGTAGTCAGAACATAACAAAAACCAGTGGGAGGAAGTTTGATTTTCCATGAATAATAATAATTATGTAATTGGTTGAGCAATAGCCTTGCATCTCCAAGGGTAATACTTGACGGTTATAAAAAAGCTAGGCAATGGAAACGCCTGGGACTCTCACCCTTCCAGAACGTGGCATATCCCAGACTTAAGCAACGTTGAGAAAACAACCACATTGGGTTAAAAGGAATCTACTCAACTCTACAGGATTGGATGAATGATTTAATACTCACCAAAGTGACTTTAACACTACCCAAAGATAGGCAGCACTAAGAAAATACTTCTACAATCCAATCACCGAAGTGCTAATTAGTACCCAACTGGACTCCTAACTGTCGGTGTTGCCTTGGAAACACCACGGCCTTCCTTTATCTTTCAAGTACTGGTGTCGCACTGGCAACGTCGGGAAAATTTTCCGTTTCCTAAGTACCGGTGTTACCCTATCAATGCCATGAAACTTTCTATTTCATAAGTACCGATATCGCCCCGGCAACTCCAGAAAACTTTCTACTCACTAAGTATCTGTTTTGCCCCGGCACTGCCAGAAAAAATTTAATCTACAGGGCTAGTGAGAAATACTCGTCGTAGTGACCCATCGATGCACTAGCTTCCAAAGATAGATGTTGGACCTCAACTGAGTTTCTACCCCTGTCATCAGAAAACTACTGTAACCCAATGACATGCAACGACCAAAAGACATATCATTTCATAGGTCAGTTGGATGGTTCAACCTAACATCGCAGGAATCAGCCATTGCATGGGAATAGAGCTGCGCGGAAAGGAAATCCCAGGATTGAATTGCTTCTGTGCTAATTTCTAAGGATGAGAGATGGTGGACAGTTGAATTTCCAAAATTCAAATTAGAAATAATTTAGATACAGCCAAAAAATAGGCAGCCTCGAGAAAATGTTGCTTAGAACCAAGCAGCTAGGTTATCAATTCCTGAAGACAGGAATTGGCGTATGAACAGGACTTCTGTGATGACAACAATCAAACAAAGAATGCACAACTTAGGACATATAGGGACAATCACGGAAGGTCGGAACTAAAACCACCGAACTTCAATAATCCTAGAATGGGATTGAGAGCAAGACTAGGGGCAATCTAATCATGTGTCCCAAACCTCTCCATCTCCCACGGTCATCCAAATACAAGCGTTCAAAATAGCTAGTCCCTCAAGCAAAGATAGACGCACAAATACTTGATCAAATGAAATGTTGCAAAGTCGAAACACGAATAACCGCAAGGTTGATTAGATAATAGTTCCGTATAAAACAGAGAATTCTGGCAACAAAATCGCCAACAAAGAAAATAAAGGATTTAACGTTCAGAAATCAACCGTCGCTCATAGTCTGACAATGACGAGAAAGATCGATGACTTTCTCAAGTTCTAACTAGATCATTTGGTTCCAACTTGCAGGAATATGCCATTACCCGAATTTTGGTGATGCTAAGAAGAAACTCCCAGAATGAAACTATTGATATATCGGCTTTCCGAAATAGAAGAAATAGCTTGATCGACTCTTTAATCCTACCTTCTGGAATCTTACATTATCCAAAGGTCTACAACATCAAGGAAAAATCCACAGGTTTGAGTCATCCGTACATGAGTCTACGAAGATAGAAACTAACACATGATTAGGATCTCAACGTCGGACTCAGAAGAATTTAGTTTAGCAAAAGATGCCAGAAACGCATCTTTCTAATGCCTACTTATACCATTACAAAAAATAAGATCTTGGGATCAAGCAACAAATTCCTTAGTTCCTAAAGATAGAGCGTGTCAATCAAACTGGGGCAATCAAACTTATTGCTTAGGAGACCTAACCTCCCAAAACGTGTTGGTTTAGTAGTCAAAGTAATCGGCCCTACGGGCTAAGGCATTTACACCAACGCTTTGTCAAACGAGCTCAGTTGAGCATGAACTCGACTGATCATAAACTAGAACAATCACAAAACTGGCTAGACCAAGCTACCTCATAGTTCTATAAAAAGCAATTCTCTAAGCCGAGGAATTAAGCAAATAGTCCCCTGAAACAGAAGCTAGTGTGCAGATCGAATTCCAAAAACCACATAGGAAGAATATTAGCGATCGAATAACTCATGCACTAGTTTTCGAAGACTGAAGCTATGCCTGATCAAAGTTCAACTACAGCTCTACAAGGGTAGTTGTGCCTTGTAATTTAACTGTAATCGATCAACCCAATATGACAGGAATATAAGCGAAGCCTAAGTTGTGAAGGACCCAGCTTTTGGAGGAGTGGAAGTCCCTCCGCTAGACTAAAGATTGGAAGACCGAAAATTCATTTTCAACAACAATACTTGGCATTCAACCATATCAGGTATGTTTTACTTTAAATAATATCCTCGTATAACCAACATCTAGAATCCAACGGAAGTCGGCGTATGTTGACGAGTCGGGTTCCGAGCGTTGACCAGGGTAGATGCACTGTGTTATCTACATGAGAAGAGTCCAGTATCCCAAAAACTGTAGACAAACAGTCTAGTGTAGAAAGCTTGCTTACATTTGAAAAATAATCCATATCGTCCTTTGAAATTATCTCTTCCACACTTACCCGTTATCGATCAACGGTTGATAATGGGGTCGTTGTCCGAAGCGACACGGAAAGCTTTTCTTTTCAGGATCACTGGAGTACAAAAATGGGAAGAATGATACGATTGAATCATCCACTATATCCGAGTTTGGAACAAATTGTCACATTGGAATTCAAAAACATCGAAGGGAGCTTAACCAGGTTCTCGAAAAGAAACAATTAAAGACAAAGAGTGAGACTTCGCTCCAGAATAGCGTACAATCGTTCGAGACAAAACTTAGCTTCACCGCCGGTCGAATTAAAACTATATAGGACAACTCCAAACCTACATCATGTACCCACTTACCAACCTAAACCCTTGCGTAAAATACGGAGCAAAGATTTCATCGTCAATACCAGGAATTGAAGTTCAGATCAAAATCAAAAAACGAATGGCTGTCAGAAGTCAGTTAATTGAGAACAACATCTTGAGGTGGACTCTGACGATTCACATCGAAAATTTAATAGTCAAAGCCAAATTTGCATGGTAACCTCAACACGATCAACACGATTTCACAAAATGAAGACTCAAAAGAAGTTACTTCCAGAGCACACCTTGTTTTCAACGAAGGAATACTCTGGGGGCAAATGTTATCCGGGTTTTTAACTCATCAAAATCTAAAGGAAGTCAGGTCAAAGGAAGTTAGAACTAGGGCTGTTATGATAACGGTAAATTTACCATTACCATATCATTACTAACCAATCGATTACCATTTTCAAGTGAAATCGGTATACTAGTTTAATCGGTATGGTAACGGTAAATTTACCATTTTCTACGGTAAATCATCGGTAACATTTCTTCAATACCAGCGGTAACGGTAATTTTACCAGTCAATTTATAATACATGTGTATTCATGTAACATGCTTTATTATAGGCATTTAGAACCAACAAAATGATTAAATTTAGTTTATTAACCAGGTGAAATAATGTTAAATACACTTCACTTCTTTCTCATTTATGTATTTTATTAAGTAACACTATAGATTGTATAATGAAGCACCGTTATGGTGTGAATACGTGTTATGTTACTAACCTTTTTAGACAAATGGTAATTTACCATTACTAGTGTAACAGTTACTAGATTATCGGTATACCAGTCTTCGGTATACGAGCCTATTGGTAACGGTAACGGTAAGCAATTTTCGCTTACCAGTAAAAATGGTACGGTAACGGTATTTGTGAAATGGTAACGGTAACCATTACATTAACAACCCTAGTCAGAACATCTACGTCGAATCAGAACAAACCGAGAATCAACCAAAAGGACTAGAACAACAAACTAAGAAGAAGCCAAACGAAAGCAAAAAAATGCTAAGGACATGGATCGACAGCGATCCATACTCTATGGATCGCTAGCAATCCGTAGCGTTTTCTCATGAGCCCATCTATCTTCCTACATCATGATCCAGAAGACGAAGACCAAAAAATTGGCTAAGTACATGAATCGCTAGCGATCCATACATTTTTATTAGTTTGTTGCACCAACAAAGCAAGGGGAATGCACGAAGGCATTGGATCGCTTTCGAGTCTAATTTATGGATTGCTAGCGATCCATAGAGTTAGCTCTGTTCCTGACACAATTTCCAATGCACCTTCATGTGGTCGTGTGCAAACATTTTGGCAAACGGGTTTGGCCCAATAGCTCTCCAACCACTATAAATACTCTCCCACCTGCAACATAAAGGGGGACTTCTCCAAACTGGTTGCTGAAGATCTGCTGGAAACTTTCTTCACTCTTTACCTCCCTCACAACAATCACCAAAGGGATTCACTGTGATTCTATAGTGGATTCCAATTTTGGGGATTCAATCTAGCGAAGGACAATCTAAAGCCTACTAATCAAACGCTACTTGTAACAACAATCAGTCTATAATAAAAACTATAAAGTGGATGTAGGCTTCATGAACAGCCGAACCACAATAAAAATCTTCTTGTCTTCTTTCTTTTTCCGTTCTTTTCTATACCTATTATCTATATTATTGCTCTGTAAGAACAAGGCCGGTGATTTCACAATCAAACCAGGGTGTTGATCGATTTTTTGGGTTAACACTTCCATCAGGACTCGCTTGGCTTCACCATTAGCAACACACCGAAGCAAGGGTATCGAGAATCCTTTCATGAATAACACTCCTTGCATGATGAATATTGAGGTTTTGCGAAGGAGCTACTATCGTTCGTTCTTTATATCATGATGGATTCCCCAGCAAATAATTCCTGATTGGAGTCATCCATGACTCCTTCTCACATTCAACCTTCAAGATCCAATCCACATCCATCTAGTCAATGCTAGGAGCGAATAGTACTTCCACTAGGACTAGGCCCATGAGTAGTGCATCTACTGAGCTAGCGAACTTGGCCAACGAGACTTGGCATTCTTCTCTCTAGGAATATGCGTTATCTTGTAATATTGAATATCATTAAGCAACTCAAGGGCTCTGTTCAGATAAGGAGCTAATCTCACTCCTTTTTCTTGTAACTCCTTTCTCACCTGATAGACCACCAATTGGGAGTCGCAAAAGATGTGCAAAGTATTGACCCCTATTAATCGAAGGATTTTCTATCGAATTAGAAAACCGTCGAAAATTTTTGAAATAAAAATAACCGCAAGCGCACGGCGTACACTTGTAGTATGTGGCGAATACGGGTCGATCCGCAGGGAATTGTAGATTTTAACCTTCTATTCAATCAAATTAAACCAAAGATTTAGAGTGATTAGCTAAAAATGTAGAAAATTGTAAAAAATAAAGTGAGAAAAAATATGAGAATAAATGACAATTTAGAGGTAATTTTCACTCTCTAAATCACATAGTTCAACACACATGAAATTATGATCTCTTTTTTTGGTCATTGGTGAATTTAAATGATGTGTTTATCATAAGTATGGCTCATTTGTGCTATTAATTACCTCAACATAAGCCATCAAACTATAACACAACCTTTAAACCACTTTTAATTCTCATGAAAATGACAACAAAGTTGAAAATGAAAATCTATTTTAAGCATGGCCTATTAACTATTGTTTAGAAATATAGGCTATCAAATTTTGATTTAAACATTCACTTCTTTTCCATAATCATATATAGATGAAGAGGCAATTTGTGATTCATATGACTAAGCATAGCCTATTTGTTTTGAACAACATAAGCTATCAAACTCAATAATAAGCACAAAATTACATAAACATCATTTTCCATTAAGCACAAAAAGAGAGCATAACATTTATCAAAATGTTGAAGCTATATAATTAGAGAGCTTCATTACCCCTAAATTGAAGTGGTTTAGCTTCTCATATTTGTTATCATATCAACAAATATAGCTTGCAACATAGAACAAAACAAAGAGGAAAAGAGAGTTAAATGAAAGAAAGAACTAATATACTTGCATAAAAGAAAATCTACACTACTAGCATGAAAGGAAATGAACATGTAAGTAAAAGCAAACAATAATTAACATTGCATAAAAAGAAAAGATGATTACATAAAATAAAAATGGCTAAGTAGCCATGAAAAGAGAAAAAGAGCTTTCTTTTTATTTTCCTAAGAGAAGAGACAAAGAGAAGAGAGCCTAAAAGAGAGACTAAGAAGAAGAGGGTTACATGAAACATAAGGGATACTTATACATGTGTTAAACCCTAATTCATATTTTTGGGGAATGCCGTAATACCCTTAAAAAAGTGTGGAGGCCAAGTAATCATTAGCTTCTACTAATCATTATTTAAGTGTACATGAAGCCATTAATTCCATAAGCATGTGCATTACCCTCTAATTTGTACAATAAGGTAGGTGGGTAGGTAGGGTCCTCCATTATCTTCACTTTGAATTATTTCCATCTTCATTTGTTCTCTTCACTCGTGTGCATGCATATATCATCATGTAACCACTTGTATATGAAGCCAAATTCCTATAAAAAATATAGAAATTTCTAATTAAATTTTCTCAAATTAATATATGCACAAAAATGACCATTTTACCCTTGGATGTAGATGAATATGTGACGATTTGAAAATAATATGAATTTTGGTTTAAACAAGTTAAAATACTCGATATGATCATTTATTTAATTTAAATAGATTAAATATGGTGGTAAAAATATACACATTTACGTTCACATCAAATACCCCCACACTTATCTTTTTATTTGTCCTCTAATAGAGGAAAAGTAAGATAAATCTGTTTTCGTAGGGAGCACGATTGCATTGAGCGTATGCAACAAGCCGTTAAACCTTTGGGTGTCCCCAGTAGGACGAGTGTTGTCTTTTGAGGGTTTTCAGCGGATACTACCTACAAAATCCAAATGCAGGATGAAAATATTTACACAATGCAAGATTTATTTACAAAGAGATGAATGCAAGTTTTTGAAAATATTTACGAATGAAGGATTTACTTTTAAATTAACACAAATAAGTTAAATATAGGTTTGGTTATTATCTTGAAAATATAAGTCATTTACTTGTCAAAATTTCCAATAAAAATCAAGTTATCATAATAAATAGACAATAGTTTGACTCGTTGTTTTGGTTGATAACACAGTGTAATTTGAAATGGATCCTTAGTTGATTATCAAAGTTTTTCAAAGTGGTATTTTCATTTCTTTTCAATAACAAATCAAATCAAATAAGTTTAAATGGTGCTTGGATTTCATTTGCTTATTCTCTCTTGTTTGAAAATTTTATTGATATTAACAATATTTACATATGCCTAACTCAGGTAAACCAATGCCAGATATATTACCCATGCACTACCTTGCGGACTGATGTGAGGGGAATAAAGAGCATGGCGAGTGAACACACAGGTGTGAACACTTATCGACTGTAGGCATTATTAGTAAAATAATTTTTATATACACACACCTAACTTAGATAAACTAAGGCCAGATATACCGATCGTGCACTGCCTTTCGGGCTTACGTGAGAAGGGTACAGAGCATGGCGAGTGAACACACGAGTGTGAACACATGACTCTAGGTGTTTATTTAAAAAAATATACATATATACAAGAAATATTTTTTTGTATTTTGTATTTTTTTTCTTTTTGTTTTGTTTTTCTTTTTTCGAAGAGAGAGTTTTGCAAAATCATCTTAGCACCATTTAACTTAGAAGACAAAAAATGTTACATCCTTTACTTTAAATTCACCACTTTTTAAAACAAAGATTTTCAATTAGGATGTATTTCATAATTAACACGTATGAATCTTCCTATATACTAGTTAAACCATTTTATTTGTAATTAAACTTCATTTTTATTTTTGTTAAGACAAATTAAATTTCAAAAATTTCAATTTAATAAGCCAAAACCATATATTTATCCTATAGTGTTTCTTAAAAAATAAATCAAAATGCTTTTAAAAAAATCTGGTTTTTTTTCCTTTTTTTGAGATTTTTTTTTTAAATTTTGGAAAGAAAATAAAAATAAAAAAACCATGAAAAATCGAAAATGATGACGAGTCTCCCCCCCACACTTGATTTTGACTGTGTCCCCACAGTCAACCCAAGTGAAAGGAGAAAAAATAAAATAAAAATAAAAGATGACCTCTATTTACATGAAGGTGAACGGTATTTACACGAGATCAGAAAGTATATCGTCAAAGCGTAAATGAAAAGGTCTTCCAAAAACCGATTCATTTGCCTCGTCAAGTATACGAGACACAACTTAAGTTCAGAAAACCAAACCATACAAGATTTCGAAGTTGAATTTGGATTTGGAAAAACGAATGCTGTTTTATTAAAAATTGTACGAGTTGTTTTATTTTCAATGATTTTTGGGGTTGATAAAACGATTGATTGAAGTTCAAGTTTATTTTCACCAAATTGAAATTCAGGCTGTTCATTGAAAAATTCTTCGGAATTATTGATTTCAAAATCAAATTGGTGATTCAAATCTTCCCCATTAGAGTTTAACAACTCATCATCCAAAAGACCAAAAAATTTGTGTTCATTAAATTCGTCTTCCTTTGTTGGATTATCAACAACTTCATTGCGCATCTCAAGTTCAAAATCCAAAGTTGCTGTATTCAAATTTTCGGAATCGAGAAAAGGAAGGTCGAATTTTAAATTTGGTTCCACACCCTCAAAAGAATTGAAATCCAACTCAATTACTGTGTTTTCAACAACTTCATTAAGATTATTATTTTCAATTTCAAAAGTTGTTATTTGAAAATCGTCGATTTGGGTAAAAGATGGATTATTACTTAACTCGTCACACGTTGGGATTTGGTTTTGTTGTTCACGTTGTTTAATATAAGTTTCAAACAACGAATCTGTGTGATCATCGTAAATTTCGTTCATTTGTTCAACAAAATCCAATTTATAATTATAAGCTTGAGGATTTTCGATTTGGATTTGTTGAGAACAAAATTTTTCACTTGCATCATAGTCGAGATTATTCCCATTGCCAAAATTATTTGAAAAGTGGATCACATTTTCGTTTTGATTTTGAAATTCATTTTGGAGTTCAAAATTGAATTGGCATGGGTTATACTCGAAATCGTTTGAATTTTGAAGTGAATTCAAATTTTGATTATTTTGAAAACTTTGATTTGAATCATTGCCCAAATATGAATTACACAAATCATTTATCATTTGATTTTGTTGTGTAGAGATTTCAAGTAAAGACGAAATGCTCTTATCAAGACTTGAGGGTTGGTCATCGTTTTGAAATTTTGTGGTTCAAAATTTGAATCATTTAAGCAATAGTTGTTGTTAAAATATCCATACGAATTTGGAGTGAAATCATATGGATTATATTGATTTTCACAACTATTATAAAATTCACGTAAGTGGGGAAACTCGGACATTTACAAGAATGTTTTTGTTTTTTTTTTGTAAAGGAAAAATATTTACAAATAAAATTGATTTTTCAAAAGGGAAATTGATTTTTGTTTTGTTTTTTGGTTTTTCAATTTTTTCTTTGTTTTTGAGAATTTTTTTTTTTATTTTGGTTTTTTTTTTCAAAATTTTTTTTGGATTTTTAAAATTTCAAAGAAAAAGGATTTAAAAATTTCAAAGGAAAAGGAATATATACATTTTTTTTTAATTTTGGATTTCTAATTTTTTTTTAAATATGCATGAACTAATGCAACTAAATGAATGCAAGGGTTAATTACAAATGATTTATCCTAAGTTAACCCAAAATTGTATAATTACAAATTGTCTAAAATCAACAAGATAGTTCTCAGCCAGGTAATGGGCAGGAGTTATCGGTGCACCACGAATCACCGTAGCAATGCATCCGAAGGTTTAAGTACCTTAAGAGGAACAATTCAGTATAATATTTACAAATCACCGTAATATTTATAACTGAATATTGCTCTGCCGTAGCCTAGATACCAAGAATTTAAATTGTTCAAAGAAGACAAATTGTTAATATACAACTAAGAGCCATCGTTATTATTAATCAAAATTTTAAAATGAAATGCAAAGCAGAAATTAAACGTGTATTAACAATGCAACTACGAAAGGATTTTTGTTTTCATTTTTTCAAATTTTCAATTTTTTTTAAAATGCAAATGCAAACAAACAACAATGCAAAACTAATAAAATAATAGATAAGCAAGCAAGTAGTTTATATATATATTTTTTGGCATGCAAAGCGAAGCAATTATTTTTTGGCAGTAGTTCCTTTCCTTTGAATTTCTGCCTCTGCAACCTGAAATTAAAAACAAGATATATACAATATTTTTTTTTGAAATGGAAACAAAATGTAAAAGCGAGGTTTTACTTAAAAAAAAAATTTGTATATCAAAGAAGAAATTAACTCGAAACCAAACAAAACAAAACAATTGAAAACAGAACTAATGGAAAAAAAACAAGTGAAATTGAAAAACTAAAATAAGTAAAAGAAAACTAAAAATTGAACAAAACAAGTTAAAATAAAAAAATTATCCAACCCGGCCCAATTTAAACTTCCTGCAGAACTTACTCCCAAAATCAATACAAACCCCAAAACTTTCCCACAAGAGTACCGCATTTGCTTAATCACCGGTATCATTCGAAAACTTTTTTTTTCTACATCTCCGCAAACTTTCTCAATATCAAATCAGAAATAAGAAGTTAAGATGAGGTTGTGGAGCTTGAGTTGGATTTCGAAGCGGTTTCGGTTTTCACATGGTACGAGTTCGATTTGGAATGTAGGGTGATGGAATTTTGGTGAATCAACAGATTGGATTTCGAGGCAATGCGCGATTCGAGAGGAGGCGACACTGGCATTTTAGGTTCTCAGGCGATTGCGTTGTTGTCCTTGATTTCAATTTGGTTGCTGGTTTTCGAAGTCGTGTGATTGCTGTTGTATGGTGTTATGAAGTGATGTAACAGAATGAACGAGTTTGTTGCAGGCAGGTTTTTTTCTTCTTCTTCTTTTTTGCTGGAATTGAAATGCTCGTGTATTGAAATGAACGAGTCTTTTGCAGGCAAGTGATGTAACAAAATTGTACGCTGTGGATTTGGTGATTCGATGATGGCGTGGAGGAGCTGTAATGACTAGGGTAGATGGGAAGTGCAGTGGTAAGTGGTGAACGTATAGTTGGGTTGCAAGGTGACTATGTTAGGTGGATGCAAGTTGCAGTGTGGAGTCTCATTTTCGAAATGGCAGTTGAAATGACAGTTTATAGTTGTGAAATGAAGGGGCAATGGTGTGTGTAAATAACAGTGTAGCAGAGCAGTTCAGGGGTGGAGTTGTATGTCAGGAAGTGGATGATGGCTTTGGTGGTGGAAGTTGTAGTCTATTGAGTGATTGAATGGTATAACAATGTCAGTGCAATGTTTTGTGATGGCAGTGGTGAACCAGAGGTAGTTTTTTTTTTGAGGAGTGTGACTTCTGTTGGAAGAAGTGTGTTATGAAAAGAATGTGGTTTGGTAATGGAGAAGTAATGGTTGATCTGCAACTACGTGTTTAGTTGAAAGGGATGGTTAAGCTCTTGTAAGACGTGAGTGTGTAGAAGGAAGTGGGAAAGAGTGGTGAAAGCAGTGGATGTATGTTGCTGCCTGAAATGCTTAGGTGGTTGCCGTGGAGGAGGATGTTATGAAAGTGATTGTTTGCAGCAGTTGTAAGTGGGTAGAGGAAAGATGGACTTGAGGAGGGCGGTTATGTGGTGATTTGTATGACTGCAAGTGATGTTATGGCAACAGAAATATGTGAACAGAGGTGATGTTGTGGTGCTGAGGAGAGATGATGGCTGGAGTGATGGGTGGTTTGTGATGAACAGGCAGGTGGAAGTATTGTAGTTGTTGTCTGTGGTAGAAGATTGATCACAGTATATATGTGATTGGGCGATGATCAGATGGAGGTATCAGGTGAAGTTGATGATAGTGCTTTTGTGGAGTGGCAATGCAAGCTGCTGTTATGGTATAGGAGATGCAATTGAATGTGGTGATGTTTGAATGGTAGTGGATTGGGCAGTAGGATGGCTGTGATATGAGGAGGTTGGTAACTGTATTGATGGTGTGATGCAGAGAAGTCGTGGTGGTGATGGTGTAATGAATGGCAAAAGGTGATATTGACTGTAGTTTCTGGTTGTTGTTTGGCAGTGAGGAAAAGCATAAGTAGTGGATGGGTAGGAGGAATGTAGGCGGTTGAAGAAAGTGGTGATCAAGTTTGGACAGTAGGGTTGTGAACTTGTGAACTTGTGATGCAGTTGCAGTCTTGTAGTGATATGAGAGTGGCATAGTGGGATGATGTGCAATAGATGAAGTTGCTTGTATGGTTGTGTGGTGAATGCTAAAGGCAAGTAAGGGTTGGTGGCAGATGGTTGATGATGATGGAGTGTGATTGTTGGAATGCAGATTGCAATAGGATGGCTTGACTGTTGCAAGTGTGGTATGAGTTAAGTAGGGGAAGTGCAACAAGGGAGAAACAACTGTGATGATGTCAGTGGAATGAAAGAAAAATGGTACAGGTGTTGTTTTGAAATAAAGTGAAGTAGAGAGGCAAGTTGAAGTGAGTTAACATGTACAATTGCGCAGATGTGTGCACGGTGCAAGGATGTGCACAGGCAGGGTATGCTGAGTGATGTATTACAGCAGATGGTATGAGGCAGACCAATGACAGAGAGGGGGAATGCACAGAACAGTTTTAGGCAATCAAGTTTGTAAAAAGAAATTGACTTGTAAATTGAATTGTAAATTGTAATTGAAAATTGAAATGTAAATTGAAAAAAAAATGAAATGAATTTTTTTTTCTTTTCAAATGAAATTGTGCATTTTTTAGTATGGAAATGCAATGCAAAAACAACTAGACAACAACAACAAGCACACAAACAATTGTAAACAAAAAATTTTTTAAATGCAAACACACACAAAACAAAAACACACAAAAATCAAAGAAAAATAATTCAAAGAATAGAAAATCAAAATCAAATCTATTTCCCGGCAACGGCGCCAAAAACTTGTTAATCGAAGGAATTTCTATCGAATTAGAAAACCGTCGAAAAATTTCGAATTAAAATTTACCGCAAGTGCCCGGCATACACTTGTAGTACGTGCCAAATACGGGTCGATCCGCAGGTAATTGTAGATTTTAACCTTCTATTCAATCAAATTAAACCAAAGATTTAGAGTGATTAGCTAAAAATGTAGAAAAATGTCAAAAATAAAGTGAGAAAAAATATGAGAAAAAATGACAATTTAGAGGTAATTTTCACTCTCTAGATCACATAGTTCAACACACATGAAATTATGATCTCTTTTTTTGGTCATTAGTGAATTTAAATGATGTGTTTATCATAAGTATGGCTCATTTATGCGGGGTAGACACACGGCGTGGGGTTTACTTAACTGAGTATCAATGAATACCATGATCTTAAGGTTCCCCATGATCTCAAAAAAAAAGTATGGCTCATTTGTGCTATTAATTAGCTCAACATAAGACATCAAACTATAACACAACCTTTAAACCACTTTTAATTCTCATGAAAATGACAACAAAGTTGAAAATGAAAATATATTTTAAGCATGGCCTATTAACTTTTGTTTAGAAATATAGGCCATCAAATTTTGATTTAAACATTCACTTCTTTGCCATAATCATATATAGATGAAGAGGCAATTTGTGATTCATATGACTAAGCATAGCCTATTTGTTTTGAACAACATAAGATATCAAACTCAATAATAAGCACAAAATTACATAAACATCATTTTCCATGAAGCACAAAAAGAGAGCATAACATTTATCAAAATGTTGAAGCTATATAATTAGAGAGCTTCATTACCCCTAAATTGAAGGGGTTTAGCTTCTCATATTTGTTATCATATCAACAAATATAGCTTGCAACATAGAACAAAACAAAGAGGAAAAGAGAGATAAATGAAAGAAAGAACTAATCCACTTGCATAAAAGAAAATCTACACTACTAGCATGAAAGGAAATGAACATGTAAGTAAAAGGAAACAATCATTAACATTGCATAAAAAGAAAAGAAGATTACATAAAATAAAAATGGCTAAGTAGCCATGAAAAGAGAAAGAGAGCTTTCTTTTTATTTTCCTAAGAGAAGAAACTAAGAGAAGAGAGCCTAGAAGAGAGACTAAAAAGAAGAGGGTTACATGAAACATAAGGGGTACTTAGACATGTGTTAAACCCTAATTCATATTTTTAGGGAATGCCCATAATACACTTGAGAAAGTATGGAGGCCAAGTAATCATTAGCTTCTACTAATCATCATTTAAGTGTACATGAAGCCATTAATTCCATAAGCATGTGCATTAGCCTCTAATTTGTACATTAAGGTAGGTGGGTAGGTGGGATCCTCCATTATCTTCACTTTGAATTATTTCCATCTTCATTTGTTCTCTTCACTCTTGTGCATGCATATATCATCATGTAACCACTTGTATATGAAGCCAAATTCCTATAAAAAAAATATAGAAATTTCTAATTAAATTTTCTCAAATTAATATATGCACAAAAATGACCATTTTGCCCTTGGATGTAGATGAATATGTGACGATTTAAAAATAATATGAATTTTGGTTTAAACAAGTTAAAATACCCGATATGATCATTTATTTAATTTAAATAAATTAAATATGCTGGTAAAAATATACACATTTACGTGCACATCAACCCCCAACTCTTTCTCAATCTTAAGTCTCGTGACCAAAGCATCATACTATGCCTTGTTTTTTTTCGTAGGAGAGTCGAGTTTCAAGAAGTAACATACTGAACGTTACTCGAGGGTTATCAACACACACCTGCCCCAGAACAACGCTCGTTGGATGCTCAATCGATATACATCTTCAACCAATCATTCCGCTCTCCATTGCTCTTCGAAGTATCATCTTGTGCAGTGTATTGAACTATGAAATCTGCCAATGCCTAGCCTTGGATTTCTCTTTAAGGCTAATATGTTATGTCATACTGTTTCACTTTAATGTTCCATTTCAACAGTCTTCCAGAAGTCTTTGGTCGATGCAAGACCTATCTCAAAGGTTTGTCGGTTAGAACTTTGATAGGATGAGTCTGGAAGTATAGGCGGAGCTTACTCGAAGCGATCAACAGGAAGTATGCCGGCTTTTCCAGCTTTAGATAGTTCCTTTCCGCCTATGTCAATCGCTTGCTAATGTAGTACACTCACTACACCAGAAAAGACTTTTGGTAGCGTTGAAAAAACGCTACCATAACTTATGGTAGCGTTTTAGAGAACGCTGCTATACGACATGCAACTAAAAGTCTAAAACTTTTTGTTGCGTTGTAGTAAACGCTACCAAAAGTCACTTTTAAATGCAACTATAGGTATTTTCTGTAGGATTTAAAAAACGCTACCAAAAGTCACTTTTAAATGCAGCTATAGGTTTTTTCTGTAGGGTTAAAAAAACGCTACCATAAGTCTTATTTTTTGGTTGCATTTTTTGTTTATATGCTTTTTTTTATTTTCAGTAGCGTTTTTAAAATGCAACTGTATAATTTTTATATTAGTTTACATTTGTAATGTAGCATTTCTGAAACGCTACTAAAAGTTATTGGTTGTTTGGTAGCATATTTTAAATGCTACTATTTACGGTTGATGGTTTATACCATTTCCAGCAATCGCTTATATACTATTCATATTAAAACGAACGGTCAATCGCATAATTTTCATATATTCAAACAAACAATTAAATCACATAATTAGCATATACAAACAATCAATCATATGATCATCATATTCAAATAATTGCAAAAACATGCTAATCTCACAATCAAATATAATATCCATAATCAATTCGATAGTAGTTTTTCAACAAAATAAGTCACATACTACAAGCATTCATAGACAAGTTTCCACAAATGGTACTAACAAAATACGACAACATATATAACAATTAAATTCATGTTCGTTGCTTGATTACCAATAGTTCTTTGTTGTCGACAACCTTCGCTTCGAAATAGCTAATTACCTGCAAACGAGTTTAACAATCAACAATATATATATGTATATATATATATGTATATATATGTATGTATGTATATATGAAAATCATGTAATCTATAACTCGATATTATATATTAACACATATTAACAAAAATTGTTCTATTTTTATATGCATCCTATATAGTTCCCCAACGAATTCACAATTTTCAATTTACATAGATATTCAGATCAAAACTGGATTAGAAGTCTGACTGGATTTCATTCTATGTGCAGATTGTGTATTCAGTACTATGGGCAGATTGTGTATTCAGTACTATGGTCAAGTTAAATCTTATAAAATATGAAAAAGTATATGGAACGTCTGTAATCCATCGATTCCATCCACTAATTGAAATGTACAATTTTCTTTACCCATGTCGTTTTCTATCAATTGGGTTCTCTAAAACAAAAATATTCCCTAAATTCACATTGCCGTAACTGTATTAGGCAACAACTGTAGTGTCAGTTACTTCCATTTATTTGTGTTAGCCCTCTTGTATAACTACATTTGTGTAATACATGTACAATGACATAACGATTAATCTGAGTAGACAACAGACCTCTCCTACTCCTCCCCTCATATCACAACTCCTTCCGTTGCCTCGACCATCTTCAACACAACACACCTTTCATTCCATTCCTTTCACTACCAAACACTACAATCACCTTCACAGCCAACATTCACCAGAAAAAAAAACAAAAAAAAAACCTGTTGCCCTTAAACTCATTGCCTCACCCAGCTACAACCTTTGCTTCAGTACAACCCTGCACTCCCCTCTGCCTTGTGCTGCTACTCCTTTTACTTATGAAAATGATTTCTAAATTTTCATGATTTTGTGTGACCTTTTTTTTCCTGCATACTCAATCTCCTCCCTTTAGACTACCCTTTACTTAGTTCCTTAGTTTCTCACTTCATAACAACCTCTTCCTCCAAACTCATGAAAATTATTAAGGAATCTCAAAATCTCACCAAACTCACAATTTACATAAGTAAAAGGAGTAGCAGGTAGGCCAAATTATTAAGGAAATTCGTATGTTGTGTACAATAGCATGTGTTGTTGTATACAATAGCAGCAGCACATGGCTGCTCCATAGTGTAGGGGCAATGCCATTAATTTTTTTCTTTAAATTTTTAAAATTGCACTGTATTTATGTTGAAGGGTTCTATATCTTAGCTATAGCTTGACTCCAACCACGTACGTCATTCATGCACATATCTGAAACTACAAAATTAGTATTTTTCCTTTCAAGTCTGTCAAAAATTGATGTACAGGTGAGTGAGTGTGGCATGTGAGAATAATATAAGCAAGTCACTTTCGTCTGTAGCGCAATGTGCAAGTGAGCCAGAATGCAAAGAGTCCTCTATATAACGCAAAATTCGTATAAGCAAATTGGTTAAATCAGCAAATGAGAGTTCTGTACTGCCTTGCATATTATATCACTGATGCCCAATTTTTCGCTGTGACTGGGGCTCTTTTCTAATTGCGGCAACTCGAGTAGTGTGAAGAAATACAGAAATGGAACAAATCTCCGTTTTGATTTGTTTTCCCACGTTTCTAGCAACGGCAATACAAGCCTTAGGAAACAAACAAAATGAGGCTTTGCTTTTTTTTTTGCTGTCACGATCTATAAACAGGAAACATGTTCCCGTTTATAGGTTAAAAGGCATTTTGAATGTCATTTAGACTATAATTTAGGCTAAATGACAGGAATCTGTTTCCCGGTTAACTCTATATAAAATAAATGAAAATAAACTCTCCACTCTCCTGTATATTTACATTTCTTATTCTTGATATGCCTTATTGTATCAATCAATCATTTGTCGTTACATCAACGGAAGTTTTAAATAATGAAAACAAACCATACCTACTCACAGGCAGAAAGTACTGCAGGCCAAATTTTTATTTACAAGGTCATTTATATAGTAGTAATATGCTATCAAGGCCAAATTTTTATTTAGAAGGCCATTAAAAAAACTGCCATTAACATACTCTACTCCTTAAACGCGTCCGTTACGATACCTTAGTTATTACCTGTTGGACTTCGAATGGTTGTTGACTAAACTATATTAAAAAAGGTAAAGTCTATCATATGTTAAATGCTTGGATTTTAAGGTAATGGTTCTTGTAAACAGTAAGCATGTACAATGGACACATCTGTAAGCACATAAACTAATGCAGCAAACTCAAAATGACTAGTAGGCATTCAGACAGATAATGCATCACAGTAAGTAATTAAACCTTGTGATGGAAAACTTTATGACACATTCAATTTATTGTTGCATGATACTTTTGGAATACCATATACACAGTAAACTACGGCTTAAACTCATAATAATGAAAAGAAAATAAACAGTATAGATATGATGTTACCTCCTTCACAATGAACTTCAAAATATTTGAGAATTTTCCAACAGTTGGAACCCCAGCCGGTTTCTCAAATGCAACAAAAGACTGCCCTGGTGAATCATATGTAGAGCCCTAAGTGGCCTTGTTGCAACTACTGAAAACTCTTCGGCTTCAGAAGCATCTATAAATATGGTAACCTAGAACAGCAACAAAATTGGATGCATTCATGTTTTCTAAGATAATAAAGAAACCATAATAAGCTAGGGATGCATTTTCAACAAAAACAAATAAAAACTTTTACTCACATTTTCCAGAAGTTGTTCAGGTATGGTGTTCGTACAGTTATATTGGAATACAATATGTTCATCATAAATGTGCTTCACAACACTAACCAAATATTCAGTCTCTGGTTCTGTCAATTCTACCGGAGCAGATGATGGGAGAAAAGGTAAAGTAGAAAAACAAGTTAGTTTATTATCCAGAGATCTGAATGGCTACAAGTAGAGTTAATAATTTATTTCTAGTGATATAATAAATAAATAAAAGTATTGTTTATAAGTATTTTATCCCGCAAGACCCACACAGTTTATGTTGGTGAGACGGAGCTTACCAGAACTATTAGAGGCTCAGATGCAGCTAGACCATCTCCTCCATCCACTTCATATATAGCTCTAATATTGCGGCTACCACATTACATAATCACACCTTTCTCCAACCTATACAAGATCTAAGGACAAAAACAAAATCAGCAATGACAACTTTATGGATTATCTTAAAATGTGCCTTTTAAAAAAAATTCACCAAAAAATTATATGTTATTACCTACTTAGAGAATGCATATGCTAAAGCTTGTTCTCGTCCTATGGTAGCTTCAGATTTGTTCTGGATTCGAAGTTTTTGTATGTCACTGCTTAAAGTACTGTCATTCCAATCTTCGTGCATGCTAGCTGCAATCTTTCTGGTGTCAGTGCATAGTATATCTGCTTCAATAGTGGGACTTGCTCCCATACCATCTAGCCTTTGATGAAACCTCCTCATTTACGTTTTAAATGACCCATAAACGGTAACTTGATTTAGGATCTAGATGTACTTGTCTACAGTGCCGATAGTTTAAAAGGTATAAAAACAGGGACTTAGTGGTACAAATTGATAACTTACCTGGAGACTCTGGATGTGTTGATTATCAGGACTTACGTGTAACTTCTTTTACTTGGCTTCTCTCTATCCGAAAATCTTCACAAACTCCATATCAACCAAATTGTAACACTCTGTGTAGTTGTGCATATTAGATGAATCAGAAAATCACAAGCTCAAAAAAGAAAATGTAATAGTCCGTGCAGTTGTGCATATTAGATGGGATGGGTCGTATATAATCCATGTTATGAAAAAAATTATAAGAAACTTAATAACATATGGTTGGAAAATATTTGGATGCATACCACACTGTTCACTAAGTACATAGAACGAATCAAGTAAAATCCATATATGTTTTTCTTGCCAAGCGTCTAAATTGGATTTTACTTCTAAGTTTTTTATTTGAAATTACTATATTCTCTTTAACTCAAAGCGCTCAATCCTGTTAAAAAGGTAAACTACAGGCACGATGATTAAAAGGTCACCTTTCATTTAGTCATCATTAGAAATAATACTGATGTAGAAGGTAAAAGGATTGAAAGGTCACCAACTCATATTCTTCTACGATCTGAGGCTTTTCATTGATAAGTCATGGCAGTGATAAGTGAACATCAATATGTAATTTGCACGAAATTAATCGAATTGGGTTGCTAAAAAAACAGTATGGGTAAATCACCTCAGCAAGCTGTGCCTGACTGAGCTATTTATTCATATGAGCTTGCACTATTATTGTCTTCAACTCAGCTGGGACTCTCTCAGTTGATAAAAAATTTGCATATAAATTGAACTAATATATGCATTTGTTATTGTAGATAAAGTTAAACAAGTTCAGAAGAAGAAAAACAACGCTGAATGTTTGGTGACTGGATATTGTTATAAAACTTTGATTGGGCTATATGACAAAAGCTAGAAGTGTGTATAACAAATACCAAAAGCTTGGAACACATAAATGAGCTTGAAATAATACAATATATTCATGATACAAAAAATTAGTAATTAAAAAAACATCTTTCAAAAAAATCCCTACTCAACATCAGAGTGTTGACCAAAAATTTAAGATCATGGCATGAGTTATTTTTCATGAATTATTATGGTTTCCAAGGTCAGCCTACTATAAATTTGGACCCAAGGATGAAAAAGTAGAAAAGTAATTTAGTGTAAACCACATTGGCTTATTGAATAACAAATGAGGCTGCACAAATAGTACTGAAGTACAGGTGGAATAAATTAAACTGAAAAAATTGTACTGAAACTAAAATGCATGCTAATTTTCTATCAAACATAAACGTACATCACAAATTGATATAATTTAATACCAGTACAAAAGGCTCTCAAATATACATGAATAGGACACTATCAAAAATACTAAACGTACTATCAAAAAAATATTCAATGGATATAATACCATGCTAAATTAAGGATCTGAGTGTTGTGCATGCTAATCGAATTTGTCTACTCAACAATGAAATGGAGTTCCTTATGAGGAAGTTTTGAATAGAACGCGATTTTGACTGCATAACCTGATTACAGCCGACAAATATCTTAAAGATGAACAAATTTGTCTACTCAACCTATCACTAATTCGACTGCATAACCTGATTGCTTATAATATTTTCATTCAACATGCACACATTTTAAAACTGCAGATATAAGCTAACTTATGATACAAGGTGAAACACTGAACACGATTAAAACTACAGACACAAACTTTGCAGATATAAGTAACATATAAATCCAAATGTTCCAACGCTTCGAATGAGATTACCAACACTCCATCTGTGTTCTGAATCATTGCATTGTTATCAATGAACCGGATAAGTATGCATGTGGGATAGGTAAGTTCAAAAATAAAAGTGTAGTTTGTACCACTGGTACAAATTCATGTACTCTAGACTTTGTTTGACAACTTTATATGTAGATAGTCAAAACTACTTACAAACAAGTAACTTATTTTAATTGCATTGTTTGGAAACTCCTTGTATAAATAACTAGAAAAATTAACTTAGAAGTATCGAGTATATTATATCTGCCTCTGTTGTTAGAATAAACACACAAAAGCAAACAAATAATGAAAAATGCATACAACTATTGAACAACATACCAACTACCCTCTGTACAATGACAAAACTAACAATGAAATAATCAAAACTTATAAAATTCAAAAACTTATAGGTTTAAATCCTAAGCTAAATAATGTTTTTCTTGGGTGTTTAAATCGAATCCCTATTTTTTCCAACTCACTAAACTGTAAGCATCATGATTTGTAACCTTGTTTCTCCTAGTTGCGTTAAATGCAACAAAAAAATGTTAAAATGGTACAGAATTATTATGTTGCACCCCATCAGAGAATTTTTTTTTTGATTGTACCACAACATCCATATCTAGATTATCCTCGGCTTTGAAACAATAGCTAGTTGATTATCCCCTAAAGTTGTGATAATCCATCCTTTATTTTCCTACTCCTCTTCAATGAGTTTCAGCTATAAACCATGAAATATAAAATCAAATATAGTTGTGGCCTTACTCTTTAAGTCTCATTTATTAAATATCCTACCTGGCGTAGCCATACTAGCATGCAATCCTCAGATCGCTGCATATAGCCCTTGTCTAAAAAAAGATAACTTTTATAATACATGAAAAAATATGGAAGACAAGTCCCACCACGGGTGCAGCATGTTTAAAAAAATTTATTAACCGTTTAACCTCCACTTGAACACTTCTTTATCATGCAACTCATTCATTGAACAGTGATGCACTGATGCCATTTGGAGGAATAGAAATGAGTACTTTAAAATTTCTTTAAAGGGTTTAAATGAAGAATAAGAGATGAACACTCTTAAATTACTCACCTTTACACAAACTAAATCAAGTTTTCTAGATTACTTGTTCTAAGGTATCCATTTAGAGTACTCAATGAATACATGAAAAAAACTTTATAAAAACATGAATGGAGCAAATTCGAACATACCTCAATAATGATCTAGATAAAGAGCACCCTGATCCCCTTAGTCTTGCAGAAATGCTGCACAAAAATTCAACTCATGTTTTATTGGATGCAACCATGACAAGGGCTATACAAAATAATGGAATAAATAGAATCTTCGGCCGTGACTCTGGCTTCTTGAGTAGCTTCTACCATTACTTAGGCTCCGAGAATAGATTCTCCTAAAATCGTACTCCTTCACCTACATCAAAAGTTCGTGAAACAATGTCGGCTTTTCTTCTATATGTTTTTTCCCTAAGTAACAAGATTTGCTAATCAAGTTACCCTTATATAGCCTTGCGAAAATGCATTACAGAACTCAGAGTCATCTAGTTTCTTTATCTGCACAAAAAATCTCAAGAAGGTCATCAAATATCAAATGAGATAAAGACTTGAGGAAACCATACCAAAATTATTCAAATTGATAAAACAATTACCGCATATTTCATGTCATCATAATTTATGTAGTCAACAATCCAGTTGTACCTGGTAGGTAAAAAGGTTGTGTTGTCAGTGACAGTTTATAGGGCATAGACAAGCAATTCAGTTTATATGCAAAGTGCATATGACAAGGCAAAAGGAAAAATAAGGGTATTGACATGACTCTTTAATTTTTCAAATTCTTTATTTATTTTTGGTGTAATACATTTTTAAAATTCTTAGCAAGCCCCTGTGATTCGCCAAAAAAATCCTATAGTTTGTGCTAACTTTAATTTGTGCTAACATTTGGTCTGTGCCAACTTTATTTGGTGCTAACAATTAGTGTGTGCTAACTTTAGTTTGTGTATAGTTACAAAAGTCACAATTAAATAACTCACAAGTATGAAACAGAAAAGAAAATGGACATCAAAGTATGAAGTCTTATGACAAGCTGTCTGCATGCATGAAACAATAATCATAACAAAGCATGTAGGTTTCACACATTCAAACAATGATCATTTGCGCATTACACTTTTCCCACAAAACAAACATCAATTGAAGCTAACTATTTAAATTATATATGACTGTATGACATAATGTTGGTAAACATCCAAACCATATAGTGTTATAAAATCTATTGGGCAATTTCACCAACCACGCATCCATTTTCTTATTCTTAGGAATGAAATTTAGCATTCATAAGACAACTGGATGGAGGATTAAGTTCTTAAACTTGAAATCATTACTGAGAAACATTTTTAGTAGATCATTACAAGTACGATAACAACCCAAGTCAATAGAGTTACCATCGAATACGAAAATTATTATTACCTCATATTCTGCAACAAATGAATGCAACACAAAAAAACTCTATAATAATGCATGCACAAAAGATTTGATTTCATCAAAAACCTTGGTTAACTTTAGTGCACCTTTTATTCCTTTCATATACTCTATAATGGCTAAAAATAGTTTCCATTTAAGTGCATGTGTGTAGAAGGCTCGGATTATTAAGAGAAGGGGGGAAGTCAAAAAATACACAAAGATGAAATTCGATACAAAACTGAATTTTACATTGTATAACTCCTCCTCAAACTGGCATAACCAAACATGTCTTGCCATGAATTCTTTTCTCATGAAAATGGAGATTTGACGTAGTTCATATATAGTTTTATGTAAAAATGCAAATCCAAAGCTAATCAGTGCATCATTTAACATGCTTTATTTATATATCAGCCTCTTCCACCAGCAACCGTAGATCCTTCAAAATAAATATGGAGCAAAATATCACATCATTTTGAAGGTACCTGGAAATTACAAATCTTAGGTATGTTGATGGAGTGCAGTAGAGAGGGATGTAGCATAACCCATCCCTATTACACACACACACTCTCTCTCTCTCACACACACACACACACATAATACATTACTTTATTATCTATCCCAATAAAATCATATGAGAAATGGACATATGAATTGTGCTTACCTCAACCAAAATGTTGAAACCTAAATAGGACCGATTTATAACATATACCTACAGAAATGAACTCAACCTAATAGCTATGTAGCAATATCTTACCATTTTTCTCAATGGTCATTGGCTACCCTCAAATTCTATTATTTTTATTTTTCATTTACTTTTTTTATAAACCTTCAAATTACATGTCAACATTTTACCAATGCAGCAAAATATGGAAAACATAAGTAACGAGCTAATTTCAACCCAGGAATGTGGATTTTGAAACTAAAATTAGCTATTAACTGTGGATAATACAAAAGATTAATTACCAGAGGAGTTTTAGTAATGACTAATCATTGTTTTAATTCCTCTCTTTCATGCACTTACAATTTCACTCTCCTTGTAATTTATAATCAGATATCAATGATCTCAGATCTAACAACTAAATAAAATATGCCTAGTGATGCATTACCTGTAATTTATAATCAGATATCAATGAAGTAGTGCTTTTTGATGATGCTTATGGAAGTGAAACTGACGAGCCAAACATATGATTTGATAACATGAATTGATGCATTGAAGAAATGTTGTAGCTCTAGGTTTTTCCCCTCTGATCCATTTGTGCACGAAATCGAGAAATATGCAAAAATCGATAAATCCGGGTTGATTTAAGTAGGGAGTAGCTGGTGAGAGAAATCCACAAATTGAGAAATAGCAAAATGGACAAATCTAGGATAGTAGATAGTGTTTTTAATTAAGTAATCGATCATGTTTTGAGGGTTTTTGGGTAAAATATTTGAGCGGATAGTGGATTGGGATTCTGGGAAGGAGGGAAAAGGGAAAATTTTCTAAGTACTGTAGCGCCAATTGAAACGAAAAAAAAGAACGGAGAAAGAGTTCTTCCGCGGGTCGCTTTAATTTTGTAGTTCCCTACGTCTTCTTTTTGATTTTTTATTCCATAAAACTTTGGTTGCGTTTGGATAACTTTTTGGTTGCACTTAGATAACAAACGCTACTAATAATTGCATCCAAAAATGTTTTTTCTTGTAGTGACTATTACTTCAATAAGCAAGTCCTCATCTTCAGTGGCTTTGATAGGATGGGAGGCCTCTCCAAGTGATCTATCAGAGCCTGGAAAGCATCTATACTCTCCCATGTCCAAGCAAAGTTCCTATTCCCTTTCTTGATGATGTCAAAGAAAGAAATGCACTTATCTGTAGCTCTGGAGATAAATTTGCTCAAAGCGGTAACCTTCCCATTTAGGCTTTGTACTTCCTTGATTGACTTCAAGGCTTCAATGTTTCTTAATGCAGCGATTTTCTCCGGATTAGCTTCTATTCTTCTCAAGTTCACCATGAAACCTAAGAATTTACCTGATACAACCCTAAATGAGCATTTTAAAGGGTTGAACTTCATTCCATACTTGTGAAGCACACTGAACATCTCTGCTAAGTCATCAATGTGGTTCATCGATCGCCATGATTTCACAAGCATATCATCCATGTAGACTTCCATTAAATACCCAATTTGTTCCTTGAACATCGAGTTCACTAGCCTTTGGTCAATTGCTCTAGCATTCTTCAAACCAGAAGTCATAACAACATAATAATACAGTCTCAGGTCAGTTATAAAACTAGTTTACTCTTGGTCTAGGACGTGCATTAGAATCTGGTTGTAGCCAGAGTAAGCATCCATGAATGATAGTAGTTAATGTCAAGCAGCTGAATCTACCAGCTGATCAATTTTCGGGAGTGGAAAGCTATCTTTTGGACATGCCTTATTTAGATCGGAATAATCAATGCATGTTCTCCACTTCTCATTGAACATCTTCATCAGGACTGGATTAGATACCCATTCTAGGTACATAGTATCAAAGATGAAGCTGTTGTCTTTCAGCTTACCCGTCTCTTCATTCAGTGCAACAAATCTCACCAGACCTAAGCTGCGACGTTTCTATTTCATAGGAAAGCATTTGGAGTTCACATTCAATGTGTGGCACGCGATCTACGACTATATTCCACACATGTCGGACTGCGTTAAGGCGAACACTTCTAGGTTTGCTCGGAGAAAACTAGTTAATTCCATCATCATCCTTATACCGAGTTGAGATCCGATCTTTAAAACCCATATAGGATTATCCTGACTGACCGGGACGTTAATCGACAAC
The DNA here is from genome assembly GCA_030737815.1 of Allium fistulosum. Classification (NCBI taxonomy): domain Eukaryota; kingdom Viridiplantae; phylum Streptophyta; class Magnoliopsida; order Asparagales; family Amaryllidaceae; genus Allium; species Allium fistulosum. The sequence goes on from CM060903.1 coordinate 1,436,917,412, forward strand.
TCTACAGGAGCCGTCCTTGCATTCTATGGATCTTTTCTCGAATCCATATCCTCATGGAACCGACTGCGCTGCCTAAGCCAAGGTTTGGGCAGTGGTTGTTATTCATCCAAAGATTTGATGCATAGTGTCTTCTCTATATCTTTCCCTTTCTCATGTCGTCTCGCCTCTTTCAACTGCACGACGTAACATCCACGTCCAGGCCCTTGATCTCACTGCACAACTCCTACTCCATTCTCTGTTGGGAATTCCATCACCAAGCACCATGGGGCAATGGCCGCTCAAAAATCAGCTAGGGTCGATAGGCAAAAAATGCATTATAGACTGAGAAAAATCCAATACGACGAAGGTCACCACCTGCACTCTGTTGCAGTTACCTTCCGCTAACACCACGGGTAAATCCACACATCTGGTGGGTTCAGTTGCTATCCCATTGAATCCTTGGATACGAGATTTACAAAATTTCAAGTCTCTTCTTCCAAGAGCATCTAGTCGTAAGCTTTCCTAAAAAGACCGTTGAATGTACTACCGCAGTCAACCAGCACCTTCCTCACAATTACTGGTCCAATAATAGCCGATTTCACCAAAGGGTCCAATGTTGAGGCTTCAACCCCATCAGCATTCATGTTTCTGAAAATAATATCATCAGTCATCATCTAGAGCAGATTTGTCGGAGCTTCGTCTTTGATGGCAATGCAACTCTTAGTCACTACATGTTATAAAGCATTTGCATATCTTTCCACTTTGTTCTAGCTCTTCGCCGCTAGATGTGGTCCTCCGAAAATGGTTTTGATAATCAATCTCTTCTCAAGCCACCTAGGCTCATCCTCACTAGGCCCGGTTTGTCCCCATTGGAACGACGGTCCTTGGGGGTTAGAACTTTCTTGCCCGCTATCCCATGGGACTTTGACGAACTGCTGTAACATTTTTTTCTTATCAAATCTTTGATCACATCACGTAAGTGCCTACAGTCATTTGTCTTGTGACCATTCATGAAACCTGCAATACTTTCCATATTTATTCTCCTTTTCGATCGACTCCTTCTAAGCCAGTTCTTATACTACTCTGTACCTTCGGTCGTAGGATATATGTTTTCAATCGAATTGTTCGGCTGGGGGTAATTATCGTACTTTGGAAATTTAGGGCATTTTCAGGAATCAGACTTTCGATCTTTGGCCCCGTCATCATACCTTCTTTGGCCACCACATTTATTTTCAACATTATCATCAACGTTGCCGGAATTCCCTCTAGATTGCTTCACAGCAACACTACTTTGAATAACTTCCGCCGACTATTGGGCATTGACCTTCATGGAAGTAGTACTTGCCTCTTATAAACGCATGAACTAGCTCGCTTTCCTGTAGTACACATCTTTTGTCGATGAGGGTTTCATCTTTAGCCATCTCCCAAAATCAGTATCGAGATGAATCCTCCTTATCAGTGTCATTAGAACAATATCTTCCATAGCATTATTAACTTCTTTCACAACTATATGGAATCTGTTCAAAAAATCCTTCAATGACTCTTCCACTTCTTGGAAGAGGTTTGATAGTGACATTACATTCTTAGGACAAATGGTATGTAAATGGAATTGCTCAACAAACATTTATGCTAACTGATCAAAAAACGATATGGATTTCGGTGGAAGCCGGGTGAACCACATCGTTGAACCACCTTCGAGGAAAATTAGGAAACAACGACATTTAACAACATTAGTCGCTCTGATTGAACCACTTTCCATTCATACTTCATCAAATGCTACCTCAGATTCGACCTTTTATTATATGACATCATTATTGGGATCATGAACCTCTTAGGGTACTCTTCATGCTGTATTTGTTCGATGAATGGGTTTCGGCAAGGAGAAGAGCCCCATTGATCATTGCTCCGTTGTTGATTTTTATTTATCAATTTTCTCACCATTTTAACCAAATACTCCAGCTCTGCAGGGTCCACTGAACAAGTCGTGGTTTGCCCCGAGTGTTTGTCCCAACAAACTCTCTTCGTTAGGTTCATGGTACCTGGGTTCTCCTGACTCCGGGAAAACCGTTCGTGCAATAGCTCTAATCATTCGGTTTCTACATAGTGGATCGACAGCAATCGCTTGATCTCCAGCATTCTAACCGTCAATGGCATGACTAAACGTAGCACCATCATTGTCGTCCAAGACACAAAATTGCTTATCCACAAAGTTGAGAATTTGTGGTTTAGTCTCGACCCCTATTGGAGTTCGGCACCGACCCTCAAACTCTGGCCAAGGCCAGTCCACATCCTTTACCTTGAAACTTGGTTCTCTTTTTTGTCCATCTTCTGCTTTACTTCCATATGCCTTTGTCCGAATGATGAAGAACTGTCATCCTCTAAATAAGAATGCATCAACTCCTTCCTGCTTCTTCTATGGCTACGGGTTAGTTGATTCAGCAAGTTAATACTCTCCTACATCCGGTACTTCATTTCATTGCGAATCTCCTGTAGCTTATCTTCCAATTATTTCATAATATGGTCCATCTCAACCCTCATTATCACCTTCGACAAGTTCTGGACTTCAGTAGCAGTTGGTTGTGCAACTTCTTCAATATGTCGAGATTCAATATTCTTGGCATTGCTAGCAGCTCTATAAGTGGTAGATCGATCTCTTTGTAGGGCCATTGTTCAAAATAGCTTCTTGTAGATTTGATGGAAATTCAAGTAGTTCTGAATGCAAAAATGAATAAAATGGATCGATCTTTCAGATTAAAGCAATCCAACAGTAGATGATTAATCCAAATATCATGAAAATAACGTTCTGGTGAAAGCGCCATAATGTTTATACAAAAATGTGGCACAAACATCGAAGAAATTATAGAAGAGGATTAAGTGAAGAAAACAAATGAAAATGAGTAAAAATGCGGCACACAAATTATAGTGGTTCGACCAAACGGTGCCTGCATCCACGTAGCTTTGTTGCTGATTGTATTATTGTTTACAAACACCGATCTTATGGATCGATAATGATCCTTGGTATTACAAGAACTTTAAGGAAATTCGTAAATAACTGACCAAAGATTCTTCAAAATGTCACCCTCCACTATAGTTGAAGGTCACTGGAAACTCTTACACTACGTTCATTGTTACATTCCCTACATCTATACAGAGATGCGCTCGGAAGGTCGTGGCCATGTACTCCATTTTTAAGGAATGGTACTGACATGTGGTAGGGGATAAGTATCGATCCATAAGATTACTCCAAGGATCATTTACGTGGCTTTGAATGAATTTGAATAGCATGCGAACGATCGAATAAAACTTGGAATGGGTTGCAAAGATCATAGTTCAGAGGTAGATGAAATAGACTATAATGGTGAGGATATGGGGATCGGTGCCGAACCTCGAATAGGAATCGGTAATGATCCTCGATTCTTCCACTTTATTGCTTCTCGACTTTGGTTCGTGGATGCATGCGGCATTAGCCTTCAGTTGGAAGCTATTTGTTATGCTTTGGGCTTTTAATCTTGGTCGTACTTGTCTTTTGGATTCGCTAGTTATCTCTTTGGGTTTTTCTACTTCGATAACTTTCCAGTTCGACGGTCAGATTCATCCAAATACGGCCTGGTCAAAAAGTTGGATAACAGTACCTAATACACTTTCGGTAGAAAAAATTTAGAAAATATTATTTTTACATATAACTTAAATATTAGCCAAAATTAAAAATAGATTTTAAATTGTTTTAAATTATAAAATTTATATTAAATATTCAAATAATAAATATCACTTAGATTTTTTACTTAAATTTTAAATTTCAAAATTACGTTTTGGAAAATAATATTTAATTAATTTTTAGTGCGGATATTAGTTTTAAAATATATATTTAAATTAAAAAACATTTCTATGTCATGTGCATCATCTAGTATATGTATATATTTAATATATATTTTGTACATTTTAAAAATATAAATATTATTTATTACATTATTATTTATATACGTATGTATGTATTTAATATACATATACGGTTAAAAAAATTATATATATATATATATATTACTTTCGACTTTGTAGCAAATAAATAATAAACTTTAATATTATTTTTAAATGTTTTATAACATACTTATATAATTATATATATAAAGTTAAAATTCCATATATATATATATATATTATATAAAATTATTTAAAATATTTTAAAAGGCAAGCAGGGGTTAAATGTTCCCTTACCATATTTATTAACAATAAAAATCACAAAATTGCAACATAGGAAAAAAGAAAAAGCAACAAAGACAAAAGGAAGACACAAAATTAGGGTAACATACAGTCAAAAATCATCAGTAATGCGCCATCTAAATAGCGAATTACTTATGCTGTAAGGCCTATGCCTATTCACTATCTTCCCGATTCCTTTCCAAATATTCAGATATAGATTAAAGCCTGATATGTCCATAGCATTAAAAATTCCATTGTTTCTTTCCTGCCAAGTATGCATTAAGAACACTTTGAGAACAATAAGATGCATAGCCGAATCACAATCCATTTTCTTAGTTCTGGAAAATATCCATTTCCATTGATTTTCATCCCGAAACAAATTAAAGGCATAATGTATTTTATCGAGTATTTTCCTCCAGATGCTACTGATGATAGGACAATCAAAGTAAAGGTTGTTTCAGGATTCAATGTTAAGATTGAAAGGATAAAAGGCTCTTTGTTTAGATACTAAAAACTTATTTTATTCAATAACAAACAAAGGCTTTATATAGCCTTTACATCAAACTGAAGATCCTAAAAAACTGTAGAAAAAAAAGAACTACAGCTACTACTTTGACCGAAATAACAGGTCGTTATTTGAATAAGTAATACCAAAAAGACTCGTTCCACAAAACCTCTTCCTGGCTCCTTACTTCCCGCGTTCAGTTCTTCCAATAAACCATCCCTAAGCTAAACTTAGTTCACAAGTTTGAGCTTATCTAAAATTGAACAAACTCCAAGCTTGCTCCTTAAACCCTCAAAAGTTTCCCGCTTCAATGCCTTCGTGAATATATCAGCCACTTGTTCATTCGATCCACAACGCTTAAGACTTATAACTCCTTCTTTGACTAGATCACGTAGGAAATGGAAATGAACTCCAATTTTCTTACACCTCCCATGAAAAACTGGATTTTTAGAAAGCTTAATGGTTGAAGTGTTGTCGCAGAGAATTACTGTACGTCCTTCCACATTGTATCCCAACTCTTCTAAGATCCTCTTGAACCAAATCACCTGACAAGCACAGACAGATGCAGCCACATACTCCGCTTCCGTAGTAGAGAGAGTAACTATCGGTTGTTTCTTAGAAAGCCATGCAACTGCAGCTCCATCCATGAAAAATACATAACTGGATGTACTCTTTTTGCTATCTACGTCTCCTGCGAAATCACTATCGGTATAAACCGATACTTCTCCTGTTCCTCCCCTCTTATACCAAATGCCAAAATCAACAGTACCTCTCAAATATCTCAGAACCCTTTTTGCAGCTTGTAAATGAAGTGTTGTAGGCTTAGACATGTAGCGACTCAGTAGACTTACAGAGAATTGCAGGTCTGGTCTTGTGATGGTGATGTACATGAGACTTCCTATTATCTGCTTGTAGAAAGTCTCATCTACTTGCTCCCCTTCAACGTCTAAATCGAGTTTGCTTCCGGGTACTATTAGACTGTATACAGAGTTGCAATTCTCCATATCAAAACGCCTCAAAACCTCAAGAGCATACTTTGCTTGAGAGATATGAATCCCATGTGGTGTCTGCAACACTTCGATTCCGAGAAAATATCTCAATTTCCCAAGATTCGTCATGTCAAACTCCTTTTTCATTGACTCCTTGAATTCTTCAATCATCGAAGCATCATCTCCTGTGTATATCAAATCATCTACATATACACTGACATAGAGAGAGTTACCGTGGTTGTTTGACTTGAGAAACAATGTTTCTTCGTTCTTTGACTTCTCAAACCCTTCTTTGGCAAAATACTCCTCAATCCGACTAAACCAAGCTCTCGGCGCTTGTTTTAAACCATACAACGCCTTGTGAAGTTTGTAGACTTTATCTTCCTCACCTTTGACCACATATCCCTTCGGCTGTTGTATGTATATGTCTTCCTCGAGGATTCCATGGAGAAAAGCCGATTTAACATCCAATTGATAAATATCCCAAGCTTTCCTTGCCGCTGTAGAAAGAATGGTTCTAATAGTGTCCATTCGAGCTACAGGTGCATATACCTTTGTATAATTGATCCCATGCTCCTGAGAATATCCCTTAGCCACCAGCCGAGCTTTGTACTTGCTTACTTCTCCATGTTCGTTGAGTTTTGTCTTGTAAATCCACTTAACGCCAATACAGTTTGCTCCTTTTGGCAGCTTTGAGTGTCTCCAAGTTTGATTCTTCTCGATTGCTTTTATCTCCTCGTCCATAGCTTCTCTCCATTTGAGACTTTTCTCTTCTTCTTCAAAAATAATCGAATCGGATAAGTTAACCTCTGCCATGTTAACTTCATCTTCGTTCTCATCGACTTCATTTCCTGTGATGTAGTCATTGAGATAGCGTGGAGGTCTTGTCACTCGACCCTCCCTGATTCTTGCTGGTTGTTCTGTTTCTTCTGTACCTTCTGCAGGTTGTTCTTCTTCGTTACCTCGTTCTCATTCTCCTGCATATTCATAATCACTTTCTTCCCAATTGTGGTCATCACCGTCCCATGTCAACTTGGACTCATGATTGTCTTGATCTCCTTCCCAGTTCCACCCTTTCATCTTTTCAAATAACACATCTTTGCTTACTGTGATCTTCTTGGTCTTTGGATTGTACAATCTGTACCCTTTTGATTCTTCTGAGAAACCAAACAGTATGCATATGGTGCTTTTATTGTCAAGCTTTCCTCGTTTCTCATCTGGAATGTGAACATGCGCCAAGCTTCCCCATACTCTGAAATGTTTCACACTGGGCTTGACTCCACTCCATGATTCTTGTGGAGTTACATCCTTTACCGAGTGAGTGGGACATCTATTTAAGATATAGAAAGTCCAATTCACAGCTTCAGCCCAAAATATTTTTGGTACCTTTCTCATTGAGAGCATGGACCTGACCATGTTCATAACTGTGCGATTCTTCCTCTCTACAACGCCATTCTGTTGGGGGTGTGTAGGCTGTGGTCAGCTGTCTACGAACCCCCTCCTTCTTATTGAACTCAGAAAACTCAGTTGAAGTGTACTCTCCACCGCGATCAGTTCTCAAACATTTGATCTTCCTTTCTGTCTCTGTTTCAACCATCTTCTTAAATGTCTTGAACTAATTTAATGCCTCTGATTTCTCCTTTAAGAAATAAGCCCACGCCTTTCTGCTGTTGTCGTCTATGAAGCACATAACATATCTCTTTCCACTCGTGGTCATGGGACTGATGGGGCCGCAGATGTCTGAGTGTATGAGTTCAAGAACTTCCTTCGCTCTCCACGTACTCTTCTTGGGAATAGGATTCCTTGATTGTTTTCCCACTAGACAGTCTGAACAGGTAAGGTTCTGCACATCAAAACTTGGAAGTCCATGTACCACTTTCTTACTTTGCAATATCTTCATTCCGCTGTAACTGAGATGCCCATAGCGTTCATGCCATAACTTTGGCATGTCTTCTGCGACTGTCTGTAAGCATCTCTGTTGCTTTGGTCCTCCATCACCAGCCTGATCATACAGCATGAACATTCTGTTCCTCCTCATTTTGCTCTCTGCAATCAGCCCCTTCTCGTCATGATAAATCTTACAGACTCCTTTCTGTATAATGATGGCCACGTCCTTCTCTTGAAGTTGTCCAAGGCTCAATAGATTGTTTTTGAGCTCAGGGATGTAGTATACATTGTTGATTGTGTATACAACACCATTTAGAACCAGCTTCACATTGCCTTTGCCCACAACCTCTAATCTCTTGTCATTTCCCAGCCTGACTGAGTGTCTGAAGTTTGTGTTCAGGTTTGTGAACAGCTCATGATTTCCACTCATGTGGTTTGAGCAGCCTGAGTCAAGAAACCAAGTCTTCCTTTTTCTCGTTCTCCAGTCTGTGTCATCATTAGCGTTTCCATGCTTGCTTCTTCTTCACTCTCTTCATCGTATGCCATCAGCAACATTTCTTCTTCCTCATCGACATAGTTAGCTTCTTCATCCCAGTCTGGACATTCGTTTTTGAAATGTCCTAGACGATGGCAGTAGTAACATTCCACGGTGCTTTTGTCCCTGAATGTTCTGCCCCGGCCTCGTCCTCTGCTTCTTCCACCGAAGCATCTTCCACCGGAGCCTCTTCCTCTCATTCCGGACCCCTTTCATTTGTGATCTTCAACACATGATCATCGCCTTTCTCGGGTGTCTTGAACTTTCGTTCATGAACTGTCAACGTGCTCTGCAATTCATCAAGTGGCAGATTCTCAATGTCCTTCGATTCTTCTATGGACACCACCACGTACAGAAATTTCTCGCTGAGAGTCCTGAGAATTTTCTGCACCACCTTTGAATCACTCATGATTTCCCCATTACTCCTCATTTGGTTTGTGACAGCTAAGAGCCGAGTGAAGTATTCCTCCACAGTTTCTGCTTCCTTCATCTCCAAAACCTCGAAATCTCTTCTCAACTTCTGCAGGAGAGATCTCTTCACTCGATCATTTCCACCAAATTTCCTCTTCATTGAGTCCCAAATGATCTTGGATGTTTTCCTGTCCAAGATTTGCTCAAACATTACTCTATCAATGGATTGATAGAGGTAATGCTTGATTTTGTGGTCATTCGTCCTGGCATTATCGAGTTGTTCTTGTTGCTCTGCCGATAGTACAGTTGCAACTGTTGGTTCCTCATACCCGGTCTCAACAATATTCCACAGACCTTTTGCTCTGAAGAAATTTTCCATGACCTCACTCCAGTGGTCCCAATGCCTATCAAAACGGGGTAGCTTCATCTTATCATCTCCTATCTCTCTTCTCTCTTGTGTTTTGAAGCTGCGGCTTCTCTCTCAAGTTTTCAAGTGTTTTAAGATCTAACAGAGCTCCGATACCAATTTGAAAGGATAAAAGGCTCTTTGTTTAGATACTGGAAACTTATTTTATTCAATAACAAACGAAGGCTTTATATAGCCTTTACATCAAACTGAAAATCCTAAAAAACTGCAGAAAAAAAGAACTACAGCTACTACTTTGACCGAAATAACAGGTCATTATTTGAATAAGTAATACCAAAAAGACTCGTTCCACAGAACCTCTTCCTTGCTCCTTACTTCTCGCGTTCATTTCTTTTAATAAAGATTGCATATGACACAGTCAGGGCAGATATTAATACCCTTAACTATAAGTTTGTCTCTAGTTAAACACGCATTGTGGACAACATTCCATGTTGTCCTGTCATCTTGTGCCATGAATCATCATTACGTGCTATCATATCAAAAAGATTGTTATATATCACATAGATGGAGTGCTCAGAATTGTTTCTACCCTATGTTGTCCTGTCATTCCTTTCATGTCCTTTAATTTATTCAAGTGTTCTCCATAGCTGCCTTATTTGGGTATTACTAGTATATGGAAGAACAATACTTATATCATCCATATAGCTTCTAGCATATGCATTCTCAGGTATTCTAGTCTGCATCTTTTGATAATGAGTTAAAACACCATTAATGATAAGCCTCTAGTGGCCCATGGAGTATGCCAAAAGTTATATTTGCTATCTGGTTCAATGTTGTACTTGATAAGGGTTGAAAATGATTTTTGATATTCAACAGGCTCTTAAGCAACAGCTAGATGATGTAGGGACACTCATGGTCCAGTAATTTTTATTCTTTAGATGACGGTTTTGCATCCACTTGTTCCATATGGGGACATGTTCAGAAAGTAATAAGTCTACATGTTTGGTGGCCGCAGCAATGTTCCATATTAAATTGATAATGCCAAGTCCACCTTTATTTGTGGGAAGGTTAATACATTTAAAACTGATAGGAATGGTTTTTTTTGGAAAAGCAGCTTCCAGACCATAAATAATGATTTAAGGCATTGTTAAGCATGGAAATTAACTTTAAAGGAAACATGAAGGTTCTAGAAAAGCAAGATACCATAGAGGTTGCTATAGAGCTTATAATTGTTAATCTACATGCCTCTGTAAGTAAATGCTCACGGCATCTTCCAAGCCTTGAAATAATGGCATCAAACATTGGAGACATTGATTAGTAGTTATTCTAGAGGACGTAAGTGGGATTCCAAGGTATACCGAGTTTGGTGGCATGTAAGTGAATATAGATAGGGAAGTAATATAATTTCTCTGATCATCATGAAGGCCAGCTATAAGAATATTGGATTTGTCTTTGTTAATTGCAAGACCAGTAGTGTGCTCAAGGATGTCCAAGCATTGCAAAATGGTGCTCATATATAGTCGGTTGGGTTTTGAGAAGACCACAACATCATCAACAGACAGAAGACTTGTGAAATGAGGGTTTTTGCATTTATGATGTAAACTGAGATTTTTTTGGAGCACCTGTTGAGTTTGCATACCATTGAATAATTCAATTGCAATGATGAAAAGATATGATGAAGTAGGATCTCCTTACCTTAGCGCTTGCATAGATTTGAAATATCCAGTAACTTTGCCATTTAGCATTATGAAGTAACGTAAAGTAGAGATGTAAGTGTAAACCCAAGCTACAAATTGTTCAGGGAAGTTCATCTTTAAAAGCATTGCAATAATAGAGTTCCAGTTAATGCTATCAAAAGCCTTTTTTATATCAAGTTTCGGCATACATCTAGGAGTAATGTTCTTAGTGTTATATCCTTAAGTAACTCATGCGTTATAGGTATATTATCAGTGATATTCCTTTTAGGGAGAAAGGCATTCTGATTGGGTGATATAACTCTGTCAAGACATGGTTTCATTCTATTGGCAAGGATCTTGGTAATGGTTTTGTAAGTAACTGAGCAATATGATATGGGTCTAAAATGTAAAACAGTTGTTAGGTTGACATTTTTGGGATCATGGGAAGATTGGTGGCATTGATTCTGTTAGGGAAAATCCTTTCAGATGATCAGTCTAAGGGAATAAAAAACCAAACACAGCGGAAAACAACTGGATCGTGATTGTAGTGAGACGAAACAAACAGAGATAAACACCAGAAAGACAGTCACAGATCTATGCAACGCCGAAAAATAAATAACACCAATATTTATAGTGGTTCCACTGCTGCAAGGCAGTGTACGTCCACTTGGGGAGAGGAGATTTTATTAATCACTGAAAGATTAGAGTTACAAGATTGGTTCACATTTGGAGGCTATACATAAGAAAAATTAACAATACAAACAAAATTCCGCAGAGTTTCAACTCTCTAGGATGGCTATCATTGTTGTTGTCCAGAAGCTCCACTATATATATAGTGAAGAAATGAGAAGGGGTAGCTGTTATATAACAGCTCAGGGGTTTGGTTCGGCATCCATCTGGACCAGCACTACTTGGTTCGGCACAAAGCATTTAGACCGGCATCACCACTTCAGTTTGGACCGACGTGCCCAAATACCGAACGAGATATTTCGTTCGGCATCACATAGAGCGGCAACACCTGCTTCGGCATGCATCTGAACCAGCATGCTTTTGGTTCGGTGCATACAATCTGGGTCGGCATTCTCAAACCACCGAACGAAATATTTCATTCGGTTTCCCAAAATCACCGCGCCAAACACTTTAACTCTTCACCGAACAAACTCCCATGCCCTAACCTTCCAACCAACAGCCTCCACCACCGAACCAAATATCTAGCCTGGTCCCCTCTCTATTACCACCGCTCCAACTAGAGCGACAGCAGTGACTACCATTGGACGAGATATCTCGTCCGGTCTTCCCACTCCACCGAGCGACCTTTGGTCCTCCGTGATTTCACTTCTGTGACTAGGGCTTCAGCAGCTCCACCTCGATCTTGAGTTTCTGCTGCTGCTAGCTTCAAATTCTCCTCTATCGATGTCGGATCCTGAAGCCATAGCTCCGTAGTTTCAACGTCGTCGAGCTCCAGCATCTCGAAATTTGGTATCAAATTCCAACAACCTCCACCTTGATACCAAATTTCATACAAGCTATCCAATTCCTCTACACCACTATGCTCCAAGAAATGGATACTTACCAATGAGCTTCAACAATGCCATCACCCATTATACTCTATCAATGAACTCTGGCAAGGCCACTGCCCATCAACAAAGTGTTCAAAGTACCCAGTCCGTATAGAACCTATCAATCTCCACCATGAAAACAAACGTCTCCATGAACCATCTCAACTTTCCCCCCGTGCCACCTTGTGGCACCTAGCACTTCATTAAGCGAATCAAGTCCGAGCAATGCTCGAACTTAGAAACAGGCAATGACTTGGTAAACATGTCTGCTGCATTCTCCTTTGTGTGAACCTTCTAAAGACGAACTAGCTTCTCTTTACTCATCGAGACAAGGAACAACTCTCTCACCTCAATATGCTTCGTCCTCGAGCTGAATGCTAGATTTTTAGCTAAGTGAATTGTACTCTGACTGTCACGGTACACATTCACACCTTCATATATGAAGCCCAAATCACACAACAATTGCCTTAAATAAAGCGCCTCCTTAGCTATTTCAACCGCAACTATGAGCTCTGCCTCTGTAGTGGACAAAGCCATATTCGTCTACAACCTCGCTCTCCAACTGATCGCTGTCCCACCAAAGGGGAACACATATCCGGAGGTTGACTTCCTTCGATCTCTATCACCGGCATAGTCGGAATCGCAAAATCCAACCAAGCTGAAATCTCTTCCTCTGCTGCCAAAGACAAGTCCATGGTTTGGAGTTCCTCTAATGATCTGAAGACACACTTCACTGCTTCCCAATGCATCTTTCCTAGATTTTCCATGAACCTACTCACCAATCCAACCGCCTGTGCAATGTTAAGCCTAGTGCAGACCAAGGCATACATCAAGCTGCCAACTGCACTTGCATAAGGGAGCTTCTCCATGTAGGTCTTGTTAGGTGTTATATGGAAAGATGCCCGCGAGTTCAGCACCCAATGGTTTGAGACATCCGACACTGCTGTAGACAACACATCGTCAGATACAGGCTTCTCTACAACAAATGATGAAGATCCATCTTCTTCCTTCTTCAAATCTGGAAAATCCTTTTCCAATGACCAGGTTTCTTGCAGATAAAGCACTTCCTATCCTTAGACTTTCCTCTCCTGCCATTACCGGGCTTCCTGGACTTGGAACGCCCTCTAGAGTGCCAATACTTCTTATCATCTGTTCCTCTTTCAACAAACAGGCTGTGACTACTACTTCCACCTCTGCTTTCTTCACTTATCTCGTTCATCTAATCTCTCAATCCCTCAGATAGAAAGCCTAACTTCACATCTTCCACTATCAATATGTCTCTAGCGAAGATAAGGCTGTTAGCGAAACCTGTATATCGCTCCGGAAGAGAACACAAAAGAATCATTGACATTTGCTCCTCATCCATCTTCAAGTCAACAGTCTTCATCTTCATCACAAGATCATCAAAGAAATTAAGATGTTCCTTTATTGAAGTACCCTCTCTCATCCGCATGGTGAAAAATGTCTTCGGCAAAATTAGACGGTTAGTCAGATATTTCTTCAAGTAGAGATTTTATAGCTTGGTCCAAATGCCCCCAGCAGTGGTCTCACTGCTAATCTCTGGGATAACATTCTCTCCCATAGCTAGTTGTAAAGTAGTAAACGCCTATTTCTCCATCATCTTCCTTTCCGTAGCTAAGATGTCAGCTGTCAACTCCTTAGGAGCGAACACTACTAGATGGACTTCATTCCTCATTAGAACAGCCTTCATCCTCCATTGCCACTTCTCGAAGTCTTTATCCACATTCCATTTCTCAATTGCCAACTGTGATTTTGATGCGATATACATCCCTATAGTATAGGGTCTTGCAACAACTGGAGTCGCTTCGTCTCTTGCCATAGCATCTAACACTCCTCAATCAACCTTGCAGCTCTAATACCACACTGTTGGGGAAAATCCCTTCAGATGATCAGTCCAAGGGAATAAAAAACCCAACGCAACGAAAAAAAACTGGATCGTGATTATAGTGAGATGAAACAAACAGAGATAAACACCAGAACAGACAGTCGCAAATCTATGCAATGCAGAAAAAATAAATAACACCGGTATTTATAGTGGTTCCACTACCGTGAGGCAGTGTACGTCCACTTAGGGAGAGGAGATTTTATTAATCACTGAAATGTTAGAGTTACAAGATTGATTCACTTTTGGAGGATATACATAAGAAGAATTAACAATACAAATAAAATTTTGCAGAGTTTTAGCTCTCTAGGATGGCCGTCATTGTTGTTGTCCAGAAGCTCCATTATTTATATAGTGAAGATATGAGAAAGGGTAGCTGCTATATAGCAGCTCAGAGGTTTGGTTCGGCATTCATCTGGACTGGCGCTACTTGGTTCGGCACATAGCATTTGGACCGGCATCACCACTTCAGTTTGGACGGGCATGCCCAAATATCGAACGAGATATTTCGTTCGGTATCACATGGAGCGGCAACACTTGGTTTGGCATGCATCTGGACCGGCATGCTTTTGGTTCGATGCATACAATCTAGACCGGTATTCACAAACCACCGAACGAAATATTTCATTCGGTCTTCCCCAAATCACCACACTAAACACTTTACCTCTTCACCGAACGAAACTCCCATGCCCTCACTTTCCATCCAACAGCCTCCACCATAGAACCAAATATCTGGTCTGGTCCTCTCTCTATCACCACCGCTCCAACTGGAGCGGCAGCAGTGACTACCATCGAACGACCTTTAGTCCTCCGCAATTTAACTTTTGTGACTAGGGCTTCAGCAGCTCCACCTCGATCTACAGTTTTTGCTGCTACTAACTTCAGATTCTCCTCCATCGATGCCGGACCACAAAGCCATAGCTCCGCTATTTCAACGTCGTCGAGCTCCAGCATCTCGAAATTTGGTATCAAATTCCAACATATTCCACCAAGCTTGATGTTTGTATTGAAGAAGTGGTGTATTACTTTGATAAATGATTTAGACACAATTCCCCAGAAGCTTTTAAAGAAGTGTCCATTGAAACCATTCGGTCCTCCAGTACCACTAGATTTCAATTGGAAGACAGATGCAGTTATCTCCTCATCAATAATTTTAGAACTAAGATTCTCATTCTCTTCATGATTAATGGGTGGTAGATTGGAGAGTGTGATATGACTAAGATCATAGGGAGGTATGGACTTGTTGAATGAGGTAGTAAAGGATTCAAGCAAAGCATTATGGACATCTTCAGCATTGGTGTGAGTAACACTATGCATGCCTTGTATTTTATTGATATGGTCCTTGGAATGTTGCAGCTTTAGAGATGTGTGAACAAAGTTATATTTCTATCACCTTTGAAGTAGTTTTCCTTGCCAAATTTCTTCCTAATAATTTGTATTTCAGTATTAATAGCTTTAAAAAGTAGTTTTTGTAGTTAATGTTCCTTTTCAGAGAGGGCTATGTTCAAGGTATCTTCTATTATGTCCTTATTTGTGCTATACAGTAGTTGTCTAAGTTTGAATGAGGCTGTGCTTCCTTGTCCTGATTTAGCTTTTGACCGTTCTTGGAGGATGCACATTGGATTTCCATACATTGGTAAGTTCCAGCCCTGTAAAACAATGTCTAAAAAACCATTTTGGTTTGTCAAAATATTAAAAAATTTAAAAAGACGTTTGCTTTTCAATGTATGTCCTTGGAGAGCCATGATTAGGGGACTATGGTTTGATTGGACCGAGGAGGGATATTGATATGAAGGGTAGGCTAGAAATTCAAGCCTTCAATGTTTGCATAAGAGTGATCCAATTTGCAGAAAGTTCTACGACCGGTCTTACTTTTGTTATTCCAAGTGTAAGGCAAACCAGTGGTGTTGATGGCATATAGTAAGGCATGAAATATGGTTTGGTTAAGAGGGGTAATATCAGATAGAGAAAGCATCTTACCACCAAATTTATGAGTAGATTGAGGCATGCAGTTAATGTCTCCTATGCATATCCATGGACAATGATTGGGATTAAGGGTAGGGATAATGTTATAAAGTTGAATTCTTTTTTTTGATTATATGCATAAATGGAGGTAATGTGAAAAGTGGTAGTACTGGGAATTTGTTTAGCTTGAAGATGGATAAAGTATGGATCAAATTTGGTAGGTATGATGTTATATACTTTAGGATTCCACATAATCAGAATCATACCGTTAGGGTTACTGGTTTGGTTGTCAATATATTTCCATTTGTTATTGATGTAGCAGCTTTTTTGATCAGAGAAGAGTTAAGTTAGCGTTCAAGAATTGCTATCATTCTTAGGCTGTTGATGTGAATTATTTTTTTGATTCATCTTTTTGGCTTTGCAAGTGTGCACCTCGAATATTCCATGATGAAATCTTGTCCATCATTGGTATTTTTTGGATTTTTTTTGGCATTGCACATTGAGCGCTGCCTAGTGTCACCTCCAGTTTGAATCTTCTTTGAAGTTGGCATTGTGTTGTCAATGTCATCAAAGAGTATGTTAAGATCATATTCTTCAGTACTTCCATTATCTGTTTCATAGCATATTGGAGTATCTTTGTTTTTCTTCTTCTTGTTCCTTTTTATTCTTTTTTCTCTTCAAGTACAGTTTCATTGGAGTTTTGTAGAGTGGAGTTGGGACATGGGGTAGGGGACAGTGGTGGTATAATAAGCGATGATTAAGGAGGAGGACATGTGTCAAAGAGAAGGTGGTGGAGCTGTTGGGGAAGATGAATGTGAAGGTAAGGTGAAGAAGTAGCAGGAATGTAGGGTTGGACGAAGACCATTGAAGTGGTGGTTTGTGGAGTAGTGTCAGTTAATGAAACAATAAGGATAGGTGGTAAGATAGTATCAAAGGCTTATCCATCAAGCAAATCAGAAATTGGTGAGAACTTATTGTACGTAGCATGAGAGGTCCCATTTAGTCAACCATAACACATCCTTTCCATCTCTCTCTTCAACCGTACCCACATCAGTCAACCCTGTTCCCACCTTAACCAACCCTACTGACACCGTATAATGCCTCCCCCCATCAACAAACACACCAACAACCATACCACCCCTTTATCAACCTCCACCTTTTCCACTATACAAATCCAACCCTCCTGATTTTACCTCCCCTACCTTGTCGACCAACTCTATTTCACCATGGACCTCCCTCTTCAAAGCCAAACCACGGAACGTAGGCACTTTCTCCCCATATAACTAAACTTATTTAAAATAAAATATAGCTTATATATATATGTGTGTGTGTATATATATATATATTTAACATTTTTATACATAAATTAAAGGGGTTTTTAGGCTCAAGGAAAAAGTTAGAGAAAAATTTAGTTTCAGGGACAAGAAATTTATTTTTTAGGCTGAAGGACACTTTCTAGTGTAAATCACAGAATGATAGTTGTAACTATCATTTTCAGTTTACACTAAAAAGTGTCCTTCAGACTAAAAAGAAATTTGTTGTCCCTAAGACTAAATTTTTTTGCAACTTCTTCCTTGTGCCTATTTACTTGTAAATTATAATATATGAACATATATTTGGACAATATATTTATATACTAGATGTGCTAACATGTCCACTGCGGTGTAAATCCCACCACTTATACAAAAGCATGTTATACCTTTCACGAATTGCTATTTTACATATGCATACACAAACATCTATATATGTATGTGTATGATACACATATATACATAATATAATATTATTACATAAAATAAAATTATTTTATAAATTTAAATAAAATAATGATTTTATCTAAAGGAAATTTAGAAATGTTCTAAATAAATTAGACTTCATGAGCCTGATAAAGATCCAAAATGTAAACATTTTTGAAATCCAACTATTTCTTCCGTTGTAGGCTAGCCTATTTCTAGAAATAGCTAATTATATCACTTGGATGATGTTATTGATGATGTCACTAAGATATTTTGAAGAGGAACATTTTAGGAAGACTTAAGGGTGAAATAATGGAAGGAGTTGTGTGTAAAGTTAGCATGTGAGGGGGAGCACCTTTTGTGGTTGGTCAAGGTCTAGGAGGTTGCTTCGACTTATTGAATACTTCTATTTAAATACTCTAATAGCATTACAAATAATTTTGCAAAATAATGAACAAAAACTGGTCATCTTCATGCCTCTTTGTCTTCTATTTAATCTTCTCAAATCATATCAAATGAAGTCCAAACTCTTTGAAACTTTGGCAAAAGCCCTAAGACAACATAGGAGATAAGAATAACAACTTAAATGATGAAGGAAAGGAGCATAAACCCCTAAAATATTTCTAGGCATGAGTTATTTTGGTGAAGGGAAGCATGGTCGTGAACTTTATGAAGCGAAGATTGGGTCTTCGATTGTTTGGTGGTGGTAGGAAGTTGTTCTAATATTCTAGTGCTTGTCCTTTGATGTTAGCATGGGTTTGGGTGAGTTAACTCACAATTGAAAAGCATATAATGTGTTTATATACGTTGTGTGAAAATAAAGAGTAAAGAACTAATGCAAGTTATAACTTTGGACCCCTCTTGTTTTGAAGTATCAATGACAACTTTATATGTAGTAAACTCACTTCTATTAACCTCTACAACATGTAACTGATGTGCATGTAAATGTGTATATTTTCACCACCATATTTAATCTATTTAGATTAAATAAATGATCATATTAGGTGTTTTAATTTGTTTAAACCAAAATTCAAATTATTTTCAAATTATCACATATTCATCTTCATATAGGGGCAAAATGGTCATTTTTGTGCATTTATTAATTTGTGAAAATTTACTTGGAATTTTCTATGTTGTTTTGTAGGAATTTTAGTGAATTTTACAAGTGGCTTTATGAAGATATGCATGCACAAGAGTGAATACAAAGGAATGGAGATGAAAATAATTCAAAGTGATAATCATGGAGGACTCCACTTACCCACCTACCTTAATGTACACTTAGGAGCTAATGCACATGCTAAAAGGCCTTTAAATCTTCATGCACACTTAATGGATGATTACTTGAAGTTAATGATAACTTTGCCACCACACTTCCTAAGAGGGTATTTTGGGTAGTTACCAAAAAAGTGAATTAGGGATTTAAACTTGTATAAATACACCTTATGTTTCATGTAACCCTCTCTCTTCCCTTAGGCACTCTTCCTTTAGGTTCTCGTCTCTTTAGTTTAGTTTAGGTTCATAAATTAAAGAAAGCTCTCTTTCTCTCTTCATGGCTATTTTTTTTATTTCATGTAATTTTCCTTTTTTTAATGCAATGTTAATTAGTGTTTCCTTTCAATTACATGTTCTCTTTCATTCATTCTAGTAGTGTAGATTTACATTCATGCAATTAGATTAGTTTTTCTTTTACTTTGCTCTTTTTTTCCTTTTCTTTTTCTTTCATGTTGCAAGCTACATTTGTTGAAATGATAACAAATATGAGAGGCTAAACCCTTTCAATTTAGGGGTAATGAAGCTCTCTAATTATGCAGCTTCAACATAATTTGATGTTTATGCTCTCTTTTTGTGCTTAATGAGAATGCATGAAGTGGTTAACTCGTTGTTCTTGCGTTGAATTTGGTAACCTATACTGTTGACACCAAATAGGCTATGCTTAAACAATCACAAATAATAATTACCTCTACATTTACATATGACGATGGTAATAAAGTGAATGTTGAAATTAAAATTTGATGGTCTATATTTCTAATTCATAGTTAATAAGCCATGCTTAAAATAGAATTCATTTTCAACTTGTTGTCATTTTTCATGAGAAGTAGTAAGTCGTTTAAGGGGTGTGTTATAGTTTGATGGCTTATGTTGGGCTAATTAATAAAACAAATATGCCATACTTATAATAAACACATCATTTAAACCCACTAATGACCGAAAAAGAGAAATCATAATTTCATGTTTTGTTGAACTATGTGATCTAGAGAGTGGATTTATTTCTAAATTGCCCTTATACTCTCATATTTTTATCACTTTCTTTTTGTTAATTTTCTCATTTTCTATTTTAATTCACTCTCGACTTTGGTATAATTTGATTGAATAGGAAATTTAAAATCAACAATTCCCTGCGGATCGATCCGTACTCACTACGTACTACGATAGTACGCCGTGCGCTTGCGGTTAAATTTAATTTAAAATTTATCAGCGTTTTTCTAACCCGATAGAAAATTTATCATTAAACAAGTTTTTGGCGCCGTTGCCGGGAAATAGTCTTCATTTTAATTTTTTTATTCCTCGAATTATTTGTGTTTGATTTTAGTGTGTGTGTTGGTTTTGTGTGTGTTGCATTTAAAAAAAACTAAAAATAATTTTGTGTGGTTGTGTGTGATTTTTGTGGCATTTTATCGGTGTGCTTGTTGTTATAGTTTTTTTTTCTTTGCATTTGCATTCTAAAAAAACATACTCAATTTCATTTGAAAAAATGTATATTCCATTTCAATCTTTTCTTTTGCAATACATTATTTTTCTGTTTACAAATTACATTGGCAATACATCTCAAGCTCTCTGTTGTGCACTGTGTTACTCTGGCCATTCACAATTGTTGCCTTCACTTTGCAAACAGCATACCCATCCTTCCTCTTACAACCCATACACCCTTCAAACAAATTTGCACATACAAACCTCCTGGCTTCTTCACACTGATTCCATTACATACTGATCAAATCACTTCAAACAACAATCTAAGCCAACTCAGTCTGCAACATCACCTGTTCCACATATACCCAATACATTTCATCGTCTCTGCCACTACCATCCTCTACCAGTACAGCCACCATATCCACTGCTTACAACTGTTGTTCCATTCCAGCCTCAACCACATCAACTTCACCAAAATACTGCTAGCAACACTTGCTCCACCATTCCTCCACTAACATCATCACTGACCTTGACCAGTGCTAGTCCTCCCAAACAAACATTTCAAATTTCAACTCCCTCCCCAATACCACTATCTGCATCTACAAGTCAGACATCAGCTTTCCCGTTTCCATTGCCACTTGCTCACATACTGCCTAATCAACTTCTCCGCCTGCAACACAACACTGTCTAAACTCCCCTCGAACCCTTAAACAACAACTTCATTTCTCTACAACATCATCTGCAATCGCAAACATTTCCATCTGTTCCATTACCACCCACCCACTGCCTATCATCAAAAACAGTCACAGCCATCCGCAATCACCTCTTGAAGCCAAATCTAGTAATCCAGCAACATTTCACTTCCATCAATACTACCATAAAACCGCAGTGACCATCCCACTTGCTTCACCACTTCCATCTCAAGCAGCGCCTACTTCCCAAACAACAGCACTAGACCGCCGCGAATTCCACTTCCCCAAACTACAACTTCTGACCAATGACTGCCTCTGCAAATCGCGACACTACCGCAACCTATAACCACCAATCGCAACACCTCCTACAACCCGCGACCTCTACAATCAACACGCAACAACACTACAACCCAAAACAACTTCTCTGACCACCCAATTGCCTCGCCATCGAACACATGACCTCCACCGCAATTCGAGCCATCACCTGAAAGCGGCCCTCAACCCCGCGACCACTATCGACACTCAATAATCAAATTCGCAGAATCCACAATCGAATCACCCCCACCGCCTCCCTCGACTGAACGCAAATCACATTTGTTTTGGGAAATTTAGAATTGGAATTGCATTAGTGTTGAATTGGGTTGCAGATACTTTTTTTTTGTGTTTTGTGTGATAGGCGAATTTAGCTTGAATCGGTGAATTTTGAGAATCGTTTCTCTATTTTTTTTAAGTAGTTAACCTCTGTTTTTTTTTTTGGTTGGGCCCGTGTGTAAAAAAAACTAAAAAAAAGAGGGTTCTAATGTGAGCTGGGTAAAATAATATGTGGGTTGTTTTATATTATTAGGTATTTATTTAGTGTGTTTTGAGTTTTAAGTTTTTTTTTTGTTTTTTGAGTTTCATCTTTGATTAATAAATTTTTTGTTTTATTCTTAGGTGTTTGTTTTAATTTGTTTTGTTTACACTCGTTTTTTTTCAATTTGTTTTTGGTTTCATTTGCAAATAGTTCAAAAAAAAAGAGTTTACTCAATTTGTTTTGTCTAATTTGTTTTTAGTTTTGCTTTGTCTTAACCTTTTAAAAAAATTGTTTTGTTTTAATATGGTTTGTTTTAATTTGTTTAAAAAAACTGTATATATCTTTGTTATATTTTCAGGTTGCCAAAGCAGAAAATCGCAAAAAGAGAAGGTCCGCTTGCTAAAAATAAACTGCTAATAAATTCTGCACGCTCTAATATTGTGTTTTTATCCCTTGTTTTTATTTGCTTTGCATTGTTGATTGCTTGCATTTTATATAAAAAAATTCAAAAACAAAAACAAATTTTCATTCATAGTTGCATTGTTAATACACGTTTAATTTCATTTTTGCATTTCATCTTAGAATTTGATTAATAATTAACAAAAAAATTGTATATTGACAAGTTTTCTTCTTTGAACAATTTAATTTCTCGGTGTCTACGCTATGGCAGAGCAATAATCAGTTATAAATATTACGGTGATTCGTAAATATTATACTGGTTGTTTTTCTGAAGGTACTTAAACCTTCGGCTGCATTGCTACGGTGATTCATGGTGCACCGATAAATCCTGCCCGTTACCTGGCCGAGAACTATCTTGTTGATTTAAGACAAAGTGTGATTATACAATTTTGGGTTAACTTAGGATAGAAAGTGTGACAACCCGGAGTTTTATAACGATTTATTTTCGTCCAATGACGATAAAAATTGTTGTTAATTGCTATTTGGAGTTTTAATTCGAGTTGAAATTCTTTGAGAAAAATTGGTTTGGTATTATTGGGCTTCAAAAATTTAATTATCCACTTCTTTTGTGGCCGAGATAATCATGTATAACCGTTTCTCTCCTTCATTTTCGAAGACCCGACCCTCATTCAATTTGTTTTCGTTCGATCAAAACCCTAAGTCTAAGAAAAGCGAAATAATGGCGGTCTCGTCCTGGCGAATTAGGGCTTCGACTCGATTTCCTTTGAGAGATGATGGCTGCTCGTGATTTCTCTTGTTCGTTCTTCAATCAAATTGGGGCATGCTCCGTGTTTTCGTTCGTCTCCCCGAAAACTAGGGCTTCACAAATTAAGCTACCCTTCCTCGTCGAAAATGGTGAGTAATTTATATTACTCACATCTAATTCAAGCACATATATCTGTGAGTTGTGATTTTCACTGCTTTGAATCCTTGGGTTTTCATTTGTATACGAACGTTTGAGTTCGTCTTGATTTACCTTGGCCATTCTATTTTGTTTGAATACATAGATGGTTTCTCTGACTTTAGCAGTTGTACAATTTTATGCCTGATACTTGCAGAGTTGATTCTTGTATGGATTTCTGGCTTTAATGACTTTTGATTTGGGTTTGACGATGTTGTTTTTGTTCACCCTTGACTATCTCGCGACTACCACGGCTTCGAATGGTTGTTGGTATTTTGGGAGTGGCACCGCCTTGAGTTGAAACCGCAGTCCCATGATTTTCGAACTTGTCCTTACTGTTCGATTTGCCTTGCCTTTATTTTGATCACTATCTCGGCTTTTGATTTATTCGAACTTGTTTGATTTTGTTAAAATTCGACTTGGACTATTTATTGGGTATCTGGGTCTTCGGCATAGTTTGTTCGACCTTGTTTTCGTGGAAAAATCGACTTTGATGCTTTTGTACTGGTACCATGACTTTGATCTTCACTAACCTGTTGTCCCCTGATTTCGTTTATACTGTGAATTCTGTTCTTTGTCAAACTACTTGAGAAATTGACTTCGGTCTGTAGTTTTGTTTCTTTGTAGCTCTGTTGCTCTTAACGTTGTGATGTTGAACTTGGATAGTATATCAGTGATGTATCATCCCTGTTGTATACCTGTAGTTGCATTGTTCATGTTGTAACTGTGCACTTGTCAGTGTAGTCTTCATTTAGGGTAGTCTGCACTGCTTCATGTTGTTGCTTGACCTGTTCCACTATGGTTCCATGCCTTGTGGTTGCATTTCATTTGTGTTTGCTGTCACATTGGGCTTGTAGTTGGTGTAGCTCGCTGTCTTTGAACTTTGCTCGGTCATTTGAGGAGTTGGGTCTGCATGTTGTTGTATCTGTACCTGTAGTTGTCTTCGGCTGCACACCCGATTTTGTGATGTTGGCCTGGTTCGACTTTTGCCATGATTATCCACTGCCTCTAGTAGCACTTTGATATTGTGTAGCTTTTGAATCATCCCTTACCTGTTGCATTTGCATATCACTGTAATTCCATCACTACACTGTTTATCTGCATATAAACTTGAGTTCTGACTTGATTAGATTTCGTGACTCCCTGGTTACTTGGTATAGTTCGAACTTGGTTCTGGTTATCTTCGACATTGGTTTAGATATTGAACTGTACTTCATTTGATATTCGGCTTCGATTTTGATTGTGAACTGCATATTATTTTACTTGAGTTCGTCTCTGGCCAGTTGTGTTCGTTCTTGACTTCTGTTTCAACTAGAAATTGCTACTGTGTTTTAGAACAGCAACTCGACATCGAGTCTGTTCAAATATTACGGCTTTGATTTGCATTTTGGTATAATGTGGACTTTAAACTGTTCGAACCTGCTCTAGTTGACTTCGGCATTGTCACTCCTAGTTGAAATCCCCCTGTCTTTGTTCGAAACTGCTATGACTTATTGCTTTAGGAGAACTGTCGGGGTATATGTACACAAGTGTGATCTGGTGGCAATGTTATTTCGTTTGTTTTCTGGCTGTTGAGGTAGTGCCATTGACAGTTGAGTCTTCATTTGATAGTTATATTTACCTCGAATACCAGGTTGTCTTCACCTTGTAGTAGTTGCATTCAAATGTTAGTTTCATTGACATATCAGTAATCACTTTGTTGCTTTTGTATCCTAGTCTTGATACATTCTTTTAGTGCAGTGTTCCATGTTTGTTTGTGAATTGGAGCCCTGTTGCACCTTTCATATGTTCATCTAGGTTGACTTGAACTTGATAAGTTTGTTTGTGATGTTGGCATTTCACTGTGTCACTGTCCATATTTGTTGTGACAGTCTCTGCATCCATGTTGATGTTTCGTATGTTGAAGCTTTGCATTGATATACTTGTCCATCTCTGAGTCCTTCCATGTTGATCTGTTGTGATATTGTTCTCTAGATCACTTCCAGTTGTACTGCTATTTGAATTGCAGTACTTCATGTTGTAGATTCTCTTGTATCTCTTGTGATATCTGTTGAGTCTGTTTCAATTTTCCCTGTGTACGTCTCGAACCTGTGAGCTTGATGAGTTGCTTTGTATTCGTTTATGTCTGCAGTTGCCTGTGTTTTGTAGTTTTCCTCCTGTTGGGATTTGTTTCCGAATTCACTTGAGTTGAATCCGGTACTTCGGGGTTTGACCTTGTGATCATTTGTGACTTTCACTGAACTTTTGTGTATCCCTTTGCGATAGTGGCGAGGCAGTACACGCGTGCGTGTACTGCAGCCCTATCAGATTTGACAGTTTTAAATTGATGTTTCGATTTGCTGAATAGTTTCGTTGGTTAAATTCAATGCTTTGGAGTTGTATTCTGATTTGGATTGTTGATTCGTCGTTTAACACTATTTAGTGTTATATATATGCCGTTATCCAATTCTCGTATCGAGAGTTGGATATACGAGATTTCCGTGACTGTCATCTATTTGGTATTGATTATTATTGCTTCTATGCACTAATAACTGAGTTTGAATTAGACTGACTCGTGTATTATTTTCTTTTGAATGTAATACTCGGGTCAGACCCGAGTTATTTCAGGTTGTAGATTTCCTGCTTTGAGTTGCTGTTTGAGCTATGAAGACTTTTCACATCTTTTGGAGTAATCGAGTCATAGTATAGGTTGATATGTATTCATGTATATTAGTTGATAATATACGTGTATATATAACTTCCAGAGTCGACAATTGTAGTTGTATCATATGTATTGTGTCAACTGTATTGTAACTGACATCAGTTATATATATGAGACTTTTGTTTTTATCTGTGTTCCGCATTCTTTGTGTATCTGTGTTGTTTTTATATATATTGTCCTAAACCATTATGAACCATCGTAGCTCGTTTTATACTGGAATTGGGTATGTCGATGGGAGTGAATAAATAAGAGATGAAAAATTTAAAATATACACCACTCCTATCGAGGTAACCAATACTAGTGTAAGGCCAACTACGGATGGCCGCTCCTATCCAGCCTTATTCTTCATAATAACAGACAGTATTTCTTTTAATACTCTTTGTTATTGTGAGTATAGAGGTGGGGCGTCACAGTTGGTATCAGAGCTTGGGGTTTATGGACATAATATAAAACATAACTTGGATGGAACATGTGTTACAACTACTTGTCGATGTTTTCTTTGTGTTTTGAGTCAAAACTAAAGTTTTGAAATTATGATGAATTTTTTTTAATATCTTTATTTAAAAATAAAAAGTGAATTTGTGTTCTGATGATTTGATTGATTTGAGTACTGTTTATCAGAGTGCGCAGCGGAAACAGTGAAGCTGTCTTCGCTGAGTACAACTGATAATCTATTTGATTTAAAAATTGAAATATGAAATTTAAAATTTCATTGGTTGTTTACATAGCTGTAATTATTTTGTTTCTTTGAGAATTTCGAATCCAAATTGAGGATTCGAAGAAATTACAGTTATGTGTTTTTTGTTGAAATTTCCGCTGGCTTTCTTTTGTACTAATCATCTATTGATTAGATTTTGCTGTTTTGAATTGTCTTCATTGAAGATATAATCGAAAGATTTCTTTGTTCATTTTGTAGTACGTGCAAATTTGAGTTGCACGTTACTGCATTAATTTTACGTTGAACCGATGCTTGGTTATGAAACGTATTTTGTTGCCGTTACCTTTATAACGGGATTTTTACACTAGTGCTATGTTTTGAAGCACGGAGTTTAGTTGAAAATTTTAATGAATGAAAATTCACTGGTGTTACATTGTGGTGTAAATTATTTTGATGAGATTTTGACATTTAAAAAAAAAAATATTACTGTCGCTTTGGCTTCAGTAACCATCAAATTTTAAAAGTGGATTTTCAAGCGGTTATACCGCAATGCTGATTTGTGACCCGTTTTTACGGTATTTTGAGAAGTACAATTTCCTTATCAAAATTATTACTAATATTGCTGCTTTAATCACGTAATTGAAAAATCGTTTTAAAATGAAAATTGTTTTATAAATTTTTTTTAACAGTTTGCACTTTCAAAAGAAGAGGAAGGTGAGTGATAATCACTTATGAGATTTATGGCATTAAGACCCAAGTAAGGCAGCCAATTATTTTATATGAAAATCATATTATGATTTTTGTTAATCTTTATTTCTCTAAATAAATATATGATGATCATGAATGGCATTTTGGTTGAATTTTTTGTTGCTGTTTTGATTTGTTTTTGGCATTGGCTAATTTTGTTTTGAAAATTATTTAATCAATCATATAACCTGATTACAGAAATGAGTTTATGACTCAGTTTTTATAAGAAAATAATTTGATAAATTTACTGAGAAATATGGTATTGAATAATAATAATGGATTAGGCAGTATGAACAAAGAGGTTTATGCTCATGTCTAGTTCATTTAAAAATTGATATGAACAAAGCAATATATATAAGAAAAAAGTGCGATCGAGCAGAAATGACTTTGAAATGGGTTGTAAAATTTGGCTTGAAAGTTGGTATGTTTAGATATGATTTTTAAGGAAATTAAATTCCCTACTTATGAAATGAAGAAAGGATTACAAGAGTATTTCTGGAGTTAAAAAGGAAAATTCCTTAAATGAATAAATATGTATGGTCTCTAAATTACCAAGTAATTTAGGAGAGGTGCCTTGATCTACTCATCATCAGGTGGATGATGGGTATGTGCATGACTTGTTCAAGTCCTGGAGGCCTCTGTGCAAAGGTTAACAGAATTGAGTCCTTCGCAATGCACACTTTGTGTTCAAAGGCAAGAGTTTGGACCATATAAAAATGTAAGATGGAACTGGAAAATAAGCTAGGCAGTGTGAACAAAGGAGGTTCATGCTTATGTCTGATTGTTTTAAATTGGAGATGAACAATGCAATAAATTATTTATGTGCTGATTTTTTCAGATCTAAAGCTAAAATGTTTTATGGGTTTTTCTCTAAAACCTTACCCTATGTTCATAATAGAATTGAGTATAAGAATTTTTATAGAATTCTACTGGATTTGTTTAAGAGATCATGACATTCTTGAATATAAGAGATATGCAAGTGATAAAACAAATTTTGAATGAGACAACTAGAGAAATGAAATAAAGCATTATTTTCATGAATGAAAGTATGGACAGTTGAGATTTTCTAAAATAAGAAATGAGACTGGTCACTAGATTATAAAACTAATCTAGGAGAGAAGCCTTGATCTATTCATCATAAGGAGTATGATGGGTATGTGCATGACTTGTTTAAGTCCTATAGGCCTTTGTGCAAGGGTTAACAGAATTGAGTCCCTTGCAATGCGCACATGGTGTTCAATGGCAAAGAGATATGACCAAATTAAATTGATAAATCGAGATTTAGAGCTGAACTATGGAATTAAAATGAGTTAATTCCATGAGAGTATGTGTACATGTATACTGTATTGAATAATTGTTGATTTGAGATTCGATTATCGTTTTTGATAATTGAATATTTGTTGATTTGAGATTCGATTATCGTTTTTGATAATTGAATATTTGTTGATTTGAGATTCGATTATCGTTTTTGATAATTGAATATTTGTTGATTTGAGATCCGATTATCGTTTTTGATAATCGAATATTTGTTGATTTGAGATTTAATTATCGTTTTTGATAATTGAATAATTGTTGATTTGGGATTTCTGATTATCGTTTTGATAATTAGGCAATTGCTAATTTTGCTGATTGTAAGATTTTCTAGTCTCTAACTGATTCTAGATTATGTTGATTATATCAAATTGCTGTTTTGTGATTTCTGTATTCTAATTATCTAATTGATAATTGAATATTACTGACAATTGCATTTGTCCAGTTTTGTTGTTTTCTGATTATCTATTTGATGATTAGATTTTGTGAGAATTTGTAAATTTCTTTTATGGAATTAAAAGTTTTCTTCGGTTTTGGTGTTCTCGATCTTTATTTTTCCAACTTAACCAGTTTATGTTAGAAAAATAATTATTATTGACAACCTTAATTATGAAAATTGCGGGGACGTAATTTCTATAAGGAGCGGAGTCTATGACAACCCGGAGTTTTATAACGATTTATTTTCGTCCAATGACGATAAAAATTGTTGTTAATTGCTATTTGGAGTTTTAATTCGAGTTGAAATTCTTTGAGAAAAATTGGTTTGGTATTATTGGGCTTCAAAAATTTAATTATCCACTTCTTTTGTGGCCAAGATAATCATGTATAACCTTTTCTCTCCTTCATTTTCGAAGACCCGACCCTCATTCAATTTGTTTTCGTTCGATCAAAACCCTAAGTCTAAGAAAAGCGAAATAATGGCGGTCTCGTCCTGGCGAATTAGGGCTTCGACTCGATTTCCTTTGAGAGATGATGGCTGCTCGTGATTTCTCTCGTTCGTTCTTCAATCAAATTGGGTCATGCTCGGTGTTTTCGTTCGTCTCCTCGAAAACTAGGGCTTCACAAATTAAGGGCTACCCTTCCTCGTCGAAAATGGTGAGTAATTTATATTACTCACATCTAATTCAAGCACATATATCTGTGAGTTGTGATTTTCACTGCTTTGAATCCTTGGGTTTTCGTTTGTATACGAACGTTTGAGTTCGTCTTGATTTACCTTGGCCATTCTTTTTTGTTTGAATACATAGATGGTTTCTCTGACTTTAGCAGTTGTACAATTTTATGCCTGATACTCGCAGAGTTGATTCTTGTATGGATTTCTGGCTTTAATGACTTTTGATTTGGGTTTGACGATGTTGTTTTTGTTCACCCTTGACTATCTTGCGACCACCACGGCTTCGAATGGTTGTTGGTATTTTGGGAGTGGCACCGCCTTGAGTTGAAACCGCAGTCCCATGATTTTCGAACTTGTCCTTACTGTTCGATTTGCCTTGCCTTTATTTTGATCACTATCTCGGCTTTTGATTTATTCGAACTTGTTTGATTTTGTTAAAATTCGACTTGGACTATTTATTGGGTATCTAGGTCTTCGGCATAGTTTGTTCGACCTTGTTTTTGTGGAAAAATCGACTTTGATGCTTTTGTACTGGTACCATGACTTTGATCTTCACTAACCTGTTGTCCCCTGATTTCGTTTATACTGTGAATTCTGTTCTTTGTCAAACTACTTGGGAAATTGACTTCGGTCTGTAGTTTTGTTTCTTTGTAGCTCTGTTGCTCTTAACGTTTTGATGTTGAACTTGGATAGTATATCAATGATGTATCATCCATGTTGTATACCTGTAGTTGCATTGTTCATGTTGTAACTGTGCACTTGTCAGTGTAGTCTTCATTTAGGGTAGTCTGCACTGCTTCATGTTGTTGCTTGACCTGTTCCACTATGGTTCCATGCCTTGTGGTTGCATTTCATTTGTGTTTGCTGTCACATTGGGCTTGTAGTTGGTGTAGCTCGCTGTCTTTGAACTTTGCTCGGTCATTTGAGGAGTTGGGTCTGCATGTTGTTGTATCTGTACCTGTAGTTGTCTTCGGCTGCACACCCGATTTTGTGATGTTGGCCTGGTTCGACTTTTGCCATGATTATCCACTGCCTCTAGTAGCACTTTGATATTGTGTAGCTTTTGAATCATCCCTTACCTGTTGCATTTGCATATCACTGTAATTCCATCACTACACTGTTTATCTGCATATAAACTTGAGTTCTGACTTGATTAGATTTCGTGACTCCCTGGTTACTTGGTATAGTTCGAACTTGGTTCTGGTTATCTTCGACATTGGTTTAGATATTGAAATGTACTTCATTTGATATTCGGCTTCGATTTTGATTGTGAACTGCATATTATTTTACTTGAGTTCGTCTCTGGCTAGTTGTGTTCGTTCTTGACTTCTGTTTCAACTAGAAATTTCTACTGTGTTTTAGAACAGCAACTCGACATCGAGTCTGTTCAAATACTTACGGCTTTGATTTGCATTTTGGTATAATGTGGACTTTAAACTGTTCGAACCTGCTCTAGTTGACTTCGGCATTGTCACTGCTAGTTGAAATCCCCCTGTCTTTGTTCGAAACTGCTATGACTTATTGCTTTAGGAGAACTGTCGGGGTATATGTACACAAGTGTGATCTGGTGGCAATGTTATTTCGTTTGTTTTCTGGCTGTTGAGGTAGTGCCATTGACAGTTGAGTCTTCATTTGATAGTTATATTTACCTCGAATACCAGGTTGTCTTCACCTTGTAGTAGTTGCATTCAAATGTTAGTTTCATTGACAAATCAGTAATCACTTTGTTGCTTTTGTATCCTAGTCTTGATACATTCTTTTAGTGCAGTGTTCCATGTTTGTTTGTGAATTGGAGCCCTGTTGCACCTTTCATATGTTCATCTAGGTTGGCTTGAACTTGATTAGTTTGTTTGTGATGTTGGCATTTCACTGTGTCACTGTCCATATTTGTTGTGGCAGTCTCTGCATCCATGTTGATGTTTCGTATGTTGAAGCTTTGCATTGATATACTTGTCCATCTCTGAGTCCTTCCATGTTGATCTGTTGTGATATTGTTCTCTAGATCACTTCCAGTTGTACTGCTATTTGAATTGCAGTACTTCATGTTGTAGCTTCTCTTGTATCTCTTGTGATATCTGTTGAGTCTGTTTCAATTTGCCCTGTGTACGTCTCGAACCTGTGAGCTTGATGAGTTGCTTTGTATTCGTTTATGTCTACAGTTGCCTGTGTTTTGTAGTTTTCCTCCTGTTGGGATTTGTTTCCAAATTCACTTGAGTTGAATCCGGTACTTCGGGGTTTGACCTTGTGATCATTTGTGACTTTCACTGAGCTTTTGTGTATCCCTTTGCGATAGTGGCGAGGCAGTACACGCGTGCGTGTACTGCAGCCCTATCAGATTTTACAGTTTTAAATTGATGTTTCGATTTGCTGAATAGTTTCGTTGGTTAAATTCAATGCTTTGGAGTTGTATTCTGATTTGTATTGTTGATTCGTCTTTTAACACTGTTTAGTGTTATATATATGCCGTTATCCAATTCTCGTACCGAGAGTTAGATATACGAGATTTCCGTGACTGTCATCTATTTGTTATTGATTATTATTGCTTCTATGCACTAATAACTGAGTTTGAATTAGACTGACCCGTGTATTATTTTCTTTTGAATGTAATACTCGGGTAAGACCCGAGTTATTTCAGGTTGTAGATTTCCTGCTTTGAGTTGCTGTTTGAGCTATGAAGACTTTTCACATCTTTTGGAGTAATCGAGTCATAGTATAGGTTGATATGTATTCATGTATATTAGTTGATAATGTACGTGTATATATAACTTCCAGAGTCGACAATTGTAGTTGTATCATATGTATTGTGTCAACTGTATTGTAACTGACATCAGTTATATATATGAGACTTTTGTTTTTATCTGTGTTCCGCATTCTTTGTGTATCTGTGTTGTTTTTATATATATTGTCCTAAACCATTATGAACCATCGTAGCTCGTTTTATACTGGAATTGGGTATGTCGATGGGAGTGAATAAATAAGAGATGAAAAATTTAAAATATACACCACTCCTATTGTGGTAACCAATACTAGTGTAAGGCCAACTACGGATGGCCGCTCCTATCTAGCCTTATTCTTCATAATAACAGACAGTATTTCATACTCTTTGTTATTGTGAGTATAGAGGGGGGCGTCACAGAAAGTCTGTAATTAATCATTGCCTTCATTTAGTTGCATTAGTTCATGCATATTTAAAAAAAAAATTTCAAAACGAAAAACGAAAAAAAATTGTATATATTCCTTAACTTAGTTTTGTTTTAAATCCTTTCTTTTGAAATTTATTTTTCAATCTAAAATCAAAAATCAAAAAAAAATTGAGTTAGTTTTTTTATAATTTTTTTTATAAAACCTTTTCAAAAACCAAAAAAAATTGAAAAACCAAAATACAATACAAAAATCAATTTTCCATTTTGAAAATAAATTCTATTTGTAAATATTTTTCCTTTATAAAAAAAAACCCCAAAAACATTCTTGAAAATGTCCGAGTTTCCCTACTTACATGAATTCTACGATAGTTGTGAAAATCAATATAATCCATATAATTTGACACAAAATTCTTATGGATATTTCAACAACAACTTTTGTTTAAACGATTCAAATTTTAAACCACAAAATTTTCAAAATGATGACCAACCTTCAAATCTTGAAAATAACATTTCATCTTTACTTGAAATCTCTACACAACAAAATCAAATGATAAATGATTTGTTAATTCTAATTTGTGTGATAACTCAAGTCAAAATTTTCAAAGTAATCAAGATTTGAATTCACTTCAAAATGCAAACGATTTTGAGTATAACCCATGCCAATTCAATTTTGAACTTCAAAATGAATTTCAAAATCAAAACGAAAATGCGATCCACTTTTCAAATAATTTTGACAATGGTAATAATCTCGACTACAATACGAGTGAAAATTTTTGTTCTCCATAAATCCAGGTCGAAAATTCTCTAGTTAATAACTATAAATTGGATTTTGTTGGACAAATGGACGAAATCTACGATGATCACATGGATTTGTTGTTCGAAAGATATATGAAACAACGTGAGAAACAAAACCAAATCTCAATATGTGACGAGTTAAATGATAATCCATCTTTTACCTAAATCGACGATTTTCAAACAACAACTTTTGAAATTGAAAATTATGATCTTAATGAAGTTGTTGAAAACACGGTAATTGAGTTAGATTTCAATTCTTTTGAGGGTAAGAAACTCGATTTAAATTTCAATCTTCCGTTTTCCAATTTCAAAAATTTGAATAAAACAACTTTGGATTTTGAACTTGATTTATGCGATGAAATTGTTGATGATCCAAATAAGGAAGGCGAATTTAATGAACATAGTTTTTTAGGACTTTGCGACGACGAGTTGTTGAATTCTGATGGGGAAGATGAAAATCACCATTTTGATTTTGAAATCAATAACTGAAAATGTTTTCAATGATAAGCTTGAATTTCAAATTGGTGAAAATAAACTTGAACTTCAATCAATTGTTTTATCGACCCCAAAAATCATCGAAAACAAAACAACTCGTACAATTTTCAATAAAACGACATTCATTTTTCGAAATCAACATTCAATTTTGAAATCTTTTACGATTTGGTTTTCCGAGCTTAAGCTGTGTCTTGCATACTTGACGAGACAAATGAATCGGTCTTTGGAAGGCTGTTTCATTTACTTTTTGACGATATACTTTCTGATCTCGTGTAAATAACGTTCATTTTCATGTAAATATAGGTCATCTTTTTATTTTTGTTTTATTTTTCTCCTATCCACTTGGGTTGACTGTGGGGACACGGTCAAAATCAAGTGTGGGGGGAGACTCATCATCATTTTCGATTTTTCATGGTTTATTTTTACATTTTCTTTCCAATTTTTTTTCTAAAAAAAATCTAAAAAAAAACACAGAATATATATATATATATATTAAGCATTTTTGATTTATTTTTAAAGAAACGCTATAGGCTAAATATATGGTTTTGGTTAATTAAATTAAATTTTTTGAAAATTTATTTATCTCAACAAAAATAAAAATGAAGTTTGATTACAAATAACGATGGTTTAACTAGTATATAGGAAGGTTCATACGTGTTAATTATAAATTATCCTAATTTAAAATCTTTGTTTTAAAAAGTGGTGAATTCAAATATAAGGATATAACATTTTTTTTGTCTTCTAAGTTAAATGGTGCTAAGATGACTTTGCAAAACTCTCTCTTCAAAAAAAAAACAAAAAAACAAAAACAAAACAAAAAAAATTCTTGTATATATGTATGTATTTTTCTTATTAAACACATAGAGTCATGTGTTCACACTCGTGTGTTCAATCGCCATGCTCTGTACCCTTCTCACGTAAGCCCGAAAGGTAGTGCACGATCGGTATATCTGGCCTCAGTTTATCTGAGTTAGGTGTATGTATATAAAAATTCTTTCTAAATAACGCCTACAGTCGATAAGTGTTC
Organism: Allium fistulosum; assembly: GCA_030737815.1. Lineage (NCBI taxonomy): Eukaryota > Viridiplantae > Streptophyta > Magnoliopsida > Asparagales > Amaryllidaceae > Allium > Allium fistulosum. The sequence goes on from CM060903.1 coordinate 1,436,952,645, forward strand.
ACACTTGTGTGTTCACTCGCCACACTCTGTAATCCCCTCACATAAGTTCGCAAGGCCATGCATGGGGTAATGTACCTGGTCTCAGTCTATCTGAGTTAGGCATATGTAAATACTGTAAATATCAATAAAATTTTCAAAAATAATAGAGAGAGTAAGCAAATGAAACCCAAGCACTATTTTAACTTGTTTCATTTCACTTGTTATTGAAAAGAAATGAAAATACAACTTTGATAAACTTTGATAATCAATTAAGGATTTATTTCATAGTTACACCGTGTTATCAACTGAAACAACGAGTTAAACTATAGTCTATTTGTTATGATAACTTGATTTTTGTTAGATGTTTTGATGAGTAAATGACTTTAATTTTCATGACAGTGACCAAAACCTATATTTAACTTATTTGTGTCGATTTAAAAGTAAATCATTCATTTGTAAATATTTTCAAAAACTCGCATTCATCTCTTTGTAAATAAATCTTGCATTTTGTAAATATTTTTATCCTGCATTTGGATTTTGTGGGTAGTATCCGCTGAATACCCTCACGAGACAACACTCGTCCTACTGGAGACAACCAGAGGTTTAATGGCTTGTTGCATACGCTCAATGCAATCGTGCTCCCTACGAAAACGGATTTATCTTAGTTTAAGTGTGGGGTATTTGATGTGCACGTAAATGGGCATATTTTTACCAACATATTTAATCTATTTAAATTAAATAAATGATCATATTAGGTGTTTTAACTTGTTTAAATCAAAATTCAAATTATTTTCAAATTGTCACATATTCATCTTCATATAGGGGCAAAATGGTCATTTTTGTGCATTTATTAATTTGTGAAAATTTACTTGGAATTTTCTATGTTGTTTTGTAGGAATTTTAGTGAATTTTACAAGTGGCTTCATGAAGATATGCATGCACAAGATTGAATACAAAGGAATGGAGATTGAAATAATTCAAAGTGATGATCATGGAGGACCCCACTTACCCACCCACCTTAATGTACACTTAGGAGCTAATGCACATGCTAAAAGGCCATTAAATCTTTATGCACACTTACTGGATGGTTACTTGAAGTTAATGATAACTTGGCCACCACACTTCCTAAGAGGGTATTTTGGTAGTTTCCAAAAAAGTGAATTAGGGTTTTAAACTTGTATAAATACTCCTTATGTTTCATGTAACCCTTTCTCTTCCCTTAGGCACTCTTCCTTTAGGTTCTCTTCTCTTTAGTTTAGTTTAGGTTCATAAATAAAAGAAAGCTCTCTTTCTCTTTTCATGGCTACTTAGCCATTTTTTTATTTCATGTAATTTTCCGTTTTTTTATGCAATGTTAATTAGTGTTTCCTTTTAATTACATGTTCTCTTTCATTCATTCTAGTAGTGTAGATTTACATTCATGCAATTAGATTAGTTTTTCTTTTACTTTGCTCTTTTTTTCCTTTTCTTTTTCTTTCATGTTGCAAGCTACATTTGTTGAAATGATAACAAATATAAGAGGCTAAACCCCTTCAATTTAGGGGTAATGAAGCTCTCTAATTATGCAGCTTCAACATAATTTGATGTTTATGCTCTCTTTTAATGCTTAATGAGAATGCATGAACTGGTTAACTTGTTGTTTTTTCTTTGATAGACTATATTGTTGACACCAAATAGGCTATGCTTAAACAATAACAAACAATAATTATCTCTTCATCTACATATGATGATGGTAATAAAGTGAATGTTGAAATTAAAATTTGATGGTCTATATTTCTAATTCATAGTTAATAGGCCATGCTTAAAATAGATTTCATTTTCAACTTGTTGTCATTTTTCATGAGAAGTAGTAAGTGGTTTAAGGGGTGTGTTATAGTTTGATGGCTTATGTTGGGCTAATTAATAACACAAATATGCCATACTTATAATAAACACATCATTTAAACCCACTAATGACCAAAAAAGAGGGATCATAATTTCATGTTTTGTTGAACTATGTGATCTAGAGAGTGGATTTATCTCTAAATTGCCTTTCTACTCTCATATTTTTATCACTTTCTTTTTGTTAATTTTCTCATTTTCTAGTTTAATTCCATGCGGATCGACTCGTACTCACTACGTACTACGATAGTACGTTGTGCGCTTGTGGTTAAATTTAATTTGAAATATTTTGGCGATTTTCTAAATCGATAGACAATTCGTCGTTAAACAGTAACATCGTAACAACCCGTATATTTGCGCATATTTAAATTGACAATAATCCACACATATCAACTTAAATAGTGCAAAACATGAATCATTAATGGAGTATATGTATATAAATGAGAATCATCACAGAATCATAGAAAATTCATCATAACAGAATAGTGCAGCGGAAATACAACATAGTCATAAGAGTAGTTCATGAAACTACCCATAAATACAACAATGTCTCAAATAAAAGAAATACAACAACATAGATGTCCAAAAATCCAAATAGAAAGAACAATACTGATAAGACAAGATAGTGATAGTCTTCGGTCTTCAGCTCCAAGTAGAATAGCAACAGCAATCCTCAGTCTGATCCGAGCATATGCACAAAACAAACACTCGAATCAGGACATATATTCTTATACAGATAATATGGTTTGAATTCAAATAACAATAACTCAAAGATGAATGGAATAACATCTTTCAGGATCCGTTAACTATTTATACATAGTAGTGTACGATAAATAGATAATGTCTAACAGTAAAGTAAAATATCAAGATAGTGTTAAGGCGTCACCATTATTCCCCTTAACACATTTTTATATAGCATTAAAGACTATACAACACTGTAAACTCCACCGTAAACTAGTGGGATATCAGGGAGTACTCCATAGGTATAATACAAAGCAAATTCGTAGTGGTCGCGTATATGGGAATACAAGTATGACAAGGCACATGAAGCAATACCCAAGGTAGTGAAACTACCGTTCGCCTGATCCGGACTCGTGAGAACGCATCGCCGCAGCGATCGCAACACCGCGAAACAACACTCCCAAATCAAGGGTGCGCACCAATCAATCACGAGTAATGAATAGTTTACGAAGAAGTGTGTTCGCTCGAGGTAGCTAACCCCCATTTGGCCCGGCACGGCTCCTGTTTTAGTCATTTCCAATTTGACACAAGTGTCAAGGCTATCCATTATCGTTCTCTTTCTTCAGTCATCGCGTTCATCAATCCAACCACTTCGTTTTGGATCACACTCCGCGCATAGTTATTAAAGTGGTTTTTCGGTTTAGACAGTGAGTATGTCCCTAACCGATTCCGTTTCCTTTAATAACCTTCGTAATTATAACACCGATTGGTCGTTAATATATTTCAAAACCAAATCAATTTCAATTTCAATTAGAATTCGTAAATCAACATTTCGTTAGTCTTTCTAAATCAATTTCCAAAATTACATCTCATAACTTCCCAATTTCATTTTAAAATTTCTATAATTCAATTTCAAAGTTTCAATTTTAAAACAATTCAAATATTCATTTAATTTTTTATATAAGTTCATTCCAAAATCATTTAACTTAATTTAACGTTCAAATCGATTTAAACTCAATTATCGATTTCATTCGATGTTCATTCAATTAATTTATCATTAAAACAATTTCAATTAAATTCCCAATCCATTACATTACTTCTTTAAGTTCAACTTATTATATCAAGCTTATAAATTTATTTTTGGTTAAATTTGTCGAATCCAATTCTTTAAATTACAAGTCTTCCATTTGTTTCAATAAAACGCATTTCATTTCTTATCAAAGAAATTCATTTCATTTATTATTTACTTAGTTACAAATTTCAAAACTCAATTAAAGAAACTTAGTTTCACTTATTCAAAAATTCACTTTCTCTTAAGAAGAAAAATATCAATTTAATTTAATCATTAAATAATTCAATCTTGTTCAATTTCAAATAATTTCAAATCTTAATTATTACTTAATTATTAACAATTTCAAAACTTAATTATTTCTAATTTCAACTTAATTATTAATAATTTCCAAAACTTAATTATTACAAATTTCAAAACTTAAATTTTAACAATTCCAAAACTTCATTTTTAATCAATTTAAATTTAAACAATGTTCTTCGTCAATTACTACGTTAATATTTGTCTCAATTACAAATATTCACATTTTCCATTCATTCGAATTTAAATCCCAAATTTTTATTCAAAACCATATTATTAGTCAAATAAACTTTATTTTATTTTAAATCAAAACATTTACCAATCGGGTTTAATTTAATTTTCTATCCAAAGTCAAGGTTTATTTGGGTATCTATCATTTCAACCCGATTCCATTTCAATTCAAAAATCAAAGCATACAAAGGGAACTTGCAGTGTGACAACTGGGATGGTGTCAAAGTAAATAAACAAGCAATAGCATCCATTCACAACAATTCAACAATTTGAATAATCCCGAAATAATCGTATTAATTTGCATTTGTTATTTATGCAAATTAATATAATTATTTCTAGAATCTACACTATCATTTCATGCAGATTAAAGATGATTACATTACGGTTTTGCACTTATCGTTCAATTTCAATTTCAATATTACAACAATAAATCAAATATACGTTCAAAGGTCTAAAGTGAGATTTATCAAATTCTACGTGTCCATTAACTTAACAATTAAAGGGTCCAGTTTAGCCAATCAAATTTAACATATGAAGGGGCAAGTTTAACAAATCAAAGTTCGACATATATAATCCAAATTTTAATTCGTTAACTATCCTATATCAAATTTAATTTGCACTTTATTTGTCACTTAACAATAACAATCATCATTCAATTTAATCGCATAACAATCATTCAACAATACAAACTGGCATAAGAATATATGTTGTGAAAGTTTATTTCACCTTCCGTGGATAAAGAAATTGACGGCGAAGCACGAAGAAGTAAGAATAGAGTCGGTACAACACGAATAACGAACACTGTAATATCAACCAAAGAAAACGATATTAATACAATGAACGTCTATATATAATTTATAAAATCATATAAATGCGCTTAACAAAGACGGAGAAAAGAACGAAGTTGAAAATTTGCTGCTGCGAAAGAAGCTCAGTCGGTTGCTGCAACAACAAGCAAAGAAAAATGGTTACTATCTGAGTAACAAAATTTGACGCTGCTAATATATTCTTTCAGCAACAATTTCGAAGTGACAGTGCACTGTCACTATTGCATAAAGCTACAGTACACTATCACTTTATAAATTCCGTTTCATAATATTTTCTTCTTTTTTTTTCTTTACAAGGACCGAGCCTTGTACACACAACCCATTGCATGAACTCCATGCGCACGCAAGAACCTCCATGCGCAAGTCAACAAGAAATGCGGCATGCATACAATCATCATTTTTTTTTCTTTTTTTTTATATACCAAGACCCGCACCCTAAAAAAAAAAAGAAAACAAGTCGAGACTCTTTTTTTTCTTTTTTTCAGATGAGTGTGCGCATGCAACCGCACATGCACAGCATCATCCACATGCGTGCACTCGCGAGTCAGGAGGTGGGTACTGGTGCGGCGAGCAAGTGACGACGGAGGGCTTTGTGCGGCCAGAGGGTGATGGTTCGGCGAGATGAGCGATGGAGATGGAGTGAAAGCTTTGGGTCGGAGTAAGGTGATGCGCGGATCAGGCGACGGCAAGGTCGGGTGGCTCGGTTGCAATCGGAGGGCACGCTGGAGTGGGGACGTTGGAGGGTGGTGTGCGCAGGCCAGGGGAAGGGCGGAGTAAGGCGTAGGCAGTTCAAGTCGCGCGGTGGCTGGAAGGTGGGCGAAGGCGGTCGGAGCTAGGGCAGTGGTTGATGGCGCGGCGACTGGGTAGGGCGCGTGGGTGGTGGGGCTGTACGGCACAGTTCAGGTGGGTAGGCTGGTGGTGCGGTCGGAGGGAGGCGGTGTAGGGCTGGATGGTCACGGGTGAGGTGGTGCAGAGGTGTAGGTTGCGTTGGTCACGGGTGAGGTGGTGATAAAGTGAATTTCATGCTTTGAAATTTTTAACAAAGGAAAGCAAAAGAATAGAAAAGAGAGAAGAGAGAGAGGAGAGGAAAGGAGGTAGTGAAATTTTACCTGTAGCAATTTCAAATCAGAACGTTCACTGCTTCTTTTTCTTTATTTGTATAATTAGCTGCAGTAATGTTACTTTGAATTACGAAACGCCACCCAATTTCCCAAGCTAACAACTATCTACCAACTATCGCATTTATTTCTCTCAGCTAAACTTTTATTTTCAAATTTTGAATGGGTATGGGCTGCAATCTTTTTGGGTTGAATATGGTTTAACCAGTCCATCCAGACGGTTAAATTAACGTGACGATTTCCGTCGGACTCCGATTTGTCCGAATAAATATACCGTTTTGATCAGCGCGACGAGGCGCTTCTAACGGTGCATAGATAGGGGTGGTACGATTGTATTACAAAATTTTGAATTTTATATTATCGGGAAAATACAGGAAAAACGCCGAAAAATAAAATCGACGGAGCTAAAGAAGTCCGAATTTTGAAAAACGAAAAATGACGCCTTGCTCAAAAGATGATTTAGAATTTTTCTATGTAAAAATATTCGGATTCGGAAGATAAAATTTTTCACGCTTTAAAATGAACTGATATACAATAAAACGCGAACGAAATTTTCAGTGATATTTTACGATGAAACTTTTTCTATATTCATATCTAACTGGATGTATCCTATAAATAAAGTTTGGACGTTAATTTAGATCGTTTATAAATTTCAAATTTTTTATTGAAACGATGAATTTAAAATTTTAAATTGGGTCGGAAATTTAGGGTCGTTACAATCTCCCCCACTCAAAACTTTTTGTCCTCGAAAAGGAACGAGACGAGTGAAGTAGGAATGAAATAAGTAGAAAAGTCAAGATAGATTTCGAGAAATTTGAATAATACCTAGAATTAGTAATTCGGGGTTTGAATCCCAAATTCTATCCTCAGTCTCTCATGTACAATCTCGCTCATCCACACTCCACTGTACTTTGACGAGATTTACCGACTTCCTTCTAAGTTGCTTTGTCTCACGATCGACTATCCGTAGTGGCTTTCGCTCAATAGTCAAGTCAGGCTCAATAACTATCTCTTCCAACTGAGCAGTAGGGATGGTCATAGATGGATCGTGTACAACTTTACGAAGATGTGAGACGTGGAACACATTGTGCACACCGGCGATCTTCTCTAGTAATGCAAATCTATATGCTAATGTTCCGACTCTTTCCGTAATCTCAAACGGACCAACAAATCTGGGAGCTAGTTTCCCATTCCTTCCAAATCGAACAATATTCTTCAAAGGCGACACTTTAGAAATACTTTGTCTCCTATACTGAATTTGAGATCTCTTCTCCTTTTGTCAGCATAGCTCTTCTGTCTATCCTGTGTCGTCTTTATCTTCTTCCTGATTTCTTCAACTTTTTCAAAGGCTTCCATAATTACTTCTGGACCAAGCACTAATCTATCTCCAGACTCAATCTAACAAGCTGGCGATTTGCACGGCCGTCCATATAATGCTTCGAACGGTGCCATACCAATGCTTGCCTGGTTGATTAAAGACGATTAATTCAAATTTAAATATACTTATTCAAATTTTAAATTTAATTTCTTTACCTGGTAACTATTATTATAAGTGAATTCAACCAAGTGAAGATGGTCTTACCAGGAACCACCAAAGTCAATAATACAAGCTCGGAGAAGGTCTTCCAAAATCTGATTCATCCTCTCAGTTTGGCCATCTGTCTGAGGATGATAAGCTGTGCTCAGATTCAGTTTGGTGCCTAAAGTATCCTGAAATGCTTTCCAGAATTTACTGGTGAAAATAGGATCTCGATCGCATACAATACTAGATGGTACACCATGAAGTTTAACAACTTCTCTTATGTATATCTCGGCCAAACTCGAAGCTGTACGAGTGGACTTGACTGGAATAAAATGAGCGGACTTCGTCAGTCTATCGACAATCACCCATATGCTTTCGTTACTCTTTCTAGTCCTTGGTAGCCCATCAATAAAGTCCATAGAAATTTGCTCCCATTTCCAACCTAGAATCTCTAGAGGTTGAAGCAAACCTGCTGTCTTCCTGTGATCAGCTATAACTTGCTGGCAAGTTGTGCATCTGCTGACATATGTAGAGATATCGCGCTTCATCCCACTCCACCAATATAACTTCTTCATATTCTGGTACATTTTAGTGACACCGGGATGAAATGAAAGCGAAGATTTATGGTTTTCTCTCAGCACTTCCTGCCTAAGACCATCAACATTAGGGACACAAATGCGATTATCAATTCTCAAGACTCCATTACTATCAACATGTGCTCACAATTTATTATCAGCATTTCCAACTCTGCCAAGAACTATTTCTTTGATGCGATAAAGCAAAGTGTCCTCATATTGCTTGGCTATAATACGATCCATAAGAGCTGGGGAGACGGAAAGCTGGAATAACATCCCTTCAACAAGATTACAACATATCATAGCTTGGTTTCTGCTCAAAGCATCGGCTATGGCATTTGCTTTTCCCGGAGTGTAGTTAATATCAAGATCATATGCAGCTAGAAATTCAAGCCATCGGACTTGTCTCTGATTCAAATCCTTTTGTGAGAAAATATATCTCAATGACTTATGATCAGTGAATAACTCGAATTTTGTTCCCAATAGATAGTGCCTCCATAGCTTAAGAGCATATACAACCGCAAGAAGCTCTAAATCGTGAGTTGCATAATTTTCTTCATGGGTCTTTAACTGACGACCAGCATAAGCAATAACCTTTCCTTTCTACATTAAAACTGCTCCTAATCCTTCACGGTAGGCATCAGTATAGACGGTCAATCCTTCGCTACCGTCAATAACTGTAAGAACTGGGCAGATGTCAACTTTCGCTTCATCTCATTGAAAGCTGCTTCGCACTTTTCACTCTAAATAAATTTCACATTCTTTCTGGTCAGTGCGGTAAGTGTTGCGGCAATACGAGCAAAGTTTTCTATAAATCCGCGATAATAGCCGGCCAAACCCAAGAAACTGCGGATATCTGTGGGAGTTTTGGGGGTCTCCTAATCCTGCAAATTCCAAAGATTCGAATTAAGATATTGATAAGTTGTTTTTGATAGAATTGACAAGTAAGAATAGAACTTACATTGATTACGGCGATCTTAGCTGGATCGACCGAAATCCCATTCTCCGAAACAATATGGCCAAGAAATCAAACTTCATCTTTCCAAAAGCAGCATTTTGAAAACTTGGCTTTAAGCTGATGACTGCGTAGAGTTTCAAGAACAAAAGCCAAATGTGACCTATGCTCTTTCTCATTCTTAGAGAAGACGAGAATATCATCGATGAAAACAAGAACAAACTTGTTAAGAACATCCCGGAAAACTATATTCATTAAGTCGACGAAATAAGCTGGAGCATTAGTAAGACCAAACGGCATAACCAGCCATTCAAAGAAACCATTTTCAGTGCGGAATGCTGTCTTAGGAATACTCTCCTCGGCAATTCTGAGTTGGTGAAAGCCAGTAGCCAGATCGAGTTAAGAGAATACTTTAGCTCCATGGAGCTGGTCGAATAGATCGTTGATGCGGGGCATTGGATATATGTTCTTGTGTGTGAGCTTGTTTAGCTCTCTATAGTCCACACACATTCTGAGAGAACCATCCGATTTTGCGACGAACACAACTACAGCACCCCATTCTGAATGACTTTGCCGAATCAAGCCTTTAGCAAATAAATCTTCAATTTGAGCATTCAGTTCAGCCTTTTCTTTAGGAGCCATTCTCCGAGGAGGGAGAACTACTAGTCGGGCACCAGGAATAAGATCAACGCGGAATTCGATTTCCCGTGGAGGTGGTAGAGAATTTACTTCTCCAAATACATCAGAAAAGAATTGAACAACTGGAGTAGAGCTTAGTTCATTTGGATGAGAGTCAAGAGTGAATATAAAGCTCCCAGCACATTCTTGAGGTGATTTACCTTTAATAACTAAAGATATACTCTTGTCGTCAATAAGTGAGACGGTTCGAGCTTTGCATGAGATAATGACTTCGAACTTTCATAGCCAATCAATGCCTAATAGTATATCGAATGCCTCGAATCCAAGGACATAAAAATCCCAAGTGAAGCGGGAATGCCATGCATAAGAGTGACATATTTGCAAACCCTTTTAAGGTTAGCGGGCCCTCCAATAGGGTTTGATACACATAAGAAAGTAGATGCAAGGATGGGTTCCAAACCAAGTTTATTGCACAAATCAATAGATATGAAACTATGTGTTGCTCCAGTATCAAATAGAACTTTAACGGGTAAAGTATGCAACATAAAAGTACTCTGTAATGTACCTTGGTTATCACTAGGAGCAGGTGGGGTAGGTGGATCACAGGTGGAAGAAGTCATAGCAAATACTCCGGATGTCTTTCCCTTTTGATGCATGGGACAATCCCCCTTGAAATGGCCAGGCTGCAAACAGACATGGCAGAGGTTGTTCCTAGTATTCTGAGGTGGCGGAATAGCGGCACTGGCAGATGTTGGACAACTGTTGGCGTAGTGACCCCTCTGGTCGCACATGAAACAAGTGATGGAGGATAAGTCAATGGGCTTTTTCTGAGAATAGCCAAGCCCGGATTTCTGCTGCCAATTCTTCTTCTGTTGCTCAAAATTTGGCTTTCGCTTTCCTGACTGATTAGCCGATGTCTGAGTAACTGGAGCTTTGGGGACAGATGTTCCCTTAGGCTTTCCCTCGTATCGAAGAGCAAAATCCATCAACTCAGTGAAAGTTCCATGGACATGAGCAGTGAGGAGCTCGTAATACTCTGGGCGTGCGCCATGTATGAACTTCTCATTCTTAAGCAGAGGTGTGTCAATCAAACCGGGTCCGAACTTAGATAGTTTGTTGAATTTCCTTTCATACTCAGTGAAGGTCATGTTGCCTTGCTTGAGATCCATAAAAGACCGATAGAGTTGGGCCTTCCCAGCAGCTGGCATCCACTGAGCCGTAAAGGAATCCCTATTACAAGTGATATGAAAACGAATCAAAATTTTGACGAGATAAAAGGAATTTAATTTAGTTGGAGTTTTAGATAGATTACTACCTAAACTAGGCCCAAGTGATGGTTTCCTCATCAGTTCAAGAAGTGACTGACTCCCACCAATCTTGTGCAGCATCCTGAAGCTGCCAAGCGGCCAACTTACGGTTCTGGGCATCTGTGATCTCCAAGCCAGAAAAGATCCTTTCCAAACTCTTTAGCCATTGTTGTGCTTCTATAATACTCTCGGAGCCAGTAAATTTGACTCCTCCAAGATGAGTGTACTCCTTGCTAAGAGTGGAGAATCGGACTGCGGGAGCTGAAGCATGAGGACCAGGAGCATTTCCACCCCATCCTCCTCTAACATTTCTTCTGGTAGCCATCCTGGAATACCAAAAGTGATTTAGAATCAAAGATAGGAATGTATAGAACTTAAGGAAATTCTACTCAATGAATTCAATAAGAAAGATGAATCAAGGGTGTGGATTCTGAAATGATTCTCCTCATTCTAGGGTATATTACCCTATCTCTAATGAGCTTTAAAATTCCACAGGCTAAGGTTGTCGGGAACCAAAGCTCTGACACCAACTGTAACAACCCGTATATTTGGACCATTTAAATTGACAATAATCCACACATATCAACTTAAATAGTGCAAAACACGAATCATTAATGGAGTATATGTATATAAATGAGAATCATCACAGAATCATAGAAAATTCATCATAACAGAATAGTGCAGCGGAAATACAACATAGTCATAAGAGTAGTTCATGAAACTACCCATAAATACAACAATGTCTCAAATAAAAGAAATACAACAACATAGATGTCCAAAAATCCAAATAGAAAGAACAATACTGATAAGACAAGATAGTGATAGTCTTCGGTCTTCAGCTCCAAGTAGAATAGCAACAGCAATCCTCAGTCTGATCCGAGCATATGCACAAAACAAACACTAGAATCAGGACATATATTCTTATACAGATAATATGGTTTGAATTCAAATAACAATAACTCAAAGATGAATGGAATAACATCTTTCAGGATCCGTTAACTATTTATACATAGTAGTGTACGATAAATAGATAATGTCTAACAGTAAAGTAAAATATCAAGATAGTGTTAAGGCGTCACCATTATTCCCCTTAACACATTTTTATATAGCATTAAAGACTATACAACACTGTAAACTCCACCGTAAACTAGTGGGATATCAGGGAGTACTCCATAGGTATAATACAAAGCAAATTCGTAGTGGTCGCGTATATGGGAATACAAGTATGACAAGGCACATGAAGCAATACCCAAGGTAGTGAAACTACCGTTCGCCTGATCCGGACTAGTGAGAACGCATCGCCGCAGCGATCGCAACACCGCGAAACAACACTCCCAAATCAAGGGTGCGCACCAATCAATCACGAGTAATGAATAGTTTACGAAGAAGTGTGTTCGCTCGAGGTAGCTAACCCCCATTTGGCCCGGCACGGCTCCTGTTTTAGTCATTTCCAATTTGACACAAGTGTCAAGGCTATCCATTATCGTTCTCTTTCTTCAGTCATCGCGTTCATCAATCCAACCACTTCGTTCTGGATCACACTCCGCGCATAGTTATTAAAGTGGTTTTTCGGTTTAGACAGTGAGTATGTCCCTAACCGATTCCGTTTCCTTTAATAACCTTCGTAATTATAACACCGATTGGTCGTTAATATATTTCAAAACCAAATCAATTTCAATTTCAATTAGAATTCGTAAATCAACATTTCGTTAGTCTTTCTAAATCAATTTCCAAAATTACATCTCATAACTTCCCAATTTCATTTTAAAATTTCTATAATTCAATTTCAAAGTTTCAATTTTAAAACAATTCAAATATTCATTGAATTTTTTATATAAGTTCATTCCAAAATCATTTAACTTAATTTAACGTTCAAATCGATTTAAACTCAATTATCGATTTCATTCGATGTTCATTCAATTAATTTATCATTAAAACAATTTCAATTAAATTCCCAATCCATTACATTACTTCCTTAAGTTCAACTTATTATATCAAGCTTACAAATTTATTTTTGATTAAATTTGTCGAATCCAATTCTTTAAATAACATGTCTTCCATTGTTTCAATAAAACGCATTTCATTTCTTATCAAAGAAATTCATTTCATTTATTATTTACTTAGTTACAAATTTCAAAACTCAATTAAAGAAACTTAGTTTCACTTATTCAAAAATTCACTTTCTCTTAAGAAGAAAAATTTCAATTTAATTTAATCATTAAATAATTCAATCTTGTTCAATTTCAAATAATTTCAAATCTTAATTATTACTTAATTATTAACAATTTCAAAACTTAATTATTTCTAATTTCAACTTAATTATTAATAATTTCCAAAACTTAATTATTACAAATTTCAAAACTTAAATTTTAACAATTCCAAAACTTCATTTTTAAACAATTTAAATTTAAACAATGTTCTTCGTCAATTACTACGTTAATATTTGTCTCAATTACAAATATTCACATTTTCCATTCATTCGAATTTAAATCCCAAATTTTTATTCAAAACCATATTATTAGTCAAATAAACTTTATTTTACTTTAAATCAAAACATTGACCAATCGGGTTTAATTTAATTTTCTATCCAAAGTCAAGGTTTATTTGGGTATCTATCATTTCAACCCGATTCCATTTCAATTCAAAAATCAAAGCATACAAAGGGAACTTGCAGTGTGATAACTGGGATGGTGTCAAAGTAAATAAACAAGCAATAGCATCCATTCACAACAATTCGACAATTTGAATAATCCCGAAATAATCGTATTAATTTGCATTTGTTATTTATGCAAATTAATATAATTATTTCTAGAATCTACACTATCATTTCATGTAGATTAAAGATGATTACATTACGGTTTTGTACTTATCGTTCAATTTCAATTTCAATATTACAACAATAAATCAAATATACGTTCAAAGGTCTAAAGTGAGATTTATCAAATTCTACGTGTCCATTAACTTAACAATTAAATGGTCCAGTTTAACCAATCAAATTTAACATATGAAGGGGCAAGTTTAACAAATCAAAGTTCGACATATATAATCCAAATTTTAATTCGTTAACTATCCTATATCAAATTTAACTTGCAATTTATTTGTCACTTAACAATAACAATCATCATTCAATTTAATCACATAACAATCATTCAACAATACAAACTGGCATAAGAATACATGTCATGGAAATTTATTTCACCTTCCGTGGATAAAGAAATTGACGGCGAAGAACGAAGAAGTAAGAATAGAGTCGGTACAGCACGAACAACGAACACTGTAATATCGACCAAAGAAAACGATATTAATACAATGAACGTCTATATATAATTTATAAAATCATATAAATGCGCTTACCAAAGACGGAGAAAAGAACGAAGTTGAAAATTTGCTGCTGCGAAAGAAGCTCAGTCGGTTGCTGCAACAACAAGCAAAGAAAAATGGTTACTATCTGAGTAACAAAATTTGACACTGCTAATATATTCTTTCAGCAACAATTTTGAAGTGACAATGCACTGTCACTATTGCATAAAGCAACTAAACACTATCACTTTATAAATTCCGTTTCATAATATATTTTTTTCTTCACAAGGGCCGAGCCTTGTACACACAACCCATTGCATGAACTCCATGCGCACGCAAGAACCTCCATGCGCAAGTCACCAAGAAATGCGGCATGCATACAATCATTATTTTTTTTTATATACCGAGACCTGCACCCCCAAAAAAAAACAAGCCTAGACTCTTTTTTTTCTTTTTTTCAGATGAGTGTGCGCATTCAACCGCACATGCATAGCATTATCCACACGCGCGCACTCGCGAGTCAGGAGGTGGGTGCTGGTGCGGCGAGCAAGTGACGGTGGAGGGCTTTGTGCGGCCAGAGGGTGATGGTTTGGCGAGATGAGCGATGGAGATGGAGTGAAAGCTTTGGGACGGAGTATGGTGATGCGCGGTTCAGGCGACGGCAAGGTCGGGTGGCTCGGTTGCAACCGGAGGGCGCGCTGGAGTGGGGACGTTGGAGGGTGGTGTGCATAGGCCGGGGAAAGGCGGAGTAAGGCGTAGGCAGTTCAAGTCGCGCAGTGGCTGGAAGGTGGGCGAAGGCGGTCGGAGCTAGGGCAGTGGTTGGTGGCGCGGCGACTGGGTAAGGCGTGTGGGTGGTGGGGCTGTATGGCACAGTTCTGGTGGGTGGGCTGGTGGTGCGGTCGGAGGGAGGCAGTGTAGGGCTGGATGGTCACGGGTGAGGTGGTGCGGAGGTGTAGGCTGCTATGGTCACGGGTGAGGTGGTGATAAAGTGAATTTCATGCTTTGAAATTTTTAACAGAGGAAAGCAAAAGAATAGAAAAGAGAGAAGAGAGAGAGAGGAGAGGAAAGTAGGTAGTGAAATTTTACCTGTAGCAATTTCAAATCAGAACGTTCACTGCTTCTTTTTCTTTGTTTGTATAATTAGCTGTAGTAATGTTACTGAATTACAAAACGCCACCCAATTTCCCAAGCTAACAACTATCTACCAACTACCGCATTTATTTCTCTCAGCTGAACTTTTATTTTCAAATTTTGAATGGGTATGGGCTGCAATCTTTTTGGGCTGAATATGGTTTAACCGGTCCGTCCGGAACGGTTAAATTATTGTGACGATTTCCGCCGAACTCCGATTTTTCTGAATAAATATACCGTTTTGATCAGCGCGACGAGGCACTTCTAACGGTGCACAGATAATGGTGGTACGATTGTATTACAAAATTTCGAATTTTATATTATCGGGAAAATGCAGGAAAAACGCAAAAAAATAAGATCGACGGAGCTAAAGAAGTCCGAATTTTAAAAAACGAAAAATGACGCCTTTCTCAAAAGATGTTTTAGAATTTTTCTCTGTAAAAATATTTGAATTCGGAAGATAAATTTTTCACGCTTTAAAATGAACTGATATACAATAAAACGCGAACGAAATTTTCAGTGATATTTTACGACGAAACTTTTTCTATATTCATATCTAACTAGACGTATCCTATAAATAAAGTTTGGACGTTAATTTAGATCGTTTATAAATTTCAAAATTTTTATTGAAACGATGAATTTAAAATTTAAAATTGGGTCGAAAATTTAGGGTCGTTACAAACATGGCCTTGAATTTTTGTTTACCTAATTGGTTTGGTTGTTTGTGAAGTTGAAGTTTGTTTGAACGTGTTTGAAGCGAGAAAGGTCGTAATAAGTGCACTTTAAAATCCCTTGTCTTTAACTTGTTTAAAACGGTTGTTTGTAAATATATTGTGATATAATATATTTTGGTTGTGCTTTACACTTATAGTAGTATGTAGCCAAGAATTGGTTTGAAAAATTATAGAACTTGTTGAACAAAGTTTGCAAAAGTTAGTAGGCGAAAATATTGCTATAGATGCACTTTAAAATGCGTTGTTTTTGATGATTTTTAATATCATTTCGAAAGACATCCTTCAGGTTACTTTACATAGTTTTTAAGTACTCTTATATATTACTTATTATAAAAAATTTAGATCTTAAATAATTTATTTGTTTAGAGAAAACTGGCATCAAACTTTCATACTTTATTAACATGCTCTATGTCCAGTATCTTTTACAACACTTATAAATGCAGTCTTTGATCTACAGCAACATTTCTGGTCTACTACAACACTGTTTTGGTGTTGTGCTGTTTTAAACAAGTTTTTCGATTTTAATAGTTTAAATGATATCTAAATAAAGAATTTTTGTATAATCTTTTTATAAGTGATTTATAACATGTATTAAAGTATAGTGGTTTTAAGTTTAATTATATTTTAAATTATTATTTATTAATTTTTGAAGTAAAGGGTTTTTGATATAACATGCTTTTTCATGATTTTGTTATATTCTAAATTAGTTATTCTAAAAGTATTTATATATACAACATGCTTTTTCATGATTTTTGAAGTAAAGGGTTTTCATGATTTTTTTGTATTCTAAAAGTATTTATATATACAAGTTTAGAAAAGTAAGTTAAGTATTTTATAAAAGAATAAAGAAAGTTTGGTTATAGCACTTAGTTATAATGAATGGCTTTGAGAAGTTATTTAAAACTATATTAGCTTGTTAATTTGTATAAATATACTTTGATATTTTAAAAGAATATTTTAAAGATAATGTTAAGTATAAAATGGCTTTAGGTTTATAGTAAATAATGTTTTAGTAATATTTATTTTTAACCCTTTTGAATATACTTCGTTCTTTAAAATGTGTATTTTAGATATAATGATAAATGTAAAGTCTCTTGGGTTTACAGTGACATTATTTAAGTAAAAAATTTCTTTAACCCATATAAATGTACTTATATCTTTAAAAAGAGTATTTTAAAGATAATAATAAGGATGGAAGGTTATGGAAAAATGATAGAAAAAGTAATGTTTTAACTTATAAAAGAGAAAGGGTTTATAGTAATAATGTTTTAGTAACATTTGTTTTTAATATCTTTAATTATATTTTATGATGGAAAACCTTGTTGAGTAATTTGTTAATATTCTTATGCTTTTGAGGTAAGAATATGAAAACAATTTGAAGTATTGAAAAGAGTAGAACTGAATAATGAAATAGTAAAATACATGTATATATCTTTACAAAGGTATTAAAAATACATACATACATACATGCATGTATATACAAGTATTTACAAAGAATTATTATTTGAATATATGGGGATTAGAAGTTGCTTGTGTGCGTTAATCCTATTTGTGTGTTTACTCGTCTATAGGAAGTATTTACTCTATACTTAGCACTAAAAGCCGACAAAGTAGAATTGTTCTATTCGTAAGAGTTAAGAATGAGGTGTCTAGGTAGGGCTTGGATGCAACCAGTGCTCTAACCTACTAGCCTCACTCTAGACCATGGGATGGAATAAGTTGAGAAGATCAGAAACGATAATAAGTATACAAGACTTGTTTCCATATGGGATCGTCTTTATTACTATTGTACTTGACCAAATTAACTTAAGAAGTAAATAAAAGCTGCACAGCTTCATACGGTTTAAGATTCCCTAGAGAGGACCTGTTGATATGAAATGTCTCTTATTTGAAGAACGTATATATGGGAGATACTCCTGGGAGGACTCCTTTATATCATTCGCTTACTTCTGAAAGAATCAGAATTGTGTCAACCAAAAATCCACCGACTTAGTTTTGAAGAGACCAGGATCAGATAAGTATACTTATGTCTTACGTACCAAATACGAAATTAAAACTAATGTACGAGTTCTATCTTTTGGAAGCAATTGTGTAGTGGAATGTTATAGAGTAGAACTATCTATCCTAAGGTTAATTATAAGGGAGAGGTCAACATTAACATTTCGGAAAAATGCTATAAAGGTTAAATGTCTATCCTAAGGTTAAGTCCAAGGGAGAGGTCGGTGTCAGCATTCATCGGACAACTTATGGGGGAGTCCATGGGGAGATTCGTGATCTATTTGAGTGATGAAGACTCTTGTGTTGAGATGTTGAATGTGACTTCACCATCGGAAATGACATAAAACATAGTAGGATATATAGCTAGTGGATTTAGCTAACCTACGAATATATTAACTCCATCTCTAGAGATGCTTATAGATGATGCTAGCGAGAGTTTCTGATATTCGGTATCACATTTTCGAGCATAGACCAGCTATGTTTGCCTTGTGGTATATTTTTTCTAGAGATACATGTCACTTTGGAATAGAGGTGAGCGGTTGGTTAGTTTTTTCGGTCCGATAATGAAAATTGTTAAACCAAACTGAAACCAACAGAAATGAAAACCAAACCAAACCAACCGAATTAATATTGGTTGGATCGGCAGGCTATCCTATTTAACCGAACGAAAAACGAATTCACATTTTATGTTTGGAATATCCGTTGTGCTTAAAAATATAATATAAATATATGACTAAAGTATTCTTATTAGTATTTGTAATGACCTGCCTTTTCGAACGGTTTAACTCGACGATAAACCACACACGTCAGACTCAAACCATTCAAAAAGGCAGATTGTTATGGGGTAAATAAAAAAAAGCAGAGAAAGAAAGAAAAACAAACACAGAATCTCGCAGCGGAATGACAAAATATAATAATCAAATAAACAGTTAATGAAGCCGTTTATAATTAACATTTGATTATACTTTTAAAATACAGATCAGAGTTACATACAACAGGAATAAATAAATAAATACAGCAGAACAATATGATGCAGTGGAATAAATATAATAAATAATAATAGTACAAAATCTTCGTCTTTATCCTCCAGAAAGTAGTCTTTGATAAACTGAAAGCTTAGGTTGACCCGAGCGAATTGAAAATACAAAACACTCGAGTTAGAACTAAAAGATCTTATGTAAGTTAAATCAACAGTAAATAAATATGAGTGTAACGGCGTCAGAGATGTTTATGAGGTTTGACATCTCCTATCTAGTGTCTAACATGAGTGCAATAACTTAAGAGATGTTCGGGATTCCCATCTCCTAAGGATCCGCTAGACTATCTACTATGTAGTAAAATACGCTATTATAATAGTGTCTACAGTAAAGTAAAGTATTAAAATAGCATTAAGGCGTTACCCATACCCCCCTTAACACATTTTATATAATGCCGTAGTCTATACAGATACTGTAAACTCCACCCGCAGGTGGGCTATCAGGGAGCACTCCATAGGTACGATACAAAACAAACTGGTAGAAGACGCGATAGGGCATGTGAACATGACACTCGAGGCAATGCCAGGGTAGATATTCCAATTGCGGATCCGGACTGGTGGTAAAGCATAGCAGCTATTACCGCCCACCTCAGAACACACTCCCATAATCAAAATCGAGGGGTGGCCACCAAATCATCACAATGTCATAATATGGTATCGAAGAAATGTGTCTGATCGGAGGAATGACCTCACTTGACCCGGCGTGGCTCCTGTTTTAGTCACATCTAAGATGACTCACGGGAGTAAGGGTCAAAAAAATACCTCATACAGAATCATTCGCCAAACCATCCTACTTCATTTCTGTAATCTCCACCACGTGCACAGTTGTTAAAGTGGTTTTCGGTATTAGCAGAGAGTATGACAATATCCGATCCCGGTCTCTTTAACAACCAAACGCTTATTTCACACCGGATAGTTCTTTTACATTTCAAAGGTCAATTCACAATTGATATCAAAATATCATATTCTCAAAACCATATCATTTTCAAAATCACATTTACTTCCGAAATTATATCACATTTGAAATCATATCGCTTTCGAATTCATATTCCTCAAATATGTCATTTAAAATCATTTAAAATAGATTAAATCCTCATTTAAAATCATCATATTCCTTAAATATGTCATTTAAACCCCTACTTATGTTATAACATCATTAAATCTTATTCGCTTAAAGATCAAGGCTTAATTAAAAACATTTCCACTTTACACCATCTGAAATTTAGAAAATAATTTGGATAGTTATAAATAGTTTAATTAGTTTACATAGTTTTAAAAGGAGATAAATTAGGTTGAATAGGTTTAAAATAGATTAAATAAAATTTAAAATAGATTAAAATACTTTAATTAGATTTAAAATAGTTTAGATGGTTTAAGATAGATTAAATAGGTTTATTATGGATTAATTAGATTTAAAATAGATTAAATGAATTTAAAAATATATTAAATAAAATTAAAATAGATTAATTGGTTTAAAATAAATTAAAATAGTTTTAAATAGATTAAAATAGTTTTATATAGTTTAATAAAGTTTAAATGATTTAAAATAGATTAAAATATATTAAAATAGATTAAATAAATTAAAATAGATTAAGATAGGTTAAATAGGTTAATTAGTTAAAAATAGGTTAAATTAGATTAAAATAAATTAAATATTTTATATTGATTAAGTTGGTTTAAAATAGATTAACTTATTTTAATAGTTGAAAATCTTAAAATTAGAATTGAAAAGAACATTTATAGTTTATATTGAGATAATAAATTTTGAAATTAACATCATATTTAACCATTTCTTCCATTCCAACATTTCGATAACTTAATTTTGATAAATGTCGTTTATACTTCAATTACAACTTGAACATTTCAATTTAAACCAATTCCAATTTCAAAATTTAAAACTCGGATTTTCGAAAATAATTCAGTTTATATAAAGCAAGTTTTCTTCAAAATATCATTTAACTAAATTCAAAACTTAAGGATTTAAAATCGTTTAATTTAACCAATCTGGTGTCCATATATAATTCTCTACCATATGGTCAAGTGATACAGATATTTATCATTTCGATCCGCAATTTAAAATTCTATGGGTATATATCACTTCAACCCGAAATCCCAAATTTTAATTAATTTCAATACATGAAATCGCTCGAGTCTATCATTTCAACCCATAATGTTTCTCCCTAATCTCTTAGATCGTTCGGGTATGTATCATTTCAATCCATAGGGAACTTGCAGTGTTACAACAATATAAAATATAACGTCCAGTCATCCAATATCAACAATCAAACATCTATCAAAATCATCATCCAAATCAATCAATAAACATCAATAGCTAACTGATTATCAATAACAAGTATAAACTGACGAATTAAAATTAAAAATTAAATTAAATGACGATTAAATGAAATAAAACTCATATTTAACTTAAATGACAATTTAAATATACCAAAAATCAATCAATCAATATCTATTCACATCATAAATTTAATTTAACCAACATAAGATAATTTAGTAGTTGTGAGTGGGTTAAAACACTCACCTTTAATTTTAGCCCATCAAAATCCAAACAGAAGCGCAAAAACTCAACATTCTCCAAATTCAACTAAATTAATTTCATGTTGTCCAGAATTTAAATATGAATCCAACAGAAGAAGTCGCGCGTGAATCAAAGTTTATAAGCAAAAGATGTTCATGTTATAAGAAATATTATTAAAATAATAATTAGTACGCATAAAAAAAATAAACAAATTTTAATACTTACGTTTCTCTCAAGATGAGGCTTAAGGAAAAGATTGAAGAACAACTAAGATGAGGACATGACGTGTACGGAAAAAAAAAACATGTTTCATAAAAAAAGCTTATGGATTTGCAAGAATAAGAGCTTTTGAATATAAGTTGTCAGGAGAAACAAAACGCAAATGAAGAAATAAGCTGTAGGTTATTTATAATTAGGAAATGAAGGTGGAGGGACAAAATAAATGTCACGTTTTATTTTGAAAGCTCCAGGCATTAATAATGCGTAAGAAAATGTACGTAGAAATGGAAAAGTTTGCAAACCAAATAAAAGTAAAACTTTGTATACGTGAAAATGAGGTCGTAAGAATTAAATAAAACCTTTAAGTCTAGGCTTGGGTATTAAATAGAAGGAGAAATGAACGGATCAAGTATTAATAATAAGGTAACTATTTTAAAACGTTCATGCAACAATTAATAACAAATGAAATGAAGGGACCATGTATATCGCACAACCCTTTGAAATTCAATTTTTTTGAAACGTGACCAAATTGACTTCATTAACTCAAATAATATTCAAATTTGTATGCATTTAGATTTTTATCTATGCATAATAAAAATTTTATACTTATTAAAAATGAAAACGTTCAATTTGGTTTTGCCAAAATGATCTTTTATTTCCATTAAAACACCCTTTTTGTTTTAACACAAAACGTGCGTTTCTTTTATTAAATCTATTAATTGCAATCAACGTTTTCTTTCCTTTTAATTGAAATATTTGAATTACATTAATTGCAATTACTTACAAAGTTAAATATCAAAACGGACAACTAAAACGGATGAAAAGTAGAACAATTGTTTATTTAAACACGTTTGTAAATTTGTTGTTTATACACAAGAGTAATAAATAACTTTGAAATAGATTATTTTCCTATTCTTGTAATCAATATGTAAGCTAAAACATAGTTCAATAAACATATATTTCTTCCTTTAAAATCAATCATTCTATTCTTTATTTTAATGAAATTAAACCTACATTCATAAATGAAACATTCATTTTATTTGATGTAAATGTTATTTTCATTAAATCAAACTTTCCTTATATTTTCACAAAACATAAGCTACTTTTAATTAAACCTATTAATTTACAATTTAGTATTCTCTCTCCTATTAATTGAAAATTTTCAATTACCTTAATTTCAGTTGATTAAGTTTCAAAATGGACTAAATGAATGTAATGAGAAGTAGAACAATTATTTCCTATCTAATAGTAATTTAAACATATTTATACACTATTGGATACAAATGGTAATTACACATTTCTTACTAAATAATAGTTTCTCTTCTCTACAATCAATCTTTCAGTTACCAAATATTTCAAATAAATAAACATATGTTTTCTCCTTGACTAAACTTATTTACTTTTATTCTTTTATTTTGATTTACACTCCTACTATTAAATCAATCAATATCTTATGAAATTGTTAACATAGGTTTCTTTCTTGTTACCCTCATTTTCTACAATCGATGCCTTTTCTTACATTAACCACAATATTTAATTACATTAAATTCGAATTAATTGTATTCTAATTCCAATAAATTGGTTTAATTAGATTTCAATCTTTTTATTTAATCAAACATTACTTTATGGACATAGTTAACCTTGGTGTGTATCTTATTACGTTAATATTCTCCAATTTCATCTTAATTTCCATTAACGCAATATTTAATTACATTTATTGCAATTTATTTCCAATTTGATTTCAACAAGTTAAACAAATAGGTAACAAATAACAATTGTCAAATTTAGCTTAATTTAATCACATTTATAAAGTGATTGTTTACAACAAATGTTATAATTATTTATACACTACTAATTTTATTCAATTACAATTTATTACATACTATTTCATTTGTTAATACAACATTTAAATTATCAATTACTCTTTTAATCCAATTACCCATTAATACACACATTATTACAATTAATTTACAATCTATAACCAATTATAACTTTTTAATCATTTTAATTAATTGGAATTACTTTTAAAGCAGTTATCAATTACCTTAAATTAATACTATTACATTTCATTCTAGTTATATTCTTACTATTAAATCACAAATTTTTTTCTTCCAACATTAAATTACAAAACCTTATCAAATTAACTAATTTTAATTATCTAAAATTACGGGTCGTTACACTCTCCCCCACTCAAAACTTTTCGTCCTCGAAAAGGGAATGAAGCAATTAAGAAATTAATATATCTTATTCAAAATATTAAATTTATAAACAATCAATTTACATAATTAAATAATTTAAATAAAATATATCAATTTAAAATAACTAAATCCTTTTATATTCAAGTTAACAAAAGTTTGGAAAACATTTCACTAAATTTTCTATGTCCAAAATCCACAGAAAATTTCAGCAGAGTCTCCTTTGTATGGAGAGCTCTGAGAGAAATAATAATATCAATAATAACAATAAATATCATATTTTTCAGAATAAAATATCCCAAACCACGGGAAAAACAATATAATATCGCTAGAAAACCGTAATCCGAAACGTACCTATTTTTTGGGCGAACAACGTTTAATTTATGAGACCAAAAGCTGTAGCTAATGCTTCCATAAACCTGTATTTCACTTGTATAATCCAAACAGGTTAATAATTATATAAAAGTGAAATATTTAAGTTGTCTCAATTAATAACAAAACAAACCAATATCACATAACAATCACTTGCAACCAAAAGCATACAATCATCACATGAAATCAATGTAATCAATCCCCCATAGCAACCAAAACAAATGGTTTGTTCAGGTTTAGAACTTTTAATCGTAAAGAATGATAAATAAACTACTAAGCATACCATACACTCAACAATCTCAAATAACTTAATATATTATTTATACATTTTAAACAATTTAAAGTATCACTTCCCAACGTCCCATAAGCCAAAACAAACAAAGAATTCAACACATATTTTAAGTTTATTCTATTAATCTTTTTTTCACATCATTTATTGTTCATTTTTTTTCTTTTTCCTTTTTTTTCATACAAGGATTTTTCTTTAATTCACGTTCATTACTTACAAAATTTTAATTCTCATTTATTCATATAAGAATTATTTCATTAATTTACATTCTTTACTTACATAAGTTATATCCATTTCAATTATTTGGATCATAAATGAATTCATTATTGAAGTATTGTATATATTTTATTTCAGTTTACTTCACATTTACTATTTAGTTTGATTTCCCTTTTTATATAAATATTCATTTGTGAAACAACTCATACCTATAAAAGATTGTCTGTCACCTTTCACTTTTATTTCTTTCACATATAGTATCCACTTTTACTATTTACTCTAATTATAATTGGCTTCAAACATTACCTAAGTTTATAATCATTTAATTACAGTATTCACTTTTCTATTAATTATAATTACTAGCATTTCAAATTATTAACTTAAGTTTATAACAATTGATAACTTCAAAGTCCTTATTTATAGAAAAATTCTATTGAACTCTTTCATTAAACTTAAGCTTTACTTGTATAATATTCTATTACATATTTCTATTACATATTTCTATTAACATTTCAACTTTTTATATTTTGGTAAGTTATATATTGTTCTAAGAATGCAATTGAATGTTACACAAGTTTATCTTATTCACTTTAGTAAACAAAATGTTTAATAATTACATCTTCTAAAATTTTATTATTCTTAAACCTGCAAGTTACAAATTTCCAATTTTTTATCTATTTCATTAATCATTTTAACATCAAATTTCTTATTTTCATTTTAGAACTTTCCAATTATTAATATAGTCAAGATTCCATTCTTTACAATAATTTCAATTTCTAATTTACAGAAACTTAAGAACTAAACAACCAGGTTCCATTTCAATCCCTTTTAAAATAATATATATACTCATAACTTATATATATATATCAAATCAACCTTCAGAAATTAAAATAAAGATTCGTTTATCAAAACGGATGTGTAGTAAAACTACTACATCAGTCTTCCCACTTTGAAACTCAAAAATGAACGTCCATGATGCGTGCACTCATCATCGAAATTATTTTCCAGCGACAGAGAGGGGATTACAGAACTTATTTCCTTTAAAAAATTTCTTTTAAAACATTTTTTTCAAATCATCTTGAAATATTTATATCAAAAAATACTTCTAAAAACTACTAATATTATATTCCAAAATCTTTCGAAAGAACTTCAGTTCTAAACTTCCAATTTATATTTACTTTATTTGTAAATCCTACTTTTCAATCAATATTTATAAAATTTCTCTACCTAACAAACAACATATTACATCCAACTATATCATTTATAAAATTTATTATTTTATATACAAAAATATATAATATGCAAAATTATTTCATTTACCTATATTTCAAAACAAATATTATGTTGGTCTGCCCTATTAAATTTTAAGAAATCCCTATCGATGTCATAGCGTCCTATGTACCGACCGAAATTTATAAATACTAAACAGAATAAATTCACACAATATAAAAACCTTTTATAACAGTTACAAATACACTCTCTCATAAATATACACTCAACGATTTATTCTAAGGTATTTCTACCCTATCTTATATGAGTCAGACCCCACAAAGCTAAGGTTATCGCTAAACCAAAGCTCTGATACCAATTGTAACGACCTGCCTTTTTGGACGGCTTAAATCGACAATAAACCACACACGTCAGACTCAAACCATTCAAAAGGATAGATTGTTATGGTTTAAATAAGAAAAAGCAGAGAAAGAAAGAAAAAAAAGCACAGAATCTCGCAGCGGGATGACAAAAGATAATAATCAAATAAACAGTTCATGAAGCCGTTTATAATTAACATTTTATTATAATTTTAAAATACAGATCAGAGTTACATACAACGGGAATAAATAAATAAATGCAGAGGAACAACATGATGGAGTGGAATAAATATAATAAATAATAATAGTACAAAATCTTCATCTTCATCCTCCAGAAAGCAGTCTTCGATAAACTATAAGCTCAAGTTTACCCGAGCGAATTGAAAATACAAAACACTTGAGTCAAAACTAAAATATCTTATGTAAGTTAAATCAATAGTAAATAAATATGAGTGTAACGGCGTCAGAGATGTTTATGAGGTTTGACATCTCCTATCCACTGTCTAACGTGAGTGCAATAACTTAAGAGATGTTCGGGATTCCCATCTCTTAAGGATTCGTTAAACTATCTACTATGTAGTAAAATATTCTATTATAATAGTATCTACAGTAAAGTAAAGTATTAAAATAGCGTTAAGGCGTTACCCGTATCCCCCTTAACACAATTTATATAATGTCGTAGTCTATACAAAACTGTAAACTCCACCCACAGGTGGGCTATCAGGGAGCACTCCTTAGGTAAGACACAAAACAAACTTGTAGAAGGCGCGATAGGGCATGTGAACACGACACTCGAGGCAATGCCAGGGTAGATATACCAATTGCGGATCCGGACTGGTAGTAACGCATAGCAGCTACTACCGCCTACCTCGGATGTGACGACCGCCCATAACCCCTGCACTGAACCTAGAGAAAGTGCGTTGTAAAGTGTGCTAGGCAGTCATGGACGATTGTCAGGATAAATTAAAAACAACATAATCTATCGTATTACTCACAGCACATGGACAAAATACAATAGAACATATATATAGTGAAGCTTCACAGAATAGAATCTCATCAATAAAACTTCATAATAGTTGAAAACAATCATCAGAATAGTCAATACATCAAGCCTCACTACATAACACTCAGAGAATATACAAACAGCGGAACATCCAGTACATATAAGAAGATAATATGCAACCCTCCAACTCGTCTTCGATATCAGCATCGTGAGAAGCAAGAACAGCACCTGTCACCTACTACCTAGCCTGCCCGTCCCAAAATGGACGAACAGACCAAGGCAATAAGAGTTAAAACATAAAGCCTTGAGTCAGACAACAGTCTTAGTGAGCAGTAAATTAACTAACAACATACCAAAAGAGCATAAAGGAAAAGGAATAGGAATACAACCCTCCCACTCCACCTCTTTCTACAGTGATAGCCCCCAGACACACACTAAGTAGAAGCAAACATAGCAAAGCATACAATTTAAGGTAAAGCAATTATCACTCGAGTCAAGGGCGATGTTTTCCAAGTACAAACTCCCAAGGCCTAAACCAAGATCAGATAAGCACCCAGAAAATACCGCTCTTGAGACCGAATGACGATACAACCAAACATCCATGACTCTGGCTATCACTGTTATCATTGCTTCGATATCATCGTTAATTGAATGACCGGCTCATTCTTTCATCCGTTCGTCAAGGGCTAATGGAAACCCCGGTTTTAGACATAACTCTGCACGTCATCGTGACCCGTGCCTAGGACTATCGAATCTGCCCAGAGTACTTGACTACCCAATCAGTAGCCTTCAGGGACTATCGAATCTGCCCAACGTACTCTTGCTTTGAGCATGCTAGAACCTTCAACAACGATGATACCTCAGCCTTCTAGTCATCCTCCTCGACGACTATTTCCATACTAGCTCAAGCGCCTCTCGGCCAACCATTATCCTCAACTCGAACCATATCACCGAGTTATCAATATGCTTGGAATGATCCCGTCTGGACTAGACCAAGACTATCTCATATCATGCCTCGATTCATCACATCCTCGTAAAGCTTCATCTCAACGTCATCATCATCAAATCTATGCATAAGAGCTTCATCATCCGCTACATATGCCACTAGTAGCTTTTCCAATTCAAGAACCTTTCCCTTAGCTTTGAATCATCTACGGTCTAAATCAAATCATCAATCATCTAATTCATAGTAATCAATCAAGTCAAACATTAATCCAAGTAATCAAGCATTCAAATATGATCTACATAGACAATTATAACAATAATGGCAATTTCCTAAATAAAGAGTCGAAAGTCTAACAAGCATGAAAACATAAGCAATGTCTCTATAATCTTGATGAATGAACTTGCATAAGTTAACATGTAGTAAAATGGATGTCAAATCATCATGAGCAATGGATCTATATGGATCTACACATATGACTAGGAAAATGCATGGAAATCTCTACTTTAACACCAAATCAAGCCAATGATCCGATATACTCCTTTGGATCCGTGTGAGAGATAATCACCACTCACCAAATCACCTAAACAACCCCAAATCAACACGCTTCAGATCTGGAGAGCGAAGGATCTAGCTTGATCTATCACCAATCCGCTTCAAACGATGAAATCTCACTTCAATGGATGTAGATCTTCAATCTAAGCTCTTAAATCTTCAATCTAATCTTCAACTTGGATGGATGGAATAACTAGATTAGAGTGGAGAAAAGAAGTGAAGAAGTGTAGAAGTCGAGTTCTCAAAATGGCAGCACTTCGTCGCTTCGAAATCCGGATCCCAAAAAGTGAGAAATGGACGAGTATTTATAGCTGAAATCTCCATAAGTCGTCACTCGGAATTAGGTCGTCCATGACCTATAGAGCCACGACCTATGACCTATTAAAACACTACGACCTAATAACTTCAACGATCTACGACTTAACTGCTTTGCTGACCTAACACATCGCAGGCGCACGACCTATCACCATGCGACTTAGCACACAAACGACTCAACTCCTAGGTCGCTCATGACTCAGCGACCTAACACTTAAGCCTTCACGCGACCTAAACAATGGGTAATCCTAACTATGTTTCGACTTACGACTTAGTGGACCGGTGACTTACGACTTAGCAGCTAACTCCTAAGTCGGTCACGACTTAACACATAACAGATCAGTGCCTTCATTCGACTTACGACCTAACGAATGTACGACCTAACACCTGCCTCGACTTAGCAACTCACAAGACATACTAACTTAGCCGGGCCATGACCTAACCCCTTAGGTCGTCTAACGACCTAACTATACACACGATCTAACTGGGACACGACTTAACCTCTTACGACCTAACTCCTAAGTCTTCCACGATGTCGTTTACTACTATCCCAGCCTCCTTAGGTTGCTAACTCGCCTAGTTTTTCTTAGGTTGTTGCCAACCTAACTCTACCCCACGACCTAAGCTTATCACACGACCTATCTCCCCTACGACCTAACCCCAGAATCCTTAGGTCGCCTATCCCTCTTAAGTCGGTCATGACTTATCTCTTAGGTCGTTAACGACCTATGACGACGCAACTGGTAAGTTGAAGCTAAAGCTCCCTAAGTCGCACACGACTTACTACATGTCTTAGGTCGTTTATGACCTAGGACTTACACGTATCTCTGCTCAAAAATCTGAAACGACCTAACAATGCTAAGAATTCCAGATTTTTACGAACTTTTCGATCCGTAAAAATACGGGTCGTTACATTCTCTCCCCCTTAGGAATTTCGCCCCCGAAATTCCAAACAAACAAGAGCAATCAAAGACTATTCTGCACGCCTACCATCCATAGCAATCAACAAACCATGCATCCAATTCTAGCTTAGCATGCAAAATTCTAAAACTAGAACAAGTTACAATGTCATTAGATGACACGACACCTTAGGGCCATACCTTGAAGAGTTCAGGATGAGCTGCTTTCATCCTCTCTTCCACCTCCCATGTACAGTCGTTATCATCGTCACTCCATTGTATCTTGAGCAACTTAACTATCTTCCTCCTAAGCTGTTTCGTGTCGGTTTCCACAACACGAAGCGGCTTACGAGGTCTCTTATCGACTGGATCAACTTCGAAATCTTCACAGCTATCAGCAGAAACCACTGTATTCGAGTCGTGCACATACTTCCGTAGATACGATACATGAAAAACATTGTGCACACTCGACATCTTCTCCGGTAACTCCAATCTGTAGGCGAGCTTTCCAATTCGCTCGATGATCGGAAATGGTCCAACAAATCTCGGAGTCAGTTTCCCTTTCTTCCCGAATCGAATAACATTCTTCAGAGGAGAAATCTTCACAAAAACCATATCTCCAACGTCGAATTCCAAATCCTTACGACGCTTATCGGCATAACTTTTCTGACGATCTTGGGTTGCCTTCATTCGTTGCCGAATGATCTCTATAAAATCTGAAGTCTGTCGAATCATCTCTGGCCCAAGCATCAGCTTTTCTCCTGTCTCTAACCAACATGTCGGAGAGTTACACGGTCTCCCATACAATGCCTCATACGGTGCCATACCAATGCTTGACTGGTAACTATTATTGTATGCAAATTCTACCAAATGAAGGTGTTCTTCCCATGATCCTCCGAAATCCAAAACACAAGCTCTAAGGAGATCTTCCAAAACTCGGTTGACTCTCTCGGTCTGACCATCTGTTTGAGGGTGATAAGCTGTACTCAAACACAACTCGGTTCCCAAAACTTCATGGAAGCTCTTCCAAAATCCACTAGTGAACAATGGGTCTCGATCGCTCACTATACTCTTCGGAATACCATGGAATCGAACTATCCACCTAACATACAACTCAGCCAACTTTGATGTAGTCCTAGTCGATCGAACAGGAATGAATCTTGCACTCTTAGTCAAACGATCTACGATGACCCAAATCCCTTCATTTCCCGTTCTGGTTTTAGGTAGTCCATCAATAAAATCCATCGACACTTGCTCCCACTTCCATGTAGGAATTTCTAATGGCTGAAGCAATCCACTTGGCTTCTTCTGTTTGGCTTTTACCAACTGGCAGTTCATGCACTTGGAAATAAAATTTCCAACATCCTTCTTCATACCTTCCCAGTAGTAGGTTCTCTTCATATCCCGATACATCTTATTTCCACCTGGATGAATTGTCAGCTTCGAGTGATGACTTTCCTTCAGAACTTCACTCCTCAATTCATCTATACCGGGAACAACTAGTCGTCCTTGCTTCCGAAGCCAACCCTCTCGATCGACCTCGAATCCTTTATCCCTTTCTAGATCCAATCCAGATTCCAATTCACGGATAATCTTGACAATCTTATCATCTCGCTTTTGACTGTCGCCAATCCTTTCTACAAGAGTCGGTCTTATCGATAAGTTTGCCAACATCTCAGGTTCCAATTCGCATCTAGGCCTGAAGTCAAATTCAGCTAAATACTTAAGATTCTTCCATTCTGAAAACATGGCTCCCAATCCTGCATGTCTTCGACTTAACGCATCTGCAACTGCGTTACCCTTTCCTGGAGTATAAGCTATACCAAAATCATATGATGCTAAAAACTCTAACCAACGTTGCTGCCGAAGATTCAAATCCTTTTGGGAGAAAAGATACTTCAACGACTTATGATCCGTAAACAACTCGAATCGAACTCCCAGTAGATAATGTCTCCACATCTTCAGAGCAAAAACAATCGCCGCTAACTCCAAATCATGAGTCAGGTAATTCCTTTCGTGTGGCTTCAGTTGTCGACTAGCATACGCAACAACTTTATCCCTCTGCATCAGCACTGCTCCAAGTCCAGTACCACATGTGTCGGTGTAAACCACCATCTCTTCATTCCCATTTGGAATAGTCAGAACAGGAGCACTTGTCAATCTCTCTTTCAGGACTCTGAAAGCTTGCTCACACTTATCTTCCCACTTGAACACTTGGTTCTTCTTCGTCAATCCTGTTAACGGTGCAGCCACCTTGGAGAAGTCTTTGATAAACCGTCGATAATATCCTGCCAATCCAAGAAAACTTCTCACATCAGATGCATTCTTAGGTCTAACCCAATCCTGGATTGCTGCCACCTTAGCGGGATCAACCGCTATTCCATTTCCAGAGATAACATGGCCTAAGAACCTCACTTCACTCTTCCAGAAGTGACACTTTGAAAACTTAGCCTTTAGCTGATGTTTCCGTAAGATTTCCAAAATAATACGCAAGTGTGTCTTGTGCTCTTCTTCAGTTCTGGAATAAATCAAAATATCATCCACGAACACAAGCACGAACTTGTTCAACTGATCTCTGAACACTCTATTCATAAGATCCACAAAATATGCTGGCGCGTTAGTCAATCCAAACGACATTACCAGCCACTCAAAGAAACCGGATGGTGTCCTGAAAGTAGTCTTCGGCACACTATCCTTAGCCACTCTCAACTAGTGAAATCCCGTTGCCAAATCCATCTGAGAAAACACTTTAGCTTCGTGAAGCTGATCAAACAAGTCATCAATTCTTGGTAATGGATACTTGTTCTTCTTAGTCACCTTATTCAGCTCACGATAATCCACACACAACCTCAGCGATCCATCTGCTTTGGTAACAAACACAACTAGTGCACCCCATTCGGACACACTACGCCGAATGAATCCTTTCTGCAAAAGATCATCAACCTGCACCCTCAACTCCTGCTGTTCTCTAGGCGCCATCCGCCTAAGAGGCATCACAATAGGTCTGGCTCCTTCAACTAGATCTATACGAAACTCGATCTCTCTATGCGGCGGTAACCCTTTGACCTCGTCAAAGACATCCTCAAATCCATTAGTGATTGACACAGATGACAGTCCATCCCGTGGAACAACCAGCGAATACATGAAGCTCATGAAGACGCCTTCTTCATGCTTACATCGTATCACAATCTTTCGCCCCTCCACATTCTCGACTGCCTCCTCCAACCTTTCACAATCAACCTTTGCCGCATACTTCCTAAGCCAGTCCATACCCAAAATAATTCCGAACCCCGCAAAGTTCAGAACAAAACAATTACAAACAAAAGAGCAACCATGACTCGATACAATCAGACCACGGCATAGCATACACAAACAAGACGAACCCCCAACAGGATTAGTCACAACCAATGGCCTATCATCGATATCCGATTCTAAGCCCAATCGGCCTACAAGTTCACTACAAACAAACGAATGTGACGCCCCAGTATCAAACAGAACTCTAACTGGAACACCACATAGGAAAAGAGTACCTTGAACCACCACACTCTTTCCTTTCTCTTCAGCAGTAGGAGCTTTCGAAGACGATGGAACAGCCCCCAAAGCATAAGCTTGCACAATCTGCTTGTCCCTCATCGGTTCTGGACAATTCTTCCTGATATGCCCCGGCTTGTCACAGTTGTGACACTTCATCGGCACCTTCGGATTCTTGAAATCCCTAGAGAAATGGCCCTTCTACTGACAATTGAAGCAGGTCACTTCGCCCTTCGGCTTCTTCTGGCCATCCTTACCCTTCTACTGCTGCCGCTGCTTCCTCTTCTTGTTTCCACCCTGCTGGGGTTTAGACTCTTCCCTGGTCACAGCAACAACAGATCCTTCCTTAGGAAACAGACTCTCATGCCTGAGAGCTTTCTCCACAAGCTTCTTAAATGAATCGTCCAAATGATCCACCAATTGTCTCCCAAGATAACTGTCCAAGCCTGTCACAAACTTCTCGTTCTTCTGATATGAAGATTCAATATACGATCGGGCATACTTGGACAAAGCTTCAAACTCAGAAACATATTCAAGAACTGGTCTCCCACCTTGCTTGAGCTCCACAAACTTCTTGAACAGAACAGACTTCTGAGCAGTAGAAATGAACTTAGCTTAAAATCTGCTTGGAATTGCTCCCAAGTAATCTCTTCCTCCGGAGTATCAATAGTGATAGAGTTCCACCAATCAGAAGCTCTCCCTTGAAGCTGTCTTGACGCCAACTTCCTCTTAGTAGCATCCTCAATTTCCAAGTCACCAAAGATCCTTCTACAAGCATCTATCCACCTCTGAACCTCAATGGTTGATTCTGTTCCCAAGAAAACCTTTCCTCCAAGAGCAGTGTAGTCCTTACACAGCTTAGCAAAATCCACCGGTCTTGGAGTTTGAACTTGAACTCCATCATCCACCGATGGCCCCGGAGCTGGCATCCTTCTCATGATCGAAGTCATCATAGCTTCGAACATAGCAGCATAATCAACAGCCCCTTCAGTAGCATGGCCTTCCATAGCAGCTGGTCTCCCTCTTCGACTCATTCTCAATATCTATAAAAAGGAATGATTAGCACACCTAGAGAAACAACTGCATAAAGGACTCAAACTCTACTAAGCTACTATATTATATATAGTAATCATCCATCAAAATACAATTACGTCTCTCATACGTAGTTACGTCAGCGAGCGTTGGGTAAAATCGATTAACCAATGCTCTGATACCAAATGTGACGACCGCCTATAACCCCTGCACTGAACCTAGAGAAAGTGCGCTGTAAAGTGTGCCAGGCAGTCATGGACGATTGTCAGGATAAATTAAAAACAACAGAATCTATCGTATTACTCACAGCGCATGGACAAAATACAATAGAACATATATATAGTGAAGCTTCACATAATAGAATCTCATCAATAAAACTTCATAATAGTTGAATACAATCATCAGAATAGTCAATACATCAAGCCTCACTACATAACACTCAGAGAATATACAAACAACGGAACATCCAGTACATATAAGAAGATAATATGCAACCCTCCAGCTCGTCTTCGATATCAGCATCGTGAGAAGCAAGAACATCACCTGTCACCTGCTACCTAGTTTGCCCGTCCCAAAATGGACGAACAGCCCAAGGCAATAAGAGTTAAAACATAAAGCCTTGAGTCAGACAACAGTCTTAGTGAGCAGTAAATTAACTAACAACATACCAAAAGAGCATAAAGGAAAAGGAATAGGAATACAACCCTCCCACTCCACCTCTTTCTACAGTGATAGCCCCCAGACACACACTAAGTAGAAGCAAACATAGCAAAGCATACAATTTAAGGTAAAGCAATTATCACTCGAGTCAAGGGCGATGTTTTCCAAGTACAAACCCCCAAGGCCTAAACCAAGATCAGATAAGCACCTAGAAAATACCGCTCTTGAGACCGAATGACGATACAACCAAACATCCATGACTCTGGCTATCACTGTTATCATTGCTTCGATATCATCGTTAATTGAATGACCGGCTCATTCTTTCATCCGTCCGTCAAGGGATAATGGAAACCCCGGTTCTAGACATAACTCTGCACGTCATCGTGACCCGTGCCTAGGACTATCGAATCTGCCCAGAGTACTTGACTACCCAATCAGTAGCCTTCAGGGACTATCGAATCTGCCCAACGTACTCTTGCTTTGAGCATGCTAGAACTTTCAACAACGATGATACCTCAGCCTTCTAGTCATCCTCCTCGACGACTATTTCCATACTAGCTCAAGCGCCTCTCGAGCCAACCATTATCCTCAACTCGAACCATATCACCGAGTTATCAATATGCTTGGAATGATCCCGTCTGGACTAGACCAAGACTATCTCATATCATGCCTCGATTCATCACATCCTCGTAAAGCTTCATCTCAACGTCATCATCATCAAATCTATGCATAAGAGCTTCATCATCCGCTACATATGCCACTAGCAGCTTTTCCAATTCAAGAACCTTTCCCTTAGCTTTGAATCATCTACGGTCTAAATCAAATCATCAATCATCTAATTCATAGTAATCAGTCAAGTCAAACATTAATCCAAGTAATCAAGCATTCAAATATGATCTACATAGACAATTATAACAATAATGGCAATTTCGTAAATAAAGAGTCGAAAGTCTAACAAGCATGAAAACATGAGCAATGTCTCTATAATCTTGATGAATGAACTTGCATAAGTTAACATGTAGTAAAATGGATGTCAAATCATCATGAGCAATGGATCTATATGGATCTACACATATGACTAGGAAAATGCATGGAAATCTCTACTTTAACACCAAATCAAGCCAATGATTCGATATACTCCTTTGGATCCGTGTGAGAGATAATCACCACTCACCATATCACCTAAACAACCCCAAATCAACACGCTTCAGATCTGGACAGCGAAGGATCTAGCTTGATCTATCACCAATCCGCTTCAAACGATGAAATCTCACTTCAATGGATGTAGATCTTCAATCTAAGCTATTAAATCTTCAATCTAATCTTCAACTTGGATGGATGGAATAACTAGATTAGAGTGGAGAAAAGAAGTGAAGAAGTGTAAAAGTCGAGTTCTCAAAATGGCAGCACTTCGTTGCTTCGAAATCCGGAACCCAAAAAGTGAGAAATGGACGAGTATTTATAGCTGAAATCTCCTTAAGTCGTCACTCGGAATTAGGTCGTCCACGACCTATAGAGCCACGACCTATGACCTATTAAAACACTACGACCTAATAACTTCAACGATCTACGACTTAACTGCTTTGCCGACCTAACACATCGCAGGTGCACGACCTATCACCACGCGACTTAGCACACAAACGACTCAACTCCTAGGTCGCTCACGACTCAGCGACCTAACACTTAAGCCTTCACGCGACCTAAACAATGGGTAATCCTAACTATGTTTCGACTTACGACTTAGTGGACCGGCGACTTACGACTTAGCAGCTAACTCCTAAGTCGGTCACGACTTAACACATAACAGATCAGTGCCTTCATTCGACTTACGACCTAACGAATGTACGACCTAACACCTGCCTCGACTTAGCAACTCACAAGACATACTAACTTAGCCGGGCCACGACCTAACCCCTTAGGTCGTCTAACGACCTAACTATACACATGATCTAACTGGGACATGACTTAACCTCTTACGACCTAACTCCTAAGTCTTCCACGACTTAACCTACTTAGGTCGTTTACTACTATCCCAGCCTCCTTAGGTTGCTAACTCGCCTAGTTTTTCTTAGGTCGTTGCCAACCTAACTCTACCGCACGACCTAAGCTTATCACACGACCTATCTCCCCTACGACCTAACCCCCGAATCCTTAGGTCGCCTATCCCTCTTAAGTCGATCATGACTTATCTCTTAGGTCGTTAACGACCTATGACGACGCAACTGGTAAGTTGGAGCTAAAGCTCCCTAAGTCGCACACGACTTACTACATGTCTTAGGTCGTTTACGACCTAGGACTTACACGTATCTCTGCTCAAAAATCTGAAACGACCTAACAATGCTAAGAATTCTAGATTTTTACGAACTTTTCGATCCGTAAAAATACGGGTCGTTACATTCTCTCCCCCTTAGGAATTTCGCCCCCAAAATTCCAAACAAACAAGAGCAATCAAAGACTATTCTGCACGCCTACCATCCATAGCAATCAACAAACCATGCATCCAATTCTAGCTTAGCATGCAGAATTCTAAAACTAGAACAAGTTACAATGTCATTAGATGACACGACACCTTAGGGCCATACCTTGAAGAGTTCAGGATGAGCTGCTTTCATCCTCTCTTCCACCTCCCATGTACAGTCGTTATCATCGTCACTCCATTGTATCTTGAGCAACTTAACTATCTTCCTCCTAAGCTGTTTCGTGTCGGTTTCCACAACACGAAGCGGCTTACGAGGTCTCTTATCGACTGGATCAACTTCGAAATCTTCACAGCTATCAGCAGAAACCACTGTATTCGAGTCGTGCACATACTTCCGTTGATACGATACATGAAAAACATTGTGCACACTCGACATCTTCTCTGGTAACTCCAATCTGTAGGCGAGCTTTCCAATTCGCTCGATGATCGGAAATGGTCCAACAAATCTCGGAGTCAGTTTCCCTTTCTTCCCGAATCGAATAACATTCTTCAGAGGAGAAATCTTCACAAAAACCATATCTCCAACGTCGAATTCCAAATCCTTACGACGCTTATCGGCATAACTTTTCTGACGATCTTGGGCTGCCTTCATTCGTTGCCGAATGATCTCTATAAAATCTGAAGTCTGTCGAATCATCTCTGGCCCAAGCATCAGCTTTTCTCCTGTCTCTAACCATCATGTCGGAGAGTTACACGGTCTCCCAAACAATGCCTCATACGGTGCCATACCAATGCTTGACTGGTAACTATTATTGTATGCAAATTCCACCAAATGAAGGTGTACTTCCCAAGATCCTCCGAAATCCAAAACACAAGCTCTAAGGAGATCTTCCAAAACTCGGTTGACTCTCTCGGTCTGACCATCTGTTTGAGGGTGATAAGCTGTACTCAAACACAACTCGGTTCCCAAAACTTCATGGAAGCTCTTCCAAAATCCACTAGTGAACAATGGGTCTCGATCGCTCACTATACTCTTCGGAATACCATGGAATCGAACTATCCACCTAACATACAACTCAGCCAACTTTGATGCAGTCCTAGTCGATCGAACAAGAATGAATCTTGCACTCTTAGTCAAACGATCTACGATGACCCAAATCCCTTCATTTCCCATTCTGGTTTTAGGTAGTCCATCAATAAAATCCATCGACACTTGCTCCCTCTTCCATGTAGGAATTTCTAATGGCTGAAGCAATCCACTTGGCTTCTTCTGTTTGGCTTTTACCAACTGGCAGTTCATGCACTTGGAAATAAAATTTCCAACATCCTTCTTCATACCTTCCCAGTAGTAGGTTCTCTTCATATCCCGATACATCTTATTTCCACCTGGATGAATTGTCAGCTTCGAGTGATGAATTTCCTTCAGAACTTCACTCCTCAATTCATCTATACCGGGAACAACTAGTCGTCCTTGCTTCCGAAGCCAACCCTCTCGATCGACCTCGAATCCTTTATCCTTTTCTAGATCCAATCCAGATTCCAATTCACGGATAATCTTGACAATCTTATCATCTCGCTTTTGACTCTCGCCAATCCTTTCCACAAGAGTCGGTCTTATCGATAAGTTTGCCAACATCTCAGGTTCCAATTCGCATCTAGGCCTGAAGTCAAATTCAGCTAAATACTTAAGATTCTTCCATTCTGAAAACATGGCTCCCAATCCTGCATGTCTTCGACTTAACGCATCTGCAACTGCGTTACCCTTTCCTGGAGTATAAGCTATACCAAAATCATATGATGCTAAAAAATCTAACCAACGTTGCTGCCGAAGATTCAAATCCTTTTGGGAGAAAAGATACTTCAACGACTTATGATCCGTAAACAACTCGAATCGAACTCCCAGTAGATAATGTCTCCACATCTTCAGAGCAAAAACAATCGCCGCTAACTCCAAATCATGAGTCGGGTAATTCCTTTCGTGTGGCTTCAGTTGTCGACTAGCATACGCAACAACTTTATCCCTCTGCATCAGCACTGCTCCAAGTCCAGTACCACATGCGTCGGTGTAAACCACCATCTCTTCATTCCCATTTGGAATAGTCAGAACAGGAGCACTTGTCAATCTCTCTTTCAGGACTCTGAAAGCTTGCTCACACTTATCTTCCCACTTGAACACTTGGTTCTTCTTCGTCAATCCTGTTAACGGTGCAGCCACCTTGGAGAAGTCTTTGATAAACCGTCGATAATATCCTGCCAATCCAAGAAAACTTCTCACATCAGATGCATTCTTAGGTCTAACCCAATCCTGGATTGCTGCCACCTTAGCGGGATCAACCGCTATTCCATTTCCAAAGATAACATGGCCTAAGAACCTCACTTCACTCTTCCAGAAGTGACACTTTGAAAACTTAGCCTTCAGCTGATGTTTCCGTAAGATTTCCAAAACAATACGCAAGTGTGTCTTGTGCTCTTCTTCAGTTCTGGAATAAATCAAAATATCATCCACGAACACAAGCACGAACTTGTTCAACTGATCTCTGAACACTCTATTCATAAGATCCACAAAATATGCTGGCGCGTTAGTCAATCCAAACGGCATTACCAGCCACTCAAAGAAACCGGATGGTGTCCTGAAAGTAGTCTTCGGCACACTATCCTTAGCCACTCTCAACTAGTGAAATCCCGTTTCCAAATCCATCTGAGAAAACACTTTAGCTTCGTGAAGCTGATCAAACAAGTCATCAATTCTTGGTAATGGATACTTGTTCTTCTTAGTCACCTTATTCAGCTCACGATAATCCACACACAACCTCAGCGATCCATCTGCTTTGGTAACAAACATAACTAGTGCACCCCATTCGGACACACTACGCCGAATGAATCCTTTCTGCAAAAGATCATCAACCTGCACCCTCAACTCCTGCTGTTCTCTAGGCGCCATCCACCTAAGAGGCAT
Organism: Allium fistulosum; assembly: GCA_030737815.1. Classification (NCBI taxonomy): domain Eukaryota; kingdom Viridiplantae; phylum Streptophyta; class Magnoliopsida; order Asparagales; family Amaryllidaceae; genus Allium; species Allium fistulosum. Next base: position 1,436,993,657 of record CM060903.1, read on the forward strand.
CACAATAGGTCTGGCTCCTTCAACTAGATCTATACGAAACTCGATCTCTCTATGCGGCGGTAACCCTTTGACCTCGTCAAAGACATCCTCAAATCCATTAGCGATTGACACAGATGACAGTCCATCCCGTGGAACAACCAGCGAATACATGAAGCTCATGAAGACGCCTTCTTCATGTTTACATCGTATCACAATCTTTCGCCCCTCCACATTCTCGACTGCCACCTCCAACCTTTCACAATCAACCTTTGCCGCATACTTCCTAAGCCAGTCCATACCCAAAATAATTCCGAACCCCGCAAAGTTCAGAACAAAACAATTACAAACAAAAGAGCAACCATGACTTGATACAATCAGACCACGGCATAGCATACACAAACAAGACGAACCCCCAACAGGATTAGTCACAACCAATGGCCTATCATCGATATCCGGTTCTAAGCCCAATCGTCCTACAAGTTCACTACAAACAAACGAATGTGACGCCCCAGCATCAAACAGAACTCTAACTGGAACACCACATAGGAAAAGAGTACCTTGAACCACCACACTCTTTCCTTTCTCTTCAGCAGTAGGAACTTTCGAAGACGATGGAACAGCCCCCAAAGCATAAGCTTGCACAATCTGCTTGTCCCTCCTCGGTTCTGGACAATTCTTCCTGATATGCCCCGGCTTGTCACAGTTGTGACACTTCATCGGCACCTTCGGATTCTTGCAATCCCTAGAGAAATGGCCCTTCTGCTGACAATTGAAGCAGGTCACTTCGCCCTTCGGCTTCTTCTGGCCATCCTTACCCTTCTGCTGCTGCCTCTGCTTCCTCTTCTTGTTTCCACCCTGCTGGGGTTTAGACTCTTCCCTGGTCACAGCAACAACAGATCCTTCCTTAGGAAATAGACTCTCATGCCTGAGAGCTTTCTCCACAAGCTTCTCAAATGAATCGTCCAAATGATCCACCAATTGTCTCCCAAGATAACTGTCCAAGCCTGTCACAAACTTCTCGTTCTTCTAATATGAAGATTCAATATACGATCGGGCATACTTGGACAAAGCTTCAACTCAGAAACATATTCAAGAACTGGTCTCCCACCTTGCTTGAGCTCCACAAACTTCTTGAACAGAACAGACTTCTGAGCAGTAGAAATGAACTTAGCTTCAAATCTGACTTGGAATTGCTCCCAAGTAATCTCTTCCTCCGGAGTATCAATAGTGATAGAGTTCCACCAATCAAAAGCTCTCCCTTGAAGCTGTCTTGACGCCAACTTCCTCTTAGTAGCATCCTCAATTCCCAAGTCACCAAAGATCCTTCTACAAGCATCTATCCACCTCTGAACCTCAATGGTTGATTCTGTTCCCAAGAAAACCTTTCCTCCAAGAGCAGTGTAGTCCTTACACAGCTTAGCAAAATCCACCGGTCTTGGAGTTTGAACTTGAACTCCAACATCCACCGATGGCCCCGGAGTTGGCATCCTTCTCATGATCGAAGTCATCATAGCTTCGAACATAGCAGCATAATCAACAGCCCCTTCAGTAGCATGGCCTTCCATAGCAGCTGGTCTCCCTCTTCGACTCATTCTCAATATCTATAAAAAGGAATGATTAGCACACCTAGAGAAACAACTGCATAAAGGACTCAAACTCTACTAAGCTACTATATTATATATAGTAATCATCCATCAAAATACAATTACGTCTCTCATACGTAGTTACGTCAGCGAGCGTTGGGTAAAATCGATTAACCAATGCTCTAATACCAAATGTGACGACCGCCTATAACCCCTGCACTGAACCTAGAGAAAGTGCGCTGTAAAGTGTGCCAGGCAGTCATGGACGATTGTCAGGATAAATTAAAAACAACAGAATCTATCGTATTACTCACAGCGCATGGACAAAATACAATAGAACATATATATAGTGAAGCTTCACATAATAGAATCTCATCAATAAAACTTCATAATAGTTGAATACAATCATCAGAATAGTCAATACATCAAGCCTCACTACATAACACTCAGAGAATATGCAAACAGCGGAACATCCAGTACATATAAGAAGATAATATGCAACCCTCCAGCTCGTCTTCGATATCAGCATCGTGAGAAGCAAGAACAGCACCTGTCACCTGCTACCTAGTCTGCCCGTCCCAAAATGGACGAACAGCCCAAGGCAATAAGAGTTAAAACATAAAGCCTTGAGTCAGACAACAGTCTTAGTGAGCAGTAAATTAACTAACAACATACCAAAAGAGCATAAAGGAAAAGGAATAGGAATACAACCCTCCCACTCCACCTCTTTCTACAGTGATAGCCCCCAGACACACACTAAGTAGAAGCAAACATAGCAAAGCATACAATTTAAGGTAAAGCAATTATCACTTGAGTCAAGGGCGATGTTTTCCAAGTACAAACCCCCAAGGCCTAAACCAAGATCAGATAAGCACCTAGAAAATACCGCTCTTGAGACCGAACGACGATACAACCAAACATCCATGACTCTGGCTATCACTGTTATCATTGCTTCGATATCATCGTTAATTGAATGACCGGCTCATTCTTTCATCCGTCCGTCAAGGGCTAATGGAAACCCCGGTTCTAGACATAACTCTGCACGTCATCGTGACCCATGCCTAGGACTATCGAATCTGCCCAGAGTACTTGACTACCCAATCAGTAGCCTTCAGGGACTATCGAATCTGCCCAACGTACTCTTGCTTTGAGCATGCTAGAACCTTCAACAACGATGATACCTCAGCCTTCTAGTCATCCTCCTCGACGACTATTTCCATACTAGCTCAAGCGCCTCTCGAGCCAACCATTATCCTCAACTCGAACCATATCACCGAGTTATCAACATGCTTGGAATGATCCCGTCTGGACTAGAACAAGACTATCTCATATCATGCCTCACTTCATCACATCCTCGCAAAGCTTCATCTCAACGTCATCATCATCAAATCTATGCATAAGAGCTTCATCATCCGCTACATATGCCACTAGCAGCTTTTCCAATTCAAGAACCTTTCCCTTAGCTTTGAATCATCTACGGTCTAAATCAAATCATCAATCATCTAATTCATAGCAATCAATCAAGTCAAACATTAATCCAAGTAATCAAGCATTCAAATATGATCTACATAGACAATTATAACAATAATGGCAATTTCGTAAATAAAGAGTCGAATGTCTAACAAGCATGAAAACATGAGCAATGTCTCTATAATCTTGATGAATGAACTTGTATAAGTTAACATGTAGTAAAATGGATGTCAAATCATCATGAGCAATGGATCTATATGGATCTACACATATGGCTAGGAAAATGCATGGAAATCTCTACTTTAACACCAAATCAAGCCAACGATCCGGTATACTCCTTTGGATCCGTGTGAGAGATAATCACCACTCACCAAATCACCTAAACAACCCCAAATCAACACGCTTCAGATCTGGACAGCGAAGGATCTAGCTTGATCTATCACCAATCCGCTTCAAACGATGAAATCTCACTTCAATGGATGTAGATCTTCAATCTAAGCTCTTAAATCTTCAATCTAATCTTCAACTTGGATGGATGGAATCACTAGATTAGAGTGGAGAAAAGAAGTGAAGAAGTGTAGAAGTCGAGCTCTCAAAATGGCAGCACTTCGTCGCTTCGAAATCCGGATCCCAAAAAGTGAGAAATGGATGAGTATTTATAGCTGAAATCTCCTTAAGTCGTCACTCGGAATTAGGTCGTCCACGACCTATAGAGCCACGACCTATGACCTATTAAAACACTACGACCTAATAACTTCAACGATCTACGACTTAACTGCTTTGCTGACCTAACACATCGCAGGCGCACGACCTATCACCATGCGACTTAGCTCACAAACGACTCAACTCCTAGGTCGCTCACGACTCAGCGACCTAACACTTAAGCCTTCACGCGACCTAAACAATGGGTAATCCTAACTATGTTTCGACTTACGACTTAGTGGACCGACGACTTACGACTTAGCAGCTAACTCCTAAGTCGGTCACGACTTAACACATAACAGATCAGTGCCTTCATTCGACTTACGACCTAACGAATGTACGACCTAACACCTGCCTCGACTTAGCAACTCACAAGACATACTAACTTAGCCGGGCCACGACCTAACCCCTTAGGTCATCTAACGACCTAACTATACACATGATCTAACTGGGACATGACTTAACCTCTTACGACCTAACTCCTAAGTCTTCCACGACTTAACCTACTTAGGTCGTTTACTACTATCCCAGCCTCCTTAGGTTGCTAACTCGCCTAGTTTTTCTTAGGTCGTTGCCAACCTAACTCTACCGCACGACCTAAGCTTATCACACGACCTATCTCCCCTACGACCTAACCCCCGAATCCTTAGGTCGCCTATCCCTCTTAAGTCGATCATGACTTATCTCTTAGGTCGTTAACGACCTATGACGACGCAACTGGTAAGTTGGAGCTAAAGCTCCCTAAGTCGCACACGACTTACTACATGTCTTAGGTCGTTTACGACCTAGGACTTACACGTATCTCTGCTCAAAAATCTGAAACGACCTAACAATGCTAAGAATTCTAGATTTTTACGAACTTTTCGATCCGTAAAAATACGGGTCGTTACATTCTCTCCCCCTTAGGAATTTCGCCCCCGAAATTCCAAACAAACAAGAGCAATCAAAGACTATTCTGCACGCCTACCATCCATAGCAATCAACAAACCATGCATCCAATTCTAGCTTAGCATGCAGAATTCTAAAACTAGAACAAGTTACAATGTCATTAGATGACACGACACCTTAGGGCCATACCTTGAAGAGTTCAGGATGAGCTGCTTTCATCCTCTCTTCCACCTCCCATGTACAGTCGTTATCATCGTCACTCCATTGTATCTTGAGCAACTTAACTATCTTCCTCCTAAGCTGTTTCGTGTCGGTTTCCACAACACAAAGCGGCTTATGAGGTCTCTTATCGACTGGATCAACTTCGAAATCTTCACAGCTATCAGCAGAAACCACTGTATTCGAGTCGTGCACATACTTCCGTAGATACGATACATGAAAAACATTGTGCACACTCGACATCTTCTCCGGTAACTCCAATCTGTAGGCGAGCTTTCCAATTCGCTCGATGATCGGAAATGGTCCAACAAATCTCGGAGTCAGTTTCCCTTTCTTCCCGAATCGAATAACATTCTTCAGAGGAGAAATCTTCACAAAAACCATATCTCCAACGTCGAATTCCAAATCCTTACAACGCTTATCGGCATTACTTTTCTGACGATCTTGGGCTGCCTTCATTCGTTGCCGAATGATCTCTATAAAATCTGAAGTCTGTCGAATCATCTCTGGCCCAAGCATCAGCTTTTCTCCTGTCTCTAACCAACATGTCAGAGAGTTACACGGTCTCCCATACAATGCCTCATACGGTGCCATACCAATGCTTGACTGGTAACTGTTATTGTATGGAAATTCCACCAAATGAAGGTGATCTTCCCATGATCCTCCGAAATCCAAAACACAAGCTCTAAGGAGATCTTCCAAAACTCGGTTGACTCTCTCGGTCTGACCATCTGTTTGAGGGTGATAAGCTGTACTCAAACACAACTCGGTTCCCAAAACTTCCTGGAAGCTCTTCCAAAATCCACTAGTGAACAATGGGTCTCGATCGCTCACTATACTCTTCGGAATACAATGGAATCGAACTATCCACCTAACATACAACTCAGCCAACTTTGATGCAGTCCTAGTCGATCGAACATGAATGAATCTTGCACTCTTAGTCAAATGATCTACGATGACCCAAATCCCTTCATTTCCCGTTCTGGTTTTAGGTAGTCCATCAATAAAATCCATCGACACTTGCTCCCACTTCCATGTAGGAATTTCTAATGGCTGAAGCAATCCACTTGGCTTCTTCTGTTTGGCTTTTACCAACTGGCAGTTCATGCACTTGGAAATAAAATTTCCAACATCCTTCTTCATACCTTCCCAGTAGTAGGTTCTCTTCATATCCCGATACATCTTATTTCCACCTGGATGAATTGTCAGCTTCGAGTGATGACTTTCCTTCAGAACTTCACTCCTCAATTCATCTATACCGGGAACAACTAGTCGTCCTTGCTTCCGAAGCCAACCCTCTCGATCGACCTCGAATCCTTTATCCTTTTCTAGATCCAATCCAGATTCCAATTCACGGATAATCTTGACAATCTTATCATCTCGCTTTTGACTCTCGCCAATCCTTTCCACAAGAGTCGGTCTTATCGATAAGTTTGCTAACATCTCAGGTTCCAATTCGCATCTAGGCCTGAAGTCAAATCCAGCTCATCTCCAAAGCTCCAGAATATCCTGATAACATAACTCTAGGCTGCCCGTGTGGAAAATTATGGGCACCCAGAGTTTAGAAAGGGAACAATAAACTCCGAGTCAGTCATGGTGACTGGTGTGAGATCGTAAAACAGTTATTTTCACAAAGAAAATAAAACAAATTCGCAATGCTTTTGGAAAATGAAACTACCATAAGGCCTCCCGCCACACACAATGCAAACGCAGAATTGGAGGAGATTTCTCCTTATGATAGTCAAAACTGCTTACTATGCAAAATCAGTTGATATTATTATTAATGTCTAGTGTGGAAAACATTTCGAAAGTATAATATCAATCTTAGCCAACATACAACCATTATTGTATGTCTACTATAGCTACTACGTTTAATAGCAGGTTACCGCCACATTCCATAGCAGGTAATACAACCAAAAACCGTACAGGGTTCGTATTGTTTCTTTGGATTTCCAACAAATGGTCAGGCAAAGGAACCTCCTTACACCGAAATGGAAACGCCTCTGGAAAGACGCCCCGAGAACCTAACCGGATCTCTGCAAACACAAGGCCGATGCTACCTCAAGCTTTAACCAAGCTGTAACTAGGTAGCTAACACACGAGCTATGCCATCCCCCGGTCGTTACCGACCTTTATCCGAGGATCCTCAATCACAAAGCAACAACCACAAAGTATAATAAATCTACGGCATCAACATAGGTAAAATATCTGGGCTCCATACCATGATATCACCTTTTAACCAGAAGGAAATGGCATACCCTAGGGGCGCTACCCCTAAAAACCTTTGCCGCAACATTCCTGTTTCGACCATTACCGGGTTGTGAGGCTCGACGAAGTCTCGTCCACAAAGCCACGCTTTTTCACAAAGCCACGCTTTTTCACAAAGCAACGCTTTGACCAACAAATGATCAACAGCACTTCGTATGCCACATTACCAAATTGGGAATGTATCACTAGTAACCATCAACTACATAACCTCTGAACACGTACGTCTCAAAGAAGGGTGTTAAGTTAAGAGAATAAATTCTCCACCACCAACAGAAATGTATTTGATAGAAACCAGCTTTACATCTCAAAGTGTAATGTCAGACACACATCCATACAAGTCCGTTCCGGGATCGAACGGAACCGAAGGCACTTCCAAAGAAGCCCTTGCAATCCGGATATTCACTAATCACGTCCGTACTTCCCATCACAAAAAGAGTGATATAAATCTCTATACCGGAGCAACTCGGTGCAGAGACATTCGACAGGTTGTCCTTTCATTTTCGAAAATATCCGGTCTTCACCACCGGTCTTCAATACGATCCATATCGTCGTATCACTAATTCGGAATGGGTTATATGACACAAGGGTCTTTTCTCGGCTAACCCGAATAGTGAGCGTTTGTTTTACAAACAAATCAAGTGCCATTTCAAAGGCAAATATTGATAGTCGGTTATTTAACTATGAACAAAAATCACAACAATCAACCAATTTAAATAATTTTTCCCAAATTATTAAATTTCCAAAATATCTTCACAAGATATATATTTTCCACACTTCATATTTGAAAACCAATTTCAAATCACATTTTCACACTTCATCACTTTGAAAACAAATTTCAAATCATATTTCACACTTCAGCACGAAATGGTCCATTTAAACTAATTATATAAATCCTTATCGATTTATTTCAAATTTACATCCCAAATCTGTAAATTTATTTCCACACTTCAAAAATAAATCAGTGTTTATTTTTAAAACAAATTTCCCTTTCATTTCATAAATTCCAATTTGAATTTACATTCCCAAATATTCACTTTTAACCCCAAATCAACTTCCAAATTGATTTCAAATTTTATTTCAACACCATATCAATTTCAAATTGATTTCCAAGTTTATTTCAAATCCCAAATCATTTTACAAACCGATTTCCCAATTTATTTCAACACAAAATCTATTTTCATTCAACACCAAATAAATTTTCATATCGATTCCCCAAAGATTTATCTTCAAATACTAAATCAATTATCAATTGGATTTCAACAAATTTATCACCTTTTCAAAGTAAATTCCTTTATTCTTCCAAACCATTTAAAATCCCATTTTAAATAAATTTCCCGACTTTCGAATAATACTATTCAAAATCCATTTGTAAAAATCTTTTCCCATATTTTGGAAATAATTCGATAAGATTTCAAAAATCAACTTTATACTTTTAAATTCTCTCTTTTAAATTCACCAAATTCTTTCAAAAAGAATTTATTAAAATTTCATCTTTAATCTCAAAAATCCAAATTTATTTATTTCTGGTATCCAACTATACCAAAAATACATTCGGCTAAATTATAGCCTTCAACACATTCAATCACAGGTATAATCATACACAGATTATAAATAATCAACACACAACATATGAAACCAATTCAAATGTTTTGAGGAATCCTGTTGGATCCCCCAACCTGTTTCCCTGCATCCACAGATGTTAGCACAATACCAATTCCACTTCGAGGTGGAATATCACGGTATATGGGATTTATAAAATATCATCCGCTATTATGCGGCACAATAGGGTCTCATCCGCTATATAATACGGGAAAATCAATCACCAATATATACATATTCCAATATATATATATATATTGCTATATAATACTATATATAGTATCACATCCAATAGCAATCAATAACTGAAAATTACACTTTCAATTTGAGTGAGAAAATCTCACCTTTTGCTTTTATTTGCAATCCCATTTCAATTTTGATCATTTCTTCACAGATTTAAACCTTGTATAAACAATTTTATACAATTCATTAATATTCAAAATAATCGAATAATTAATTTTCATTTGATAAATTTAATTAGCCAATGATTAAATTTTAACTAGAAATTTCCCTTTTGAAATCATATATACTCTTATAAAAATAGATTATAGATTTCCAAAAATCTAACTTTTATAAATTCTTCAAACAACTAAAAATTCCTATATATTTTTCAAAGTCTTTTCCATATATAATTTTTTTCTATTTTATCTATATACATATATTTACTTTACTGTTAAAAATTTCTGATCAATGGAAAAATAAATCAACATATTAAATTACCAGTTTTAAATCTTAAGTAACTTTTAAAATATTATAAAATTGAATTACCCTAAGATATATATTTTCAATTATGTATGTATATATATCTTTTAACATTGAATTAACAGAAATCCAAAAAACAAAAGAAATCGAACCTCACCAGCTCGCGATTCTTCCCTAGGTCGCGACGACAACTTGATCGAAGCCCACGGTTTCGAGGCAGCTAAACGCCTCCGCGACCGCGACATCCACCTACATCGCCACCCCCGGCCTCGATAATTGCTTCAACACCACGCCCCTCCCCAGTAGCCATCGCACGAGTGCCTTGCCATATCCTATTTCCACTCGAGCTGGGTTCGAATTTAAAATCGAGCAACTTGATTTCGCGAGTGATCCACAAAAGTTCAGATGCAAATGGATCGACTCGAGATGCTGAAGTAAAGGGCACGAATTAGATTCCGGTTTCCTCGATTTTGAATCGCTTGCATTGCCACCTCGACTTCGCGCATCGCCCCCCTCAAGCGCCTGAGATTTCGATTCGAACGATTGGAGGAAGACGCTAATTTTTTTTCTTTTTTATTTATTTATTTTAATACCTGAAGAGAGGGGAATGGGAAAACTCGCGGTTTGATTTCGATTTGTGAATTCGAGCTGAGGAATTTCAAATGTTCGAATGAAAATAAATTTCGTTCGAGTTCACAGTGTTCCACCATTTTATTTCCCTCTGGATCGAATTGGAATTGAAGGGAAGAGGGAACAATGAAAGATATTTCTCCCGTGAATTAACTGAAGTGAAAGAAAGCAGGCCGAGGGCAGGGAATCTCTACTGTTGACGTGACAGAAATTTGACTGGTTAATATACATTATATTTAAATTTAAATTAAAATCGTTTCGATACCACCACTCAAAATTTCGAACTCCTATTGAGGCGTGCCGCTAGGCGTTCGTAATGTTATATGCTTATTTCGAACGCAATGGAAAAGGTTCCGAGTCCAAATTCTATCGTATGGAGAAGATAACTTTTTGGACTCAGCTATTTCCAATTTAAATTTCAGCGCGTTTGCCTATCGTACGGCCAAACGATCACTCCAAACATTACGAAAATTGAAATCCGATAATAATACAATATTACGGATCCAATGACACTGGTTTCGTCGAATTCCGAGACTGTGCCCCAGAACGCTATTTTTAGATATCGATTTAAACGATAAAATTCAAAACTGAACAAAATAGTATCAAATTCAATTCTGAAAGTTCCAATACCTTCAGAATTATCAATATGAATTTACTAAGACTTCATATTATTTTAAATCAGCTTAAAACCGACAATTCAAATTTTTACCCAACTTCAGTAAATTAAATTCATAGATTTAGTTGCCAAATTCATTATGATATTTGAATTTCAAATTAAATTATCATTCGAATATTTAAACTCAATTAAATATTCACATTTCAAATGTCAAAAATTCAGGGTCGTTACAATCTTCCCCCCTTAAAAGAATTTCGTCCCGAAATTACAAGTAAAGAAGAATGATCCAATTCCCGTTTATCATTTTACCAAAACTAAACAGTTTTATCAATATTTCAAAACAAATCTTTTTATTAAAGATTCGTTATCACTTTAACTAACTTTCCAAAATCAACCATAAGTTCCAAATAATATGGTTTTCTTAACAATTCAATTTTCATTTCAAATTCAAATTTTGAATTCAAAATTTTCTCAAAAATTTTCTAACTTTCAAAATTTTCGAAAAATTTCGCCAGCGTCTCCTTTGCGCGGCTAGCTCGGTATGACTACAAAATGTCCCTACGGACTCTCAAATCCCAATAGAAAACAAAATGCCAAGTGGAAAAATCAGAAACTCAGTCAAATTTCATACTGAAATTCAAATACATACCTTTGCCGAGCAAATTCAAATTCATCTTCGAAATCTAAATCCAATTCCATTTCCCTATAGCATTTATAATCTCTGTATACTTTACTTAACAGCAATATCCAAATATTAACTTATTGGATTCCAAATACCCATTTGCTTAAGAATCTCACCTTTCATTTCTTAAGTTCAATATAAGTATTTACACATTCCTTATATTTATTTTCACTTCACTAACAAAGTTATATATTCATTTAACCTTGTATTTTAAATTCCATTTGAATTCAATTTACTTCATTTCTATTTGAATTCATTTCAAATCTCAATACTTATATTTCCAAATTTTCATTCAGATTTTCATTTCGAATTTTACTTGAATTCGATTCATCTTCTATTTCTGAATATTGAGTTTTATTTACCTTTATCTCAAATTCAATTTGAAATCACTTGTCGCTAAGTGAAAATTTTCAAAAATTCCAAATTTTTTTCTAACTCCCAAAATTTTTGGGAAATTTTGTCGGAGACTTCTTGTACGGAGGAGCTTTTGCAATATGACAAAAGATATGAATATATATACATCGACCCACTCGGTCGGAAAAGCAAAAGCAGTTCATATTTCCTATTTTATAATACGTAGGCGTACCTTTTTAGCATTTTAAGCAAAGCAGTTATTTATTAGCTTATTAACACAACCAAAATGCAGCTAAACGGCTTCCAAAACCCTGCACTTACTCAGTTTAAACACGTAAGTGACAAATATAAGAAATCTGTTAACATTTCATTTAATTCCAATAGCAAACACATAATTTTCATAAGCAATACATTCAAAATAAATTCCATTAGCAATTTATATGGTTTCAATTCAACTTTAGTCGCTTACGACCAATTCACATACCATTTCCATTTAATTCAAGTGGTTTACAACTCATTTTCTTCATTCTATCCATTTCTAAGTGAAATGAATTCATATTCATTTCAATTGATTCAAAGATCAATTCCATTTACATTTCATATTCACATTCATTTCCTTTGGAACCATTTCACAATTTTTTTTCTTTCTTAAGTCGAGCATTCATCCAAATATCGCTTAAGTCATTTCAACTCAAAATTCAAGTTACATTCATCAACTTAGAATATTTTCAATATCAAATTTACTTAAGAATTTCACACTTATTTCTTAAGTTCAATACAAGTATTTTCCATACTTTTTATATTAATTTTCAATTACCACTTGGTTTATAACCACTTATATTTAAACTGGATTGCCAATTCCATATAAATTCAATCAATCTTTCATTTATAATTATTGAATTCAATTCGTTTCAAACCTTATTCATTTGGTCAATCTTCAATTAGCTTCACTTACTAATTTTAGTTTAATACTTCACTTCGTTTTTCACAAATCAAATTCAATTCCAGTTCTATTTACTTACAAATTCAAAAATGAATTTTAACATTCAGTTTCATTTTCTTGCACTTGGAATTGCAAATTTATTTATTCATTCACAAATTCATTCATTTTCAATTTGATCCTTATTCCAATCAAATTTCAAATATTTTATAAGTTATCAACTTATTTACATTCCATAAATGAATTTTATTTTCAAATATTTCTCTGGAATCCCATTTCAATTTGTAAATTACATTTACAATTCACATTCCCAAATCTCATTCGTATATGGATTTTATTTCCTTATCTTTCAATTCATATTTATAAATTTCATTTGTTAAATGAATTTATCTCCAAATCTTTGGTTATACCATTATTTCTTATTCAATTTCCATATAACAATGATAATATTTCAATATCATCACTTCCTAACAACCAAACATCCATATACTATGATAATTCATAGAAAATCATTTCTTTTGTATACAAAAATAGTTTTGGGCAAAATTATTTAATTTACCCCATTTAAAACAATACTGTGTCGGTTTATCTTGTTTAAGAGTTTAGAAACCCCTACCGATTACAGTTGGCCACCCTGCACCGACCAGAATTTATAAACAATCAACCGATAAGTCAACACAATACAAAACAATTTGGTATTCACTACAAATACGCGCTCATATCTATTATTACACTCACACTCATTCTAGAGTACTACTGACTCTATCTCTAATGAGTAACACCCAACAGAGCCAGGGTTATCGCTTAACCGGCTCCTCTGATACCACTTGTAACGATACGACTTTTCGATGCTCGAAAGTCGACATTAATACGTCCACTGTATCAAATGCCGCGCAATCGAATGCCGGAAAACCGAACCATTAGGGTTAAAAAGAAGAGATAGAAGAAGACAGAAAAAAATAAAGAACAGAAAAACAGAAACAGAAACAATATCAGAATCTCACATTCGCAGCGGAATAATATACAATAGAGGAATCAATAATCTTTAAACAAAAGACTATATCAGTTTATACATACATCAATCAGAGTCAATATACAACAATGGACAGTTATATAAACTTGTCCTCATACAGAATACACAGCGGAAATAATAAACAAGTACGGTAGTACGCTTCGCCATCCATCTCATCTCCAAAGCTCCAGAATATCCTGATAACATAACTCTAGGTTGCCCGTGTGGAAAATTATGGGCACCTACAGTTTAGAAAGGGAACAATAAACTCCGAGTCAGCCATTGTGACTACCCGCCCTTCTTGGCCCTCGAAAATTGACACAAAATACTCAACAGTATAATATGCCGACGATCGAACGCCGGAAAAGACAGATTGTAGAAGAATAAGAAGGTAGATAGAAGAAGAAAGAACCAAACAAATCAGAATCTCACAATCTCAGCGGATAAAATATAATATATAGAACAGATCTTTACACAATGAAAACTATATCTGTTTATATACAATACATCATCAGAGTCCATCACAACACAATCAACAATAATGAGATACATGACTAACAACAATCATAGCAGCGGAATATAAACAAGTACGAATAATACGCCTCGACTCCAGCTCCTCTTCTGCTCCATAGCAACCTATCCTGAAAATATACTCGGTCTGTCCCGAGCATTATAATAAAATAACACCCGAGTCAGTCTGGAATACCAGCGCATCATAAATACATCCAAACTGATTATTAAAGTTTCAAAAATCCTTTGAAAACAAAAGCATCTCGTAAGACCACGCCACAAATAAACATGTCGGGTTTTTACCTTACGATAGCTAAAGCACTTTTTATAGCAATCCTCTGATATTATAATAGTGTCTAGATACAAATACTTATTAAAATAGCTGAAATTGTTACATGATTAAATTCCAGCATACTAGGTATACAAACAAAACTCGTACAAGGTACGTAGGGAAAATGGATTTCCAACGAATGACTAGGCACTAGGGTACCACCTGTCACAGTACGTGGCCTAGATCACAGTACCGAGGAGTACGCCCGCTCCCCTGCAACACAAGACCGGAATCATCCCTTACTGGATAATTCCAAGTAAAATCACCCCACGGTTGTGATCAGCAACCGCACCACTAAGCCGAAATAAAAGGGACATCTAGACAGGGATGACCTTACTCTCAAGTGGGGGCTACCCACGAAGCCTTGCTGCATATCCCCTGATTTTCAGTCATTCCCGGTTGATGAGGCTTGAGGCTTAGCGTTACCTTTACAGAACATTTCACTTTGAATGCCCATCGTCCACCTGACGATATCACGAAAGCATTCGTCCATACAAGTCCGTCCCGGGTCCGAACGGAACCGAAGGCACTACTCCTACTACATCCATTTTGGAAATATCCTCAGGATTAGTAGCGACTAGCCCTTGCACTTCACTGCTCCATCTTCGACTCCGAACACGTTACACGAAACGTACAAACCGGATCGAAGTGGTATTCGAGTCTCCAGACCTAGAATCCCGGTATACGGAAACTCGATCCCGGTCTCTTCGAAACGATCAGCGCATTTGGCCAATATTGATAGTCGGTGATTTAACTATCAATTAATGTTCACAAACATCCATACACATCCATCACACAATAAATAATCTCCATATTATTTATTTGCTTCTAATATCTTTCAAAGATATATTTTCACATTTTCAAAACTCGTTTGAAAACAATTTTCCACTCTTCCTTTACAAGGTAATCCTTTACCCTTTATTCCCATCGGGAATAACCAAGTATAAAACAATTTGCATTTAAAACAGTTAAAAATACTTTATACTGAAATATACTTTAAAATATGAAAATTACTTCTATTTATTTACTAAAATATAAATTTAAAATATGAGAAGAAAACTAGTTATTAACACATAAACTTTGATTTAAAAATAAGGGTTTAGTTTAACTAAATTCAAAATAGCGTTATAAGAAGAAAAATGCTAATTTTAACAACTTAAGCTGTAACGATCCGGATTTTCGCGCTCGAAAATCGACATCCATACTTTACATCGTACTCGAATGCCGTAGATCCGACCGTTCAAATCCGAGTCGCCGGAGCTTATAACAACATTAAGTAAATAACACAGCGGAATAAAAAAAATACATTGATATACAATATCTGATACAACAGAGTGATACAATGAATATCAATATACATCAGAGATATGATACAACAAATAGCAGCGGAATAGAAAACGATAACACCAGCAGCGGAATAGAATGTCTCCAATAGAATGCTCCAAGATAAGCAACGTCAGTCCATGAACTCCAAGAACTGAACTAGCTCCAGATAATCTACTAAACCTGAATAGCTGAAAACCCCAACTCTAGACTGCCCGTGTGGAAAATAGTGGGCACCCAGAGTTTAGGAAGGGAACAATAAACTCCGGATCAGTCATGGGACTAGTGTGAGCAACAAAAACAGTTTATCTTTAAAAACAAATAGCAGAGATTTTTAAAGTCAATTCGCAATGCTTTTGGAAAATGAAACTACCATAAGACCTCCCACCACACACACAATGCAAACGCAGACTTGGAGGAGATTTCTTCTTATGTTAGTCAAAGATGCTTACTACGCAAAAACCAAATCCTTTTTGATATTATTATTAGTGCATAGTGGAAAACATTTCGAAAGTATAATATAAATATTAGCCAGCATAGGTACCATTATATTATGCCTGCTATAGCTGCCTCCTGAGGAGATAGGTTATACAATTGAAATCGTAAAGGCTCGTATTGTTTCTTTGGATTTCCAACAAATGGTCAGGCTAAGGAACTTCCTATGCCACGATGGGTACGTCCCTGGAATAGACGACCCAAGAACCTAACCGGATCTCTGCCAACACAAGGCCAGGTTACCTCTGCAAAAATAGGTAACTACTGACACGCGTATGCCATCCCCCGATCGTCACCGATCTTCCCGAGGATCCCCGATTTCCAACAAACCACAAAGTAATAAATTTGCAGCAACCACAAAGGTTAAGTATCTGGGCTCCATACCATGATACCACCTTTATCCAGAAGGAATGACATACACTAAGGGGCGCTACTCCCTAGAACCTTGCCGCATCCTTCCTGTTTTGACCATTTCCGGGGTGTGAGGCTCGATGAAGTCTCGTCCACAAAGCTACGCTTTCTACAAAGCCATGCTTCGGGTCAAACAGATGATCAACCTATGATCACAAAGATATAAGATCAAACAAATGATCATATCGCAAATGATCAAACACTGATCATTTCACAGCAACACTCAGCATGTCACAATACCAAATTGGGATATATCGCTGATAAATTTCAACTACATAACCTCTGAGCTCGTACGTCTCAGAGAAGGGTGTTAAGCTAAGAGAATAAATTCTCCGCCACCAACAGATATATATTTGAAAGAAATCGGCTTTATATCTCAAAGTGTAATGTCAGACATGTATCCATACAAGTCTGTTCCGGGTTCGAACAGAACCGAAGGCACTTCTCACGAAGCCCTTGCAATTCCGGATAACTCTCAATCACGTCCGGACTTCCCGTCACAAAAGAGTGATATAAATCTCTATACCGGCGCGACTCAGTGTAGAGACATTCGACAGGTTGTCCTTTCATTTTCGAAAAATATCCGGTCTTCAACACCGGTCTGCAAATGCTATCCATATACGACGTATCACTATTTGGAATGAGTTATACGACACAATTGTCTTTTCCCGGCTAACCCGAATAGTGAGCGCAATATTCAAAAACAAATGGATAATGGGATTTCAATTAAGTCACAACTTAAACCCAAACTTTCTTTTCAAATGGTTTAACAAATTACCATTTTAATCTTTTTAAACAAAAAGATTCAATTCACAAAGTTCACTTAATTTCACAAAGATTCATTCACAGATTTTCCAAATCGATTTCCATTTCAGTTTAACTCGTTAAATCTTTGAATCAAAGATTTAACTAATAGTTTTCAAAACAATTCCATTTCAAATGGTTTAAACAAACATCATTTTAAATCTGTTAAGATAACAGATTTAAATACATAGCTTTCAAAAAGAATTCATTCATAACTTGGAAAATCCATTTTTCAATTCACTTGAAATTCCTTTAATTTAAACTGGATTTCTTTCCTTATATATATGAAAGCTTTTATCATTTGAAAACAAACAGTTTTCAATTTGGAAATCTGATTCATTCATACAAGTTGAAATCCTTGGTTTAAATTCAAATTCCCAACTTATACTTTTAAAATGGTTTAATTCATACAAACACATTTATATCATCTTTTATCCCTAGTTTCCAAATCATAGATTTCAATTTCAAATATTGGATTCAAATTTAAATCAAATTATTTAAATTTTCAAAACTCAATTAAGTTATTCAAAAATAACTTTTATATTTGAAATTCCATTTCAAAAGCTTTTCACTTTAAACCCCAAATTTCTAATTTCAAAATCAATTGAAATAAAAATTTCAATTTCAAAAACGTCAAATTTAAATTATCTGTGACTTAACCGATTTCCACGTGAAATCCATATTTGTGTGTGTAACAGTGTAGTCCAGGGGTTTTACACACAATAGTGCAACATCAATCATCACAGATATATCGATAAGCGGTATAATCGATAACGCTTATCTTCTTTCACAGATTCATAGATAAAATGAATTTATCAGTCACAAAGATTCACTATTACAATTCGATGTGGGTTTCGGATAACCAACTGGAATCCGACTCCCTGTCGCATCGAAATTCAAATGTCGTTTTACAGGTCAAGGGTTTCATATTCACATAGTAATATATCACAGAAATAGAAATTTCAGATCACAGCATAAATCAGGGTATATCACAAAACATCATCATATATCAGGGATATCAAACAATTAAATCATCCAATAGAATCCAAACATTCATAGGTGAATTTATTAATCAACAGATTAATTTAAATCAGATGTATCAATTATAAATCCGGGTTAATTATCATAAGTTAATTTCAATCTGTTTGAAATAAATCTTACTTTCCAATTTTATTAGTAAATTTTTAATTATTAACTAATCATTCTAAATTAATGAACCAATTAATTTCTAATTATTAAATTATCTTAATTTATTGACATCATTAATAAATCTTTTAATTTAACAAAAAAAGAATTAACTAAAATTTCAAATCATCATTTAATTACTTTCAGTAATTATCTATTTATTACTTCTTTAAATAATTATATTTCCAAAATTATCAAGTGATTATTCCCAGATAAATTAATCTTAACAAATCAAATTAACCTAATTAATTACACTAAGAAACTAATTTCCTTTAATTCCTTACCATTAAGTAATTATACTTTTTAAATTAACTATTTATCTTCATTTCTGATTTAAGATTTAAAATGACTTAGCAATTTAACTTAACAAAATTTAAGTTAAATAAATTTCATAATTTCTTAATCCGATGTTAAAGAAAACAATTAAATTATATATATAATTAAAAGAAATTTATGTAAGAGAAATATTTATACTAGATTTATTTAAATTTAAAACCTGCTTTATAAAACTGTGGAAAACTTCCCAGCCCCGGCCAATATTCGAGATCCCCGAGCCAAATCAGCATTTACCCGAGAAGATTTCAAACTTCCCCTTGCCCTTCCCTGAGACACATCATTTTTTTCTCTTTAAACTTGTTTAATTCTAATTTTTCTTTTAAAACTGTTATACTGGTAACACTCGCTTACATACGCGAAAAAATTTCGGGCCCAACTCCCTTTTTCTCCGAGTCGACTCGAAGAAAACCTCACAACCCATAAAACTGATACCACTGACACATCGACCCAACGTGCACGTGCCCAAGCGATTTGTTGGTCGCTGACCATCTCCGAGACTTCCCGCACGTCAACCACCAACCCAGCGACCATCCCCAGCCATCCAAACACCCTAACATGTCTCGAATCAAAATCGAGCTACCAGCCTCGAACTGGAACAAAGTCGAACCACCAAGGATCATCTCGTTTCGCCACCTCCGACCATCAGACGCCATGCGACCACACCCAGAGATGCAACTCGGCCTCCTCGCCACATTCCACCGCTCGCGATCGCTTAAATCACCATATCGAAGGCGAGAACAACTCTCGACCATCACGTACAAAACACAGGGGTTAAACCCTAATTCAAACTCGATTCACAAACTTACGCAATGAAAAATTCTTCTGATATTTTTCTCGAGATCATTGTCGATCATGCTAGCTTCAAACAAAATTCCAGAATTTAAAATCAATTTGATTGTCAAAAAATGGATAATATACAAATTTCATTCAAATACAATCTGCTCTCAGAATACTAAACGAAAAATCCTCGTTTTTGTTTTAAAAAATCCTAATTTTGTATGTTTATTTACAATATGAAATCAAATCAATGATTTAAAATAGTTGAATTTATCACAACTTTTGTTTTTACTGTAAAACCAATGTTTACAGGGTCGATCTCTTCATGAACAAGCTTAAAACCAAATTCAACTCATAGATGATGTTTAACTAACCTATTTGTTGAAGATTGAAACCTACCAGAGATCACAGGTAAAAGAAGTGAAGATTGAATTTAAATTTAACTCTGTGATAAAAAAAACAGAGATGAACACCTTTCCAAATCATCCAAACATTAATATGTCTACTCAAAAAAAAAGTATGTATATATATATGAAGCATATCATTCCAGATCCTATCATGCAACCCAAAATCCACATACTTAAATTTCTAAAGTGTTACTCACTTGTGATGTTTTGAACAGAGAAAAACTGTTTTGTTATTTGGAACAGAAATCATCATAACATTTAAACATAAACACAGTTCTAAAAATTATTTTTAAATTAAATTGTTTACTCACTTGTATTTCCAGAAAATGAACAAAGATCTGAAACTTGAGTTATTTGAAGTCATTTGATCTTCTGCTTGAACGTGATGCTTACATACTTCAGTTGTAAGTTTGGACTTATTTTATTTTTATCTTCTGGAATGTTAAGTCTTTAATGAATGAACTGGTCAAGGAGTAGATATAAATATATAGAGAAGAGATTACAGAGTGATATTTGTTTTGATTTTTCTTTGCTTTAGATTCTTCCAAGTTTGAAGTTGTTTCAGATGCAACTGAAACTTCTTTTTTTTTCTTTTTCGTAGGCTTTGAATAAATGGAAGAAACTGAGATGGAGTTGTTAATATAAAGAAAGGAGCCTACAGGTTGATAGCATTTGTACAGGTGATGTATTATCTTATTTTGTTTATACAATAGAGTACATTACTCTGTACAATACTAGACAGAGATATCTTCTTAATAGGGTGGCTGATATGATATACGATGGTGGCTTGCATTACTTATGTTTACTTCAGCCATACCTGCTTGTCTCGGCTGAGATAATATGTTAGGGTGTACTTTATTTACTTTGCCTAGCTTGCTTGCTTGTTTTCCAGTTCACATTTGTTCCATTTGTTTTATTCCTTTACTTGTTTACTCCTTTTCTTTTGTTTTTATGTAGATGTATGTTTACTTTTGTTCAAGTTGTATTTGTTATTTTATTACTTTACAATGTAATTGAATTTCTAATTTATTCTATTTCAAACATTTTACTTTAATATTATCATCATCATTTATTTTACAATTTAAACTCAAATAGAATATATATCAATATATTTATTATTTTCAAATTCACTCATATACGATCGGGGAAACTCGCTTCCATTTTATCGATTTATTTTACTATTTTATTCAAAAATTCATTTAATTATTAATTTAACTCCAAAATCTCAATTAATTATTAATTTAAATAAATTTAAATTTCGGGGTCGTTACAAACTTCCCCCCTTAAAAGAATTTCGTCCTCGAAATTCGCAAGCGCGAAAACAGCACAGAGATATATACACAAGACTGAGAAACATTTTTCCAGATCGAACTGGATATCAATTCTGCATTTGGCTCACCAAATCAGAATATCACAATAGATAGATATATGGATACGATTTCAAATTTGGTTTCATATTCTATAATCAATTTATCTCAAATTTAAATTTTTCCAATTTCAAATTCATTAAGGTTTAAATCAAAAACTGATAAGAAATCGATGAAAATACGAAGTAAGAATTTTCTACAAGGATTCCTAGAACCACCATCACGCCGAAACTACTTCTTGTAGCTGATACGAAGAAATGAAAAGAATTTGGAAACGAATCAAAGAAAATTGATAAGAAAGTTGTTTCCACTGTTGTAGGGTATTGACCATTTATAGTCGTATTTCCCTGTCCCCTATCTCGTCTTCTTCTTGCACTCATACTCACTATCAGTGGATAGTAAGAGAATTTACTGAGACGTTCAGACGGATATCTTAAGGATATACTCATTCTAGAGTTTACTTCACTCTATCTCTAATGAGCTACTTAACGTGTTATACTCCTGAGCTAAAGTTCAACCTTAGCTCTGATACCAAATGTAACGATCCACAGACAGCGGCCACCGGTAGGCTTTGCAACCATCCCAGTCCCACCGTGGCTTACACCGGCACCTCGCATTTACTTTTACGGCCAGCCTCTCGACTGTCACGGCCTCTGCCTAACCAACCCATCCCTCTCAGGGACATGTAGGGGTAAGAGTCTCTCGTTCGCCACCAAACCGCGAAGCGAGAACCCCCTATCATGCTGTAATATAGCAAATGCGATCCATATACGACGTATCACTATTCGGAATGAGTTATACGACACAATTGTCTTTTCCCGGCTAACCCGAATAGTGAGCGCAATATTCAAAAACAAATGGATAATGGGATTTCAATTAAGTCACAACTTAAACCCAAACTTTCTTTTCAAATGGTTTAACAAATTACCATTTTAATCTTTTTAAACAAAAAGATTCAATTCACAAAGTTCACTTAATTTCACAAAGATTCATTCACAGATTTTCCAAATCGATTTCCATTTCAGTTTAACTCGTTAAATCTTTGAATCAAAGATTTAACTAATAGTTTTCAAAACAATTCCATTTCAAATGGTTTAAACAAACATCATTTTAAATCTGTTAAGATAACAGATTTAAATACATAGCTTTCAAAAAGAATTCATTCATAACTTGGAAAATCCATTTTTCAATTCACTTGAAATTCCTTTAATTTAAACTGGAATTTCTTTCCTTATATATATGAAAGCTTTTATCATTTGAAAACAAACAGTTTTCAATTTGGAAATCTGATTCATTCATACGAGTTGAAATCCTTGGTTTAAATTCAAATTCCCAACTTATACTTTTAAAATGGTTTAATTCATACAAACACATTTATATCATCTTTTATCCCTAGTTTCCAAATCATAGATTTCAATTTCAAATATTGGATTCAAATTTAAATCAAATTATTTAAATTTTCAAAACTCAATTAAGTTATTCAAAAATAACTTTTATATTTGAAATTCCATTTCAAAAGCTTTTCACTTTAAACCCCAAATTTCTAATTTCAAAATCAATTGAAATTAAAATTTCAATTTCAAAACGTCAAATTTAAATTATCTGTGACTTAACCGATTTCCACGTGAAATCCATATTTGTGTGTGTAACAGTGTAGTCCAGGGGTTTTACACACAATAGTGCAACATCAATCATCACAGATATATCGATAAGCGGTATAATCGATAACGCTTATCTTCATTCACAGATTCATAGATAAAATGAATTTATCAGTCACAAAGATTCACTATTACAATTCGATGTGGGTTTCGGATAACCAACTGGAATCCGACTCCCTGTCGCATCGAAATTCAAATGTCGTTTTACAGGTCAAGGGATTCATATTCACATAGTAATATATCACAGAAATAGAAATTTCAGATCACAGCATAAATCAGGGTATATCACAAAACATCATCATATATCAGGGATATCAAACAATTAAATCATCCAATAGAATCCAAACATTCATAGGTGAATTTATTAATCAACAGATTAATTTAAATCAGATGTATCAATTATAAATCCGGGTTAATTATCATAAGTTAATTTCAATATGTTTGAAATAAATCTTACTTTCCAATTTTATTAGTAAATTTTTAATTATTAACTAATCATTCTAAATTAATGAACCAATTAATTTCTAATTATTAAATTATCTTAATTTATTGACATCATTAATAAATCTTTTAATTTAACAAAAAAAGAATTAACTAAAATTTCAAATCATCATTTAATTACTTTCAGTAATTATCTATTTATTACTTCTTTAAATAATTATATTTCCAAAATTATCAAGTGATTATTCCCAGATAAATTAATCTTAACAAATCAAATTAACCTAATTAATTACACTAAGAAACTAATTTCCTTTAATTCCTTACCATTAAGTAATTATACTTTTTAAATTAACTATTTATCTTCATTTCTGATTTAAGATTTAAAATGACTTAGCAATTTAACTTAACAAAATTTAAGTTAAATAAATTTCATAATTTCTTAATCTGATGTTAAAGAAAACAATTAAATTATATATATAATTAAAAGAAATTTATGTAAGAGAAATATTTATACTAGATTTATTTAAATTTAAAACCTGCTTTATAAAACTGTGGAAAACTTCCCAGCCCCGGCCAATATTCGAGATCCCCGAGCCAAATCAGCATTTACCCGAGAAGATTTCAAACTTCCCCTTGCCCTTACCTGAGACACATCATTTTTTTCTCTTTAAACTTGTTTAATTCTAATTTTTCTTTTAAAACTGTTATACTGGTAACACTCGCTTACATACGCGAAAAAATCTCGGGCCCAACTCCCTTTTTCTTCGAGTCGACTCGAAGAAAACCTCACAACCCATAAAACTGATACCACTGACACATCGACCCAACGTGCACGTGCCCAAGCGATTTGTTGGTCGCTGACCATCTCCGAGACTTCCCGCACGTCAACCACCAACCCAGCGACCATCCCCAGCCATCCAAACACCCTAACATGTCTCGAATCAAAATCGAGCTACCAGCCTCGAACTGGAACAAAGTCGAACCACCAAGGATCATCTCGTTTCGCCACCTCCGACCATCAGACGCCACGCGACCACACCCAGAGATGCAACTCGGCCTCCTCGCCACATTCCCCCGCTCGCGATCGCTTAAATCACCATATCGAAGGCGAGAACAACTCTCGACCATCACGTACAAAACACAGGGGTTAAACCCTAATTCAAACTCGATTCACAAACTTACGCAATGAAAAATTCTTCTGATATTTTTCTCGAGATCATTGTCGATCATGCTAGCTTCAAACAAAATTCCAGAATTTAAAATCAATTTGATTGTCAAAAAATGGATAATATACAAATTTCATTCAAATACAATCTGCTCTCAGAATACTAAACGAAAAATCCTCGTTTTTGTTTTAAAAAATCCTAATTTTGTATGTTTATTTACAATATGAAATCAAATCAATGATTTAAAATAGTTGAATTTATCACAACTTTTGTTTTTACTGTAAAACCAATGTTTACAGGGTCGATCTCTTCATGAACAAGCTTAAAACCAAATTCAACTCATAGATGATGTTTAACTAACCTATTTGTTGAAGATTGAAACCTACCAGAGATCACAGGTAAAAGAAGTGAAGATTGAATTTAAATTTAACTCTGTGATAAAAAAACAGAGATGAACACCTTTCCAAATCATCCAAACATTCATATGTCTACTCAAAAAAAAAAGTATGTATATATATATGAAGCATATCATTCCAGATCCTATCATGCAACCCAAAATCCACATACTTAAATTTCTAAAGTGTTACTCACTTGTGATGTTTTGAACAGAGAAAAACTGTTTTGTTATTTGGAACAGAAATCATCATAACATTTAAACATAAACACAGTTCTAAAAATTATTTTTAAATTAAATTGTTTACTCACTTGTATTTCCAGAAAATGAACAAAGATCTGAAACTTGAGTTATTTGAAGTCATTTGATCTTCTGCTTGAACGTGATGCTTACATACTTCAGTTGTAAGTTTGGACTTATTTTATTTTTATCTTCTGGAATGTTAAGTCTTTAATGAATGAACTGGTCAAGGAGTAGATATAAATATATAGAGAAGAGATTACAGAGTGATATTTGTTTTGATTTTTCTTTGCTTTAGATTCTTCCAAGTTTGAAGTTGTTTCAGATGCAACTGAAACTTCTTTTTTTTTCTTTTTCGTAGGCTTTGAATAAATGGAAGAAACTGAGATGGAGTTGTTAATATAAAGAAAGGAGCCTACAGGTTGATAGCATTTGTACAGGTGATGTATTATCTTATTTTGTTTATACAATAGAGTACATTACTCTGTACAATACTAGACAGAGATATCTTCTTAATAGGGTGGCTGATATGATATACGATGGTGGCTTGCATTACTTATGTTTACTTCAGCCATACCTGCTTGTCTCGGCTGAGATAATATGTTAGGGTGTACTTTATTTACTTTGCCTAGCTTGCTTGCTTGTTTTCCAGTTCACATTTGTTCCATTTGTTTTATTCCTTTACTTGTTTACTCCTTTTCTTTTGTTTTTATGTAGATGTATGTTTACTTTTGTTCAAGTTGTATTTGTTATTTTATTACTTTACAATGTAATTGAATTTCTAATTTATTCTATTTCAAACATTTTACTTTAATATTATCATCATCATTTATTTTACAATTTAAACTCAAATAGAATATATATCAATATATTTATTATTTTCAAATTCACTCATATACGATCGGGGAAACTCGCTTCCATTTTATCGATTTATTTTACTATTTTATTCAAAAATTCATTTAATTATTAATTTAACTCCAAAATCTCAATTAATTATTAATTTAAATAAATTTAAATTTCGGGGTCGTTACAAGCTAAAACCAACTTTTAAATAAATCCATTTGTAAAAATAATTGCTAATATACTCCCAAATTATTACGGTATTAAAAATTATTAATTTATTCCTTTAAAAATAACGATTTCTTAAAAATACTTTTTAAAACGATTTAAAACTTAACCTTTAGTTAAATAAAGTCTTTTTATAAACATTTACTTGGTTTTTCCCAGGGAAACTCTTTCCCGTTTCTAAACATTCCAAAGTACTCTTTCATATAAATCCACTGATTTATTTCAAGTCAGTTATGTTTTACAACATAAATCCCAAATCCCATATTTAACTATGACTTCATCCGAAGTTCACACCCAATTTCCCATATCCGGAAATTCATTTTTAAATCATAGTTTAAAACATTTTAAATTAAACATTTTTGGTGAATTTCCAATGGAAGCCAAATTTCCAATTCACTTAATTAAAATTCCAATGGAGAAAACGGTATTTTAAAAATATTCTATTAACACTTAAAATTGTACATTTATATTCGGAAGCTTCATTTTAACATAATTTACTTTTCCGGATATCACTATTCATCATTAAAATAAACCACTATTATTTTACTCGATTTATAATTTCATAGAATTTATTTCCAGAAAACTTATATTTCACATTCAACGATTGATAAATTTCCCACAATATTTAAAATCCCAATTTTACCAATTTTTTCATTTCCCATTCCAAACCAGATTTCAAATTCTATTTTTCAAAAATTCTTAATTTAACAATTTACTTATTTCGTAAAAACCCAATTTTGTCTATTTATAAATTAAATTCTGTAATTATGATTTATACAACAATTTCACAACACAATTAAATTTCCAGATTTATCAATCACAACATATAAACAGGTATCACTATCAATTATAAAATAATTGCTACATTGTGAGGAATCCAGTTGGATCCCTCCAACCTGTTTCTCCCTGCATCACAGATATTAGCACATCGCAATATAACTATCAATCCAGACCGATAATCACAGATATAATCAACCACACAGATATTTAAATATCAATTATTTATAATGTCTAGCATCCAGATGTGAGTGAGAATAACTCACCTTGAATTTCGGCGAGCGTTAGAAATTTTGAATTAAACCGGACGACGTCCGATATAACCCAAATTTCCACTTGCCCGGAATGACTCCGGATCTGCACCATCACGTAGTGTCCGTCTCTGCGATTCCAATGCATCCAAAATCGTCGAATTCTGTCAGCGCATGCAAAAGATATGAATTTGTAAAGGTTTGTATATAAATTTGAAAACAATTCTCTTTCTTTTTTTTTTCTTTTTAAAAATATACCAGACTAAAATCTCAGACGTTCATTCAGACAAAGCAAATCAAAGCCGTCCCTATGCATCTTCCCTCTCACGCGATAACAGGCTACAAACGAACCCCATCGGCCACAACTAGGTCACGAAATCGCTGCGCCTACGTCGACGACGAACTCGATCAGTGGCCCCCCATCGAAAGCCCTCCATCTCCTCAACCTCCGGCCCAAACATGAGCCCACTCGGTCGTCCCCAGCTCGCAAATGACGAGCACGAACGGAAACGAACGCGGTCGTCCCCCAGCCTCCACACTCCCCTACAACACATCATCACCGTATAGATCCCATCGTCCCGGAGAGTTCTTCGATTTACTAGTTGAAGATTTTGGCAAAAAAAGAGTGGATGAAGAGATTTTGGGGAGGGATTAACAATCGTTCTCGGCCATTGAAGTAAAAACGACGGCGGCCACGACAATACTAGGGTTTGAACGATTAAATGAATATATATAATAGTTTAATAATATTTAATTAATGAAATTTCTCAAATTAACAGTTAATGCAAACGACCTCCAAATCTCACGTTCCGACAGGCTATCCTGGGGTTTTTTCTGCGTTCCGGACACAATGGAACAGGTTTCGTAAGCTAATTCGATCGTATGCGCGAGATACGGAATAAAACGATCAATTTAAAATTAAATCGGTTAAATCGATTTCGATGCGTTTCGAGCCACCACGGTCAAACAACAACTCCGATCGCTACGAAAATTGAAATCCGATAATAACTAACTATTACGGATCCAATGGAACTGGTTTCGTCGAATTCCGAGACTGTGTCCCGGAAGGCTATTTTAACTCGTCAATTAAATCGGGCAATTTCCAAAATTGACGAAAACGCTTAAAATTTCACTTTTAAAATTTTATTAACTTAACAATAAATCATATAAAATTTATAAACACATTAAAAATCATTCTGACTCATTTCAGACTAAAATCTGATTAAATTGCATTTTAATAATATTAAATTCATTTTTAAATTAATATAAAATTCCAAATAATAACTTGTCGACTTTTAAATTCATCTAAAAATCCAACATTATTGTTTATACCCAATCGAACTTAAAAATACATGTAAACACCATTTTTATAATCATTTATCCCAAATTCACCTTTTATCCCAATTTCGAATATTTAATTATTATTATCCAATCTCAAATTAAACCTCCACATTAGAAATTATCACTTGTTTTAGTTTAAACCAATTCTTTTTAGTTCAAAATAAATCTTAAACCCATATTAAACATTTAAAATGAATTAAATGTTCAAATTCAATGGCTTAAAAATACGGGATGTTACATTCCTCCCCCCTTATAAAAATTTCGTCCCCGAAATTTGCTAAGGTAAAAATATACTCTCAAACTCATTTACTTATCCAATTTGCTTAGTTAAAAGCTTTATATTCACTTTCCAAAATCCTTTAGCCCAATCCCAAACTCAATTGCTACATTTACTCTAAAGCCTTTATTTTAACACTCGCTTTCAAAATAACTTTACTAGTTATTAAAAATTTTCCCAAAACCCCAAAAATTTTCTAACACCCAAAATTTCTGAAAATTTTTGGCAGAGTCTCCTTTGCATGGAGGAGCTTCTGCGACATCGCAGGATACGCAAATATATATACATCGGCTCACATGGCCGGAAACCAAATATCACAATATATATCATTTCCCCAATTATATTTGCGTAGGCGTACCTCTTAGCAAATTTTTAAAAGCAAGCGGCTAATATCTCGCATATACGTGCTCCAACTCTCTCGAACGCCTCCCGCACCTGTACTATACTCAACAAACTCATCAAATTTCAAAGATAAGAACATTCCATTAGCATTTCCAATATAAATGCAAGCTAACCATCTTTATAAACCAATTTCACAATGCTGACATCATTTTAACTCGCTTTACAAACTCAAATTTTATAGTTTAACAATGTCACTATATTTTCAACAATCCAAAGATTTCAATCACTTTTAAATTTTCTTATTCAAGTCCAAGCTTCATTTTATTTCTCTTGAATGCTTTAAATTCAAGTTCACCATATACAATTCATATTTATTTCACCCAATTCATTTCCACTTCAATATGATTACATATGCCTTCCTTACATTTCTTTATTTCAACTTACATTCCCAATTTGATTTACAATCAAATTTTATTTTAAACTTGAAACATTTGCATTTCAGTTATGATCCATTTCCATTCATATGCAAACATTACTCATTAAGAGGTCAATTCATTCCTATTGATTCAAAATCAATTTCATTTGCTATTCTTAACCAATTCACTTGCATTCATATACAAAACTCTTTGAATTGGGTTCCCATTCATATCAATTTATTCACAATTCAATTCCAATTGCTTTTAAACACTCAATTGCAAATACATGCAAATTTCATATCATTCAAGTAAAATAATTACCACTTAAGCTTATCACCACTCAAAATTAATTTCAACTTGGATGTGTATTAATTTTATTCAATTTTGCATTGTTCACAATCCAAGTATTTTCTTTTCCGAATGCAATTGTTAAATTACATTTTCCTTACATCTTTATTTCCATTAACCAAATTCAAGTTTATATTAATATCATTCGATCCTGGGTTATATTCAACTCATACATTCTTAATTTACCACAATAATTAATGAATATCATTTCACTTTCAATTCAATTTTATTATCCAACAAATTCCATTCAAATTTCTTAATAAAGCTCATCCACAATCATTTGTTTCTTTCAATTTGCTTAAGTAGTTTCACAATATTACCATTATCTATTTAATTTTATTTCCATCTGATTCTCATTCAACCAATTTCAATTCATTTACAAAGTTTAATGCTCTTCGTTTATTTATCCAATCCATTTTAGATTTATTTTATCAACAAAGAGACCATTTAAATTATTTCTCTCATTTGAATTTACCTACAATTCAAACCATCACTATTATAAGTTAATTCCATTATTCATTCACACTCTCAACATTTATTACCAAAATTAAACCCCAATCCAAATCAGCCGTTTTATTTACCTCCACATTTTGGCATCTATCAAGATTCTAATTATTGCAATACAAATTCCATTTAATTTAGCTTACACAAGATTTATTTCCAAACAATCATTTTGGATTTAATTGAGTAAGCATTTACTCCATTCAACATCATCTCAACTGAATTAAATTTCCATTAAACTCAATTCTTATCCCATTTTAATTCAAGGTTAACTAAATTATATATGCATTTTCAATTTAATTCCTTTCCAGAATTTATTCAAGTCTACTTCATTTTATTTCGTAAAAACACAATTTATCCATTTATAATTGTTTCACCTTACTTTGCATTCCATTTAAAATTAAGTTCGAATTCACCATTCCATTTATTATTTCCATTTGTGATTATAATCCCATTTTACTTGAGTTAAAATCAAATCTTCCATTCTCAAGTTCTCCAACTTATTTACTTGTAAGTTTATATTGCTCATTTCAAACCAATCCACATTTTTATAATCACAATGTCAAATTTTAACACTTAATAGCTTAAGAATATGAATTCATTTGCACAATCATAAGCATTTACATTTTACCTTTATATCAACTTCAATTTTATTCCAATTCATTTAGATTTAATTCCATTTCAAATTCTCAATTTTTATTTAACTTATCATAAGTTAAATCCAAATATATTCCATTCACCTTCATTTCTTCGAAGTAAATTTACATTCCATATATACTCAATTCTTCTTTAAATCAACTTTCCTTTATAAGTTATATAGTTGAATCATTTCAACTTTCACATTTTTATTTTATTTAAAATAGAATTCCCAGAATTGAATTTACCCAGATTTATTTCAAAACCAATTCGAAATAAAAATCAACACATTTCTCTTTTGATATTCAAATCAAATACCAAATTCCAAAACAAACTGCTTTTACCAAACAATTTTCCTTTGAAAATTCCAAAATCACTTGTTTCCCAAACAAGTCCAAACAATGTCATAACCAACTATTTTGGTAGCAATCCATCACTTTAGAAACTCGAAAATGAATTCTAATGATGTGGCCAGCATCATTAGGATTATTTTCCAGCGACTGAAGTGAGTTCAATGCTTTCCACTTCCAAAATCCACCTCAAAACAATTTCTATTCAAAAATATTTCCCCAAAATATACTCCATTTGAATGCTTTTGAAAACATTTCTAACATTTCCACCAAGTCAAATTCCCAAAACTTTGTTTAATTCCATTTGAAATCCCTTTCAAAATTTCCGAGATCAACATTCTAGTTTAAATCAAATTTTAATTTTTACTTTTCTTATTTAAAACATATCCAGTCAATTCCAATTGGTTATAAACCATTTTAATATCTTAAATCCCTATTTGCTTAGAAATCATTTCGAATTTTAAATCATATTTTAATTTCTTATTTGATTATAGAAGAAACAACCAAACAAGCATCCAAAATATATAATTTAGAAAACTTATTTCTTTTATATCAAAATATAATTTTGGGTAAAATTATTTCATTTACCCACTTTAAAAACAATACTATGTCGGTTTATCTTGTTTAAGAGTTTAGAAACCCCTATCGATACGGTTGTACTTCCCGCACCGACCAGAATTCATAAACACTCAACCGATAAGTCAACACAGTACAAAAACAATTTTATATCCACTAACAAATACGCTCTCATAGCTATTATTACACTCAACTCATTATAGAGTACTTCTGACTCTATTTAAAATGAGTAATTTTCCCACCAAAGCCTAGGTTGTCGCCAACCTGGCTCTGATACCACTATGACGACCCGCCCTTCTTGGCCCTCGAAAATCGACACAAAATACTCAACAGTATAATATGCCGACGATCGAACGCCGGAAAAGACAGATTGTAGAAGAATAAGAAGGTAGATAGAAGAAGAAAGAACCAAACAAATCAGAATCTCACAATCGCAGCGGATAAAATATAATATATAGAACAGATCTTTACACAATGAAAACTATATCTGTTTATATACAATACATCATCAGAGTCCATCACAACACAATCAACAATAATGAGATACATGACTAACAACAATCATAGCAGCGGAATATAAACAAGTACGAATAATACGCCTCGACTCCAGCTCCTCTTCTGCTCCATAGCAACCTATCTTGAAAATATACTCGGTCTGACCCGAGCATTATAATAAAATAACACCCGAGTCAGTCTGGAATACCAGCGCATCATAAATACATCCAAACTGATTATTAAAGTTTCAAAAATCCTTTGAAAACAAAAGCATCTCGTAAGACCACGCCACAAATAAACATGTCGGGTTTTTACCTTACGATAGCTAAAGCACTTTTTATAGCAATCCTCTGATATTATAATAGTGTCTAGATACAAATACTTATTAAAATAGCTGAAATTGTTACATGATTAAATTCCAGCATACTAGGTATACAAACAAAACTCGTACAAGGTACGTAGGGAAAATGGATTTCCAACGAATGACTAGGCACTGGGGTACCACCTGTCACAGTACGTGGCCTAGATCACAGTACCGAGGAGTACGCCCGCTCCCCTGCAACACAAGACCGGAATCATCCCTTACTGGATAATTCCAAGTAAAATCACCCTACGGTTGTGATCAGCAACCGCACCACTAAGCCGAAATAAAAGGGACATCTAGACAGGGATGACCTTACTCTCAAGTGGGGGCTACCCACGAAGCCTTGCTGCATATCCCCTGATTTTCAGTCATTCCCGGTTGATGAGGCTTGAGGCTTAGCGTTATCTTTACAGAACATTTCACTTTGAATGCCCATCGTCCACCTGACGATATCACGAAAGCATTCGTCCATACAAGTCCGTCCCGGGTCCGAACGGAACCGAAGGCACTACTCCTACTACATCCATTTTGGAAATATCCTCAGGATTAGTAGCGACTAGCCCTTGCACTTCACTGCTCCATCTTCGACTCCGAACACGTTACACGAAACGTACAAACCGGATCGAAGTGGTATTCGAGTCTCCAGACCTAGAATCCCGGTATACGGAAACTCGATCCCGGCCTCTTCGAAACGATCAGCGCATTTGGCCAATATTGATAGTCGGTGATTTAACTATCAATTAATGTTCACAAACATCCATACACATCCATCACACAATAAATAATCTCCATATTATTTATTTGCTTCTAATATCTTTCAAAGATATATTTTCACATTTTCAAAACTCGTTTGAAAACAATTTTCCACTCTTCCTTTACAAGGTAATCCTTTAACCTTTATTCCCATCGGGAATAACCAAGTATAAAACAATTTGCATTTAAAACAGTTAAAAATACTTTATACTGAAATATACTTTAAAATATGAAAATTACTTCTATTTATTTACTAAAATATAAATTTAAAATATGAGAAGAAAACTAGTTATTAACACATAAACTTTGATTTAAAAATAAGGGTTTAGTTTAACTAAATTCAAAATAGCGTTATAAGAAGAAAAATGCTAATTTTAACAACTTAAGCTAAAACCAACTTTTAAATAAATCCATTTGTAAAAATAATTGCTAATATACTCCCAAATTATTACGGTATTAAAAATTATTAATTTATTCCTTTAAAAATAATGATTTCTTAAAAATACTTTTTAAAACGATTTAAAACTTAACCTTTAGTTAAATAAAGTCTTTTTATAAACATTTACTTGGTTTTTCCCAGGGAAACTCTTTCCCGTTTCTAAACATTCGAAAGTACTCTTTCATATAAATCCACTGATTTATTTCAAGTCAATTATGTTTTACAACATAAATCCCAAATCCCATATTTAACTATGACTTCATCCGAAGTTCACACCCAATTTCCCATATCCGGAAATTCATTTTTAAATCATAGTTTAAAACATTTTAAATTAAACATTTTTGGTGAATTTCCAATGGAAGCCAAATTTCCAATTCACTTAATTAAAATTCCAATGGAGAAAACGGTATTTTAAAAATATTCTATTAACACTTAAAATTGTACATTTATATTCGGAAGCTTCATTTTAACATAATTTACTTTTCCGGATATCACTATTCATCATTAAAATAAACCACTATTATTTTACTCGATTTATAATTTCATAGAATTTATTTCCAGAAAACTTATATTTCACATTCAACGATTGATAAATTTCCCACAATATTTAAAATCCCAATTTTACCAATTTTTTCATTTCCCATTCCAAACCAGATTTCAAATTCTATTTTTCAAAAATTCTTAATTTAACAATTTACTTATTTCGTAAAAACCCAATTTTGTCTATTTATAAATTAAATTCTGTAATTATGATTTATACAACAATTTCACAACACAATTAAATTTCCAGATTTATCAATCACAACATATAAACAGGTATCACTATCAATTATAAAATAATTGCTACATTGTGAGGAATCCAGTTGGATCCCTCCAACCTGTTTCTCCCTGCATCACAGATATTAGCACATCGCAATATAACTATCAATCCAGACTGATAATCATAGATATAATCAACCACACAGATATTTAAATATCAATTATTTATAATGTCTAGCATCCAGATGTGAGTGAGAATAACTCACCTTGAATTTCGGCGAGCGTTAGAAATTTTGAATTAAACCGGACGACGTCCGATATAACCCAAATTTCCACTTGCCCGGAATGACTCCGGATCTGCACCATCACGTAGTGTCCGTCTCTGCGATTCCAATGCATCCAAAATCGTCGAATTCTGTCAGCGCATGCAAAAGATATGAATTTGTAAAGGTTTGTATATAAATTTGAAAACAATTCTCTTTCTTTTTTTTTTCTTTTTAAAAATATACCAGACTAAAATCTCAGACGTTCATTCAGACAAAGCAAATCAAAGCCGTCCCTATGCATCTTCCCTCTCACGCGATAACAGGCTACAAACGAACCCCATCGGCCACAACTAGGTCACGAAATCGCTGCGCCTACGTCGACGACGAACTCGATCAGTGGCCCCCCATCGAAAGCCCTCCATCTCCTCAATCTCCGGCCCAAACATGAGCCCACTCGGTCGTCCCCAGCTCGCAAACGACGAGCACGAACGGAAACGAACGTGGTCGTCCCCCAGCCTCCACACTCCCCTACAACACATCATCACCGTATAGATCCCATCGTCCCGGAGAGTTCTTCGATTTACTAGTTGAAGATTTTGGCAAAAAAAGAGTGGATGAAGAGATTTTGGGGAGGGATTAACAATCGTTCTCGGCCATTGAAGTAAAAACGACGGCGGCCACGACAATACTAGGGTTTGAACGATTAAATGAATATATATAATAGTTTAATAATATTTAATTAATGAAATTTCTCAAATTAACAGTTAATGCAAACGACCTCCAAATCTCACATTCCGACAGGCTATCCTAGGGTTTTTTCTGCGTTCCGGACACAATGGAACAGGTTTCGTAAGCTAATTCGATCGTATGCGCGAGATACGGAAAACGATCAATTTAAAATTAAATCGGTTAAATCGATTTCGATGCGTTTCGAGCCACCACGGTCAAACAACAACTCCGATCGCTACGAAAATTGAAATCCGATAATAACTAACTATTACGGATCCAATGGAACTGGTTTCGTCGAATTCCGAGACTGTGTCCCGGAAGGCTATTTTAACTCGTCAATTAAATCGGGCAATTTCCAAAATTGACGAAAACGCTTAAAATTTCACTTTTAAAATTTTATTAACTTAACAATAAATCATATAAAATTTATAAACACATTAAAAATCATTCTGACTCATTTCAGACTAAAATCTGATTAAATTGCATTTTAATAATATTAAATTCATTTTTAAATTAATATAAAATTCCAAATAATAACTTGTCGACTTTTAAATTCATCTAAAAATCCAACATTATTGTTTATACCCAATCGAACTTAAAAATACATGTAAACACCATTTTTATAATCATTTATCCCAAATTCACCTTTTATCCCAATTTCGAATATTTAATTATTATTATCCAATCTCAAATTAAACCTCCACATTAGAAATTATCACTTGTTGTTTTAGTTTAAACCAATTCTTTTTAGTTCAAAATAAATCTTAAACCCATATTAAACATTTAAAATGAATTAAATGTTCAAATTCAATGGCTTAAAAATACGGGATGTTACAGCCATGGTGACTGGTGTGAGATCGTAAAACTGTTATTTTCACAAAGAAAATAAAACAAATTCGCAATGCTTTTGGAAAATGAAACTACCATAAGGCCTCCCGCCACCACTACTACAAAACAGGCCATTTGCATCGGTTGTTTACCCCCCCTTTTACATCAGTTCAACAACCGATGCATATGCAACCGATGCAACAGGCTTAACACTTTTGCATCAGTTCTCAAACCGATGCAAAAAGGTCCTTTTTGCATCGGTTGTTACTAGCAACTGATGCAAAATATCATGGTTGGTTGCTTGAACACAGCCCCCATGTTGCATCGGTTGTAATGAAAACCGATGCAACAAAGGAACTTGTTGCATCAGTTGTTGTTGAAAACCGATGCAAACTAATCCCTCTATTTCATTGGTTTTTTATAACAACCGATGCAAACTAATCCCTCTATTGCATCAACTATTTATACCTAATGCAAAAAAACCATTCTCAGAAACCATTATTACAACACTCAAATAGACTGTATATATATTATTGATTATAACAAACAATTATTGCATGCAATATTACAATCATTCAAAATTAAATTTGATGGCAATTACAAACTGAATAACATAATACCAAAATAAACATATATCAATTAAAGTGTCATTACTTGCCTCAACTAAACAACTTGTCATTCCTCTACAAAACAAGCATTGCACTGCACATTAATCAACTCCATCCCCACTGCAAACTGCTGCACCCCACTCCATTTCTCTGGCCACCCCATCATCAAACTGCAATATACTTCAACTGTCATCATTTGAATCATAACACCACTGCCATCACATGAACTTTACCATCACTTACTTCCCTACTTCTTCCATCAGTCAATTACCTTCATTACAACCATCTTCTCACACTTCAAACTGCATTCAAACACTGCCATCAACTCTTCATTAACTACATTCACTTCTGTGCGCATACCGTACTGTCATCAAATACCCAGTGCACATCAGTGCACACTTCAACCAGAGCAACATTACCATTTCAATCACCTACCTTCACCAAAGCCAACATTAAAAAGTTCACATCCCTTTACCTCTGTCAAACATTAAACAACAACCCAACCATACTCACTTCACCATTCAAACATCCTCTGCCAACTACCGTTCCACTGCCACAACAAACTTCCTCTGCTTGCACACTTCATTTCAGTTGCTGCCATCACTGCCCCGCTTCACTTCCCTTCTTACTTCACATCAACTTCACTTCATCAACAAACATCCTTCAGTCTCTTCCTTTAATTCCCCATCTGCTTGCTGCAACCATCACCTATACAAACTAATCTCCAGCTATCAAAACTTCACCTTCAACCTACATATTTCACCTTCATCCACTACTTCAACCATCAACCTACACAATACCACAAAATCAACCAAAAACTGTAGCTACAAGCCACCATCCATCATCAACCACCATCATCAACTTGCATGACACTACAGCCTTCCCTATGCACCACTGATACAACCTACTCAAATACCCCCACACTCCACAACACATTTCCAAACACTCTACATTACTCTACATACCAAAAACCAAAATAATTTCAAACGAACCAACAATATTCTGTACCATTTCCCCCCTCTTTTTTCTTACAATAAAAGGAAACAAACAATGTGATAATTAAATAATTACTTTTTCATTCAATTGAAGTTAAAACAAGATTAACAAATAATTTAAAATTAGCAAACTATCATTTGAAATATTACTGGACAAAAACACCAAAACTTATATTTAGTTGGAAGTTTAGAAAATTATTGATCCTACTTATTAGTTTTGAATGAGTTCAACTTACAACAATTTGAAATTAATTAAGCTATTATTTAAAATAATACTAATAAAATAAATAAAAAAGTATTTGCTTACTGTACAAAATACACTAAAAAGGCGATAGACGGGTTTAAATACACTAAAAAGAAGAAGGAATCAATTTGCCAGACTCTTGTTATTTACGCGCTGAAGGTGGAAAAAAAATTAAGAGATATAATTGACTCTGAATTTAGTGAAGACGGGTCTTTGGATGAAGCTATAGAATTGGTTCATAAATCTGGAGGAATTGAAAAAGCCCGTGAGCTTGCAAAAGTGAAAGGTGATTTGGCATTACAGAATTTGAAATGCCTCCCTGTTAGTAAATTCAAATCTTCTCTTGAAGGAATGGTGAAGTATAATCTCGAAAGGATTGAGTAGAAAAGATACTAAAGTCATACAATATAGTTACTTGTACCATTGAAGGAATTATCTAATAGTAGAATATACAATGCGTAACAGTAATTTTGGTAGGCCTTTTAGCATGTCTCAGCAAAAGTAGTATATATGTATTTTTTTAATATATTTTTGAAGTGGCATGTGCCTCTAATATGTTGCCATTGATATCTCATAAAGAAATTATATTGCTGGTTATTTAGATTTGTTTATAAATTGAAAAAGACGATGGAAAGTTGCACATATGACTCACCGAATTGATAACTGAAACGCACAGATCACCTTCAAGGAAGAGAAATTTCATACTGACTTTGGTGCTGAATTATTTTTGTCTATATGACTCGACTGAAGCACGATTCCATTTCATCTCCTTTTTCTATTAGTTTTGATATTCTTTTTACTTGGTAATTAATTTGTATTTACAAATTTGTAATCTGGATTTACCTTTTATATTAGAAGTCATATTGGATTGACATGAAGCTTTTTTTTCTTTGTAGCACTCCAGGTAATATCATGGAGAAATGATACTTTAAATTTTCAACTTTCAAAAGAGAGTACATCTGTTGCTCCACCACTCATTACTATTCTATTAGGTTCGAATCTGACGCGATTACCTCTCACTTTCTCCATGAATCTAGCCACTGCCTGCAGACACATCACATCTCAATTAATATTTAGTGACGTTTTTTTCTTTTCAAATGAACATAACTGACCTATCACTGACTGAAATTGTTTTGTTTTACAAGTGCTTATTAAAAAAAATACATTTTCACCATATATTTTTATTGTCGAATAAATTGGTTGTCATCTGACTATTTTGCAAAACTGAAACAATATGTTTGTAAACTACAGTTCTCTCTGTCAATATTCTGATCAGTGACTCAAGTTAGTTTCATTTTAGCAAAGATGAAGTGCATATTCTACTCTTTTTTTGTTACGACTCTAGTTAGGAATTTCTTGAAGATGATCATATTAAATTGAGCGGCATAACTTATGTTTCTTACTGTTCTAAATGTTGGAAGGCCATGATAGGTACATTAACAAACAAATGAACATAACGAAATAATTTATGAATTCAAATTGAAAATAACATAAGTAAAAGATGATATATGCTCATTTCTACTATCGCATGAAAAGCTTGAGCAGAAAGTACTAATAGAAGTAAAAATTGGAACACATAAGAAAACCAATAGAGAAAATATGCAAATCCAAAAACTATATGTCTAACATTTCAGGATAAAATGAGGTAAAACATAGAATAAATGAAAAGTATAAAGATATTTGAAAACCTGCTTGTATTAATTTGGCAATCATTCGCATAACAAAGAGAAATCTTACGAGCTCACCATAGTTCATGAAACCTCGTTGTAGATTTCTGGCAGTATTCAACCCAAAAGGCAAAACTCTGACACTGCAAACATCAATTTTTTGTTAACTTTCATGTTGAAATGTGCTTAGGACCAAGGTAGATAAAAGCTCTCTTTATATTGGAAGCGTTTTATATTGAAACTGTAAACATCGATTTTTTGTTAACCTTCAGTGCAAAATTAGTGTAAATTGCATTTGCATCTTTCTATTGGAACCTGACTACATCAAAAGGAAATATGTAAAAAAGAATAGTAAACGTAGCAAGTAAATTTAGAGATGATAGTTGGGATTTGATTATGGAATTACCAAGTGGGATGGCAAGTGTTGAGATCTGTAATGACAGGAGTAAAAATGACTCTTTTTTGAAGGTTTTGCTATTTGAGAACCCAAAGAGGAATGTGTTGCATTAGTGAATGTACACTTATGATTATGTCTGGTTTGTACTTCAAGAACCCTGCCTCCACTTTTCTTTTCAATTCAAAGACAAACAGGAACAATTTATATTAGCCAAGTGCAATAATCATTTAAGAAATCGTGAATCTGAAGTTTGTTTGTGCTATTGTTTGTATATCCTTTAAGAAAATTTTAGTGTTTCAGCTATCTGAGTTTCACTATTTAGGCTATTAACAAATCCTCATTCCTAACCATTATTGCTTATGAAGAATGCAGAATAAGCAAAGTATGAAAGCATATTAAAAAGATATGCAAACTCATACATGAACATGATGATCCAGAGAACACAATTCAAGAATCAAAATCAATAAAAGGACTCATGTTTGGATTGGAGAGAAGTACTTGGCATAGAAGGCAGCTGAAGAGAAGCAAGATAAACGCAGTGAACCCATCTCAGAGAGGTGCCATGAAAGGCAAGGCTCCATAACTGTACGTGTTTCACCATAAATTTGTAAGAGCTTTCCATGTTATTTAGTGGCCACCCTGCATACTCTTTCCCCAAATCCATCACAAACACCTGAATTTTCCAGTTTTAATAATCGCTTACGGTTAAATCATATGTCCATTGTATATATTTTTGCGTAATTTGCTGCATATACATAAGACTAAAGATTTTTAATTTTACCTTGTATTTATCACCAAACTCGATACGGAAGGCATCCTTGATAGCCTCAACTGAGGCACGATGACCTCCGCCTGTATCACTCATCAAAATAAGAACATTTTTGGGTCTTTCTTCAGCTCCAAGTTGAACCAACTCGGTGACACCTTCTTCTTCCTCTCCCCACCCGCCAACCCCTTCATCCTCGTCATCCGAAGCCAATGAGCAGTTCCTTTTATGGCCCAATACACCCCTTCATCTTCTTATTTTTAAGAATCGACAGCAGCGAAAGCAATGATGATGAAAAACAACAGGGGTTAACTTCGATTTCGAGTTTGCTGCCATCTTTGCCATTAAAATTTTCAAAAGCTTCGTTTTAATTTTTTCTCCTTTTGTTCGATTTTGAAAATGAGAAGAAGGGGAGGACACGGTATTATTATTATTATTATTTTTCGGAGTGAGGAAGGAGTACATTTGTCAAAGTAAACTTTGGAGCCAATTTTTCATTATTTCCTACCTAAATTTCATATTGCCATCAAGATGTAGTTGCATCGGTTGACTTTAAAACCGATGCGACTAAAACTATTTGCATCGGTTGTTGGTAAGAACTGATGCAAATTTGATTTTTTTTATTACCTATTGCTTTCCACATACCAATTGCATCTGTTATTAAGATAGAACTGATGCAAATAGTTCTATTTGCATCAGTTTTTACTTCAACCGATGCAAATGAGGTGAAGCAATATGCACTTTTTGTACTAGTGCACACACACAATGCAAACGCAGAATTGGAGGAGATTTCTCCTTATGATAGTCAAAAATGCATACTACGCAAAATCAGTTGATATTATTATTAATGTCTAGTGTGGAAAACATTTCGAAAGTATAATATCAATCTTAGCCAACATACAACCATTATTTTATGTCTACTATAGCTACTACGTTCAATAGCAGGTTACCGCCACATTCCATAGCAGGTAATACAACCAAAAACCGTACAGGGTTCGTATTGTTTCTTTGGATTTCCAACAAATGGTCAGGCAAAGGAACCTCCTTACACCGAAATGGAAACGCCTCTGGAAAGATGCCCCAAGAACCTAACCGGATCTCTGCAAACACAAGGCCGACGCTACCTCACGCTTTAACCAAGCTGTAACTAGGTAGCTAACACACGAGCTATGCCATCCCCC
The DNA here is from genome assembly GCA_030737815.1 of Allium fistulosum. Classification (NCBI taxonomy): domain Eukaryota; kingdom Viridiplantae; phylum Streptophyta; class Magnoliopsida; order Asparagales; family Amaryllidaceae; genus Allium; species Allium fistulosum. Next base: position 1,437,036,520 of record CM060903.1, read on the forward strand.
GGCCGTTACCAACCTTTATCCGAGGATCCTCAATCACAAAGCAACAACCATAAAGTATAATAAATCTGCGGCATCAACATAGGTAAAATATCTGGGCTCCATACCATGATATCACCTTTTAACTAGAAGGAAATGTCATACCCTAGGGGCGCTACCCCTAAAAACCTTTGCCGCAACATTCCTGTTTCAAACATTACCGGGTTGTGAGGCTCGACGAAGTCTCGTCAACAAAGCGATGCTTTTTCACAAAGCCACGCTTTTTCACAAAGCCACACTTTGACCAACAAATGATCAATAGCACTTCGTGTGCCACATTACCAAATTGGGAATGTATCACTAGTAACCATCAACTACATAACCTCTGAACACGTACGTCTCAAAGAAGGGTGTTAAGCTAAGAGAATAAATTTTCCGCCACCAACAGAAATGTATTTGATAGAAACCAGCTTTACATCTCAAAGTGTAATGTCAGACACACATCCATACAAGTCCGTTCCGGGATCGAACGGAACCGAAGGCACTTCCAAAGAAGCCCTTGCAATCCGGATATTCACTAATCACGTCCGGACTTCCCATCACAAAAAGAGTGATATAAATCTCTATACCGGAGCAACTCGGTGCAGAGACATTCGACAGGTTGTCCTTTCATTTTCGAAAATATCCGGTCTTCACCACCGGTCTTCAATACGATCCATATCGTCGTATCACTAATTCGGAATGGGTTATATGACACAAGGGTCTTTTCTCGGCTAACCCGAATAGTGAGCGTTTGTTTTACAAACAAATCAAGTGCCATTTCAAAGGCAAATATTGATAGTCGGTTATTTAACTATGAACAACAATCACAACAATCAACCAATTTAAATAATTTTTCCCAAATTATTAAATTTCCAAAATATCTTCACAAGATATATATTTTCCACACTTCATATTTGAAAACCAATTTCAAATCACATTTTCACACTTCATCACTTTGAAAACAAATTTCAAATCATATTTCACACTTCAGCACGAAATGGTCCATTTAAACTAATTATATAAATCCTTATCGATTTATTTCAAATTTACATCCCAAATCTGTAAATTTATTTCCACACTTCAAAAATAAATCAGTGTTTATTTTTAAAACAAATTTCCCTTTCATTTCATAAATTCCAATTTGAATTTACATTCCCAAATATTCACTTTTAACCCAGAATCAACTTCCAAATTGATTTCAAATTTTATTTCAACACCAAATCAATTTCAAATTGATTTCCAAGTTTATTTCAAATCCCAAATCATTTTACAAACCGATTTCCCAATTTATTTCAACACAAAATCTATTTTCATTCAACACCAAATAAATTTTCATATCGATTCCCCAAAGATTTATCTTCAAATACTAAATCAATTATCAATTGGATTTCAACAAATTTATCACCTTTTCAAAGTAAATTCCTTTATTCTTCCAAACCATTTAAAATCCCATTTTAAATAAATTTCCCGACTTTCGAATAATACTATTCAAAATCCATTTGTAAAAATCTTTTCCCATATTTTGGAAATAATTCGATAAGATTTCAAAAATCAACTTTATACTTTTAAATTCTCTCTTTTAAATTCACCAAATTCTTTCAAAAAGAATTTATTAAAATTTCATCTTTAATCTCAAAAATCCAAATTTATTTATTTCTGGTATCCAACTATACCAAAAATACATTCGGCTAAATTATAGCCTTCAACACATTCAATCACAGGTATAATCATACACAGATTATAAATAATCAACACACAACATATGAAACCAATTCAAATGTTTTGAGGAATCCTGTTGGATCCCCCAACCTGTTTCCCTGCATCCACAGATGTTAGCACAATACCAATTCCACTTCGAGGTGGAATATCACGGTATATGGGATTTATAAAATATCATCCGCTATTATGCGGCGCAATAGGGTCTCATCCGCTATATAATACGGGAAAATCAATCACCAATATATACATATTCCAATATATATATATATATTGCTATATACTACTATATATAGTATCACATCCAATAGCAATCAATAACTGAAAATTACACTTTCAATTTGAGTGAGAAAATCTCACCTTTTGCTTTTATTTGCAATCCCATTTCAATTTTGATCATTTCTTCACAGATTTAAACCTTGTATAAACAATTTTATACAATTCATTAATATTCAAAATAATCGAATAATTAATTTGATAAATTTAATTAGCCAATGATTAAATTTTAACTAGAAATTTCCCTTTTGAAATCACATATACTCTTATAAAAATAGATTATAGATTTCCAAAAATCTAACTTTTATAAATTCTTCAAACATTCTAAAAATTCGTATATATTTTTCAAAGTCTTTTCCATATATAAATTTTTTCTGTTTTATCTATATACATATATTTACTTTACTGTTAAAAATTTCTGATCAATGGAAAAATAAATCAACATATTAAATTACCAGTTTTAAATCTTAAGTAACTTTTAAAATATTATAAAATTGAATTACCCTAAGATATATATTTTCAATTCTGTATGTATATATATCTTTTAACATTGAATTAACAGAAATCCAAAAAATAAAAGAAATCGAAACTCACCAGCTCGCGATTCTTCCCAAGGTCGCGATGACAACTTGATCGAAGCCCACGGTTTCGAGGCAGCTAAACGCCTCCGCGATCGCGACATCCACCTACATCGCCACCCCCGGCCTCGATAATTGCTTCAACACCACGCCCCTCGCCAGTAGCCATTGTGCGAGTGCCTTGCCATACCCTATTTCCACTCGAGCTGGGTTCGAATTTAAAATCGAGCAACTTGATTTCGCGAGTTCGATCCACAAAAGTTCAGATGTAAATGGATCGACTCGAGATGCTGAAGTAAAGGGCACGAATTAGATTCTGGTTTCCTCGATTTTGAATCGCTTGCATCGCCACCTCGACTTCGCGCATCGCCCCCCTCAAGCGCCTGAGATTTCGATTCGAACGATTAGAGGAAGGCGCCCATTTTTTTCTTTTTCTTTTTTTTAATTTATTTTAAGTCCTGAAGAGAGGGGAATGGGAAAACTCGCGGTTTGATTTCGATTTGTGAATTTGAGTTGAGGAATTTCAAATGTTCGAACGAAAATAAATTTCGTTCGAGTTCACAGTGTTCTTCTTAAACTCTTGGGTACTCAAATTTTTATGAGTAGCCAAGTGATCAGGTTTTGCTTAGACGAATTTTGGAAGGACCTGGAGATGAAGACTTGGCGTAGTTATATATGTATATGTATCTTTCCGCTGTGTATTAACTCTAAGATGTATTTTGTGGGTGTAATGTAATGACAGATACTTATGACTGTCTTGTTTTGGATGTTGTATATATGGGTAACTCTGATATGTGTAAAAACTATGTAATGGATATGTGATATATTATATTTTGTTCTGTTTCCGCTGTGAGATTCTGATATCTGTTGGTTCTTTCTCCTATCTTTTCTATTTCTATCTATTTCTTTCTTATTGATGATACGATTTTTTGTGGAATGAAAGTCGGGTCGTCACAGTTCTACCATTTTATTTCCCTCTGGATCGAATTGGAATTGAAGGGAAGAGGGAACAATGAAAGATATTTCTCCCGTGAATTAACTGAAGTGAAAGAAAGCAGGCTGAGGGTAGGGAATATCTGCTGTTGACGTGACAGAAATTTGACTGGTTAATATACATTATATTTAAATTTAAATTCAAATCATCTCGATACCACCACTCAAAATTTCGAACTCCTATCGAGGCGTGCCGCTAGGCGTTCGTAATGTTATACGCCTATTCTGAACGCAATGGAAAAGGTTCCGAGTCCAAATTCGATCGTATGGAGAAGATAGCTTTTTGAACTCAGCTATTTCCAATTTAAATTTCAGCGCGTTTGCCTATCGTACGGCCAAACGATCACTCCAAACATTACGAAAATTGAAATCCGAAAATAATACAAATTACAGATCCAATGACACTGGTTTCGTCGAATTCGGAGACTGTGCCCCCGAATGCTATTTTTAGATATCGATTTAAACGATAAAATTCAAAACTGAACAAAACAGTATCAAATTCAATTCTGAAAGTTCCAATACCTTCAGAATTATCAATATGAATTTTCTAAGACTTTATATTATTTTAAATCAGCTTAAAACCGACAATTCAAATTTTTACCCAACTTCAGTAAATTAAATTCAAAGATTTAATTGCCAAATTCATTCTGATATTTGAATTTCAAATTAAATTATCATTCGAATATTTAAACTCAATTAAATATTCACATTTCAAATGTCAAAAATTCAGGGTCGTTACAGTTAGGTACCCATCAAAAGTCAAAAGAGGAAGAAGAAGAGCAATTGTAAAAAAATGAACGTATTGTACTTTGCTTTCCTCTTTCTCAATTATCTGGTTAAGTCTACTAAGTGGGCCTTGGACCTATCAATTAAAAGAAATTAAATTGTGTTATGCTAATTTAATTAACACCAAGCCAAATATATTCATATTTACACTATGTAAATGAACCAAAGTCATTTTCTTTCAAATTTTCACACAACAAAGTATGTAAATTCACACACTTATAAACTAAAACATTTTCCACCATATAAAAAGATTAATTTTTATTTTTTAAAATATTTTTATTACTAAAATCCTTTATTTTACAATAATACACAATTTTCACAATTAAATGAATAAAACCTTATTTTTAAGTTTTAAAATTCAACAAAAACTATTCTCTTACTTAGAAAAATATAATGAACCATTTTAAACTCAAATTTATAATTAAAACATATTTTTAAACCAACTTCCATCTTTTTATTTAATTAAACACCTTTAAAAATTATATACTTCTTTTAAAAATTATTAAAAGAACTAATTGGCAATAATTAATAAAATTATTGCATTTTCTCTAAATAAAAACTATTTTCCATCTATTATTAACTCAAACAAATAAAATAAAGCTTTTAAACTTTATTTTCTCATTTTATTTCTAAAATTCATTGTTTATTCCAAATAACAATTTAAAATTTTTTAATTTTATTTTAATTCACAATATTAAATCATAACTACTGTTATAATTTAATATTTACAGGTAATCTCCAAAACTAGGGTTGTTATAGACTCCCCCTTAACAAAATTGCGTCCTCGTAATTTCTAGAGAAGAGTTTATATTCAACTCATTTATTTCATCAATCAAAAGAATGATAAACAAGCTTGAGTTTAAAAATAAAAATTCCTCTCAACTCAAAATGATAGAAGACCAAGATAAAATTGCTCGATAAATTCTATGATTCCTCGAATATATTCGTCGGGATTAGCGGACTATAGAATTTGTATGAGCAATACCTCATGATTTCGAAGGCTTCTCACCTTCGAAACAAGAACGCAACAGAATGATATCCAAAAGATCAATCAAGTGAGATTGATTTCTTGGAAATTTCTCGAATAGAGTCAGGATTTAGCTCAACTTTTATCCCAGTTTTAACAAATTAGATAATCGTCGACATGACTTTCTATATGACACTACGAAAGGAACCACGTCGATATAGGATTGACAACAAGAGAGGTAATAGAATTCGATGAGAGGTGGTTTCTTCAAATGCCACCAGACTCAAATGACCGCATAATGCACGATGTTAGATAATGGATCAAAGAGAAAACACATTCGAGGAATGGATTTCTATACTCTTATTTTACAAAACAAATATTTTTAAGGTTTCAAAAACCTAATTTCTTTATACTCAAACTTCGTTCTGAAAATTTTCAAGACTTCTTACAAAAATCCAATTTATTCTCTAAACTCTTTATTTAAAGTGAATAAAATGTTTTATTCATAGATTCTACCACAATATTTTCAGTTTGAAATATATACTCTCATACAAAATATCAACCAAATTATACTCACAAAATAGGTAGAATGCACTTAACTAATAAGAAAACAAGTTTTTTCAATTAAAAACCCGCTGTAAATATCTTAAATTTTGACCCATAAAACTCAAAATCTGAAACTAATTATAAAACAAAAGTTGTTCTACTAAGTCCAAGCTTTCCATAAATATAAAGATCATAAAAATCGGATTCACGGTTTGAAAGTTATGCTAAATTTATTTTTCAGCTTAAATCTTAGAAAATCTCTTATAGGACAGAAATGACCATCTACTTTCAAACCCATTTTAGACTCAGTAAAATGCAAAACCATTTAAAGTGGTAAAAAGAAACTTTATATCTTACTAAAAGCTTTTTCATTTACAAAAAGATTGAACTCATTTGGAGTTATATATATCAAGTTATCGTTGTTTTAGCAAAGCACTTTTTCAAACCAAATTTAATCTTTCAAATCAATTTAAATTTTGAAATTTTCCCAAACCATTTAATTTCAAACTAAATTTTCAAACAAGCTTTTGCTAAATCACTTATTAAATTATCCTCTTTTTCTCCGAAAAGCTAAGACATACCAAAATTATGATCAACTCTATATAATTATCATAGAAAGAAATAATTCATTAGTTGGAAAAATCTTCTTTACTTTCCAAAATCTAACTTTAAAATAATTAACTAAGAAAACTCATTTTTAAGGAGATAGCTAATCTCTTTCATTATCAAGAAATGATTATTGATTATCCATAAAATAAATTTTAGGATATATATATATATATATAAAGTTTAAAATCATTATCAAGATAATTCTAATTCACATTTCCACTTTGTCACCAAAATTTAATTATCAACATAAAACTAATTAAAGTTGATTATTAATTCAAACTTGTTTTCAAAAGGATTTCACAAATTTACACCAACAAAATTTTAATACTATCAAAATTTTAAAACACAACTTGCTCACAAAATGCTAAATTTTGAAATTATCGTTCTCAATTTCAAAATTTTCAAATAATATAAGGTTATTACCTCGCCATTGATTTATAGTGAATGTCCCCATCGATTGGCTGCAGAGTTGACTAAATGATCAAAACTGCCTTGCCACTCATCCAACCCTCACTATTATTCACTAGCTACATTACACATTCAAAAAAAAATTTAATACTCAAACCATATTAATTTATTCCAAACTTTACTTATTAAAACTCAATTTACAATGTTTGATTGCCTCATCATAGCATTTAGGAAATTCCCATCGATAACGTTGATCAGGCACATCGACTGGAATTCTTAAAGCACTCGATGGACAATCCAACGCAAAAATCATTTTCTATAAAAATGCCTCTTATATAATTTACAAAACATTCTTTATTTTTCCCAAAAACAAAATCCAATTTCTCTTAGAAACATATCTTCGATTTTTGAAAAATTTGAAAACACGATTTATTACTTATTCTCAAAATCAAGGAACACAAATAGAGCTCATCGAGATATTCCCCGAATACTCGATCCTCAAGATTGATGGAATAGACTGGAGTGTTCATTATTTCTAACAGTATAACGAACCACTCACAAGAACCATATGAGTGTGGAATGCGATAAGAGGAACGCTATCCTCCACAATTCGTAGCTCATGAAAATCGATGTAAGATCAAGATGAGGAGTGACCCTAGCACCACTTAATGGGAAAAAAAGAGATCAACGAGATATAAGGGTAAGGTTAAGATATCTTCTCGAATGAGAAGAAGAACACTAACAACATGTCATTACTTCGAGTGAAGTAATTTCACAAAGTATATCAACAATTGAGTATCCAAAGAGGATATCTCAAAAGGAGGCAAGAACGACAATATCAAATAAATTTAATGAATCAACTCAATTCCCTAGTGGACATCCTCGTGGGAGGATGACCGAAAGGCTAAGAACCAGGAATGAAGTCAATACTGTATTAAATTGCTCGATTGGGTGTCATACCCCAAACGGACTCACAGAAATCAACAGAGTCACAATGACTGAAATTCGAGAAATATCATCAACATCTCGAAACTCAAGAGTGAATATAGATACATCAGAATCATCATTAACATTCCGAAGAACAAGAAACAAAAAATTAGCCAAAATTATGATACCTAAATATAGGATCCTTAGAATCACAGAACGCGTCAATTGATCTATCTTGCTTTATTTAACAACCCTTTGACTCTTTTCATATGAAGTATCATAATAAAACTTGGTCTTTCTCTTTAACGATGATAATAAGTTTATTAACTAAAGACCGCTTAACAACTTTAAACATTTAAATAACGAATTTCGTACTTGAGAGATTGGAACTTGCGAAGTTGAAACTTGAGCTTTTCCTTTAGGCTGATGACTCAGGTGAGCACTGTCTTTTGAAGGGGTATCGTTCCTTATATCACCTTGAGAATCAGGGAGATCCGTATAGCTCGCATTATGGGAAGATGAATCTAAGTTGAGATCACCTTATCAATTTCCCTTGTCTTTTGGTCCTAAGGACCTTTATCATTGCCATCATCTCCGTCATCATCATCATGATAGCATCATTACCATCATGGTCATCATTTTCTCTTTCTTTATCAGATTATGTTTCCTTATCAAGTGGGGGGTCGTCAAAGGATAATAACTTTCTAGCATCAACCTTTTCCTCAGCAGGAAACTCTTCGTGAAGAGACCCATGGGCTCTCTTCAATAACACTAAACTTCCTCTTGAACTTTTCAATTAAGGTTCCAATGGAAGGAAAATCTAAATTTGGACACTTTTGAATGTTGTTGCCATATGCCACAAATAATGCGTCCTCATAGCATTTCTTAATAATGCTGGAAGAAGGTTATCAAGGAAAAAAGAGGCTTTCTTCTTGGCATCTCAAATGATGTTGTTCGAATAAGAACGGATGGTGCTTTTCCTTTCTACCTTATCCTTTAAAGAATTATTCTCATTTGCTAACTTGGCCTTCTCTTTGTTGGCCTTGTCAAGATCCACCCTCAGTGCTTTCCCTTCCTCCTCCAATATAGCTTTTTTTTCCTTATTAGGAGAGGAAGCGAGTTTATCTTTTTCAGAAACAGACTCATCCCTTACTGTGGTGATACCAATTGCGTTGTTGTTAAGCAAAGAGGTTTATTCCTTGAGCTCAACCACTTCATTAAAGGGCCCTTAAGAAGCCTCTTAGAGGAAGAACATATGCCTGGCCGCTTTAAATATGTAGCAAACACAAGTCAGAATAGGATATATAGAGCTAAAAGCCCTGATTAACTAAATAGAAGGAAATGCATACCGATAAGAGCTATTTAATAATAATGAAAAGATGATCCTTAGAACAAATTGAAGGTTGCGGTGGCCAGCGAGAAACCAAAGAAGGAGATTGGGCAGACAATCAAAGAAGATCATCAAAACATGCCACATGAGTTTGAGCCTGATTCTTCGAAGGAAGAGAATCATTTGGAGAAGGAAACAGTCCATGCGCATCACATATACGGCGAAGGGCCGTGTAATGACCATAATTTTGACTAAAATTATTTAGCGCATTTAATTAGATAAATTAAATGAAATAATGTATATGGTTAAGGGATTGAGATTTGTAAATTAATAAGGGGGTCATGCCTTAATAAATATAAGTAAAAGAGAATTAAAATCAAGTAAATAGAGGGTGTATGATGAGGGCAAAATAGGGATAGTCTTTGTTCTTATACCATAAACCTTCTTACCTTCATTTCTTATTCATTTTAACATTTACTAACAAAACCAAAACCCTTGTAAGCTCGGTCGACCACCATTAAGAGATTAAAGAAGAAGAAAAGCTAAGATTCAAGTAGGAAGCTTAAGCAAATCAATCAAAGGACAAATCTCAAACTTCTTAACACCAAGCCAAAGTGAATAATTGGACTTATATCTCACTTTTAATAATGATTTCCGTTTCAAACGTAGATTCGAATTTGTTTTGCAAGTTATATGCCATGATGTGTTCGTTAAATAGAAATATATGCTTATAAATGATTTATATGATTTCACATGGACTTTATGATATGTTTAGATTAAAAAACCTACTAAATGACATCCAAATGACTTGCGTTTTGGATAAATGACCAAAAACATTATTTTAGAAGTGGGTTTCAAGTTTCATAATTTTCTAAGTTATTGTGGATTTACTATGAATTTTCTATGAGAGAAAATAGTTAAAATTAGGTTTAAATTATTTAAATCAATTTCATAAGGATTTCGGGTCTAAAATTTATATATGTTAGAAAACATATTAAAAATGAAATACTGTAATTTTTGGGGAGTTTTCCTAAGTATTTTATTATAGTTAAAAAATTATTTAAGTTAATGGACATAAATATTTTATTTGTTAAACATTTTAATTTGATAATTTCTGAATTCGGCAACACTTTTAGAAAAGGATTTTTGATAAAGAAATGGTAACCAATTGTATTTTGACAAATAGGGTAAGTTAGTTGAAAAGAAATTACTTTAAAAGGCTATAAATCATTTTTTTCTTAATTTTAATACTACGCTACTTCCATTTGCAAGCTTTCGACACCATACTCCCGCTTATGACCCATTCGAAACCAATTACACAAGGTATTAACCCTTTGGTACGTAGTGGATTGGAGAAGGGCAGAAGGAACCGTGGTGAAACCAAGCTTTTGAAGGGGTTGTTTTTAACTTACCTTTGTTTTTAAAAGAAGGAAGCTTTCAAACCAGTAGTTGCTTGCCTTTGTTTAGAAAATAGCTTTCGATAGAGCTGTCGCCTTTTTTGTTTTAAAATGAAGCTTGTTTCCAAAAGGATTTCACAAATTTACACCAACAAATTTTTAATACAATCAAAATTTAAAAACACAACTTGCTCACAAAATGCTAAATTTTAAAATTATCGTTCTCAATTTCAAAATTTTCAAATAATATAAGGTTATTGCCTTGCCATTGATTTATAGTGAATGTCCCCATCGATTGGCTGCAGAGTTGACCAAATGATCAAAACTGCCTCGCCACTCATCCAACCCTCACTATTGTTCACTGGCTGCATTGCACATTCAAAAAAAAATTTAATACTCAAACCATATTAATTTATTCCAAACTTTACTTATTAAAACTCAATTTACCATGTTTGATTGTCTCATCATAGCGTTTAGGAAATTCCTATCGATAACGTTGATCAGGCACATCGACCGGAATTCTTAAAGCACTCGATGGACAATCCAACGCAAAAATCATTTTCTATAAAAATGCCTCTTATATAATTTACAAAACATTCTTTATTTTTCCCAAAAACAAAATCCAACTTCTCTTAGAAACATATCTTCGATTTATGAAAATTTTGAAAACACGATTTATTACTTATTCTCAAAATCAAGGAACACAAATAGAGCTCATCGAGATATTCCCAGAATACTCGATCCTCAAGATTGATGGAATAGACTGGAGTGTTCAATATTCCTAACGGTATAACGAACCACTCACAAGAACCATATGAGTGTGGAATGCGATAAGAGGAACGCTATCCTCCACAATTCGTAGCTCATGAAAATTGATGTAAGATCAAGCTGAGGAGTGACCCTAGCACCACTTAATGGGAAAAAAAGAGATCAACGAGATATAAGGGTAAGGTTAAGATATCTTCTCGAATGAGAAGAAGAACACTAACAACATGTCATTACTTCGAGTGAAGTAATTTCACAAAGTATATCAACAATTGAGTATCCAAAGAGGATATCTCAAAAGGAGTCAAGAACGACAATATTAAATAAATTTAATGAATCGACTCATTTCCCCAGTGGACATCCTCGTGGGAGGATGACCGAAAGGCTAAGAACCAGGAATGAAGTCAATACAGTATTAAATTGCTCGATTGGGTGTCATACCCCAAACGGACTCACAGAAATCAACAGAGTCACAATGACTGAAATTCGAGAAATATCATCAACATCTCGAAACTCAAGAGTGAATACAGATACATCAGAATCATCATTAACATTCCGAAGAACAAGAAACAAAAAATTAGCCAAAATTATGATACCTAAATATAGGATCCTTAGAATCACAGAACGTGGCCTGATAATATACAAGCTACACTATCCTGATTCATTCCAACCTATAGGTAGAAAATAGTGTGCTAATTCGCATGAAATTATAAGCTACAAGGAACAATCCCAAAATTCCCATACATCATGCTAAATGTTGCGGATCCCCTCAATAAGATTCACAATCCTCAAAGAAATCACAAGATAAGAACATCAAAAAGCATCAACAAATTCCTCCGATACGGATGAGTGTCAAGCACTCGTATCTAAGAGGACTCGAATAGAACAATCACAATTAGGATTACTCCTAAGATAATATATTATAAATTCTATTATGGAATACTATGGAATAAAATATATTCCTAGACATATCCCAAACCTCTATCCCAAAGGACATAATAAGGTATAGGATACGATGATTAAGGGATTCGTACACTTGTACTATACTTGGATGTATCGTAATATATGCTTCTGTTATTTGTTTATCATATTTTATTCTGAACTCAGCTCCGATACCAAGCTGTGATGCCCCACCCCGAGACCGACATTAACAAAGAGTATTACTGGGTAATACCGTCTTCCAATGCAGAGAATAGGGCTGGTTAGGAGCGACAATCTATAGCCTTGTTTTAAATATCTATTGAATACGTCGATGAATGCTCTATATTTTTTCTTCAAGTGGATCGACATATCCAATAAATACTTAATACAAAGCCATAAGTGGCTATATGATCTATTAGAACAAAATACAACAACTCAAATGCAAAACACATCACAGAACAGCAGATAATCAGATATATGCACATATACAGATACATCACAGAGTATACAAAATGATACATCACATATGTGGTATGACGACCACAATATAAACATGAGTCAAAATAATATACATATTACCGTAGCAACATAAAGGACTACACAAAAGCTACAACAAAAAGAGCTAGCAAAAAAGTCCATGCGGAAGCAGAATAGGCTAAATCCAAAGGGTACCTAACCTGAAACACCTCGGTCTGACCCGAGTATAAAATACACGGGTCAGTCTAGCTAAACAAATCAGTTAACAAGTATAAGCGATAATATGAGCATAAGCATAATGTGATAATATTCTCGAGTGAGAAGGGACAACTAAAGTGTATGATTACATCAAGTGATAATATGGTATCACTACACAAACATATAATCTCAAAAGAGATAAACTAACCCATAAAACGCTAAAAGTAGCGAGCCTCCTATCATCGGCATTCATAAAATATAAAATATGGTTTAGGGGAAAACCTAAACCCGCCATCTTGGCAAACCCAAAACATGCATAAAGAGATCCCATCTCAAACACGCCATAAGGCAAATATATCTCCAAAGAGGAGAATAAAATCTCAAGTAAACACCAAAAGGCAAATCTCATATAACGCTAGTGTAGGCAATTCAAATCTCAAAAATAAAACTTCCAAGAGTTCGAATTCCCAAAAGATAATCGCCACAAATATATATCGAATGGTTAAAAGGACCAATTCCGGAAAGGGGTGATACACTAGGGAAAATAGTCAAAGAAACCATCTCAAAAGTGTTTGCACGTGCATGTGGCCGAAGCCTTGCCAAGTACCATTATCTCAAATAGGTACCTCACCCGAAAGCAAAATGTCACAATGGAAAATACGCCGCAATGGCAAATACGCCGCAATGGAAAACGTCTCGAAGACAAACATCCCAAAGGACAAATGACCCAAAGGTCTAGTACTGGCAAATATGTCTCTTAGACATATGTATCACAAACTCTCGGATAGGAACCCGAAAAGTGTGAATGTGTGTTACATACCACACTTTCACACTAAACGGTTAACTAACCGCTAGTAAATTTCACACTCAAAGCAGTATAAAAAAGTTCACCTCATCTCATTGGTAAACTCGACCCGAAGGTCAAAACGATCAAACAGACAAGTCAGGAATTAACCGATAAGATAAACGCACGTATCCCATACCACTTGTTTTACCAAACCGTTTAATTCTCCTTCTCATTCGCTTGAAATGTGCAAATACGTGTAATTTATATATAAAATAATTTACTTTGGAAAACAAGATTTGAAAATCAATTCTCGAAATCAATTTGAAAACCATATTTGAAAATCTCCCTTATTATAGAGAATAAATAGATTTTACACTTGAAAATACTTTAGAATATTATATAATAATTATTTTGAAATGCCCATAAATTTTAAAAATTATTTCAAAATTGTTTGGAAAAATCCGTGCTTGAAATCAAAGAAAGTACTCAAAACCGTCATTCAAATTCAATTCAAATTTGAATTTCAAATTCATCAAAACTGGGCTAGCCTATTGATAGGAATCATAGCCCTCAAAAAAATTCGAAAATATCACAAAAACATGAAGTAAAAGTCAAAGTCGGACGGAAAAAGAACATAAAAATGCATAGGCAAAATAATACCCAGGTCTGAAATCTTCTCTGGGTTCAAATTTCGGACATGAAACAAGTGGCCAAACGACTTCTGACTGAATTAAATATTGGTGCACAAATATTAGAATACTTCAACTTTCAAAAAAAAGGAATCGATGAATTCCGACTCAAAATGAAAAGTTACGACGTCTCAAACATGGACTCAGACCATGTTTGCAACAGTTCAAAACAAAAATGTGCCCAGACCTGAAAACCATCTTTAGTCCAACTTATAGGCCTGAAAAAGTGGAACAAACAACTTCATATTGAGCTGAAAATTGGTATGCATGTAGTTTAACACTCGTACTTGAAACTGGAAAAAGAATCATGGAATTTGAACAAACTATGAGAAAGTTATGATGTCTCAAATTTGAACCCAGACAGTGTTTTCACTGTAAAAATCTAGGCAAAAACATGCTTCGTATCAAAGTTCGGCAATATATTTCTATAAGCTACATGAGTTGAAATAAACCGAAATTCGGTATGCATAAAGACTAACACTCATATTTGAAACTGAAAAAAGTGTCACAAAATTTGAACAAGTTATGGAAAACTTACGATGTCTCAAATTTGAACCCAGGCAGTGTTTTCAATGTAAAAATCTGGGTAAAAATATGCTCCGAATCAAAGTTCGGCAGCATATTCCTATAAGCTACATAAATCTAAATGATCGGAGATTCGATATACTCAAAGTTTAACATTGATGCTCGATACTGGAAAAAGAATCACAAAATTTGAACAAACTATGAGAAAGTTATGATGTCTTAAATTTGAACCCATGCAGTGTTTTCACTGTAAAAAAAAAGTGTAAAAACATGCTCCGAATCAAAGTTCGGAAGCATATTTCTATAAGCTACATAGATCGAAATGATATGAAATTACGTATGCTTAAGGTTTAACATTCATACTCGAAGCTGAAAAAGGAATCACAGAATTTTAATAAACTATGAGAAAGTTATGATGTCTCAAATTTGAACCCAGATAGTGTTTTCACTGTAAAAATCTGGGTAAAAACATGCTCCGAATCGAAGTTCGACAGCATATTTCTATAAGCTACATAGGTCGAAATGACCTGAAATTTGACATGCATAAAGAACAACAACTATACTATTAAGAAAAAAAACCTAATACAAATCGGATAAGAAGTGTGAGAGATATAAACTCTCAAATTTGAACTCACAGTCTGTTTTCACTGTAATCTTCCAAACAACATAAATTGTTTATAGTAAACAATTTCTGAGCAATTTCAGCTTCCAAACTTTTGTTTCGACTAGAATTTGTGAGTTAGCAACTCACCTTGCAATTATACTTGAGCTACTAGGGAAAAACGGTGAAAAGGAGCAAGCTTTGGCCTTGAAAATGGCTTCAATAACATGAAAATGGAGCTTTACAAACATGCAACACAAGATATTTCAATTACAGTAAACAACTTCTTCAAAAATCAGAATTTGATGAAGTATTTTGGTTTTAGAGATGGATTACCTGTATATATTGTCTCTAATTTGTTAATTATAGCAAGGATTTGATAAAAGTTTGGAGATTTGTGGCTTTGTTTGAGAAATGAGAAGTGGGTTTTCTTTTACAGTAAAGAGGAGGAAGAAGAGCAATTGTAAAAAAAAAAGAACATACTGTACTTTGCTTTCCTCTTTCTCAATTATCTGGTTAAGTCTACTAAGTGGGCCTTGGATCCATCAATTAAAAGAAATTAAATTGTGTTAGGCTAATTTAATTAACACCAAGCCAAATATATTCATATTTACACTATAAATGAACAAAGGTCATTTTCTTTCAAATTTTCACACAACAAAGTATGTAAATTCACACTTATAAACTAAAACATTTTCCACCATATAAAAAGATTAATTTTTATTTTTAAAATATTTTTATTACTAAAATCCTTTATTTTACAATAATACACAATTTTCACAATTAAATGAATAAAATCTTGTTTTTAAGTTCTAAAATTCAACAAAAACTATTCTCTTACTTAGAAAAATATAATGAACCATTTTAAACTCAAATTTATAATTAAAACATACTTTTAAACCAATTTCCATCTTGTTATTTAATTAAACACCTTTAAAAATCACATACTTCTTTTAAAAATTATTAAAAGAAGTAATTGGCAATAATTAATAAAATTATTGCATTTTCTCTAAATAAAAACTATTTTCCATCTATTATTAACCCAAATAAATAAAATAAAGCTTTTAAACTTTATTTTCTCATTTTATTTCCAAAATTCATTGTTTATTCCAAATAAACAATTTAAAAAAATTTAATTTTATTTTAATTCACAATATTAAATCATAACTACTGTTATAATTTAATATTTACAGGTAATTTCCAAAACCAGGTTTGTTACAAATGGACTATATGAATGTAATGAGAAGTAGAACAATTATTTCCTATCTAATAGTAATTTAAACATATTTATACACTATTGGATACAAACGGTAATTACACATTTCTTACTAAATAATAGTTTCTCATCTCTTATTTGTATTAACTACTATATTTTCATTATATTAAATTTTTATCAATTTTATTATAATTTAAAAATCTCAATAAATTAATTTGTTTTTGTTTCACTCTTTTATTACATCAATTATTGCCTTATAAATCTAATTAACATTTCTATACCTTTATTACATTCACAATTTGCAGTTATTGTCTTAACTCAAATTAATGCAACATTTATTTACATTTATTTGTAATCGATTAGATAAATTAATAACAAATAACAATTGTCACCATTTCTACATTTAGTAACATTTGTAAGTTTATCGTTTACAACAAATGTCATAATTACTTACATAACACTTATTCAATTACCATAAATTATATATTATTTCATTAATTGATTCAATATTTACATTTGTTTTCTTATATTCAATTTATAACCAAGTATAACATATAAATCATTTCAATTAATTGAACTTTCATTAAAATATTTAATAATTGACTTAAATTGACATTATTACCTTCCATTCTAGTTATTATTTCATTAATAATTCACAAATTTTTTTATTTCTCCCATTATTAACTCACAAAATCTTATTAAATTATTTATCTTTAATTATCGAAAATTACGGGTCGTTACACTATCCCCCACTTAAAACTTTTCGTCCTCGAAAAGGAAAAGAAGGGAAAAGAAGGAATTTGGAAATCAATATATCTTACTCAAAATATTAAATTTATAAACAATTAATTTACATAATTAAATAATTTAAATAAATATATCAGTTTATAATGATTAAATCATTTTATATTCAAGTTTATAAAAGTTTGAAAACATTTCATAAAAGTTTTCTTAGTCCAAAATTTACGGAAAATTTCGGCAAAGTCTCCTTTGTACGGAGAGGTCTGGGAGAAATAATAATATCAATAATAACAATATATATCATATTTTTCAAAATAAAATATCCCAAACCATGGGAAAATAATATAATATCGGTATAAAACCGTAATAAGAAAACGTACCTATTTGTAGGGCAAACAACGCTTATTTTATGAAACCAAAAGCAGTAGTAATTGCTTCCATAGCCTGTATTTCACTTATATAACCCAAAATATTTAATAATTATATAAAATAAAAATATTTAAGTTGTTTCAACTAATAACAACAAAATGACACAACATACAATAGTCACTTACAAACTAACAATACAACCATCATATCATCACATGCAATCAAGGAAATCAAACATACATCCATAGCAACCAACCAATGGTTTGTTCGGGTTCAGAACTTTTAATCATATAAAAATGATAAATAAACTATTAAGTAAACCATACACTTAACAGTCGTAGATAAGACACAATAGATTATTTATACATCTCTATACAAAATAGCAGTATCCTTTCCCAACCAATCCATAAGCCCAACAAACAAAGAATTCAACACCTTTTTAAGTTTACTCTATTTATCTTTTTCACATCATTTATTGTTCAATTTTTTCCATACAATGATTTTCTTTAATTCAAATTCATTACTTACAAAATTTTAATTTCCATTCATTCATGCAAGGCTTATTTCCTTAATTTAAATTCTTTACTTACATAAGTTATATCCATTTCAATTATTTGGATCATAAATGAATTTCATTATTGAAGTATTGTATACATTTTGTTTCAGTTTACTTCACATTTACAATTTAGTTTGATTTCCCATTCTTCCTTTACCTTTCTTTTCTCATTCATATAATGCTTATTTTCATTAATTTACATTCGTTATTACTTACAAAAGTTCATTTCTCCCTTTTATTCACACGGTGCTTGTTAAATTTCTTTACATTTATCACTTACCAAATTCATTTCCATTCATTTATACAATACCATTTTTCTTTTCATTACTTTGCATTCATTGCTTACATAAGTTACTTCCATTTCAATTATTAGATTATTTATTATTATGTAAGTCTCTTTACAGTTTAATTCATCATTAATAGATATTTCCATTTCGCATTTTATTCTTCCATATATAGTACTATTGAATATTAAATCCATTTCTAAATCTGTTCCAATGTTCACTGAAGTTATAATCATTCAATTTATATAGTATTCATTTTAATTATAAATGGCTTCAATATTAATTCAAGTTTATAATTGTTTACTTACAGTATTCACCTTTACCATTCAATTTTATTATAGATAGCTTAAATGTTAACTTAAGCTTATAATCATTTCTCTTACATTATTCATATTTATTACATTTAATTAGCAGCATTTCAAACTATTAACTTTAGCTTATAACAAGTTATAACATTAGAATTCTTATTTATAGAAGCAATTCCATTGAACACTTTCATTTTCCAAGTTTTTACTTGTACAACATTCTATTACATTTCCTATTTAACACTACAACTTTTTACATTTTGGTAAGTTATATATATATATATAATGTCTTTAAGAATGCAATTGAATATTATCCAAGCTTTCTCTTATTTATTTAGTTAACAAAATGTTCAATAGTTACCATTTCTTATTTTCATTTCCTTTTTATTTACTGTTTACAAATTGTAAATTTTCTTATCTATTTCATTAATCAATTTAACATCAAATTTCTTATTTTCATTTTAGGAATTTCCAATTATTAATATAGTCAAGATTCCATTCATTATAATAATTTCAATTTCTAAATTATAGAAACTTAAGAACTAAACAACAGGGTATCATTTCAATTATTTTAAAATAATATATATAATCATATCTTACATATATATTGATATCAAATCCAACTCCAGAAATAAAAATTAAGTTTCGTTTATCAAACGGATATGCAGTAAAACTACTACAGCGGTCTTCCCACTTTGAAACTCGAAAATGAACGTCGATGATGCATGCACTCATCACCGAAATTATTTTCTAGCGACAGAGAGGGGAGTACAGAACTTATTTCCTTTAAAAAATTCTTTTAAAACAATTTTTTCAAATCATCTTGAAATATTTACATCAGAAAATACTTCTAAATACTACTAATATTATATTCCAAAATCTTTCGAAAGAAATTTTCAGAAATCCCGGAACTTCAGTTCTAAACTTCCAATTTATATTTACTTTATTTGTAAATCTTAATTTTCAATCAATATTCAAAAAAAATTCTACCTAACAAACAACATATAAAATCCAACTATATCATTTATAAAATCTATTATTTTATATACAAAATATATAATAGGTAAAATTATTTCATTTACCTATTTTTCAAAACAAATATTGTGTCAGTCCTTCCTACTAAGTGTTTAGAAATCCCTATTGATGTCATAGCGTACTATGCACCGACCAAACCATTCAGAAGGGCAGATTGTTATGGGGCAAATAAGGAAAAGAGAAAGAAATAAAACAAAATACAGAATCTCGCAGCGGAATGACAAAATATAATAATCAAATAACAGTTCATGAAGCTATTTTATAAATACATTTGACTATTCTTTTACAACACAAATTAAGAGTTACAGGAACAGGAAGAAATAAATAATAAATGCAGCATAACAACATGATGCAGCGGAATATAATAAATAATACTAGTACAAATCTTCGTCTTCGTCCTCTAGAAATAAGGTCTTCAACCCTGAAATGCTCAAGCTTACCCGAGCGAATTGAAAAGACAAAACACTCGAGTCAGAACTAAAAGATCTTATGTAAGTTAAATCAACGATAAATAAATATGAGTGGAACGGCGTCAGAGATGTTTATGAGGTTTGACATCTCCTATCCAGTGTCTAATGTGAGTGAAATGACTTAAGAGATGTTCACATCTCCTAAGGATCCGTTGAACTATCTACTATGTAGTACAATACGCTATTATAATATGTCTAAAGTAAAGTAAAAGTATTACAACAGCGTTAAGGCGTTACCCATATCCCCATTAACACATTTTATATATTCCCATAGTCTATACAGTACCGTAATTCCTCCGTAAACTGGAGGCCTATTAGAGGGCACTCCATAGGTATGGTACAAAACAAACTCGTAGAAGGCGCGATAGGGCATGCGACACGGCACTCGAGGCAATGCCAAGGTATATATACCATTTGCGTATCCGGACTGGTGGTAACGCATAGCAGCTACTACCGCCCACCTCAGAACACACTCCCAAATGAAAATTCAAGGGTGGCCACCAAATCAATCACAAAGTTAGAATATAGTATCGAAGAAGTGTGTCCGATAGGAGGAATGACCTCACTTGGCCCGACGTAGCTCCTAATTTTAACCACATCAAGCTGACTCATGGGAGTCAGGGTCACGTAAATACCTCATACAGAATCGTTCACCAAACCATCCTACTTCATTTCTGGAATCTCCACCACGTACACAGTTGTTAAAGTGGTTTTCGGCATTGGCAGAGAGTATGAAAATATCTGATCCCAGTCTCTTTAATAACCAATCGCTTATTTCACACCGGATGGTTCTTTTATATTTAAAAAGTCAATTCACAATTTATATCAAAATATCATATTCGATTTCAAATCATATCTCTTTCAAAATCATATTCACTTCCAAACTATATTCACTTTAAAATCATATTCACTTTCAAAAATCATATTCACTTATGAAATTATCGATAAGATATGTTAATTAAATCCTTGTTCCAAAATTATCACATTTACTCAAATATGTCATTTCACAAAAAGGTATCAATTTCAAAACCCAACTTAGGTTGTATTATCATTAAGGATTTAAATGTAAATACTTTCTCTTTACACAGTCTGAAATTTTAGAAAATAGTTTAGGTAGTCATAAATAGTTTAAAATAGATTGAAATAGTTTAAATAGTAAAAATAGTTTAAGTAGTAAATTTGATTTAATTAGATTTAAAATGATTTAAATAGATTAATAATATATTAAATAGATTTAAATTATATTAAATATAATTTAAATAGATTAAATAAATTTAAAATAGATTAAATAAATTTAAAATAAATTAAATAAATTTAAAATAAATTAAATAGATTTAATTAGTTTAAAATATGCAAAATAGATTAAATTGGATTAAATAGGTTATAGTAGATTAAAATAAATTAAAAATAGTTTAAATTGATCAAAATAGTTAAATAAATTAAAATAGTCTAAATTAGTTTAAATTAGGTTTCAAAGTTATACCCCAAACATTTCAGTAACCAAATTACGATAAATTCAATTATATTCGACACCTCAACTTTGAAATTCCAATTTAAATCCTTTGAACATTTCATTAAATCAATTCCAATTTCAACATTTACGCTTGAACTTTCGAAAATAATTCAGATTATATAAATCAATTTCCATTTCAAAATACCAGTTAACTGAATTCAGTATTTAAAGAAACAAAATCATTTAATTTAACCAATCCGGTGTCCGTATATAATTTTCTACCTTAGGGTCAAGTGATACGGATATTTATCATTTCAATCCATAATTTAAAATTTTACGGTTATCGATCATTTCAAACCGCAATCCCGAATTGAATTAAATAAAAATCCATAAAATCGCTCGAGTCTATCATTTCAACCCATAACGAGTTTTTCCCTTAATCTATAGATCGTTCGGGTATGTATCATTTCAACCCATAGGGAACTTGCAGTGTTATAAGCATATAAAATACAACATCTAATCATCCAATATCAACAAATCAAACATCTATCACAATCATCATCCAAATCAATCAATAGACAACTGATAATCAATAATAGGTATTAAATTGACAATTTAAAATTCAATATTAAATTAAACGATGATTAAATGCAATAAAAGTCAAATTTAACCAGAATGACAATTTAAACATACTAAACATCAATCAATTAATTTCAAATCACATCATAGATTTAATTTAACTAACATAAGATAGTTTAGTAATTGTAAGTGGGTTAAAACACTCAACTTTGATTTTAGCCCATAAAAATCCAAACAGAAGCACAAAACTCAACAGTCTCCAAATTCAACTAAATTAATTTCAGGTTGTGCGGAATATAAATATGAATCCAATGGAAGAAATCACGTGTGAATCAAAGTTTATATGAAAAAGATATCCATGTCATAAGAAATATTATTAAAATAATAATTAGTACGCAAAAAAATAAACAAACTTTAATACTTACGATTTTCTCAAGATGAGGCTTCAGGAAAAGATTGAAGAACAACTAAGATGAGGATAGGACGTGTACGGAAAAATGAAAAGAAAATCACATTTCATAAAAGAAAGCTTTTGGATTTGCAAGAATAAGAGCTTTTGAATATGAGATCTCAGGAGAAACAAAACGCAAATGAAGAAAATAAGTTGCAGGTTATTTATAATTAGGAAATGAAGGTGGAGGGACAAAAAAATGTCACGTTTTATTTTGAAAGCTCCACGCATTAATAATGCATAAGAAAATGTACGCAGGAATGGAACAGTTTGCAAACCAAATAAAAGTAAAACTTTGTATGCGTGAAAATGAGATCGCAAGAATTAAATACAACCTAAAAGTCTAGGCTTGGGTATTAAATAGAAGGAGAAATGAACGGCTCAAGTATTAATAATATCAGATCGAGTCTAT
Source organism: Allium fistulosum (assembly GCA_030737815.1). Lineage (NCBI taxonomy): Eukaryota > Viridiplantae > Streptophyta > Magnoliopsida > Asparagales > Amaryllidaceae > Allium > Allium fistulosum. The sequence goes on from CM060903.1 coordinate 1,437,059,905, forward strand.
CATTTCAACCCATAACGATTTCTCCTTAATCCATCAGATCGTTCGGGTATTTATCATTTCAACCCATAGGGAACTTGCAGTGTTACAACAATATAAAATATAACATCCAGTCATCCAATATCAACAATCAAACATCTATCAAAATCATGATCCAAATCAATCAATAAACATCAATAGCTAACTGATTATCAATAACAAGTATAAACTGACGAATTAAAATTTAATATTAAATTAAATGATGATTAAATGAAATAAAAGTCATATTTAACTGAAATGACAATTTAAATATACCAAACATCAATCAATCAATTTCTATTCACATCATAAACTTAGTTTAACCAACATAAGATAATTTAGTAGTTGTGAGTGAGTTAAAACACTCACCTTTGATTTTAGCCCATAAAAATCTAAACAGAGCACAAAAACTCAACAGTCTCCAAATTCAACTAAATCAATTTCATGTTGTCCGGAATTTAAATACGAATCCAACAGAAGAAATCGCTCGTGAACCAAAGTTTATATGCAAAAGATATTCATGTTATAAGAAATATTATTAAAATAATAATTAGTACACATAAAAAAACAAATTTTAATACTTACGTTTCTCTCAAGAAGAGGCTTAAGGAAAATATTGAAGAAAAACTAAGATGAGGACAGGACGTGTACGGAAAAATGAAAAAAAAATCTTTCTTCATAAAAGAAAGCTTTTGGATTTGCAAGAATAACTTTTGAATATGTGGTGTCAGGAGAAACAAAACGCAAATGAAGAAATAAGCTCTAGGTTATTTATAATTAGGAAATAAAGGTGGAGGGACAAAATATGTAACGACCCAGAATTTTGAACGAATTAAATTGAGAATATTTAATTAATTTTAAATATTTGAACGATGATTTAATTTGAATCCCGAATATAACTTTGAAAACTGACGATTAAATTATAAAATCTAATCTATTGAAACTGGATAAAGAAATTTTGAATCTTCAATTTTAGCTGAAGAAAAATATTTCAAGCGCTTGTGAAATTTATATTGATAACACTGAAGATAATAGAAGCTTCAGAATCGAATTTGGAAGTGAATTGTTCAGTTTGAAATTATATCGTTTGAATCGATATTTAAAAATAGTGTTCCGGGGCGCAGTCTCGGAATTGGACGAAACCAGTTCCATTGGGTCCGTAATATTGAATTATTATCGGATTTCAAATCTTGTATTGATTGGAGTTGATATGTGAGCGCACGATAGATGAATGCGTTGAGATAAAATCAAATTCAAATTTAATTTTTTAGTTTAAAAATTTGTAAATATCAGCTACTTCTCTTCCCTTAAATCACGTCGTAGCCCATGCCTGCAATCACGAGAATAAACGTGCGAACCATCCTCTTCCATTTTTAAATTCCCCCTTCCTTCCTCTTTTCAGATTTAAATCAAACGACAGTTCAAAAGAAAGAAAAAAAAATCGTGAGTCCCCTTCATTAAAAAGAAAATCTGTTTTCGTTCGTATCACTCGCGAGGGAAGTATGAAGGTCATTCGCAACTCAGTGCGTTCGTTCATCAATCAAAGGATCACGCAGAAATTTTCTCTCCTCCCATGAATAGTTTCGAATCAAATCCGTTCGATAAAAGAAGGGGAACGAATCGGGAAAAAAATTTGTCTTCAAAAAATTCAAACCTCCATCCCTGTTTCATGAAAAATCACCCAACAAATTTCTAAATTCATGATTCCCGATCCTCTTCAGGCTGGTAGGCATTTTGGGAAGCGCGACAGCTCTGGCGAATATCGACCCTAATGTCGCAAGCTAGGGTTCTTTGTTCGTGGCTTTTGGGGCGGCGATAGGTGAAGTGGAGGCCGAAGTATCGAGGAGGGTTTCTCGTTCATGACGAGATGCACGCGATTCTGGGTTGGCTGTCGTCATCGACTTCGGGTCGCGAGGCCAGTGCGAATCGAGGCGAACTCACGATGGGGTTCGCGAGGAGCGATCGCGTTTTCACTCAAGGCAGTTGAACTCGGCTAGGGTTTCGTTCATTTTCGAGCTTGGCAGTAAGGTCAAGAACTGTTGGTCGATCGTTTGGTGAGGTATTATTATTATTTTTCTTAAATTTCTATATACAGGAATTTTTACAGTAAAGGAAAAAAATGTATATAAACATTTTTCAGTAAGCTATAGATGAAGTTGAGAAGAAAAATAGATTTTTAAAATCTATATAGATGATTTTCAGAGAAAATTTTGTTGGTATGTCCAATAAAAAGAAATTGATTTTTATCAATAAAAATAATAATATATTAAAGAAAATTTAGTTTTAAATTTTATTTGTAGTCAAATAAATTTGTTAAAAGGAATTTTTTTAAAATTAGGAGTATTAATTTAAATTAAAAAAATTGGTTAATTAAATTTATCAAAGGAAAAATTTAATTGTTCAATTGATTCGAATATTAATAAAATTATATAATGTTATACAAGGTCTAATTCTGTGAAGAAACAAACTGGATTGGAAATGAATTGCAAATTAAAAGCAAAGGTGAGATCTTCTCACTCAGATTTATAATTGAATTGCAGTTATTGATTGATTTGTTTGAATGTGCTATTAGATATGATAGGATATATCTATATATATAGCAGTATATACATATTGGCATATGTATATATTGGATTGATTGATTTCCTGCCTCGTATAGCGGATGAGACCCTATTGCGCCGTTAGTAAGCGGATTTTTATAAAACCTATATACCGCGATAATTCCGTACTGGAGCGGAATTGGTATTGTGCTAACGTCTTTGGATGCAGGGAAACAGGTTGGAGGGATCCAACTGGACCCCTCACATTGATTGAATTTATTTCTACTGTGATGTGATAATCTGTGAATGATCATTGATGTTATTGAATTGTTGTCTGGAAATTGTTTGAAAGCTAAAATTTAGCTGAATGGATGTTTGATATCATTGGATTCCAAAAATAAATGAAATTGAATTTTTGAAATCAAAATAGAAATTTCTAAGTGAATAAATTTTAGAAATTGAATAAATTTTGAAGAAAGGAATTTTTAAAGTATAAAAAGTTAATTTTTATAATCTTATCGAATTAATTCCAGAATCAAGTGAAATGTTAAATAAATGGATTTCGTAAAATAGTGATTATAATTTGAAGAATTTAATTTAAGGATTTGGATTTTTAAACAGATTGAAAGAAACGATTGAAATTTATTTCCTTAAAAAGGAATGTATTAAAAGAAGATAAGTGGGAAATCCAACTAGAAATTTAATTGGTAAATTGAAATAAATTGGGAAATCAATGTAAAATGATTTCAATTTGAAGAATCCATTTTAAAGCAGAATATTGAATCATTTGAGAAAAAATGAGGAATTTACTTAGTAGTGATAAATAAATTTTAAATCAATATCGAAATTAATTTGGGATTGAAGTTTTTATAAATAGAATTGGAATTTATAAAAGTTGTTTATAAATCCGAAATCACTTATTTTGATGAGTTGAATATGGAAGTAAATAAAAGGAAATTTATAAGTCGAAGTTGTTATTAAAAAGAGGAATAGAATTTATAAACGTGTTTATAAATTCGAAATAGATTGAATGTGATAAATTAAATATAGAAGGTTATTAAAGGAATTATATTCACGATTTTGGACAGTGAATATGTTGTTAAGTAAGAATGGATTTATTTTTGAAGAAATGATATTTAAAAATGAAGTTAAACATTTTAAAGAAATGAGATTTAAAATGTATTATGAATCGAAAGCATAGATTTCAACAGTACTTGTCGAAATAGACGTTTTCGAGAAATATAAGGAAATGGTGGACTATAACACTGTTGTTATAGTAAATGATTCCCGAAAGGAAATGTTTTATGCAGTATTGGGATTTACATATCTATCTTAAAAATTCGAATCCCTATACTAGTGATTTTGAGTCGTCGTAACGATGTTTTACGTAACATTCGTTTTGACTCAAATAAAATGTGTTTAAAGAATGATTTCCTTAAAGAATGAGATATATACTTAATTTTGATTTAAGTATATCGGATATTTTCTAAATGTTGAAAATAAAAGATTTGTGAAACACTTATTATTAAATAAGTATGGAACGTTTTCCAATATGAAATGAAATGTTTTTGAGAATTTATCTTCTTAAAGATAAATTGAAATTGAATATTGACATCGATTTGAAAATTGTATATCAGTAGATATTTTGAAAATATAAATTCACTATGGAATTTATGAAGGAAAGGGAAATTGTTTTAGAAAAATAAACGTTGATTTATTTTTAAAGTGTGGAAATTTTATATCTAGTAAAAGATATTTTGGAAGATAAAATAATTTTGGAAAATTATTGGGAATCTGATGATGTTGCGCATCTTTATTGATAGTTAAATAACCGACTATCAATAATTACCTTGAGTAGGTATTTGTTGTGAATTGGATGAATTTGAATGCCACACTTATTTTTGAATAATCGCTCACTATTCGGGTTAGCCGGGAAAGGACCATGGGGTCGTATAACCCATTCCGAATATGTGATACGTCGATATGAATTGCATTTGAAGACCGGTGTTGAAGACCGGATATTTTTGAAAACGGAAGGATTACCGTCGAGTTACTCTACATCGGCTGATCTCCGGTTTAGAGGTTTTATCACCCTTAGTGACGGGAAGTCCAGACGTGATTAGAAATTTATCCGGAAATGCAAGGGCTTCGTGAGAAGTGCCTTCGGTTCTGTTCGATCCCGGAACAGACTTGTATGGATTGTGTGTCTGACGTTACAATTTGAGATATAAAGCTGATTTCTTTCAAATACATTTCTGTTAGTGGCGGAGAATTTATTCTCTTAGCTTAACACCCTTCTCTGAGACGTACGAGCTCAGAGGTTATGTAGTTGAAATTTATCAGCGATATATCCCAATTTGGTAACGTGGCACACTGAGTGTTGCTGTGAAATGATCAGTGTTTAATCATTTGCGATATGATCATTTGTTTGATCTTATATCTTTGTGATCATAGGTTGATCATTTTTGTTTGACCCAAAGCAGGGCTTTGTAGAAAGCGTAGCTTTGTGGACGAGACTTCGTCGAGCCTCACACCCCGGAAATGGTCGAAACAGGAAGGATGCGGCAAGGTTCTAGGGAGTAGCGCCCCTTAGTGTATGTCATTCCTTCTGGATAAAGGTGGTATCATGGTATGGAGCCCAGATACTTAACCTCTGTGGTTACTGCATTATTATTATCTATGTGGTTTGTTGGAAATCGGGGATCCTCGGGAAGATCGGTGACGATCGGGGGATGGCATACGCGTGTCAGTAGTTACCTATTTTTGCAGAGGTAACCCGGCCTTGTGTTGGCAGAGATCCGGTTAGGTTCTCGGGTCGTCTATTCCAGGGACGTACCCATCGTGGATAGGAAGTTCCTTAGCCTGACCATTTGTTGGAAATCCAAAGAAACAATACGAGCCTTTACGATTTCAATTGTATAACCTGTCTCCTCAGGAGGCAGCTATAGCAGGCATAATATAATGGTACCTATGCTGGCTAAGATTTATATTATACTTTCGAAATGTTTTCCACTATGCACTAGTAATAATATCAAAAATGATTTGATTTTGCGTAGTAAGCATCTTTGACTATCATAAGAAGAAATCTCCTCCAAGTCTGCGTTTGCATTGTGTGTGTGGTGGGAGGTCTTATGGTAGTTTCATTTTCCAAAAGCATTGCGAATTGACTTTAAAATTCTCTGCTATTTATTTTAAAGATAAAACTGTTTTACGATCTCACACCAGTCACCATGACTGACTCGGAGTTTATTGTTCCCTTCTAAACTCTGGGTGCCCACCAATTTCCACACGGGCAGCCTAGAGTTATATTATCAGGATATTATGGATATTCTGGAGCTTTGGAGATAAGCTGGAGGACGAGACGTAGTATTTGTAACTGATAGTATTTATTCTGCTGTGTATTCTGTATGAGGACAAGTTTATATAACTGTCCATTGTTGTATATTGACTCTGATTGATGTATGTATAAAATGATATAGTTCTTTGTTTTAAAAGACTAGTAATTATCTATTGTATATTGTTCCGCTGCGATATGTGAGATTTTGATATTGTCTCTGTTTCTGATGTTGTTCTGTTGTTCTTCTCTTCTTTCTTCTTCTGTTTCTTCTTCTTTTCTTCTTCTTCTACCTTTTTCTTCTTTCTAAAACCCTCACTATTGGAGTTTCCGGCGTTCGATTTCTCGGCAGTCGATAAAGTGAGTATCGATGTTGAATTTTCGAAAGTCGAAAATCCCGTATGTGACAAAATAAATGTCATGTTTTATTTTGAAAGCTCCACGCATTAATAATGCATAAGAAAATGTACGTAGGAATGGAAAAGTTTGCAAACCAAATAAAAGAAAACTTTGTATACGTGAAAATGAGGTCGCAAGAATTAAATACAACCTAAAAGTCTAGGTTCGGGTATTAAATAGAAGGAGAAATGAACGGATCAAGTATTAATAATAAGGTAACTATTTTAAAACGTTCATGGAACAATTAATAACAAAAGAAATGAAGCGACCATGTATATCGCACAACCCTTTGAAATTCAATTTTTTTGAAACGTGACCAAATTAACTTCATTAACTCAAATAATATTCAAATTTGTACGCATTTAGGTTTTTATCTACGCATAATAAAAAAATTATACTTATTAAAAATGAAAACGTTCAATTTGGTTTTCCCAAAATGATCTTTTATTTCCATTAAAACACCCTTTTTATTTAACACGAAACGTGCGTTTCTTTTATTAAATCTATTAATTGCAATCAACGTTTTCTTTCCTTTTACTTGAAATATTTGAGTTACATCAATTGCAATTACTTACAAAGTTAAAATTCAAAACGGACAACTAAAATGGATGAAAAATAGAACAATTGTGTATTTAAACACGTTTATAAATTTGTTGTTTATACACAAGAGTAATAAATAACTTTGAAATAGATTATTTTCCTATTCTTGTAATCAATCCGTAAGCTAAAACGCTGTTCAATAAACATATATTTCTTCCTTTAAAATCAATCATTCTATTCTTTATTTAATGAAATTAAACCTACATTCACAAATAAAACATTCATTTTATTTGATGTAGATGTTCTTTTCATTAAATCAATCTTTCCTTATATTTTCACAAAACATAAGCTACTTTTAATTACACCTATTAATTTACAATTTAGCATTCTCTCTTCTATTAATTGAAAATTTTCAATTACATTAATTTCAGTTGATTAAGTTTCAAAATGGACTGTATGAATGTAATGAGAAGTAGAACAATTATTTCCTATCTAATAGTAATTTAAACATATTTATACACTATTGGATACAAACGGTAATTACTCATTTCTTACTAAATAATAGTTTCTCATCTCTTATTTTTATTAACTACTATATTTCCATTATATTAAATTTTTGTCAATTTTATTATAATTTAAAAATCTCAATAAATTAATTTGTTTTGTTTCACTCTTTTTATTACATCAATTGTTGCCTTGTAAATATAATTAACATTTCTATACCTTTATTACATTCACAATTTGCAGTTATTGTCTTAACTCACATTAATGCAACATTTATTTACATTTATTTGTAATCGATTAGATAAAGTGGTAACAAATAACAATTGTCACCATTTCTACATTTTGTAACATTTGTAAGTTTATCATTTACAACAAATGTCATAATTACTTACATAACACTGATTTTTTTCAATTACCATAAATTATATATTATTTCATTAATTGATTCAATATTTACATTTGTTTTCTTATATTCAATTTATAACCAAGTATAACATTTAAATCATTTCAATTAATTGAACTTTCATTAAAATTGTTAATAATTGACTTAAATTGACATTATTACCTTCCATTCTAGTTATTATTTCATTAATAATTCATAAATTTTTTTATTTCTCCCATTATTAACTCACAAAATTTTTTTAAATTATTTATCTATAATTATCGAAAATTACGGTCGTTACATCATTAATCATTTTAACATCAAATTTCTTATTTTCATTTTAGAACTTTCCAATTATTAATATAGTCAAGATTCCATTCTTTACAATAATTTCAATTTCTAATTTACAGAAACTTAAGAACTAAACAACGGGTTCCATTTCAATCCTTTTTAAAATAATATAGATACTCATAATTTATATATATATATATATATATATATATATTTATATATATCAAATCAACCTTCAGAAATTAAAATTAATATTCGTTTATCAAAACGGATGTGTAGTAAAATTACTACAACAGTCTTCCCACTTTGAAACTCGAAAATGAACGTCGATGATGCATGCACTCATCACCGAAATTAGTTTCGAACGACAGAGAGGGGAGTACAGAACTTATTTACTTTCAAAAATTTATTTTAAAACATTTTTTTCAAATCATCTTGAAATATTTATATCAGAAAATACTTCTAAATACTACTAATATTATATTCCAAAATCTTATGAAAGAAATTTTCAAAAATCCCGGAACTTCAGTTCTAAACTTCCAATTTATATTTACATTATTTGTAAATCCTATTTTTCAATCAATATTTATAAAATTTCTCTACCTAACAAACAACATAATACATCCAACTATATCATTTATAAAATTTAGTATTTTATATACAAAAATATATAATAGGAAAAATTATTTCATTTACCTATATTTCAAAACAAATATTGTGTTGGTCTGTCATATTAAGTGTTTAGAAATCCCTATCGATGTCATAGCGTCCTATGTACCGATCGAATTTATAAATAATAAACAGAATAAATTAACACAATATAAAAACCTTTTATAACACTAACAAATATGTTCTCTCATATATATACATTCAACGACTCATTCTAGGGTACTTCTACCCTATCTTATATGAGTCAGACCCTACAAAGCTAAGGTTATCGCTAAACCAAAGCACTGATACCAACTGTAACGACCTGCCTTTTGGATGGTTTAAATCGACGATAAACCACACACGTCGGACTCAAACCATTCAAAAGGGCATATTGTTATGGGTAAATAAGAAAAAGCAGAGAAAGAAAGAAAAACAAACACAGAATCTCATAGCGGAATGACAAAATATAATAATCAAATAAACAGTTCATGAAGCCGTTTATAATTAACATTTGATTATACTTTTAAAATAAAGATCAAAGTTGCATACAACAAGAATAAATAAATAAATGCAGCGGAACAACATGATGTAGTGGAATAAATATATAATAAATAATGATAGTACAAAATCTTCGTCTTCATCCTAAAGAAAGCGGTCTTCGATAAACTGAAAGCTCAGGTTGACCCGAGTGAATTGAAAATACAAAACACTCGAGTCAGAACTAAAAGAGCTTATGTAAGTTAAATCAACAGTAAATAAATATGAGTGTAACTGCTTCAGAGATGTTTATTGTGACGCCCCACCTCTATACCCACACTAGCCAAGGACACTACAGGGTAATGCCGTCAACTAGCGCGGAGAATAAGGCTGTTGAGGAGCGACCATCTGTGTAATTGCTTTGTGCGAGTACCGATATGCCAGATAAAATATAACTTTTCATTTCATCTCAAAAGGAAATCCGACATACAAATACAAACTCAAAGCTACTACACAGTGGCTATATGGACCTCGGAAATAAATATAACACAAATCAGTCACAGACAATTCATATCACAAAGGCGGAAATAGATATGAATATAACACATGAAAGTGTACATCAGAGTAGTGGTCAAATAAGATCCACAATAACACAAAAGAATAGATACAAGTGCAAGGCAAAAGAATATGTGTACATCAAGGAGTCTAAATCTCAAATGTATACAACAAAAACTACTAAACTAGAGTAGTTAGCCAAAAGTCAGAAGATGGCTCCAGATAAGAAGTCATGAGGAAGCACCTATAAAATCTCAGTCTGACCCGAGTATTATTTAAGAATAAAATAATAAACGGATCAGTCTAGTTATAAATATCAGATAAAATGAAATATAAGAAGAGATATAACAAAAACGTATGATAACCATACATCCATACTGTGATAAGTATCTAATCGAAAATCAATCCAGAGATTAATCAATATCACAAGAATCTTTTCAAAGATAAAAGAATGTCATATTCTTAATTTAATTCACCAAACCACAATAAATGACATACTTATCAATGCCAACTGAAAAAGGTGGTGAAACATAAATCCCAGAAATCAATAATTAGAAATCCAGAAATCAAAAGAAAAGAGGATGGCCAATCCCATAAAATGAACATCGACGCACCTAGAAAGATACGCCCCATGTAAAGTCTAGCATCGATACACCTAGAAAGATGCACCCCATGCAAAATCGAACATCGACGCACCTAGAAAGATACGCCCCATGCTCTAGCATCGACGCACCTAGAAAGATACGCCCCACGCATAAATAAACATCGACGCACCTAGAAAGATACGCCCCATGAAATGTCTAACATCGATGTACCTAGAAAGATACACCCCATGCAAAGTCGAACATCGACGCACCTAGAAAGATACGACCCATGCATAGACGAACATCGACGCACCTAGAAAGATACGCCCCATGCCCCGACTTATTGAGCCGATTGCTCCACGAAGTAAATAAACATCGACGCACCTAGACAGGTATGACCCATGCGTAAAGTAAACATTGACGCACCTAGATAGGTACGACCCATGCGAGAAGTGAGATGAAGCTCATTAAAACGAGGAACAGTCCTCCACGTGGACAAAGAGACATCGCACATTGCTAGTCTAAACCATAAAACGATCATCATCGATCATCAAGAAGTGTCGATTACGCTAAGTGATGCAGCAGCGGATAACAAAAATGATGAAACTGTGAAAGTAGCGATCGATGGAATAGAAGATACGGAATGGCCCAAATCCGTTGATCCAAAGATACCGGATTCTAGCTATCCCAAACACGTTGATTGCGCACGATACCATGTTTAAAGATCTACGATTCTTCGTACGTTGATCTAGCGCACTAGATACCGGGAATCGGCTTCAGCAGTCGTTGAATCGAGCGCACTCGATTACCGAAAGTGGAGATAGGAGATTACACTCAACTACCAATTTAATGAAAGCACAAAGCTAACAAATAAAGTTTATTTCAAAATCAACTACTATTACAAATGACACTACCCCGCTATTTATAGATGTTACAACTCAACACAACTCCACATATTACAACACCTAGGTCGGCACCGACCTAACACTTGTGACCTACGACCTAACTAAGGTCGTCTGCGACCTAAAGAAACAACACAGCAATACAGCACGAACTATAGCACATTACAACACATGATATCACATATTTACAACACATAGATCGGCCTCGACCTAAAATACAACTCACGCGACCTACGACTTAAAGAAAAAAATACAAACACATTACAACATAGTATCAACGACATACGACCTAGTACATAACGACTTAACAACGTTACGCGAGTTACGACCTAGATATCAAACGACCTATCTCTTCACAGCAACAGGAATCTTCATGCGACTTAATATACTTCAACATCTCTGCGAAGCAACCTAAGGTAATTGTTTCCTGCGACCAAACATCAACACGACCTAAGAGCTTAGGTCGTGGCTTGATAGGTTGGAGTTTTGTTAAGTCGCAGTTGTATAACCGACCTAAGGAATTGTGCGCTGGAGTGTTTAACCCGTTAACTCGCTCGAGGGTCTTCATGCTTAGCCTGTTAACTCGCAAGCGACCTTCGTTATGTCGCGAGTCTCCACTAGGTCGCAAGCGACCTAAAACACGTTGCTTGTTAGCTCGCAAGTACTCTTCGCTCGGTCGTTCCATACAGGTCGTTCGCGACCTAAAATGCTGCGACTTACTGAACAATGCACTAAGTATCTGTTGCATCCCATCTTCCTTCTCGTTAGGTCGCTCGCGACCTAAGACTACGTTAGTTTGTACTTGCAAGCGGCCTTCACTAGGTCGGAACTCTTTACCTTGTGGCTCGTTAGGTTGTGAACGACTCAAGAATTGGATAGGTCGCTCGCGACCTATTACTTCGCCATTCTGGGCTGCATCATCCTACCCCTGTTGGAAGAAATTCGTCCTCGAATTTAACAGTTCTTCGTCTTCGATACTCTGATCCTCGTGAAATGGAACCAAGTGTTTGATATTGTCAATATTAGCCATAGGACGATGATCCGACTAGCTCATCTTACAATCATTCTCACAAATTGTCTTCATAATTTCCAAACGACTCATTCCTCCGGTATCTAGTTTGATGTACGTACCAACAAGAAATCGTTCAACCATCAAGTAGATAGAATTGTTGTCACTTTGTGTCTTCATCAATTTCAATACAGAATCCATATTTACGCTCACCCATGATCTAGTATGCATAGGTAATGACATACATAATCCTGACTTCGTCGTGGTCCCTTTTGAAATTTGATAACTCTGACTCTTCTGAACAAACATTTTACCCCCTTTTCTTATTGACGGTCCCAAACAAAACGTTGTAACCAACTGCGTGGTATGATCATGGCCCTCGTGCCTTTCCACACGCATGTTATGATAACTTTTATTTGCCAACTGCGATCAGGAGTATACAACTGCCTTCCTTTGAATAGTAACCCATCAGCCAGTCTTCTCAACTCTACCTGCTCTGTCGGACCCATATGATTACGTGGCATATACGGTACAATAGCACTAGACACTGGATTAACATGATGTACGTTCCTTAGTGGCAGTAATTCTTTGAACATTTTTGCAGGAACTACATCTTCACATTTATTCACCATTGGCTTAACCTCTTTGATAATTTCAACACTTTTACTGACTTCAATTTCATTCAACAGGAATACTTCTGCACTACTCTCCACTTCTCTAACAAGCTCTTCGGTAGATTGTAGACTAGTCGAATCCACTTCCTTCATCAACAATTTACCCTCTTCATCTCTTGACTTGCTTTCTTCACCATCATCCAACTTTGCTGATTGTGAATTTTCAACCTCATGTTCAATAGATTTCGTTGGTTGAAACTCATCAACTTCATCTTTATCAAACTTTGGTGATTGACAACAATGGACTTTATCTTCCACATCAACAAATTCCTTTAAAGACAACAAAGTCTTTAGCTCCTCGATTTCCTCCAATTTGTTTTCATTCTGTTGACGCTTCTTAGGAACCAAAACGATTCGTGTATCCTCGAACATAAAACTGTACCTGTTTGTGCGTCCATCATGTTGCACAGCTCTATCGTATTGCCATGGCCTTCCCAACAACAGATGGCAAACATCCATATCAACCACATCACACCAAATTTCGTCTTTGTATTTCTTCCCAATGGAAAAATTAACACAAGCTCTCCGATTAACCTTCACTTCCCCTCCTTTTCTCAACCAAGCTAATTTGTAGGGGTGTGGATGCTTTTCTGTCTTCAATGACAACTTCTTTACAGCTTCCGAAGAAATGATATTATCACAGCTTCCTGCATCGATGATAAATTTACAAACCCTTCCAAAGATCGTGCACGTTGATTGGAAAATGTTACTCCTCAACCAACTTGAATCATCCTCTTGCTTTGGTGTCAAACACGATCTTCTCATCAACAAACTACAACCCTCATCTCCAGACAATAATTCTTCCTCTTCAACAGGTATTGAATTAACACACTCTACCTTTGCATCTTCATGCTCAATCCCCGCAATCATTGCCCGCTTCTTTGGCTTTGTACATTCATTGCTTTTATGGACAAACTCTTGACAATTAAAACATTTGAGATTACTATTGGCCTTTGCTTTGCTGGCTTCATTCACAATCGGTTTACTTATGACTTTGGAAACATCCACACTGTTACTAACATCCTTGTTCTGGTTGTTGGAATTTGTAAACACACCACCTCCTCTCCTCCCTTGTTTCTCCCAAGCCAATGCTTTCTGGTGTGCTTCAGCAACAGATCTGGGATCAAACATATTCACCATGTCTTGAATCTGTGTTCGCAACCCTCCAACATACCTAGCTGTTCTTCTGTTTCCATAATGTCATTCCTCGTAATCAATTAGTAAAAATCATTTGCATAGTCATTCACAGATCTCGCCCCTTGTCTTAGGTTCTGCAAACGTTGATACATAAGCGATTGATAATTGTGCGGCTAGAAAGTAGCTTTCATTAACTTCTTCATCTTATCCCATGTAACAATCTTTGACTTCCCAATTCTCTCCCATGTAAGTTTAGTCTGCTGCCACCACGCCATAGCTCTCCCTCTTAATCTCGTAGCAACCAACTTCACTCTTCGATCCGCGGGAACTTCTTTGAAGTCAAAAATTTCCTCAACATTTGAAACCCAATCCAAAAATTCCTCCGTTACCATTCCTCCCTTGAATTCTAGAATTTCAGTTTTCATCCCCGACTCCCATCGACGATCATCTTCTACAACCCGGTATGCATTCCGCCCTTGGTCTCGATCTCGCGAATGAACACTACATCTACAACCATCTTCATCAAAAACAGAGGTACTTCGATAACGATCTCGACCTTCCACATTTCTATGATCTCGCATATCTCTTCTACTTTGTCTATCATCATCACGGTATGGTTCATGTTCAAACTCACGTGGAGTTCTTCTCTCTTCATTTCTATACTCGTAATGTTCTCTTCTCATTAAAACTGAAGATTCTCTTCCTCAACGGAAAGATTGTGGCGACACCCTCCTCGCTTCCGTAACCGATGGCGAAACTCTGTTTCCTCCATGGTTCGAGACTGGCGACCTTCTCCTTTGTCCTTGGTTCATATCATTCATCAGTTACTCTAACATCCCAATGCCTTCATCAAACTTTTCATTGATGCGTTGTTCCATTTGCTCGGCTTCTTCTCTTCTATACAAAGCTTCAACATTCTGATGGCGATTAGCTCTTCTTGGCGGCATGATTACTCTTAAAACAAAAGCTAACTCTCAGCTTGAACTTTAAAGATGATGCACGACTTGTATTCTTGAATAAGAATTGGCTCCAAGGTTCGGCTTATCTATGATTGGCTAAGTCTAGCTCTGATACCAAATGATGCAGCAGCGGATAACAAAAATGATGAAACTGTGAAAGTAGCGATCGATGGAATAGAAGATACCGAATGGCCCAAATCCATTGATCCAAAGATACCGGATTCTAGCTATCCCAAACACGTTGATCGTGCACGATACCATGTTTAAAGATCTACGATTCTTCGTACGTTGATCTAGCGTACTAGATACCGTGAATCGGCTTCAGCAGTCGTTGAATCGAGCGCACTCGATTACTGAAAGTGGAGATATGAGATTACACTCAACTACCAATTTAATGAAAGCACAAAGCTAACAAACAAAGTTTGTTTCAAAATCAACTACTATTACAAATGACACTACCCCGCTATTTATCGATGTTACAACTCAACACGACTCCACATATTACAACACCTTGGTCGGCACCGACCTAACACTTGCGACCTACGACCTAACTAAGCTCGTCTGCGACCTAAAGAAACAACACAGCAATACAACACGAACTATAGCACATTACAACACATGATATCACATATTTACAACACATAGATCGGCCTCGACCTAAAATACAACTCACGCGACCTACGACTTAAAGAAAAAAATACAAACACATTACAACATAGTATCAACGACATACGACCTAGTACATAACGACTTAACAACATTACGCGAGTTACGACCTAGATATCAAATGACTTATCTCTTCATAGCAACAGGAATCTTCATGCGACTTAATGTACTTCAACATCTCTGGGAAGCAACCTAAGGTAATTGTTTCCTGCGACCAAACATCAACGCGACCTAAGAGCTTAGGTCGTGGCTTGATAGGTTGGAGTTTCGTTAAGTCGCAGTTGGATAACTGACCTAAGGAATTGTGCGCTGGAGTGTTTAACACGTTAACTCGCTCGAGGGTCTTCATGCTTAGCCTGTTAACTCGCGAGCGACCTTCGTTATGTCGCGAGTCTCCACTAGTTCGTAAGCGACCTAAAACACGTTGCTTATTAGCTCGCAAGTACTCTTCGCTAGGTCGTTCCATATAGGTCGTTCGCGACCTAAAATGCTGCGACTTACTGAACAATGCACTAAGTATCTATTGCATCCCATCCTCCTTCTCGTTAGGTCGCTCGCGAACTAAGACTACGTTAGTTTGTACTTGCAAGCGGCCTTCACTAGGTCGGAACTCTTTACCTTGTGGCTCATTAGGTTGTGAACGACTCAAGAATTGGATAGGTCGCTCGCGACCTATTACTTCGCTATTCTGGGCTGCGTCACTAAGCTAGTAAATATAAGAGCTTAGCTTCATGTCCTATAACCACTTGCTTAACTCAAATATTTACGAACAGATTGTAGATCTCAATAGAAAATTGTCACAAGAGTTTCAATCGAACGAGTCCATAAATTAACCGACGAAGTAAACGCAAGCGTTTCATACCACTTATTTTGCTAAGCCGTTTAATTATATTTTCTCATACAAATGAGGTAAAGGTTTGTATATACTAATAGATTGGAAAACGGTTTAAGAAACGAGCCTTGTAATAAAATAGTGTAAAAATCATTTTGATGAAAGGGTTTTGATATTTACTACTAGTATAGAAAACCTTTATATTTTTAAAATGACAAATCACAAAAACGATTGTAGAAACAATCAAACATCAAAATTCACATTCGAAGATGTGAATAAAATCCAAAGAAATCGATACCAAATCCATCAAAATGGATATTCCAAAAATCCCAAAGAAAAGGTCATCAAAGTCGATAAAATATGATAACAACAAATGGGAATCAACACGAATCGATTAAATTTGAAAAATCGAGCAAAACAGGCAAACTGTCAAAAGACAACAGATTCAGACGTCTGAAATAAATGGTTCAGACGTCTGAATCTGGAAAATTTAATATGATACCAGATCACAGATTCAGACGTCTGAACGAAATATTTTAGACGTCTGAAAGTAGGCATTTTCAGCCTATTTCCTTTCTGGTCGCAATCGAACCAATTCAGACGTCTGAAACCTTTGATTCAGACGTCTGAATCTGGGAATAGGAATTTTCCCAGAATGATATTCAGATGTTTGAAATACCAATTTAGACGTCTGAAACTGGAATTTCAGACATTTCCTGAACCTAGACCAATAATGGCCAAACGATATCGATAACGATCGGACGAGCAACAACGACTAAGGAATTACGCCTAGCGACAACCCAGCCTTAATGGCTCTTCGATATGCCTCGAATATCAATGTCCAACTATCCATAATAGGATATTCACAAAAATTAAACCAAAACACCAAAAATTGGAATATATACAAAATCAATCCAAACCAAAATCAAATGCAAATGAATAAGGGTTAGGAATTCATACCTAACCATCGAAGATAATTATAGACTAAGATGTGAGATAAAAAATCTCACCATTTTACAAAATCAATGAAGAAGAAGCTTTGAAACAAAGGATAGACCAATTCCTCTTCAATCTGAACTCAAGAAGCTTGAATCCAAGCTTTAAAAGAAGAACATTCCCAAAGTTAGGTTTAGTAATTTCTGAAATTGGAAGGAGAATGAGTTGGAGAAGAAGAAGGATATGCTTCCCAATAGCTTATTCTAGAATTTGGAGATAAAACTTGGATTTGCAAATGAAATTAGGGCTTAGGAATTTCCATTTCCCATCTCTCCCACCATTATTGCTAAAGCTTGAGTATTAGGATTTAGAAATGATGTAATGAGGAGTTGGAGTGGAGTTGGGGGCTTGTGTTAGGATATAGGGCTGAAACCCAAACTAAAGCCCTAAGTGAAAAAGTAGCAAAATTCTACTATCTCCAAACATATCAAAGTTTATACTTAAAAAGATCGCAAACGTCATTTTGAACTCAATGGAGGTGGTTTCGAGTCCTAATTCGACTGTTTGCAAAAAGTAGCTTTTCAGACTTTAATCCGACTAACGACGCTATATTTAAATATAAAAATCGATAAATATGCGGGTTGTTACAGACTCCCCTCCTTAAAGAAATTGCGTCCTCACAATACTTAAGAAGAAAATAAAGAGTAACAACCATAAAAGCATATCAACCCAAAAGAAAATTGAAGTAAGAAGTTCACCATAAAGAGCACGAAAGAGCTAGCCCGAACTTGTTCGCTCGTTGAATTCTCTGGATTCCCAAGAGAAATCCTTAGGACTTGAGAACCATCGGACTTTCACAAAAAGAACATCTTTATTTCGAAGGCACTCAACCCCCGAAGAGATGATGTGAATAGAATGTTGCTCAAAAGTTAAATTAAGCGAAACTTTAATTTCTTCCACAACACCGGGCTCAAGAATAGTATCGGAATCTCGAAGACATTTCCGTAATTGAGAAACGTGAAACACGTCATGAATAGCAGAAAATTGAGCCGGTAATAAGAGGCGATAAGCCACGGAACCAATACGTTCGATGATAGGAAATGGCCCAATATATCGAGGCGCTAACTTTCCCGATCGACTGAAACGCACAACACCTTTCATAGGTGAAACACGAATAACTCTGAACATTGACGTAGTACAATAACGGTACGTCCAGTGAACAGAAACTCAAATAATTCAGAACGCCGTCGTAGTACAAGAACGGTACGTCCAATGAACCGAACACCATAAAAGAACATTGGGCGCTAGTCCATATAAGAAATGAGATAAAACTCAATAAAACAAAGTATATCAAAACGTCCGATGAACTTGATAAAAAGATAATTCCATTCAGACATCATCAAAGAATCAACCACCTTTTGCTTACGATTAAGCGCATTGGTAACACGATTTCCCTTCTAGGAATAAAAGAATATCAAGATCATAAGATGCCGGGAACTCAAGCCAATATTAAGTTCCTTATGAGAAAATAAATATTCCAAAGATTTATGATCGAGGTGGAGAACAAATTTCTCCGCCAAACACAATGATGCCAAACTATAAAAATGAAATCAATAGCCGCGAGCACTAGATCATGAGTGACATACCTAGTCTCGATCAGCTTTAATGATTTAGAAGCACAAGAGATAGCACGTTCTCTTTCGCAAGAGAACGGCATCCAAACCAATACGATTAGCATTGGTACAAAAGATAAAATCTTGGTTTCCCTCGGGAATCACAAGAATAAGAGTATCGGAAAAGAATTCTTTCAAATAATCTTCTTTCCCGAAAAGCTAAAACTTTCAAAAATTACAATTATCTTTATTTAACAATCTTTCTAGAAAAATTTACATTTTTACAAGTCAATTTATTGTGTCAAATTGTCTCATCAAAGCGTTTAGGAGATTCCTATCGATAACGTTGATCAAGCGCATCGACCAGAATTCTTAAAGCACTCAATGGGCAATACAATCACAAAATCATCTTCTACATGATAAAAATATCTCTTAAAAGTTTTAAGAATATTCTTTGTTCATTGAAGAACAATGTCCAATTATACTTATTAAAAAATCTTATGAATAAGATTTGCAAAATTTTAAGTTGTTATTTCCATCCAAAATCAATAAATACAAAAATGAAGTCATCGAGATAATCATAGAAGACTCGATTTATAAAATGGATGAAATAAGCTGGACCAACTGAATGACATAATAAGTCATTCATAAGAATCATAACGAGTACGGAATGTGGTAAGTTGAAGGCTAACTTCCGCAACTCGTAGCAAATGAAAACCGGTGGCAAGGTCGAGCTGAAAAGACCTTAACACCACTCAAAAGATTTCTTAGGAGATAATCCTAAGACAAGCTCAAAAATACCGGAAATTCTCAAACTACATGAATGAGAGAAATAATACTTTCCTCATCATGAGGGCTTAAAGAATTTAATGATGCCATCCAATTGGAATCAAAATCACAAAGAAAAATAGAAATCTGCTTAACAGATTGAAAATGTCTAAGATGAATAGTCCACACGGGACAAAGGATATGTCTTCGTAATAATTAAGCCAATCCTTACAAAAGTTAATTCCGAAGCATAAGTAAAAATCGGCTCGGAAAGAAAAATCACATAAAATAATTTCGACATCAATAAAAAGCAAATTGAGGGTTGCGGATCCACCAATCCGGATTCACAATCCTCAAAGAAGTCATCAAGCCCAGAATTGTTTAAAGAAAAAGAATCACAAGTTCTTTTGATATAAAAATAATGAGATGAAACCCATATCAAAAAGAACTCGAATAAGATAATCACAAAATAAATGTCATCAAGGATAGAATAGATACCTTGACCAAGAGAAGTGCTAGTAGAGGCTTGCACAACTTTTAGATTTCCCTCCTTCTTGCTTGAAGTATGGGACACGCAGATATATGATGACTCAAACTTTTGCAATAGCGACAATAGAGGGGTTGCGGGCACTCCTTTGCATAATGGTCCATAGAATCACAATTGTAGCATCGTCCATGACTAGTGGTAGGAGTCTTTGCTACAGAAGTTTCTTGTTTCCCTTTCTTGTCGGGATTGGGACCTTTAAACTTAATAGGCCTCTTCATGTTATTGTTGAAGTTCGGTTTGGCACCCACAACTTCAACATTACTTTCATTATCGGCCTCTTCAAGACGAAGAGCGATATCAATAAGCTAATCGAAAGAAACTTCCAATTTCAGAAGTAATGGCTTCTTGAGATTCTTGTTCAAGCCATAAACAAATCTCTGATTTTTCTTCAGTGGGGTATTAATGTATTCAACCCCGTATTTAGAAAGAGATTCGAAAGATGCGACATAGTCCGTCATAGAAGATTCACCTTGAACAAGGTCGATAAAACGTCGGGCCAAAGTTACTTTTTCAGCCTCCGGCACAAATTTTAATTCGAATCTTTCCCAGAATTGCTCCCAAGTGAGATCCGCTTCAACGATTTCAGAAATAAGAAGCTCATACCAATCCAATGCTCTTTCTTGGAGCATGCTAGAAGCCACTTGGACTCGGTGGAGGTCAACAAGATTCATGCGAGAAAAGATGCGGTCGCATGATCTAAGCCAAGCTTGGATTTCAATGACACTCTCGGATCCCCGGAATGGCCTTCCACCCAAATCGGTGTAATCTCTACACAAGCGTGCAAAACCGGATCTAGGATGAGTAGGCTCTGAGATGGGTCCGACAGCTTGAGCATTCTTTACAAGATCTAAAAGCTGCTGGGTAGACATAAATACTCCCTCCTGAGGAGTAGCACTGGATTGACCGACGTTGGTACGGCCAGATGTAACCATTTCTCTTCTTTTTTTCTAAGAAAGAAAGAAAGAAAGAAGAGGAAAAAGTTATTCTCAGAATGAATATCAAACAATCATGATTGATAAAACAAGGTATCATAAAAAGAAATAGGATAGAACGGTACGAAGACTCGAACCAAATCCAATGGCACGGTTCCTAAGAAAGACTTAGGACAATGATCCTTGCTAGATTATTCTACATTGTTTCGAAGTTTGGCTCTGATACCAAGCTGTGACGCCCCACCTCTATACCTACACTAGCCAAGGACACTACGGGGTAATGCCGTCAACTAGCGCGGAGAATAAGGCTGTTGAGGAGCGGCCATCTGTGTAATTGCTTTGTGCGAGTACCGATATGCCAGATAAAAATATAACTTTTCATTTCATCTCAAAAGGAAATCCGACATACAGATACAAACTCAAAGCTACTACACAGTGGCTATATGGACCTCGGAAACAAATATAGAAATAAACATAACACAAATCAGTCACAGACAATTCATATCACAAAGGCGGAAATAGATATGAATAAAACACATGAAAGTGTACATCGGAGTAGTGGTCAAATAAGATCCACAATAACACAAAAGAATATATACAAGTGCAAGGCAAAAGAATATGTCTACATCAAGGAGTCTAAATCTCAAATGTATACAACAAAAACTACTAAACTAGAGTAGTTAGCCAAAAGTAAGAAGATGGCTCTAGATAAGAAGTCATGAGGAAGCACCTGTAAAATCTCAGTCTGACCCGAGTATTATTTAAGAAAAAAATAATAAACGGATCAGTCTAGCTATAAATATCAGATAAAATGAGATATAAGAAGAGATATAACAAAAAGTATGATAACCATACATCCATACTGTGATAAGTATCTAATCGAAAATCAATCCAGAGATTAATCAATATCACAAGAATCTTCTCAAAGATTAAAAGAATGTCATATTCTTAATTTAATTCACCAAACCACAATAAATGACATACCTATCAATGCCAACTGAAAAAGGTGGTGAAACATAAATCCCAGAAATCAATAATTAGAAATCCAGAAATCACAAGAAAGGAGGATGGCCAATCCCATAAACTGAACATCGACGCACCTAGAAAGATACGCCCCATGTAAAGTCTAGCATCGATACACCTAGAAAGATGCACCCCATGCAAAATCGAACATCGATGCACCTAGAAAGATACGCCCCATGATCTAGCATCGACGCACTTAGAAAGATACGCCCCATGCATAAATAAACATCGACGCACCTAGAAAGATACGCCTCATGAAATGTCTAACATCGATGTACCTAGAAAGATACACCCCATGCAAAGTCGAACATCGACGCACCTAGAAAGATACGACCCATGCATAGACGAACATCGACGCACCTAGAAAGATATGCCCCATGCCCCGACTTATTGAGTCGATTGCTCCACGAAGTAAATAAACATCGACGCACCTAGACAGGTACGACCCATGCGTAAAGTAAACATTGACGCACCTAGATAGGTACGACCCATGCGAGAAGTGAGACGAAGCTCATTAAAACGAGGAACAGTCCTCCACGTGGACAAAGAGACATCGCACATTGCTAGTCTAAACCATAAAACGATCATCAAGAAGTGTCGATTACGCTAAGCTAGTAAATATAAGAGTTTAGCTTCATGTCCCATAACCACTTGCTTAACTCAAATATTTACGAACAGATTGTAGATCTCCACTAGAAAATTATCACAAGAGTTTCAATCGAACAAGTCCATAAATTAACCGACGAAGTAAACGCAAGCGTTTCATACCACTTATTTTGCTAAGCCGTTTAATTATATTTTCTCATACAAATGAGGTAAAGTTTTGTATATACTAATAGATTGGAAAACGGTTTAAGAAACGAGCCTTGTAATAAAATAGTGTAAAAATCATTTTGATGAAAGGGTTTTGATATTTACTACTAGTATAGAAAACCTTTATATTTTTAAAGTGACAAATCACAAAAACGATTGTAGAAACAATCAAACATCAAAATTCACATTCGAAGATGTAAATAAAATCCAAAGAAATCGATACCAAATCCATCAAAATGGATATTCCAAAAATCCCAAAGAAAAGGTCATCAAAGTCGATAAAATATGATAACAACAAATGGGAATCAACACGAATCGATTAAATTTGGAAAATCGAGCAAACCAGGCAAACTGTCAAAAGACAGCAGATTCAGACGTCTGAAATAAATGGTTCAGACGTCTGAATCTGGAAAATTAAATATGATACCAGATCACAGATTCAGACGTCTGAACGAAATATTTCAGACGTCTGAAAGTAGGCATTTTCAGCCTATTTCCTTTCTGGTCGCAATCGAACCAATTCAGACGTCTGAATCTGGGAATAGGAATTTTCCTAGAATGATATTCGGACGTCTGAAATACCAATTCAGACGTCTGAAACTGGAATTTCAGGCATTTCCTGAACCTAGACCAATAATGGCCAAACGATATCGATAACGATCGGACGAGCAACAACGACTAAGGAATTACGCCTAGCGACAACCCAGCCTTAATGGCTCTTCGATATGCCTCGAATATCAATGTCCAACTATCCATAATAGGATATTCACAAAAATTAAACCAAAACACCAAAAATTGGAATATACACAAAATCAATCCAAACCAAAATCAAATGCAAATGAATAAGGGTTAGGAATTCATACCTAACCATCGAAGATAATTATAGACTAAGATGTGAGATAAAAAATCTCACCTTTTTACAAAATCAATGAAGAAGAAGCTTTGAAACAAAGGATAGACCAATTCCTCTTCAATCTGAACTCAAGAAGCTTGAATCCAAGCTTTAAAAGAAGAACATTCCCAAAGTTAGGTTTAGGAATTTCTGAAATTGGAAGGAGAATGAGTTGGAGAAGAAGAAGGAGATGCTTACCAATAGCTTCTTCTAGAATTTGGAGATAAAACTTGGATTTGCAAATGAAATTAGGGCTTAGGAATTTCCATTTCCCATCTCTCCCACCATTATTGCTAAAGCTTGAGTATTAGGATTTAGAAATGATGTAATGAGGAGTTGGAGTGGATTTGGGGGCTTGTGTTAGGATATAGGGCTGAAACCCAAACTAAAGCCCTAAGTGAAAAAGTAGCAAAATTCTACTATCTCCAAACATATCAAAGTTTATACTTAAAAAGATCGCAAACGTCATTTTGAACTCAATGGAGGTGGTTTCGAGTCCTAATTCGACTGTTTGCAAAAAGTAGCTTTTCGGACTTTAATCCGACTAACGACGCTATATTTAAATATAAAAATCGATAAATTTGCGGGTTTTTACACTTACGAGGTTTGACATCTCATATCCAGTGTCTAACGTGAGTGCAATAACTTAAGAGATGTTCGGGATTCCCCTCTCCTAAGGATCCGTTAAACTATCTACTATGTAGTAAAATACGCTATTATAATAGTTTCTACAGTTAAGTAAAGTATTAAAATAGCGTTAAGGCATTACCCATATCCCCCTTAACACATTTTATATAATGTCGTAGTCTACACAGATACTGTAAACTCCACCCGCAGGTGGGTTATCAGGGAGCACTCCATAGGTACGACACAAAACAAACTCATAGAAGGCGCGATAGGGCATGTGAACACGGCACTCGCGGCAATGCCAACGTAGATATACGAATTGCGGATCCGGACTGGTGGTAACGCATAGCAGCTACTACCACCCACCTCTGTACACGCTCCTGTGAGAAATGCAGATTAAGGATCTTAAGGCTAGAATTAACACTAGAAAGGGGGGGTGAATAGTGTTTTAAGAAATTTGTTAATCTTTTTGAGTTTACCTTACTTTGTTAACAATGTATACACTAATCAAACACAGATATAAACACAGATGCAGATATAAAGTAAAAGCAGTAAAGGAAAGAACACATCGGATTTTATACTGGTTCGGAGTTACCCTACATCCAGTCCCGCACAATTAAGTACGGATTTCATTTCAAAATCAATTCAACAATTACATCCCTCGGTTTCAAGGCTACGAGGTACACCCTCCAGAATCACAATCCTCTGGGTAGAGATACTTGATTTCCGGGGCAACAAGTTCACCCAATTGATTTCCAGGGCTACAATCACACCTTCTCTTGCTCAATTGATTACAAAAAGTCTATAACTCAGATTAGCACTTGGATCTTGTAGAGATAGTGGAGAGAATCAAAACCAAAAATTATCTAGTTAGATTCGATATTGATTTCGGCAGAGTAATGGTGTAATTTGTAAATAAGAAAGTGGAGAAGAAGAAGAGAAGTTAAATCAGAGAAAAGTATTATAAAATTCGTTGAAACTGATCCCTATTTATAGAAGAACAACAGCCATGACCATTCATGAAAAGTTATGGCGAATAGACACTTCTTTTGAAATTTGAATTTTGAATTAAACTATCACCATGTCGACATGGTGCCTATGGGCATGTCGACATCCCTCAGCCAAATTTGATGTTTTGAATTTCAATAAAAATAATATTTATCTTATATTAAAACTTTATAAATATACTTGAATATAGTTGAATTTCATAAGTAAATATAAAGAACAAAATATATATATTATTTAACTATAATTTAAATCAAAGTATAAATAATTTAAAAGTTAAATATATTATTTGAAAAGATAGTTTAAAATTAGGAGAAATTTCGACTCTGAAAATAAAGATGTTTTGAGGCTAAAATTATTTTAAAAACGGAATCGAGGGTTTTGAATCTTTTTAAAAGGAAAGTTTTGAAATCATTTCGAAAACAAGAAAATTTTGAAAAATCATTTGAATTAAGCTTAGTGGATACAAAACAACGTCCCACTAGATTTTCGTAGGTTCCATCCTACTTAGGGTTCCATCCCTTTAACGGGCTGGAAGTGGATTCCATTCCATGAATAAATTAGATATTAAGATGCCAGTGCTTTTCTACGAGTTTAAACAAATATTCCTAATAAAACAAACTTAACCTTGAAATCTTGAACTCTTGATAATCTTGATACTCATGAGTTTTCTATCTCTATATCTTGAATCTCTATACTGTACAGTTTTTATTCTTGATACCTGCATGGTTAGATCCTGCATATACATATATATCTAAACTTGTAATGTTGGTATTTATATTTTATAATCTATTCTAAGGTTGTTATCATCAAAACCATCCTCTCATGGACTAACAATCTCCCCCTTTTTGATGATGACAACCTTTGTTTATAAAATATTCCTTATATCCTAATAACTCCCCCTTAATCTATGCCTAACTACCCTATTTTATATTTCTCCCCCTTTGTCATCAACCAAAAACTTACTCCCCCTTATTCTTGGACTTCAGTACCTGCATTGATAAACTATACAGCGGAATATATAATATATAGATTAAGAAATAATGATACTTATGAGCATAATAACTTAATTAAAGACTATATTCATTTCAGTGTATATATATATATGCTTCACACACCAAACTTCAAACCAAATAAAATCAATCCACACAACGTATCAATTCAAACCAAATTAAATCAAACAAATTAATTCAAACAAATCAAACAAAGAAAGAAAATTAAACGTTACGATGAAGATCTACCCATCCATCTTCTCCAAATATAGGGTCTGCTTTAATTGCATCCCAATTCTCATTGTCATTGGTGAGAGAGACAGGAGGATGTGCTTCATTATCATCCTTGTGTAGAGAGGAGATCATCCATCGTATTGCATCGAAGTGTCTCTCTTGTTCCTTGATCATCTGTATTTGACTCAATTCTAAGTGACGCTGGTTGCGTAGAATAAAAGAGAGAATATTCTTGAATGAATTGACTGTTTCTTCAAGATTTTCAGATAGATTGTGAATAGGATTGGCCATAATTGAATTAGAGAAAGAAATGAAGGATATAGATAATGAGAAATAAATTTCAGTGAAGATTTCTGGAAGAAAAAGGTATATATAGGTGTAGAAATTCGTTTGAAATGAATAGACATTTGGTAGTTATTCAAATTTCAAATTCAAAATCAATAATCACTTCTGACCAGTACATGTCGACATGGTTTTCTAGGGGATGTCGACATGGGTTAGTGAAAATTTATGACAACTTTGATTTTGTGAATAATTGTGTATATGTATATATTTATATAATATACTAACATTTATTCTAGAGATAAGATAAGATAGATAACAGAAAGGAAATTTCATTTCATTACGATAATACAAAGATTAAGCATAATGAACTACACGAACATTCGAAAAAACAAACTAAGACAAATACAATAAGATACTAAAAGATAAAACTAGTTAGAAGATGAAAATGATGAAGATAGTCCAAGTTTCTTGCTGACTTTTGAAAAGAACTTGTTCATCTTCGAAGAAATGTTATCCAACTTCTTACTAACGGATCGTTTTAAAATCCGTTGATTCTCCACAATTATCTTTTGGTTTTTGAGAAGGGTTTTGTTGGATGGATTGGAAGGATATTCGATGCTTTCCAAAGAGGATTCACCTTCTTCTTCTTCTTCAATTTCCATTTCATCCCTTTCTTCTTCTTCTTCCTCTTCCATTTCTTCATGAGCCAAACGCTCTTCCTTTTCTGCAAGAGTCTCATAAGGTTGAAAAACATATGGGATTTTCATGAGAGAAATGTTTGAGATATTAAAAAATATTCTTGAAATAAATTCTTCTCCTTTGAAATTTACTCCAAAATAGTTGAAAATCCGAGTAACGTAAATTCCATGATATAAAGTGTTTTCTCCCATTTCAAAATTTTTAGGACGAAGTTCATCCAAAATAACTTGCGCCCAATTGATATCATAATTTCCGAAAATAGCAAAACGTGCTTTGCACACTTTTGAAGTAGGATTGTTAGAATTCCCCGATCTTGGGGTCAAAGTATGTTGTAAGAGAAGATTGACAATTCTTGCTTTAGGACGAAAGTTTTTGTTTTTAAATTCAAAGTTTTCATCTCCTTCAAAAATATGATGAAATGTCTCACGATCATGTTCATTGATTTGAAAACTAGAAAGATCCATTCCCGTGCTTTTGCAATTGAGAATGGTACCCAAAAGATCATAATTCAAAACAATTTGAGCGCCTTTGACACTACTCCAAATTTCATTCTCATTTCCAATATAAAAACCACGGTTTAAATTAGCATAGAAGATTTTGACAAGATTAGGATAGCAAGCAAAATCATTTTGAGAAGAGTCAATAAGACTTAAAACACCATTGTTTGCAAAAAGAGAATCAATTTCATAAGAAGAAAAATCTTGAAAAATAGCAAATTTTCCGGAATGGACTTTGGCATAATTAGCATAATTGATGTATGCTTTAATTGCCTCCGGATCATTGAATAATTGCTCTTTGATTTTTCTGGAAATTCTCATGGTTGAGGGGTTGCTTGAAGAAGCCATTAGAGTAGAGAGTAGAGAGCTTGAAGATATGAAGAGAGAGTTTGAATTTGAAAATGAAAGTGAAAAGATATGATAAAAGATAGTGAATAAATAGACTTTCAAAGGACATATTCTCTGGTCAAAAGGTATCTTTTCAGAGAAATAAATGAAGTGAAAAGGTGGAGTGAAATTCAAACATTTGAATTCAAAATTCGAAATTCAAATTCAGGTAGGCATGTCGACATCATGGTAGGGGCCATGTCGACATGTGGCTTTGAATTTTCATGACATGATTTTTCCTAAGTTATCTAATATACATATATATAAATATTATTATTAATGTTTATATTTCTAAAATATTATTGTACTTATAATATATTTCAGAATGTGTCAAAAATAATAAAAATAATAATAAAATAATAGTAAAAAAATAGAAAATAAATTTTAAAATTCAAACAACATATCAATTCAAAATCAATCAATCATTCAATCAATTCAAAAACAACCAATCAATCAATAAATTCAAGCATGCAATTTCAGCCAATGTATTGTAAACGTGTACCTTTTTCAGATTCTGTGTCTTTGGTATTGACTAAATCGAGAATTGCTGTGAAACACAGATTTGAATTATCTTTCTTCTGTTCATCGTCGCTGGAGGATGAGTCAGAGTCATCTAGAGTAGCAGTGAATGCACGTTTTCATTTCTTTACAGAATCATTGTTTGTAGGAGGGTTTTGCTTATCTGGATGCAGACAGTCTCTTTTGATATGACCTGGTTCGTCACAATTGAAGCATTTGATAAAGTTTGGTACTGTAGTCTGATTACCGGAATTCTTAAAGTTGTTTCTGTTGGAACTATTCAATTTTCTGTACTTCAGGAATTTCCGAAAATTCCTGGTCATAAATGTTATCTCTTCATCATTATCACTGTTTGAGTCTGATCCATCGATTAATGCATTGAATGTCATTGATTTCTTTTCAGATGCTTTGCTTTCTCTTCTCCCGATCATTTGAACTTCAAACGACATTAGATTTCCAATCAATTCTTCTATCTTTAAAGTACTGATGTCATTTGCCTCTTCAATTGCAAGTGTCTTTTGATCCCATTCTGGAGTGAGAGAATTTAAAATTTTTCTGACTTGATCTTCTTCCGAAAATTCCTTTCCCAAAGATATTAAAAAATGCACAATATCTTGAAATCGACTATACATATCTGAAATAGACTCATTTGTATTCATTTTAAATAACTGAAACTGATTTGTGAGCATTGAAATTTTGGTCTGTTTAACTTTTCTTGTTCCTTCGTGAGTTACTTGCAAAGTTTTCCAGATTTCATATGCAGACTTACAAACTAACACTCTATTAAATTCATTTCTTTCAAGTGAACAAAACAGAATATTCATTGCTTTAGAATTATTTTGTGCAACAATCTTTTGCTCAGTGGTCCACTGTGCAAAATTAGTTGTGGGTTCAGAATATTCAGTTTGTGTGATATTCCAAGTATCTAATCCTACGGATTGTAAATATATTTTCATCCTACATGCCCAATATGCATAGTTACTGCCATTAAAAAGTGGTTGTCTGGCAGTAGACTGACCTTCTACAAATGAACTAGTGTTGGTGGTAAAAGCAGTACTAGTGTTAGTAGCCATTTTGAAATTTTTCAAAATTCAGATAATGAAACTTTTGAAAACAAGGCTCTGATACCAAATGTGAGAAATGCAGATTAAGGATCTTAAGGCTAGAATTAACACTAGAGGGGGGGGTGAATAGTGTTTTAAGAAATTTGTTAATCTTTTTGAGTTTATCTTACTTTGTTAACAATGTATACACTAATCAGACACAGATATGAACACAGAATCAAACAAAGATGCATATATAAAGTAAAAGCAGTAAAGGAAAGAACACATCAGATTTTATACTGGTTCGGAGTTACCCTACATCCAGTCCCGCACAACTAAGTACGGATTTCCTTTCAAAATCAATTCAATAATTACATCCCTCGGTTTCAAGGCTACGAGGTACACCCTCCAGAATCACAATCTTCTAGGTAGAGATACTTGATTTCCGGGGCAACAAGTTCACCCAATTGATTTCCAGGGCTACAATCACACCTTCTCTCGCTCAATTGATTACAAAAAGTCTATAACTCAGATTAGCACTTGGACCTTGTAGAGATAGTGGACAGAATCAAAACCAGAAATTATCTAGTTAGATTCGATATTGATTTCGGCAGAGTAATGGTGTAATTTGTAAATAAGAAAGTGGAGAAGAAGAAGAGAAGTTAAATCAAAGAAAAGTATTATAAAATTTGTTGAAACTGATCCCTATTTATAGAAGAACAACAGCCATGACCATTCATGAAAATTTATGGCGAATAGACACTTCTTTTGAAATTTGAATTTTGAATTAAACTGTCACCATGTCGACATGGTGCCTATGGGCATGTCGACATCCCTCAGCCAAATTTGATGTTTTGAATTTCAATAAAAATAATATTTATCTTATATTAAAACTTTATAAATATACTTGAATATAGTTGAATTTCATAAGGAAATATAAAGAACAATATATATATATAGATTATTAAACTATAATTTAAATCAAAGTAGAAATAATTTAAAAGTTAAATATATTATTTGAAAAGATAGTTTAAAATCAGGAGAAATTTTGACTCTGAAAATAAAGATGTTTTGAGGCTAAAATTATTTTAAAAACGGAATCGAGGGTTTTGAATCTTTTTAAAAGGAAAGTTTTGAAATCATTTCGAAAACAAGATAATTTTGAAAAATCATTTGAATTAAGCTTAGTGGATACAAAACAATGTCCCACTAGATTTTCGTAGGTTCCATCCTACTTAGGGTTCCATCCCTTTAACGGGCTCGAAGTGGATTCCATTCCACGAATAAATTGGATATTAAGATGCCAGTGCTTTTCTACAAGTTTTAACAAATATTCCTAATAAAACAAACTTAACCTTAAAATCTTGAACTCTTGATAATCTTGATACTCATGAGTCTTCTATCTCTATATCTTGAATCTCTATACTGTACACTCTTCATTCTTGATACCTGCATTTGTAGATCCTGCATATACATATATATCTAAACTTGTAATGTTAGTATTTATATTTTATAATCTATTCTAAGGTTGTTGTCATCAAAACCATCATCTCATGGACTAACAACTCCCACAATCAAAATCGAGGGGTGGCCACCAAATCATCACAAAGTCATAATATGGTATCGAAGAAATGTGTCCGATCGGAGAAATGACCTCACTTTGCCCGGCGTGGCTCCTATTTTAGTCACATCTAAGCTGACTCACGAGAGTCAGGGTCACGTAAATACCTCATACAGAATCGTTCGCCAAACCATCCTACTTCATTTCTGGAATCTCCACCACGTGCATAGTTGTTAAAGTGGTTTTCCATATTGCAAAGAGTATGACAATATCTGATCCCGGTCTCTTGAACAACCAAACGCTTATTTCACACCGGATGGTTCTTTTAAATTTCAAAGGTCAATTCACAATTGATATCAAAATAACATATTCTCAGAACCATATCATTTTCGAAATCACATTTACTTCCGAAATTATATCACATTTGAAATCATATCACTTTCGAATTCATACTTTCAAAAATAGATTAAATCCTCATTTAAAATCATCATATTCCTCAAATATGTCATTTAAATCCCTACTTATGTTATAACATCATTAAACCTTATTCGCTTAAAAATCAAGGCTTTAATTAAAAACATTCCCATTTTACACCATTTGAAATTTAGAAAATAATTTGGATAGTTATAAATAGTTTAATTAGTTTACATAGTTTTAAATGGAGATAAATTAGGTTGAATAGGTTTAAAATAGATTAAATAAATTTAAAATAGATTAAAATTGATTAAAAATACTTTAATTAGATTTAAAATAGTTTAAATGGTTTAAGATAGATTAAATAGGCTTATTATGGATTAATTATATTTAAAATAGATTAAATGAATTTAAAAATAGTTTAAATAGAATTAAAATAGAGTAATTAGTTTAAAATAAATTAAAATAGTTTTAAATAGATTAAAATAGTTTAATATAGTTTAATAAAGTTTAAATGATTTAAAATAGATTAAAATATATTAAATATATTAAAATAGATTAAGATAGGTTAAATAGGTTAATTAGTTTAAAATAGGTTAAATTAGATTAAAATAAATTAAATAGTTTATATTGATTAAGTTGGTTTAAAATAGATTAAATTATTTTAGTAGTTGAAAATCTTAAAATTAGAATTTAAAAGAACATTTACAGTTTATATTGAGATAATAAATTTTGAAATTAACATCATATTTAACCATTTCTTCCATTCCAACATTTCAATAACTTAATTTCGATAAATGTCGTTTACACTTCAATTACAACTTCAACATTTCAATTTAAACCAATTCCAATTTCAAAATTTAAAACTCGAATTTCCAAAAATAATTCAATTTATATAAATCAAGTTTTCTTCAAAATATCATTTAACTAAATTCAAAATTTAAGGATTTAAAATCGCTTAATTTAACCAATTCGGTATCCATATATAATTCTCTACCCTATGGTCAAGTGATACGGATATTAATCATTTCAATCCGCAATTTAAAATTCTACGGGTATATATCATTTCAACCTGAAATCCCAAATTTTAGTTTCAATACATGAAATCGCTCGAGTCTATCATTTCAACCCATAACGATTTCTCCTTAATCTATCAGATCGTTCAGGTAAGTATCATTTCAACCCATAGGGAACTTGTAGTGTTACAACAATATAAAATATAACATCCAGTCATCCAATATCAACAATCAAACATCTATCAAAATCATCATCCAAATCAATCAATAAACATCAATAGCTAACTGATTATCAATAACAAGTATAAACTGATGAATTAAAATTTAATATTAAATTAAATGACGATTAAATGAAATAAAAGTCATATTTAACTGAAATGACAATTTAAATATTCCAAACATCAATCAATCAATTTCTATTCACATTATAAATTTAGTTTAACCATGTAACAACCCTAGATTTTTGTATATTATTTAAATTTGAACTTTATTTTTTTTATTTTAAATTAGTTTAAACACGTTTTATTAAAAACATTTCATTTTTAAATATAAATGTTGATTATTAAGTGATTTATAGTTCAAACTAGTATAATTTAAATATTTTACTTAAAAGGGAAATTCTGGTCAAACTGTTCAATCTTTGACTTTTAAATTTCAAATTTAAATATATATAATCTTAAATTTTATCTTTTATTATGAAAATATATTTTAAAATATGAATACTGCTTTTCGTTTCATTAAAAACGGAGTTAAAATGTAGAAGTTATGCACATTTCAAATTTTAGTATAATTTGTTTTATTGTGCAATTTTGCCTATTTTAAATTTTATAAATCATATTTTCTTTCTTATATTTTTTTATATGTATCAATATGTTAATTTATGTATATTTTAATCTCTAAATATTTTTAAAAATAATAATCGAATTTTCCAAAATGTACTATGATGATTTCCTATTTTTAAAAGCTGTTTCTATTTTTCTGCTATTTTCTTCATCTAAACTATATTTAAATTAAAATTTATTTATTTATTTTATACATTCACATTTATTTGCTGTGTTTTACTTTATTTTATTCATTTTACATGTATTTAAATCAAAATATAATTTTTCTAAAGTTATAGAAGTTATTTCTAATTTTTAAAGCCTAGTTTGCATTTTTAAGCCATTTTCTTAATTTAAATTCTATTTAATCAAAATTTAATTATTTATTTTTTATTTATTTTTTTCATTTCTGAGTTATTATCTTTATTTATCAGTTTTACATGTAATTATAAATTACAAAATATATAAGAAGGAAATTTGAAGAGACATAAAGGCTTTAAACCGATGACTTTTCATTTGCTAGACCTTTCACATTTTGACCGTTCCTTCTTTATTGATAGCCATATGTTTTATTTTGTTTTTCAACTGAATACACTTCTCATTTCATCAAATTTTCGGCCAAAACACCTCTGAAAACATTTGGTAATGGCCTCTTCTTTTTCTTCTCTTCCTTCTTCATTTTTACTTTGTTTTGCCTTGATTTCATCCACAATTGCTTGGCCAAACCCTCCACCATCTCCACCATAGCCTCGACCACCATCCCCTACCACTCTTCCTTGGCATCATCTCTAGCCATCATTTCAGATCCATCCATGGCCGTGACTTCTCCTTGAAGCTAGCACCACAAAACAATGTCAAAAACTCCAAAACAATGCACTAGTCACCACTATTACTTCACCACCTTCATCCACCACCTTGGCCACCACCATAGCCGCCACCACCACATTGTTTTGACCACTTACCATCACCCCTTACCTCTGTCCAGATCTGGAGCAAGCATGGCCAAGCCCAAACAATGACTAGACCGAGCCTAGTGTGCACCAAAACCACTCCTTTTGGCCTTGACTCTTTGTCTTCTTCATGTGTAACTCCTACCATCATCATTCCATTGTTTTGCCTTCTTTTTGCTGACCATTGGATGAGTATTTCAGGTCTAGACCTGATCATAGCTGAGCCAAATGATGTCATGGCCAAGCACTTGAATGGTTGAGGCAAGGTCAAGTCATCTATTTCTTTGTTGCTCCTTATTTAAAATTGTTTCAATATTGTTTGTGTTGAATATTTATGTATACATTGTCTTGTTTTTTTTATATGTATACAAGGCAATTATATTTAGCTCTCCCCTCTCAAATCATATTCATGTTGTCGTGCCTTCAAAGATTCTGTGTTATGTGTTTGGTCGTCATCTCCAGCTTAAACAAGTGAGTTATTCTCACCAGACAATATGTACCTATATAACTGATAAACCGACACCATTTGAATCTGTAATGTATATCATCATGTTATGTATGTTTATATTATTATCATATGATGTTCACACCTGTTATTACACTTATTATATCATATGTTACTATTATTTAATGTTATTCTGTTATTTATATCTGTTATCACCATTGCAAGTTCCCTGTAGATTAGAATCACTATGGGTTGAAATGATACATACCCGAACGGACTTTAGAATAGGGAAAAATCGTTATGGGCTGAAGTGATAGGCCTGAATGATTTTTATTTAAATTATTTTAACTTGGGATTGCGGGTTTGAAATGATAGAACCCGGGTTTTTCTTTTTTTAACTGCGGATTGAAATGATACATATCCGTATCACTTGACCTAGGTTAGAAAATTATATACAGGCCCGTGGTTATTTTATAAAGTGTTTTGAATATTTTTAAGTATTTTAAAAATATAAATTTATGAAATTTGATTTAAACAGATTTTGAAATATTTTGAATTAAAGAAATTATGATTTTTCTATGTGTTAAAAATGTAATTAATGAATGGTTTAACTGGATTTTTGAAATATAACTTAAGTTGGAAATTTGGAATTTTGGTTAAAAATGATATTTAAATTATATAAATAAAATGGATATTAAATTTTATTTGGAAATGGTAAATATGATAATTTGATTAAATTTGAATTTAAGTGATTATTAAGTATTATTGATTTTTCTATGAATTTAAGTGGTTAAATAAATAAATGTTTAAAAGTGATCTTTTAAAATATAACTTGACTAGGAAATGTGAAATTTGGTTTTAATTAAAGGTTTAAGTTAATTAAATAAAATTGGAAATTTTGTTAAATTGTGAAATGGTAATTTAAATTTGAAGTGTTAAGTCTATTTGTTGAAATGTGAAGAATTGGAACTTTTACACTTAAACTTATTAAGTAAATTGTTGAAAATTGGATTTAATTATAAGAAATTTATTGTGAAAGAAACGTGTAAAGTTCTAATTAATGAAAGAAATATGTAAAGTTTAATTTATGAAAGAAACGTGTAAAGTTCTAATTAATGAAAGAAATATGTAAAGTTTTACCTACTGAAAGAAACATGTAAAGTCTTAATTAATGAAAGAAACATGTAAGTCTTAATTTGTGTAATATTGATTTAAAATAATAAATGCCCCTTTTGTAATAAAACGTAAATTAAAACGTACATTCGATAATGTAAGTTTAATTAGTGTAATATTGATTAAATGATAAATTCTCTTTACTGTAATAGGAATGTAAGTTAAAAAGTACATTTAATATGTAAGTTTTAATTAATGTAAATGACATATTTTAATGACTAAAATAATAAAGTTTCTTTATTGTAATGATAATGTAAGTTAATAAGGTACTCTTAACTTAACATAATAATTTTAGCATTAAATTGGATATTACAGTAACAAAGTTTATTTAACTATAAGGCTATGATAAAATGACCATGTTAAAAATTTGTAAGTATATAAATACTTTGATTATATAAAATGTTAAATTGGGAAGTATTACATTCTAAAAATGCTATGATTCCTTAAGGTTACATTACCAAAATGCTATGATAATTTAAAGGAAGATTTCAAGTTTAATAAATTAAAGGAAATATTCAGTGATTTTGAAATTTGGGTTTTATTGAAATGATATATTATTGAATTGGTTTTGAAATGGAAATGATATATTTTTGAATTGGTTTTGAATAGATATGTTTTGGGTTTGAAAGTATGTATTAGTTTGAAATAAATGATATGATTTTGAAATGGTTTAAAGGATGTATTTTGATTTGAAACATAAACTATTTTTAAAAGTTATAACCACGGGTTATAATAACGATTGGTTGGCAAAGAGACCGGGATCGGATATGGACATACTCTCTGTCGATACCGAAAACCACTTTGACAACCGTGTACGCGGTGGAGATTCCAGAATGAAGTAGGATGGTGGCGACGTTCTTAAGGTATGTTACGTGGACCCAACTCCCGTGAGTTGGCATAAGGTGGCTAAAACAGGAGCGATCTCGGACCAGTGAGGTAGCACCTCTTCTCGGACACATTTCTTCGATATTATACTCTTACTTGTGATTTGACTAGATGGCCATCCTCCGATTTGGGAATGTTGTTCGAGGTGGAACGGTAGTGGCTGCTATGCGTATCCATCAGTCCGTGTGCGTAATTGGTATATCTACCCTGGCATTGCCTAGTTGTGCCGTGTCACCTACCATATCGAGCTTTACTACGATTATGATTTTAAGATCCGACCGCGTTAAGGTTCTCCATCCCCTTAACGCTATTTTCTATATGATTATACTTTACTTATTTAGACACTATTATAATATCGAATATTACTACATAGTAGATAGTTTAACGGATCCTTAGAGGATGGGCGGTCCCAAGCATCTTCTAAGTTACTTGTACCTTTATTACAGTTCACTTGAGTTGGTTTACATTATATAAGTATATTTTGTCCTGACTCGAGTGTTTTGTGTTTTGCTTTACGCTCGGGTCAGCCTGAGTTATTCACAGATTTGGATTTCCACTCGCTTGGAGATTTGAATCGCTGGAGATTATCTGCTTGTCTTGTCCTATCTATTTCAGTTCCGTTGTTCTACTCAGCTTGTACTTGGTTATTTTATTGAGACTTTTGTTGTACTCTATTTCTTATGTTGTATCTTATGTAACTCTGATATATTTTCATAGTAGCTTCATAAACTACTATTTCTTTTACTTCCGCTGCATTATTTTACTCTGTGTCTGTGATCTGTGATTATATTTATTTACTGTATATTCTGAGATTTGCCAAATTTTATTCACAACGCGATATTTTGAGCAATTCAACTCCGGCATGTGTGTCTGCCTATGCACTTATAATGGATGCGAATGGTTGAAAATATCGGGTCGTTACAGTTGGTATCAGAGCTTTGGCTTTGAGGCAAAACTCAGCATATGGAGTAGATTTATTTACAGAATCACTTTCGTTCGAGTTTGAATCTTTTCCTTTTGATTCGAATTTCCTTTGAATTTTTGGAACGTTCCCCATGGTTCCAAAATCCATTCTTGTCCCTCACTATTCATCTTCTTTTGATTCTGGAGTATCCCATAACTCCACTTCGAATGATCTTTATAGTGAATTGGCGGTCTCGCCAATATTCTAATTTTCTTGTAAAGGGTGAAAATCCTTTACAATCAGCATCGATTCACCAGAGATTTATATTTATCCTTGGTTTAGATGCTAATATCTTTTATTATTCCAAACTCTATCTCTTGAGATCGAACGTAGATTTATCCCAGAAAAATCCACATCGATCTTATTCTTTAAGTCACGGTTGACCCGGTTAAGGTTGTCCGCGATTTATCTAAGCTTACCCATCTCTCTACTCTGTTTAACCATCTTGTCTTTTGTTTCTAAACTACCTCCAAACATTTTGAATTGTACTTGTAAATCTATGTTTTGTTTTATATATGGTGTTGTTTGAGTTGTTGATGTTGATTTGGATTTCCGATCGATTCGTCTGATCAACGCTATCGATAGGATTTCTAAAACACTTTGATAGAACAAACTGACACAATATTATTTTAAATTTGGTTAATGAAATAAAATTTTGATATATAAGTAAATTTATGGAACTTAATAAATTGATTTAAATTGATAATTTGAAATGATAATACTTGATTTATCATTTATTGTTCTACAAATGAATTTATAAATAGTTGTTTATAAATTGATTTGGGAACTGAAATGAATTTGAATCAAGAATTTAAGAATTCAAGTTTCCGATGGTTTCAAACCTTGTGTTTTCAAGTTTTAAAAGGATATATTATTTAAAGTATTTCCAAGTAGAAATTTGTTTCTAAAGGATTTTTTTAGTTTAAAATTTTAGTGCTCTTCTCTTTGTCGCTGGAAAATAATTTCGGTGATGACTGCAGCATCATCGACGTTCATTTTCGAGTTTCGAAGTGAAAAGACCATTCTGTTGTCTTGCTACAGCTTTTTTTTGGGAAATTTAATTGATTTGAATCTCTAAAATATGACTGAATTTATAATATATATATATATGATTTAAATTTGATTTGACATATTATATACATATATTTATTTATCTCTTAATGGTTTGAAGGGAATCGAAAATTTAATTCTTACATTTTATCTTAAAGAATAATTTCAGTTATAAAAAGAAAATTTAAATTTTTGGATAAATGAATCAAACTTGAGATAATTGAATTGCAAAGTTTTACTTGTATAACACACAATTTCATTCCAATATAACTTACCAAAATTACACAGAAGTTGAATATGAAATTGGATAATATACAATATAGAAAGGATTTTATAAATAAAATTTGAGTGGTTATGATAAATGTTATACACTTAAATTTTAGTTATAAAAGATTAACAAAGGTAAATAGTGAAAAAGGAATTTAAAGAGATTTTTTTTAAATAACTTAATAATCAAATTTGATTTAATATGGAACCTTAAATCTAACCTAGGAATTTTAATAAAGGTTATTTCCTAAAATGAGTTTGTTGTATAATAAATAATGATCTTTGAATAGATAAAATAAAATACATTTGAAATAGACATTTTGTAATAAAGTTTATTTAACTTGAATTCATAGTTTAATTGATGTCTAAATGAATAAATGTGTAAAGGAATTTGATTGTTATATTTGCTATGATAAATATTTTATTTATGAAATAGATATGTCTTGAAAAATGAATAATTATGATTTAAATAGTTAAAATGTATTTTAACATCACTAAAATTTGATAATTGAGAATTTGGTTTTCAAATGGAATTTTAAGTGTAACTTATTAAAGGAATATCTATTTATGAAATGGGTATTTTAAATAAAGTGATAGGTTATGTGTTAAATTAAGAGCTAAGTAAAATAATGAACTTTTGACTTAATAAATGTAGTATAGTTTATTTGGATATTCCATTCATAAAAGTTTGTTTTAATAAGTCATAAGTTAAATGATATCCAAATGAATATTTCTGAAATTAAACTGATTTGAAATATTAATATATCTACTGTAGCATTTTATAAGTGCTGCTGTT
This sequence comes from Allium fistulosum, assembly GCA_030737815.1. Lineage (NCBI taxonomy): Eukaryota > Viridiplantae > Streptophyta > Magnoliopsida > Asparagales > Amaryllidaceae > Allium > Allium fistulosum. The sequence continues at coordinate 1,437,100,510 of CM060903.1, forward strand.
TTGAAAATACAATGTTTTGGAAATTTTATAATTGAATGAACTTAGAAATGTTACAGCTTTGAAATGAATATTATTTGACATTGGATTTAAATGGTTTAAATGAAGATTATTTTTAAAAGGTGTTATGATTTTCAAAGTATTATGTTTTTTTTAAAGAATAACATTTCCAAAGTGTTGTGATTTTAGTAGTATGATTTCCAAATGATAAACATCCCTAAATTGTTATGATTTCAAAGCATTATGGTTTCAAATTTATTATCTTACTTTGTTTTTTTCAAACTATCTTTTGCTTGTCCTTATTTCTCTTATCTTGTTACAGAATGGGAAGACTATTGCTTATACCAGTCTGTTTAGAAATCTTTCTGTAATCTTTGTTACTCATCTAGATCTGAACACTGTTTTTCCATTCATAGACCGTCGGTCAAGTGAAAAGGGAGATTCAGACTCTAGAGGATCTTTTTCGTGCTTGTATTCTTGATTTGATCACCTCCATCTTGTTAAACTTACCTATAACAATAGTTATCAGGTGTAATTTAAATCTTCTTGTCATCTTGTCTTAATCATATTTCACTCTATCTTTTTCTATGCTTTCCCGTACCTCATTCCTTTTCGGGGACGAAAAGTTTTGAGTGGTGGAGAGTGTAACAACCCTAGATTTTTGTATATTATTTAAATTTTAACTTTATTTTTTTTTATTATAAATTAGTTTAAACACGTTTTATTAAAAACATTTCATTTTTAAATATAAATGTTGATTATTAAGTGATTTATAGTTCAAACTAGTATAATTTAAATATTTTACTTAAAAGGGAAATTCTGGTCAAACTGTTCAATCTTTGACTTTTAAATTTCAAATTTAAATATATATAATCTTAAATTTTATCTTTTATTATGAAAATATATTTTAAAATATGAATACTGCTTTTCGTTTCGTTAAAAACGGAGTTAAAATGTAGAAGTTATGCACATTTCAAATTTTAGTATAATTTGTTTTATTGTGCAATTTTGCCTATTTTAAATTTTATAAATCATATTTTCTTTCTTATATTTTTTTATATGTATCAATATGTTAATTTATGTATATTTTAATCTCTAAATATTTTTAAAAATAATAATCGAATTTTCCAAAATGTACTATGATGATTTTCTATTTTTAAAAGCTGTTTCTATTTTTCTGCTATTTTCTTCATCTAAACTATATTTAAATTAAAATTTATTTATTTATTTTATACATTCACTTTTATTTGCTGTGTTTTACTTTATTTTATTCATTTTACATGTATTTAAATCAAAATATAATTTTTCTAAAGTTATAGAAGTTATTTCTAATTTTTAAAGCCTAGTTTGCATTTTTAAGCCATTTTCTTAATTTAAATTCTATTTAATCAAAATTTAATTATTTATTTTTTATTTATTTTTTTCATTTCTGAGTTATTATCTTTATTTATCAGTTTTACATGTAATTATAAATTACAAAATATATAAGAAGGAAATTTGAAGAGACATAAAGGCTTTAAACCGATGACTTTTCATTTGCTAGACCTTTCACATTTTGACCGTTCCTTCTTTATTGATAGCCATATGTTTTATTTTGTTTTTCAACTGAATACACTTCTCATTTCATCAAATTTTCGGCCAAAACACCTCTGAAAACATTTGGTAATGGCCTCTTCTTTTTCTTCTCTTCCTTCTTCATTTTTACTTTGTTTTGCCTTGATTTCATCCACAATTGCTTGGCCAAACCCTCCACCATCTCCACCATAGCCTCGACCACCATCCCCTACCACTCTTCCTTGGCATCATCTCTAGCCATCATTTCAGATCCATCCATGGCCGTTGTGATAACCCGGATTTTTGGGCATCTGATAATTGGATAATTAAATGGTTTATTCAGTTGAACAGATTAAATTCTGGTATCTGAAAATATAATAAATTTGAATCTATAATAAATACTGAAATATAAATATCTAGGAATAATAAATTTTACAGTAAATTAACATATATATAAATAGATATATGCAAACTCTATAATGATGAAAATCTTAAGTATATACATATATAAATCCATTGTTAATATATAATCACAGTAAACATATTAATATAATAATTCAACAATAAATAAATTAATAAATAAATTAAGTAAAGGCTTTTACTAACATTTTAAAATTAAATATAAATAAGTGTAAGAGAAATTTAAATATTTAATACTTAAGATATTTACATATATATAACTAAATTGAAAATATATATATATAAGATAATATAAAAACATATTAATACATGATAATTACAAATGTAAACAAATTCTCTATACATTATAACAAGTGTAAGGTTATTAACATGCATTTAAACAAGTGTCACAATTTTATAAAATCATAATCAAGGCTATAAATATATCTATACTCTTCTCCTCTCAATTCTTTTATACCTTCAATTTAAAAAAAAAAACAAGGTCGGTATACTAAATCCAGAGAAGGAATAAAATCAAACTACTTCAACTTTTACAAACTCTCAAACCTGAAGTTAAACAAATTCAATTCAGTTCAACTCAACAAAGAAGTATCAGAATCAAGTAGCAGTTCAACCTGATTCAAAATCAAATTCAAGTACAAATTTCAGATTCGAATCATCAAAAGCATTTCCAGATTTCATAAAGGCTTCTCTGTTCATTTCAGCAGTGAGTAAACCAAACTTAAAAACTGTTAAATGTGATGCATATGAATGATATTTGAAGGATGAATGTGTTAGTTGCTTTGCATATATGAAAGTATGTTTGCATGCCAATAATTATGAAGTTGTTAAGTACGCATGTCCGTATATATCCTCTGTTCTTATTTTACAGGGTATAAACAAAAGAAAATAATTTAAAATCCCCTCATTTAATCTATGGAGGCTGTGAGATTGAAACAAGTTATGTTTGTTTAAACATGAATTAAGTTTTAAAACTATATTAACTAAATTTAGTTAGAAAATTACCTGGAAAATCTAGAGGACTGGGAAAAAGGTTAAAACATATAAATTTCAAAATTCTTGATTTTCTGATTCATGTATATATTCTGAATCGGCTTGAAAACTAGGATTTTTAAATGAAATTTCTCGATTTTTAAGTGAGTTAATTGTGAGAATTTGAAGGTTGATTAGATTATGGGTTTTTGGGGTTTTCTGGTGATCGGAGCAAGGAGGGAGGTCGTGATCATGGCTGGAGGTAGTGTGGAGGTTAACGATCGTGGGAAAAATAGTGGTAGAATTTTAAGATGGTCGTGGTGATCGTACGACAATGATTTAGGGTTTAGTGATGGGTTTGTTCGTCATTGTTGACGAGGTGATTGTGGCAACAGTGGTGCATCAGGACAGTTCGCATGGAGGGGGAATCAAGGACTGGAGGTCGAGACAAACTTTGGTGAAGTCAGTGTGGGTTCGCAGGGACGAGTTCGTCAGTGATCGATAGATTCCGATGGGATTCGTTCCAGACTTTTGGAATGATGGGTTCGATTTTATTTTGCTCGCGTATTCGCCAATCTGGGTGGTCGTTCAGAACGAGATGATTGCCGGCGACATGTCGAAGTCCTCGGTGATGGTCGGAGGGCGTTGGATCGTGGGTACACGTGCACGAGTATCTTCATGTATCTGGTTGGTTTGTAGTTTGGGAAAGAAGCATTCTTCACGGGTCAGGCTCGAGGATGTCAGCATGTGTGACTCGAAGTAACGTGAGTTCGCGTGAGTGGCTCGGAAGTGACTCGGGGATTTTGTGTTTTTACTCGGGTTTTAGTTGTATATGTTACCAGGTTTTAAATTTTAAAAGAATCCTGTCCAGTTTTTAAAATAAATATGAATTTGTTACTGGAAGCAAAGGTAGATTTTAAACCAAGTTTTTTCAAAAAGGAATTTTGAAGTAATATACTGACCAGTTTTAAATGTATATGAAATGTTCGAGTTTAGAGCAAAATGATTAAACAGGTTTAAGTTGTAAAAGTATATTAAATGAAAAGGTAACCAAGTTTTCAAAGTTTAAATTTTGTTTTAAAATTGTTTGGTTTTTATAATCATACATTAGATTAATTATGTAATTAGTTCCTAAATGTTTTCAAATAAAATTTAATGATGAGATTAAGAAGTGATTAAAGTTTGTGGTATTAACGGAAATTAATAAATGATTTTAGTATATAATAATTTCAAACACTTAATTAAATAATGATTTAAATAATTTAGTTAAGGTCTTGATAAATGAAATAAATTAAAAGACTAATTACTGATTGTAATTAAGAAAAGAGGAAATTACTTATGGAAGTAATTAAATGGAAGTGATTAAGGGTTAATCACTTGATGATATTAATTAAAGGATAATTAATATAATTAAATTGAAGTTAATTAATTAAAGATTAATTAATTAAAGGATTAAGGTTAATTAATAATGTGATTAATTACTAGTTAAGGTAATTAATTAAAAGAGAGTAATTAATTAAGGAAGTAATTAAGGATCATTAATTTATATAATAAATAATTAAGGGTTCATTAATTAAGATAAATTAATGAATATGGTTAATTAAAGATTAATTATTTAATTATAGTAATTTAATGATAGTAATTAAAAGTAAATTATTGTGTATGGTTAAGGAAAATTATTTGAATGTAATTAAAGATAATTAATTAAGGAAGATCATTAAGAGATAATTTATATATTTGTAATTAATTAGGATTAAGGTAATCCAAGTAATTAAAGGATAATAATTAATTTAATTAAAGGTTAATTAAATTGATTAAGAGTTTATCAAACTTACTTATGGATGATTGATTGATATTAATACTGGATGATTTGGGTATGATATCTATGATATATGCTGTTTTGTGAGATGAATGTTTGATATGAATTATTTATTGTGATATTGTGATTTATCTATCTGTTTATATCATCCTGAATATAAGTTTAAATGTTTAAACCCTTAAACAACTTGGACATTTAAAATGATGACATTTGAATTCGAAGAGACCGGGGTCGGGTATTAGTAAATACCCGAAACCACTTCGATTTGAAATCTTCCATAATTCTTTATAGATTGATATGTGAAATCAATAGGCCAGTTTGGGATAATATGGACCATTAAAACTAAGTTGGATACTTAGATATTGTTTTGTGAAAATAAGTATTGACTATATAAGTTGTTTACTTATAGTAAGTACGAGTTACCCCGGGTTTTAAATAAGTTCTATAAATTGGAATTTCTTGTTAGATGGGTTTACTCACGCTGGTTTCCAGCCTGACCCGGGTGTTACTTTGATGTAATGCTCGGGTCAGAACGAGTATTACAGATTTCCAGGTAAGGACGTTTTGGAGCTCAGGAGGCGAGCTGGATGGCAGGAACGTATGGAGTGTATTCCGCTGTGATATATTATAGTTGTCCGAGACATGTTAATTCTAACTATCTAGTATATTTGTGAATGTTGTAACTCTGATGTATAAAAATGTAATTAACAAATACAGGTTTTCTTTGTATAAATGCTATTATTTGTTATTATATTTAATCCGCTGCGAATGTGAGATGTTGTGTTTTCTGTTCTTCTTTCTTCTTTCTGTTTCTTTCTTCTATCTCTTTTCTTTTTCTCCTAACTATCTGGAATTTTCGGGTTCGAAAGTTCCGGGTCGTTACAGTTGGTATCAGAGCAGAAGGTTAAGCGAGAACCTGGCTCTGTTGGGATTACTCGTTAAGGATAGGGTCAATGGTACCCTAGAACGAGTTGAGTGTATATATATATATATATATATATGAGAGCGTAATTGTTATTTTCTTATATAAGGATTTTAAATGATTTTATATAAGAATATATTTTGATATATAAAATGATATTTCTTTCTATTAAATATAAAGGTAATTGGTTGTTAAAATATTGGAATTAAATTAAGTGGTAATAGAAATAAAGCCAAATTAAAATTGAATGAAGATAAGTTTGAAATGAATTCAAACTAAAATTAAAATCTTGAATTTGTAGAAATGTTATCAAGAATAAAGGTAATAATGAATTGGTTTCTAGATATGATAATCTTGGTTATTATCATAAATGGTAATTGTGTTTAATAATGAATGGTGTTAATGATTTAGCAAAATGAAATGTTTAGGGAAGTAAACATTTAAGTGAGTATAACTTATAAATTGGAATTGAAGAGAATTTAAAATTGTGAAATTTTAAATCTAAATCCAAAAAAAAAACTTGAAATTGTTTTAAAGAAGTTTGTTTTGAATTAAAACCAAAGGTGGTTTAAAAATTTAAGGTATAACTTGGTGTGTAAAGAAAATGTATATACGAAGATATACATAATACTAAGGATGATTTGAAATAACTCTTAGTGTTGAGTTTTAAATTGGAATATGATATGAAAACCCAAATTGATAAGTTTTTGAATTTATAAGTGGGAAGATTATTAATATAAGGTTTAAAATTTGAATGGGAATTCAACTTGTGTAAAGTTGACCGGATTAAGTAAATTAAATTTAACTTGGAGGAAGTTAAATAAGTTGAATAAATAACTTGAATTGGAAATTTCAAGATGAAATTTAAATTTAACTTGGGCAGTTAAATGGTTAATTTAAATGGGAGTTATGAGTGATCTCAAAATGGGTTTGAGATCTGGAAATTGAAAATGGATAATAAATTAGAATCTGAAGATTTAATTATTTTTGAATTCTTATTTGAACTTTGTAATAAGTTAAGTAAAGATAATTTTTAAATAGAATTTTGGAATTTGGATTCAAAGTTAAATGGTTTAAAGATTTAAGTAGTTAAATTAAAAATAAAAGTTGATTTGATTTAAAAATAAGCGTTAATTTGATTTAAGGGATTAAATCAACATTTTAAATTTTAACTCGAATTTATATAATTGGAGATGGTTTTAAGTTAAGATTTTAATAGAATTAGTTCAAATTGAATTTGATTTGAACTAATTAGAATTGTGATTAAAGTTGAATAAGTTTAAAAAAAAATCAAATGGAATTTGATTTGAATTGAAAAGGAATTGAGGTTAATTCAATTTGAATTGGGGTTAAATCAATTTCAATGAAAATTGAAGTTATTTAAATTGGATTTGAGTCAATTTAAATGGAAGTGGAATTTAAATTGAATTGATGGGAAATTAATTGGAAATGGAGATTGGGAAATTAAACAGTTTGGCTCTGGATTATTTTCAAAATAAATTGTTTTAATACAAATATATATTTCCAAACTATTTACTATACAATCTTTCTTCTTAAACCCCAAACTATCTTATACTTATTTTACAATTATTTTGGAACTATTTAACTATTTTGAAAATGTCTTATAAACTAATTACTATTTTTCAGTTACTTATATCTAATCACTAATTTAAAAATTATTTTGCAATTATCTAACTATTTTATACCTACTAAACTATTTTACAACTATTTTACAAACTAATAACTATTTTTCAACTACTTATCTATTTTAAACTTTTTCAAGCTATTTTTAAATTTAATAGGTCAGAGTTCAAACTGTTTATAATTGAAGTAATAACTTAATTGGAAATGGAAGAAATTGAGAATAAGTGAATGGAATTAAAGGAAATGTGAATAGAAAAGAGAATTGATTTGGCTAATAACCAATAAAGATAAATACGTAGGATGTACGTATAATATTCTATTCGCATAGTGATTTGATCCAGATTCGAACACAAAATTTCGAGATAGTATTATCGATCCGAGTTGGGATTTTTCGCTCGATTTTCGACGGCGAACCTGGATATGGATTTTTGATTGGTTCTGGATATTCTCTATCATAGTTGTGACTATGCAAGGAGAATGACGGTTTCTAATCAAGAAACCAGATTTGAGTCCGCACTAGGAAGTCGGGTGGACGATACTAGTTCGGAAGTGAAATTGTGTGATCGATTGAGCGATCAGATTGATATTGTGTACGGATGATATGTGTACATCGTACGGATTTGAATGAAATTGATATTGAAGATTTGTGGATAAGAACTGTAAAATGGTTTTTGAAAAGAAATATGGTTAATAACTTTATAAAAGATTTATCAAATGTGAATATTTGATTTGGAATAAAATAAGTTATATATCCTTGTTGTATAAGGTAAATCTTCCCTCGTTGAATCTATTGCTAAAAGAAAAGGGTTTTGAAATATTTGAAGTATAAAAGAGGTTTTATACAAAGTTGAAATGATCCAAAGATTTTAAAAGTTATATATATCTATATCTATATATATATATAAAGGATCTTATGAGAATGATTTTGGAAAAGGTTTTGGGAACCTATGAATTTGGAAAAGGCTTTTGATTTTTGGGAAAATCAATTTTGGATTTTGGAAAGCCTAGTTTGAGAATTATCGATTTTGGTAATCGATTTTGTGTAAAGGAGATTTTGATAAATCATAAAGGGTATGATTTGAAGATACTATAAGTATATAGTATAAAGTGTTTTGAGAATAGCTCTGGGGAAAAAGGCGCTCCCTTAAAATGAACTTCTCAGGAGTGCCACTGGGTGGTACTGCCTTGAGCCCCAAGGGGGGTTTCTAAAGTTGATCCTGTGAGGAGTCCGGACAAAACTAGTTCCTGAGGATTATTTGTGTAGAGAAAGTCGAGGGGCTGGTGCCCACAGAGGCATTTGAGTTATGCTGTGACAACAATTTAACTCAATGTCACTGCGATCTACTGCAGACCATAGCGAAAGTCATGTGTGCCGCTGAGAGCCAACTGTCTACGTTTGATTTTATATCGGTAGACTGTGACACTATGGTAACATAGCGAAAGTCGTTTGTGCCGCTGAGAGCCAACAGTCTGCGTTTGATTTTATATCGGTAGACTGCGACCTATGTGGGAGAAGTTTCATTTTGACAGCGAAATCGTGTGTGCCGCTGAGAGCCAACAGTTACATGGACTTTTGCTGCGACGGCAACGTAACCCTGGAATGTAACTGCGATCTGTTGTGGGTTCCATGCTGTCATCAGTTACATGGACTTTTGCTGCGATGGCAACGTAACCCGTGATGTAACTGTGACCATGGATGGGGGTGATGATTTCCAGAGCATTTTCACCAAAGATATTTCATCTATTTTCAAAAACGTTTTCAATATTTTCAAATAAAGTATTTTCCAAATATTTTCACTGGGTGTTGAAAATGGGTCTGCTAAGTACTTATAGATTTTCAGTCTTACGCCTGATCAACGTATGACCGAATTTCTGTGAGAACGAGAATAGACTTGTTGAAACATCGAGTTATAAAAGTATTTTTTATAAAAACTAATTTAGTAATATTATAAAGATTTTTTTTTTAGTGTTTTAAAAAAAATATGTTCAAAGAGAAAATTTATCTGATAATAGGTAAATAATAAATTTTGGCTTCGTTCCTTTTCGAGGACGAAAAGATTTTAAGGGGGAAGGAATGTGATAACCCGGATTTTTGGGCATCTGATAATTGGATAATTAAATGGTTTATTCAGTTGAACAGATTAAATTCTGGTATCTGAAAATATAATAAATTTGAATCTATAATAAATATTGAAATATAAATATCTAGGAATAATAAATTTTACAGTAAATTAACATATATATAAATAGATATATGCAAACTCTATAATGATGAAAATCTTAAGTATATACATATATAAATCCATTGTTAATATATAATCACAGTAAACATATTAATATAATAATTCAACAATAAATAAATTAATAAATAAATTAAGAAAAGGCTTTTACTAACATTTTAAAATTAAATATAAATAAGTGTAAGAGAAATTTAAATATTTAATACTTAAGATATTTACATATATATAACTAAATTGAAAATATATATATATATAAGATAATATAAAAACATATTAATACATGATAATTACAAATGTAAACAAATTCTCTATACATTATAACAAGTGTAAGGTTATTAACATGCATTTAAACAAGTGTCACAATTTTATAAAATCATAATCAAGGCTATAAATATATCTATACTCTTCTCCTCTCAATTCTTTTATACCTTCAATTTAAAAAAAAACAAGGTCGGTATACTAAATCCAGAGAAGGAATAAAATCAAACTACTTCAACTTTTACAAACTCTCAAACCTGAAGTTAAACAAATTCAATTCAGTTCAACTCAACAAAGAAGTATCAGAATCAAGTAGCAGTTCAACCTGATTCAAAATCAAATTCAAGTACAAATTTCAGATTCGAATCATCAAAAGCATTTCCAGACTTCATAAAGGCTTCTCTGTTCATTTCAGCAGTGAGTAAACCAAACTTAAAAACTGTTAAATGTGATGCATATGAATGATATTTGAAGGATGAATGTGTTAGTTGCTTTGCATATATGAAAGTATGTTTGCATGCCAATAATTATGAAGTTGTTAAGTACGCATGTCCGTATATATCCTCTGTTCTTATTTTACAGGGTATAAACAAAAGAAAATAATTTAAAATCCCCTCATTTAATCTATGGAGGCTGTGAGATTGAAACAAGTTATGTTTGTTTAAACATGAATTAAGTTTTAAAACTATATTAACTAAATTTAGTTAGAAAATTACCTGGAAAATCTAGAGGACTGGGAAAAAGGTTAAAACATATAAATTTCAAAATTCTTGATTTTCTGATTCATGTATATATTCTGAATCGGCTTGAAAAACTAGGATTTTTAAATGAAATTTCTCGATTTTTAAGTGAGTTAATTGTGAGAATTTGAAGGTTGATTAGATTATGGGTTTTTGGGGTTTTCTGGTGATCGGAGCAAGGAGGGAGGTCGTGATCATGGCTGGAGGTAGTGTGGAGGTTAACGATCGTGGGAAAAATAGTGGTAGAATTTTAAGATGGTCGTGGTGATCGTACGACAATGATTTAGGGTTTAGTGATGGGTTTGTTCGTCATTGTTGACGAGGTGATTGTGGCAACAGTGGTGCATCGGGACAGTTCGCATGGAGGGGGAATCAAGGACTGGAGGTCGAGACAAACTTTGGTGAAGTCAGTGTGGGTTCGCAGGGACGAGTTCGTCAGTGATCGATAGATTCCGATGGGATTCGTTCCAGACTTTTGGAATGATGGGTTCGATTTTATTTTGCTCGCGTATTCGCCAATCTGGGTGGTCGTTCAGAACGAGATGATTGCCGGCGACATGTCGAAGTCCTCGGTGATGGTCGGAGGGCGTTGGATCGTGGGTACACGTGCACGAGTATCTTCATGTATCTGGTTGGTTTGTAGTTTGGGAAAGAAGCATTCTTCACGGGTCAGGCTCGAGGATGTCAGCATGTGTGACTCGAAGTAACGTGAGTTCGCGTGAGTGGCTCGGAAGTGACTCGGGGATTTTGTGTTTTTACTCGGGTTTTAGTTGTATATGTTACCAGGTTTTAAATTTTAAAAGAATCCTGTCCAGTTTTTAAAATGAAGTATGAATTTGTTACTGGAAGCAAAGGTAGATTTTAAACCAAGTTTTTTCAAAAAGGAATTTTGAAGTAATATACTGACCAGTTTTAAATGTATATGAAATGTTCGAGTTTAGAGCAAAATGATTAAACAGGTTTAAGTTGTAAAAGTATATTAAATGAAAAGGTAACCAAGTTTTCAAAGTTTAAATTTTGTTTTAAAATTGTTAGGTTTTTATAATCATACATTAGATTAATTATGTAATTAGTTCCTAAATGTTTTCAAATAAAATTTAATGATGAGATTAAGAAGTGATTAAAGTTTGTGGTATTAACGGAAATTAATAAATGATTTTAGTATATAATAATTTCAAACACTTAATTAAATAATGATTTAAATAATTTAGTTAAGGTCTTGATAAATGAAATAAATTAAAAGACTAATTACTGATTGTAATTAAGAAAAGAGGAAATTACTTATGGAAGTAATTAAATGGAAGTGATTAAGGGTTAATCACTTGATGATATTAATTAAAGGATAATTAATATAATTAAATTGAAGTTAATTAATTAAAGATTAATTAATTAAAGGATTAAGGTTAATTAATAATGTGATTAATTACTAGTTAAGGTAATTAATTAAAAGAGAGTAATTAATTAAGGAAGTAATTAAGGATCATTAATTTATATAATAAATAATTAAGGGTTCATTAATTAAGATAAATTAATGAATATGGTTAATTAAAGATTAATTATTTAATTATAGTAATTTAATGATAGTAATTAAAAGTAAATTATTGTGTATGGTTAAGGAAAATTATTTGAATGTAATTAAAGATAATTAATTAAGGAAGATCATTAAGAGATAATTTATATATTTGTAATTAATTAGGATTAAGGTAATCCAAGTAATTAAAGGATAATAATTAATTTAATTAAAGGTTAATTAAATTGATTAAGAGTTTATCAAACTTACTTATGGATGATTGATTGATATTAATACTGGATGATTTGGGTATGATATCTATGATATATGCTGTTTTGTGAGATGAATGTTTGATATGAATTATTTATTGTGATATTGTGATTTATCTATCTGTTTATATCATCCTGAATATAAGTTTAAATGTTTAAACCCTTAAACAACTTGGACATTTAAAATGATGACATTTGAATTCGAAGAGACCGGGGTCGGGTATTAGTAAATACCCGAAACCACTTCGATTTGAAATCTTCCATAATTCTTTATAGATTGATATGTGAAATCAATAGGCCGGTTTGGGATAATATGGACCATTAAAACTAAGTTGGATACTTAGATATTGTTTTGTGAAAATAAGTATTGACTATATAAGTTGTTTACTTATAGTAAGTACGAGTTACCCCGGGTTTTAAATAAGTTCTATAAATTGGAATTTCTTGTTAGATAGGTTTACTCACGCTGGTTTCCAGCCTGACCCGGGTGTTACTTTGATGTAATGCTCGGGTCAGAACGAGTATTACAGATTTCCAGGTAAGGACGTTTTGGAGCTCAGGAGGCGAGCTGGATGGCAGGAACGTATGGAGTGTATTCCGCTGTGATATATTATAGTTGTCCGAGACATGTTAATTCTAACTATCTAGTATATTTGTGAATGTTGTAACTCTGATGTATAAAAATGTAATTAACAAATACAGGTTTTCTTTGTATAAATGCTATTATTTGTTATTATATTTAATCCGCTGCGAATGTGAGATGTTGTGTTTTCTGTTCTTCTTTCTTCTTTCTGTTTCTTTCTTCTATCTCTTTTCTTTTTCTCCTAACTATCTGGAATTTTCGGGTTCGAAAATTCCGGGTCGTTACAGCCGTGACTTCTCCTTGAAGCTAGCACCACAAAACAATGTCAAAAACTCCAAAACAATGCACTAGTCACCACTATTACTTCACCACCTTCATCCACCACCTTGGCCACCACCATAGCCGCCACCACCACATTGTTTTGACCACTTACCATCACCCCTTACCTCTGTCCAGATCTGGAGCAAGCATGGCCAAGCCCAAACAATGACTAGACCGAGCCTAGTGTGCACCAAAACCACTCCTTTTGGCCTTGACTCTTTGTCTTCTTCATGTGTAACTCCTACCATCATCATTCCATTGTTTTGCCTTCTTTTTGCTGACCATTGGATGAGTATTTCAGGTCTAGACCTGATCATAGCTGAGCCAAATGATGTCATGGCCAAGCACTTGAATGGTTGAGGCAAGGTCAAGTCATCTATTTCTTTGTTGCTCCTTATTTAAAATTGTTTCAATATTGTTTGTGTTGAATATTTATGTATACATTGTCTTGTTTTTTTATATGTATACAAGGCAATTATATTTGGCTCTCCCCTCTCAAATCATATTCATGTTGTCGTGCCTTCAAAGATTCTGTGTTATGTGTTTGGTCGTCATCTCCAGCTTAAACAAGTGAGTTATTCTCACCAGACAATATGTACCTATATAACTGATAAACCGACACCATTTGAATCTGTAATGTATATCATCATGTTATATATGTTTATATTATTATCATATGATGTTCACACCTGTTATTACACTTATTATATCATATGTTACTATTATTTAATGTTATTCTGTTATTTATATCTGTTATCACCATTGCAAGTTCCCTGTAGATTAGAATCACTATGGGTTGAAATGATACATACCCGAACGGACTTTAGAATAGGGAAAAATCGTTATGGGCTGAAGTGATAGGCCTGAATGATTTTTATTTAAATTATTTTAACTTGGGATTGCGGGTTTGAAATGATAGAACCCGGGTTTTTCTTTTTTTAACTGCGGATTGAAATGATACATATCCGTATCACTTGACCTAGGTTAGAAAATTATATACAGGCCCGTGGTTATTTTATAAAGTGTTTTGAATATTTTTAAGTATTTTAAAAATATAAATTTATGAAATTTGATTTAAACAGATTTTGAAATATTTTGAATTAAAGAAATTATGATTTTTCTATGTGTTAAAAATGTAATTAATGAATGGTTTAACTGGATTTTTGAAATATAACTTAAGTTGGAAATTTGGAATTTTGGTTAAAAATGATATTTAAGTTATATAAATAAAATGGATATTAAATTTTATTTGGAAATGGTAAATATGATAATTTGATTAAATTTGAATTTAAGTGATTATTAAGTATTATTGATTTTTCTATGAATTTAAGTGGTTAAATAAATGAATGTTTAAAAGTGATCTTTTAAAATATAACTTGACTAGGAAATGTGAAATTTGGTTTTAATTAAAGGTTTAAGTTAATTAAATAAAATTGGAAATTTTGTTAAATTGTGAAATGGTAATTTAAATTTGAAGTGTTAAGTCTATTTGTTGAAATGTGAAGAATTGGAACTTTTACACTTCAACTTATTAAGTAAATTGTTGAAAATTGGATTTAATTATAAGAAATTTATTGTGAAAGAAACGTGTAAAGTTCTAATTAATGAAAGAAATATGTAAAGTTTAATTTATGAAAGAAACGTGTAAAGTTCTAATTAATGAAAGAAATATGTAAAGTTTTACCTACTGAAAGAAACATGTAAAGTCTTAATTAATGAAAGAAACATGTAAGTCTTAATTTGTGTAATATTGATTTAAAATAATAAATGCCCCTTTTGTAATAAAACGTAAATTAAAACGTACATTCGATAATGTAAGTTTAATTAGTGTAATATTGATTAAATGATAAATTCTCTTTACTGTAATAGGAATGTAAGTTAAAAAGTACATTTAATATGTAAGTTTTAATTAATGTAAATGACATATTTTAATGACTAAAATAATAAAGTTTCTTTATTGTAGTGATAATGTAAGTTAATAAGGTACTCTTAACTTAACATAATAATTTTAGCATTAAATTGGATATTACAGTAACAAAGTTTATTTAACTATAAGGCTATGATAAAATGACCATGTTAAAAATTTGTAAGTATATAAATACTTTGATTATATAAAATGTTAAATTGGGAAGTATTACATTCCAAAAATGCTATGATTCCTTAAGGTTACATTACCAAAATGCTATGATAATTTAAAGGAAGATTTCAAGTTTAATAAATTAAAGGAAATATTCAGTGATTTTGAAATTTGGGTTTTATTGAAATGATATATTATTGAATTGGTTTTGAAATGGAAATGATATATTTTTGAATTGGTTTTGAATAGATATGTTTTGGGTTTGAAAGTATGTATTAGTTTGAAATAAATGATATGATTTTGAAATGGTTTAAAGGATGTATTTTGATTTGAAACATAAACTATTTTTAAAAGTTATAACCACGGGTTATAATAACGATTGGTTGGCAAAGAGACCGGGATCGGATATGGACATACTCTCTGTCGATACCGAAAACCACTTTGACAACCGTGTACGCGGTGGAGATTCCAGAATGAAGTAGGATGGTGGCGACGTTCTTAAGGTATGTTACGTGGACCCAACTCCCGTGAGTTGGCATAAGGTGGCTAAAACAGGAGCGATCTCGGACCAGTGAGGTAGCACCTCTTCTCGGACACATTTCTTCGATATTATACTCTTACTTGTGATTTGACTAGATGGCCATCCTCCGATTTGGGAATGTTGTTCGAGGTGGAACGGTAGTGGCTGCTATGCGTATCCATCAGTCCGTGTGCGTAATTGGTATATCTACCCTGGCATTGCCTAGTTGTGCCGTGTCACCTACCATATCGAGCTTTACTACGATTATGATTTTAAGATCCGACCGCGTTAAGGTTCTCCATCCCCTTAACGCTATTTTCTATATGATTATACTTTACTTATTTAGACACTATTATAATATCGAATATTACTACATAGTAGATAGTTTAACGGATCCTTAGAGGATGGGCGGTCCCAAGCATCTTCTAAGTTACTTGTACCTTTATTACAGTTCACTTGAGTTGGTTTACATTATATAAGTATATTTTGTCCTGACTCGAGTGTTTTGTGTTTTGCTTTACGCTCGGGTCAGCCTGAGTTATTCACAGATTTGGATTTCCACTCGCTTGGAGATTTGAATCGCTGGAGATTATCTGCTTGTCTTGTCCTATCTATTTCAGTTCCGTTGTTCTACTCAGCTTGTACTTGGTTATTTTATTGAGAATTTTGTTGTACTCTATTTCTTATGTTGTATCTTATGTAACTCTGATATATTTTCATAGTAGCTTCATAAACTACTATTTCTTTTACTTCCGCTGCATTATTTTACTCTGTGTCTGTGATCTGTGATTATATTTATTTACTGTATATTCTGAGATTTGCCAAATTTTATTTACAACGCGATATTTTGAGCAATTCAACTCCGGCATGTGTGTCTGCCTATGCACTTATAATGGATGCGAATGGTTGAAAATATCGGGTCGTTACATACCAACATAAGATAATTTAGTAGTTGTGAGTGGGTTAAAACACTCACCTTTGATTTTAGCCCATAAAAATCCAAACAGAAGCGCAAAAACTCAACAATCTCCAAATTCAACTAAATCAATTTCATGTTGTCCGGAATTTAAATATGAATCGAACAGAAGAAATCGCGCGTGAATCAAAGTTTATATGCAAAAGATATTCATGTTATAAGAAATATAATTAAAATATTTATTAGTACACATAAAAAACAAATTTTAATACTTACGTTTCTCTCAAGAAGAGGCTTAAGGAAAAGATTGAAGAACAACTAAGATGAGGATAGGATGTGTACGGAAAAATGAAAAAAATCATGTTTCATAAAAGAAAGCTTTTGGATTTGCAAGAATAAGAGCTTTTGAATATGTGGTGTCAGGAGAAACAAAACGCAAATGAAGAAATAAGCTGCAGGTTATTTATAATTAGGAAATGAAGGTGGATGGA
Organism: Allium fistulosum; assembly: GCA_030737815.1. Taxonomy (NCBI): domain Eukaryota; kingdom Viridiplantae; phylum Streptophyta; class Magnoliopsida; order Asparagales; family Amaryllidaceae; genus Allium; species Allium fistulosum. The sequence goes on from CM060903.1 coordinate 1,437,117,763, forward strand.
CAAAATAAATGTCACGTTTTATTTTGAAAGCTCCACGCATTAATAATGCATAAGAAAATGTACGTAGGAATGGAAAAGTTTGCAAACCAAATAAAAGTAAAACTTTGTATACGTGAAAATTAGGTCGCAAGAATTAAATACAACCTAAAAGTCTAGGCTCAGGTATTAAATAGAAGGAGAAATGAACGGATCAAGTATTAATAATAAGGTAACTATTTTAAAATGTGCATGCAACAATTAATAACAAAAGAAATGAAGGGACCATGTATATCACACAACCCTTTGAAATTCATTTTTAATGAAACGTGACCAAATAACTTCATTAACTCAAATGATATTCAAATTTGTACGCATTTAGGTTCTTATCTACACATAATACATTTTTTATACTTGTTAAAAATGAAAACATTCAATTTGGTTTTCCCAAAATGATCTTTTATTTTCATTAAAATGCCATTTTTGTTTAACATAAAACGTGCGTTTCTTTTATTAAATCTACTAATTGCAATCAACGTTTTCTTTCCTTTTACTTGAAATATTTGAGTTACATCAATTGCAATTACTTACAAAGTTAAAATTCAAAACGGACAACTAAAATGGACGAAAAATAGAACAATTGTTTATTTAAACACGTTTATAAATTTGTTGTTTGTAACGACCCGGAATTTTCGAACCCGAAAATTCCAGATAGTTAGGAGAAAAAGAAAAGAGATAGAAGAAGAAACAGAACAAGACACAGATTCTCACATTCGCAGCGGATCAAAATACAATATCAAATAATAATATCAGTTATACAAAGAAAACTGTATTTGTTAATTACATTTTAATACATCAGAGTTACAACATTCACAAATATACTAGACAGTTACAATAACATGTCTTGGACAACTATAATATATCACAGCGGAATACACTCCATACGTTCCTGCCATCCAGCTCGCCTCCTGAGCTCCAGAACGTCCTTACCTGAAATCTGTAATACTCGGTCTGACCCGAGCATTACATCAAAGTAACACCCGGGTCAGGCTGGAAACCAGCATGAGTAAACTTATCTAACATGAAATGCAAAAGTATATAACTCATATAAACCCGGGGTAACTTATATCAATCTTACAACTTCACAAGTTGTTATAGACATCAACCATTTCACACGACAATTTCTAAGTGCCAAAACTTAGATTTTAAATAGTCCAATTTACTTAAGTCATTACACTTCAGCCTATTAGTTTCACATATCAATTTATAGGAATCGAAGTGGTTTCGGATATTAACTAATACCCGTCGCCGGTCTCTTCGAATTCAGTTCATCTTAACACACGTTATCCAATTAAATAAAATTTGACTTTAATTATTGGGTTTCACCTTTACACAACGACTCATAATTGATAGGTTGCTCATCCAACATCTCATATCATAAAGCTATTCATATCAGATAATGGAAATAATTAATTAACCACATCCCTTAATCAATCCCAATTAATCATAACAGTAATTACTCCTCTGTAATTATTTAATTAATTAATTCCTTACTTAATTATTAATCCATTTTGATTAATTACACTAAGTAATATATCCTTAATTACTTCTACTAAGTAATCACCCTTAAACCCAATTTAACAAACCTTAATTGCAGATTAATTATTCTTTAACTATTAATTAATTAATCCTTAAATATTAATAAATTAACCTTTAATCATTTAATTAATTAACCATAATTAATCTTTAATTACTTCCCATTAAGTAATTATCATTTAAATCTTATCAATAAACCTTTGGAAATAATCATCATTAACACATTAATTAACTTAAGACCTTTGAGTTGAACTAGAAAACATTTCATTTCCTTAATTGTTTTACTTAATTACAATAATTAAGCTTATTTAAAATGAACTTTAAAACAAAAGTTATATAATTAAAACACTTTAAACTTAATAAAGTTGTAATAATTTAATTTAAACCTTTAGGCAATATCAACTTAACGGACATTGATTATTTAGAAAAGAGAAGTGTTTTAACAAAATTGTTTAAGCAAAACTTAATTTGTTTTAAAAATTTAAACTTGTTATTACACTCAAGCATTCAGACCCGAGACCATACTTTCATTTTCCCGAGCCAAATTTAAATCTTCCCGAGCTTCCATTTGTCCTTAGCTTGAGTTAATTTTCTTACATGTGTTATTATGCATGAGTTTATTATGTTTAAATATCTTTTATAAATCTTTATATTTAAATCCCAATTTAGTAATTACATTATATAAATAAGATCTTTTAAAGAAAATAATATAAAACAAATTATATACTAATAAAATCATATACGATGTATTTTTAAATCCAAAATATTTTTAAGATATTTATCTTTTGAATTTCCAATTCAAATTCAATTTCAATTTTAAAATCTAATTAAAACTCAACTCATATATATATATTTAAACAACACAAATTTAATTTGTTTGAAAATAATAATTTTTCTATTTAAAATCTTCTTATATCTATATAACAAGCATTATTATTTGTTTCCAGAAGAATAATTTGCAAATTTTAAGTAATTATATTAGGAGATTATCAAATAAATAATTATCCAGATATTTATTATAGTTCAAATTCATCTATATACATATCCAGATATATTCTAATTATCAGAATTTCATTTATTAATCCAAATAAAATCAGTATTTCCATTAATTAACCCAGTTAATTATCAATTAACAGATGTTCCGAAATCCGGGTTATCACATTGTTTATACACAAGAGTAATAAATAACTTTGAAATAGATTATTTTCCTATTCTTGTAATCAATCCGTAAGCTAAAACGCTGTTCAATAAACATATATTTCTTCCTTTAAAATCAATCATTCTATTCTTCATTTTAATGAAATTAAACCTATATTCATAAATGAAACATTCATAAATGAAACATTCATAAATGAAACATTCATTTTATTTGATGTAAATGTTCTTTTCATTAAATTAAACTTTCCTTATATTTTCACAAAACATAAGATACTTTTAATTACACCTATTAATTTACAATTTAGTATTCTATCTCCTATTAATTGAAAATTTTCAATTACATTAATTTCAGTTGATTAAGTTTCAAAATGGACTAAATGAATGTAATGAGAAGTAGAACAATTATTTCCTATCTAATAGTAATTTAAACATATTTATACACTATTGGATACAAACGGTAATTACACATTTCTTACTAAATAATAGTTTCTCATTTATACAATCAATCTATCAGCTACCAAACATTTCAAATAAATAAACATATGTTTACTCCTTTACTAAACTTATTCATTTTTATTCTTTTATTTTGATTTACACTCCTACTATTAAATCAACCAATATCTTATGAAATTATCATCATAGGTTTCTTTCTTGTTACCCTCATTTTCTACAATTGACGCCTTTTCTTATATTAACCACAATATTTAATTACATTAAATTCCAATTAATTATATTCTAATTCCAATAAATTGGTTTAATTAGATTTCAATCCTTTTATTTAATCAAACATTACTCTATGGACATAGTTAACCTTGGTTCGTATCTTATTACGTTAATATTCTCCAATTTCATCTTGATTTCCATTAACACAATATTTAATTACATTTATTGCAATTTATTTCCAATTTGATTTCAACAAGTTAAACAAATAGGTAACAAATAACAATTGTCACCTTTAGCTTAATTTAATCACATTTATAAGTTGATTGTTTACAACAAATGTTATAATTATTTATACACTACTAATTTTATTCAATTACAATTTATTACATACTATTTCATTTGTTAATACAACATTTAAATTATCAATTACTCTTTTGATCCAATTACCAATTAATACACACATTATTACAATTAATTTACAATCTATAACCAATTATAACTTTTTAATCATTTTAATTAATTGGAATTACATTTAAAGCAGTTATCAATTACCTTAAATTAATACTATTACATTTCATTCCAATTATATTCTTACTATTAAATCACAATTTTTTTTCTTCCAACATTAAATCACAAAAGCTTATCAAATTAACTAATTTTAATTATCGAAAATTACGGGTCGTTACAGTATTCTTATGTTTTTTAGTAGTTATTTTGACACGTAGATGATAAATCAAATTTATTTAGGCCACTAAAATAATGTAAACAAATCATTATAACATTAGTAATTTTAACAATATAATACAAGTTCAGTTGTTTTGTTAAATCGATAACCAAACTATTTTTTCACGGGCCGATAAGAAACTACTTTACTATAAAACCCAAACTAAACAGTCCATAATAAACTGGTTTGGCTTGTTTATTTGGTCGAACCAAAGAATGCTCACCCCTACTTTGGAAGGTAGCTTTTGACCCTTATTACGAAGCGAGCCACGATGTATTGAGGTGGCCTCTATGGAAATCCATATGCAAGCATACCTTAGTTGTTTTAGTTGTACTTCTAATATTGTTGTGTTGTGAGATGCAAGCAGCACAACTATTTTATGATATATATTTTAAACCCTATACATTATCAATTATATCCTTATTACTTATTAGATGGTTTTGGTTCTTTTAAGGGGAAAACTTTTACGGTTATCCGAGCGGTCTCAATGTTACTGTTATATGGGCCCATATGTCTTGAGTTTCTCACACCAGACTTATGTCTAACTCATGGTTTTATCTTTCCCTTAATCCTTTGGGTGCTCTTTCAAGCAGTCTACGAAAGGCGGGTTTTCGTTGGATATTCTTTGAAGCTTCAGGAGATGAGTTAGATGCTTCCATTCCACTACAGTTGTATTTTATTTCTGCTGCACTTCTAATATGTATGTATCGGCAATTGTGAGGTCGGGTTATTAGAAATGTCTAGGCTAATGATAGTACTTAAGTAAGTAACTCTAAAATTTCATTTCATCTTGGAGTAACTTTTTGTACTATTTTGATATTATATATTATCGTCCCATTGTGAGATTCAGATGTTTTGTTCTTCCTTCCTTATTCTTTTTCTTTTTTATATTTTACCCTAATAATCTATCTTTTTAGCACTTGGGTGCTCGGCACATGAATACCGTGGATGTATTTGTGTCGGTAGTTGGGGGCTAAAAAGGTCGATCAGTACATTTGGTATCAGATTTGAAGGATAAGCGAGATCCTTGGCTATGTTTAGGTATAACTCATTAGAGATGGGGTAAGTAATGCCCTAGAATAAGTTGAATGTATGTAACGACCCACTATTTTGGACCATTCAAATCGACAATAAATCCACACATGTCTGACTTGAATAATTCAAAACAATAGATTGTTAATTTAAATTGGCAAAACTTAGCATATACAATAAATAAATAATCACAGATCACAGACACAGAGTAATATAACAATAATGCAGCGGAAACAAAAGAATAGTAGTTCATGAAGCTACTATATATAACAGAGTTAAACAAGATACAACAGAGGTCTCGAATACATAGATATCTCAATACAATAGTCAAATAAAAGATCTGAATACATCACTGGAATCAACTGAATATCTGAAAGCTGGATAGATAGCTGGATCTCCAAGCGAAGCTCCAACTCCAAAGGTGAGTCTCGAATACTGGTACACTCAGTCTGACCCGAGCGTAAAGAAACACAAAACACTCGAGTCAGGATTAACATTCTTATATCAATAAATCCAACTCAAGTTAAATAACGACTGAAATACAAGTGACTCAAAGGATGTTTGGGATAACCATCCTCTAAGGATCCATTAAACTATCTATATATACAGTAGAATACGCTAAGTAGATAATGTCTAATCAGTAAAGTACGATATCAAAATAGCGTTAAGTCAAGGCCCATTCCACCCTTAACACATTTTTATTCCCAAGAGCATATACAAGACCATAGTTTCCCCAAAACCGGAAGTCACCAGAGGGCAATCCATATACTAAAGGTACAAACCAAAATCGTAGTGGTCGCGAATAGGATAATCAGTATGACAAGGTACATGAGGCAATACCAACTAGGATACTAGTAGTTGCGTGATCCGGACTGATGTTGGGCGTAGCAGCTACTACCCCAACACCACGAAACAACACTCCCATAATCGAGGGGTGCACCAAAATCGAATCACAAAAGTAATAGATATGGTAACGAAGAAGTGTGTCTGCTAGAGATGGCGATCCTCAATGGCTCGACGCGGCTCCTGTTTTAGTCATGTCAGGGGTCATCCAAAATCGTTCTCTTTCTTCAGTCAACGCGTTCACCAAACCATCCACTTCATTCTGGATCAACACTCCGCATATATTAGTTATTAAAGTGGTTTCGGTATCGACAGAGAGTATGTCCATATCCGATCCCGGTCTCTTTAATAACTACGTATTATTACACCGATGGTCATTTAATAAAATTTCAAAATAGTTATATTTCAAAACCGACATATCATTGCCATTTCAAAACCAAATCAATACGATATCACTTTTCCTTCAAATAAATCCGTTTCCAAAATCATATCACTTTCCAAAATTATATCATTTCCGAAATCATAAGTCTTTTAAAATCAAAACACTTTGGAAATCAAAACCTTGAAATTCATAACACTTTGAAATCATAGCTTAAAACCATAACAGTTTGGAATCCTAACACTTTCCTCTTAAACAGTTTAGATATTAAAAAATGTATATATAGAAAAATAGTTTATACAATGAAATAGTTTATATAAAATAGTTATAAGTTAAAATAGTTTATAATAAAATAATTTATATTGAAAATGATTTATATTAAAATAATTTATATTAAAAATTTATAAAGTAAAATATAAATAGTTTTAGATATAGTTTAAAATACTTTATATAAAAATAGCTTCCTCAAATTTCACAAATCGATTCACATAAACTCGAATTCCAAAATTAAAATTTAATCAAATCTCAAATCATCAATTTCAACTCGATTTAGCTTCTCAATAAACCATTTCAAATTATCAATTTCAAATACATATTTGAACCACAAAATAAGCCATTTAAATTTCCATATATTTCAAAGTTTAAATATTTGACATTTCAAAACTAAATTCGATAATTCAATTTATGTCCCAATTTAATTTCATTACATTTAGTTTCTGAAATATTTCTTTAATCATTTTAATACAGCAAAATACAACTTCAATTTACAAATTTATATAGACAAAATATCCCTTTTAAATTTATATAAGTTTGAAATATTCATTTAAGCCACTTCTTAATTAATTCAAGTTATAAAACATATCTTAAAATTTCAAATTTAATAGATTTCAAATCAACTTATTTAAGTATAATTCTTAAATAATTAAGAATTCCAAATCAATTCAAATTTATCTTTCAACCTGAACATTATAAATTCTATATTTAAAAATATAAATTTTTCATAAATACTTAAACATATTTCATATTGATTCAAATCAACTTTATTAAATCAACTTTAATAAATCTTTAAAATCATTATTTATTAAAACCATATACTTCTTTCAAAACCGTAGAAATGTTTTTCAAAAACATTTATATATAGACCAACAGTGTCTGTATATAATTTTCTATCCTATGGTCAAATGATACGGATATTTATCATTTCAATCCGTAATTTAAAATATATTCGGGTATATATCTTTTCAACCCGAAATCCCAAATTCAACTTAATTTGAAAATCGCTTGGGTTTATCATTTCAACCCATAACGATTTTCTCCTATTCTAAAGTCCGTTCGGGTATGTATCATTTCAACCCATAGTGATTCTATACTAACAGGGAACTTGCAGAGTGATAACAGATATGATAATAATATAACGACGGTAACAGGCATATATCATTAGTATAAATAACAGATAAGGGTGTCAGATGTCACAGGTGAACAGATACAGATGATGACATATATATATATCAATATAAATAACAGATAATGATGTCAGGTGTCACAGGTGAACAGATACAGATGATGGCATAGATATAGCAATATAAATAACTAACAACAGCATATTTCAATTGTCATTTCAATTGAAATTAAATTTAATAAATAAAAGAACGTTAATCGTGAGTGATTGCTCACCTTTCGAGGTTAGAGATGAACGAGATTGAGATGAGTTACGAATCTAAGCACGAAATCCAAAGCAAAGCTAGATGGATACGGATTCGACGGACAAGCTGATTGATAAGGAATTGACAAAATCAAATCAGAACTGGATCGATGAAGATAACTGGTATAAACAACTTATATAACCATATATAACTATATATATATAAAAAAATCATATTTTAAATTTAAATATATAAAAATATATGAATTTCAAAATCAAAGGTTTAAACTAAAACTCATATAGATACAGACTAATATATATTATATTATAAACAATATCCTTATTTATTTCAAAACGGCAAAATATATATATATTAAAACCAATATTCAATTTAAATTACATATTTAGATATGTATATATATATATATCACATGTAAATTTAAGATTTAAACATATACTCAAAATCTCAATATTATACATTTATCAATATTATATTAACTAAATTTATACATTCTAACAGTAAACAATATTCTGTAACAGTGTATATGTTATGCAGACATAACTATGACCTATGTATAAATCAACTATTTAAAACAACTTCCATATAAAATATATAAACAATTGCATAAATTCACATATATAATATATACAAATCTTTCAAATCAGCGTTGCAAAACCCATATATTATAATATAATACTCTGTAACACCTATGTATGCACGCAACATATAAATTATTACTTCACTATCCTATATGACAGCACACCATCCACTTCACAATATATATGTAGAAACACTTTATACGGTAACTATATACTCTTATATATGAAACTTACCTGACAGCCGATTGTATACATATAGATAAACTAACTGTAAAACAAATTTGAACAAAATATATTTTCTAAAGATATAAAATAAACTGAAAAAATAATATATATATAAATAAGCAATTATATGAGTAAATAACTTATACACTATTATATACAACAAAACATATACATATCAGAATATCAATGCAACTTATAGACTTTATGCATACAGTATATATATTCACATTTAAATATAAACATATAATAGAAAATAGTTAACAAGGTTTGGAAAGTAAATATATACGTATGCTATATATGGCAAACAAATACATGCGCATGGTGTATAACAATATAAATGCAGACTACATGACTAACAAAGAAAAAAAAATATCTTTATATATATCGAAACTTTTATATACATGAAAGCAAATCAGATCCCATATAAACTAGTATAAAAATTTTACATACTTTAAGAAATATATCAGCTGTCAACGTATAACTTATACACAGTAAAAGCATATATATATATATAAATTATTATCTATATTTACATAACTTACTTTCAAATAGAGAGGCTCGTCTTGCATGCAGGGGAAGAGATGAGCAGCGAGTTGTGGAGTTCGGCCTGAGGTTGTAGCGTGGTGATTGCTGCTTGTGGCTAAACTGGTGGAGCACGGTAGTAAGGTGGAAATCAGTTGTAGTGTGAGGTCGGAGGTCGGTCAGGCCGAGGGTGGCTGTTGCGGCCATCGCAGAGGGGTGGAGGGAGGAGGGTGCAGTCGCGGTTAGCGGAGATGGTGCATGCATCGGTTGCTTTGATGATTTTGGAAACCAATGTACGAGCCAATTTATATATTTAGCTTAAAATATACATTTGCAAAAAAAGAAAGAACATGAAGAAGAAGGGATGGCCAAAAATGGGCATGGCAACAGCACATAATGATGGGGAAATGAGACGTTGGTTTCAAATAAAAGAATAAACAAAATGAATTTGAACGGTTGAATGGAAGCCTGAGTATATTATTAATATTTTGATAAGCAATGTCAGATCAGAAATGAGAAGGCATGAAATCTCACAGCAGTACTCATTGAAATCACAAAGCAACAGACAAAAGAAAAGGAAATGAATAAGCAATGCACGTTATAATATATGTATACTATTTATCAAATGAAACAAAAGCTGCAAGGGAAATAAAATAAAATAAATGAACCAGCTTTATTGATTGAAACTAGGGAATAGTGATAGCCACTGGTTTGAATTCTGGGAATATGAAAGAGCAATAGCTGTTTGATTTAACACGGCAGATAACGAAAGGACAATAGAGACCAAGAGACCAAAACGTTCAAAACGGATAACAATACGGTTGACCGTTTCACGGTTTCCACGACGTACCGGACTCCGAAACACACGAATGAATATATTGCAGAGATCATCTCGACGAGACGATCAAAACGGTATAAAATTATCAGTGGCACGATCAAATTATAAAAATTCGAATTTTCTAATAGCGGAAAATGCAAGGAAAACGCTGAAAAATAAGATCGACGGAGCCAAAGATGTCCGAATTTGGAAAAACGACAAACTGAAATCTTGCTCAGAAGATGGTTTAGAATTTTTCTATGTAAAAATATTTAGGTTTCGGAAACATTTTATTTTCATCGCTTTTTAACTGATTAAATTGAAGTAAATTTACGCGCGAAATAAACTTTCATATTTTCGAACGAAAATTTACCAGTTGCTATGTTTAACTAAACGCATTCCAAATATCAAATTTATATTTCAAAATTTTATCGTTTAAAATTTCACAAAATTTCAACTAATTACGTTATTAAAACAGTTGAAATTTACGGGTCATTACAATGTATTATATATATAAGAGCATATTTGTATTTGTATAAACATACGCATTAAAGGTATTTCAACTATGAAAATTAAAAGATCTACAAATATATATATATATATATATATATATATATAATTTATATAAGTATGAATTTTTAGTGTAGTTTAATTGATGCAAGGAATAATGATGGTAATTCATTATCAAACAAAGTGTGTTAGGCACACACACACACACCCACACATACAGACACACATATATATATATATTATCATTTCGTACATGAAAACGAAATAAAGGCTACATGTGGCCTCAAGCGTAAATAGAAGGCTATACACAAAACTGCTATTGAAAATATGATTTCACGTGATGGCAACTTAAAAAGCGAATGCTGTAATTCACGATGGAAAATTTGTGTGTTTGTGTTAGTAATTACAAATAGTTGTAATCGTTAATCATTAAATAATTACAAATGAACTATTAACTCCATATTCAATTTTCCTTCGTAATAAAAGGTGCTTTTTCTGTTGTTTGCTTGTTACAATATGTTATAATGAAATAATTATTTAGTTTAAGTATATTTAACAGAAAATCCATAAATTGTGTGTTTGTGATAGTAATTACATATAGTTGTAATCATGTGTATTTTATCACAACATAATAAACACAACATTTTTATGTATTCCTAGTCAAGATGTATCGAGACTAGATATCGATGCATCCGTTGAGACTAGGGTATGTAACGCTCTCCAAAATATTAGACAGTGTATTACACATGACTGCTTGGCGGCCAATGGTTTATGTACTGATAGTTATTGGATAATTATCGAATGACTCACTTGAAAGTTTTCTGTTGGTTAACATTACTAAGGTCAGCTAGAAAATATTGGTGCAAAAAAAATACATAGTTCTCCTAACTTGAAAAATACTGTTGATTTTCGATATTAAAGCTCCACTTTAATTATAGTCAAATCATGGCATGACGTCCATCAAATGACTATTGTTTGGTCGAGTGGAAGTATTAGGTGTGAAACACTATTCAAGAGAGGATTTATCTCCATGGTTATATGAGGTTGTTATCATAGTCAACTGAAGTCAACTCAAAGTCAAAATCTCTAGCTAGAGTAATTCGGTTAATAATAATTTTTATTATTGAACCAATGACTATATGTTTGGGTTGTAAAGTTGAATACGGATGATATTGGAATTTTGACCATTACCGAATTCCCTTAGTCCTAACTAATATAGTTTGACAAAGAGAATTGGTATAAATAATTGTCACTACTGGTTAATTCTTAATAAAGTAAAATTGGATTTTCACTAATGCTAAGTAAGCAATAATTTTTTCCATAATGCCATTTTATCTTCTAAGTGATGTGTGAATGTTGATATTCGAAGTGCTCGATATTAATCACCGATCAAATTTACACGAAGAAGTCACACAACTGGAACGTTGAATACCCTTATTACCACTCAATTTAATTAAACTATAACTCTCATAAATTAATTGAATTAATTAATTTATGAAGTAATAATTTGAAAATTTTATTTGATATGCGTTGAACAACACTAAACTGTGTATATTTAATAATAACAAATACATAGATTGATATACGATATCGATAAGCGCTTAAATTGGATTTAAAATAGAACGAATATTATTCGGGTTTGAAATGGTTATGAGGCCCAAACGGGGACTAGATGAGGTCGGCTATTTTGTATCAAGGTGAGGTCAGCTATGTATTGACATAGTGTAGTGATTTTGAAAGTTTAAAAGGAAACAAAGAGGAAGAGAGAAACAAGGATCATGATCTACATTTCACTCCATTGTATATCCTTTATTAAAGCCACTTAACCCTTACTTATAATACACACCTTTTGGCTCTCTTCTTGTTGCAATTCAAGACCGGCCATCCCCTTTAAACCCCAAAAATTTAGAAAATAAAACATCTAAAAACTAGGTTTGATCGTCGGTTGCAGTGTTGTTCGGGAACTACCAACGTTTAGACTTGGAATTCGATTCAAAGAGTTATTTTCAGCATTTTAAGGTGCAAATTCTAGGCATTGGTGAAAGGTACATTTCCTATTTATTAATTCTTAATTCCATCATTATATCATAAGCCAGTTAGTTAGCAATTATAACAAATCTGTATATCGATGTATTATCACGTATTGGATGGTTGTATATAAGTGTATACATATTAAAATAATTATATATGTATTATATCAGATTGCTCACGGTCATGTTTATTATAATAAATTTGAAATTAAAATATATTTATTATCAATTTTCTTTTAATTAAAACTAATACATTAGAAACAATAGGAAATAAAATATGTTTTATGTTTTATAAAATTTTATCAACATACATATGCTCTTGGAATATATATCTTATATATAAAGGGAATACTTGAGTTAGTGAAGCCTTTTTCGACTTCTCAAAAATGTCCTTTCCGCTCTCCACTAGGTTTTAAATTCCTTATATAATGGATAAGGGTATATTTGTCTGTCCACTCTCCACCTGCTCCGCAATCGGTTCACTACCACGTTCCGACCACGTCTGCAAATACAGTTCTACAAATGAAGCCTTTATTTTCCACGTTCTCAACTCATTGCTCCCTTCTCTTCTATGACTCAATTCCTCAGTCCTATTTCTTCATCGTCTCAATTTCTGACCTTACACGCTAGCATCATCCCTGCCCAAAAGCTTAACAGGAGTTCCTGATCTAGGAGGCATGAGATGTGAAGCAGACAATTCATCAGATCCCAGAATTCTTCCAGGCCACAACGATACGTGCCTTCTTCTAACCCAAACTATCTTGCTCATTTCCATCCGAAACTCACATCGAAACCGCTGTTGAAATCGATCCACCTCAACCACCGGAAAATGCGAGATCTCCTAAAGTTTCCATTTATCGGCTGGAAAATCTTAACTTTTCCATTCTTCGGTACAAGCTGATCTGGATTCGTTGTTTCTAATTGAAACAATTGTTCTGCTGCTTTTTCTGCTGTATTTCTGATATATTTTCTCTTCGTTCTTGTTAAAGATGATTTTTGAACCGCCTCCAAAATAAGCGAAATTCAATGGCTAATACCAAAGAATGAGAAGCATCAGAACTGGATACGATCTGTCCATCACCACCTTTTCTCCCGATGGTCACGTCTTCCAGATCAAGTATGCTGCCAAGGCCATCGACATCAAATGCAAAGAGAGGATAGTTCTGGCAAGTTCTTCGTCTTACACTTTGTTTTTCTAGGTTTTACAGATTTTTGTAATTAGGGCTTTGTTGTTATTGTAGGGAGTGGAGAAGCTGATTACTTCGAAGATGATGTTGCCTGGATCTAATTGGACGATTCATTTGGTTCACCGTGAATCAGACATAGTTCACCGTGAATTGGGCACGGTAATTTACTTGATTTTATTATTGAAACATCATAATATGAAAATTATATTGAACTTTAGATGACCTCAAATATATCTTTTAACAGACGTATTTTCTATGATAGCAGGTATCTACGAGTGTGGTATGTGGGCTTATTGTGCTGCTCTTCTATGACGATTAAACAATGTTTTCGATCGTGAAAGGTTTCCTTCCAACTCTCTGTATGGTAAAGGTATTTGCATTTGTGTCGGTTTAGACAACTTTTAAATATATTTACCAAGGAATTATTATTAAGGTATATTTGTTCAGTTCTGGACCATTGTTTCGTTAAAAGTGCACTAATACTTTCATAGATCTTAAGGCAGGTAAACATGCATTTGTTTACTTCACGCCGACAGTGCTTCATAAATCATGGTCATTATTTTTGGAAATCGTTAAAGGGATTCCAATATTGAATAAGAAAAGGCCATTTTTACAATTTTTCGGCGGCATTTTGTTGTATTTTGATAATTAGTCAACAACACTTTGTCTGTATTTTCAGTTTTTTGTATCCTGTGTAATGCTCTCAAAAAAATGAATCATGTGAAAAATATGCCTATTTTCTAGACTTGGAAATGAATGTTTTTTTGGTAAGTTTGGTTCTGTTAAAATCTTTTGTTTAATGAATACTTTGTTAGCACAACAATGTTTATTTCACATTTTATTTTCTTTTCACATGTAGTCTTTCCAGTAATTCACTTATGATCATGTCAAATATTACAAATCAGTAATGTTACTTGATTGAGTAATTAAGTTTTAATAGTTATGTGAGAAAAAACAAACTACTACAGCTAATATCAAAAGAAAACTATTTCTTCATCTTACCTATATATACAAAACTGTATTGCTAACCTCTAATTTCTTTTCTGACTTGAACACCAGCTTCTTCTTCTTCTTCATCAGCAAAACTTTTCTCTACAATCACTATTAGCTTCTTTTTGGTAAAAAGAAAAAGAATAGATACCAATTATCATAGAGATGGCCTCTATTTTCCTGTTGCCTTCTCAAATAAAGCAAAACCCATTTTTTAAAGACCAATATAAGAAATCAAATTTTTGCATCAGAAGGCAGAAGCAGCCACATTCAAGAAAACAATCCATAACTCCAGTTGCAAGGTTATTTGGTCCCTCGATTTTTTAGTCTTCTAAGCTAAAGGTGCTATTAAGTAGGCAACTAATCTGTGTTTGTTTCAAACATCAGGTACTTCGGCAACTTTAATTTTCTATACAAAATACAAAACTGGGATAACAAAAATTTCCTCCTTTACTACTCCATCTCCCTTTCGGTTCACATAAAAATTCCCTTAAAAAGCGTTTTTAACTCCGCCATCTACTTACTGCTGATGCCGGTCTCAAGCCCGGAACAAGGAGGAGAGAAAACGGTTATGACAACTACACTTACTACCTACAATTTATTATCAAATAGTTTCTTAGCTGCAACAACTCATTCTGTTTCCCTCTCCCCACAAAATGCAATTATATCTATCTCTGATCACCTACTATATGTAACGAACAACATATTCTATTTCCATTACAAATCAAATTAATTCTCTATGGTTTGCATGAACATGCGTTAATAATTGGTTACACCATACGGATATATATTACTTTTCTTTCTACCAACACAATGTCAGTCTCATATAACGCATCTTCCCAAGTTCCATACAAATTTCCAATGTCCACGTCCATCTGCTGTACATTCATTCTACATGTTAATATTCAAAATATTCAACAATACGTGTACGTCACACTCATTTTATCGCATTCAACAACTCTCACAAACATTGTTTCTTAACACCAGTTCCTTCTGCGCACGTGCATCGCACGTGCCAAACTACTCGTGTATATATATATGTATATGTATATGTATATTATATGTATATATATATTTAAATCCACATACATTATATATACATAAAAACTTTTTGTAACGACCTGGATTTTTCGATGTTTAATTTAGAATATTTAAATGGTTTAAATATTGGATTGGGAATTTTAATTTAGTTAATGAGTTTTTAAAATTGAAAATTTCGAGTGATTTCGACAATTTTTGAAATCGTCTATTTAATCAAAGCGTTAAAATAGCGATCCGGGGCACAGTCTCAAATCTCGACAAAACCAGTTCCATTGGGTCCGTAATAGTGTATTATTACCAGATTTCAAATTACGTAGTGTTTGGAGTTATCGTTTGGTCGTACGGGATAGAAACGCGTTGAAATTAATATCGAAAATTCAATATAATTTGGTTCAGAAAGCTATCTTCTCCATACTATCGAATTAGGACTCAAAACCTTTTCCATTGCATTCGGAATAGCGGTATAACATTATAAATGCTAGGCGGCATGCCTCGATAGGAGTTGTAACGACCCTGAAATTCCGACCCAATTTAAAAATTTTAGAACCGTTATTTTAATATAAAGTGTAAAACTTTTATACGGTTTCAATCAGCGTCCAAACTTTTTTTCTAAATTGCGCCTAGATGATTGTAGAGATGGGTAAAGTTTCATCGGAAAATACGGCAGTAAACTTCGTGCGCGTTTTACTGCCCATCCGTTCATTTTAAAACCGTGAAAATTTCATCTTCCGAACCTAAATATTTTTACATAGAAAAATTCTAAATCATTTTCTGACAAAGGCGTCATTTTTCGTTTTTCAAAATTCGGACATCTTTAGCTCCGTCGATCTTATTCTTCGGTGTTTTACTGCATTCTCCGTAATAGAAATTTTAAATATTCACAAACGATTTCCGTTACCGTTCAAACTTAACATTTGGAATACGCCTAGATAGACATAGGTGTACGCCAAATTTCGTCGAAAAATATTGGAGTAAATTTCGCTCGTCAAATTTACATATTAGTTTTAATTTTAAGTATAAATTTTCTATCGTCCGAACTTTAATATTTTTCGCAATGTTGCATAAGAAAAATATTCTGATCGTAACGGCGCATTTCGTTTCGTCAAATTTCGCTTTTTATTGTTAGTTAAAATGTTCACTCGTGCAAATGGGTTAATAAGATTCGCCACTTCACAAACAATGTCAAACCACCAATATCTTCATACCGTTGTGTCCGCCTCGTCGCGCTGATCAAAATGGTATATTTGTTTGTGTCAATCGGAGTTCGGCGTTGCAAGCTATTAATTGGTTAACGGAGTACAGACCGGTCCGTTACGCAGCGCAAACCGGTACCCAACATTTCAGCTTCAAATTTTGGAGCCAGTCAGCTGACCTTGGAAACACCAATAGCCTCCATTGTGAAACCATCATTGTTTTACTGTGCACTGAGCCTTCTGCAACATTAATTGCGTTGGTTCACTTCATGTGATAGCTGTCTTCTATCCCTCTGCAAAATTCTATTCTCTGTCTTTCCCCCCTATTCTTTATTTCATATATATCCTTCACAGCACACACAGAGCCAAACCTTCATCTTTCTTTCATATATTTCATTTGGAAAAGGTTACAGCTCACACATTTCTCCTTATCTTCACGTTCTTTGTTTTATTTATTTTTTTTTCTTTCTTACTTCAAACATGAAGCCTTGCCCTCAGCCTCATGCAGCCCCAGCCAACTGCCTGCAGCCCACGACCAGCCACAACCTCCGCCCTACCAGCTCCGCATCCACACCCCGCCACGCCCCAGCCTCCGCCCCAGCCTCCCTCCACCCCCGGAACACCACCAACCCGCCTGCAGCCTGTACCCCACCCTGCCCCTCCGCTCCAGCACCCGCTGACCCCAGCTCCATCCGCCGCCCACTCCGCCCCTTCTCCAACTCGCACCTCCCCCACACGCCCACGTCCCCAGCCTGCCCTGTGCCAGTCGCCAGCCCTCCGCCATGCCACAGCACCTCCGCCTGCTTCGCCCGCCACCCTACCCCACCTCCAACCTCACGCCAGCCTCTCCGCCATGCAGCTGCCGTCCCCGTACCCTCCGCCCCACTGCCAGCCCCACCGCCACCAGCCCACCCCACTACCGACTTCGCCCGGTCCAGCCCTCTCCCTCTGCCACCTCTAGCTCGCCTCTGCCCTCAGCTGTCCCAACCACCCACCTCCGACTGACTTCGCCCAGCTCCGCCTCCACCAACCCAGCCCGTACCCCACCCAGTTCAAAACCCGACCACCTTGCTCTTAAATTATGTACAGTTGAAATATGAAGAGCTGTAATATTAGTTGATCAGTTGCTAAGTTTAGTTTATAATTTCTGTATATAACCTTTAAAAATCTAGTTGCTTACGTACAGTGCTTACTGTGTTTGTACCAGCTATTGCTCCGGAGTCGTAGGCTTCCGCTCAGTTTATCGGATCTATCTAGTCCTTTGCTTTGGTATGGTTTTATATATATATATTCAATCAATATATATACTGCAATAAACGAATTATTGATTTATTGTTGTTTGATTGCAGTTTGTGTTCATTTTGTGTCGTGCCTATTTGGGCCTATTTTGTCTATTTTCTTCGTGCCGCGCCATCTTCTCCAACCACGGAAGGTGAATATTTTATATTCACGACTCAATCTATTATGCTATGATAATCAAGTGATAAATTGTTATTAATATTAATCTGGATATTAAATTGTTGATTGTTAAAATTTGGTTGAAATGAATTGTTAATTTCTAAAAGTTGACGCCATATATTGTTTAAACATGTTGAACTGCAATACGATGTTAATTAGAGTAAATAATAGTGACATTAAAATTGATAAGTACGATGGATGTAGAAATTTGATAACGGACACCAAGTAAAAATATAAATGTGATAATCTTTAATCCGTAGGATTCTAGGAATAATTGTATTAATTTGCATAATAACAAATGTAAGTTAATAGGGTTATTTCGGGATTATTTGAATAAATTGTTAAATTTGTTATGTATGGTTGCTATTGCTTGTTTATTTACTTTGACACCATCCCAGTTATCACACTGCAAGTTCCCTTTGCTATGCCTTGTTTTATATTGAATGATATCGGGTTGAAATGATAAATACCCACTTAAATAACTTGGCCTAGGATAGACAATTAAAAATAAGAAACCCGATTGGTCAACAAAAAAAAATTTATTTTGAAATTGAAATCTAATTGAAATTAAGAAATGAACTTAATAATTTGTTTGGAAATCAAGTAACGACTTAATGGAGTTAATTGAAATAAATTAATGGATTTAATTGAAATAAATTAATGGATTTAATTGAAATAAATTAATGGATTTAATTGAAATAAATTAATGGATTAATTGGAATAAATTAATGGATTAAATTGAAACGGGTTAATAAATCTATTTAATTGAAGAAAAATGAATTGGAGAATTTGATTGAAATAAGATTTAAAACAAGTGAGTTTTAGGATTTAATAATTTAATTTATTAGATTGGTAGATTTAGATTTAAACTAAGTTTTAAGTTAAATAGATTTGAACTTGTTATAAATAATAATTTAGATTTAGGAAATTTTGACTTAAAATGGAATACGAAACTAACTAAAGTTTTATGGATTTAATTTAGCGATAATTTAAAGGTAAATGATATTAAATCTAATGAAATCGATTTAATCAAATTTATGATTATATTTAATGTAACGATGAATGTAAACATGAATTGAGATAAATAGAATTTGATCTAACGATTCGAACTTAATTGACCGGTAATTTGGAAAAATTGATTTTGAACTAAATTTAATAAGAGAGTTATTAAATTGAACTTGAATACTGAACTATATTGTTAATTAAATGTTGAACTACAGATTTCATTTGGAAATATGATTTTAAATATCCGAAATAAATTGAATCGTGAAATGTCAAATTTTGGAAGTCAAATTTGCACCTTGACTTTCGGACTTTGATTGTTTTAAACTTTAACTTAAATGACCATTGGGTATTAAATACGTAGTTATTAAAGAGTCCGGGATCGGATATGGACATACTCTCTATCGATACCGAAAACCACTTTAATAACTATTACACGCGAAGTGTTGATCCAGAATGAAGTGGATGGTTTGGTGATCGCGTTGACTGAAGAAAGAGAACGATATTGGACGACCCCTGACATGACTAAAACAGGAGCCGCGCCGGGCCATTGAGGTTCGCTACCTCTAGCGGACGCACTTCTTCGATACCATATCTATTACTTTTGTGATTCGATTTGGGTGCACCCCTTTGATTGGGAGTGTTGTTTCGCGGTGTTGAGATAGTAGCTGCTATGCTCAACATCAGTCCGGATCACGCAACTACTAGTATCCTAGTTGGTATCGCCTCATGTACCTTGTCATACTGATTATCCTATTCGCGACCACTACGTTTTGATTGGTACCTTAGTATATGGATTGCCCTCTGGTGACTTCCGGTTTTGGGGAAACTACGGTCTTGTATATGCTCTTGGGAATAAACGTGTTAAGGATGGAATGGGCCATGACTTAACACTATTTTAATATCGTACTTTACTGATTAGGCATTACCTATCTATCGTATTCTCCTGTATATATAGATAGTTTATCGTATCCTTAGAGATGTTATTTCACCCATCTTTAAGTTATGAACTATTACCTTGCACTTGATTTAATTGTATAAGATTTTGAGTCCTGACTCGAGTGTTTCTTTTGCATATGCTCGGGTCAGTCTGAAGCTATCCAGTTGCTGATCAAGGTTGGTTGAAGATGCTGAAGGCTTAGCATTTATCTTTATCAGTCTTTTTATATTCCTGTATTGATGTCCTAGTCTGTTGGACATTTTTGGTACTAGACACTTGATGTTGAGACATTATTGTATATTATATAGTGGCTTCATGAACTGCTATTATGACGATGTATTTTCCGCTGCATTATTCTGTGACTGTTCTGTGATGTTGTGTTGATTCTCATTTACATTTATGTATTTATAATCCCATAATGATTCGTGTTTTGTATTATTTAAGTTGACATGTGTGGATTATTGTCAATTTAAATGGTCCAAATATACGGGTTGTTACAGTTGGTATCAAAGCTTCGGTTTCCCTAAAAACCTTAGTTTGGGATTATATATAAACTCATTAGAGATAGGGTAGAAATACCCTAGAATGAGGAGAATCGGTTCAATATCCAAATCCTTTCATTTCAAACTTCTTTTGATTCATTGATTAGACCTTCCTTAAAATTCTATGATTTTCTATCCGTTGGCTTTAACAATCTCTTTGGTATTTCAGGATGGGTACCAGAGGAAACCATAGGGGAGGAAGGGGCCATGGTCCTGCTCAGGCTGCACCTGTCGCTCCAGCTCCTGTCAAATTCACCATTCTTAGTAAGGAGTATTCACAACTGGGGGGTATTAAGTTTTCTGGATCCGAGAACATTATTGAGGCACAGCAATGGCTTAAAGGTTTAGAGAAGATATTTTCTGGTCTAGAGATCACTGATGCTCAGAAGCGTCAACTTGCTGCATGGAAACTTCAGGATGCCGCGCAAGATTGGTGGGAATCAGTTACTTCTCGTATCGAGGAGAATACCATCACTTGGGCCCAGTTTAGGTATAAAATTATTTGGATTTCGTAGTCTAAATTCTTCTTTTAATCTTTAGAATGTTATTCATTTAGTCTATCTTTTGATTAGGGATACTTTCTCGGCACAATGGATGCCCGCTGCTGGGAAAACCCAACTTTATAGAGCTTTTATGGATCTTAAGCAGGGCAGTATGACTTTTTCTGAGTACGAGAGGAAATTCAACGAACTCTCCAAGTTCGGCCCGGGATTGATTGATACACCGCTTCTAAAGAACGAGAAGTTCATTTTGGGAGCTAGACCAGAGTATTATGACTTGCTTACTGGCCACACTCACTGCACCTTCACAGAGCTTGTTGACTATGCTCTTAGATATGAGGCAAAGCCTAGGGGGCCTACTGCCAAGGCCGCTCCTACTCAGCCCACCTCTAGCCAGCTCGGAAAGAGGAAGATGAACTTTGATCAACAAAAGAAAGCTTGGCAAAAGACTACAGGATTGGGATATGCTCAGAAAAGCCCAATCGACCTTGCTAGTATCACTTGCTTCAAATGCGATAAGAAGGGCCATTATGCTAATAGTTGCCCATCCACCGGAGCTGCTGTTCCACCACCTTCTACGACTAGGAAAGACTTATGCTATGTCTGCCTCCAGCCGGGTCATTTCAAGAAAGACTGCCCACTGTACAAGCGTGGCACACCATCTGGAGTTTTTGCCATCACCACTCCTACACCGCCTGCGCAGGATGACCAAGGTACCTTACGAAGTACTTTTTCATTACATGATTTACCTATTAGGGTATTATTCGATACTGGTGCTTCTCATAGCTTCATATCTATTGATCTTTGCAATAAGCTCAACTTAGAACCTACTCTTGCTACTACTTCCTTATGCGTCTCCAACCCTATTGGAGGACTTGCCAACCTCAGCAGAATTTGTAAAGAGGTTGTGCTCTTGTATGGGAGATATCGATTCACTTGGGATTTTTATGTACTTGGCTTCGCAGCATTTGACATCTTGTTAGGTGCTGATTGGTTAAGGAAATTCGATGCTGTTATTTCTTGCAAGGCTCGTTCTGTTTCTCTAGTCAATGACAAGGGCCTACCGCTTGTCATTGAATGCAAATCACCGCAGAAATATGCCGGAAGCTTCATATTCTCTCTTGATGCTCACCCGGATGATCTTAGCACTACTCCTATTGTTCAGAAATTTCCCGATTTATTTGGAGAGGTCAACTCCCTACCACCTAAAAGGGAGATCGATTTCCGCATTGACCTTATTCCTGGAGCTACTCCCGTAGTTCTCCCTCACAGAAGGATGGCTCCTAAAGAAAAAGCTGAACTTAAAACTCAAATTGAGGATCTATTTGCTAAAGGTTTGATTAGGAGAAGTTGTTCTGAATGGGGCGCCGTAGTTGTATTTGTCACCAAATCGGATGGATCTCTCCGCATGTGTGTTGATTACAGGGAGCTGAACAAACGCACTCTCAAAAACCGCTATCCGATGCCTCGCATCAATGATTTGTTCGATCAGCTCCATGGAGCTAAAGTTTTCTCCCAACTTGATCTTGCCACTGGTTTCCACCAACTCAGAGTAGCAGAAGATAGTATTCATAAGACAGTCTTCCGTACGGAGAACGGATTCTACGAATGGTTGGTTATGCCATTCGGTTTGACCAACGCACTTGCTTATTTCGTCGACTTGATGAATCGAGTCTTCCGTGATGTTCTTAACAAGTTTGTTCTTGTTTTCATTGATGATATTCTCGTCTTCTCCAAAGACAAGAAGGAGCATGAGACACATCTTGCTTATGTTCTGGAAACTCTCCGAAATCATCAACTTAAGGCCAAATTCTCAAAATGCCACTTCTGGCGAGACGAAGTGAGATTCCTGGGCCATATAGTTTCTGAAAATGGGATTTCGGTCGATCCAGCTAAGATCGCCGTAATCAATGTAAGTTCTATCCGATTCGCTATTTCTATCCAATTCCTCTTATCCCTTTCTAATTTGAAATTTATCTACAGGATTGGGAGACTCCCAAAACTCCTACTGATATCCGTAGCTTCTTGGGCTTGGCCGGCTATTATCGTAGATTTATTGAGCACTTTGCCCGGATTTCTGCCCCACTCACTGCTTTAACCCGAAAGGATGTCAAGTTTATTTGGAGTGAGAAGTGCGAATCAGCTTTTAATGAATTGAAGCGTAAGTTAACTTCAGCCCCAGTTCTTGCGGTGATCGATGGAAGTGAAGAATTAACTGTCTATACAGATGCTTGCCGAGAAGGTTTAGGCGCTGTTCTTATGCAAAGCGGAAAGGTTATTGCTTATGCTGGCCGCCAGTTGAAGATCCATGAAGTAAACTATGCAACTCATGATCTAGAGCTTCTTGCAGTTGTATTTGCTTTGAAACTGTGGAGGCATCATCTTTTGGGAATTAAATTTGAATTATTCACCGATCATAAGTCCTTGAGGTATATCTTTTCTCAGAAGGATTTGAATCAGAGACAAGTTCGATGGCTTGAATTCTTAGCTGCATATGATCTCGATATCAATTATACTCCTGGGAAAGCAAATGTTGTAGCTGATGCTTTGAGCCGTAGCAAAGCATTATCATGCTGTAATCTTGTAGAAGGCATGCTATTTCAGCTTGTTATGTCCCCATCTCTTGTGGATCGCATCAAGGACAAACAATATGAGGACACCTTGCTCTATCGCATGAAGGAGTTAGTTCTTGGTAGAGTAGGAAATACCGACAGTAAAGTGGGAGCACAAATAGATAGTAATGGAGTTCTGAGGATTGACAACCGTATTTGCGTTCCCAATGTCGATGGATTGAGACAAGAAGTGCTTAGAGAAAACCATCGGTCATCACTTTCATTTCATCCTGGTGTCACTAAGATGTACCGAAATATGAAGCGTTTATATTGGTGGAGTGGGATGAAGAGGGATATTTCTATATATGTCAGTAGATGCACCACTTGCCAACAAGTTAAGGCCAATCACCAGAAGACTGCAGGATTACTTCAACCCCTAGAGATTCCATGTTGGAAATGGGATCAGATTTCTATGGACTTCATTGATGGATTACCGAGGACTAGAAAAGGTAACGAGAGTATATGGGTGATTGTTGATAGGTTGACAAAATCTGCTCACTTTATTCCGGTTAAGACCACTCGGACTGCTTTGAGTTTGGCCGAGATATATATGAGAGAGATTGTTAGACTCCATGGAGTTCCATCTAGTATTGTGTGCGATAGAGACCCTTTATTCACTAGTAAATTCTGGAAGGCATTTCAGGACGTCTTGGGCACTAAACTGAATCTGAGCACAGCTTATCATCCTCAAACAGATGGCCAAACTGAAAGGGTGAATCAGATTTTAGAAGATCTGCTCCGAGCCTGCATTATTGATTTCGGGGGATCTTGGGAAGACCATCTCCATTTGGTTGAATTCACTTATAATAATAGTTATCAGGTAAATCAAAATTTCAATTTGAATAAGTAAATTTGAATTGAAATTTAACCACCTTTATATTCAGGCAAGTATCGACATGGCACCGTTCGAAGCTTTATATGGACGGCCATGCAAATCGCCAGCTTGTTGGATTGAGCCTGGTGATCGATTAATTCTTGGTCCAGATATGATTATAGAAGCATCCGAGAAGGTAAATGAAATCAGAAGAAAGATGAAGACCGCACAGGATAGACAGAAGAGCTATGCTGATAGGCGTAGAAGAGATTTAGAATTCCTGATTGGGGATAAGGTATTCCTTAAGGTATCACCTTTGAAGAATGTTATTCGATTTGGCCGTAGAGGGAAGCTCGCTCCTAGATTTGTTGGACCATTCACTATCACTGAGAGAATTGGTACACTAGCCTACAGAGTTGCACTACCGGAGAAATTTGAGGGCGTGCACAACGTCTTCCATGTTTCACATCTTCGAAAAGTGGTACACGATCCATCCTTGACCATTCCCATTGCTCAATTAGATGAAGTTGATATTGAGCCGGATTTGACTATAGAGAGGAGACCACTTCGTATTGTCGATAGGGATACAAAGAAACTTAGAAGGAAGTCGGTTAGCCTAGTCAAAGTCCAATGGAGTCCCGATGATCGTGATTGCACTTGGGAAACCGAGGAGAGTATCCGGGATTCTAATCCAGAATTGTTTGTTGAAGGTAAATTCCATTCTATACTCTTTACTATATTCAATGATCTATTCTAAATCCATTGTATCTTTGTTATTTGTTCTTCCACTCTTTACTTTGTTCCTTTTCGAGGACGAAAAGTCTTGAGTAGGGGAGAATGTAACGACCCTGAAATTCCGACCCAATTTAAAAATTTTAGAACCGTTATTTTAATATAAAGTGTAAAACTTTTATACGGTTTCAATCAGCGTCCAAACTTTGTTTCTAAATTGCGCCTAGATGATTGTAGAGATGGGTAAAGTTTCGTCGGAAAATACGGCAGTAAACTTCGTGCGCGTTTTACTGCCCATCAGTTCATTTTAAAACCGTGAAAATTTCATCTTCCGAACCTAAATATTTTTACATAGAAAAATTCTAAATCATTTTCTGACAAAGGCGTCATTTTTCGTTTTTCAAAATTCGGACATCTTTAGCTCCGTCGATCTTATTCTTCGGTGTTTTACTGCATTCTCCGTAATAGAAATTTCAAATATTCACAAACGATTTCCGTTACCGTTCAAACTTCACATTTGGAATACGCCTAGATAGACATAGGTGTACGCCAAATTTCGTCGAAAAATATTGGAGTAAATTTCGCTCGTCAAATTTACATATTAGTTTTAATTTTAAGTATAAATTTTCTATCGTCCGAACTTTAATATTTTTCGCAATGTTACATAAGAAAAATATTCTGATCATAACGGCGCATTTCGTTTCGTCAAATTTCGCTTTTTATTGTTAGTTAAAATGTTCACTCGTGCAAATGGGTTAATAAGATTCGCCACTTCACAAACAATGTCAAACCACCAATATCTTCATACCGTTGTGTCCGCCTCGTCGCGCTGATCAAAATGGTATATTTGTTTGTGTCAATCGGAGTTCGGCGTTGCAAGCTATTAATTGGTTAACGGAGTACAAAACGGTCCGTTACGCAGCGCAAACCGGTACCCAACATTTCAGCTTCAAATTTTGGAGCCAGTCAACTGACCTTGGGAACACCTATAGCCTCCATTGTGAAACCATCATTGTTTTACTGTGCACCGAGCCTTCTACAACATTAATTGCGTTGGTTCACTTCATGTGATAGCTGTCTTCTATCCCTCTGCAAAATTCTATTCTCTGTCTTTCCCCCCTATTCTTTATTTCATATATATCCTTCACAGCACACGCAGAGCCAAACCTTCATCTTTCTTTCATATATTTCATTTGGAAAAGGTTACAGCTCACACATTTCTCCTTCTCTTCACGTTCTTTGTTTTATTTATTTTTTTTTCTTTCTTACTTCAAACATGAAGCCTTGCCCTCAGCCCCATGCAGCCCCAGCCAACTGCCTGCAGCCCACGACCAGCCACAACCTCCGCCCTACCAGCTCCGCATCCACACCCCGCCACGCGCCAGCCTCCGCCCCAGCCTCCCTCCACCCCCGGAACACCACCAACCCGCCTGCAGCCTGTACCCCACCCTGCCCCTCCGCTCCAGCACCCGCTGACCCCAGCTCCATCCGCCGCCCACTCCGCCCCTTCTCCAACTCGCACCTCCCCCACACGCCCACGTCCCCAACCTGCCCTGTGCCAATCGCCAGCCCTCCGCCATGCCACAGCACCTCCGCCTGCTTCGCCCGCCACCCTACCCCACCTCCAACCTCACGCCAGCCTCTCCGCCATGCAACTGCCGTCCCCGTACCCTCCGCCCCACTGCCAGCCCCACCGCCACCAGCCCACCCCACTGCCGACTTCGCCCGGTCCAGCCCTCTCCCTCTGCCACCTCTAGCTCGCCTCTGCCCTCCGCTGTCCCAACCACCCACCTCCGACTGACTTTGCCCAGCTCCGCCTCCGCCAACCCAGCCCGTACCCCACCCAGTTCAAAACCCGACCACCTTGCTCTTAAATTATGTACAGTTGAAATATGAAGAGCTGTAATATTAGTTGATCAGTTGCTAAGTTTAGTTTATAATTTCTGTATATAACCTTTAAAAATCTAGTTGCTTACGTACAGTGCTTACTGTGTTTGTACCAGCTATTGCTCCGGAGTCGTAGGCTTCCGCTCAGTTTATCGGATCTATCTAGTCCTTTGCTTTGGTATGGTTTTATATATATATTCAATCAATATATATACTGCAATAAACGAATTATTGATTTATCGTTGTTTGATTGCAGTTTGTGTTCATTTTGTGTCGTGCCTATCTGGGCCTATTTTGTCTATTTTCTTCGTGCCGCGCCATCTTCTCCAACCACGGAAGGTGAATATTTTATATTCACGACTCAATCTATTATGCTATGATAATCAAGTGATAAATTGTTGTTAATATTAATCTGGATATTAAATTGTTGATTGTTAAAATTTGGTTGAAATGAATTGTTAATTTCTAAAAGTTGACGCCATATATTGTTTAAACATGTTGAACTGCAATACGATGTTAATTAGAGTAAATAATAGTGACATTAAAATTGATAAGTACGATGGATGTAGAAATTTGATAACGGACACCAAGTAAAAATATAAATGTGATAATCTTTAATCCGTAGGATTCTAGGAATAATTGTATTAATTTGCATAATAACAAATGTAAGTTAATAGCGTTATTTCGGGATTATTTGAATAAATTGTTAAATTTGTTATGTATGGTTGCTATTGCTTGTTTATTTACTTTGACACCATCCCAGTTATCACACTGCAAGTTCCCTTTGCTATGCCTTGTTTTATATTGAATGATATCGGGTTGAAATGATAAATACCCACTTAAATAACTTGGCCTAGGATAGACAATTAAAAATAAGAAACCCGATTGGTCAACAAAAAAAAATTATTTTGAAATTGAAATCTAATTGAAATTAAGAAATGAATTTAATAATTTGTTTGGAAATCAAGTAATGACTTAATGGAGTTAATTGAAATAAATTAATGGATTTAATTGAAATAAATTAATGGATTTAATTGAAATAAATTAATGGATTTAATTGAAATAAATTAATGGATTTAATTGAAATAAATTAATGGATTTAATTGAAATAAATTAATGGATTAATTGGAATAAATTAATGGATTAAATTGAAACGGGTTAATAAATCTATTTAATTGAAGAAAAATGAATTGGAGAATTTGATTGAAATAAGATTTAAAACAAGTGAGTTTTAGGATTTAATAATTTAATTTATTAGATTGGTAGATTTAGATTTAAACTAAGTTTTAAGTTAAATAGATTTGAACTTGTTATAAATAATAATTTAGATTTAGGAAATTTTGACTTAAAATGGAATACGAAACTAACTAAAGTTTTATGGATTTAATTTAGCGATAATTTAAAGGTAAATGATTTTAAATCTAATGAAATCAATTTAATCAAATTTATGATTATATTTAATGTAACGATGAATGTAAACATGAATTGAGATAAATAGAATTTGATCTAACGATTCGAACTTAATTGACCGGTAATTTGGAAAAATTGATTTTGAACTAAATTTAATAAGAGAGTTATTAAATTGAACTTGAATACTGAACTATATTGTTAATTAAATGTTGAACTACAGATTTCATTTGGAAATATGATTTTAAATATCCGAAATAAATTGAATCGTGAAATGTCAAATTTTGGAAGTCAAATTTGCACCTTGACTTTCGGACTTTGATTGTTTTAAACTTTAACTTAAATGACCATTGGGTAATAAATACGTAGTTATTAAAGAGTCCGGGATCGGATATGGACATACTCTCTGTCGATACCGAAAACCACTTTAATAACTATTACACGCGAAGTGTTGATCCAGAATGAAGTGGATGGTTTGGTGATCGCGTTGACTGAAGAAAGAGAACGATATTGGACGACCCCTGACATGACTAAAACAGGAGCTGCGCCGGGCCATTGAGGTTCGCTACCTCTAGCGGACGCACTTCTTCGATACCATATCTATTACTTTTGTGATTCGATTTGGGTGCACCCCTTTGATTGGGAGTGTTGTTTCGCGGTGTTGAGATAGTAGCTGCTATGCTCAACATCAGTCCGGATCACGCAACTACTAGTATCCTAGTTGGTATCGCCTCATGTACCTTGTCATACTGATTATCCTATTCGCGACCACTACGTTTTGATTGGTACCTTAGTATATGGATTGCCCTCTGGTGACTTCCGGTTTTGGGGAAACTACGGTCTTGTATATGCTCTTGGGAATAAACGTGTTAAGGATGGAATGGGCCATGACTTAACACTATTTTAATATCGTACTTTACTGATTAGGCGTTACCTATCTATTGTATTCTACTGTATATATAGATAGTTTATCGGATCCTTAGAGATGTTATTTCACCCATCTTTAAGTTATGAACTATTACCTTGCACTTGATTTAATTGTATAAGATTTTGAGTCCTGACTCGAGTGTTTCTTTTGCATATGCTCGGGTCAGTCTGAAGCTATCCAGTTGCTGATCAAGGTTGGTTGAAGATGCTGAAGGCTTAGCATTTATCTTTATCAGTCTTTTTATATTCCTGTATTGATGTCCTAGTCTGTTGGACATTTTTGGTACTAGTCACTTGATGTTGAGACATTGTTGTATATTATATAGTGGCTTCATGAACTGCTATTATGACGATGTATTTTCCGCTGCATTATTCTGTGACTGTTCTGTGATGTTGTGTTGATTCTCATTTACATTTATGTATTTATAATCCCATAATGATTCGTGTTTTGTATTATTTAAGTTGACATGTGTGGATTATTGTCAATTTAAATGGTCCAAATATACGGGTTGTTACAGGAGTCTTGAATTTTAAGCTGGTTTAAACAAGACATTTGAAATTAAATAATAGTATTTTAAAATTTTGTTAAGTCAATCAGCCATATTCTTTCAATAAACAAGACATTGGATCGTGCCTTTCCCTCTTCTACATCCAAACATCTCATCGTTCCCTCTCCTTTTTAAAAACGCGCTACCTCCATTCTTCAAAAAAAAGCCAATTCGTTCAAAATCGAAACTGAAAAAAAAACATATATACAAAACGAAATCAAAAATTTCCCTCGACATTCCTTATAATAATCGACTTTCCTTCCTCTTTTCAAAAACCGAAGTCTGTTTGAAAATAAAACAAACTCGTGATGGAATCGCGATTGAACTGAAATCGCGATGGATGGGGGAGGAACAGCCGTTGACATTAGGCGAAGCTAGGCGGAGCAAGATACAGCTCGTCGTTTGATTTTAGGGTCGCGATCTATATGGAGGGTCAGGGAGGCAGGCAGGTCGAAGGCGCAGGGCGAGCGGTGATCAAGTGAGTTGTGTCGCGATTTTCTCTGGGTGTCAGGTCGCGCAAGGCCAAGGACTTGGTCGTGGATTTGGGGGCTCGTGCCCGAGCTACAAACTGGAGTGGAATCACTGGCGATGTTGGGTTTCGAATCATAAGAGAACGCGTGGCTTGGTAGCGAGATAGGGGCGTTCATGGTTGCGATTTCAATCACTGGCGCGATTTTTGGGTTGCGATCGACAATCGAATTGTAGGAAACTTGGAGGCGTGTCGTCTGGGAAAGTTGCTTGGGTTCGGCAGTTCTATGGTGGTCACGACTGGGAGTAATACACACGCGCAGGAGGAGGAAGGCCAATTTAATTTCATGTTGATGGGAAGTTGCGAGTTCTGCCTGAGCATTGGGACGATGGTAATGTTATTTATTTTAATTAAAAGTTAATGAAAATAAATTGTGGGTATAATAAAAAAATAATTTTTTTAACTTACATGTTAACTTAAAATATTTATTACGGTAATTAAAATATATATATATATATCATATTATGGACGTGAATATTTATAAATGGCATACTTCATTCAGATAAGGTTCGATCTGAATGAAACAAGTCGAGAATGGTTCGTAGCTAGAAAATCTATGCATAGGAATTTGGTTTGGGAATTTTAGGAGTCCGCTGGTTTAAAATCTGGATGTCCGAGAAAATAAAAATCAAGGTGAGTAAAATCTCACTCATTTTGATTACTGTTGTTAATTTTAAAATGTTAAAATCATTTATTGATTGATTGGATGAATGGATAGTTATTATTATCACTTAATTGTTATATATATATAGTAGTATATATACTAGTATTTGGAGTGATATTCCCGCAAATTATTCAGATGACACCCTATGCGCCCGACATAATAGCGGATGACCCTTTATACCGTGATATCCCCTCGAAGTGGGAATGGTATTTTATGTTGTATTAACATATGTGGATGCAGGGAAACAGGTTGGAGGGGTCCAACTGGATTCGTCAAATATATTGTTTATTTTTCATATATCAATATATGATGTGTGTAGATAATCTGTTATCGATTATTGTTGAAATTTGAATTATTGGATGATATAGTAGCACTGGCCTTTAATTTTGGTATTTTTAAATACCATAAATATTATTATTGGGAATTTGAAGGAATAAAAAGAGATTTTGGATATAAAAATATTTATATTGGAAATTGGGTTATTTTAAAGAAAACTGAACTGAAAATTAAAAACAAATAGATTTTTTTTGTTTAAGTTGTACTTAACTATTTGTAAATTGTTTTAAGATAATGATTTTTAAAAATGAAGTATATGAAAGAATTTATAAATGATATTCGGAAAATATAAAATGGAGTTGAAGTCGATATTAAAAATAGATTGGAAGTTATAAATGGGATTTATAAAAAATGGAATTTATAAATAAGATTGTTTTTATAAACAAGTAAAACTCAAAGGAGTTATAAAATTTATAAACGATGTTTATAAATAAAGGAAACCGTTATCAGGATAATAAATTGGGAATATAAAATTTATGGGGTGAATTTATATTAGAGTATGGAAATAGGGCAAGAAAAATAGTGGATATTATTTTTGAAAGTGAAAATGGTTAAGGAGATCTGAATGGAAGTGATGTGGTATGATTCGAGAGGAATTTATAAAATTTAATTGGTCATTGAGGTTTTAAAAATATATTTTAATTTTAAAAAGTAAGTTTGTTTTGAAAGGAAAATTTTATTATTTAAAACTATAAAATTTTAAACTAGTTCGGATTGAAATACTTCGATAAGTAGATTTTCAAATATTAAGTATTTATTTTAGAAAATTCTAACTTTTAAAATCAGTTTTGAAAATTTATTTGCTTATCTAAAAATGAGTTATTGATGTTTATAAAAGTGTTTAGATATTTTAAATAATTACTTGAACATGTTTTTGAAATAAAGTATTATTCTTTTAAATACTTATTATATATATATAGGGAGTTTTAAAGTGATTGAAAATTTTATTTTATAAATTCTCTCGAGATTCGAAAAAGGGGCTTATAAATGGATATGATTTTGGTAGAGGAATTTTATATGGGATTGGAGGAAATGGAATTTCAAATTGTTGAATATGGGGAAACTTCAAAAAAAAATCTGAATTTATAAAATAAGCTATAAATTGTAGAATGGGGTTATAAATAAGTATACTAGTTTTGGAAATGGAAAAAAGGAATTTATTAGTGATTGCGAAGGCTTATCAGATAAGTTATGAAATATTCTCTTAAGTATTGATATTTGAAAAGATTTTGGAAAATAAGACTTATAATATTTTCCTAAGTATAAAAATGAATATTTGGAAATATTTCTAAGTGTTGAGATGGTTTGAAAAATATCCTATTATGGATTAAGTATTTGAAATTGTTTTCAAGTATTGGAATATGGGAAGGGATTTGAATATATATATCTTAGTAATGATATTTTGGAATAAATGTTTGAAGAATTATAAAATAAGGCCTAATGTTTGCTTATGGATGTTTTATTGATAGTTAAATAACCGACTATCAATAATTGGCCAATTTCATTAATCGTTTCGAAGAGACCGGGATCGGATTTAATTATCCGAAAACCACTTCGATCCGGTTTGAATGTTACGAATGAATACCATGAAGATGATGAAGACGGTGATTCAGTTTGTCCAAACCCAAAGCAACTTGTATGGACGAATGCTATCAGAACATCATAATTGGAGGACGATGAGCATTCTAAGAAGAATTGTTCTTGAAAGGTAATGCTTAGCCTCGAGCTTCATCAACCGGGAATGACTAAAACATGGGAGATGCAGCAAGGCTAAGTGGGTCGCACCCAATTTGGGTATGTTATTACTTTTCTAGATGTCCTCGGAAACCTATTTATTTTGGATATGGTTGTGCATAGAAGAAGGAGCGCTCAATTGTAAGGGTGGGAAAACCCGAGGTGATAACATATTCGGTCTATCCAGGTTAGGAGTAGGCTGGTCTTGTGTGGCAGGGATCCCGGCGAGGTCCTCGGTACATTGTTCTAGAGGTGTACTGTGATGGGCGGTACCCCAGTGGCCCAGTCATTTGTATGGGATCCATTCTCTAATATGAGCCTTTCGGTTTTGTTTGTAGAGCCTAGTATGCTGGAATTTAATTAATGTAACAATTTCGGCTATTTTAATAGGTATTTATATTTAGACACTATTATAATATCATAGGATTTTCTATAAAACGTTTTGGTTATCGTAAGGGAAAAACTCGTCGTGTTTATGTGTGATGCGGTCTTATGAGATACCTTTGTTTTTCAAAGGATTTTGATAACTTTACTAATTCAAATTGAGTTTGTTTTCTCATGCTGGTTTTCCAGACTGACTCGGGTGTTATTTTATTATAATGCTCGGGTCAGACCGAGTATTACAGTTTTAGGTTAGAATGCTTTGGAGCTCAGGAGTCGAGCTGAAGGAGTTCGAACGTATTTCCGTATTTGGTTTATATTTCCGCTGTGTGAGGGAATGTGATTATAACTATCCAGATGGATGTATTGATTATTGTACTCCGATGATTATAAGTTTATATATTATATGTTTGTTTCACTGCGATTGTGAGATTCTATGTTGTTGTCTAATTTTCTTCTTCTTTACCCTAGTTATTCGCTCTTTCATACACTTTGCGTCGAACAAGAGTGAATTATTGTCAACTCAAAGAGTACAGAACTGCGGGTCACTGCATTTGGTATCAGAGCTGAAGGATAAGCGAGAACCCTAGGCTCTGGTGGGGATTACTCATTAGAGATAGAGTCAGTAGTACTCTAGAATGAGTTGAGTGTAATAATAGATATGAGTGTGTATTTGTTAGCGAATAAAAAAATTTATATTGTGTTAATTTATCTGTTGAGTGGCATATAAATTCTGTTTGAGTGGTGGGACACCACTAAATCTATATGAGATTCTAAACACTTAAACACGGTAAACTGACACGGTAGGGTTTTGAAGTGGGTAAATGAAATAATTTTACCCAAATTATATTTTTATATAAATGAAATAATTTTTAGAGATTATTATGGTATATTTGGAGTGTTTGGATGGTAATATTATGATCAAAAACCAAAAGGGAGATTGTATAAGTATGAATTATACAAATGAGTTAAAAAATCCTACAAATGGGTTCAAACCAGAATTCGGGAAATTTAAATCCTGAAGATTTTTAGAAGTGTTTTCCAAAGTGTTTGAAGATAAATAATAGTATTATTATTTTGGAGATATTTTTGAATAGAAAAATAGTTTTAAATGGATTTTGGAAGTGATATAGCACTGAACTCACGTCAGTCGCTGGAAAATAATTTTGATGATGATGGCCACATCATCAGTATTCATTTTCGAGTTTCTAAGTGACGGATTCCTACCGAAATTGATTTGATTTAGATTTGTTAGGCAAACAAGTTTTGTTTAAAAAATTCCGAAGGGAATTGTTTTGGATAAAATCAAGTTGATTTTGAAATTCGAAGGAAGTGGTTTGTTAAACCAAAAAGAGTGTGTGTGTGTGTGTGTGTTTGATTTCAAGGTGATTTGAAAAATATACCAGGTGTTTGAATTCTGGAATTTTAATATAAATGTTGGCAAAAACCTCGGAAATAAGTATGAACTTATAAAGTGAGGATGATTTCAAAGGAAAGTATGGAATTTGAGTTTTGAGAAATATATTTTTACTTAAGTAAGTGAAAATAAATTATATGAATTGAATTTAACTTGAGGAAAGTTAAATAAACTATTGGGAATTGAGACTAATAAATTCGAATGGTGAAATTGCTATATAAATATAAGTAAGGAAATTGAAAATTTTGAAATTGGAATTAAATTCTTACTTGATTAAATTGAACGAATTAGAAATAAAATTGCTTGGAGTGGAATTTAATTTAAGTATAGTTTTGGAATAATGGTAAAGAAAAATTTAAGTTTAAATTAAATTGATTTTTTGGATTAGAAATTATATCTAATTGAAGTAAATATAAATTTTGAATTGTGAAATAATTATATAACCATAAGTTATAAATTTTGAATGAGATAAAATTTAAGTGAAAATTGGAATTGCTAATAAATAAATTGGAATAGCTTATAAAACTTGAAATTAACAGAATAAAAAATATACTTAAGCTATAAATAAATGTATAATCTCGAGTTAAAAATAAAATGTGAATATATTCGAGTATAGAATTGATGGAAATGTGAAAAATAAGTTGGGTGACTTATAAAATTTAAAAGTGAAATAAAACAACCAAAATAAAAATGGTGTAATATTTTAAAGTGAAGAAATAAAGTCCAAACTTGAATTATAAAATAAATTTGAACTCAAGTAACTTAAAAGATGTGATTTTTAAGATAAAAATCTGATATTGAGTTATAAATTGAAAGTGAACTAATTAGATAAGTTAATTTAATAGGGAACTTGAGTTATAAATTAATTTCGACTTAAACTATTAGCGGATTTAATATAATTGGGAATATCGTCGAATAAAATAGAGTTGGATTGAGATAGCAACGGCTTGGATTATAAATAAATTCTATTTAAGTATAAATAAATTGAATATGACTTGGGATATTAATTAAATGAATTCGAGTATGGAATTAAAATTGAAGTGAATAAATGAATGAACTAATTAATTAATTAATTAGTAAATGAAATGGAAGTTAGTTGAAATGAAAATAAACTTAAGTTATATAGTGGGAATAATTTAAACTAAACGGATTAACTTAAGTAAATATTTTGAATAAAAACCCAAATTAAATAAATATATGAAAAGGTTCATGAATAAATTAGCATGAAATGATTCCGAGTTTAATAGATTGGATTTGAATATAATGAATGTGGATATGAATGAAATGTAAGTGAATTGATTGTGAAACAAATCTGAAATAGAATAAAATTAAATATAAATTGATTGGGAATCAATTTAAAATAGCTATAAGTTTAAGTGGGTGTTTTATTAAATGGATAGCGCCAATTTGGAATGGATATGAGTTGTTTGGTATAAAAATAAATTGAATGTGTGTAAAGTGAGTTGTCAATTATTTAAATTGAATGAAATGGTATATGGATTGATCAGAAGTAATTAAATCGGTATTGGAACCTAAAAATTTCTTAAAAATATAAGTTAGCATGCATTATTTATAAAGTCTATGTGTTTTAACCATTTGAGTGAATGAAATGTTATTGAGTTTCATGTTTTGATACTTACAAGTTAAAATTGAGTGAGTACAGGTACCCGGAGGTTGTCGGGCTAGATTTGGGTTGCGTAATTGCATATGAAGTAATTTGCTTGCTTAATAATGCTTAAACGCTAAATAAGGTACGTTTTCGGATTAAATACTGCAAATTATAAATATTGATATATATATATATATATTTGTTTTTCTGACCGTGTGGGTCGATGTATATATATTTATCTCTCTTGCCATATTGCAAAAGGTCCTCCGTACAAAGGAGACTCTGCTAAAAAATTTCAGAAATTTAGGGCGTTAGAAAATTTCTGTAAATTTTTATTAACTTAAAAAGGATGATTTTTGAATTAAAATTAGAAGAGAGGATTTTGAATCAGAAATTGAAACTATATGTTTGGTTGGAACTAAAAGATTAAAAAAGTGAATATCGAATTTTCACTAAGTGGGTTTTGATAAGTTAATGGGTTTGAGGCATTTTTCCTGCCTTAGCAATTTCGGGGACGAAATTCTTTTAAGGGGGAAGGAATGTAACGACCCAAATTTTTCGATGTTTAATTTAGAATATTTAAATGGTTTAAATATTGGATTGGGAATTTTAATTTAGTTAATGAGTTTTTAAAATTGCAAATTTCGAGTGATTTCGATAATTTTTGAAACCGTTGATTTAATCGACGCGTTAAAATAGCGATCTGGGGCACAGTCTCGGATTTTGACAAAACCAGTTCCATTGGGTCTATAATAGTGTTTTATTACCGGATTTCAAATTTCGTAGTGTTTGGAGTTATCGTTTGGTCGTACGGGATAGAAATGCGTTGAAATTAATATCGAAAATTCAATATAATAATTTTGTTCAAAAAGCTATCTTCTCCATACTATTGAATTAGTACTCAAAACCTTTTCGATTGTATTCGGAATAACGGTATAAAATTATAAACGCCAGGCGGCACGCCTCGATAGGGGTCCAGAATTTTAAGCTGGTTTAAACAAGACATTTGAAATTAAATAATAGTATTTTAAAATTTTGTTAAGTCAGTCAGCCGTATTCTTTCAATCAACAAGACATTGGATCGTGCCTTTCCCTCTTCTACATGCAAACCTCTCATCGTTCCCTCTCCTTTTCAAAAACATGCTGCCTCCATTCTTAAAAAAAAAGCCAGTTCATTCAAAATTGAAACTGAAAAAAAACATATATACATAATGAAATCAAAATTTTCCCTCGACATTCCTTATAGTAATCGACTTTCCTTCCCCTTTTCAAAAACCGAAGTCTGTTTGAGAAAAAAATGAACTCGGGATGGAATCGCGTTGAACTGAAATTGCGATGGATGGGTGGGGACAGTCGTTGACGTTAGGCGGAGCAAGATACAACTTGTCGTTCCATTTTACGGTCGCGATCTATATGGAGGGTCGGCGAGGCAGGCAGGTCGAAGGCGCAGGGCGAGCGGCGATTGAGTGAGTTGTGTCGCGATTTTCTTTGGGGTGTCTGGTCGCGTAAGGCCAAGGACTTAGTCGCGAATTTGGGGGCTCGTGCTCGAGCTACAGACTGGAGTGGAATCACTGGCGATGTTGGGTTTTGAATCGCAAGGGAACGCGTGGCTTGGTGGCAAGATAGGGGAATTCGTGGTTGCGATTTCAATCACTGGCGCGATTTTTGGGTTGCAAACGACAATCGAAATGTAGGTAGCTTGGAGGCATATCGTTTGGGAAAGTTGCTTGGGTTCGGCAGTTCTATGGTGGTCGCGACTGGGAGGAGCGCGCGCTTGCGTACACGCGCGCAGGAGGAGGAAGGCTGGTTTCATTTCACGTGCATCACAAACGGGAGCATGAAAACTCACCAACACGTGCATCACAAACGGGTCGCTAACCCATGGTCGCTAACCATAGAGCCGGTGCAACGACGTAGTACAACGGTACGCCCGAGGAACCTAAAACTCAAATAAGCCGGAACAATAACGTAGTACAACGGTACGCCCGATGAACCGAACTCCATAAACCCATAGGTCGCTAGCCTATAAAAATGAGACGAAACTCAACAAAACGGGGTAGAGTCCCCCACGCGGACGAAGAGACATCGCATATCGCTAGTCTAAACCACAAAATGATCATAATCGATCATCAAGAAGTGTCGATTACAGTAAGCTAATAAATAAATGAGTTTAGCTTCATGTCCCATAACCACTGGCTTAACTTAAATATTTACGAACAAATTGTAGATTTCCACTCGAAAATTGTCATAAGATTTTCAATCGAACAAGTCTAAGAATTAACCAACAAAGTAAACGCAAGCGTTTCATACCACTTGTTTTGCTAAGCCGTTTAATTAGATTTCTCATACAAATGAGGTAAAGGTTTGTATATACTAATAGGTTTGAAAACGGTTTTATAAACGAGCTTTGTATTAAAAATAGAGTTGAAATCATCTTTGTGAAAGAGGAAACCTTTGTATTTTACAGTGAAAAATCACAAAAATTGATTGTAAAAACAATCAATCACGAAAAATTCACATACGACAATGTGAATTAAATCCATAGAAATCGATACCAAATCCATCAAACGGATATCCCCAAATATCCAAAGAAAGAAGTCATCGAAGTCGATAATAAGTGATAACAACTAACTGGATCGACAAGAATCGATTAAAAATCGGAAACCCACACAAAACAGCCTAAAATAGGCAAAATGCTCATCTCCCAGATTCAGTCGACTGGACTGTATGGTCAGTCGACTGATACATGCTTAGAAACTCTCGGTTTCCTGGTTCAGTCGACTAGCCATATACGTCAGTCGATTGATACAGGGACAGAAGGTTTTCTATTTCCAAGTTTAGTCGACTGAATTGTATGGTCAGTCGACTGAACTGTATGGTCAGTCGACTGATATAAGAACAGAAAGTTTTATGTTCCCAGATTCAGTCGACTGACCTTACAGTTCAGTCGACTGACCTTACAGTTCAGTCGACTGAACTGTCATTTGCAGTATTTTTAGTCTAGCCCAAGAAGGGGCAAAAATCCAAACTGGAAGTGATCGGACGAGCAACGGAGACTAGGGATTTATGCCAAGCGACAACCCAGCCTTATAGGTTCTTCGATACACCCCAACAACATGTTCAAACATCAAAGATAGGGTTTTTAAAGATTTGACTTCAAAACACCAAAAATTGGAATATTCATCAAACCAATTCAATTCAAAGGCAAATGGACAAGGAATAGATGTTAGGAATTACTACCTAACAACTATCAAAGATATAGACATAGATGTGGGTTCAAAAACTCACCTTTTAAACCCAAAACAATAAATGAGAAGCTCTAGAACAAGCAAAGATGGATTTCTCTTCAACAACACCTCTAGAATCTTCAATCTATTATCAAAGGTGAAGTTGTTTCCCAAGTTAGGTTATAGGAATTTCTGAAATTGAAGAGAGATTGAGATAGAGAAGATGAAGAGGATGCTTACTTAAGCTTCTCCTTGATTTCTAGCTTGAAGTTGATTTTACTTAAGAGGATTAGGGCTTAGGAATATCTAATTTCTTTTCCCTTCCCCCATTTTTACTTTAGTTAGAGAGTATTCGGAAATGAGAATGTATGAAGCGGAGAGGGGTGGAGTTAGGGTATTATGTTGGGTTGGTGGACTGAAACCCAAACCTGAAGCCCTAAATGAAAATATCAAAATTTTACTCAACTGCAAACATATCGATGTTTGTACTCAAAAAGGTCGCAAACGCCATTTTGGACTCAATGGAAGTGGACTCGAGTCCTAATTCGACTGTTTGCAAAAAGTGACATTTCGGACTTAAATCCGATTAACGATGCTATATTTAAATAAAACGTTTAAATATACAATCATAAAATATGCGGGTTGTTACAGAGTCCCATCCTTAAAGAAATTGCATCCTCGCAATACTTAAGAAAAAGAAATAAAAAGTAACAACCATACAAAGGCATAACAACACAAAAGGAAGAAATTTTGAAATGAGAAGTTCTTCTTAAGGAGCACGAGAGAGTAAGTTCGGATGTGTTCGCTCGATGAATTCTCTAGATTCCCAAGAGCAATCTTTAGGATTTGAGGACCATTGAACTTTCACAAGAGGAACATCTTTATTTCAAAGGCGTTTAACCTCCGTAGCAATGATACGAATAGGATGTTGCTCATAAGTCAAATTAGGTGAAACTTCAATTTCTTCAATAACACCGGGCTCAAGAATAGAATCGGAATCTCGAAGGCATTTCCGTAGTTGAGAGACGTGGAATACGTCATGAATAGCAGAAAATTGAGCCGGTAATAAAGGGCGATAAGCCACGGAACCAATGCGTTCGGTGATGGGAAATGGGCCAATATATGGAGGTGCTAATTTTCCCGGTCGATTGAAACGCACAACACCCTTCGTAGGTAAAACACGAATAAACACAAAATCTCCCATAGAAAATTCTAATTTTCTTCTTCGGTTATCGGCATAGGATTTTTGTCTACTTTGGGCTTCTTTCATCCTATTACGAATAAGGTCAATCTTTTCTGTGGCATCACGAATAAAATCTGGACCTAAAACCAGCTTCTCACCGGCTTCAAGCCAACACGAAGAAGATCGGCATGGCCTCCCATAGAGTGCCTGAAAAGGTGCCATACCAATACTAGATTGGAAGCTATTATTATAAGAAAACTCAACAAGAGAGATATGATCCTCCCAACTTCCACCAAAGTCAAGAACACATGCACGAAGGAGATCTTCAAGAGTTTGATTCACATGCTCGGTTTGTCTATCGGACCGAGGATGATAAGCGATGTTAAAATTAAGCTTTGTTCCCAAAGATTTTTGAAGACCCTTCCAAAATCAACTAGTAAACAATGGATCACGATCACTAACAATAGAAGTAGGAACTCCATGCAATTTAACAATTTCCTTGACATAGAGTTTAGCCAAAATAGGTACGGTCCGATTGGACCAAACGGGAAGAAAATGGGCGGATTTTGTCTATCTACTATCACCCATAAGCTATCATGACCCGAACGAGAACAGGGAAGACCGTCAATAATGTCCATGGAGACTTGATCCCACTTCTAAATGGGAATGTCCAAAGGTTGCAATAACCCACCGGGCCTTTGATGCTCGGCCTTTACGAGTTGGCAAGTCATGCAACGCTAAATAAAGTTAGCAATATCAAATTTCATTCCATCCCAATAATAAAGTCGCTTCATGTCCACGTACATTTTACTACTACCAGGATGAATGGTAAATTTAGAACGATGAGAATCTTCTAAAATGTCTTTACGAAGACCAACGAGAACAGGGAAGACCGTCAATAAAGTCCATGAAGACTTGATCCCACTTCCAAATGGAAATGTCCAAAGGTTGCAATAACCCACCGGGCCTTTGATGCTCGGCCTTTACGAGTTGGCAAGTCATGCAATGCTTAATAAAGTTAGCAATATCAAATTTCATTCCATCCCAATAATAAAGTCGCTTCATGTCCGCGTACATTTTACTACTACCGGGATGAATGGTAAATTTAGAACAATGAGAATCTTCTAAAATGTCTTTACGAAGAAAATTTTGCTTTCAATTGGTTGCTCCTAAGAGTTTCCAACACAATCCGAAGATGTTTTTCCTGCTCTTCCTCTGTTTTTAAAATAAACAAGAATATCATCGATAAAGATGAGAACAAATCGATCGAGGAAGTCTTTGAAAACTCGATTCATAAGGTCAACGAAATAAGCTGGAGCATTCGTCAAACCAAATGGCATAACAAGCCATTCAAAACATCCATAATGAGTACGGAACGATGTCAAAGGAATGCTATCCTCTGCAATACGGAGCTGATGAAAACCGGTCGCTAAGTCTAACCGTGAAAAGACTTTAGCACCACTAAGTTGATCGAATAGATCATCAATTCGAGGTAAGTGATATTTATTCTTGATGGTGAGATCATTAAGCTTGCAGTAGTCAACGCAAAGCCAAAGTGTACCATCAGATTTCTTCACAAAAATAGCCGAAGCTCCCCATGGAGAGGAACTAGAACGAATAAACTATTTTCCTTCCAATTCAGATAATTGATTACGCATCTCCTCATTTTCCTTATTGGACATACGATAAGGAGGACGAGTAATAGGTAGAGCTCCAGGGATTAGATTAATTCTGAACTCAATTGCTC
The DNA here is from genome assembly GCA_030737815.1 of Allium fistulosum. NCBI lineage: Eukaryota > Viridiplantae > Streptophyta > Magnoliopsida > Asparagales > Amaryllidaceae > Allium > Allium fistulosum. The sequence continues at coordinate 1,437,161,087 of CM060903.1, forward strand.
GCTTAGGTGGTAATCCTAATACGGGCTCAAATATGTCGGGAAATTCATGAACAATGTGAATGAGAGAAATAACATCTTCCTCATCATCATTATCGTCATCATGGGGATTTAGAGAATACAAGGATGCTCCCGAATTGGAATCTGAATCTTTAAGAACAAGATAAATCTGCTTAACAGATTGAGGATGTCGAAGATATATAGTCCGCTCAGGACATAGGATATGGGCTTCATAACGGTTAAGCCAATCCATCCCCAAAATCATCCCGAAACCTATGTAACGCATAACATGCAAATCGGCTCGGAAGGCATAATCACATAAAATAATTTCGACATCTTTACACAGTAAATTGAGTGTTGCGGATCCACCAACCGGATTTGCAATTCTCAATGAAGTCATCAAGCCAATAACATTCAAAGACAAAGCATCAACAAGCTCTTTTGATATAAAAGAGTGAGATGCACCCGTATCAAAAAGAAATCGAATAGGAAGATCACGAAATATAATAATGCCATCAAGGAAAGAATGAGAACTACCTTAACCACGAGAAGTATTACTAGGGGCTTGCACCACATTTAGCTTTCCCACTTTCTTGCTTTGAAGTTTGGGGCATGAAGATAAAAGATGACCTGAAATTTTGCAATAGCGATAATAAAGAGGTTTTGGGCACTTATTCGCATAAGGGTCCTTAGAACCACAATTGTAGCATCCTCCACTACTAGAGGTAGGAGTCTTTGCTATAGAAGTTGCTTGCTTCCCTTTCTTGTTGGGATAAGAGCCTTTGAACTTAATAGGCCTCTTCTTGTTATTGTTGAAGTTCGGTTTGGCACCCACAACTTCAACATCACTTTCTTTATCGGCCTCTTCAAGTCGAAGAGCGATATCAACAAGCTGATCGAAAGAAACTGCTTTTTGAGGTTCTTATTCAACCCATAGACAAATCACTGATTTTTCTTCAATGGGGTATTAATATACTCGACCCCATATTTAGATAGAGATTCGAAAGATGCGACGTAATCCGTCACAGAAGATTCACCTTGAACAAGGTCAATAAAGTGTCGAGCAAAAGATACTTTTTCAGCTTCCGGCATAAATTTCAACTCGAACCTTTCTCGGAATTGCTCCGAAGTAAGATCTGCTTCAATAATTTCCGAGATCAGAAGCTCATACCAATCAAGTGCTCTCTCCCGGAGCATGCTAGAAGCCACTTGGACTCGATGTAGATCAATAAGATTCATGCGGGAAAAGAAGCGATTGCATGTTCTAAGCCAAGCTTGGACTACTATAATGCTTTCAGATCCCTTGAAAGGCCTTCCACCCAAGTTGGTGTAATCACGGCACAAGCGTGCAAACCCAGATTTAGGATGAGTAGGCTCTGGAATGGGTCCGAAAGCTTGAGCATTTTTCACAACATCTAAGAGCTGCTGGGCAGACATAAATACTCCATCCTGAGGAGTAGCACTGGATTGACCGGCACTAGGACGACCTGGTCTAACCATGTCCCTTCTTTAAGAAAGAAAGAAGAGAAAAAAGGTTATTCATAGAATGAATATCAAACAAACTTGATTGATAAAACAAGGCATCATAAAAAGAAATAGGATAGAACGGTACGAAGACTCAAATTAAATCCTATGGCACGATTCCTAAGAATGACTTAGGACAACGATCCTTGCTAGATTATTCTACATTGTTCCGAAGTTTGGCTCCGATACCAAGCTGTGACGCCCCACCTCTATACTCACACTAGCCAAGGACACTACGGGGTAATGCCATCGACTAGCACGAAGAATAAGGCTGTTGAGGAGCGACCATCTGTGTAATTGCTTTTTGCGGGTACCGATATGTCAGATAATATAACTTACATTTCATTTCAAGAGGAAATCCGACATATCATTTACAAACTCAAAGCTACCACACAGTGGCTATGAGGACTTCGGAAACAAATATAGAAATAAGCATAACACAAATCAGTCACAGACATTCATATCACAAATGCGGAAATAGATATGAATATAACACATAAAAGTGTACATAAAAAAAAAGTGGTCAAACAAGATCCACTACATCACAAAAGAATAGATACAAGTGCTAGACAAAAAAATAAGTATAAAACAAGGAGTCTCTATCTCAAATGTATACTAACAAAAACTACTATGCTAAAGTAGTTAGCCAAAAGTCAGGTGACGGACCCTGATAAGAAGTCAAGCAGGAGCACCTGAAATACCTCGGTCTGACCCGAGTATTATTTAAGAAGAAAATAATAAATGGATCGGTCTAGCTATAAATTTATATAAAGTGAGATAGAATAAGAGATATGACAAAAACGTATGATAACAATAATGCCATATTGCAACAAGTATACATCAAATAACAACAAAAATCATACAATATCCCAAATCATCTCAAACATCCAAAAAGAATCGCATTCTTTAAATTATTCACCAAAAACACAAATAATTGATAGAGCTCATCAATGCCTATCATCAAAATTGGTGAAACACAAATTCTAGAAATCATCAACTAGAAATCCAGAAATCACAAAGGGGGGAGGCCTATCACAAATGGGAGCATGAAAACTCACCAACACGTGCATCACAAACGGGTCGCTAACCATAGAGCCGGTGCAACGACGTAGTACAACGGTACGCCCAAGGAACCTAAAACTCAAATAAGCCGAAACAACGACGTAGTACAACCGTACGCCCGATGAACCAAACTCCATAAACCCATAGGTCGCTAGCCTATAAAAATGAGACGAAGCTCAACAGAATGGGGTACAGTCCCCCACGCGGACAAAGAGACATCACATATCGCTAGTCTAAACCACAAAATGATCATCATCGATTATCAAGAAGTGTCGATTACACTAAGCTAGTAAATAAATGAGTTTAGCTTCATGTCCCATAACCACTGGCTTAACTTAAATATTTACGAACAAATTGTAGATTTCCACTCGAAAATTGTCAGAAGATTTTCAATCGAACAAGTATAAGAATTAACCGACAAAGTAAACGCAAGCGTTTCATACCACTTGTTTTGCTAAGCCGTTTAATTAGATTTCTCATACAAATGAGGTAAAGGTTTATATATACTAATAGGTTGGAAAACGGTTTTATAAATGAGCTTTGTATTAAAAATAGAGTTGAAATCATCTTTGTGAAAGAGTTTGAATAGTTACTACTAGTATAGAAACCTCTGTATTTTAAAGTGACTAATCACAAAATTAATTGTAAAAACAATCAATCACAAAAAATTCACATACGATAATGTGAATTAAATCCATAGAAATCGATACCAAATCCATCAAACGGATATTCCCAAAAATCCAAAGAAAGAAGTCATCGAAGTCGATAATAAGTGATAACAACTAACCGGATCGACAAGAATCGATTAAAAATCGAAAACCCACACAAACTGCCTAAAATAGGAAAAATGCTCATCTCCTCGATTCTGTCGACTGGACTGTATGGTCAGTCGACTGATACATGCCTAGAAACTCTCGGTTTCCTGGTTCAGTCGATTGGCTATATACGTCAGTCGATTGATACATGGATAGAAGGTTTTCTGTTTCCAAGTTCAGTCGATTGAACTATATGGTCGGTCGACTGATACAAGAACAGAAAGTTTTCTGTTCCCAGATTCAGTCGACTGACCTTACAGTTCAGTCGACTGAACTGTCATTTGCAGTATTTTCAGTCAAGCCCAAGAAGGGGCAAAAATCGAAACCGGAAGTGATCGGACGAGCAACGGAGACTAGGGATTTATGCCAAGCGACAACCCAGCCTTACAGGCTCTTCGATACACCCCAACAACATGTTCAAACATCAAAGATAGGATTTTTAAAGATTTGACTTCAAAACACCAAAAATTGGAATATTCATCAAACCAATTCAATTCAAAGGAAAATGGACAAGGAATAGATGTTAGGAATTACTACCTAACAACTATCAAAGATATAGACATAGATGTGAGTTCAAAAACTCACCTTTTAAACCCAAAACAACAAATGAGAAGCTCTAGAACAAGCAAAGATTCATTTCTCTTCAACAACACCTCTATAATCTTCAATCTATTTTCAAAGGTTAAGTTTTTTCCTAAGTTAGGTTATAGGAATTTCTGAAATTGAAGAGAGATTGAGATGGAGAAGATGGAGAAGATGAAGAGGATGCTTACCTAAGCTTCTCCTTGATTTCTAGCTTGAAGTTGATTTTACTTAAGAGAATTAGGGCTTAGGAATATCTAATTTCTTTTCTCTTCCCCCATTTTTACTTTAGTTAGAGAGTATTAGGAAATGAGAATGTATGAAGAGGAGAGGGAGTGGAGTTAGGGTATTATGTTGGGTTGGTGGGTTGAAACCCAAACCCAAAGCCCTAAATGAAAATATCAAAATTTTACTCAACTCCAAACATATCGATGTTTATACTCAAAAAGGTCGCAAATGCCATTTTGGACTCAATGCAAGCGGTCTCGAGTCCTAATTCGACTGTTTGCAAAAAAGTGACATTTCGAACTTAAATCCGACTAACGATGCTATATTTAAATAAAACATTTAAATATACAATCGTAAAATATGTGGGTTGTTACACACTGGCCTTTAATTTTGGTATTTTAAATACCATAAATATTATTCTTGGGAATTCAAAGGAATAAAAAGGGATTTTGGATATAAAAATATTTATATTGAAAATTGGGTTATTTTAAAGAAAACTGAACTAAAAAATAAAAACAAATAGATTTTTTTTGGTTTAAGTTGTACTTAACTATTGGTAAATTGTTTTAAGATAGAGATTTTTAAAAATGATTTATATAAAAGAATTTATAAATGATATTCGAAAAATATAAAAAGGAGTTGAAGTCGATATTAAAAATAGATTGGAAGTTATAAATGGGATTTATAAAAGAATGGATTTATAAAAAATGGAATTTATAAATAAGATTGTTTTTATAAACAAGTAAAACTCAAAGGAGTTATAAAAATTTATAAATGATGTTTATAAATAAAAGAAATCGATATCAGGATGATAAATTGGGAATATAAAATTTATGGGGTGAATTTATATTAGAGTATGGAAATAGGGCAAGAAAAATAGTGGATACTATTTTGAAAGTGAAAATGGTTAAGGAGATCTAAATGGAAGTGATGTGGTGTGATTCGAGAGGAATTTATGAAATTTAATCGGTCATTGAGGTTTTAAAAATATATTTTAATTTTAAGAAGTAAGTTTGTTTTAAAAGGAAAATTTTATTATTTAAAACTATAAAATTTTAAACTAGTTTGGATTGAAATACTTTGGTAAGTAGATTTTCCAATATTAATATTTATTTTAGAAAATTCTAACTTTTAAAATCAGTTTTGAAAATTTATTTGTTTATCTAAAAATGAGTTTTTGATGTTTATAAAAGTATTTCGATATTTTAAATAATTACTTGAACATGTTTTTAAAATAAATTATTATTCTTTTAAATACATATTATATATATAGAGTTTTAAAGTGATTAAAAAATTTATTTTATAAATTATCTCGAGATTCGAAAAAGGGGCTTATAAAAGGAAATGATTTTGGGAGAGGAATTTTATATGGGATTTGGAGGAAATGGAATTTCAAATTGTTAAATATGGGGAAACTTCGAAAAAAAATCTGAATTTATAAAAGAAGTTATAAACTGTAGAATTGGGTTATAAATAAGTATACTGGGTTTTGGAAATGGAAAAAAGAATTTATTAGTGGTTCCAAAGGCTAATGAGATAAGTTACGAAATATTCTCTTATGTATTGATATTTGAAAAGATTTTGGAAAATAAGACTTATAATATTTTCCTAAGTATAAAAATGGAAATTTGGAAATATTTTTAAGTGTTGAGAGGGTTTGAAAAATATCCTGTTATGGATTAAGTATTTGAAATTGCTTTCAAGTATTGGAATATGGGAAGGGATTCAAATATATATCTTAGTAAAGATATTTCGGAATAAATGTTTGAAGAATTATAAAATAAGGTCTAGTGTCTGCTTATGGAAGTTTTATTGATAGTTAAATAGCCGACTATCAATAATTGGCCAATTTCGTTAATCGTTTCGAAGAGACTGGGATTGGATTTAATTATCCGAAAACCACTTCGATCCGGTTTGAACGTTAAGAATGAATACCGTAAAGATGATGAAGATGGTGATTCGGTTTGTCCAGACCCAGGGCAACTTGTATGGACGAATGCTATCAGAACATCGTCATTGGATGACGATGAGCATTCTAAGAAGAATTGTTTCTTGAAATGTAACACTTAGCCTCGAGCCTTATCAACTGGGAATGACTAAAATAGGGGAGATGCAGCAAGGCTAAGTGGTTCGCACCCAATCAGGGTATGTTATCACTTTTCTAGATGTCCTCGAAAACCTATTTATTTTGGATATGGTGTGCATGGAAGAAGGAACGCTCGATTGTAAGGGTGGGAACACCCGGGGTGATAACATATTCGGTCTATCCAGGTTAGGGGTAGGCTGGTCTTGTGTAGCAGGGGATCCCGGCGAGGTCCTTGGTACATTGTTCTAGAGGTGTACTGTGATGGGCAGTACCCCAGTGGCCCAGTCATTTGTATGGGATCCATTCTCCAATACGAGCCTTTCGGTTTTGTTTGTAGAGCCTAGTATGCTGGAATTTAATTAATGTAACAATTTCGGATATTTTAATAGTTATTTGTATTTAGACACTATTGTAATATCACGGGATTTTCTATAAAACGTTTTGGTTATCGTAAGGGAAAAACCCATCGTTTTTATGCGTGACGCGGTCAAACGAGATACCTTTGTTTTTCAAAGGAATTTGAGAACTTTAATAATTCAAATTGAGTGTGTTTTCTCACGCTGGTTTTCCAGACTGACTCGGGTGTTATTTTATTATAATGCTTGGGTCAAACTGAGTATTATAGTTTCAGGTTAGAATGCTATGGAGCTGAGGAGGCGAGCTGGAGGAGTTCGAACGTATTCCCGTATTTGGTTTATATTTCCGCTATGTGAGGACATGTGATTATAACTGTCCAGATGGATGTATTGATTATTGTACTCTGATGAGTGTAAGTATAACAGATACAGATTCTTTTGTATAAAAATATGTTATTATATATTATATGTTTATTTCGCTGAGATTATGAGATTCTGTGTTGTTGTCTAATTTTCTTCTATCTTTTCTTCTTCTTTATCCTAGTTATTCGCTCTTTCGTACACTTTGGGTTGGATAAGAGTGAATTATTGTCAACTTAAAGGGTACGGAACTGCGGGTTGCTGCACTTTTTATTTAATTTAGAATTAGTTTATGCAATTAATGGATACATATATGTAATATAAATGATAAAATTAATTTTTTAAATATTTCCATATGAAAAAAATATATTATATAATTGTTTAAAACTAAAAAAATTAGGTAGAGAGCAATTATGATGTATATATATTTATTAATTATTATTAATATATATAATAATTTATTTATAAGTATTTATTTATATATACATTGTTAGCGCCAAAATTGGTCACTAACACCCAAATCCAGATGAAAGCACAAAATCACAATCACGGATCCTAGATAGAATGTATATAGAGAGCATAAATATAAAGAACAATTAAAATTAAATAGAAAGTAGTAATAATAGAGGATTTATAGTGGTTCGGCTGACTCTGGCCTACGTCCACTCCAGAAATTTCATTTTTATTGATATCAGAATCAAGTACAATTACAATACGGAGTTTTCAAAACAATAATGGCATAGTAGCCTTAGTGGAGAAGAGGAAGGGTTACAGAATCCAGATCCCCTTTTCTGAAGCCCCGACGGTTGTATTTATAGGCAAAACTTGAATTACTGGGCTTCCTGAGTGGTCCGGGCCCATCAAGACCATAACCGATCTGAAATTCATCATTATGACCAACCCTAAACTCCGAGCATGCCGATCCAATCTTGCTCCGGGGGTGACTTGAAGTGAACATGTATAGGACTCGAAGTAACTTGTGCTAAGACCCGAAGTATCATTGCACCGACCCCTTGCCTTCAAACACTGATCCCAATGTGCTGCCAACCCACCTTCCTATGCCGACCCGGGGGATATGCTAATGCCGAATGAAGTAAACAACTCACACTCAATCACGCTGATCCAATCTCACCGATCCCAAAACTGAGCTGCCAACCTGAGTAAGAAACTCACCGACCCGGAATAAACCAAATATGTCGATCCCCTAAAATGCCGATCCAATTTCCAAATGCCAACTCGAGTAAAATGGAGTGCTAATGCGGAGCTACGAACGTCTCGACCTGAAGCACTCCTCGAAGCCGATCCAACTTCTGCCGATCCTCTCCAACATGACCGACCCAACTTCCTGCCGATCCACTCCAACATGACCGACCCAGCTTCCTACCGATCCACTCCAACATGACCGACCCGGCTTCCTACCGGTCTACTCCAACATGATCGACCTAGGAGCTCGGTGCCGACTCGAGTAAATTTCCTTGCCGACCCGGAGTTACACCAACCCCCAAAAATCCTACTGACCCACTATGACTCGAAGTGGCTATCCAAATTACCCGAAGCAAACTGCCTCAAAACCCGAAGCCGACCCACAAGCAGCTCGAAGCAAACTCCAAACATCCCGGATCACCTTGACTTTTGTCAAAACTCATATTTCGAGTATTCCATGATTTTTGTCCATCAACTACGCCGAACCTCAATTTCATAATCATATTTATCATCCATGACAGACCGTCTATCTATCCAGTTGACTCAAACTCATCGTATTCCAGTCTCGACGAACGAGTAGTCGATTTAGTTAAATCCGCATGTCTACGGCCTTGCCAAAAGGCGGGTTACATACATACATATATATAGTTTTCAAATCATACTTTAAAAATATTATTTTTACTTTCGAATCTATTTTTTATATTAACATTCAAAACACTTTGCAAACTAATTATATTTTATACACACACACACACACACATATATATATATATATTTAAATAAGTGTATTATTTAAATCTTATTTTATAAGTATTGCTTTATAGCATATGTAAATTTATTTATTTATCCATTTGATTTATATTATATTATATATATCCATACATATACATTTAGGCAACAAATATGTATACAGGAGGGGCTAATATGTCTGTTGTAGTGTAAGTTCCAACATCTATACATGGGCACATGTATACTTTATTATGTTGCACGTGTACTTACACATATATAGGTATATGATACACATATATATACTATATAGTACAAAGATATACGAAATAAAACTTTATTTATAAATTTAAATGAAATATTTATATTATTTGTAAAAAATTAGAAATGTTCTAAATAAATTTAGACTACTACAAAATCCATAATTTTGGATAACATTATTCAAGAGAATTAATTGGATAAATTAAATAGAATAATGTAAGAATTAGAATGATAAGGGGATTGAGATTTTTGAAATAAAATTTAAGGTCGTGCTTAATAGTTATAAATAGGTTTAAATTGACTAATATGTTATTAATTTACATAAAGGCCTATTAGGGAGTAACCGCCTTCATTTCTATAACCCACCTATTCACGTATCCTTTCATTTTCTCACGTTCATTTTATTTCTCAAAAACAAAACAAACGTAAACCTAAGAAAGCCGGCCATTACAAGGAAAAAAGGAGGGAAGATTAAATCAAGCTAAGGAATTAAAGCAAGGGGATCAATCTTAAATCAAATCTCAAAGCTCTTATCATATTCAAGGTGAGTAATAATTCATTCCATCTCTATTTTGTTTCCATAATCATATGTTTTCGAATTTAAGATTAAATTTGTTTTTATGATGTTTTGAATGATGATATGCTTAAATTGTTATATGTTTGATTTAAACCAATTCAATTACATATGAATTTGCAAGGTTTTAGAGCAAAACCAATTGTTATTGATTTTAAAATGCCATGGAAAAATTATATGTTAGTTAAAACATGATTTTAGAGATGGATTTAACTTTTCATAATTTTCCAAGCTATGGAAAATTTATTATGAATTTCTAAAGGAAAATATGATATATTTGGGATTAAAATTTATTTCGATTATTTCAATAAGAAATTGGGTCTGAAATATTAATATGTTTGATAACATGATGAAAGTGAATTTCTGTGATTTTTGGGAATTTTTCTTAATTGATTTGCTATGGAAAATAAGTTATTTTAAAAGAAGGACTTATTTGCAATATTGGTTTTGTTTAATGGAAGGGCTTAAACGTTTATTTTCCTTGATTTAGATCTGATAAATGCGGCTGTTATTTTGTAAAGTATTAGAATAGTTTAAGGCAACCAATCAAAGAATTGCAAATAGGCAAGTAATTATAAAGCAATTACTAAAAGTAGCATAATTTCAGCCTTTATTCAGAAATGTTGGTTCCGCCTACTATAGTAGTGCCTTTCTACTCCAATGCTTCCTGTGATGCAACATCTCTATACTCATACTACCCAAGGACACTACAGAGTAATGCCATCGACTAGCACGAAGAATAAGGCTATTGAGGAGCGACCAACTGTATAATTGATTTGAGCGAGAACCGATATGTCAGATAGTATGACATGCATTTCATTTCAAGAGGAAATCTGACATATCCAATCCAAACTCAAAGCTACTACACAGTGGCTATGAGGCCTTCGGAAACAAATATAAAATAAGCATAACACAAATCATTCATAGATATTCATATCACTAAGGAGGAAACATATATGAATATAACACATAGAAGTGAACATCAAAGTAGTGGTCATACAAGATCCACTACATCATACAGGAATAGGTACAAGTGCTAGACAAAAGAATACGTATACATCAAGGAGTCTCTATATCGAATGTATAAAAACAAAAACTACTAAGCTAAAGTAATTAGCCAAAAGTCAGAAGCTAGTCCCTGCTAAGAAGTCAAGTGGAAGCACCTGAAACACCTCGGTCTGACCCGAGTATTATTTAAGAATAAAAATAATAACAAATCAGTCTAGCTATAAATATCATATAAGATGAGATAGTATAAGAGATATGCCAAAAATATATGATATCAATAATATCATATTATGACAAGTATATATTTGATAACAATGAATATCATACAATATCTAAAATTTTCTCAAACACCCAAAAAGAATATCATATCCATTAGCTTATTCACCAAACCTCAAATATTGACAAAACATATCAATGCAAATCGCCAAAAATTGGTGAAATCCAAATTCCAGTAATCAATAATTAGAAATCCAGAAAAAACAAAGGGGGAGGCCTATCACAAACGGGAGCATGAAAACTCACCAACACGTGTATCACAAATGGGACGCTATCCCATAAAATGAGCCGAAGCTCCTCCTAACAGGGTATAGTCACCCTTTGCATACATGAGCCGAAGCTCCTCCTAACAGGGTCTAGTCACCCTTTGCGTACCATGAGCCGAAGCTCCTCCTAACAGGGTATAGTCCCCCTTTGCGGACAAAGAGACATCGCACATCGCTAGTCTAAATTACAAAATGATCGTCATTGATCAATAAGTGTAAATTACACTATGCTAGTAAATAAATGAGTTTAGCTTCATGTCCCATAACCACCGGCTTAACTTAAATATTTACGAACAAATTGCAGATTTCCACTCAAAGATTGTCACGAGATTTCAATCGAACAAGTCCAAGAATTAACCGACGAAGTAAACGCAAGTGTTTCATACCACTTGTTTTGCTAAGTCGTTTAATTGGATTTCTCATACAAATGAGGTAAAGGTTTGTATATACTAATAGATTGGAAAACGGTTTTAAAAACGAGCTTTGTATTAAAAGTAATGTTGAAATAATTTTATTGGAAGAGTTTGAGTATTTACTACTAGTATAAAAACCTTTGTATTTTAAAGTAACAAATCACAGAAATGATTGTAAAAACAATCTATCACCAAAAATCCACATTCGACGACGTGAATTAAAATCATGAAAATCGATATCAAATCCATTAAATGGATATTCCCAAAAATCCAGAAGAGAAGTCATCAATGTCGATAATAAATGACAACAACTAACCGGATCAACAAAAATCGATAAAAATTGGAAATCCACTCAAAAACAGGCAAAATAGTCAAAATTCAACAGGACTGGACATCTGGTTGGTTTGGCCAGACGTTTGACCCGGGGTTCTGGAAATTTATAGTTTTTGCTCCTCTTTCTTTTTAATTCCTGAAGCCATCCAAACGTCTGGTTCGGTTTAACCAGACGTCTGGTTCTGGGCTCTGGAATTTTGTTTTATCTTTCCATTTTAAAACTTTTTTCCAGAAGCCCCTACCAGACGTCTGGATTTTTCAACCAGACGTCTGGTTGCCTGGGCCTGGGTATAATTTGCCTAGGCCAATGATGGCCAAATCAATTCGTATGCAATTAGACGAGCGATGGAGGCTAGGGATTTATGCCAAACGACAACCCAGCCCTATAGGCTCTTCGATACATCCCAAATAACATGTCTAAACATCCAAGATAGGATCTTTAAAGATTTTGACTTCAAAATAACAAAATTGGAAAATTCACCAAACCAATTCAAATCTAAAGCAATAGAACATGAAATAGATGTTAGGAATTCATACCTAACAACAATGAAAGATATAGACATAGATGTGAGTTCAAGAACTCACCTTTAAACTCAAAACAAGGAATGAGAAGCTCTAAAACAAACGAAGATCAATTCCCCTTTAACTACACCTCTAAGATCTTCAATCTATTATTACATGCAAAGATTTCCTAAGTTAGGTTATAGGAAATTCTGAAAATTGAAGAGAGATTGAGATGGAGAAGATGAAGTGGATGCTTACCTAAACTTCTCTTTGATTTATAAAATTGAATTTGAATTCCTAAGAAAAGCTAGGGCTTAGGAATTTTAATTTGCTTTCTTTTCCCCAATTTTTCCTTTTGCTTGAGAGTGTTAGGAAATTATGAAAGGAATGAATAAAGAGGAGTGGAGTTAGGGTATTTGGTAGAGGAGTTTGGGTAATCTTGTTGGGTTAGTGGGCTAGAACCAAACCCAAAGCCCAAATGAAAATACCAAAATCCTAATCAACTCTAAACATATCGATGTTTATACTTAAACAAGTTGTAAATGCCGTTTCGAACTCAATGAAAGTGCTCTCGAGTCCGAATTTAACTGTTTACAAAAAGTCACCTTTCAGACTTTAAATTAAATTAACGACGATGTATTTAAATAAAATATTTAAATATGTAATCGTAAAATATGCGGGTTATTACAGACTCCCCTCCTTAAAGAAATTGCGTCCTCGCAATATTTAAGAAGTAAAATAAAAAGTAACAACCACACTAAGGCATAACAATACAAAATAAAATTTTGAAGTGAGAAGTTCACTTTAAGGATCTAAGTCCGGGTGTGTTTGCTCGATGAATTCTCTCGATTCCCAAGAACAATCCTTAAGATTTGAGGACCATTGAACTTTCACAAGCGGAACATCTTTATTACGAAGGCGTTTAACCTCCTTAGCAATGATACGAATAGGATGTTGCTCATAAATCAAATTAGGTGAAACTTCAATTTCTTCAATAACACTGGGCTTAAGAATAGAATAGGAATCTCTAAGGCATTTCCGTAGTTGAGAAACGTGGAATACGTCATAAATAGCAGATTGAGCCGGTAATAAAAGGCGATAAGCCACGGAACCAATGCGTTTAGTGATGGTAATGTGCCAATATATCAAGGTGTTAATTTTCCCGATCGACTGAAACGTATAACACCCTTAGTAGGTGAAACACGAATGAATACCAAATCTCCCACAGAAAATTCCAAATTACTTCTTCGGTTATCGGCATAGGATTTTTGTCTACTTTGAGCTTCTCTCATCCTATGACGAATAAGGTCAATCTTTTCTTTAAAGGTGCCATAACAATAATAGATTGGAAGCTATTATTATAAGAAAACTCAACAAGAGAAATATGATCTTCCCAACTTCCACCAAAATCAAGAACACAAGCACGAAGGAGATCTTCAAGACTTTGATTCACACGCTCCGTTTGTCCATCGGATTGATGATGATAAGCGGTGCTAAAATTAAGCTTCGTTCCCAAAGCTTTTTGAAGACCCTTCCAAAATCCACTAGTAAATAATGGATCACGATCGCTAACAATAGAAGTAGGAACTCCATGCAATTTAACAATTTCTTTAACATAGAGTTTGGCCAAAAGAGGTACGGTCCGGTTGGACCGAACGGGAAGAAAATGGGCGGATTTTGTAAGTCTATCTACTATCACCCATAAACTGTCATGATCCGAATGAGAACGGGGAAGACCGTCAATAAAGTCCATGGAATTTGATCCCACTTCCAAATGGGAATGTCTAAAGGTTGCAATAACCTATCGGGCCTTTGATGCTCGGCCTTTATGAGTTGGCAAGTCATGCAATGCTTAATAAAGTTAGCAATATCAGATTTCATTCCATCCCAATAATAAAGTCGTTTCATGTCCACATACATTTTACTACTACCTGGATGAATGGTAAATTTAGAATGATGAGAATCTTCTAAAATGTCTTTACGAAGATCACTAATATTTGGCACAATAAGTCTACAAAATTTTCTAATGCCTCCGCGAGCATCAATATCAAAGTCTTTCAGACCATCAACCTTATTTTTATCCCTACAACTTTGGCAAAGAAGAGCCAATTCGGGATCTTGCCTTTAAGCTTCAAGGATGCGGTCTAAAAGAGAAGGATGAGCCTCAAGGCTACATAAAACAAGAGATGAACATGAATCGGATTCACGATCTCAAATCTCACAAGTGGACAAAGTCTCGAGATCATTCCATTCGGATATCATCATGGAAACAACCGCTTGTTGCTTACCACTAAGGGCATCGGCAACACGATTTCCCTTTCCGGGAGTATAAAGAATATCAAGATCGTAAGATGCAACGAATTCGAGCCAACATTGTTGATGCAAATTAAGTTCCTTTTGAGAAAATAAATACTTCAAAGATTTATGATCGGTGTAGAGAACAAATTTCTCCCAAAATATAATGACGCCAACTTCTAAGGATGAAAACAATAGCTGCGAGCTCTAAATCATGAGTGGCATATCTAGTCTTGGCATGCTTTAATTTCCTAGAAGCATAAGCGATAACACGTTCCCTTTGCATGAGAACGGCTCCCAAACCAACACGACTAGCATCGGTATAAACAATGAAGTCTTGGTTCCCTTCGGGAATCACAAGAATAGGAGCATCGAAAAGGAGTTCTTTAATTTCTGAAAAGCAGCTTCTATGCTAAATCATTTATTTTATGAGCCTCTTTCCCGAAAAGCTAAGCCATTCAAAATTATGATTAACTTTATGTAATCATCTTTTTAGAAAAATTTACTTATTACAAGTCAATTTACTATGTCTGATTGTCTCATCATAGCATTTAGGAGACTCCTATCGATAACGTTGATCAGGCACATCGACCAGAATTCTTAAAGAACTCAATGGGCAATACAACACAAAATTATCTTCTATATGATAAACATGTCTCTTAAAATTTTTACGAATATTCTTTGCTCATTTTAAGAACAAAATCCAATTATACTTATAAATATATCTTATTAGAAAGATTTGCAATTTTAAATTGTTGTTTTCACCCATCATCAATGAATACAAGGACAGACTATATTCACAGAATACTCGATTCATAAGATGGATGAAATAAGCTGGAGGGTTCGTCAAACCGAATGATAACGAGCCACTCATAAGAATCATAATGAGTGCGTAATGCGGTAAGTGAACGCTATCCTCCGCAACTCGTAGCTGATGAAAACCGGTGGCAAGGTCGAGCTGAAAAGACCTTAGCACCACTCAATTGATCTCTTAGGTGGTAATCCTAAGTCAGGCTCAAAGATAGCGGGAAATTCACGAACTACTTGAATGAGGAAAATAACATCTTCCTCATTATGCGGGTTTAAGGAATAAAATGATGCCACTAAATTGGAATCGAAATCATTAAGAACAATAGAAATCTGCTTAACAGATTGAGGATGTTGAAGATGGATAGTCCTCTCGGAATATAGGATATGGGCTTCATAATGGTTAAGCCAATCCATTCCCAAAATCAATTCCGAAACCTAAGTAGCGCATAATATGCAAATCGGGTCGGAAAGCATAATCGCATAAAATAATCTCGACATTTTTACAAAGTAAAATGAGTGTTGCTGATCCACCTACCGGATTCGCAATTCTCAGTGAAGTCATCAAGCACATAATATTTAAAGTATCAACAAATTCTTTTGATATAAAAGAATGAGATGCACCTGTATCAAAAAGAATTCGTATAGGATAATCACGAAACAAAATAATGCCATCAAGGACTGAATGAGAAATACCTTGACCAAGAGAAGGGTTACTAGAAGCTTGTGCAACATTCAGCTTTCCCTCTTTCTTGCTTTAAAGTTTGGGACATGAAGATATATGATGACCCGAACTTTTGTAATAGCGGCAATAAAGGGGTCTCGGACACCTATTTGCATAGTGGTCCATAGAACTACAATTGTAGCATACTCCACGATTAAGGGTAGGAGTCTTTGCTACCGAAGTTTCCTGCTTCCCTTTCTTGTTGGGATTAGGGCTTTTGAACTTAATATGCCTCATTTTGTTGTTATTGAGGCCCTTCTTGGCACCTCTAACATCACTATCACTTCCCCTATCGGCCTCTTCAAGTCGAAGAGTGATATCTACAAGCTGATCGAAAGGCACTTCTAGTTTCAGAGGTAAAACCTTTTTGGGGTTCTTATTCAAAGCACAGATAAACCTTTGATTCTTTACAAGATCCAAAAGTAGTTGGGCAGACATGAATATGCCATCCAGAGGAGGACAACTGGATTAACCAGCGCTAGGACTGCCAGGTCTAACCATCTCTTCTTCTTTAAGAAAGAAAGAAAGAACGAAGAGGAAAAAGGTTATTCTCAGAATGAATTCAAATAAGCTTGATTGGTAAAACAAAGTAATCATAAAAGAAAATAGGATAGAACGGGTCCTAAGACTCGGATTAAATCTTAAGGCACGATTCCTAAGAGAGACTTAGGACAATGATCCTTGTCATAATATCCTATATTGTTCCGAAGTTTGGCTCTAATACCAAGCTGTGACGCCCCACCTCTATACTCACACTAGCCAAGGACACTATGGAGTAATTTCGTCGACTAGCGCGAAGAATATGGCTGTTAAGGAGTGACCAACTATATAATTGATTTGAGCGAGAACCAATATGTCAGATAGTATAACATGCATTTCATTTCAAGAGGAAATCTGACATATCCAATCCAAACTCAAAGCTACTACACAGTGGCTATGAGGCCTTCGAAAACAAATATAAAATAAGCATAACACAAATCAGTCATAGATATTCATATCACTAAGGCGGAAACATATATTAATATAACACATAGAAGTGAACATCAAAGTAGTGGTCATACAAGATCCACTGCATCACAAAAGAATAGGTACAAGTGCTAGACAAAAGAATACCTATACATCAAGGAGTCTTTATCTCGAATGTCTAAAAACAAAAACTACTAAACTAAAGTAGTTAGCGAAAAATCAAAAGCTAGTTCCTTCTAAGAAGTCAAGTGGAAGCACCTGAAACACCTCGGTCTGACCCGAGTATTATTTAAGAAGAAAATAATAAACGGATCAGTCTAGCTATAAATATCATATAAGATGAGATAGTATAAGAGATATGACAAAAATATATAATATCAATAATACCATATTGTGACAAGTATATAATTGATAACAATGAAAATCGTACAATATCTTAAATTTTCTCAAACACCGAAAAAGAATATCATATTCTTTAGCTTATTCACCAAACCTCAAATATTGACAAAACATATCAATGCAAATCGCAAAAAATTGGTGAAACCCAAATTCCAGTAATCAATAATTAGAAATCCACAAAACACAAAGGGGGAGGCCTATCATAAACGGGAGCATGAAAACTCACCAACACGTGTATCACAAATGGGATGCTATCCCATAAAATGAGCGGAAGCTCCTCCTAACAGGGTATAGTCACCCTTTGCGTACCATGAGCCGAAGCTCCTCCTAACAGGGTATAGTCCCACTTTGCGGACTATGAGCCGAAACTCCTCCTAACATGGTATAGTCCCCATTTGCGGACAAAGAGACATCGCACATCGCTAGTCTAAATTACAAAATGATTGTCATTGATCAATAAGTGTAAATTACATTAAGCTAGTAAATAAATGAGGTTAGCTTCATGTCCCATAACCACTGGCTTAACTTAAATATTTACGAACAAATTGCAGATTTCCACTCGAAGATTGTTACAAGATTTTAATCGAACAAGTCCAAGAATTAACCGACGAAGTAAACGCAAGTGTTCCATACCACTTGTTTTGCTAAGTCGTTTAATTGGATTTCTCATACGAATGAGGTAAAGGTTTGTATATACTAATATATTGGAAAATGGTTTTAAAAACGAGCTTTGTATTAAAATTAATGTTGAAATAATTTTTGTGAAAGAGTTTGAGTATTTACTACTATATAAAAACCTTTGTATTTTAAAGTAACAAATCACAGAAATGATTGTAAAACAATCTATCACCAAAAATCCACATTTGACGACGTGAATAAAAATCATGAATATCGATATCAAATCCATCAAATGGATATTCCCAAAAATCAAGAAGAGAAGTCATCAAAGTCGATAATAAATGACAACAACTAACCGGATCAACAAAAATCGATAAAAATTGGAAATCTACTCAAAAACAGGCAAAATAGGCAAAATTCAATAGGACTAGACGTCTAATTGGTTTAGCCAGACGTCTGACCCGGGGTTTTGGAAATTTATAGTTTTTTCTCCTTTTTCTTTTTAATTCCTGAAGCCATCTAGACGTCTGGTTGGGTTTAACCAAACGTCTGGTTCTGGGCTCTGGAATTTTGTTTTATCTTTTCGGTTTAAAACTTTTTTCCAGAAGCCCCTACCAGACGTCTGGATTTTTCAACCAAACGTCTGGTTTCCTGGGCCTGGGTAGAATTTGTCTAGGTCAATGATGGCCAAATCAATTCAAATGCGATCGAACGAGCGATGGAGGCTAGGGATTTATGCTAAACGATAATCCAGCCCTATAGGCTCTTTGATACACCACAAATAACATGTCCAAACATGCAAGATAGGATCTTTAAAGATTTTGACTTCAAAATACCAAAATTGGAAAATTCACCAAACCAATTCAAATCAAAAAACAAATGAACATGAAATAGATGTTAGGAAATCATACCTAACAACAATGAAAGCTATAGACATAGATGTGAGTTCAAGAACTCACCTTTATACTCAAAACAAGGAATGAGAAGCTCTAAAATAAGGAAAGATCAATTCCTCTTTAACTACACCTCAAAGATCTTCAATCTATTATTACATGCAAAGATTTCCTAAGTTAGGTTATAGGAAATTATGAAAATTGAAGAGAGGTTGAGATGGAGAAGATGAAGAGGATGCTTACCTAGGCTTCTCTTTGATTTATAACATTGAATTTGAATTCCTAAGAAAAGCTAGGGCTTAGGAATTTTAATTTGCTTTCTTTTCCCCAATTTTTCCTTTTGCTTGAGAGTGTTAGGAAATTATGAAAGGATAAAGAGGAGTGGAGTTAGGGTATTTGGTAGAGGAGTTTGGGTAATCTTGTTGGGTTGGTGGGCTAGAACCAAACCCAAAGCCCAAATGAAAATACCAAAATCATAATCAACTCTAAACATATCGATGTTTATACTTAAACAAGTTGTAAACGCCGTTTCAAACTCAATGAAAGTGGTCTCGAGTCCGGATTTGACTGTTTACAAAAAGTCACGTTTCGGATCTTAAATTAAATTAACGACGCTATATTTAAATAAAATATTTAAATATGTAATCGTAACATATGCAGGTTGTTACACTTCCACTCCAACTCAGCTGAAACCCACCTAGTCGAAACAAATACACAAGGTATCACTTAGATGGTACGTAGTGGATTGGAGGAAAGGCGGAAGCCATAGTGCCGAAAGCAATTCTTCCGATAGGGTCGAAACCTTAGTTTTGTTTTCAAATGTTAAGTGCCTGCTTCATTTTACTTAAAGCTTTCGACGTAGTTGAAGCATGTATTTTCGAAAGGGGTTTTCCGAAATAGCTTTCAAAGGAGGTTGCCATGTTATGTTTTAAAGGTACAGACTTTCGAAAGGGTTACTTTATTTATAAAAGAATTCTTTTGAAAGTAGTGGTTCTGACCTGGTCGAAACCCAGCCGCTATTCTTTTACCTTTCGAATGTATTGTAGTCATCAATGCTTTCGAAGGGTTCTCTTTGTTTTAAACTTGAGCTAAGTCACTTCCTAAATGCTTTCGAAAGGGTTGAGGGGTTTCAAAGGCAATAATGTCGAGAGGGGGTTTCGATGCTATCCTCTAAAGTTTTACTCAAAGGTTTTGAGCTTTCGAATAGATGGTTCCAACACCATCAAATTCTCCCCCAAACAATATTATTAAAGGTTACGAAAGAGATACTTTCATGTGTAACCACTTTGACCCAAAAGATATTTTTGAAGAGTAAAACCCAATGCTTTTGAAAGGGTACTTTCATTGGTTTCGAAGCTATATTTCTAAAGATATTAAGCAATGTTTTGACACATTCGAAAGATATGATTTGGTTTCAAAAAGATTGATTTATAGAGCATTGAAAGGTATATATTTAGAGTTTTGAAAAGAGGTTTTCTATGCTTTCGATGGAGGTCATCCATGGGTTTTGAAAGTGATTTTTTATGGTTTTCAAAACAAATAGCCCAATCTCATTTTTAAGGAAAAACCATGGCATAAATAAATTAAAGAGTTCAGAAATAGAAGAAGTTTTCCTTGAATAACAGGTTGAAGAGATTAACCAAGTTTTATAAAAAATGATTTCAAGGATATTAAACCATAGGTGTTGGTATTATTTTGTTGATTGCTTCTTCATATATTTATTCACATCTTAATTAACCCATAAGGTACTTTGGGGAATGGCAGAATAACCAGCTAGGTTGACCTAGTAGTGAATATAACTTAAGAAATGTTAAAATCTTAATTAAAGATATTGGCAGGGCCAATAGGTTCACGTAAGCCCATGAAAACTGTATAAAGGAAAATATATTGGTAGAGGCCAATACGTTCATAGTTAGCCCATGTAAACTATGATTTGATATTGGTAGGGGCCACTAGGTTTACAGTTATCCCATGAAAACTATATCCGAATTAAGATATTGATAGTTAGTTAATAGGTTCCTAGTCAACCCATGAAAACTAGGGTAAGAGAAAAGATATTGGAGTTACCAATAGGTTCCTAGTGATCCCATGAAAACTATGAAATCGGATAGGTAGTCCATAAACATTTAACGAATTATTAGTGAGCCCATGAAAACTAATAGGTTAATAATAATACTAGAAACTATAATTGAGATAGATAGTCAGAATGAATGGGGATGGGTAATCAAGAATTAACTTACTTGTTTGCATTTCATCATATTATTTTGAATTGTTTTAACCATTGTGGGTGCAGGAGCACAGTATATGGTTTTATAAAGTTTTTAAGATACTAGTGAGGGGAAAACCCGTTCCGCTAAGCGGCGTGGTCTCACTAGATATATAAATGGTTTGAGATGGTGGATTATTATTCATACCAGGCTTTATGTCTGACTCAAAGTTTTTGATTTCCCCTTAAACTCTCGGGTACTCAATTGATTTTGAGTAGTTTAGGGTTTTTAGGTGTTCCTTTGGACGAATAAAGCTTCCAATGACGTGTAGGAGGCATGCTAGCTACTTAGAGTTATTTTTTTCCGCTTTGTTTGGTTGTAAAGGAAAACTTTTTTATTGCCTTATTATATACTCTGATCAATCAAGGGGGCATCTTCATATGTCGCTCTTGGCATATTTTGTAATAAGTATATTTTATCTGAACGTGGTCTGCGCATTGGGATTATGTAATGAATTTGAAATATTTTGAAATGGAATGTGGACTTTGTTTGCTATTTTAAATTTTTCCATATTCTTGTGTTTCTGTGTATCAATGTATCTAACATTGTCGTATTTGGTCGCCAAGGATTAATAACTATGGATGACTGCAGCATCCGTAGCCGTTAGTTTGGACCCCCATGTAGGGGGATGTTACAATTACATATGCCCAATAAAGATCCAAAAATGTAAAATATTTTAAATTTATATAATTACCCTGATGCATGCTGGCCAAGATCCAACAGCTATACCTCTGCTTTCCAGCTAAATTGTAGAAACCTCATCAGTCTCTTTAAGCTTATCAAAATCAGAATTTGATATAGTCGGTAAATCTTCCTTAGGCTTGAACATTGCAGACTCATCAAATGTAACATGTCTAGAATTTACAATCTCCATTTCCATGGGGTTCTAAATGTGATACCTTTTAACTCCATCCATGTATCCTATAAATATATCCTTGTATACTCTAACCTCCAAATTATCATCATCTCTATGATGAATATACACAGTGGAATGAAAATATGAAATTAGTCTAGATACACCGATTTACCTCTTTACCTATCCTTTATATTCTTCCTATATATAGTTGAGTATAGAATTTGATTTAGGGACAGTTTGGCACAGGTCCCTAATAAGTTTCAAAATACACAAAAACCCCAGTAAAAAAAAGTTTGTAAATTAGGTCCCTAGAATTAAGTTACTGAATAATGGTATACACTTATGCAATTATTCAGTGAATAATTGTAGACATTTATTCAATTATATCAAAAAATTGCAGACATTTCCGCAATTATTCAACAAAAAAATTGCAGAAATTTCAGCAATTTTTTCAAAAAATTGCGGAAAATTCCGCAATTATTCACCAAAAAAATTGCGGAAATTTCCTCAATTTTTTCAAAAAGTTGCGGAAATTTCCGCAATTATTAATCAAAAAAATTGCGGAAATTTAGTAACATAATTTTAGGGACCTAATTTATATACTTTTTTTACTGAGGTTTTTGTGTATTTTGAAACTTATTAGGGACCTGAGCCTAATATTCACTTTGATTTATGATATGTGCTGTAGTCGATAAAGCATTAGCCCAAAATCCTCGATATAAGGCTAAAATCGATCATAAGTAACAGACCTTTTCAAATAGAGTTTTATTCATCCTTTTAGCAACCTCATTTGATTGCAGATCACCATGTATAGTGAAATGCCTATATATACTATGTTACTTACAAAAATTGAGGAACCTTCCAGAAACAAATTCACCGCAATTATCAAATCTAAGCACCTTCAACTTACAACTAGATTGGTTTTTACGTAGTTTCTTAAAGGCCTTAAACAACTCAAAGCTTTTTAATTTGACGTTCATCACATACATCCAAACTTTCTAAGAAAATCCTTCAATAAAGAAAATAAAATACTTTTCTCCCCCAATGGAAGCGATAGCTACTGGTTCTCAAACATTTGAATGCACATAATCAAGTACCATCTCTGAACTATGCATCACAACACCAAACGATACATTAATCTACTTTCTTAATTCACGCTCTGGTAGTAATCTAACTTATCGAAGCTTTCTTCTTTGATCATCTTACATCAATGAAGCAACTTGAGCCTTCTTCGAAATATGACCTAATTTAGGATGCCAAAGTCTGGTGGCATTCAAAGCAAGAGAATGATCAACTCCAACATAAGACTCCGAAAGTATGGTGGTTCCTTTCGGCAAGTACAGTTCCAATATCATCCTTCATCAGAATTAGCACACCCTGCAAAACCTTCAAACTATAATTCTTCATAGTAACCTTGCATCCCATTGAGGCTAACTGGACCGAAGAAATTAAAGACTTCGAATGCTTGGAACATAACAGACACCTGTCAAAGTGCAAATCACTCCATCAAACAACTGAATCATCAGCGTACCTTCTCCCATGGCTTTACCACTAGCATCATTTCCTGTAAGGATTGCACTTCCCTCCTTCACTACGCCATAGATGGCCTATTACAATGAAAATACAAGATGTTTCTAGCTACAATGTAACGATAGCTATGCTGATTTTTGTCTATTACAACATTAGCTTCAGGATGTTAGCATAGATAACAACACTATGTTGCAGTAGCTATAGACTTATAAAAATATTATAAAAAATGAGTGCGGGCTGGAAAAAAATCTGGCTGAAATAATTTTTAACGTGGGAAGCAAAAAAAAAGCGGCAAAAGTTAACAAAATATTGAAGGGTTTCACTCAAACACTTAACAAAATATGTACTCCGTTCCCAAAAATGGCTTCTCGTACATTCTATGGCGAAGCAAAAATGGCTGTAGTGAATTTTTTAGGGCTTCGGCCGTTTTCCAAAATCGATTAGGCTTTGCTCCTTTCCTCTACTAGGCCTTGGCCTCCTTGTTGGCTTCTATGATATCAATTAGGGTTTCGTGGAATCGTGAAATCAATTAAGGGCTTCTGCCGCTCCTTTGTTCCTGTGAAATCAAAAAGGATTTTGCTGCCTTTGGTTTGATTATACAATTGTTAGCTTCCTGGTTGGCTTCGCGGTTGATTCGTATGTTGTACTTCTGTAAGTAACTTTGATTCGATGCTAAATTGAATTGGGAATTTTGATTTTCTTTGATGCTTTCCGTTTTTCTTCAACTCGAATCACACACTTGCCGATGATGTTTCTTGTTTATATAGGGTTTGAACCCCTATATTTTCGTTCGTATATTTTATACGAAATCATCTGATAATTTTACGCTTGGCCGTATGATATTGCTTGGATGTTTATGATTTTTCTGACTTTATTAATTTCGTATATTTGTGACTTGATTCCCACGGTGTTGATTTCTGACTTGGTTCGATTTCTTGGCCATCATGGTTTTGGTTTTGGCTTGACGATGTTGATTTATCTTGACTCGTTCCATGAATTTTTGAATACTTTGGCCACTTTATCTTGTTTATGATAAACTGCACTTGATAATTTTGAAACTGCTTGTGATTTGCTTATGTTGGTTTCGTGATTTTTTTATCATTCCGTCCTTGTTGACTTCGGCTTGTGATAATGTTTGTTTGACCTGTTGCTTGAACTTGTAATATATATATATATATATATATATACACACACACATAATACAAACATTCATGTGTGTGTGTATATAGACACACACACAAACACACAGTGTTTGTATGCATGCTTGGTTTGTGGTCATCCTGCTTTGCCTGGATTGTGTATATATGTGCATTTGTCTGGTTCATGTAGTCTTGCTCGAGTCTGAGTTCATATGCACTTGAATATGCATATACATATGTGTGTGTTATAGTTTGTTATTTGATGTTGTGTTGCATTGAGCTCATGTGGTCTTCACTTTTGTATATGATATCTCCTTTGGCCTTGGTTATTCATATGTTGTTGAGTCATGTATACTTCTGGTTTGTATATGACACTTCAATGTGTGTCAGCTCTGTTCATTCGAGTCTTGATACATTGTTTTGTTTGCTGCCTGGTCAACCATTCAAATTCACTGGTCTTGGCCTTTGTTGTTGTGTGTATTTGGCCTAGTTGTATGGTCAGTGCTGATGTAGCTTGTCTGCACTTGCATTGCCCAGTGTTGCATTCATGTGTACAAGACTGATACTTCAGTAATGAAGTACAGAATTGTAAGAATTTTATTTTCAATATATGTGTACCAAACATGTATTCGTGTTGCTGTGCATTGTATACATGTGTGTTCATATATGTGCTCCATTGTATATTTGTAATCTCTGAACACTTCAGTCGAGTCCGGTTGCTTCATATGCATTGATCTTGAGTTGTTTTCATGTTGCATTTGTTTATATGTATGCTTGATTTGTAACCTTGTCTCATTTGCATATGATGCTTAGTACTTTGATCCCTGTTTCATTCTTTAACCACCAAGTGTTGTGTCTGGTTTGAACTCACTTTTGTGACCTGCTTCTCTGGTCTGTTCCATTTCACTGGTTTGGTGATGCTAGTTTCTTGTCTCTCTCTTGTGCATGCCTGAACTACTTTGTTCATGTATTACTTGGACTTTGCTGATTTGAGGTTGCCTATGACCTTTGTACTACTGTACCACTTTACTTGTATCCTATGCACTGTTGTACATATTGTTTTTGTTGTTCCTTCTATTCTTTGATCTCATATTCATATATACTGACCCGAACTGATCATTGAAATGCATTGCCTTGCCTTTGTTGGTTTGTGTATTTGCTTGAGTATTGATTTGAGCTGTTTTGTTGGTTCTTGATCATTTCAGGTTGATTTTTGAAATTGTACTTGAGTTGAATCTAGTTTCATAACTCGGGTTTGACCTTATGCTCGTGTCGTGATGTTATCTGTATTTCACTTGAGTTGAACCCGGCTTTTAATTTGGGTTTGACCTTGTGCTCACCTATCCCTATAGATTTAGCAAGTGTATATCGGTGTGCACGGCCTTGTGGCATGTACAGTGATACATTGTGCATGTCACAAGCTGTTCGTGTATGATGAATTCAAAACTAAATAATGACGAACAACCCAAATAACAGAGGGAAATAATATTTTCAAAATCTCATTTTATTTTATACTGCAAAAATATTTTATTTTCAATTTTACTGCATTAGTGTATATTTTTGCAGATAGCTCAGATGTTGGATTCAATCTGGAATAAAGTTGAAGATAAATACGAGTGAGAGTGAATTGTAGTGAGGTGCAAATGTAAATGGAAAATTGCGATGTAATCAAAATTGTTTTGTAATTGAAATTGTATATATATAATGAGAGCTTGAATTTGTACTATTCAAAATTGTAATAAATATTTGTTTGAATAAAATATCCGTTTGAATTTAAATTCCGTGTTATTTATTTTATTCAGCAAATATTTATTTAATCTGTGAAAATAAAATAGTACATTAACAAATACATTTAGATGAATATATATATATATATATGTTGGGGCCCAGATTGTGGGGCCCACTTTTTAGTAAATTTGGTACCTGTGGCAACAACAGAACCGATGTTGCCCTAGGGCCGCAAAGATGTTGCCTTTGACTCTAGGGCAACGCGGCAAAATGCATCACCGAGAATGAGTTGCCTTTGCCTTTTTTAGCCTACAGCAACATTTTTTGGCACTTCCTGCATCACTTCTTGGGTGTTTTAGTACGCAATCTATGGCGTAGTGTTACTAACAAAAGAGTAGAAATAATCCTTATTTGGTGTCATATGGAACGACGCTCCAAAATCAAACACCCAATTGTTTGATAATCTGATACTGCTGCAAACAGCACATTATCATATACAGTCTCTCAACTGTAATAGATGATGATCCATCTCCCTTAGTCTTCCTCTTTGGTTCTGGACAATCTCTTTTACAATTGTAACAACCCAGAATTTCAAGCACATCGTAGTTAAATATCTGGATTATTTAAATATTTGAATCTTGGTTTAATGTGTTAAAAATGGATTTTATAACCTTGTTAACCACCTTTTTATTAATAACTAATGAAGATGAACTTTTGTGGAAAATGTTTATAAAAATAATCACTCTGAAGAAACATCGATAATGTAATCGAAAATTGTTTTATCGATAAACGACTTTTAACTCGATATAAGTTGTTCAAACTTTTTAGGCTTGCTTAGAATATTTATGTGTAATCAATTAGCAACTAAAAATACTTTAGTGGTTTATAGTTGATAGATTTAGGGGTATGCCCTAAGAGCAATTCTATAATTTATTATAAAATATTAACTTTGTAATTAATTCTCATTTGTAATAAAGGTGTTTTTCTTTCTATTATGTATCTATTAAAATTTGTTATAAATAAATTAAATGTTTAATTAAAGTATATTTAACAAAAAATCCATAAATAGTGTGTTTATTATAGTAATTACAAATAGTTGTAATCATGTGTATTGTATCATGATATAATAAACACATCATTTTAAACATTCTTAGTTAACGTACATCGAGAGTGGATATCGATGCATCTGTTGTGACTATAGTACGTAATGCTCTCTAAATATTGGGTAGTGTATTACACATGACTATTGGGGGGAACCAAGTGGGTATGTGCGAATAGTTATTAAATAACTATGGAATAACCCATTCAATAGGTTTTTGCTGGTTAATATAATTAAGGTCCAACAGAAAATACTAGAATGTCTAATTACACAGTACTCTCGACTTGAGAATATTGTTGATCTTCACTATGAGAGCTCCGCTTTGATTATTATAACACCCCACAAAAATTAAGCTGAACTTTAATAAAAGATATTAAATTAAATATAACAAGGGTTAAAATGGAATTTTCACAAACATCCAAATTTGTCTATGAACCTTACACCGTTGCGTTTGCAGAGATTTTTTGGACAATTTTCATGTATAATATTTTGAAATCGGAGCTCGTATAAAAATGTAATTGACGTTTAAAAGGTTAGAATCGAAAATAATTAAATAAGGAAACAAAATTTTAAATAAGGAAATCTCCACTTGCCAACACCCTAGTTTGGATTGGTCAAGCCCTAGCACTCGATCGCCTATGACCAAGCAGTCGACCGGTCGAGCGTTTTAGGCTAGGTTTTGTGTAGGCGGAACGACTTGGATTTTATATAAATCGGCCTAACAGCGGATTATGATATGAACCACTATAAATAGATCTAAAGCTAATTCCAAGAAGCTTAATTTCAAATTTATCATAACGAAACTCTATCTCTCCCAAAACTCAACAAATTTTCCCTCCAAATCAATTTTCTTCAAAAATAAAAGTTTTGCAAATAAAATTCAAAGATTACAGAAGAATGAGATAACTAAATCAAATCAAGGGGGGATTGACGAACCAAGCGTGGGTGATTCCAGATGAATAAAAGAGGAAATAACTTGCTAGAGGTGAGTGGGTTCGTTATTTATATAATGATTTATATATAACTAAGTTTGTTTATACCATATATGATTTTAGAATTGTTTTAATTTATTTAATGGCACTGTTTCTCTAATAACTGTAATAAATTGAGAATTTGATCATAATTTAACCCATATGAATATGGTTCCTGTCCAATCTAAATTTTATTAAAGTTAATTTAGGTTGAACACACTCATTTTGTTAATCGAATATAGATTGATATCTCGATAACTTTTGATTCCAAACCTAAGTTAATCAGAATTGATGACAAAAACACTTATGAAACTATGAAATGATGAAAAACTAAAATTACAGATGAATAAAGTTTGGTTTACTGTAAAATGAAATCAAATAATAGAGAATGAAGAAAAGTAAAAATTTACGATAATTAACTTCGACGGGTTAACAAGATCACTGTAATCTATCGATAGTAAGAGGTCGGCCGCTCCAATAGCCAACGGTCGACTAGATAATGATTTATAGTCGTAAGTTGAACCTCGACCTAAGGCCCAGGTTATAGATTTGTGTGTGTGTGTATTATATATATATATATGTTAATACATGAGTAGGAAAATTAGTTCCCTAAGTTTATGACTCTTAGACGTTACGGGACTGGATAGATGTATGTTGGAAATTAGGCATGTACACTATTTATTTAGCGTAATCGATATTCGACAGGGGCGATTCGATTGCAAATTACACTTATAGTAGGTTCCATAGTGTACGCGCAACATTGACGAGGATGCCTAAAGAACTGTATGGCCTAACACTAATGGGAGGTTCCTCGTACATACGACAAGTTGTACGTGATACTATTGTTGGAATCCTAGTGCTGTGTAATCAATGACGTTATGCTACCATTGAGAGTGGATACGGATGAAGTGGACTCTAAGACGTCTTTGGTGCGAGTCAACATTGCGAGCTCCTCCTCAATGCGTAAATGTGATACATGTAGTAATAATTTGGGAATGCGGTCCCAAAGTTGAAACTATAAGCGATCCTATGTTAGAATTAGTCTCAAAGGTTGTTAGTCTGACTGCCGTTGACTTAACGTTTAATTGGTTGTTCGATTCTGAGTATAAACCTTCATAAGATGTTGGATGTAGGTATATTTAGAGCTATAATTTATTAAGTTAAGGAAATCAACCTTAGTCGGTAGTTCACAAAACCAAGTAGTGTAATAACATGACTTTTCGACCCTCAAATGTCGACATTAATACACCTAAGTGCCAGAAAGACGGAAAGTTAGGTTAAAATAAAAGAAAAGGAAATAGAATAAGGAAGAAGGAACACAATATTAGAATCTCACAACGGAATGATCATATATAATTTAAAAATATAGTATAAACTGTCATCCTAAGGTATAAAATTTTTTAGAGTTACAATAATCAGCCCTAACGGTTATAACAACATGTCCTAACAAATGCTAATGATACACATAAAGTAAGGCAACAGAAATAAATACTATGATAGGTAGTACTCCAACTCTTCTTTAGAATCTCTAAAGCATCCACAACTAAATCTGGAAACATACACAAGGCTGACGCAAGCATTAAAAGGAGATAACATCCAGATCAGTCTGGTAAACCAGCATGAGAAACACAATAACATATGAATTGTTATATTTATAAAATCCTTCAAATTAAGGGCATCTCGTAAGGACATGCCGTTAAACACGGACGGGTTTTTTCCTTATGATAACCGAACCATTTCTATTATTAATCCAGTGATACTATAATAATGTCTAGGGTATAGAATATAAATATTATTACATAGCTAGAATGGTTACATTGGTTACATTCAACAACATATTAGAGGATACAACCAAAATTAATAAGGAACGTTCCCATAATGGATTTCCACGAAGATCTCTTCAGGGAAGCCGAATTCGAACTTCATGCACAAGGATCAAAAACTACCTTCCAAGCGTTGTATATCTCTAGATATGATAGACCATAAGGTAAACACAAGCGGCCCAGTGTCCAAATATAAACATGAACAACGTAAACCAAATATCATCAACTCCTACTGGCCAGCAATCGAAAAGTAACTCTAGATATGGAGTTGATAATACCCTGACATGAGTTGCTGACCCCAAGTTGTGCATCCTACACCATTTTTGATGTTGCGGTTATGTTTGGCATCTTTCATACAAGTCTTCATCACTTGAAAAGAGCACGAATCCCCAAATGAATTCCATCATCTCGAACAGATCACGAATTCCCATATCTCGAACAGATCATGAATTGCTACATGGATTCGAGCATCTTGAACAGATCTCGAACCTCGGCATAAGTTCCCTTACATAAGTCTTCTGACGAATGCTAATGTTGTCCTCTTCCATGGAGTACTCCTCAAGATAGACAGTCCCACATGATAGCATCATTCGTAATGTTAACGCTGACCTTTCCCTTACTTAACCTTAGGATAGACAGTTCAACTCTATAACATTCCACTTTACAACCGCTTCCAGAACACATATCACATATATGGTTTTGAAGTAGTATTCGATAAGTAGAACACTTTCCGATCCCGGTCTCTTCAAAACCAATCGATGAATTTTCTGCTTAACTCAGTCCCGGTTCTCTCAGAAGTAAGCAATAGTTAGAGATATTTCATACCAATACTCCTCCTTGGGTTCTTATTGGTATGAAATTGTGAAGCCTTTCGATAACTTTAAGTCATATGAGGTCAATTCAATAGTTGACCAGACGACTATCTAGCACAAGATAGAGGTTTCTAAATGGACACCAAGTTTCGTTTACTTTTCATAAACGAATAAACACACTATACACTATCATCATCCAAAACACAAACAAGCCACATAAAGTATGATTAAGTTACTTAAGTAACTCCTAATCTCTTCCATTTAATTAATCCTTTTATTAATTAAAACTCCTTTATTACTAAAATTCATTTAATTAATAAACTTCTACATTTTCTATCTTTTTCCAAAAGAGATTGTTACTTATTATTTCCTTCAAAATATTCATTTTAAGGATCTAAGTACTTTCTCAAATCCATTCAAAAGGTTAAAGACGAATGTTACTTAAACATTGTCACTACAAACCAAAAAACATTTCGATTTTGTTTATCTTTAAATCATTCTTTAAAGATCTATTTACATCCCTAAGTGTAATCAAAGAGGATTAAAGACGAGTACGATTAACACATTGTCACAAAACCCAAACCATTTTGCTTTTTCATATGTTTAAATCATTCTTTTAAAGATCTATTTACATCCCTAAGTGTAATAAAAAGGATTAAAGACGAATGCGATTAACATTTTTTCGTAGCAAACCCAAACCATTTCGCTTTTACGTATCTTTAAATTATTCTTTTAAGATCTATTTACATCCCTAAGTATAATAAAAAAGGGTTAAAGACAAATGCGATGAACACATTGTCACAACAAACCTAAACCATTTTCCTACTTGTTACTATCTTTACAAACTTTTGTTTTAAAGATCTAAGTTCGTATTTAGTCAAGTTCAATGTGGACTAGTTAACTATCAAGTTCTAAAGATGATTACTTATACAAATAATGATTCGTACGCTTAACTCGTTTTCGACATCCCAACTTGACTATTTCTCGTTCAAGAGTGAAGCAAGTTAAGTTTAGGAAATGGTTGCTCCAAGCCTTGTATGGACACTTCATTCTTGAATCTCACACATGGATGAGTCTACCTCGTCAGTTTTTAGTGTTAAGTATAATTCTAGTGATTTCTATAAACAATAAGAAATTAACTTAATTAACACGTTTTCGACATTTTCCACTTACCTATTTCTCGGTTAAGAGGGAAGCCCGGTAGGTTAGAGCTCTATTGCTCCGTCCCTACTCGACATCAATCTTAACTCTCACAAATAGATAAGATTAATTTGTCGACTTATTTGTGTTAAGCATAGTTAATTACTTTCCTAATAGGTAATTAAACAATTTAACCATTTGGCCATTAAGTAATTACTATCCCCTTTCTAACTTTTCGTTTATAATCTAGAAGACGAAATTTTCCAAGATATTTATATAATATATTTTTCAAGATATTTATACTTCATAATACTTATATTATATTTTAAAACCCTCTTTTAAAATATCACTTGAAAATAACAAGTTTGAAAAATCATTAGAAACTTAAAACGACTTGTTCTAACAAAATATCGCTCCTTTGAAAATTCATAACTAATTCTTATAAATTCATAAAATCTCAAACCACTTTTAAAATACTCAAATAAGAGTTAAGAAATACTGTTAAAAAGAATGAAACAAAGTGCTTAAACTTAAAGTCCTTTCTGAAGCATTTGAAGTCCAAAAATCAAGTTAAATGGGCCAGTTTTGCACTAGTGATTTTTTGGTCATTTTGAAGATGGCACTTAACTTTTTACTATTAAATCTTTTAATAGAAAAAATCATACATATATAACAATATAAATATGGTGATAAATTCCTATGGATCTCTCTAAAAAGTTCCATAACAATTGCGAAAAACAAGGCAATTCCAAATTGCTTCTATAGCGACTGTCGGTATAAGTACACTTCTAAATCTGAGTCATATTCCAACCTATGTTCAACTACAACCTATGTACTTTTTTCAAAGTTGAGTCACGTGTCATATAAGTCCATTCCAAGTTTGCTCAAGTCCATGTACATGGATCACATATATCACTTACTTTTAAAGTAAGAAGTTACAACCATTGTTTTCAACATAAGTTAACAACAATTCAACAACATTAACACAATCAAACACAACATATATGTGTTATATTTTCATTTAGAGTGAGCTGTTAACTCATCTTTAATCCAACCAAAACCATGATCTAAGAACCAAAGCCTAACCCCACTTGCAACCACCTCCTTCCTCCTTCCTCCTTCCTCCTCTTGCATTTTTGCCCTCCCAAACCACCTATAGCTCGCAGCCATGATAGGTTCCACCCTCCACTTAAAATTCTTAGATGCTAAACCATGTTCTAATGATATTCTAAGGTCTTTGGCAAAGTTTGGTTGAGGTTGAATTGGTTTGCAACTATTTTTTTTATAGAACATAAGAGATGAAGAAGATGAAGATGCCATTAGAAAATCTTGGTTTTGCTTAGGAAATTTTGTGCTTATGCCCTATGTTATATAGGCTTAGGAATGCGATGGAAAAAGGCCAAAAACCCCTCAAAACCCTTATGACATTAAATACAAATATCACTTCTTCTTTATCATTTAACTTTTAAGACTTTCCATTTATGCACATTTCTTAAGCACCTTCACTCACCTTATGCATGACGTCATCCATAAAGTTTATTTCCATAAATAGAAAATATTTTTATTTCATTTTCTATAATTCCTAAGCAAATAAGTGTATGAAAAAAATGTGAACAACTTCTGATGGTTAAAAAGCAGTTTATTGATAAAATGGTTTTCGATCACATTGTCGATATTTTTTCAAAGTATTTATTTTTCTAAATATTTTTTCAAAAAAAGTTTACCATCATTACTTATGATTTAAAAGGAGGTTAAAAAGCTTATTAAATCATTTTAATAACATATAATTCAAGATTCCAAAATTTAAATAATTCAGATATTTAAATATGAAGTGTTTGAAATTTCGGATCGTTACATAGGACTGAGGTTACATAGATTATAAAGGATATCAATTTCATGTGATCACCATATGTTAATGATGTAACTCACTCAGCAGACTTTTGTCTAAACTACTCCTTTTCTTTCCCCCTCCCCTAAAGGAAGACCGAGTAGCAACTGATTTGGCCCAAGAATAATGCGTGGAGAAAGGAGTTAAATACTAGAGATCAATTATTCTTTATTATTCCTTATGTTGCTATTATTAGTATTAAATGTCCGTCAAACATTATATTGTACTTCGAAAACATTGTTTATAAACTGAGTATTTTTGGATACTGTCTTTCTCGAATGTCTATTTTTAGTACTTATATTGCAATTCCTTCCGCTGTGAGATTTGAAAGTATAGAATGTCTTAGATTTTACCCTTATAACCTTAGTCTTTGTATAGTTCTAAAAACATGATAGTCCTATCTCTTAGCACCACACGAGTCCAAAAATCATCGTAGGCTTTTGATCGATGTGTCTGTAGTGCGAGTTGGCATAATTATAGTCAAATCATGGCACGACGCCCACTGAGTGACTGTAGTTGGATCAAGTGGAAGTATTGGGA
This sequence comes from Allium fistulosum, assembly GCA_030737815.1. NCBI lineage: Eukaryota > Viridiplantae > Streptophyta > Magnoliopsida > Asparagales > Amaryllidaceae > Allium > Allium fistulosum. Next base: position 1,437,196,156 of record CM060903.1, read on the forward strand.
GTGAAACACTACTCAAGAGAGGATTCGTCTCCTTATTTATATAGGGTTAGTATCACAGTCAACATAAGTCAACTCAAAGTTAAAATCTCCGAAGTAGTTCGGTTAATAATTATTGTTATTATTGAACCAAGGACTTTGAGCTGAAGAGTTGCCTATGGACGATACAAGAATTTTGACCCTTACCAAATTCCATAACTCGAAAATGATATAGTTTTGACGAAGAGAATTAGTATTAAATGATAGTCACAACCGGATAACACTTAACAAAGTAAAATTGGATTTTACCGAAACCAAGTAAGCAATAAATTTGGCCAAAATATCACAGCATCTGCAAAGTGACATATGAACATTAATATTTGAATAGTTTGATATTAATTGCTAACCAAATTTACACCTAACGGGTCGTGCAACCTAAACGAAGAATGCTCTTTTGGCCAAACAATTCAATAAATTTGTAGTTATTATAAATTAATTAATATTTATGAACTATTAGTTATAAAAAATTATTTTAATATGTTGAACAATATTATTAAATATATTTATAATAGTTATAAATATATTGATCGACATATGATATCGATACAATTTTAAATTGTATTTAAATACAAGATAGTTTGTTAGGGCTTTAAATGGATCTATAACAAATATATGGCCGGTGTGTTTTGACTATGATGAGGGTGTGAAGGGGTGCAACCATATGATGGCTATGTGGGTTTGTTTTGTATGAATAAGGGAAAGAGAATTGGTAAGAGATAAAAGAGAATCTAGATCCTAACTTATCTTTAACCACTGCCCTATAATAGCATCTTAATCAACACCTATTTATTAACTTTTTGAAGACCACTAATCCCCAACTCTGGCCGAAAATTAAACCTCCCTGTTCCTCCATTTTCAAACATAAATCAAAGTAAAACAAATGATATTTTATAGTTGGTGGTCATGGGTCAGGGACTAGCACTATAGTGGGTTGAAAACTAGTTCAAGGAGTAGATCTCATATTTCAAGGTGCACTTATAGGCATTGGTAATAAGGTAAGTTTTCAAATCTACTAATAAATATTAATGTGTAGATAATATTTATATTATGTGTATTGTTTTGTTAGTTAGGTGACAATTCTACTATATCAATATATTATAACCATCAGATTAGTTGTATGTTTATATACTTTATATATATATATATATATTTATATATATTTAACATATATCTACCTATAATATGCACGACACAAAATTAAAAAACAATTTTTGTTAATTTAATTAATTTTATATACATTACTTAGTCATATATAAGCTTTATAATTAAATGCCATATCTTATTCTATACAAAAAGTGGTTTTATAATATTATACAAATATTTTTGACAGAAATAAAATAATTTTAATACGTATATGTATTATTAAAATCAATTGAATATGTAAATTAATTATATCAATATATATATCATGTAAAATATTTTTTTATTTTATAAAATTAGGCAATACGCCTTTAATAGGAAAAATAAAAAATTATATATATATATTTTAAATATTTAAATATCAACTGAAATTAAAAATAGAATTTAAATTGTTCTTAAATTATAAAATTATATATTAAATATTCAAATAGTAAAATATCACTTATATTTTTACTAAATTTTAAATTTCAAAATTGTTCATCAAAAAATAATTTTCAAATAGTTTTACTAATTTTTCGTATGGATATTAATTTTAAAATATATATTTAATTTTTTTTTAAAACCAATTCTATTTCGTGCGCATTATTAGGTATATTTATATATTTAATATATATATGTTATATATTTTAAAATTAATAATACATATTTATTATTATATTATTTATATATATGTATATCTTATATCTTATATATAAAGCAAATACTTGAGGAGGTGAAGCCTTTTTTACTGTTCCCAAAATACCCTTGGATTTCTCCATTTTCTCCGATCTAGCTTCGCTCTTTTTAGACTTTTTCCTCCACTACTCTTGGCATCATTATAACTCCACGACCCTAATCAAATAATTAACCGTCTCACCACATTCTCATCCATTATCGTAAACACAATTCTCGCCTCAGCCTTCATCTCCACCTTTAAGAAAAACAATGGTAACTAAATAAACAATAAAATCCTTTCTTCCGTCCTTTCTTTCGATACTTAAATTCACCCCTTCCTTCTTTTGAATGCTAGATCTACGTCAATTGGTCATCCTAAACTTTAGGAGGTTTCTCTGCTCTAATAATGATCTCGACTTCAGGTTTGTAAGAAAAATTGATCTTCTTTCACTTGATCTGGAATGTTCTTAGTATTATTGATTTTTTTCACCTCAACGATTGCATCTTAAATTATAACACTGAAATCCCTTGAGGAATAATGCTACTCAGAATGCACGCAAGTTGTTAGGCAATATACTTTAATGTTTGTCCATAATTGATTGATTTTAATTGCTTTAGTTTTGGGAGTGGTTACTTTGATTGCTGGGGTTTGATTGTTTGTTGTGGTTGGATCTTCTTATTCTTTGCTTATGCTTCTACATGCAAATTACTTATTTTCACAGTTTATACTATTATATGCAACCTGTTTAATGTTGATTCTAACTAATTCCCATGTCCATGTATTCTACAGGTTCACAAAGTGATTTAGAGGGCATTGCTTTGGAGGAGTGCATTGTTTGGGAGGAAGGAAAAAGATATAACTACTGATACCCACCCTTCACTGTAAGTGATCGATTTAATTAAAGTTCTAGGCCATTTGTGATTTAACTATGTGTAACGACCCGGGAATTTCGAACCCGAAATTTCCAGATAGTTAGGAGAAAAAAAAAAGAGATAGAAGAAAGAAACAGAAAGAAGAAAGAAGAACAGAAAACACAACATCTCACATTCGCAGCGGATTAAATATAATAACAAATAATAGCATTTATACAAAGAAAACCTGTATTTGTTAATTACATTTTTATACATCAGAGTTACAACATTCACAAATATACTAGACAGTTAGAATTAACATGTCTCGGACAACTATAATATATCACAGCGGAATATACTCCATACGTTCCTGCCATCCAGCTCGCCTCCTGAGCTCCAAAACGTCCTTACCTGGAAATCTGTAATACTCGGTCTGACCCGAGCATTACATCAAAGTAACACCCGGGTCAGGCTGGAAACCAGCGTGAGTAAACCCATCTAACATGGAATACAAAAGCATATAACTTATATAAACCCGGGATAACTTATATCAATTTACAACTTCGCAAGTTGTTATAGACATCACTTATTTTACACATCAAATTCTAAGTACCAAAACTTAGATTAAATGGTTCAATTTACTCAAATCATTTCATTCAGCATATTGACTTCACATAGCAATTTATAAATAATCGAAGTAGTTTCAGGTATTTGCTAATACCCGACTCCGGTCTCTTCGAAACCAATATCATCTTAACTTAAATTATTCAAGTGAAATATAACTCAATTTTTAATACAGGGTGTCACACAATTTATCAACAATAGATAACTACATCATCACAGTTTAAATCAACCTATCTTATCACATAGCATCACAAATCACATGTTTGAGTTATCAATCAATCTAAGGCATATAATTTTATTCAATCATTCATAAGCAAAATCGATTTACCACATAATCTAAAATCAGTTTGATTTAAACCACATAAATTAATCTTTTATGATTCTACTTGATTAACATTTATTAAATTACAACCCATTAGATATTAATTAATGAAATAAATTAGTCAACCTTAATTATTCATTATAATTAATTACATTAATTAATTAATCTTCTAGTTAATCACATTAATTAATTAATCTCATTAGCAAATTAACCTTTTATTTATCACATTTACTAATCTACCTTAATTACTTATATAAATCAACCTTTAATTAATTTCATCTAGAAATTAACTATCCTTTAATCATAAATTAATGATCCTTTAATTACATAAGGTAACTATTCTTTAATTACTTACATTAATTAATTAACTCTTTAATTAACTACATTAACTAATTTATTTAATTACACTAAGTAATTAATTCTTATTCACCTCCATTAAGTAGTTATCCTTTACTTCTAATTTATTTAATAGTTGGTTTTGAAAACACATACACCATCTCTTTGAAAACTTGCTTAATTACTTAGCTTTATTAACTATTAACAAGGATTTATCTTCAACAGAAAAACTCGAGCACAAGCTATGATTTCCCTATGCCAACCCGAGCAAAAACACATCTCCTTCCACTCGATAAAACTCAAGTTCGACTCGAATAAAGCCTTCATTTTCCCCGAGCTTTCTCACATTCCTGCTCCTACCCCAACCACTAACCATAACCCCGATGCACAGCTGATACATGTACACGTGCACGAATCGCCGGAGCTGCGGCGATCGCTTATGACCCTATCGCCAAGTCATCGATGTCTCTCACTAATTCCCCGACCACCCAGAATCTTGGTGCCGCCTCCAAAACGAAAACGAGGAGAACGAGACCCACTAGAAAGAAATAGGTCACCCAAAAGCCACCGTGTCGCCACCATATACCTCCGGTGATCACATAACCCCGGTTTAAGGTTCGTCACGACCTACTCCAACTATCCCCTCCATGCGCAAGACTCCGATCAGCTAACGACGCCGTAATCAAAACAAAACCGAGCTTGGCCAGAATGTCCCCTAAAACCCTACAACCACGTCGTCCGGCCACTAGGTTAGATGAAAAATTTTCCGACCATTTTTCCAGTGATCATCACCCTTCCATCAACCTTCGCCCTCAAGCTCGACGTTCCTCCCCTCGTCTATTGCCGTGGATCGACGAAATTTCCCAAATCGATCATCTCACAAATACTCAACATCCCTTAACCTAAAGATTTTGATTTCCATATTAAAATTCATCAATTTGCATTACAAATCAGATTCTATAATCAACCCTCAAAAATATCATGATCGATTTTTGACATATAATTGATCCTTTACTGTAAATCTTATTTTTGAAGTAATCCCTTAATATAAATTCGTGGATTCATTTTTTTAAAGTGATGTTATAGTCTTACGATCAAATTTACTTTAATAATCATAGCCCATAAATGATTATTTGAGGAAAATGGAATTTATTTTGATAGTTTTGACACTGGAATGTTACAGAGTCGTATGAATATGCTTATACTCAGACATGCCTGGCATTTATCATGATCACATACATACATTCACATCTTTATACATTCATGCAACCATCATTTACCACATTACTACTAGACTCTATCATATGCATCACACATAAACATAGATCAAAACTGTTTTTTTTTTTATAAAAAGTTTACTCACTGTATTTTTCTTGTTCCAGGTCAAAACTACTTTTCACATTTTACTTAAAATTATGTTTAAAACTTAAATCTTGATTATACCAGCATGTTGCTTGAACCTTAAAGCCTTAAGAGGATTAGAAAGAGAGATCTTGGATTTTTAATAGATTTTGGTAACCTGTAATTTTAAAAACAGAGGCAATATGCCTATTTCCATACATGCACAAATGTATATATTCATTTTTGTATACATGCAACCATATTTCACAGTTTCTTATCAAATGTTCATCACAAACATCAAGTTATAGACCAGATTAAAGTAGTTTTACTCACCTGTATTTGGATAACAGAGAATAAAGCTTTTCCCTTTGATCTGAATCTTTATTTCTCTGAATTTAGAAGCCTGAATCTTGCTTTCTTCAGTTGAATTGGAAGTTGTTCGATTATATTGATCTCTCTCTGCTTTAGTTCAGTTTGAAGACTTCGGTTTGGAATCAGTTTGAAACTGTTGAATCATTGTTGAGTTGTTTTGAACTTGCATTTGATTTGCTTCAGGTTTTAATTTTTGATTTCCAGGCTTTGAATTTCTTTACTGTTTTGATTTTTCTCTTTATTTCCAGATTTGGTTTTAGAGGTATTTTTTTTAGAAAGTGACCATAGGAAATGGATATGGAGATGAATGGTATAAGTTAATATAGGTTTAAATTAAATTTTATTAAAAATAAAAAGGAAATTAAAATAAAAGTAGACACTTGTCAATTCCCTTAGATAATTAGCTAACACATGTTATTAAGAATGATTACAAGTTAACACATGTTACTTTCATGCAAAATTAGATTTTTAAATGTTTTAGAAAGATTTTTATAATTGATTCCCTAATTTAATTTATAAAAAAAATTCCTTTAAAAAGAAAATAATATAAATAATTTATGTTCTAAATAAAATTAAATAAAGTACATTTAAAACCAAAGAATTATTTAAGATATAAATAACTATCTTTTGAATTTCAATTTAAATATCCAAATTCAAATTAAATTTCAAATTCAATTTAAAAAAAATCAATTTGATATATACATGTATTTTTAACAAATCCAAATTAAATTTGTAAATAATAATTCTATTTAAAATCCATTTATATAAATAAAAATAATACATTATTATTGTTTTGGAAACAACAATTTTTACCAATTTTAAATAATTATAAAGGAGATTATCAAATACATGTCTATCCAGATATTTATAATTCAATTTTATTATATTTCCAAATTCATTTACATATCCAAATATCTTTTAATTATCAAAATTTCATTTATTAATCCAAATAAAATCAGTATTTCTATTAATTAACCCAGTTAATTATCAATTAATAGATGTTCAAAAATCTGGGTTATCACATTCCTCCCCCCTTTAAATCTTTTCGTCCTCGAAAAGGAACGAAGCAATAATTTTATTACAATGTTGGTTACCAGTTAAATTATTCCTTAGACATTTTAACTCTTAACTCTTTTTATTTAAATTTTTCAAAACATTTTAAAAATCTACATAATATTATCAAAATAGTTTTTTTTTTATAAAAATACTTTTTATAACTCGATGTCTAAACCAGTCCATCCTCGTTCTCACAGAAATTCGGTCATACGTTGATCAGGCGTAAGACTGAAAATCTATCAGTACTTGGTAAACCCGTTTTCAACACCTAGTGAAAATACTTGGAAAATAATTTTATTGAAAATATGGAAAACATTTTTGAAATCGAGGAAATCCCTTTGGTGAGAATGCTCTGGAAATCATCACCCCCATCCATGGTCACCGTTACATCACGGGTTACGTTGCCATCGCAGCAAAAGTCCATGTAACTAATGACAGCATGGAACCCACAACAGATCGCAGTTACATTCCAGGGTTACGTTGCCATCGCAGCAAAAGTCCATGTAACTGTTGGCTCTCAGCGGCACACACGATTTCGCTGTCAAAATGAAACTTCTCCCACATAGGTCGCAGTCTACCGATATAAAATCAAACGTAGACAGTTGGCTCTCAGCGGCACAAACGACTTTCGCTATGTTACCATAGTGTCACAGTCTACCGATATAAAATCAAACGTAGACAGTTGGCTCTCAGCGGCACAAATGACTTTCGCTATGGTCTGCAGTAGATCGCAGTGACATCGAGTTAAACTGTCGTCACAGTATAACCCAAATGCCTCTGTGGGCACCAGCCCCTCGACTTTCGCTACACAAATAATCCTCAGGAACTAGTTTATTCCGGACTCCTCACAGGATTAACTTTAGAAACCCCCCTTGGGGCTCAAGGCAGTACCACCCAGTGGTACTCCTGAGAAGTTCATTTTAAGGAAGCGCCTTTTTCCCCAGAGCTATTCATAAAACATTTTATACTATACTCTTATAGTATCTTCAAATCATATCCTTTATGATTTATATCAAAATCTCCTTTACACAAAATCGATTCCCAAAATCGATAGTTCCAAACTTGGCTTTTCAAAATCCAAAACTGATTTCCCAAAAATCAAAAGCCATTTCCAAATTCATAGGTTCTCAAAGCCTTTTCCAAAATCATTCTTATAAGATCCTCTTTATATATATAGATATATATACTTTTAAAAATCTTTGGATCACTTCAAACTTGTATAAAACCTCTTTTTATACTTCAATTATCTCCAAAAACCCTTTTATTCTGGCTAGATTCAATAAGGGAAGTTTATCATATTACAAAATACAACTTTATTTATTGCCAAATCAAATATTCAAGTTTGATTTCTTTATAAAGTCATTTACCATTTACTTATCTCCATAAAGTAAATTTCAACCAAAGAAATATCCAATTCCATTATATTTCACAAATATACTTTTCATTTCAAAGATCATTTTACAATCCTTATCCACAACTTCAATATCAATTTCATTCAAACCCGTACGATGTACACATATCATCCGTACGCAATATCAATCTGATCGCTCAATCGATCACATAATTTCACTTCCGAACTAGTATCATCCACCCGACTTCCTAGTGCGGATTCAGATCTGGTTTCTTGATCAGAAACCGTCATTCTCCTTGCATAGTCGTAACTATGATAGAGAATATCCAGAACCAATCAAAAATCCATATCCAGGTTCGCCGTCGAAAATCGAGCGGAAAATCACAACTCGGATCGATAATACTATCTCGAAATTCTGTGTTCGAATCTGGATCAAATCACTATGCGAATAGAATAATATACGTATATCCTACGTATTTATCTTTATTGTTTATTAGCCAAATCAATTTACTTTTCTATTCACATTTCCTTTAATTCCATTCACTTATTCTCAATTTCTTCCATTTCCAATTGAGTTATTATTTCAATTACAAACAGTTTGAACTCTGACCTTTTTAAATTTAAAAATAGCTTGAAAAAGTTTAAAATAGATAAGTAGTTGAAAAATAGTTATTAGTTTATAAAATAGCTGTAAAATAGTTAAGTAGGTATAAAATAGTTAGATAATTGCAAAATAGTTTTTAAATAGTGATTAGATATAAATAACTGAAAAATAGTAATTAGTTTATAAGACAGTTTCAAAATAGTTAAATAGTTCTAAAATAATTGTAAAATAAGTATAGGATAGTTTGGGGTTTAAGAAGAAAGATTGTATAGTAAATGGTTTGGAAAAATATACTTTTAAAACAATTTGAAAATAATCCAGAGCCAAACCGTTTAATTTCCCAATCTCCATTTCCAATTAATTTCCCATTAATTCAATTTAAATTTCCACTTCCATTTAAATTGACTCAATACTTCAATTTCCATTGAATTTTATTCAATCCCAATTCAAGTTGAATTAATCTTAATTCCTTTCCAAATTCAAATTAAATTCCATTTGAATTTTTGAACTCATTCGATCTTCAATTTTTATTTTAAATTAATTCAATTCAAATTTTCCATTTGAATTTTAAACTTATTCATCTTAAATCACAATTCCCATTTATTCAAATCAAATTCAGTTTGAACTAATTCGATTTAAATCTCAATTTTAAACTATCTCGAATTATATAAATTCAAGTTAAAAATTTTAAATATTGATTTAATTCCTTAAATCAAATTAACTTATATCTTTAAACCATTAAATTCTGAATCCAAATTTCAAAATTTCATTTTAAAATTATCTTTACTTAACTTATTACAAAGTTCAAATAAGAATTCAAAAACAATTTAATCTTCAGATTCTAATTTATTATCCATTTTCAATTTCCAGATCTCAAACCCATTTGAGATCACTCATAACTCCCATTTAAATTAACCATTTAACTACCCAAGTTAAATTTAAATTTTATCTTGAAATTTCCAATTCAAATTATTTATTCAAACTTATTTAACTTCCTCCAAGTTAAATTTACTTAATCCGGTCAACTTTCACAATTTGAATTCCCATTCAAATTTTAAACCTTATATTAATAATCTTTCCCCTTTTTAAGTTTAAAAACTTAATTCACTTAGGTTTTCACATCACATTCCGAGGAAAAATTTAAAACTCAACACTTAGAGTTATTTCAAAGCGTCTTTGATATTATGTATATCCTCATATATACATTTTCTTTATACACCAAGTTATACTTTAAATTTTTAAACCACCTTTGGTTTTAATTCAAAACAAACTTCTTTAAAATAATTTCAAGTTTTCTGGATTTAGATTTAAAATTTCACAATTTTAAATTATCTTCAATTCCAATTTATAAGTTATACTCACTTAAATGTTTACTTCTCTAAACATTTCATTTTGCTTAATCATTTACCACATTTCATTATCGACCATCTATGATAATAACCAAGATTATCATATCTGGAAACCAATCCATATTATCTTTATTTCTACAAATTCAAGATTTTAATTTCTGTTTGGATTTATTTCAAACTTATCTTCATTCAATTTTAATTTGGTTGTATTTCTATTACCACTTAATTTAATTCCAATATTTTAACAACCAATTACCTTAATATTTATTAGAAAGAAATCATTTTATATATCAAATATATTCTTATATAAAATCATTTGAAATCTTTATATATGAAAATAACAAGTACGCTCTCATATATATATATATACACTCAACTCATCTTAGGGTACTATTGACCCTATCCTTAATGAGTAATCCCAACAGAGCCAAAGTTCTCGCTTAACCTTCAGCTCTGATACCAAGTGTAACGACCCGGGAATTTCGAACCCGAAATTTCCAGATAGTTAGGAGAAAAAAAAAAGAGATAGAAGAAAGAAACAGAAAGAAGAAAGAAGAACAGAAAACACAACATCTCACATTCGCAGCGGATTAAATATAATAACAAATAATAGCATTTATACAAAGAAAACCTGTATTTGTTAATTACATTTTTATACATCAGAGTTACAACATTCACAAATATACTAGACAGTTAGAATTAACATGTCTCGGACAACTATAATATATCACAGCGGAATATACTCCATACGTTCCTGCCATCCAGCTCGCCTCCTGAGCTCCAAAACGTCCTTACCTGGAAATCTGTAATACTCGGTCTGACCCGAGCATTACATCAAAGTAACACCCGGGTCAGGCTGGAAACCAGCGTGAGTAAACCCATCTAACATGGAATACAAAAGCATATAACTTATATAAACCCGGGATAACTTATATCAATTTACAACTTCGCAAGTTGTTATAGACATCACTTATTTTACACATCAAATTCTAAGTACCAAAACTTAGATTAAATGGTTCAATTTACTCAAATCATTTCATTCAGCATATTGACTTCACATAGCAATTTATAAATAATCGAAGTGGTTTCAGGTATTTGCTAATACCCGACTCCGGTCTCTTCGAAACCAATATCATCTTAACTTAAATTATTCAAGTGAAATATAACTCAATTTTTAATACAGGGTGTCACACAATTTATCAACAATAGATAACTACATCATCACAGTTTAAATCAACCTATCTTATCACATAGCATCACAAATCACATGTTTGAGTTATCAATCAATCTAAGGCATATAATTTTATTCAATCATTCATAAGCAAAATCGATTTACCACATAATCTAAAATCAGTTTGATTTAAACCACATAAATTAATCTTTTATGATTCTACTTGATTAACATTTATTAAATTACAACCCATTAGATATTAATTAATGAAATAAATTAGTCAACCTTAATTATTCATTATAATTAATTACATTAATTAATTAATCTTCTAGTTAATCACATTAATTAATTAATCTCATTAGCAAATTAACCTTTTATTTATCACATTTACTAATCTACCTTAATTACTTATATAAATCAACCTTTAATTAATTTCATCTAGAAATTAACTATCCTTTAATCATAAATTAATGATCCTTTAATTACATAAGGTAACTATTCTTTAATTACTTACATTAATTAATTAACTCTTTAATTAACTACATTAACTAATTTATTTAATTACACTAAGTAATTAATTCTTATTCACCTCCATTAAGTAGTTATCCTTTACTTCTAATTTATTTAATAGTTGGTTTTGAAAACACATACACCATCTCTTTGAAAACTTGCTTAATTACTTAGCTTTATTAACTATTAACAAGGATTTATCTTCAACAGAAAAACTCGAGCACAAGCTATGATTTCCCTATGCCAACCCGAGCAAAAACACATCTCCTTCCACTCGATAAAACTCAAGTTCGACTCGAATAAAGCCTTCATTTTCCCCGAGCTTTCTCACATTCCTGCTCCTACCCCAACCACTAACCATAACCCCGATGCACAGCTGATACATGTACACGTGCACGAATCGCCGGAGCTGCGGCGATCGCTTATGACCCTATCGCCAAGTCATCGATGTCTCTCACTAATTCCCCGACCACCCAGAATCTTGGTGCCGCCTCCAAAACGAAAACGAGGAGAACGAGACCCACTAGAAAGAAATAGGTCACCCAAAAGCCACCGTGTCGCCACCATATACCTCCGGTGATCACATAACCCCGGTTTAAGGTTCGTCACGACCTACTCCAACTATCCCCTCCATGCGCAAGACTCCGATCAGCTAACGACGCCGTAATCAAAACAAAACCGAGCTTGGCCAGAATGTCCCCTAAAACCCTACAACCACGTCGTCCGGCCACTAGGTTAGATGAAAAATTTTCTGACCATTTTTCCAGTGATCATCACCCTTCCATCAACCTTCGCCCTCAAGCTCGACGTTCCTCCCCTCGTCTATTGCCGTGGATCGACGAAATTTCCCAAATCGATCATCTCACAAATACTCAACATCCCTTAACCTAAAGATTTTGATTTCCATATTAAAATTCATCAATTTGCATTACAAATCAGATTCTATAATCAACCCTCAAAAATATCATGATCGATTTTTGACATATAATTGATCCTTTACTGTAAATCTTATTTTTGAAGTAATCCCTTAATATAAATTCGTGGATTCATTTTTTTAAAGTGATGTTATAGTCTTACGATCAAATTTACTTTAATAATCATAGCCCATAAATGATTATTTGAGGAAAATGGAATTTATTTTGATAGTTTTGACACTGGAATGTTACAGAGTCGTATGAATATGCTTATACTCAGACATGCCTGGCATTTATCATGATCACATACATACATTCACATCTTTATACATTCATGCAACCATCATTTACCACATTACTACTAGACTCTATCATATGCATCACACATAAACATAGATCAAAACTGTTTTTTTTTTATAAAAAGTTTACTCACTGTATTTTTCTTGTTCCAGGTCAAAACTACTTTTCACATTTTACTTAAAATTATGTTTAAAACTTAAATCTTGATTATACCAGCATGTTGCTTGAACCTTAAAGCCTTAAGAGGATTAGAAAGAGAGATCTTGGATTTTTAACAGATTTTGGTAACCTGTAATTTTAAAAACAGAGGCAATATGCCTATTTCCATACATGCACAAATGTATATATTCATTTTTGTATACATGCAACCATATTTCACAGTTTCTTATCAAATGTTCATCACAAACATCAAGTTATAGACCAGATTAAAGTAGTTTTACTCACCTGTATTTGGATAACAGAGAATAAAGCTTTTCCCTTTGATCTGAATCTTTATTTCTCTGAATTTAGAAGCCTGAATCTTGCTTTCTTCAGTTGAATTGGAAGTTGTTCGATTATATTGATCTCTCTCTGCTTTAGTTCAGTTTGAAGACTTCGGTTTGGAATCAGTTTGAAACTGTTGAATCATTGTTGAGTTGTTTTGAACTTGCATTTGATTTGCTTCAGGTTTTAATTTTTGATTTCCAGGCTTTGAATTTCTTTACTGTTTTGATTTTTCTCTTTATTTCCAGATTTGGTTTTAGAGGTATTTTTTTTAGAAAGTGACCATAGGAAATGGATATGGAGATGAATGGTATAAGTTAATATAGGTTTAAATTAAATTTTATTAAAAATAAAAAGGAAATTAAAATAAAAGTAGACACTTGTCAATTCCCTTAGATAATTAGCTAACACATGTTATTAAGAATGATTACAAGTTAACACATGTTACTTTCATGCAAAATTAGATTTTTAAATGTTTTAGAAAGATTTTTATAACTGATTCCCTAATTTAATTTATAAAAAAAATTCCTTTAAAAAGAAAATAATATAAATAATTTATGTTCTAAATAAAATTAAATAAAGTACATTTAAAACCAAAGAATTATTTAAGATATAAATAACTATCTTTTGAATTTCAATTTAAATATCCAAATTCAAATTAAATTTCAAATTCAATTTAAAAAAAATCAATTTGATATATACATGTATTTTTAACAAATCCAAATTAAATTTGTAAATAATAATTCTATTTAAAATCCATTTATATAAATAAAAATAATACATTATTATTGTTTTGGAAACAACAATTTTTACCAATTTTAAATAATTATAAAGGAGATTATCAAATACATGTCTATCCAGATATTTATAATTCAATTTTATTATATTTCCAAATTCATTTACATATCCAGATATCTTTTAATTATCAAAATTTCATTTATTAATCCAAATAAAATCAGTATTTCTATTAATTAACCCAGTTAATTATCAATTAATAGATGTTCAAAAATCTGGGTTATCACACTATGTGTGTTATACCTATTTTGAAATGCCTACGTCAGATTTTTTATTTTTGAAGTACTTGCTCTATAGTAGTGAGATTGTTTTAGTGTAGAGGGTTCGTTAAAGTTTTTCTGCTCTACTTTATCTACTTTAAATTATTATCTTTTTTGGTTAAATGTGTAAAAGAAGAAAGCTGTACTTTTCAATGGCATCAAATGTGCTCAAGTGAGTATTTCACTCAAATTATTTTACTTAAACTTCATTATTTTTATTGGGAATAATAAGACATGCAATTTTTCTCTGTCCATGGGCCCAACTCCCAAGTAGTAGAAACCCCCACAAAGTAAGAAGAATGAAATGAAATAATTCGAAGTTGTGAATACATTAGTATCTACAGCGAATTAGTTGTTCGGGTTTCTCCTTTCCAATTTGATTTTGATTAAAGTTTTTTTCTTATTCATTCACATTTAGAGATTTCTATGATGACAACCATGATATTATTCCTCCATACCCTCAAAGCAGCCGCCGCCATGGGTAGAGTAATCAGAGCGCAGCGCAAGGGAGCTGGTGGAATATTCAAATCGCACACCCACCATCGCAAGGGACCGGCCCGCTTCCGCTCCCTCGACTTCAGCGAACGCAATGGGTATCTCAAAGGTGTCATCACCGACATCATCCACGACCTCGGGAGAGGTGCACCGCTTGCACGCGTGAGGTTCAGGCATCTGTTTAGGTACAAGCACCAGAAGGAGCTGTTCGTTGCCGCTGAAGGAATGTACACCGATCAGTTTGTTTATTGTGGAAAGAAGGCGAATCTAATGGTCGGAAACGTGCTCCCGCTTAGCAGTATTCCCGAGGTAGCGGTTATTTGCAACATCGAGCATCATGTTGGCGATAGAGGATAAAGCTGCCATCACGGGCAAAGAAGATAGTACCAAGCGGATGCAAAGCAATGATAGGGCAAGTAGCAGGAGGAGGGAGGACAGAGAAGCCGCTTCTGAAAGTAGGAAATGCGTACCACAAGTATAGAGTGAAGAGGAACTGCTGGCCCAAGGTACGTGGTGTGGCTATGAATCCAGTGGAGCATCCTCATGGTGGTGGTAACCATCAGCATATCGGTCATTCTTCCACTGTCCGCCGTGATGCACCACCTGGACAGAAGGTCGGTCTCATTGCTGCTAGAAGAACTGGGCATCTCAGAGGACAGGCTGCTGCTTCTGCTTCCAAGGCTGATAAGTAGACCTTTTCCTATTTTACCTGTTTTGATGCACTTTTCTTTTATGTTCAAGTTTGTAGGACTTATTTGTCACCATGAGGTTGTTGTGCTTTCTTATTTAAGATCTGCTTTTATGAAATTTGTATCTTTATTCTGGATTAAAAAAAATTCCAAGATATTATTCTCCATGTTGATGCACTGTTTATGCTTATTTCTACTTTAACATTTGTCAGTACGTTTACTTCCAGTGTTGCTATTTCCCTATAAATCTCTTTGCAGTTATCCTGTGTCCCACTCCTATCTTGACCAGTGGATATTTGCTTGATAAATCTTCCATTAGACTATGGCTTACCTGAATACATTAGCTCAACTAGGCATTACTTTGTATGAGTTGTTTGATCATACTGTATTTTTAGGTACTTTTTATTGTATTTCTTTTGTTATGCAGTGGTTGTCGTACATTGCCATGGACTTGCCCAAAAGGGCAAAAGATGAGATTTCACTAAAATGGAAGTGATATGTTATTGAAGGTGTAGTTATTACTACTATCATTAAGTAGTTACTCATCTGTGAATAACAACTATTTACTTTTTTGCAGGAATAACAGAGACGCGAATATCATATTGAAGATTGTTTACCACGGAAATTGCTTCTCCGACCTTCATTGCGTAAAAAACAATTGGAAAAACACCAACTATTACATTCAAATCTTTATTTCTTTTCAAATAAATAGTATTTGGTTAAATAAATATGCATGTACAGGCATGAAATAGTGGGAATTGCAACTGTTGTGGGTATCAAAGTACCAAATGCAAGGTTGATGATAAGATCGTAATTGGATGCATGGTGAACTCCTGCCTATCATGCAACAGCTAACCGTCTTCTGAACTTTGGCATCACAACCTTCATCCCTTCATGTATCTAGCCACTAATTGTGCTAGAAAACCAGGTCGAGCTGCTCCATCAATGGCAGTCAGATCCTTCTCCGCCATTCACTTGCAAGCAAGATGTCCAATGGGTCTAGAACTATTTGAGGATATTTCTAGAATAAGTAAGAGTTGGGTGTTTGCATTAATGGATGGTCTTTGCTGTAGTTTAGTCGATTTAATACTTGGTGTATGTTTGCATTAATGTGAGACCAAAGTTGCTGAAGGACTTCAAATATTCACATGCAAATGCTTAAACGTATATTCACCAGGCCCAATGGGACTGGTGCAGCAAGAAGAGAGGTAGACCATTTCATAGCAACAATTTTTCCTCAATATTTTACTATATTAAATGTGTGCATTTGTAAACTTATATACTTATGTCTATATGTTCATGTTTCTTCTTCTACACATATTTGATAATTATGAATTATATTTCTTCATCCATGGATACAACCACTGTAAATACCATGTATGGATCTATCGATACGGTACTCTTAATTTTGATACTAATTCAAGGGTTATAAATAGTACAATACATTTGTTTGGGTGGGTGTTATATTCTTGGTAAGTTATTCAATCGGCTCCATTATAGTGATTTCACTTTTCTGTTGATTTCATCTTTTCAACTGTGAGTATTTTGTAAATCAGCTTTGTTAAAGTGATTTCTAAACCTCCAAAACAATTGCTTCGTAAAACCAACTTACCTTTCTGATGCTACCATGCGCCTAAATATAAGGTTTGGACAATACTTTGGTGTTTAGACTGAATAAATACATAGCACATGTGAGTAAGAATATTTAATGCTTAATATTGCTGACTTTATGACTTTAAATATTAGACATTGCACCAAAATAATTCTACCTAATTAATGGACGCTTATATATCCTGAAGCTTTTTTCACAGCAAATTCACAATTTTGGGTATACATTTGAATCTTAACAATTCATAGGTTTAGAACTAATCAAGAATTTATCAAAAAAATTCTTAGCATCACTTCTTTATTTATTTTACATTTTCAACCAAGATTAAGAATGCAATATCAGGAAAGGTACCTGATGATATTGCTGCGGTAGTAATTATGCTTCCATATTAGTATTTGGATTTATTTATTCAAAACATTATCCTATCTTTTAGCGCTAATTTTATTGTTTGTTACATTTTTCTAGATATTGATTTAATAGTTGATTACTTTCTTTACCGATATAATTATTTCTAAAATAATTTAGTTTCATTCGTATTTGGACAAATGGTTGATTTGTGCATGTACATACATAAAAAAGAAAACATTACATACACATCAAAGTCATTTTATATGATCCAAAAAGCTTACAAACAGTGTTTTTAATATCAAATTGCTCCTACGCACGTGCATCTCACGTGCCAAATTACTCGTATGTATTAATATATATTTATTATTATATTATTTATATATATGTATATGTGTATTTAATATATATATACATTTAAAAAAATTCTATAGATATTGCTTTCGACTTTGCAGCAAATAAATAATTAAATTTAATATTATTTATAAATGTTTTAAAATCTACTTATGTATAACGTTAAAATTCGACGTATGGATATATGTATTTATATAAAATTATTTAAAATTAATATAGTTTGTATATACCTAAATACATACATACATACATATACATATACATATACATACATACATATATATATATATTTGTATTATTATGTATACATAAATTAAAGCATATAAACATATATTTAGACAATATATTCATATACTAGATGAGCTAACATGTCTGTTATGAGGTAAATCCTAGCACTATGCACGGACATGTTATGCCTTGCACAGGTTGTTATGTTACACATGTACACACCTATATATGTGTATATGATACACGCATATACATAATATAATATTGATTACTTAAAATAAAATTATTTTATAAATTAAATAGAATAATGGTTTTATTTTAAAAAAATCAATAAATGTTCTAAATTAATTAAACTACATAAGCACAATAATAATCCAAAATAGAAAAAAAAATGAAATACACCTTTACTTCTGCTATACGCTAGCCCATTTCCAATAATGGTATCATAGCATAATAGCTTATACGGTCTAAATTAGTCATGTTAGGGTTAACTAATTAAGCTCATAGTTAGAGAGTAAGGTGTCTAGAAAGGTACTATTGAAAAACTAGGTTTGGATAATCAAGTACTGTAATAACCCACACCTTGTTGGGCCCAAATTTCAATAAAATCGAAACTCAAGTCCATCAAAGCACAGATCGTTGGATTTGGTACCTATAAATAAGCATAAGCATTATGAGAGATTGATAGAAATCTAAACTCACAGCCGAAACAATAATAGAATGATAATACCGACTATGACTACTACTACCTTGGAACTAAGGGTATTCCTTGGATAGCAGATTGTCACATCAGCATCGAGCATGAGAGAAAGAAGACTCTCCAACAACAAAGCACATCCAACTCCAGTGATATAGTTCTCTAAATTCTATCCAATGGGTTATAATGAGGAAGGGGTCAGAACAACATTCTAGTGACTAAAAAAATATAAACTATCCATAATAAAAATTTATACCAATAGGTTTCCAATTAATTGTTATGTCCATCAAAGTTAGCAATTCTAATCTAACCTTGTACTGCATACATGATTACATACCTATCCCTTCCCAAGGTACGTAATATTAATGAAGCCATATCAACCACCCAATTCTTCCAAATCCATTAGCCACTTAATACTTCTAAATATGAAATGGGCTTCTCTAATACTTTTAAAAGAGAAATAGGCAGACTCTGTCATTTATGACCTTAATTGAGGTAGACCGCGTCATTTAAGACTTATTCCCAAGTTGGTTTCCTAACAATGATGCTAATGGTCAGTAGGTCCTAGCTACAAGACCTCTAACTACTATTTAAGGCTTTTGACATTTAATGTCCAACTATTACCGCATTTATCACCGATAAAATCGTAGTCATATTATGAACAGTACCCAAGCTACTTAATACCTTTTATTAGAAAATAGGTAGACTCTGGTCATTTAAGACCTTAACTAAGGCATACCTCATCAGTTAAGACATGTTTCTAAAGCATGCTCCTAAATGGTACTATTATTATTTCGGTTATGGCAATGTAAGAGACTGTACCCAAGCCACTTAATACTTCCCAATGGAAAACAGGTAAACCTCGTCATTTAAGACCTACTTCTAGAAGTGTGCTTCACAATGGTACTATTTAGCTGCCATTGCTTGGAAATCTCATTGGGCTCTTAATACTTATTTTATAGGAAAGAGGAGGACTTTATAATCACTTAAGACCCCAAACCTAAAGCAAACCCTTCTCGAGATATCCACTCTCACTCTTTAATTATAAATATGGCATCTCATTAGGTTACTTCTTTCGGTAGGGAGGCAGACCGTTCAGCTACTTAAGACCTCAACACTGAAGTAAACCCCTTTTAGAGACATCCTTATTTATTTATTTGGAATCTCACTAGGTTAGTTAATACTTCCATTTAGGAGAGAGGCGGACCCTTTAGCCACTTAAGACCTCAAACCAAAAGCGAACCCCTATAGAGATATCCATCACCACTCCTAGTTCTAAATTTGGACCATTCAATACTTTCTAATTAATAAAGCAAGCCCAATCTCAAGTTGTTATGGGTCGTTGCATTAGTGATATCTCACATATGTAGTAAGCGCACCCGATTACTGTTAACCTCAAAGTGAAGGGCAGTCTTCCGTCAAGTGACTCTACCAACCTCGCATTACTAACCCACTAAGTCGAATTAACCATCCTAAATCTTTATTTATATTAGCTTAGGTGGACACTGAACTTAGCTTGCTGATTTCTTTTTTATTTAAGGCAATAGGATTTACCTTAAATATTTATCTACCCATAAATCCTCATTTAATACTTATAAATGTCAATTTTTCCATAAAATGCTAACATACATTTCCTAATACATTTATGTATGATTACTAATTTCAAATTAGTAACCTTTTATATCTATTCCATTTTTATCAGTCCCATTAATTCATTAAACCTGTTAGTTTACTGCAACTTCCACATTTATTGCCATTTATTGGAGTTACAACCTTTTAAATTCTTTTCTCATTAGTTAATTTTCCTACATGTGAATATTATGCACAAGCATCGTTATTAACTTTTTATTTAATTATTGTAAGCGCAGTAATCTCGTACAAATATTTATTTTTATTAAATATGTTCAAGTTATATCTGTACTAGAATATACTTTCCCATGTTAAATTATTATAATCATATCTGAAAAGATTATTTGCTATGATTTCCGTAACTTAGTCCAAAATAAAAGAATTAACTTTAAAATATAAAAGATTACATCGTCTAAAATTACAAGGAATAATCATTCCTTTTTATTACTGAAATAGACAGAGTAAAATACAATGAATTCGTACTTTACACATCTCTTTCTATTTCTGTTTACATTTATTCCTTATTAGATCAAACGTTGTATCTTTCTAAAAGGGAAAGAAATCAAACTAATTTACAAATATTAAACAGATCTAAATTTAAGCAATTCCAAATATACAAAAGTTTATATTCTAACAAGATTAGGGTAATAATCAATTATAACATTCTTATAAAACCTATTTTAGATATAGAATATATTTAATTTAAATTAATATTCTAAGTTCATACTTTTGGGACTGATTTCCAGATCAAGTTGTATACAATGCTAAATCAATTTATAAACAAGAATATGTAGGCGATATTTGTTATATTCGGATCATATTCAATTTGTTGCCTATAACTCATATATAATTATACAATTAGGCATAAAAACCAAATAAACACCAACGGGGTAATTTTTATATTATAAAAATTTATAAAAATTCCCACTCACCTTTTAAAAGCGGTTCAAATCTCCAGATCTGAAGTAGGACCTTTGATTCATCTCCAAATCCATTTTAATCTAAGAGATATGTATAAAATGGTATATACATACATTAGAATAACATATCTGAGAAGAGATTTGGGATAGGAAGAGAAAATAGATACAAATATATAAATTACCTCAAATACACATATGGTTTATTCTCTTCTCCTCTCCTTTTTATTAGATTTCTACTATTTTCCGATTTGCATGAATATAGATACAAATATCTTATCTTTATAATTTAGATAGGAAGTGAAGAAGAAGAAATGGCCGAGCTTCGCTACTGCTTTTAAAAAAAATATGAGAAGAGAAGAGAGGGCTAGGCCTGAATTTATAGGCGCTAGAATTAACCAGAACCATTAGATTGAAATATATTAAATCTGGGTGTTTGCAGCCTAGGTTTATTAGAGCCAACAAGTTGCCACTGGTCGACCGCCCTTGGGTGAACGGTTGACCGCTAGAGGTTGACCGTCCCCAATGATGGGTCGGCATGTAGGCTCGGTTAATTAATATAAAAATGTTAATTATTTCATATTTAATTATTTTCATTTTGAATTCGTTTTTCATCAGTAACTTCTTCATTTGCACTCCAGTGGCAGAATCTCAAATATGAAAGTTGCTCAGAATTTTACCATGAACGCAATGGTTCAAGTTTCGTGGTCAAATTTCATCATTTGCACTAATTCCATTTTCTAAGCCTAATTAATTCACTAACTAACTAATTAAAAAACAAATGCCAAACTATGGGGTGTTACATTCTTCCCCCCTTAAGAAGAATTTCGTCGCCGAAATTTCATGAATGACTAAGCCATGGTTTTGGCTCCTAATTATCCTAAAATAAACAACCAATGAGTGTACAACCAATTTTGTAACCAAATGTGCATAAGCGCACATTGTATTACTGTATCACCATACATAAAATATGTATGTAGAATGATTCTAAATCGGATCCTCCTATACGAATGCATTTCTTTGAAAACCATTTTTGGAAAATATGATGCAAACAACCTGCATATGTACTGGTAGTTCTACATGTATGCAGCCTTTTGAAAAATCTTTTTAACCTAAACCCCATACTCCTATGAAGAGAAGTATGAAGTAACAAATTTTGCATCCACTTACTATCATCCAACAATCTAACTCATCGAAAAATCACTACCTAAACTTTACTCCTTTGTTGGAAAAAGGAAATTAGGCGGAGAATTTAACATTCTTACCACTCTATAATTTTCCTATTACCATAGTATAGTGGAAATTTCTTCGCTGCCCCGGATTTACACCCAATTTTCCATGCACAAAACTCATAAGGAGACTTATTTCAAGCTCAAAAACAAAATTAAGTCTAAAAGTAGACTTACGCATTGTTGACGCCAAAATGGGCATCAACACCCAATAGAATCTAGTAAAGATTAAATGAGGAATTAAATTAAAACAGAGCAAATATCATAAAAGAACATATAGATTTTTATAGTGGTTCGGCAATCTTGGCCTACGTCCACTTCATATTTTTATTGATCTTGCACTTGATTATGATTACAAGAATGTTTGGATCAGCTAGAATCCATTAGTACAAGAATAAAGAATAAGAGCCTTGGCAGCAGAAAGAAAGACCCCTTTTCTAAGGCCATGCCTGATGTATTTTTAGGGGAAAATGTACATGGATCTGGCTGTAATTTTGGCAGAAGAACCTCCAGGCCAAGTCGAGGCCACATATGAATTTTGAGGCCCATTGGAGCCCATAATAGAGATCGGTACCAATACCTATTTTAGTGTCCAAATGGGGTGCGATCCCCCTGGTGGGTCCCCATGATGTTATCTACTTTCCCTCCAAATTTCATGCTATTCTGACTTACCGTTTGTGAGATATCACGTTTTCCATGAAGTTGTGTTGCATGCATTCAGATTTCAACCGATCCCTCTGGAGGGATAGAGACCGATCCCTCCAATCTCCTCTGATTGGGATGTGATTTCTAGTGGGTGTATCGAATGGTCGTTATCTTTCCATCGGTGTTGAGCTGCTTTGTGGAGAGTCGAATCTCTATCTGTTCGTCGTGACGCTTGGTCATTATCAATCGATGTAAGTTCAGGAGTAGAATTTGTCGGTAATTGTCTACATTCAGTTCCGTTGAGCTAATCAGTCGAGTTAGTATGACTTGGTTATCTTATCCATTTCTTTCTCTGATTTCCCCATGTGAGAATACAATTTCTGTCGATTTGAAGAAATAGATTTTTCAGGATGTACAGATGCACGTTCAGCTACACATTTTTGTTGTTGGCTCCCGGATGCGTTCATATGCTCATGGGTCATTGTCAATTTCAATCATTTTTAATTTTTTATCCACCGATCCTTCTCTCTCCAAATCTTTATGGATATAGGATGAAGGGATTGGAGAAGTTGATGTTGAAGAGATCGCTGATGACGATTGATTATGGGTTTAAAGCATATGGGTTGGTCTTGAGGTTGAATGTGGCCTGCTGCATTTGATCACCTAGGAGATGAAATAAGGGGCAGTTTCGGTCAATTGCAAGCATGGTTTGGCTTGGATGTTGATGGCAAGAAGAATGGTGTTTCTTTAAAAATAATTTTTTGTGTAGGACTACCCTCAATATTCATTTGACTTTGTCATGGGAAATTCACCAAAGTAGGGAACGGATAAACCCTTCCGGTACATGATTCCTTCTCGAATAACGTAGCATGAAGCATTGTGGAGGATTTGTCATTTTTCATTCCTTCGTTCAGGAAGGATTCCCTATTGTAGATAGTCTTTCATAGGGGTCATCCATGACTCCTTATCCGGGTCCATCTCCATGATCTGGTCGATCTCCATCTGGCAATGCTTGGAGCATAAAGTACTTTGACTGGAACTAAGCCCGTTTGCTACACATTCCATAAACTGGCATTGTACTAGTTGGGAATCACAAAAGATCTGCAAGGTTTTTACTCCTAGTTCTTTAGCAAGCTTGAGCTTGGCAATCAAGGTTTCATATTCAGCTTCATTATTTGTCACAAGGAAATTGAGTTTCAGGGCATAGTAGATCGATCGTTCCTCAGGAGTTGTTAACACAATTCCAATGCTAGAACATCGGTCATTGGATGCTCCATCCATGTACATCTCCCACCAAATGGCCGGTTCTACAATGCTCCCCAAAGAGTCGTTTGGTGTAGTAAATTCAACTATAAAGTCCACTAATGTATATCCTTGGATAGCTCTTTGAGGGAAATAAGTGATGTTAAATTAGCTTAATTCAATGTTCCACTTGAGTAGTCTCCCAGATGTCTCATGTCGTTGTATGACTTGTTATAACGGCTTGTCAGCATAGACGATAATGGGGTGAACCTGAAAGTAAGAGAGAAGATTTCATGATAAAATCAATAGGCATTACACGAGCTTTTGTTGCTTCGGATAGTTTTCTCTTAGTACCTGTTAATCGCTTTCTTACATAATATACTAGTCTTTGGATCCGGTTCTCTTCGCATAGCATTGCGGGGCTTATGGCGTATACTGACATGGCTAAATAAATGTATTAATTGTTATGATCCTACGGTTTGGATAGGATGCGAGTCTCTCTAAGTGATCAACCAAAGCTTAAAATGCGTCAACTCAGTCCTGCGTCCATTCAAAGTTTCTTTTCCATATCCTGATTAAGTCCAAGAAGATAGTACACTTGTCGGTGTCCCTAGACACGAATCGACTTAAGGCGATGACCTTCCCATTTAGGCTTTATAACTGCTTGATTGTCTTTGGTATCAAGATGTCTCTGATTGCCTAAATATTCTTAGGATTGGCTTCAATTCTGTGAGAGTTGAGCATTAAACATAGGAACTTCCCTAACGCAACGCCGAAAGAGCATTTCAAGAGACTGAGTTTCATTCCATATCTTTGGATAAAACTGAATATCTCTACTAAGTCATCAATGTGGTTGTTTGATTTCCGTGACTTCACAAGCATATTATCCACATATACCTCCATTGATCGCTCGATCTAGTCTTTGAATATCCAGTTAACCAACCTCTAGTAAGTAGCACCAGCGTCCTTCAGTCCGAATCCAAATGGCATTACAATGTAGCTATGTAGCCCCAAGTCAGTAATGAAGTTAGTGTGTTCCAAGTCGGGGATGTGCATCGGGATCTATTTGCATCCGATACCCATCCATGAATCAATGTAGTTCATGTCCAACGGTTGACCTACCAGCTGGCCAATCTTTGGAAGTGGAAAGCTGTCCTTTGTGCTCACCTTGTTCAGGTCTGAGTAGTCGATGCATATCCACCACTTTCCTTTAGCTTTTCTCATAAGTACTGGATTGGATACCCGTTTTAGGTAGATAGCATCGTGGGTAAACCCATTGTTTTTGAGTTTATCCACCTCCTCTTTAAGTGCGGCAGATCTCTCCGAATTCATGCTGAGTGGCTTTTGTTTCACCAGGACATGCCTCGAGTCGATATTCAATCCATGGCCCGTGATAAACAACGATATCCCACACATGTTATAATGGGTCTAAGTAAATACATCAAGGTTCTACATCGGAGAAAGCTAGCTAATTCCTTCATCATCGTCGCACTGAGTTGTGATCCGATATTGAGGACCCATGATAGGTCATTGTGCCTGATCGTAATGTCAATCATTAGTTCAATGGGTGTGGCCTTGGACTCTTTGGGCTCCAATTCTTCATCTTTGGGTCTATATCTTTATATAACCGACCGTGGTGTTGTTACTTGATATTGGCCTTAAGTTATGAGCTGACAAATGCTTAAATGGATTTGCCCAAGAAAAGGGATCGGTTCCGATCCCTTATTTTAGTGGAACATAAGTAGTTTTTGATTTGACAAAACGAATTGGACCATGTGAACTCGAAATCGAACAATGGGATATGACATATATGACTTGCATACTTGAACTAGCGTAGGCCTTGAACTGGATGTTTACAACTTTATACTTGAATAGTTTATGTTATTTGTATTTGTACCGATTGTAACATGTGCCATGAATGAACTTGAATATGAATGTCAGATTCCTATATGCCGATAGCTGATCATTAAATTCAAACATAACTGTTTTGCGTAAAAATCAACATGAAATCTGGTTGGGATAGTCAATAATGACGATCACTGTGGTCAAATCCTAAAGTGTTGTCATGAGCTATTGAGTCTGGTATTGAAGGGTTCTAAACAGTTTTAGCGATTATCTGCAATGGTTGAAGATCAGGCTTAAAGGAGCGTGTTGAATCAAATGTCGAGTAGGGTTTAGCCTCATGTTGCACTAAGCTGTATAGTTGGCTCTTACTTTGAGTTTGAATCCGCTTGTGTACTCAAGTAACACGCTTTTCATTCACTATATTTGCGATTTGTTGCTCATCATCCAGGTTTGGTGAAAGTCGGTTACCCATGAGCTTGGGCATCGATTCGATGATTCAATCTCTAGGCATCCTTTTGGTTGTAGCCTCTAGACATTGTAAACACTAGGTATGAGTCACAGTATTGAGCTATCATAGCCAGTCTTTGGAGATTCACACTTCTACAATGGGTCTTGGGTTGATAAATGCACTATGTGGACGGTCGCGTTTGGTCCTGACCAAGTTTGTACTCCCACCTAAGCTCTAAAGACTTAGAGTTGATCGATGAATGGTCAGTTCAAATTTATCTTGTTTCTCGCTCATGCCCCCATGTCTGGAGTATAAGTCGATAAGTAGGGAGGCAAGTGATGTCCACTTTAGCTTTATACTCTTTCCTATTGAATCGTAGGATCGTATTAGTTGATGGAAGGTTGAGTCTCGCATATCCTGGATCGTATTCTGGTTTTTCCTTCCAGGGGGAATACTACGATGCTCTGTCCAATTTTGGGCATGAGTTGGGTACTGGATGGTCAATCACGTCCACTTTTAGCGCAAATGTCACCATATTCTAGGCGAGGACCTAAAGAATAGATGGTCAAGTCACATCCAATCAGTGATTGATGCTCTCCCTGTTGGACCAAGGGAAAGGATTAGTGTGTAGATGGTCGTGTCACGTCCATTTCGTACTGCTCTTCTAGTTGGATCATGGTAAGAGTCAACGAATGAACGATCGCATCGCCTTCATTTGGAGTTAGACGGTCAGTCATGCCTATTTTGATTCATATTCTCCATCAGATCTAGGGATAGAGTCGGCTCAGCTGTAGTCGGGTCATTCTCATTCGGATTCATACTCCTCCTCACGGATCGAAGGAGGGTGTTGGAGAATTAATGACCAGGTCACCCTCATTCGTGGTTTATTTTCCTATCCGCACTTTGGTGATCTGAGTTTTTCGAAGGCCATCTGGGTCACATCCATTCGTGTTTCGTGTGGATCGATATTGACAGTCGACCCAACGACATGATATAGTCAGTTGCCCATAACTTCAGACATCGTTTCGATTGGTTTTGTATTAAGGCCTCCCTGCAATCTTTGCCTTAGGTCATACAGAACACCAAACCGGAGCTATAATGAGATTTCCTATTAAGCTTTCAGTAATTTGTACTCCTGCCCCCAGTCTTGAGTTAGCAGAGTTAGTTTTTGGATGGTCGAATTCCATCCATAGTGAGTTATACTCCTCCTGTCGAGTTCAAGTCGGAGTTTATGGAATAGTGAGTCGCCGAACTACACTCATCTATATGTTAATACTCATATCCATGCTCTGGGGATAAGAGTTTATTAGTGAGTGGTCGAATCGCACCTAATTTTTGTTTATATTCCAGTCCACACTCTGGGGACTTAGAGTTATTCCAAAAAGTGGTCGAACCACATTTTTCTTAGTCATTTCTTCTGCCCCCAAGTCAAGGGTGAAATTCGAAGAGTTATCAGTCGTATCACTTTCACTCCTACTTGGAGTTCTTCACGTCGAATCATAGGAACGAGCTGATTGGCGGATGGTTAAATCACATATGTTCTATGTTTTATACTCAACTTGTTGGTTTATAGGGGAAAGTTAATGGATGAATGGTCAAACATCGTCCATTTTCCATCTATACTCTTATCCGCGCTCTAGGGACCAAATTTCGTTGATGGGCGGTCAGTCGCACCCATTTGGTGTTTATACTCCAGTCCACACTTTGTGGACTAGAGTTGGTCTATGGACGGTCGAATCACATCCATCTTGTTGCATTTATACTCTGATCGATGATCCAAGGACAAGAGTTTTATGATGGGTGGTCAATCACACCCATTTGATGTTTATACTCTAGTCTACGCTTTGTGAACCAGAGTTAATCAACGGATGGTCGAACCACGTCCATCTTTTTGTGTTTATACTCTGGTCCATGCTTTGGGGATCAGAGTTTTATGATGGTGCTCAGTCACACCCATTTGATGTTTATACTCATGTCCACACTCTAGGGACCATAGTTAATCAATGGATGGTCGAACCTCGTCCAATTTCCTTCGTACTCCTCCCAGCAAGTCAAGGGCATGAGTGGTTGGTTGGACGGTCAAGTCACATCTACCTCATGTTGCAGTCGTGTCCACGTGTCAAAGGTGGCGGTTGATGAGTATACGGTCAATCATGTCTACTTTAAGTCGAGCTTCCAAATTGCCTTCTATGTCCAAGGCAGGAGTTAATGTGTGCATGGTCAAATTGAATCCAATTTACTTGGACCTCGACCGTGTTGAGCTTTGGGAAAGGCATAAGTATTTTAGCAAAATTCAAGTATGAGCTGGGGAGTAGATGGTCGAATCACATCTACTCCAAGTCCCTCTTTAGTCTTCAAGTCAAGTGCGGAGGTTGCTGAGCGGATGGTCAATCGTGTCCACTTTGTATTGGATTCTGACCATGTCGGGCTTTGAGAAAGGCATGGACTTTCTATCGGAATTTAAGCATAGAGTAAGAAGTGGATGGTTGAGTCACACCCACTTTCCATTTCGAGTCCTTGCCCCTAAGTCAGGGGCATATGGTAACTGATGAGCAGTTGAATCATGCTCATCCTGATGATCCCTCAAAGGTCCAATCAATATAATTTGTTGTAGTTGGTCCCTTGCATTGAGCGGTAGCAACCAATTCTACGTACTTGGTAACCTGCATCGTT
The DNA here is from genome assembly GCA_030737815.1 of Allium fistulosum. NCBI lineage: Eukaryota > Viridiplantae > Streptophyta > Magnoliopsida > Asparagales > Amaryllidaceae > Allium > Allium fistulosum. Next base: position 1,437,225,671 of record CM060903.1, read on the forward strand.
TGGAAGTAGTTAAGTTCAATTTGGTCGTAGTTCACAACATAATTAAAATTGAAATAAATATTATGGATAAGTGAAGCAGCGTCATAAGTTCACTATCCTGCTTCGCCCCAGCCCTTCTCAACTGGAAGTCGACCGTAGGTGGTCCAATTGCAGAGTTATCTATTGATAGAATGTTCCCTAGCCGCCATTCTGTGGGGTTTGTACATATTGTTAGAACTTTCCTTTTTGGATCAGCTTTCCGATCACATCTCGGAGGTGTCTACAATCGCCAGTGTTATGACCGTGTGTATCTCAAAATATATAATATTTCTCGGATTTCTTTTGGGTTTCGATGGACTCTCTCGAGGCTGTTTTCTAGTACTGCTTCGATTTGTCAGTCTCAAAGTAAGTATTTTCGATTAAATCATTCAAAGAAGTATATGAGTTAAAATTTTGGATCCTGGGTCGTCTCCTAGAATCTAAGTCCTCATCTAAGGACTACATACTGCACTTGCTTTGAATTCCTTCAGCCACCGGGCCTACATCGTTCTTTCTTCTAGTTTGCTCTACCACTTCCTTGCTTAAGTTCTGGTTCACTTTGTTACACAAACGATCGAAGGTCATAGGAGGTTCTCCAGCTTACCAGTCGCCAAAGTCTATCTTGGGGTCGATTCCCCTTATCAACGCAATTAGTTTAATATTCTCGCTGGTATTGGCCACTTTAGTGATAGTGGTTTAAATCTCTACCATTAGTTTGATATTCTTGCCTGGAACTTAGGATAAGTTGGATAACGACATCGCATCCTTGGGGCGAGTCGCAAGCATTCCAAATTGCTCGGTGAACTTCCTAGCTTGTTCATTAAATAAGGAAATGGACCTGGGCGGTATTCATGTAAATCACATGATTAATCGCTACTCCCTCAAAGAATATGGGAAAGAATCAGCATTTAATTGTGTTCGTCGCTCTGGAAAAATCCATGCGCCCTTCATATTACATGAGATGCTCTAGGGGGTCTGTGTTTCTAGAATACGCTGGCATGGTTGGCATATTGAACTCCTAGGATATTCTTCATATTGATTGGCTTCAGTGAATGGGCTTCGACTAGGGGAAATACTCCAGTCATCGTAGTCTGGTCCATTTTCAAGTTACGGCTGTTTTTAATGCTTATGAATGTTGCATGCATGATTGTCCAACGTTTAATGGATTGGTGATAATTTACATGGAGTCCGATCCAAGAAAATTTGCTATTTTCCTGGAGTCATCCCCTGGTTTGCTTGGAATCGCTGAATTTGAAGTGCTGGGTTGGTGACGAATGGTGCTTGGAGTCATATTGCTTTTTGCTTGGAGAAAATCATGGTTTTACCCGAGTTTGACCATGGGCCAGAATATCTTGGGTTTGCTTCGGGTCGAATGGGTGAGGGTCGAATGGGTGATTACCGAAGTTCGACTTTGGGTCGGAACATATAAAGTCTGCTTGAGTCATATCACCTTGGTACCCTATGCCCCGGTCAGTGATAGAACGTAAGGGAAGTGGATAGATTGCACGTTTTTAAGTTGAGTTCCGAATCCAGAATGCAGGGGCACTACACTACGGTATGGGTTATGACTGCTTTGGTGTATATACCGATCTATATTTTTTTAAATGGATCGTACCCGGTCCACTTTTTTATGTATATATACTGATCCACATTATTTCTTCACTGGACTACATTGGTGTTCCGGAGGGCTTGATCACAAGCACGTTGGAGATGATGGAGCCAAAGTAGGGATTGGTATATTGACCTTGTAGAGGGATTGGTAACTACACCTCATAGAGGGATCGGTAACTACACCTCATAGAGGGATCGATATATATACCTTGTAGAGGGATCGGTATATACACCTTACAGAGGGATCGTTATATACACCTTGCAGTGGGATCGGTATATATACATTGCAAAGGGACCGATATATACACCTTGCAGAGGGATCGGTATATACACATGGCAGAGGGATCGGTATATACGCCTTACAGAGGGATCGATATATATATACTGGAGGGATTGGTATACATATATGTTAGAGGGATTGGTATAGCTATTTCGGAGGGATCGAAATTGACGTCTTTGGAGGGATTGGTATTGAACATGTATATGTATTTTGGGGTCAGGTACAATGGCATGGTGTTGAATTTGCATAAGAACATGTTGTGTAAGAAAGTCTCAACACTTTGTAGCTCTATGGACTTTATCATTTGCATCCAAACTTGAACTTGACCATGAGCCATAAATTGCAGTCCTCAAGCTTGAACATATATGCGTATGGATGGACATGATCTTTTGGCTTGAACATGGATTAGAATCCAACTTGAATTGCCAATGCTATATTCCTGTACACCGATGTCAAATCTCGGTCCCTATGTGAAATTTGCAATCGATCGACGTTAATGTTGGTTGAGTGTTCTGCTTGCCTCGTCAAACGCTAGCATCATCAGATCCTCTAACAACACTGGAAGTAGACTTAGTTCCTCTAACCTTGGCCATCAGCTTCCTTTAGATTTCCACCAAATCTGAGTAGAATAGGAAGTTTATTGGTTGAAAGCTGGATCTATCTCGCGAATATGGGAATCCATAAGTAGATGATGAGAATCCAATCAAGCTGAGAATTCATCTATCAATGAAAGCACCAAAATGTTGACGTCAAAAAAGGGCATCAACACCTAATAGATTCTAGTAGAGATTAAATGAAGAATGAAATTAAAATAGAGCAAACCAAAAGATACTTAGATACATACATCAATCATAGTACACTTAACCAATGATCAGCTTGGACTATTATAACAAACCGTCCTCATAAATTGATAACAAACAGAACAAAAAATGCAGTGAAAAATAAAGAAATACGTAGATACGTCTTGGGCATCCAGCTCGTCTCCTGAGCTCCAAAGAAAATCTATAAATATGCTCGGTCCTACCTAAGCATTATTAGAAGATTATACCTGGATCAGTCTGGTAAACCAACGTAGGAAAACACACCTCAAATGGATTTTTAATGTTATAAAATCTTTCAAAATAAAAGTATCTCGTAAGACCATGTTGCACATAAACACGGATGGATTTGTTTCCTTACAATAACTAAACCATTTATATTAGAAATTCCAGTGATATTATAATAATGTCTAAGGGCGAAAATATCAATACTCAAGTAGCTGTGATGCTTATGAGTGTACATCACAACAATACTAGGTATATAATCAAAAATCGCTAAGGCGCGTTCGTTAATTTTGTAGGATCCCATAGAGGTGCCCTCAATACTTCAAGAACAGTCCTCCTACACAAGGATCAGGGTTATCCTTTCGAAGCAACAATACATCCCTAGTGATGTATGATAGGATATGTATAGATGGCCATATGAAACCGAATGCATCGCTCCATGCATGCCTAAGGACTGTAGCTAACTCTAGGAAGGAGACGATACTACCTCATGGGTTAGCCAAACCCCTGGCCATGCATCTTATCTCTGGTTTTAGTCATTACTACTAGTGAGGCTACGTCCAGCATTTCAGCTCACACATCGCCACCTAAACAGATCTTAAAACCACACATGGATTCATATACCTTAACAGGTCATGGAACCACACATGGGTTCGGACATCTCAACAAAGATCACGCAATCTCATATGGATTCCCAAACCCCAACGGGTCTTGGAATCACACATGGATCCCCACATCTCAACAATGATCTCAGAATCAGATAAGGATTCCCATACCCGAATGGGTCTCGGAATCACATATGGATTTCGACAACCAAACAGATCTTGAATCTCGTCCAAGTATAGAACTCGTATATGGTTTCAAAGTGGTTGCAGTTTCGAGTCATCTCATACAAGTGCTCTTCCCCGCTTACCGGATTGGTTTTCGAAATGCTCAATACCGTTTAATTTGGATATAATCAGACAATACATTAGAGGGGGGATCACCCCATAACCGTTTATATGGATGAATCTCCTCGTCATTTATCCTAGAAGAAAAAAATGAGTTATACGTACAGTATAGCACCACCGACGGTAACTATACCATATAATCCCCATGTTTCTCTTAGATATTTCCAGATTTAAAATCCTTTAGTTTTAAGTAGGGAAATACTTCGGAACCGCCAAAATTAAGAAGGATTACATATTTAGGCCATGATTTGATGGTCGGTTATTTAACTATCAAATAATCAAACATTCAAACAGAGATTACACTTCACATGGAAACCACTAAGCATCTTAAAAAATTTCTTTCATTAATTTAAAATCACTTTTCAAGTACTTGGAATTCACTTTCATATACTTACCTCAACAGGATACACATATTCACAAAACATTATATTTTTTATACTTAGAAAATATAACCATATACTTATCTCAATGGTATAAGTATATTCGCAAACCTTTCCACTTTCAAAACTTGGAAACTTTTCCACATACTTATACGATAGTATAAGTATATTCACAAAACACTTAAGAAAGATTTCTTATTTCAAAATCAAATCAAAAGGATTAAAACTAATATTGTTTCAAAAAGAAATGGAGATGAGGTAAACCCAAACACTATTCCTGTAGTGTTAAGAATGGAATGAATGTCCACGCCACCAAAATTAAGATGGTCAATTTTGGAAAATCCTATCTGAATTTATTTATAAATTTCTTAAATAATCATTTTTAATAAATCTTTCATTTATGAACATCTCCTTTACTAAAATTCCAAATCGATTTAAAAAACCTTAATAAACCTCTAAGTTATTTATAAAACTCTTTTATAAATATACAAAACCATCTAAAACTCTTCTACATATGTCCAAAATCATTTATAAAACTTATTTTACTAATATCCAAAATCATTTATAAAACTCTTTTATAAATCTCTAAAACAATTTATAATATCTTTTATAAATTATTAAAGGGAAAAAACTTCTTTTCCAATTTCAAATCACTTTCAAATTCATAAACTTCTTTAATAAATCTTTTTTATAAAAAGGAATCCTTTCATAAACAGTTTATTAATTAATTATAATAAATAAATCTTTAACATCGTAAAGATAAATTTAAAACCTTTTTAAATAATATAATAAAAAACTTTAAAAACATTTTAAATAATATAATAATTAACTTTTGAAACATTTAAATAAAATAATCAACAATAAAATAATTTATTATCTTTAACCAACATTAATAAGTAATTAATTATCTTTAAACAACATTAATAAAATAGTTAATTTTAAAACATTATAAATACAATAATTAGATTTACTAAAGAAATTATTTTACAAAACACTTTGTAAAATAGAAATTTAACAAACACTATATTAAAATAATAATTTAATAAAACATTTTACTTTAAATTATAAAATTTGAAGTTAATTTAAAATCATAACTTTCCAAGTCTAGAAAGGGGCTCAACGACCCCAATGGTACTTAAACAAGCTACCATTAAATTTAATTTAACTTTGCAAGTTAAATTATAGGTATTTTTATAAGTAGGCATATATGTAAACCAAATCCATAATTAACAATCTATTATTAACACATCACTTATCCAGTATTAATCAAATGGCACTTAAATGAATGTCCAAATTTATATAATAGAAGAACAGGAATTTATTATGCTAAACAAATATCATTCAAAATAAACTCTTTCGTTTATTATTTGATGTTGTTTATTTGGCCAAATAGATAACACCTAAGAAGTATGCTTAAATTAACTACGTTATTATTTAAGCAACATAATTATTCTAAATCAATATTATTTTATCACTTTATATATTATCCATTTTAAAAAATGATAATTTATCCAATTCAAACAACCAACAAATACAACATCCAAGCAGGATGTAAATAATCTTTATCTACTATATATCATACTGATTGACCGAAAAGGTGAGTCTAACTCATCAAAATTCCAGTTATCGCCGAAGCATTCTGATTTAGGATTTTAGCTTGAAATTCTACCAACTCCAAACTCCACTAATCTAATTCCATAATGTAGATAATGATTCCATGAATACAACGCGACTAACAATGTTAGAATTGGACCTAGTATGGAGAAGACATACATTTATAAGATTTTGATTTTTAATTAATTACATAATTAAATCGCTAATTAGCAATATAAACTAATACTCCTTAGCACATTCTTCCCTAAATTCAAATCTCGTGCACCTTGTACATGGCCGTGCCCTCATCCACAATTTCACCCTCTTCGGTGAAAACCCTCTCCGTTGATTGCCACGAACTCCACCATGCGAGCTCTACTCATTCCCCACCTTCCCCTTAAGATCAGACAAGCCAAACAAAAAGCGACACTACCCAAAACCTGCTTCGACCACCACAGGTTGCGAATGCCACCACCACGCCGCCCAACTCCAAACCTTGGTAAAATTATGCTCTCATTCGACAAATCCAAAACTCTAAATGCGTACGCTCGATTCGCCCTAAATCAGCTTCATACCCCAACCCTAGCTCAACTGTCCCCACATCAATCACCCAAGACATGGTCGGACCCAATAAAACGAATATGAGATTGTAGAACTCATCAACACGATTCCAAAGATGTTTGTTTTGAAATTATTCATTAAGAAATGAATTTGATTTTAATTTTCAAATATGCAACCATTTTCTTTTTCTTGTTTCAGTATAAAGGAATGAAACACTAATAGATAGAAAAGAAAGAAGTGGTGTTGGTTGTACGAATTGTCTAGAGTTAGGTTTATATTTCAATTTTCTAGCATTTTATTGCATAGATTTTCGTACGAGCACGGATCCCAACTGACAAAACATAAATATGGTCGCGCTCAAAATAGCATCATGACCTTAAATCAATAATAATATACACTGGTTATTGATTTTGAAAAATCACAAAAGCACTTATGTTTGCCCAAAAATCGTCAAACGATTAATTTAAATCTAATAGGTAAAAATCTAATAATTTAATTAAAAATACGTCAATAAAAAACGAGTCATAAAAATAAAAATAAATTATCCAATTGTTTATTCTAACCATTTATTACTAAAAATAAATTTACAAAATGAATTCACCTTCCATTATTTATAATTCATAAGTAGTTAAATAAAACCATTTTATGAATTAAATTAGCATTCAATTATAAATCCCATTATTTAAATCACTATTCAAATATTAAATTCACAAATTCAAACATTTTAAATAATCTCTATATTTGAATTCAAGTTGTTAACTTTTAAAACCAATATCTCAATATTTAAAATTAATTTAAGTATTCAAAATCAAATAACCAAAATTCTGGGTTGTTACACTTAGCTATCGTGAAATGGTAGGTTCGAGTAAATAATCCTACATTATTTGTTGAGCTTTCCTCAAGGTAAAGGTTGGATTTGGAACTACATGTTGGGAGTTGTATATACTACAACTGATAAGGAGTTATCCATCGTATGTGGGAGTATGATTTGTTGATTTTTCCTCAAGGTTAGAATCCCAAGACATATGAGTCCTAACCCCTACTAGTGAATTCGGAAGACTTTTATGATTCGACTTAGGGTTTGGGAAAACATAAAACACTAGTGAGAGCTTATTAGTAGAATGAAACGTAAAGTTTAACCTTACTAATATTATTAGAATATCTACTATGTTAATGTCCTAATAATCTATCCATTATAACTTGCAGGTAATGTTGAATCCAAGACCGTTCAATGAAAGTGATCGATTAACCGGACCAAACAACTATGTTAACTGGCTACGACTATAAAGATAGCTTTGATAGATGAGTGAGTTTGGTCATCAGTAACTTATGCTCCGCTAACAAGAACCACTCACGACGATCATGATGATTTGCATGTTGCTTATAGTAAGTGGATTGTTGACCTCAAAATCGCCCAAGTATTCGCGTTATCTACTTTAGAAAAGTAGTTATAATGGCAACACAAATCAATGTCTATCCATGATATGTTTGATAGTCCCAAAGCACATTTTGGTGAGCAGTCTCATTTCACAAGGTACGAGACTACTAAGAAACTGTTCAATAGCAAAATGCAAAATGGACAAAAAGTGGATGATTATGTGCACATGATGAAGGGTTATATTGATAGGCTTGCATCATAGGACATGACTATAAGTAATTAAATACATGTCGATTTGATCCTTGGTTCATTGACCTTCATACTGAATTATAATATGAACAATATGACTATGAATATCATGGAGCTTCTCAATATGTTGAGGTCGACCGACTCACAGTCTAAGGATCAAGCGACCGTGCTTGCAGTAAAAGGTGGCATGTCAACTTTGAACAATTCTATGAAGTGAAAGAAAATGTTAAAAAGAAAAGTAAGAAAGGAAAAGAGGGCTGCTGAAGACAAGGGTGAGTGTCACCACTGTCATAGGAAAGGATACTGGAAGAAAAGCTGTCCCGACTATTATAAAATTGTGAAAGAAAGGAAGCAGAACAGTTTTGCAGCTCCATCAAATACATTTATAATTCAAAATAGTTTTGTAATCAATAAAAAGTCATGGGTTTTAAATACATGATCTGAAACTCACATTTGTGATTCGTTACCAGGGCTTAGGAAATGGCGTCGCATAGCAAAGGGAGAAATGATACCCCAAGTTATTGATCGATCTATCATAGATGTAACATTGGTAGAAAATTTTTGTTTATGTTTGCATAGTGGTTTCGTTTTGTTATTAAATAAATTTTATTTCATAAATGACTTTATTTGTGGAGTTATTTTTATTTCTATATTGTCAGAGACTGGATATATATTTCATTATGCAAATAATGTTATGAACATTAGTTCAAATGGAAATAAAGTTTGTGGTGATTCTCATGAAAATGGCTTTTATGTGGTCAATACAAATTATGTATGTTATACATCTCACTATCTTGTTTGTATATATTGTGTGTGTATGTTGTGTGCTTGAAACATAAAGTTAAAGTGACATTAACTTTTTAAAGTTATACACTTTGGACCCCTCTTGCTTTTGAAAGAAAATGTCAACTTTATATTGTATATCATCACTTCTATTACCCTCTTAAACATATAGAATGGAATTTTCTTGATGTTAAATGGTTTGTTGGATGGTGTATTAAATTGAAATATGTTTGGAAGTGTTTGAAGTGAGAATAGTCGCTATAAGTGCACTTCGATATCCCTTAACTTTAACTTGTGTAAATTAGATAGTTATGAATTTAACTTAGGATAATTTGATTTGGTTGTTCTCTACACATATTTTTGTGTATTGGAAAGTAAAGATAAGCTTGGAAAGTTATATAAATTATGAACCATAGTGGTGAAAATTAGACTGAAAAGTTGGTTATAAACACACTTTATAAATATAGCCTGTTTTTGGGAATTTTTCTAGATAAATGGGAAGATATTCTTAAGTGTTTCTTTCCATGGTTTTTAAGTAACCTAAGGGTAGTACCTACTACAAAACATTCTGGTCCTAAGTCATTTGTTTAAGTGGTTAAAACTAGTTGCAAAGATTATGTTTTTCAATGTTGTTCTTTAATAAAGACTTTTAACAACATTTATAAATGTTATAGTAAGTCGCTTGTGGTTTTAAGTGTTTAAAAATGACATTTAAATTTGCTATTTTTCTATAATATTTGTAGAGATATTTTCTAACCTATTTCAGGGTTGTTACAGACTCCCCCCATTATTGAGAATAAATAGATTTTATAGCTTAAAATAATTTAAAAATATTATATAATAATTATTTTAAATGCCAATTTAAAATCTATTTATTCTCTATAATAAAGGGGGAGTCTATAACAACCCTGGTTTTGATGATTACCTGGAAATATTATATTATAACTAAGTATTTTAAAGTTGGTTTAAAGTTTTAATATATTTTTGATAATTATCTACATATTTTCAAAGTAAAGAGGTTTTATAATATAAAACTTGTTTTCCATCAAAGTATAAATTAATTATTTTCACGTATTATTTTACATAGATATTTGAAACATATTTAAAAGTATTTTTAAAGTACTATTAGTATATATAAGTTTGAAAAAGTTAATTAACTAGGCTTAACACTAAAAGTCAACGAGGTAGACTTATCTATTTGTGAGAGTTAAGATTGTTGTTTGAGTAGCGATATGAGCAATAAAGCTCTAACCTACCGACTTCCCTCTTGATCGAGGAATAATTAAATTGAAATGTTGGAAACATGTTAATCTTATTATTTACTTATTTGTTTGAAAAGTAATTAAGTTTGATTAACACTAAAAGCCGACGAAGTAGGCTTATCTTTTTATGAGAGTTAAGATTGATGTGAAGTTGGAATATAAGCAATAGAGCTCTAACCTACCAGCTTCCCTCTTGACCAAGGAATGTTTAAGTTGGGAATGCCTAAAACGTGTTAACCTTGTTGTTTGTTACTCATATATTAAAGTCATTAATACTACACTTTATACTAATTGCCTTCCAGGTAGATTTATCTATTTGTGAGATTCAATATGAAGTGTCTAGGCATGGCTTTGTTATGCAACTAGTGCTCTAACTTACCTAGCTTCACTCTTGGATGTGGAATAGTTAATTTTGAATGTTAAAAATGTGTTAAGTATACGAACCGTGATATCTATAAGCAATCGTTTTTTTACTGGATAGTCGATTAATTGACTATCGAACTTAACCAGTTATTAACATAGATCTTTAAATGAATGTTTTCAAGGATATTATAAGTATGGAATGCTTTTGGGTTGTTGTGACAATGTGTTAATAACATTCGTCTTTAACCCTTTTTTACTATATTATGAATGTAAATAAATCATTTAAAGATCATTTTAAAGAATGGTTCTGGGTTTGTAGTAACAAATGTTTAAGTAACATTAGTCTTAAACTTTTTGAATGGATTTGTGAAATTACTTAAATCCTTAAAATTGTTATTTTTGAAGGAGATTATAAGTAAGGAATCCTTTGGAAAAAGTTAGAAAAAGAAAACGTTTAAAGTAATAAATCTTGTTAATGATTTGTGAATATACCTATACCATTTAAGATAAGTATATGAATACTTTTTGAAGTATTGAAAAAACTACAAATTAATAGTAGAAATTCATAAATGATGTTTTATTAGATAAAAGAAGTTTTAGTAATAAAAGATATTTTAATTAATAAATGATTAATTAAACAAAAATGGGATTAGAAGTCGCTTATGTGACTTAAACGTGCTTTGAATGACCTGATCGTGCTTTAATGTTTACTCGTTTATGGAAAAATGTTGTCATATACTTAGCACTAAAAGCCGATGAAGTAGGCTTGTGGACATGTGGGAGTTAAGCCTGATGTTCGAGTAGGGATATGAGCAATAGAGCTCTAACCTACTGGCTTCACTCTTAACCGAAGGATAGTATGAGATGAAATTATCGAAAATGTGATAAGTATACGAGACTTGGTTTCCATATGAGATCGTTCTCCTTATTATTGAATGACTAAATTGGTCGATTCAGTCTTAAAGAGACTAGGATTGGTAAGTGTTTTACTTATCGAAAACCACTTCAAGACTGAGATATGTTTTCTATCTCTTAGAAGCGGATCTGTTCGAGAAGTGGGAATCCAATTAAGGATTCGTGTTCTGTTCAAGTGATGAAGATTCGTGTGAAAGATGCTACACATAACCTCGACATCAGAAATGGCTAAAGATAGATTAGGCAACACAATCTGGGATTTGGTTAACCCACAATAGTGTATTATCAACTCCATATCTAGAGAATGCTTATTAATGTTATGCGCGGGAGTTGATGGTATTTGGTTCCACGTGGTTCTTGTTTATGTTCAGGCATGAGCCTTTATGTTTTCCTTATGGTATATTTTATCTAGGGATATAAGATGCTCGAAAGGTGACCTTTTATCCTTGTGCATGGAGTTCGGCTCTGGCTTCATTGGAAAGATCTCCGTGGAAAATTCATTATGTGAACGTTCCTTATCAGTTTTGATTGTACCCTCTAATATGTTGTTGAATGTAATAAATGTAACTATTTCGGCTATGTTATATATTTATATTCTATACCGTAGACATTATCTATTATATCATCTGATGAACCTACGGTGGTTCCTTTAAGGGGATAACCATTACGGCATCCATGCAGTCTCAATAGTACTGTTATATATTGATCACATATTTCTTGAGTTTCTCATACCATACTTATGTCTGACACATGGCTTTTGTTTTCCCTAAATTCCTCGTGTGCTCTTTCGAGTAGTTTGAAAAAAGTAGGTTTTCGTTAATGTTCTTTGGAGCTCGAGAAGACGAACATGATGGTTCACCTACCATAGTATTCTTATTTTCCCTACATTGCTATATTGTACATATCAGCATTTGTGAGGACAGACAGTTATAACTTTCCAGGCTAATGATAGTACTTAGGTTTTGTAAATTCGAAATTTCTATATTGAAGTAACCCTTTGTACTGTTCTTTTGATATTATATATCATCATTACACTGTGAGATTCTGATATTGTGTTCTCTTCTTTCCTATTCTATTTCGTTTTCTTTCTATTTTACTCTAACAATTCATCTTTCTGGGCTTGGTACATGAATATCATAGATGTATTACTGTCAACATTCGAGATTCGAAAAGGCGGGTCGATACAGAAGTTGTAAACTTGGATGATATCCGAGATACTAACACTCAGGCTGAAATAGTAGGAGATATGAGTTCACCAGTATATGACAACACACAACCTATTTAAAGGTCTAGTAGGAAATCTCAAATAGTAGAGGGATATTATGGTTTCCTCGTGGATGGCGAGAATGAGGACCGTGTTTTATATGACGACACTCCTTTATCTTACCAACAAGCATTACAGAGTAAAGTCTGCACTTTGTCCTGGAGCAATGAAATCTGAGATGGATTCCATGTACAAAAACAAAGTACGGACTTTGTGGATGTACTCGAAGGGATAAAATCCATCGGCTCTAATGGATTTTTAAGAAAAAATTTAAATGCATATGGAGAAGTAGAGAATTACAATACTAGGTTAGTTGCGAAAGGATTTCGTCAAAACTCAAGGTGCTAATTACGACGAAACCTTTTCGCCTATAGCCATGCTTAAATTAGTTTGGAAAATACTAGCCACTACAGCATTCTATGACCGTGAAATTTTGCAAATGGGCGTGAATATGGCATTTCTAAATGGTGATTTAGAAGAGGCCATCTGTATGTCATAACCCGAGGGTTTTATGGTCAGTGGAAGAAAGGCAATGCTTGTAAGTTGATAAAGTTCATTTATGGACTCAAACAAGCTTCAAGGAGTGGGAATAAGTGCTCTGATAAGGTAATCAAACATTTTGGTTTTTATTAGAACATTTAGGAAGCATTTCATATACAAAAAGGAATAGGGCATGGCCATCGTACTTTTACTATTGTATGTTGACGATATATTATTAATTGGTAATGACACTTCGTTGTTACAATCAGTGAGAACTTGGATTTCCAAGAACTTGTCAATGAAGGATTTAGGATAAGCAGCATATATACTATGCATAAAGATCTATAGAGATAGATTTAAGAGGTTGTTGGGATTATCCTAATCCTTGTACATAGATACCATACTAAAAAGATTCAGTATTGGGAATTCCTAGCATGGAAACATTCCAATGTAATCTAGAATCATCCTTCCTAAGAAGGACGCTCCTTATACCAATACGGAAAAAGAGCATATGAAGAGGATCCCATGTGCTTCAGCCCATAAGATCTATAATGTATGCCATGATATGCACAGGACCAGATGTGGCATAAGCATTTGGATGCAGAAGCCAATACCAGTCTAATCCTAATGAAAAATATTGGACAGCTGTAAAATGTATATTGAAGTATTTGAGAAATACTCAGGACTTATTCCTCATATACAGGAATGGAGACCTCCTTGTAGGGGGTATACAGACTCTAGCTTCCAAAGTGATATAGATGATAGTAAGTCGGTATCTAGTTATGTCTTAAAACTTAACGGTGGAGCCGTCAGTTGGAAAGTTCCGAACAAGAGACGGTAGCTGATTCGATGATGGAGGCCTAGTACATATCCTTTAATAGAGCAACTAAAGAGGCAAATTGGATACTCAAGTTTTTGAGTGAGCTCAAAGTGATTCCAAATACCGAGAATCCAATGGCATTGTTCTGTGATAACAATGCAACGATATAGATCACAAAGAAGCCCAGAGCACATAAGAAGTCATATCATATTCTTTGGAAGTTCAACCTCATTAGAGAATTCATTGAGAAGAAAGAGGTCGTGATACAAAAGGTAGATACCAAGGACAACTTAGCAGAACCATTCACTAAGAGTATAGCTCAGTCAGCTCTCGATAAGCTGATTGAAGGGATGGGTTTGAGATTACCTAATTGGCCTCAAGTGCAAATGGGAGACTAATAGAGTTTGGGGTATACCCTAGGGGCAATTCTCTAATTTATTGTAAAATATTAACTATGCAATCAATTATCATTCGTAATAAAGGGTTTTCCTTTCTGTTATATATTTATTATAATGTTTTATAAATAAATTAAATGTTTAATTAAAATTTGTTTAATTATATACATCATTTTAAACATTCCTAGATAGGATACATCGATACTACGTATCGATGCATCTGTTGATACTAGAGTACATAACGCTCTCCAAATGTTGGGTAATGTATTACTCATAACTGCTAGGGGCACCAAGTATTTACGTACTAATAGTTATTAGATAACTATGGAATGGTTCACTCGATAGTTTTTTGTTGGTTAATATAACTAAGGTCAAACATAAAATATATATGTGACTAATTTCCACAATTCGGTCGACTTGAGAATACTGTTGATCTTCAATATAAAAGCTCCTATTTGATTATAGTCAAATCATAACATGATGCCAGCTGAGTGACCATAGTTGGGTTAAAAGTGGAAGTATTGGAAGTGAAATGCTATTCAAGAGACGATTAGTTTCCTCAGTTATATGTGGTTAGTATCACGATCAACTCGAGTCAACTCAAAGTCAAAATCTCTAGCCAGAGTATTTTTGTTAATAATAGTTATTATTATTTAACAAAGACTTTGTATTTGGACTATAGAGTTGACTATGGATGATAATGGAACTTTGACGATTACCAAATACCATAAGTCCAAAGTGATATAGTTTTGACGAAAAGAATTGGTGTTAAATAATAGTCACAACTGGTTAACGCTTAACAAAGTAAAATTGAATTTTAATGAAACCAAGTAAGCGATAAATTTGGCCAAAATATTACACCACCTACTAAGTGATGTGGTAACATTAATTTTCAAATAGTATGATATTAATCATTACCCAAATTTGCACCTAACAGGTCACATAACCAAAATGATGGATACTATTTTGACTAAACGATTTAACTAATTTGTAATTGTTATAAATTAATTAATATTTATGAAATATTAGTTACAAAATTTTATTTTGATTTGTTGAACAATATTATTAAATATATTTATCATAATTATAAATATATTGATCGATATACGATGTCGATATATGTTTAAATTGGATTTAAATGCAAAATAGTTTGTTGGAGCTTTAAATGGGTTTGAAGCGCATATAAGCTGGTATGTTTTGACTACGATGAGGACATGAAGGGGTGTGGCCATATGATGGCCAAGTGGGATTGTTTTGTATGGATAAGGGAAAGAGAACTGGTAAGGGATAAAAGAGGATCAAGATCCTAACTTATCCTTGATCTCTCCTTATAAAAGCATCTCAACTTACACTAATTTGATATCTTTTTAAAGCTTCTAAGCCCCAACCACTAGATGTAAATTAAACCTCCATATCCCTCTATTTCCAAACACAAATAAAAGTAAAACAAATACTATTCGATAGCCAGTGGTCATCGATTCAGAAGCTATCACTCTACTGGATTAGAAACTAGTTTAAAGATCAGATCTCATCATTTCAAGGTGTACTTATAGGCATTGGTAATAAGGTAAGTTTTAAAATCTATTAACAAATATTAATGTAGATAATATTTATATCATGTATGTTGTTTTGTTAGTTAGGTGACGATTTTATTATACCAATATATTATCACAATCAAATTGGTTGTATGTTTATATACTTATATCATCACAATTTAGGTTATATTAATTAGTTTAATATACATTATTTAATTATATATAAGCTTTATAATTTAAATATTATATCTCATTCTATACAAAATGTAGTTTTATAATTTATGCAAATAGCTTCACATTTAAAATATTATCGACAAAAATAAATAATTTCAATAAATATATATATATTATTTAAATTAATTAATTATGTAAATTAATCATACCAATATACATATATATGTATATGTATATGTATATGTATATACTTTGTAAAATATGTTTTGTATTTTAATTAAGTTAGTACTTAGTACATTTTCGGTGGGAAAATTAAAAAAGTTATTTGTATATATAATTTAAATATTTAAATATCAGTCGAAATTAAAATTGGATTTTAAATTTTTTTAAATTATAAAATATATATTAAATATTAAAATAATAAAATATCACTTAGATTTTAACTGAAATTTTAAATTTCAAAAAATAATTTTTTTCACATTTTTTGTGCAGATATTAATTTAAAAAAATATATTTAAATTTAAAAAAATTATTTCAATACCGTGTACATTATCAGGTGTATATATATTTAATGTATTTTTTTGTATATTTTAAAATTATTAATATATATTTTTATTATATTATTATTCATGTATATATATATATATGTATGTATGTATGTATGTATGTATTTGTGTTTACCTATTTGGTTTGGTTGTGTGTGAAGTTGAAGTGTGTTTGAATGTGTTTGAAGTGAGAAAAGTCACTATAAGTGCACTTCGAAATCCATTATTCTTAACTTGTTTAAAATGGCGATTTTTATAATATATTTCGATTGTGTTATACACTTATAGTAGTATATGTTAAGATAAAGAATTGGCTTGGAAATTTGAAGAATTTGTTGGACAAAGTTTACAAATGTTAGTAGGCAAAAAGGTCGCTATAGTTGCACTTTGAAATGCTTAGTTTTTGATATTTTTTAGTATTTTTTGAAACACATCCTTAGGGATTTCTTTGCATACTTTTTAATCACTCTTAGTATATTACTTATTGTAAAAAATTTAGATTTTGAATCATTTATTTGGATAGAGAAAACCAGCCTCAAACTTTTAAGATTTTTGAACCTACTTTATGTCCAATATCATTCACAGCACTTATAAATGCATACTTTGACTTGCAATATCATTTCTAGTCTATTACAATACTGTTTTGGTGTTTTGTTCCTTTAAGCATTTCTAGGAAGCATTTACTCCATACTTAGCACTAAAATCCAAAAAAAATACTTTTTCTATCTATAAGAGTTAAGATAAGGTGTCTAGGTAAGGCTTGGATGCAACTAGTGCTCTAACCTACCTAGCTTCACTCTTAACAGAGGGATAGCACCAGTTGAGAAGATCAAAAATTATGATAAGTATACGAGACTTGATTTCAATATGCGATCGTTTTTATTGCTATCGTACTTGACTTAATTAACTTAGGAAGTATATAAAAGCTTCATGGCTTCATACAGTTTGAGATCCCTAGGGAGGACTCATTGATATGGAACGTCTCTTGCTTTAAGAACATATATATGCAAGACGCCCCGAGGAGGACTCCATTATATCGCTGGCTTACTTTTAAAAGAACCAGAATTGAGTTAACCAAAACTCCACTGACTTAGTTTTGAAGAGTCCAAGATCGGATAAGTACACTAAAGTATTACTTACCGAAAACCACTATAAAAATGATATACGAGTTTTATGTTTTGGAAGCAGTTGTGGAGTGGAATGTTATAGAGTCGAACCATCTATCCTAAGGTTAAGTCCAGCGAGAGGTCAGCATTAACATTTTGGATAAATGTTATAGAGTTGAATTGTGTATCCTAAGGTTAAGTCCAAGGAAGAGGTCAGCATCAACATTCATCGGACGACTTATGTGGTAATCCATAGAGAGTTCGTGATCTGTTCAAGTGATGAAGACTGTTATATTAAGATGATGAATGTGACTTCACCATCGAAACTGATAGAAAATGGAGTAGGATGCATAGCCGATGGGTTTAGCTAACCTAAGGATATATCAACTTCATATCTAGAGATGCTTACAAATGATGCTAGAGTTGATGATATTCGGTATCACATGTTTAGGCATGGAAAAACTACCATCTATGTTTACCTTGTGGTATATCTTATCTAGAGATATATGTCACTTCAGATGGTAGCTTCTGAACCATATTAGGAGGCCGGCCTCGATGTACTGAGGAGACCTCCATAAAAATCCATATGCAAGCATACCTTAGCAGTTTTAGTCGTACTTCTAATATTGTTGTGTTGTGAGATGTAAGCAACACAGTTATTTTATGGTTTATATCAAAACCCTATACATTATCTGTTATATCTCATTATATACTTATTAGAAGGTTTTGATTCTTTTAATGGGAAACCATTTCATTGATTCGAGGGGTCTCAAAAGTTACTATTATACAGGCCCTTATTTCTTTAGTTTTTCACTCCAAACTTTTTCTGATTCGTGGTTTTATCTTTCCCTTAATTTATCGGGTGCGCTTTCGGGCAGTCTGAGAAAGGCAAGTTTTTGTTGGATATTCTTTAGAGCTTTAGGAGAAAAGCTGGATGCTTCCTTTCGTCTATAGTAGTACTTTATTTCCACTACACAACTAGTATGTATATATCAACAATTGTGAGGACAAGCTGTTATAACTGTCCAGGCTGATGATAGTACTTAGGTCAGTAACTCCAAAATTTCATTGTATCTTAGAGTAAACCTTTGTGCTGTTTTGATATTATATTTCATAGCCCCATTGTGAGATTCTGATGTTTTGTTCTTCCATCCTTATTCTTTTTATTTTATTTTACCCTAACAATCTATCTTTCCGGCACATAGGTATTCGGCGCGTAAATACCATGGATGTCTTAGTATCGACATTGTGGCTCGAAAAGGTCGGTCATTACATTCGGTATTAGAGCTGAAGGATAAAAAAAATCCTTGGATTTGTTTTGGTATAACTCGTAAGAGATAAGGTAAGTGAAGCCCAAGAATGAGTTGAGTGTATTATACATATGAGAGAATATTTGTATTTGTGTAAACGTATGCCTTAAATGTATTTCAACTACGAAACCTAAAAGATCTATATATGGGTAATTTATATAAGAATAAATATTCGGCGTAGTTTAATTAATGTAAGAAATAATGATGGTCATTCATTATCAAACATAGTGTTGTTAGGTGTGTGTATTATATATATATATTAATAGTGTGTACATGAAAGCAAAATGAATGCTACATGTGGCCTTAAGTCTAAATAGAAGTCTATACACCAAAAATGCTATTTATAATAAGATTTCATGCGATGGAAAATTTAAAGGCGATGGCTATACTTCTCGATGGCAAAATGAGTAAACACGAAGGCTATACTTCGCGATGACAAACTGAATGAACGCGATGGCCACAAATTGGAAAGCACGAAATAAAATAAAATAATAGTTCACGACGACTCTATTGAGATTGAACACGATGATCATGTACGAATTAAACTAGATGGTAGTACATATTATCTTGGGATTTTCACGCGACTATTAATTTAACACAATGGTTATGGGACAACCAATATACAACAAATAAAATGCCACTTGTAATTGCTTGGGAAGCTAAATTTTTCTAAGTAAAATAATAAATACTTAGGACACTTTGGAAAATGGTTTCCAAGTGTTATTGAACTATTTCATAACGGATGATTTTACAAGATATAATTGCGTTAACTTATTTTTGAAATGAAGTAAGCTTAGAGAAGCCAATAATTAATGAGGAATCATTTAAATGAAATATAAAAATGTTTTATCTAGTAAATGTGTAGTGTGCACAACTAATAAATGTAAGAAAAAGGTTGCAACCATGATCGTAATAGGGTACCAACTCATGGAGTTATTGGATGGCGGAGCACTTTAACTAATAGTCTAAAATCCAATGGTATATGGCAGCGAGCCATGGTATAAAACTCTACATATGAGTTAAGGCAGAGGGCCAAAACATACAGGGAGAATGTTATAAATAAATCGACAACGTTAACGGTAGCGGTTCAGGGACTAAGTGGGGCTATTGATGCCTAGTAGGGATGCTTACTAGAATGTATTCAAAATGCTTACATTCAACTTCTTAGGAGAGTACGAGAAACACTAATCAATGTAGCTCCCATGGGGAAATGAATAGACATTTTCATTTGCTAACATTGCACGAACAAAAGACTAAATAGTGATAGGAAGGCCTAGGGAGGTGATCACTAAAATATGTTAATGATAAACAAATGACGAAAGACTAAAATAAGAGATTAGGTGATAAATGGATGATTATATGACACCTAGGGTGGTGATCACTAATATAAGTTAATGATAATTCATTAACTTAAAAAAGAAAGCCTAAAACAAGTGATTAGGTAAGGGATGAATGAATGATTATATGATTTGGTTCATATTTGGTTGATAAGTATCGGGCATACTTGAATCGATGTAAATGTTTTGACATGTTTAGATGACAAGTCTAGGGAATACTTATTGACTAAATATATGCACATGGTTGCTTTTTGTGATATATATATTGTTGTTATATATATATACATAGATGTATATTATGTTGCGACGATAAAGTGAGGGGAAAACCCATTCTACGTTAGCAGCATGGTCTCACTATGGATGCTTGGAGTAAAGGTTTTACTCGTACTAAATTATTATCCGACCCGTGTTTTCATTATTTTCCATAAACTCACGGGTGCTTATTCGAGTAGGCTGAGTTTATGAATTAGACTAGTATCTCTTTTGAAGGCGAATAAATATTTTAAAGACGAAGAAGGAGGCTTGATATTTAAATAAAAATATTTTGTAATTTCCGCTGTGTAAAACCAAGATTTATAACTGGTTAAGTGTAATATTGGCATCTTTATATATTGGGCACACATTACTTTGATTTTCTTGTTATATATTTAACCCTGCGTAAGAATGATTTTGGTTTAATAATGTAATGAATCTTGTAATTTAAATTGATGTAGCGAAAAAGATATTTAGCGGCAAGGTTTATTTTGTGAAAAAAATACTAAACACACTTTGTCACTAGAGAAATGATTTCTGTGATGACTGCAGCATCATCGGTGTCTATTTTTAAGTCTCGGAGTGGGGCATGTTACAACTTCGTATCGGAGCTTAGGTTCGAGAAACACTTGACTAAAACCGAGAAAAATATGAGTTAAACTAGAAAACTAACAGCTTCGGGAAGGGTTATAAGCTATATATACACAAACACATACATACATAATGTATTTATATTTCGATTTAGATATATAGAAGGATATATATCCATCTACGATTGATTTCACTTTCTTTACTTCCACTTCTTATGTGCTAGAATTGATCTATGTAATCGACGTTTGACTATAGGAAGTACGAGAGGGAATGCTAGTTGAGGAGATGACAGTACCCAAACTAGCGGCAAAGTAGCGGAGGCTGCCCCAGGAGTTTGTACTAAAACTGGTCCTCAAGTGCCTACCCTAGCCGAAGGAGGGATGGATGTGAATGTTTTATTCTATCTATTTATGATGGAGATGATAAGGAAATAGCTAGCTGGAACTGTTGAGCCGAGACAGGAAGCAGCAAGGGACGCAGACTTATCTAAGATGAACAAAGATTTCAAGAGCCATGGAGGAAAGGAATTCATATAGAGAGTGTCAACCTTAGAAGTGTTGGATGGCTGAAAGTATTTAGATGTATTTTCGAGAGATTTGGTTGATAGGCTAGACCTAGACACTACCTATTTGATTACTTGTGTGCGGTTAATTAATCGATGGATATACCACTCTTGCGCTAAGGTGCACTAACCTTAAAATTTGACTTGTGTGTAGACTTTTGTTTGTTTGCGACCCATAGGTGTTTGACTTTATAAGGCATTGGGTAATTTTGATATGGATTGTTGGTGCAAATTACACTAGAATCTATTTTGTAGATAAGATTATTGCCGTACAATATCCGAAGGAAGGAGAAAGGATTTTGACAGCTTTGGATATAGTAAAGGAGAAGTCAGACTGGATGTTATGTGCTATGGATGATCAAGAAGATGAGATCGGTAAAGTGCAAGCAGTTCGAGAATTTGCGTACATTTTTTAACCTATAATGGGATTACTATTGAGAAGAGCAATCGAATTTCAGATAAGTTTCATGCCAAGGGTGCAACCTATTAGTAGATTGCCTAGCAGAATGCTGCCAAAGGAGATGGAAGAATTGAAGAAGTAATCGGTGGATCTTGAGCATAAGATTTTCATCAGACCGAGTAGTTCGCTATATGGAGCTTCTACGGTATTCGTAAAGCAGTCGGATGGAACTTTACAAATGTGCATTTATTATCGAATGCTCAATGAAATGACGGTAAAGAATCGTTATCTCTTGCTCATGATAGACGACTTATTTGACCAGTTGAGTGGAGCTAGAGTATTCTCGTAGCTACATTTGGCAACGGGATTCCATCAACCGATGGTAGCAAAGATAGTATTCCATTGACTGCGTTTCGAACAAGGTACGGTTCATATGAATGGTTAGTGATGCCGTTTAGACTGACCAATGCCCCAGCATTCTTCGTTGATCTTATGAACATAATCTTTTGCGATCAGTTGAATATAGTTGTATTGGTCTACACCGATGATATTCTGATATATTCTAAGGATGAGAGAGATCATGATATACATCTATTGTTGGTACTGGAGATGTAGAGACAACACAAGTTGAAGGTGAAATTTTCAAAATGCCACTTTTAGAAATAGGAAGTGAAGTTCCGTAGGCATGTAGTTTTAGAGAATGGATTAGCTGTGGATCCATCGAAGAAAGAAACTTTAATGGTTGGAAGAGACAGAGATGGTCATAGAGATGAGAAGTTTCTTGGTATTGGTTGGCTATTACCACAGATTCATCAAAGATTTCTCGCGTATAGCAATACCCTTGACTAAGAAGAATAGGAAGAACGAGAAGTTCATGTAAACTGATAAGTGTGAAGGGTCATTTTAGGAGTTGAAGAAGTCATTGATGAACGCTCATGTTTTGATCATGCCTGAAGAGAACCAGGATTTAGTAATATATAATGACTACTGTGGAGAAGCTTGAGAGCGGTGTTGAGGCAAAGAGGGTGAGTGATAGCTTATGCATCAAGCTAGTTGAGATCGCATGTGCTTATATATCTGAACCATGACTTAGAGTTGATAGCAGTGGAATTTGCAATGAAGGTTTGGATAAATTACTTGTTGGGAGAATGATTTGAGTTATATGAAGACCATAAATCCCTTAAGTATCTATTCTCTCAGAAGTGAATGATAAATGAGGCAGTAGAGATGGGTGGAGTTCTTTGCGTCATATGATTTTGAGATAGAATATACGCTAGGAAAGGGGAATAAGGTTGCAAATGCTTTTAGTATGAAGCATCAGAATTCTTGGCCATGATCTAGAATGGAAGATGTTAGAGACGTTAGCCTCTTGTGGAGTGTATTATAAGTAGAATACTAGATCGAGTAGAGAACCTAGCATATTAGTGAATTTTGGAAGAACGTCCAGTACTTGTAGAAAGAATAGCTGTAAGTCAAAGAGAAGACCCATTGATTGCCAAAAGATTTAGGTAATTAGAGTTAGATGTGGATGTCAAGGATCTAAAAGGATTCAATATAGACTCGAAGAAATGGCTAAGAAAAAAGAAAAGACTACGTATTCCGGATATAGTTGATCTCCAAAAGGAAGTCTTAAAAGAAAGTCATCGGTCAAAGTATACTATTAATCCCGATGGTATAAAGATGTATCGTGATATGAAGAGAGTCCTTTTCTGAGAAGGGATGAAGAGAGATATAGGTGAATGCGTAAGAAGATGTTTCACCTGTCAGCAAGTGAAAGCTAAATATCAAAAGTTGAGCGATTTACTTAACCTCTGGAAGTACCGACTTGGAGGTGGGATGCTATATCTATGGATTTTATTGATGGACTGCCTAGGTCAAGAAGTGGAAATGATATCATTTGGGTGGCAGTCGATAGTTGTAGAGTTAAAGCACCTAGCGATTCTATAGTGGTGGAGGTGAAAAAAGTTACAGTAGGGTTATAGTGGAAAATAGTGGAGGTGCAAAAGGCTTTAATGGAAATAAAATTAAATATCTAAAGTTAATTTATTCTCGTGCTCACATCATTGTGTAAGAAAAGACAATACTTTTTAACCTCATATAAAAAAAGGAGAATATCATAATTTAAGCCGTCCTGACTTGGTTATTAAAATAGATTTCTAACTTATATTGAGCACTTAGGCGTTAAACTTAGGTCTTTAACCTAAATTTTTTGATTAGATTTTAAAAGAGAACTAGTCAAACTAACCTTTTTGTATTAATATTTCTAAAGCAGGTGCTAAAATCCATTGATTTAGATGATGTGGTGGAATATAGCGAGGCTTTAAGCGGATCTACTATTTAATAGCGCTAAATTGAAAAGGTGTAGCGGTCGAAGAGTGCTACACTCTTTAGTCGGAATTTAGCAAGACTTTAGCGGAGATTTAAATCCATAGGTCGATAGACTGACTAAGAGTGCCCATTTGTCCTGGTATAGTCGACAAGGATGGCAGCTAGTTTAGCGAAGCTATATTTGAAGAACATAGTGAGACTGCATGGGATACCAAGTAGTATCGTTAGTGATAGAGATCCACTGTTCAATAGTGAGTTCAGGAGAAGTTTGTAGAGTGCATTGGGTACGGAGTTGAACATAAGCACGACATACCACCCACGGACAGATGGGCAAGCAGAAAGGATGAATCGTATATTTGAAGACTTGCTAAGAGCATGTGTCTTGGATTTTGGAGGATCTTGGGAATATTATTTGCATCTAATTTAGTTTTCTTATGATAACAGTTTCCAGATGAGTATCGGGATGGCGCCGTTTGAGGTGTTGTATGGTAGACCATGTAAGTCGCCAATATGTTGGTTGGACATGAAAGATAGATTCATGTTAGGACCCGATTTGGTAAGATATGCCACTGAGAAGGTAGAGTTGATTCACGCCAGAATGAAGGTAGTGCAATCGAGGAAGAAGAGTTATGTCGACAAGCGAAGAAAAGAGCTTGAGTTCGCAGTAGATGATAACATATTCGTGGAGGTTTCTCTGATGAGAGGAGTTATATGCTTTAGGAAAGCGGGGAAGTTGACACCTAGATACATTGGACCATTTACAATTACTGAAAGGATCGTTAAACTTGCATATAGAGTCGAGTTGCCGAGCAATTTGGCTAGTCTGTATAATGTATTTCATATATTGCATTAAAATAAATGTGTGCACAACCCGAATTTAGTAGTTGGACCGAGGGCGATGGGGGATCTATCTGTAGAACCAGATTTGACATATGTGAGGCGACCAAAAGGAAAAGTAGGACATGATATGAAGGAAATAAGGAATAAAGTTATCATGCTTCTTCGCGTCCAATGGAGTGATGATAAGGATGATTGTACCTGGGAGGTAGTAGATAAGATTAGGAATATCTATCCCGAATTTTTTAAGACATTCATATAAATATAATGTGCTTTGTTTGTCTATTGTATGAATTAATAGAGTACTAGTATATTTATGTGTGATATGATTGTGTGTTGTGAGCAACTTGCACCCTAATGGGGCCAAATGTTTGCTAAATCCAAAATCCAAGTCCACCAACACTACAACAAAAATACTCTATTACAACGTTGTTTTTACAACGGTCTTTAAATGCTTATTGTAATAGAAACTTATTATAACAGTTTTTTCAGGCCGGTTGCAATAGATAACAGTTTTAATTTTTCCATTGTAATATATGCCTATTGCAACTATTTTCTATTCATTGTAATATATACAACTTTTAACCCTTACTTGCACGTTGTAATAGATGTCTATTGCAACCATTTTTTTTCCCATTGTAATAGATGCCACTTTTAACAACTCTTGTTTTGCTAGTTGTTATAGATACGTAATACAACCGTCTAAGTTTACCAGTTATAATAGATACCAATTTTCAACAACTCTTAACCAATCATCGTTATCTTCAATTATTTTAGACGTCATAGGAGGATTTAATCAGTATTCCAATAGACTTAATTTTACTTTCCAATTATTAGTACATAACTATGTACTAAGTTTTCCAAAATAAAATACTTTTAGTAATTAATAATTAGTTTTTAATAATTAATATTTAATAACTAATGTTTAATATTTAATAATTGCTATCAAATAACCTCTATTAAATAATTAATTATTAAGAGTAATATTTAATAACTAATAGCTAATAATTAAAAAGTAATATTTATTATTTGACATCTACTAATTATAGTTAATAGTAATATTTAATATTTCAAAAAATTTAAAATTTAAAATTTTCAACAATAAACTTAAAAAAATTCGTGAAATTTTGAAACAGAATCTTGAAAATTTTCTAAAATTCATAAGTAAAAAATAATAGTGTCATCATGAAATTAATCTTTAGCTTTCCCTTGTTTTCCCACCCTCATTTATGCTAATTTTCATTTCCCCTCTACCTTATTTTCACTTAATCCTATATCCCAAATCCTGTTGTAAAATCCCAAATTAAAATCAAAATGATGATTCGCAAAAAAAAATCGATTCCTCCTTCAAAATTCAGCTTCACACACAATGAGATAGGAATCTCGTCTCTTCCTCCCTTCACCACAAGATTCTTCAACACCTGCCCGAAGTTTTATCGCGATGCTCTCAGTGCTTCACATCTTAAGGTTTGTAGATCACAACATTGATTGGATTCATTGTCGCTACTGGTGTGATGTTCATCTTAATTTACTGTTGCCTGAAACTATAGCCACAATGTGGATCTGAGAGGACAAGTAGAGGTGGCCGTTTGAAGCTCATGCCTTGCAACTAGAATTGAAGCTACCGCCTTCTTTCACATTTCGTAAAGTTCATTGTGGTCTGAAGATATGACAAAATTTGATAAGGGACGAGTTTAACTATATTCTAACAATTGCTAGTATATCCATAAATTTTTTGGTTTCAGATTTGGGATTACTTATTTTATAGTGGACTATAAGTATTGGCAAAGGCTTATCACTTTTGGATAGGCCTTGTATGTATTCATTGTGGTCTGAAGATATGACATGAAAGAAATTCACTTTATGGTTTGGCAGTACCATCTCTTCTTTGAGATTTCTAAGATTTCTTTCTTGGCAGATAATATTCCAAAGAAAGCAAAGTAAGAACATTCTGGTTCTTGATAGATCAAAGGTATCTAAATTGAAGTTGTGCATTAGTATCAACCAGAATGGGTGATCCAATCCTTGAACTTTCTTTAATTACTTAATATGTGACTAATACCTTTTTTAACTACAAAGTTGTCCTGCCTTTAAATTTAAATAACAAGGGTATGCTACTGTAGATGTGAATATATTGAAACCGATATTTTAGTTTTCTACCATTTCATTTATTACTAGTATATTCGTTGTGTATACAAATCATATTGTATGTTAAAGAAACCTGTGTGTTTTACAGGTAAGCAAGTTGATATTGTTTTATATATGCCTTGAATTTCTTTGCAGGATTGTTACTATTGCTGATGCTGGAGGAAAATGCATTTTGGTAGGTTTGCATTGTATAACCTTGAAAATCACTTAAAAATGATTTCTAAATTCCTTTGTGTTATACACGTAGTGTAGTATAATTGTAGCATATGTTGTAAATACTCACGAATACCTGTTATATTTTGCAGAAATTTAATGTACTGATCCCATATATATATATATATCTTTTCAGGACGTTAACAGGTATAATTGATGATTATTTTGATGGTTACCACTCGGAGGAAATGATCGAATCTCAGGTGGATATTTGTTTTAAGTAGCAACCATTAAAATTCACATGAGTAGTAACCATTAAATCTTAGGTGAATATTTGATCATTCCCTCCGAGTTAGTATATGGTTAGACCATGACACAGTTAGTGCATGAGTGCTTCCTTAAACTTGGTCTGCAATCTAATGCATAACTTATTTTGGGGAAAACATACTAAATCAATTGAAAAATACTTACTATTTTACTTTTGGTGCTAGAGTTAAACATCGACTATCCTGAAGTGCAAGTGGCATGGGTTATTGGGCCATGATTCCTTTCTATATTTGTTAATGTACTTCCATGGGAAACTGGTATGATTTAGTTGCATATATGTATACACATCAATTCATATATGTATTTGTATATGTACTAATGAACTAATTGTTGCACAGATGGAAAAATGAAGGCTGTTGCATAGATGTCGATGTTGTTGTATAGATGTTGATAATGGGGGCATGTCGAGTGTGGTCGGATGCACATATGAAGTGATGTGGGCATGCACGGTAATGCCAATAGGGTGTTGATGGAAGAGGCTAGCTGAAATTGAGCGGCAGCATGTTAATGTGGTATTGTAGAAGCTGCCATAAAGAACAAAGAGTTGTGTCAATGTTCGACCAGAAACTATAAAGGCCGTTGAGTGACGGAAGAGCTCGGCTCTACTAAACTCCCTGATAATGGTCTATCAGTATAAAGGGAAGGCTGTCAAAGCTTGTAGTGTTGCAGGTGATCCGATCAAGCCGGGTTGTCCAATTGATTGTCATGTATGGGCCCTGTTGTGCACCGGCTAGGAAGAGTGCTAATTGGTGCTGTAGAGTATCTTACGGCATTTGTGTAGGATACATTACAACGGGACGTTTACATAGTAGTGCATTCAAACCAAGTTTATAAGTTTTGCATATTGCAGAGTATGATGTTGTAGCCAAACTAATGGTATCGGGTCATGTGTGCAGGCAGGGAGAAAATAGGTGCTGACGGGAGAAAACTTGGATGCACTAAATTTAAGTAGATTTGTCATATTTTACTCATTCATAATGAACATACAAAGTTGTATTTTGATGTTACCTTTTTGGTATTTTGAAATATGAATTTTTTTTTCATTTTTAGTACATATGAATGAATATGGTTGTTATTAGTATAATATTTTGGTTTTAATTGCAAATTAGTTTTTAATTTACAGGTTCACTGCAGTAATTTTATAATTTTTTTCTCATTTAAACCTTATTGCAACGAGGAAAAACAGTTGCAAAAGACTCTATTGCAACGAGCAAAAATAGTTGCAAAAGATCCTATTGCAATAGGAAAAAACAGTTGTAAAATGCGTCTACTCTATTACAACATCGGATGAAACGACAGGCACAAGCCTGTAGCGAAACCGCTATTATAATAGGTATTGCCTGCTGTAAAAAGGGTATTTTGCTATAGTGCAATATACGGATCGTTGGTATCCTGCAAAAAAACAAATGCATATCAAAGCACTACTGATATATGCTCACAGTAGAAAAATAAAGTATAATAAAACATATCATTACTGACAAAAGTTGACACTTCTGAGATCAAGTGTCCTTATCATCATCGAGCATGTATAAGGAAATCTGTCCTTCCACCGTTCCTACCTTATACCAATACATGTCCCTTAAAGCAATCCTATGGGTTGTAATGAGGAGGGGGTCAAAACAATTTTCTAATGACTGGTAAATTATACACTTTATACACAACACTAGTTTAACCCAATTGCCTTCCATTACATGTTATGACTTTTTAATTTACTTAGCCATCAAAAGTCCACATACACGTACGATATGCCCATCTACCTGAAGTAGGCCATAACTACATACGAATATATATAATATAAGCATCACAGTCCCGTTTGGACCCAGATACCGTCCCCGCTATTATCCATAACCCGGTACCCTGTTAGGATTCATCATCAACGCAATATCACGTACTCATCGTTGTGCGTACCAAGGAAGTCCCGCGGTAACTAATAGTGACGTCATAATAGTTTAGCCATATTCTATCTCATCTTAGGGATTTACTTATTTATCTGCTTCCTATTGTGGACTCGTCTCCATGGACTATAAAGGACTCGGCTCCTCGGATTACCGCATTCATTTTGAAAGACCTCTCTTAAAGGGTTAACTAGCCTTGTCATAACATACAAACTAGCAAACAATTATAGCAGTGCATGATCTAACGCGATCGACCTTAGTAGGAGGTGTAGCTTGTTAGGTGTAATCCCTGTCTTTCTCGTTGACCACTCGGAACTGATGACCTACTTAAACCTATGTACAGCTCCTACTTCTGATTTGGTACCAACACTCTGACATAGTGTAACGACCCACTATTTTGGACCATTCAAATTGACAATAATCCACGCATGTCTGACTTGAATAATTCAAAATAACAGATTGTAATAAAATTTGGAGCAAATAAAATCAAATACAAAATCACAAACACAGAATATCAGAATAACTCGCAGTGGAAATAAAATACCATAGTAGTTCATGAAGCTACTATATACAAACTCTCAAAACATATACAAAATCTCATTGTCAAAATAAATATAATAGAAGTCAGGATACATAAATCAATAATACAGAGACAATACTGAATAGGAAATAACTGAAATAGAAGTCGATGAACCGATAGATAAATAAGCTCCAACAGATCTCTAGCTCCAGAAGGTGAATCCAAAGCTGTGATTCTCAAGCTGACCCGAGCGTAAAGTAAAACACAAAACACTCGAGTCAGGACATACATACTTATACAATGTAAACCAACTCAAGTGAACTGTAAAAGCAATGCACAATGACTCAAAGGATGCTTGGGATCGCCCATCCTTTAAGGATATGTTAAACAATTTAGCAGGAATAAACGCTATTAGAAAAATCTCCATACTAAAGTAAACAATGCAAATAATAGTGTTAAAGTGACTAGGGTAGCGCAGAGCTGCAGTAATCGCTCACCTCTAGCCACACTCTCAATTTAAAGGTGTGCATCCAAATAAATCACAAGGAAATAAAATAGCATACAGAGAAGTGTCCCCGTGGTTATAGATTTCAAAATGGTTTATAATTTCGAATTAAAATCATTCATTTAAACCATTAAAAGTAAAGTCATTATACTTACAAATCAAATATTAAATTTTCAAATTTTAACCTTTTTCTGAGCTCATTTAAATACTTAAATACATTAAAACATTAAAATTCCAGCTTTCACAGCATTTAGAAAGTGCTGCGGTAAGTTATATTTGAAAACAATTCAATTCAGCAAAGACAACATTTATAAACTGCGGTAATAGTTCAGTTTTAGTGGAAAAATAGTTCAATTCAGAAACGACAGCATTTACAAAACTACTGTAATAGTTCAAAGTTCAATATAAAGATTTTAGTTCAATTCAACCAAGACAACACTTGCAAAGTGCTGTGATAGTCCTTAGTTAGATTTTAGCCTTTTAGTTCACTTTTGAAACTACAGTACTTACAAAGTGCTACAGATTTACTTTAGTTCAGATTTAGTTATTATTCAGAAACGATAGCATTTCTGAAGTGCTACTAATTAATTTTCTAGATTTACACTAAAATTTCAGAAACAATTAAACTTCAATTTAAACCATTTTAATTATATAAAAATCATATTTTTCCACTTTAAAAATGGTCATTTAAATACCCTTTAACTTATGATTTCTATAAAGTAAATTCCACAAATAAATATCAAATTTTTCATTACATCACTTATTAAATTCAAGTGTACAATTTTCCTATTCTTTACATTCACTTAACACTTTAATTTAAATTTATCATTTCACAAATAAAACTTAATTTCCATTTTATTTTCTTTTACTTACTTCCATTTTTAAAACCAAATCTCACAAATTCCAAGTCAAGTTAAATTCCAAATTTCTATTTTAGCATTTATTTATTTAACACTTTTTTAACTTATAGAAAAATCACTAACCCTTTTTTAAATCATTTTATATTCAATTTAAATCAAATTATCATAATTTACATTTTTTAAATACTTAAAAATATCCAGAGAAATATATATAAAATAACCATGGGTCTGTATACTATTTTCTAACCTGTCAAGTGATACAGATAATATATCATTTCAATCCGTAATTTACAAAGAAAAATCCGAGTTCTACCATTTCAAACCCGCAATCCCAAGTTAATAACAATAATTAAAAAATCGCTCAGGCCTATCATTTCAGCCCATAACGATTTTTCCCTATTCTAAAGTCCGTTTGGGTATGTATCATTTCAACCCATAGTGATTCTATTCTATAGGGAACTTGCAGTGTGATTAACAGAAATAAATAAACAGTATAATAAAATAAAATATAACAGATGATGTGACAAGTTAATAATAGGGTTAACATCATATAATTAATAATCACAGGCAGGTATAACATGATATAACAATTCTACACATTCACTTGTTGTCATTTCACTAATTATATAAGTATAAATGTCATGAGTGAAAACTCACCTTTTTACGCTGAAGTTTTGCAAAACAAACACACAAACAAAAATCCAAAAAGCACGAAAGCACGACTAGATTTGGATGGAGAGAGAGCCAAGATGTAAATCTTGTATTCACAAAATATACAAAGCAAAATATGAATATAAATACAATACCAAAGTTTAGATTGAAACAAATGGAAACTAGGCTAGACGGATACATCACCTGGCCTCTAAAATCACTTTTGCTTGATCTTGCCTCAACTTTGCTCGACCACAACACTATATTGGCTCGACCATGACATGTATAAAGGTGGTAAAGGTCAGGTTTGGAGCTGAAATACATGGCTTGGTCAAGAATACAAATGGCTTGGAAGTTACTAGTGAAGGAAGATCAAAGGTTAAGGCAAAAAGAGGAGTTTTGGTGCAACTTTTAGGCTTGGCCATGCATGAATTGGCTCGGCCTTGGCATGTACATACCTGGTGGTGGCTGGAGTGAAGGCCATGGGTGGTGAACTTGATGGTGGTGGTGGCTAAGGGGGTGGCCAAAGCAACATATGAAGGGTATGGTGAAAACTAGCTAGGTTATGCATGGTTTCAAGGGGTTTTTTGCAACTTTTAGTGGTGTTTGCATCATGGAATGGTCATGGCCAGTTTTGGTTAGAGGAGGAGGTTGTTATGCCATGTATGGTGATGGGAAGGAGGTGATGTGGTGGTCGGTGAAGGTGGTGAGGGGTTTAGGCTCAGCAAAGCACATGAAGATCAAGCAAAACAATGGAAAATTCAATAGAAAAGTGAAGAGAAAAGTAGAAAAAAAGAGAGGAAGCCATTACCTTTTTCTCAGATCTGAAAATATGCATGAGAAGTGATATAAGAAGAGATGTTTTCACGTGAATTTCATAAAGAAAAAGTCACGGCTATCAAGGAGAAGTTATGGTAGAAAATCAAGGGATGGGAAGATAAAAAGGTAATAAATCAAAACGTAACGTAAGCCATTAATTAAAAATAGGTAACGTATCTAAATTTGATTTGTTTCCCATCTATTTAATAAAATATATGCCAAAGAAATAATTCAATTAATACGTACCGTTTATATAAACACTATATAAATAAATAAGAAAACGGTTATAGAAACGTATAAATTAATTGCTATTTACATCTTTGTATGTTACTTAATTTACAAAGTATATATCCAAATTAAGTGAAACAAAAATGGACAAATGTTGTAAATATATACATAACATGAAATGTTACATATATATACACAATTATAACATGATATATCAACCAAAAATATTACTTATATTAATTAAAATAAACATTTAAAGGTATGCCTTTTAAAACAATAACGTATATATATATATATATATATGAAATTTCTTTCCAAGAAATAAATAGGGATCTAAATACTTATCCATTTAATTACTAAATGAATTTATAAATAAGAAAAATAAGGTAGATATAGATAATATGAAGAATAAATAAATAGTTTTAGGAAAAGTAGGAAATAAATAAAGAAAATACTTTATTTAATGGAAACTAGAATTAAAGATAGAAAACAATATACAATCAACATTTGAACATTATAACTACACTTTAAAAATGTTTTAAAAATAAAATATATGCAAAACATATCATGTTACACAAATTAGAACATGATTTTACAAACAAAGGTATTATTTATATAAATTTAAAATAAACAAATTTGTTAAATAAAACAATTTACACACAGTATTGTAAAAAGCATAACTTTCACAATATTAATCCGATTTCAACGAAACAAAAAGCGGTATTCTTGAAATTAAATCTATTTTCAAAATAAAAGATAAAATTCAAAATTTCATATATTTAAATTATAAATTTAAAAGGCAAAGTTTGACCATTTTGACCAAAATCCACTTTTTGGAAATATTCCATTAATCCAGGTTTGGAATTATAATTCACTCAAAAATCAAAATTTATATTTAAAATAACAAAATTTATTCTTTAAATAAGTAAAATAAAGTTTTTAAATCATGGAATTCAATTAAAATAATTAAAATATACAATTAAAATAATCAAAAAATACAGGGCTGTTACACTCTCCCCCACCTCAAAACTTTTCGTCCCCGAAAAGGAAGAAGACAGGAGAATAGGAATAGCTAGAAGGGAAAATAGGATGGAAAACAAGGATGAGCCATTAATTAAAATTGTTGGTTAAAGAGGTAAACAATATTTAAAACACTTTAAAATCTTTTAGAAAGGAAAATAACTGATCAAAATATCCTTTATGTAATACTTTATCAAAATACTTTTATAACTTGATGTCTTAACAAGTTTATCCTCGTTCTTGCAGACTCTGGCAGTGCGTTGATCAGGCGCAAAGCTATAATTCTCCAGGTACATAGTAGACTTGTTTCAACACCCAGTGAAAATACTGGAAAACTTTTAAAAACAGATATGGAAAGTACAATCCAAACAAAAAAACAAAACCTTTGTCTAACCATGGTTCGCAGATACACAATGGTTACGCCTGGATCCCCCAGGAAACAATCCATATCGTAAGCTTGCTCAGCCCTGCGAGTTACGCCATGATGACTAGTAGAATGCAGGATACACAATGGTTATGCATGGATCCCACAGGAAACAATCCGTACCCCTAGGCCATCTCAGCCAGG
The DNA here is from genome assembly GCA_030737815.1 of Allium fistulosum. Classification (NCBI taxonomy): domain Eukaryota; kingdom Viridiplantae; phylum Streptophyta; class Magnoliopsida; order Asparagales; family Amaryllidaceae; genus Allium; species Allium fistulosum. Next base: position 1,437,260,687 of record CM060903.1, read on the forward strand.
CGGTTTCGCTACTAATGCGACCTACATAGATGCAGGATACACAATGGTTACGCCTGGATCCCCCAGGAAACAATCCGTACCTTTAGGCCATCTCAGCCAGGCAGTTGCGCTATGCAGTCGCGCTCGTAAGACCATGGGTAATGCCATGGAATTCGATGGAAACTCGAGTATCATATCCGAAAAACCAAAAATCAGAGAAATATCGATAGAATGAATCCAGAATGTGGCTACAAAGCGGATATCAAGCAGAAGGCACTTTCCATATCTTTACTTCGAAAATATGTATCATATAGTACCTTTTCAAATCACTTTCAAATATCGTACTTATATAAAGTCCATTATATATAAGATTTTATTTTCAAATCAAATACCTTTCCAAAATCAATAGTATATCAAATCACACTTATATAGACTTCAATTATAAAAGATTTCACTTTTCAAATTGAGTACCTTTTCAAATCTATAGTTTTCGAATCAACATCATACTTATACAAACCAATTTTTATATAAGTTCGATAACTCCTAAATCAAGTATTTAGTAACACAAGGTTCTAAAATTTCAATTTGTTTAAATATCAATACAATTTTCAAAATCATATACGCTTCACCAAATTATTCTTCCAAATCAAATATCTTCAGTTTCAAAGTTTCCAAAATAATAGGTTTAGAGAATAATCCAAGTTTCTAAATCAATGAATTTAAGTCAACCAATTCATTTCCAAAATCAATGGTTTTCAAAATCATCTTATATTTACATAAGGTCCATCTTATATCAAAATCAAAATTTTAAAAATAATTTTCGCTGCATGAAGAGCCATATGGGATTGAACATCTTTGCTTACTAATTTTTTTTATTTTTATTTAGAATAGTTTTGTATATAAAATAGTTTGTATGTAAAATAGAATAAAACAGTTTGTTTGAGAAGAATAAAAGAAAAATAGTTTTGAAAAATGGTTTTAAATTGATAGTAGTTTTTCATAAAAGAAAGAATTCCAATTAAATTACAAAGATATCCAACCCAACAACTTCCAATTTCAGCTGCAAGTATATCAATGATATTAGAATATAAGATGTACATATGTCATCATTTCGCAAAGTCACATTCGATCGCTCGCTCGATCACACAAGTTCGCTTTCGAACTAGTATTGTCCATTCGACTTCCCTAATGCGGATTTCGATATGGTTTTTCGACTAGAAACCATCAGTCTCCTTGCATAGCCATATACTATGATAGAGAATTCTAGAATCAAGCCTAAAATCCACATCAAATATTCACCATCAAGAATCAAATGAAAAATCCTAACACGAAGTGGTGTAATTCACCTCGAACTTGTGTACTCAAACTTGGATCAATTTAATTATGCGAATAAAACAGCATACGTACAACTTATGTATCTATTCCAACTTGTTCAATATATAGTTTTATAAAGATGTTACCCAGTTAAAACATTTAAACTAAATTTTATTCAAAATATTTTGGACCAAATTCTTTTCAAAACATTTCAAATCTAAATTTCATATTAGAAAATTCAAAATAGCCTTATTCGTTTACTTAACAAAACAGTTTTAACTTATTTAAATCATATTACTACATACTTTAACATACATACCAAACTTATATACTTTATACTTTTCAAAATTTCTTAGCTTTGAAAAGTTAACCTTGATTTAGAAGTGCTCGAACCTTCAAAATAGTCGAAGAAATCATATTTCAATCCAAGAGTTGGAAATCACAATTAAATCAGTAAATCAATTCCAAAAATAGGGTTATATCAACTCAAATCCAAAACTCAAGGACTGAACACCGGCTCATTTCAAATTGTTCAAATATATATACATATATCTTTCGAATATCACATCACACTTCAGAATTTGAAATAAAAATTAGTTTCACAAATCAATCGCATAACAAAGCTACCAAAGTGGCCTCTCCCCCACTCTGAAACTCGAAAATCAATGTCGATGATGCATGCATTCATCACCGAAATTATTTCCCAGCGACATAAGTGGGTTCTGGACTTCTATTTTCTCGAAAACTTCTTTTCAAATTTCTTCGAAATCAGTTGAAACTCATTAAAATCATTTGAATGATTTCTTATTCGGAAAATACTTTCAAATCGTATTATTTTAATTTCAAATCTTAAAACCAGTTTCAAAAATGCCGGAGTCCAATCACTCAAATTCAGATTCAAAACCTTCAGTTATAAATCATTTTATATGAAACCATTTCTAATATAAATTTCAAAATTTCAAATCCATTCAGAACTTTAAATTCTCAATTTTAAAATGGTATATAATCCTTATCGAAAACATTTCACTTTTATTTATATATATGGTCATCCTTACCAAAACAACAACTTCGATGAATACACAGTTTTCAAAAGACAATCAACCACAAATTTTCCAAGGAATGATTCAAGGATGGATTTCAAAACAAAACAGAGATTCAAATTTAGAGGAACTCTAATTAAATAGAATTCTGATTCGAAGATAAGCTCGAACGAAGATGAGATAAATTAAATTACCAAATAGAAGATGGATAAGCCTATATAAATCGCGGGCGACCTTAACAGGGTCAACCGTGACTTCAGGAATATAATCGATGCGAAAATATAAGGCAAATCGACCTTCGATCGTCAGAGATAGAATCCAGGTATAGCAGAAGATAGATAGCATTGTAAACCGAGGATACGGAAATCTCCGGTGAATCAATGCCAATTGTAAATGAGTTTCACCCCTTTACAAATCATTCAAAGTTTGGCGGAATCGCCGGTCTTTATAGAGGTCATTCAAAGAGGAGTTATGGAATGCTCCAAAAATCAAAAGAATACAATTAGGGGAGACATGAATGGATTTCAGAACAAGTGGGAGCGTTCCAAAATTCAAAGGAATCCTAATCGAAGAAATTACTAACAAGGTGGATACGAAAGGAATGAAGTTTAGAAAATTTTGCTTTCAAAGCAAGAAAATTTATATCAAAATAATCTTTGAAAATCCAAAAAAATTCATTTGAAAATCATTTTATACTTCGAAAATACGTTCTCACACAAGGAAATGATTCTGAGATTGATTTCACTCATTCTTGAGTATTTCTACCCTATCTCTAATGAGTTTTTGCTCCGTAGGCTAAGGTTTACTTAAAGCCAAAGCTCTAATACCAAATGTAACGACCCACTATTTTGGACCATTCAAATTGACAATAATCCACACATATCTGACTTGAATAATTCAAAATAACAGATTGTAATAAAATTTGGAGCAAATAAAATCAAATACAAAACCACAGACATAGAATATCAGAATAACCCGTAGCGGAAATAAAATACCATAGTAGTTCATGAAGCTACTATATACAAACTCTCAAAACATATACAAAATCTCATAGTCAAAATAAATATAATAGAAGTCAGGATACATAAATCAATAATACAGAGACAATACTGAATAGGAAATAACTGAAATAGAAGTCGATGAACAGATAGATAAATAAGCTCCAATATATCTCTAGCTCCAGAAGGTGAATCCAAAGCTGGGATTCTCAGGCTGACCCGAGCGTAAAGTAAAACACAAAACACTCGAGTCAGGACATACATACTTATACAATGTAAACCAACTCAAGTGAACTGTAAAAGCAATGCACAATGACTCAAAGGATGCTTGGGATCGCCCATCATTTAAGGATCCGTTAAACAATTTAGCAGGAATAAACGCTACCAGAGAAATGTCCATGCTAAAGTAAACAATGCAAATAATAGTGTTAATGTAACTAGGGTAGCGCAGAGCTGCAGTAATCGCTCACCTCTAGCCACACTCTCAATTTAAAGGTGTGCATCCAAATAAATCACAAGGAAATAAAATAGCATACAGAGAAGTGTCCCCGTGGTTATAGATTTCAAAATGGTTTATAATTTCGAATTAAAATCATTCATTTAAAACATTAAAAGTAAATTCATTATACTTATAAATCAAATATTAAATTCTCAAATTTTAACCTTTTTCTGAGCTCATTTAAATACTTAAATACATTAAAACATTAAAATTCCAGCTTTCACAGCATTTAGAAAGTGCTGCGGTAAGTTATATTTGAAAACATTTCAATTCAGCAAAGACAGCATTTATAAACTGTTGTAATAGTTCAGTTTTAGTGGAAAAATAGTTCAATTCAGAAAAGACAGCATTTACAAAACTGCTGTAATAGTTCAAAGTTCAATATAAAGATTTTAGTTCAATTCAGCAAAGACAGCACTTGCAAAGTGCTGTGATAGTCCTTAGTTAGATTTTAGCCTTTTAGTTCACTTCTGAAACTACAGCACTTACAAAGTGCTACAGATTCACTTTAGTTCAGATTTTAGTTATTATTTAGAAACGATAGCATTTCTGAAGTGCTACTAATTAAATTTCCAGATTTACACTAAAATTTTAGAAATAATTAAACTTCAATTTAAACCATTTTAATTATATAAAAATCAATTTTTCCACTTTAAAAATGGTCATTTAAATACCCTTTAACTTATGATTTCTATAAAGTAAATTCCACAAATAAATATCAAAATTTTCATTACTTCACTTATTAAATTCAAGTGTACAATTTTCCTATTCTTTACATTCACTTAACACTTTAATTTAAATTTATCATTTCATAAATAAAACTTAATTTCCATTTTATTTTCTTTTACTTACTTACATTTTTAAAACCAAATCTCACAAATTCCAAGTCAAGTTAAATTCCAAATTTCCATTTTAGCATTTATTTATTTAACACTTTTAACTTATAGAAAAATCACTAACCCTTTTTTAAATCATTTTATATTCAATTTAAATCAAATTATCATAATTTACATTTTTAAAATACTTAAAAATATCCAGAGAAATATATATAAAATAACCACGGGTCTGTATACTATTTTCTAACCTGTCAAGTGATACGGATAATATATCATTTCAATCCGTATTTACAAAGAAAAATCCGGGTTCTATCATTTCAAACCCGCAATCCCAAGTTAATAACAATAATTAAAAAATCGCTCAGGCCTATCATTTTAGCCCATAACAATTTTTCCCTATTTTAAAGTCCGCTTGAGTATGTATCATTTCAACTCATAGTGATTCTATTCTACAGGGAACTTGCAGTGTGATTAACAGAAATAAATAAACAGTATAATAAAATAAAATATAACAGATGATGTGACAAGTTAATAACAGGGTAAACATCATATAAATAATAATCACAGGCAGGTATAACATGATATAACAATTCTACACATTCACTTGTTGTCATTTCACTAATTATATAAGTATAAATGTCATGAGTGAACACTCACCTATTTACGCTGAAGTTTTGCAAAACAAACACACAAACAAAAATCCGAAAAGCACGAAAGCACGACTAGATTTGGATGGAGAGAGAGCCCAGATGTAAATCTTGTATTCACAAAATAAACAAAGCAAAATATGAATATAAATACAATACCAAAGTTTAGATTGAAACAAATGGAAACTAGGCTAGAAAGATACATAACCTAGCCTCTAAAATCACTTTTGCTTGATCTTGCCTCAACTTTGCTCGACCACAACACTATATTGGCTCGACCATGACATGTATAAAGGTGGTAAAGGTCAGGTTGGGATCTGAAATACATGGCTTGGTCAAGAATACAAATGGCTTGGAAGTTACTAGTGAAGGAAGATTAAAGGTTAAGGTAAAAAGAGGAGTTTTGGTGCAACTTTTAGGCTTGGCCATGCATGAATTGGCTCGGCCTTGGCATGTACAGACCTGGTGGTGGCTGGAGTGAAGACCATGGGTGGTGAACTTGATGGTGGTGGTGGCTAAGGGGGTGGCCAAAGCAACATATGAAGGGTATGGTGAAAACTAGCTAGGCTATGCATGGTTTCAAGGGGTTTTTTGCAACTTTTAGTGGTGTTTGCATCATGGAATGGTCATGGCCAGTTTTGGTCAGAGGAGGAGGGTGTTAGGCCGTGTATGGTGATGGGAAGGAGGTGATGTGGTGGTCGGTGAAGGTGGTGAGGGGTTTAGGCCGAGCAAAGCACATGAAGATCAAGCAAAACAATGGAAAATTCAATAGAAAAGTGAAGAGAAAAGTAGAAAAAAAAGAGAGGAAGCCATTACCTTTTTCTCAGATCTGAATATAGGCATGAGAAGTGAGATAAGAAGAGATGTTTTCACGTGAATTTCATAAAGAAAAAGTCACGGCTATCAAGGAGAAGTTATGGTAGAAAATCAAGTTATGGGAAGATAAAAAGGTAATAAATCAAAACGTAACGTAAGCCATTAATTAAAAATAGGTAACGTATCTAAATTTGACTTGTTTCCCATCTATTTAATAAAATATATGCCAAAGAAATAATTCAATAAATACATACCGTTTATATAAACACTATATAAATAAATAAGAAAACGGTTATAGAAACGTATAAATTAATTGCTATTTACGTCTTTGTATGTTACTTAATTTACAAAGTATATATCCAAATTAAGTGAAACAAAAACGGACAAATGTTGTAAATATATACATAACATGAAATGTTACATAAATATACACAATTATAACATGATATATCAACCAAAAATATTACTTATATTAATTAAAATAAACATTTAATGGTATGCCTTTTAAAACAATAACAGATATATATATATATATATATATGAAATTTCTTTCCAAGAAATAAATAGGGATCTAAATACTTATCCATTTAATTACTAAATGAATGTATAAATAAGAAAAAAAAAGGTAGATATAGATATTATGGAGAATAAATAAATTGTTTTAAGAAAAGTAGGAAACAAATAAAGAAAATACTTTATTTAATGGAAACTAGCATTAAAGATTGAAAACAATATACAATCAACATTTGAACATTATAACTACACTTTAAAATGTTTTAAAAATAAAATATATGCAAAACATATCATGTTACACAAATTAGAACATGATTTTACAAACAAAGATATTATTTATATAAATTTAAAATAAACAAATTTGTTAAATAAAACAATTTACACACAATATTGTAAAAAGCATAACTTTCACAATATTAATCCGATTTCAACGAAACAAAAAGCTGTATTCTTGAAATTAAATCTATTTTCAAAATAAAAGATAAAATTCAAAATTTCATATATTTACATTTTAAATTTAAAAGGCAAAGTTTTACCATTTTGACCAAAATCCACTTTTTGGAAATATTCCATTTATCCAGGTTTGGAATTATAATTCACACAAAAATCAAAATTTATATTTAAAATAACTAAATTTATTCTTTAAATAAATAAAATAAAGTTTTTAAATCATGGAATTCAATTAAAATAATTAAAATATACAATTAAAATAATCACAAAATACAGGGCTGTTACACATAGCGTCGAGCCGTTCACCATCCTATTTAGATTGCTTAAAGCAATCAGGGCAATACCCCCATATTTTATTGAAGCAGACTCTACTAAAGGTATTCCTTGACCTATACACAGGCATACATAACTCCATGGGTTCTACTAGTTGATATGTCCAACGTCAGTATAATGTATACATAACTGCTGGTAGCCCCTGTTAGTACCTTAGGTTTTGGTTTTGATGATCACAACTATAGGATATTATATAAAATATAGATACTAATGTTTTATCAAGATATCTATAGTATATAATGCAAGATATTAGATAAGTGTTGATTAAGAAGACTATATAGTATCAAGAGTAGATTCAAGATGCTGATATAGAGTTTCAAGAGTTGGAAATTGAAGACTCATGAGTATTGAAGAGTTCAAGATTTTAAGATATTCCAGATAAGTTATAAAGTCGTAGAATTTTTGTTAAGACCCTGATAGCACTATCTTGATCTCTCTCTATTTCAAATAAGTTTTAAATTGTTTTGTCAAATCCTAGTTTTAAAATCTTTTAAAAATATTTCTCAAAATTATTTTCAATTTCTTATACTTATAAAGATATTATTTTAGTGTTTTTAAGTTCAAATATATACAGAATTTTTTTTATACTTTAATAATTTATAACTATATTGATTATATATATATTATTTACATTATTTTGAATATTCTTATTAAATCTTTCAAAATTATTTTATAAAGTTTTATTAAGTTATATTTTGATTAAAATGTGTATAAACTATATTTAAATGATTCTATAAAGTATCAAATTATTTTATAAAGCAATGGATTTTCAAAATAATATTTTTAAAGTGTTTTCAAAATACAAAGGGATATATTCACATATCATATCCATGCATGTCGACATAGTTTCAAAATTCAGATTTAAATGGAAGTGTCTTTTCATCATATCTCTTCGCGAATGGATATGACCGTTGTTTCTTATATATACCAGACATCCAAATGAACTTTTATTAACTACTTTCTTATTTTTCTCTCTTCTTTTCACTCTCTAGATTTCTAAATCAAAATATACCCAAACTCTGCCGAAATTCTACCAGAATCAAATTCAATCATTGCTAGTTTGATTCTTTTTCTTCCACTTTATGATTTCTCTCATCTCTCTCACTCAAACCAAGAATAAAGTGCTATTCAAGAGTTATAGGATCAATTGTAATAAAGATCGAAGATCTGAATCCGTAAAACTCTATCAAATCATACTGCTATACTTGTGGGTGTGACTGTAGCCCGTAAAATCAAATAGGTGTGCTTAGTAGCTCATAAATCTAGTGGGTGTGCTTGTAGCCCGGAAATCAAGCGACTCTACCCAAAGGTCGGGATTCTGGAAAGTGTGTCTCGTAGCCTTGAAATCGAGATTGTATTTGCATTTACTAGTTGAAAAGAAATTCGTACAGGGAATTGTGCGGGACTAGAAGTAGGGTAACTCCGAACTAGTATAAAATCCGGGTGTGTTCTTTTCTTTTTTACTTTTACTACATCTACTTTTATCTGCACTTTGATTCTGTGATTGTTTCTGTGATTATTAGTGTAACGACCCGAAATTTTAGTCAATTAAAATAAGAATATTTAATTGATTTTAAATTTTGAAAAATTAATGTTATAAGATAAATTAAGTTAATTCAAATGTAAGTGATATTTGAATATAGGAATTTGATAAGTAATTGAATCTGGAATCAAATAGGAATGTAAATGATTGATAAAGTTTATTTAAATGCTATTTGAATTTGAATGACGTTAACAAACTTTTAAAATTGAATTAAAAGGTGATTAAACTGAAATTGGGAATTTTATAATTTAATTGAATGAGTGGAAAATAGCCATTCGGGACACTGTCTCAAAATTGGATAAAACTAGTATCATTAGATCCATAATAGTATATTATTATAGGATTCCAAATTTCCTATCGATTGGACTTACGGTTTGATCGTGCGAATTAAAAACGCCCAGAAATTGTTTAAGGAAATTTAATTAAAATAATTCGATTTGAGATGTTATCTTCCATATACTTTCAAATTATCTTTCGGTATGTGTTCCATTACATTCGAAATAGGTGTATAACATATAAAACGCCAGGCGGTACGCTTCGTTTGGAGTTCGAGATCATTTTGTGTGAATAGTGTTTTTGGTTGTTGCCTATAACTGGAAGACCATGGCCCCATTCTTCAAACCCTAACCCTAATTTCAATAGCCCAGCCGCCTCTCTCTCACTCCCTCCCACTTCGATCCCAGGGCCAGCGTTCATCGCGGCCCATACATGTAAAATGAGGCGATGACTTCAACTAACAAGACGAAGAGCACGACGTTATAAAGGTAATCAACGGCTGTGATAAAAAATGGAGGAGTGACGTGGCTAGGATTTAGCTCCGGTTAGTAGCAGTTCAATGACCTTTTTCTCAGTGACGAAGGAGCTAGGCGAGGGTGGACCTATGTCGATGGGAGGAGGGGAGTGGGGCGCACTTCTAGGCCAGCCGCGACCTGCTGATGTGGCACGAGGAAGCAAGGATTGTTGGTCAAAGCTCGGTGATGAAGCAACCTACACTTCGTTCGAATGTGAAAGGAAGGAATTAGAGGCGCAATCTGGAAATTAAAAAATGGATTAGGGCTTACTAGTTACGGTGATTAGATGCTAATGATTGTAATTAAAAGTAATTAATTATCTTTATAAAAATCGTTAGCTTATAAATGTCATAACTCTGTCATACGAGGTCCAAATCGAACGCGACAAGTTGCATTGCATTCGTTACCGAAAATACTACGCTATGAAAATTGATTGGAGCGATTTGAAGCTTCTAGAAATTTTAGCTAAATTCGAATGTCGTTCGAATTTAGTCGGAACCAGAACGTGGAAGCGACAACAAAAATCAATATGAGAAAAACTCACTCTCTCTGGCCACTTATATTTTATGCAAGTGGGAATATTTTTATTATGTTGTTTTGATGACTGATTGGATGTGAGTATATATATATATATATATATATATATATATATATTGGTAGTTGGATATATTCCGACATATTTTAACGGATGAGACCCAATATGTTCCCGTGTATGAGCGGATGACCCTTTGTACGCTCGTCTGTCTCGAAGTAGACATTGTACATTTTCTCATATGTTGTATTTGATGTAGGTGAACAGGTTAGAGGGATCCAGATTCCTCACTTTATTAATGTTGTTTCTCATATATAGTGATATATTATGTGTTGGATGCCATAAATGTTAATATGGATATAAATTTTCCCCAATTAGTGCTTTGGCAGCATTATGTCTCTTTTTAGTATTTTTGAAATGCTATTAAGAGAAATTTTTTGTTTTTAAATGGTTTTCAAAATTTATATGTTTTTTTAATCACTTCAGTTATTTAAAGAAAACTTTTTATATAATAATATTAATTAACTTTTGTATATTAAATTAATAATTTTATGAAATGGTTTTAAATAAAGATTTTCTAAGATTATATTGTATCGATTTAAAATTATAAAATATTAAGTTCATTCTTTAATTTATAACTATACTACTTTAAAATCACCCATTTATTAATATATACACAAAATTATTATTATCTTCTTTTAAAGACCATATTCCTTTATTATAATATGAACTTTATATGTGATATTTTATAATTTAGTTGTAAACGAAATAATAGGTTTATAAAACGATGTTTTATAAATTAAGCGGAATATTTTCATTTGACAAATTGGAGAGATAAACCACATTTTTGGATTTATAATAATATGGGAAATGGTTATTTTAGGAAAGAGGTTGTTTCTATTTTTAGGAAAAATAGAAAGTGTGAATAAGCCGGGAGATGTTTGAACAGGGTTTTATAAAATAGAAATGTGAATTTTAAACCTTGTTTTATAAATATGAAAATGGATTGGTAATCAATATTTATAAATGGATTTTGAAAATAAATGGGATTTATTAAGAAATAGATTTATAAACGGGAATTTATAAATAAAGAGATTTTATAAAAAAAAGGAAGTGATTAAATGGAAAAGGATTTATAAATGTAGTTTTATAAATTTGGAAATGATTTATATTAAGAATTAAATATGTATTTTTATAAAGGGAATATATTCATGTTTTAAAGTGAAAAATATTTTGAAAGAAATGGTTTTGAAAGTGACATTTTTAAAATGTAGCTAAATGATTCTAAAGGTGATTTTAAAATGTGTTAAGTGACGAAAACATAGATTTCAAGATTTATTGTTGTAATAGATGTTTTCATGGAAAAGTAAGGAAGGCATAGACTATAATACTATTGTTATAGTAGGTGATTCCAGAAGGAAGGTTTTGTATAGTATACGGGATTTATGTATATATTCTATATTTGGAGTTAATATTCGATATGGGTAACTTCTATCCATTTTGAAATTAAGAATGTTGTTCAGTCAAGGTCTGAGAGGTAAAAATACTCCAACTTGATTGACTTCATTGTTAACTAATAAATAGTTGAAGTTCGATATTGAAGATTGATATTCAGTATAGTTAGTTGAATCCATATACTAGTGTTTGGGTTGTCGTGACGATGTTTTACGCAACATTCGTTTTAACCTAATAAAGTGTGTTTTGGAGATAAGGAGTTTTCTCCAAGAGGGTAAATATACTTATTTGATTTAAGTATATAGAGATATTTTCTAAGTGTATAAAATGAGATGGTTTGTGAATATACATATACCATTGAGATAAGTATATGGAAATGTTTTCCAATATCGTAAGTGATAAAGTGATTAGAGAATTTATCTTAGTAAAGATATTTTGTGTAACGACCCGCTATTTTGGACCATTCAAATCGACAATAAATCCACACATGTCTGACTTGAATAATTCAAAATATCAGATTGTTAATTTAAATTTGGCAAAACTCAGCATATGCAGTAAATAAATCAATCACAGAATCACAGACACAGAGTAATACAATAATACGCAGCGGAATAGATAAAATAGTAGTTCATGAAGTTACTATATAAACATCAGAGTTAGAAAAAAATACAACAGAATATCTCAATTGCAGTGAAGTCCCCAGTACAACAGATGACTTCTCTGGACAAATCAATTAGAAGAGCTGAAAGTTGAGGCGATAGTTGGATCTCCAAGGGAAGCTCCAAACTCCAAGGGTGAGTCTCAAATGCTGTGTCACTCGGTCTGACCCGAGCGTAAAGCAAAACACAAAACACTCGAGTCAGGATTAACATTCTTATATAAATAAATCCAACTCAAGTGAAATATCAATTGAAGTACGAGTAACTTAAAGAATGTTGGGATAACCATCCTCTAAGGATCTTCAGAACTATCTACAAAGTGGAAATATACATTTTAACACCGTGGTCATTTCAATTAAATTTATACTTCAAAAACCAAATATCATTTCATTTCAAATATATCTATTTTCCAAAATAGTATATATATATATATTAAATGATTTGAAAAGTAAAGTATTTAATTTCCTCAAGTCTAGCAAATCGATTCAAATCAACTTCAAATTCCGAATTCAAATTTTATTCAAAGCTCAATTCATCAATTTAATTCATTTCTAAACAGATCATTTAAATTTCAATATATTTCAAAGCTTTAATATTCAACATTTCCAAAGTTAAATTTAACAGTTTCCTATAGCTCTTGATTCAACTTATTATTATTTAATCAGGAAATATTCACTTAATAAATTCAATATCATTTAACTATCCTTAAATTTCATTCTTACTAAATATTTCCTTAAATTTATTTAAGCAAGAATTATTCATTAAATTATTTAAATAAAACCCAAGTTATAAATCATATCTTAAATCTCAATTTCAATAAGTTTCAAATTGGTTTAATTAAATAAATTTTCTTTCCAACCTTAACTTATTCAAATTATTACCAAAATCTATTTTGAAATATAATTTTTATACTTAAACATATCATATGTATTAAATCCATCCTAATTTAAATTAAATAATTTAAGGCTCAACGTTTATTAAAACCATATATTTCTTTCCGAAACCATAGAATTCATTTTCAAAATATTTATATATATGGACCAACGGTGTCGGTATATATACATCATATGGTTAAGTGATACGAATATTTATCATTTCAATCCGAAATTTAAATATATACGGGTAGATATCATTTCGACCCGTAATCCCAATTTCAATTCAATTGAAAATCGCTTGGGTTTATCATTTCAACCCATAACGAATTTCTCCTATTCTAAAGTCCGTTCGGGTATGTATCATTTCAACCCATAGTGAATTCTATACTAACAGGGAACTTGCAGAGTGATAATAGATAATATAAAATACAACAACAGGCATATATCATCAATAATAATATAACAGATACTAGCGTCAGATGTCACAGGTGAACATATACAGATGATAGTAATAACAGGCATATAAATACTAGATACTGGTGTCAGATGTCACAGGTGAACATATACAGATGATAGCATATATAACAATTTAAATAACTACAGCATCATATTTCAATTGTCGTTTCAATTGAAATCAAATTTAAATAATAAAAGAACGTTAATCGTGAGTGATTGCTCACCTTTCGAGGCTAGAGAATACAGAAGGTGATACGGATACGCACATTGATACGGACACGAGTAAATCAAAAAGATGATGCGACCAACTTGAACATTGGCAAGAGAAGAGCAAGGCACGATGACTGGATGGATGAAGAAAAATGATATAAGTGAACACACATATATATGACTGCATATAATTATATACATAACTATTTATGTGTGAATAAAAATCATATTATAACCTCTAACACATGCGTTTCAAAAATTTTAACTTAAATAAAAAAAATTGAATCCATAATATTTGCGTGAAATATTTCTTCTTAGAACCCAAACTTTTATATTGCCTTTGAGAAAAAAATCAAACCACAAATAATGAAATCTTTACAATGTTAATTCCCAAAACACCTTTACTTCCATCGAAATATATAGGTAGCAAATATATACATATCAATACAGCATATTAAATATAACGCAATAAAGCATTTGTAAAAAAAAACAAGTACATATACAGAACTACGGCAGCTTTAAAATATAGGATACTGTAAGCCTATATTCAGTAAATATATATAACCTTTTCAAAATCTAGCATATGGATAAATATAGTATAAACGTCCAAACAACCCTTACACTTAAAAACAATATATCATCTTTAAATAAAAGTCTTAAAATAAAATAAATCTAAACTATATAACAGATTTGGTATATATATATAATACCAATATAAACTATACAACATATAAAAATATTTAATACTCCAGTTTAACTATATATACTGACATATTAGAAATCCTATAGGCACATACTTTGTAACTCATGTATACTAGCAGACCGCTGCATATATAAAAAAAAAAAAAACAACAACTATATATAACATATACACCTCACAGCCTATATTATAAAATATATATATTACTTATGTATACTTAACATATCATCAATTACCCCACGCTTCTATATGTCACGGCTGATGTACGGCTAAAAGAAAACTTAAAATTTAAAAGTCTATGTATACAAAAATCAAAGATCCATATGCATTTATATTACATATATTAAACACACGTAAAAGAAAATAGAATAAAATATCAAGTTGATGCTGCACATGGGATCTGCGAATAATACATGTACCCATACTATGCCATCTATATTATATAAATGAATATACTTTAGTTTATAAATATCTATGGAACAGATCATAGTAACCAAGCTTTATACGCAAACAACTCAAAGCTATATTATAATATATAACATAACATACTATTAAAACTAGCTTACAAAACGTAAAACATATATAAACAAATAACTTTAACAAATTATATATATAAAATCAGTTATCAACATATATATAACAACCTGTCAAACTTATAATATGACACCTAGATATACATATAAACTATAAACATGTAAATATATATAATATACCTTCATATACATATTTCGAGCAAATAGCAAGGAGGCGGCTGCTGAGTTGACAGAGAGGGGAAGAGGAGGAGATGAAGGCGGCGTGAGGGAAAGTCTGGTAGCAAGGGGAGAAGCGGATTTGGAGGAGGAGCCGGTGCCAGGCGGAGGCTGTTGTGTTCGGGTGGAAGTTGTGGGCGAACGGTGCGATGGAAGGGGAGGGCTGTGGCGGTTACTGGCCGGAGACGTGGTGGCCTCGGAGCAGGCGAACGGAAGAGAAAGCAGGAGCGGATCTAGGTTGCAGGTTGGAGCAGTGGGAAGGCAGAGCAAAAATGTAGGCCGAGTATTGAAGAAGAAGATTAGAACCAGATTTGAGGAAGAATGAAAAGCAGATCTCAATGTAAAATGCAAAACGTACGAAATAAATAAAAAGCAACGGATAAAGGAAAGGAAATGGCAATGGTCTCCCATTGATTCAGCCGAAAAATTTAAAGCAATTTATTGATGTGGCCGGTGGTTCAAATTTTGAAAGGAAGAAACTTCCAAAAGTCACAAATTTTGGTATCGATACGACGTACGATTTCATCGTCTCGTCGCGTACCGGGTCTCAAAATACGGAAATGAATATACCGTAGAGATCAGCATAACGAGACGATCAAAACGGTATACAGATATTGGTGGTACAGTCATCCGATCAAAAGCCGATAACCGGTACCAGAAATGCTGCTATTTTGCCAGAATTAAGATAAACGGAGCAGTAGAAGTCCAAATTTGGAAAAACGAATTTCGCAGTCTGATTCAGAATAGTCTGAATAAATTTTCTCCTGTTGACATATTTTGGTTTCGGAAAACTTTTAAATTCACTTTTATTAACCGGTTTGATTTGAAATAAAATTTCACAGGAAAATAAACTTCAATATTATCAAATGAAAATTTACCAGTTGCTATATTAAAATAGACGTATTCCAAATAATAAATTTTTAATTTCAGATTTTATTGTTTAAAATTTCACAATTTCCAGTTAAATATACTTTTAAAACCATTAAATTTTACGGGTCGTTACACTCTCCCCCACTCAAAACTTTTCGTCCCCGAAAAGGAAGGAGGTAGAAGAATAGAAACAACCAGACAGAAAAGATAGATTGAAAGTCAAGATTAAACAATTTTTTTTTTTTTTTTTACTATATAAATTTTACTTAAAACTTGAAAACTTCATTTGCAATTCAATTATCTTTTATACTTTAAAACTTTTCAAAAATCCATTTGTAAAATTTCTTGCTTCCTTTATAAATTCCATTTATATGTTTAAATGACACCTTTATAAATGTATGAAAATCATTTGAAAACAATTATTTACATTATTACTTATATTTACAAATAAGCTAATTGAGAACATTAAATCCATAGTTCATAAATTTATTAATTCTATCTAAAATACTTTTCAAATATTATTTATAAGTTAATAATCATTTACTTTAAATATGTTTTATTTAATTAATGACCTCTAAAATATCTATAGCACTAAAATTTTCTATTAAACCAAATAATATATAAATAAATAATATTTAAAAGGGTATAGTCAACAAGGAAAAGAAGGACTTGGAGAGACAGAATATAGGTGAATAAATAAAGCTGAGCAGATAAGGTAGATTCGAAAGAATAGTATCGGGCATGAATAATTAATTCAAACCATTAGAATTTCAATTCCAAATATTTATACAAAATTTCTTTGTTAGAAATGCTTTTATAATAAAATATTTTTTTATAGTCGAAACAAATTTCCTTTCGAAAATACTTTTATAACTCGATGTCTTAACAAGTTTATCCTCGTTCCTGTAGACTCTGGCAGTGCGTTGATCAGGCGCAAAGCTAGAATTCTCCAGGTACTTAGTAGACTTGTTTCAACACCCAGTGAAAATACTGGAAAACTTTTAAAAACAGATATGGAAAGTACAATCCAATCAAGAACACAAACAAAACCTTTGTCTAACCATGGTTCGCAGATACACAATGGTTACGCCTGGATCCCCCAGGAAACAATCCATATCCGTAAGCTTTCTCAGCCCTGCGAGTTACGCCATGATGACTAGTAGAATGCAGGATACACAATGGTTACGCCTGGATCCCCCAGGAAACAATCCGTACCCCCAGGCAAGACTCAGCCAAGCATTTGCGCTACTATTCGCGACCTACACAGATTGCAGGATACACAATGGTTACGCCTGGATCCCCCAGGAAACAATCCGTACCCCTAGGCAAGACTCAGCCAGGCAGTTGCGCTATGCAGTCACGAGAGAACGATAAGACCATGGGTAACGCCATGGAATTCGAAGGACACTCGAGTATCATATCCGGAAAACCAAAATCAGAGAGAATAATATCGATAGAATGAATCCAAGATGTGGCCACAAATCGGATATCAAGCAGAAGGCACTTTCCATATCTTTACTTCGAAAATATGTATCATATAGTACCTTTTCAAATCACTTTCAAATATCGTACTTATATAAAATCCATTATATATAAGATTAAATTTTCAAATCAAATACTTTTCCAAAATCAATAGTATATCAAATCATACTTATATAGACTTCAATTATATAAGATTTCACTTTCAAATTGAGTACCTTCTCAAATCTATAGTTTCGAATCAATTTCATACTCATACAAATCAATTTTATATAAGTTCGACAACTCCCAAATCAAGTGTTTGGTAATATAAGGTTCTCTGATTTCAATTTGTTTCAATATCAGTTAAATTTCAAAATCATATACAATTTCACCAAATTATTTCTTCTCAAATTAATTATCTTTAGCTTCAAAGTTTCCAAAATAATAGATTTTGAAAAATAAATCCAAATTTCCAAATCAATAATTTAAGTCAACCAATTCATTTCCAAAATCAAATGGTTTTCAAAAATCATCTTATATTACCTAAGGTCCATCTTATATAAGAATCAATTTCAAAATTAATTTCGCTGTACGAAGAGCTATATGGGATTGATTATCTTTGCTTTTATGGGTTATATATCTTTGTAATTTAAATTGGAAATTTTCTTTTGGTAAGCAAAGATATTCTAACCCAACGGCTTCAAAATTTCAGCGTCAAAATATATCAATGATAATAGAATATAAGGTGTACATACGCCATCATTTCGAAGAATCACATTTGATCGCTCGCTCGATCACACAAGTTCGCTTTCGAACTAGTATTTTCCATTCGACTTCCCTAATGCGGATTTCGATATGGTTTCTCGACTAGAAGCCATCAGTCTCCTTGCATAGCCATATACTATGATAGAGAATTCTAGAATCAAGCCCAAAATCCATATCAAATATTCGCCATCAAGAGTCCAATGAAAAATCCTAACACGAAATGGTGTAATCCACCTCGAACTTGTGTACTCAAACTTGGATCAAATTAATTTCGCGAATAAAATAGCATACGTACAACTTATATATTTATTCCAACTTGTTAAATATATAGTTTCATAAAGATGTTACTAAGTTAAAACATTTAAACTAAATTTTCTTCAAAATATATTGAAGCCCAAATTCTTTCAAAACATTTCAAATCTAAATTCCATATTAGAAAATTTTAAAATTTCCTTATTCGTTTACTTAACAAAACAGTTTCAACTTATTAAATCATATTACTACATTCTTAAATATTCAAAACAAACTTATATACTTTATACTTCAAAATTTCTTAGCTTTTTGAAAAGTTAACCTTGATTTGGAAGTGCTCGAACCTTCAAAATAGTGAAGAAATCATTTCAAATTCAAGAGTTGGAAATTAACAACAAATCAGTAAATCAATTTCAAAAGATGAGTTTATGTCAAATTCGAAACTCGAAGACTGAACACCGGATTACTTCAAATCATTTCATATATATATATATATATATATATATCTTTCGAATATCAAATCATACTTCAAAATTCTGAAATCAAAATTTTGTTTCGCAAAATCACTCGCGTAGCAATGCTACTAAAGTGGCCTTTCCCTCACTCTGAGACTCGAAAATCAATGTCGATGATGCGTGCACTCATCACCGAAATTATTTTCCAGCGACATAAGTGAGTTCTGGACTTCTATTTTTCTCAAACTTCTTTGAAATTTTCTTCGAAACTCATTAAAATCATTGACACATTTCTTATTCAGAAAATATTTTTAAATCATACTATTATTATATATTTCAAAATCTTAAAACCAATTTCAAAATACCGGAGTTCAATTCTCGAATTTCAAATTTAAAATCCTTTAGTCATAAATCATTTTTTTTTTAGATGAATCAAATTTGTTATATAATTTTTTTCAAAATTACAAATCCTTTCGAAACCTCAAATTCTCATTTTAAAAAGGGTTTATAATCTTTATCGAAACATTTCACTTTTATATATAGAATATAATAATTTCGATATATAAAACAATTTCCAAAATACGAATAAACCCGATTTTTCAAAAGGATGATTCAAGGATGGATTTCAAAACAAAGATAGGGATTCAAATTAGAGGGACTCTAATCAAATAGAATTCTGATTCGAAGATAGGCTCGAACGAAGATGAGATAATTAAATTTCAAAATAGAAGATAGATATACTTATATAAATCGCGGGCGACCTTAACCGGTCAACCGTGATTTCAAAATAAGATCAGTGTAGAATTCTGAGGCGAATCGACATTCGATCGCCAGAGATAGAAATCGACATATCAAGAGATAGCAGCATCCAAACCGAGTGATATATAAATCTTCGGTGAATCAATGCCAATTGTAAAGGAGTTTCACCCCTTTACAAAACATTCAAAGATCGGCGGAATCCTATTCTTATAGAGATCATTCGAAGTGGTGCTATGGGGTACTCCAGAATCAAAAGGATACCAATAGAGAGAAACAAGAATG
Organism: Allium fistulosum; assembly: GCA_030737815.1. Taxonomy (NCBI): domain Eukaryota; kingdom Viridiplantae; phylum Streptophyta; class Magnoliopsida; order Asparagales; family Amaryllidaceae; genus Allium; species Allium fistulosum. Next base: position 1,437,280,926 of record CM060903.1, read on the forward strand.
AATTTTGGAACCGTAGGGAACGTTCCAAAGTTCAAAGGAAATCGAGTCAAAAGGAAGAGATTAAACTCGAACGAATGTGATTCTGTAAATAAATTTACAATATATGCTAAGTTTCGCCTAGAGCCAAAGCTCTGATACCAACTGTAACGACCCGCTATTTTGGACCATTCAAATCGACAATAAATCCACACATGTCTGACTTGAATAATTCAAAATATCAGATTGTTAATTTAAATTTGGCAAAACTCAGCATATGCAGTAAATAAATCAATCACAGAATCACAGACACAGAGTAATACAATAATACGCAGCGGAATAGATAAAATAGTAGTTCATGAAGTTACTATATAAACATCAGAGTTAGAAAAAAATACAACAGAATATCTCAATTGCAGTGAAGTCCCCAGTACAACAGATGACTTCTCTGGACAAATCAATTAGAAGAGCTGAAAGTTGAGGCGATAGTTGGATCTCCAAGGGAAGCTCCAAACTCCAAGGGTGAGTCTCAAATGCTGTGTCACTCGGTCTGACCCGAGCGTAAAGCAAAACACAAAACACTCGAGTCAGGATTAACATTCTTATATAAATAAATCCAACTCAAGTGAAATATCAATTGAAGTACGAGTAACTTAAAGAATGTTGGGATAACCATCCTCTAAGGATCTTCAGAACTATCTACAAAGTGGAAATATACATTTTAACACCGTGGTCATTTCAATTAAATTTATACTTCAAAAACCAAATATCATTTCATTTCAAATATATCTATTTTCCAAAATAGTATATATATATATATATTAAATGATTTGAAAAGTAAAGTATTTAATTTCCTCAAGTCTAGCAAATCGATTCAAATCAACTTCAAATTCCGAATTCAAATTTTATTCAAAGCTCAATTCATCAATTTAATTCATTTCTAAACAGATCATTTAAATTTCAATATATTTCAAAGCTTTAATATTCAACATTTCCAAAGTTAAATTTAACAGTTTCCTATAGCTCTTGATTCAACTTATTATTATTTAATCAGGAAATATTCACTTAATAAATTCAATATCATTTAACTATCCTTAAATTTCATTCTTACTAAATATTTCCTTAAATTTATTTAAGCAAGAATTATTCATTAAATTATTTAAATAAAACCCAAGTTATAAATCATATCTTAAATCTCAATTTCAATAAGTTTCAAATTGGTTTAATTAAATAAATTTTCTTTCCAACCTTAACTTATTCAAATTATTACCAAAATCTATTTTGAAATATAATTTTTATACTTAAACATATCATATGTATTAAATCCATCCTAATTTAAATTAAATAATTTAAGGCTCAACGTTTATTAAAACCATATATTTCTTTCCGAAACCATAGAATTCATTTTCAAAATATTTATATATATGGACCAACGGTGTCGGTATATATACATCATATGGTTAAGTGATACGAATATTTATCATTTCAATCCGAAATTTAAATATATACGGGTAGATATCATTTCGACCCGTAATCCCAATTTCAATTCAATTGAAAATCGCTTGGGTTTATCATTTCAACCCATAACGAATTTCTCCTATTCTAAAGTCCGTTCGGGTATGTATCATTTCAACCCATAGTGAATTCTATACTAACAGGGAACTTGCAGAGTGATAACAGATAATATAAAATACAACAACAGGCATATATCATCAATAATAATATAACAGATACTAGCGTCAGATGTCACAGGTGAACATATACAGATGATAGTAATAACAGGCATATAAATACTAGATACTGGTGTCAGATGTCACAGGTGAACATATACAGATGATAGCATATATAACAATTTAAATAACTACAGCATCATATTTCAATTGTCGTTTCAATTGAAATCAAATTTAAATAATAAAAGAACGTTAATCGTGAGTGATTGCTCACCTTTCGAGGCTAGAGAATACAGAAGGTGATACGGATACGCACATTGATACGGACACGAGTAAATCAAAAAGATGATGCGACCAACTTGAACATTGGCAAGAGAAGAGCAAGGCACGATGACTGGATGGATGAAGAAAAATGATATAAGTGAACACACATATATATGACTGCATATAATTATATACATAACTATTTATGTGTGAATAAAAATCATATTATAACCTCTAACACATGCGTTTCAAAAAATTTAACTTAAATAAAAAAAAAATTGAATCCATAATATTTGCGTGAAATATTTCTTCTTAGAACCCAAACTTTTATATTGCCTTTGAGAAAAAAATCAAACCACAAATAATGAAATCTTTACAATGTTAATTCCCAAAACACCTTTACTTCCATCGAAATATATAGGTAGCAAATATATATATATCAATACAGCATATTAAATATAACGCAATAAAGCATTTGTAAAAAAAAAAAAGTACATATACAGAACTACGTCAGCTTTAAAATATAGGATACTGTAAGCCTATATTCAGTAAATATATATAACCTTTTCAAAATCTAGCATATGGATAAATATAGTATAAACGTCCAAACAACACCTTACACTTAAAAACAATATATCATCTTTAAATAAAAGTCTTAAAATAAAATAAATCTAAACTATATAACAGATTTGGTATATATATATAATACCAATATAAACTATACAACATATAAAAATATTTAATACTCCAGTTTAACTATATATACTGACATATTAGAAATCCTATAGGCACATACTTTGTAACTCATGTATACTAGCAGACCGCTGCATATATAAAAAAAAAAACAACAACTATATATAACATATACACCTCACAGCCTATATTATAAAATATATATATTACTTATGTATACTTAACATATCATCAATTACCCCACGCTTCTATATGTCACGGCTGATGTACGGCTAAAAGAAAACTTAAAATTTAAAAGTCTATGTATACAAAAATCAAAGATCCATATGCATTTATATTACATATATTAAACACACGTAAAAGAAAATAGAATAAAATATCAAGTTGATGCTGCACATGGGATCTGCGAATAATACATGTACCCATACTATGCCATCTATATTATATAAATGAATATACTTTAGTTTATAAATATCTCTGGAACAGATCATAGTAACCAAGCTTTATACGCAAACAACTCAAAGCTATATTATAATATATAACATAACATACTATTAAAACTAGCTTACAAAACGTAAAACATATATAAACAAATAACTTTAACAAATTATATATATAAAATCAGTTATCAACATATATATAACAACCTGTCAAACTTATAATATGACACCTAGATATACATATAAACTATAAACATGTAAATATATATAATATACCTTCATATACATATTTCGAGCAAATAGCAAGGAGGCGGCTGCTGAGTTGACAGAGAGGGGAAGAGGAGGAGATGAAGGCGGCGTGAGGGAAAGTCTGGTAGCAAGGGGAGAAGCGGATTTGGAGGAGGAGCCGGTGCCAGGCGGAGGCTGTTGTGTTCGGGTGGAAGTTATGGGCGAACGGTGCGATGGAAGGGGAGGGCTGTGGCGGTTACTGGCCGGAGACGTGGTGGCCTCGGAGCAGGCGAACGGAAGAGAAAGCAGGAGCGGATCTAGGTTGCAGGTTGGAGCAGTGGGAAGGCAGAGCAAAAATGTAGGCCGAGTATTGAAGAAGAAGATTAGAACCAGATTTGAGGAAGAATGAAAAGCAGATCTCAATGTAAAATGCAAAACGTACGAAATAAATAAAAAGAAACGGATAAAGGAAAGGAAATGGCAATGGTCTCCCATTGATTCAGCCGAAAAATTTAAAGCAATTTATCGATGTGGCCGGTGGTTCAAATTTTGAAAGGAAGAAACTTCCAAAAGTCACAAATTTTGGTATCGATACGACGTACGATTTCATCGTCTCGTCGCGTACCGGGTCTCAAAATACGGAAATGAATATACCGTAGAGATCAGCATAACGAGACGATCAAAACGGTATACAGATATTGGTGGTACAGTCATCCGATCAAAAGCCGATAACCGGTACCAGAAATGCTGCTATTTTGCCAGAATTAAGATAAACGGAGCAGTAGAAGTCCAAATTTGGAAAAACGAATTTCGCAGTCTGATTCAGAATAGTCTGAATAAATTTTCTCCTGTTGACATATTTTGGTTTCGGAAAACTTTTAAATTCACTTTTATTAACCGGTTTGATTTGAAATAAAATTTCACAGGAAAATAAACTTCAATATTATCAAATGAAAATTTACCAGTTGCTATATTAAAATAGACGTATTCCAAATAATAAATTTTTAATTTCAGATTTTATTGTTTAAAATTTCACAATTTCCAGTTAAATATACTTTTAAAACCATTAAATTTTACGGGTCGTTACATTTTGTGATAAATATCGAAAAGTGATTTAATTAATATAAGATTAATTAAAGAGGCTTGGTGTTGCTTGGTGCTTAACCAGTAGTATTTCCATTTGGAAAAAAAAATATTTGGTTGAATGTTTTATATTTGATAGTTAAATAACCGACTATCAAATCTGGATCAAAACGTAACTTCGGAAATATCTAGGAGAAACATGGAAATTATATGGTATAGTTACCGTTGGTGGTGCTATACTATACCTATAAATTCATTTCGTTCTTTTAGGATAAATGGTAAGGAAATCTGTCCACTAACGGTTAGGAGGTGAACTCCACTCTTATCTTTTATCTGCTTATTTCCTAAAGAACCAGGGTTGAGTTTACTGGGAATTATCGAAAGTTGTTTCAAAGAGACCGGGATCAGATCTGTTATCCGAAAACCACTTTGGTCTAACTCAAGCGTTTTGAACTGAAGACATCATGAAGAATATGTAATCGGAGATGGAACATTGAAGTGTAGGGCTGCTTGCTACTAGTCCTGAGGGTGATTCCAAAATGGATGTAGTAGAAGTAGTGCTTTTGGTTTGTCCTTATCCTGGACAACTTGTATGGATGAATGTTGGCACTGTATTACCACCGAGAGGGCAGTGTTAGCATTCCAAGCGGGATTGCTATTCAAAAAGGTAAAACGTAGCCTCAAGCCTCATCAACCGAGAAATGACTATAATAGGGCATGCAGTAGGGCTAAGTGGGTCGCTCTCATTAGGGTATGTCACCATCTTTCTAGATTACCCTATTTTTATGGATTTGGTTGTGCAAGAGAGATCTCGATTAAGGTTGGAAGACCGGGATAATGACATATTCGGTACTACTAGTCTAGTGTTAGGCCAGTTTTGTGTGGCAGGGTACAAGAGGTTCTTGTCAGACCAGGGTGCATTGTTCTAAAGATGTACCCATCGGAGGTAGTTCCTTACCTGGTCATAGTATGGAATCCATTCTCCAATATGTGCCTTTACGGTTTTTGATTGTAGAACCTAGTATGCTGGAATTTAATTAATGTAACAATTTTGGCTAAGATTAATAAGTATTTGTTTATAGACATTATTACAATATCAAATGATTTGATAAAAATGGTTTGGTTATCGTAAGGGAAAAACCCGTCCGTGTTTATGTGCGGCGTGGTCTTACGAGATACCTTTTGTTTCGAAAAGGAGTTTTGATAACTTTATAAATTCAGTAGAGATTTGTTTTCTCACACTGGTTTACCAGACTGATCCGGGCGTTCTTCCCTTTCAATGTTCGGGGCAGACCGAGTATGTTTATAGGTTGCTTAGGTTGCATTGGAGCTCAGGAGACGAGCTGGATGACGGAGATGTATTCCCGTACTTGTTTATTTCCGCTGCATTGTTTATTTTAAATTATCAGTAATTGTGAGGACATGTTATTATAACCGTCCAAGCTGATAATTAGTGATTATGTACTCTGATTGGTGTATGTATATTACAGTTTTTCCTTTCTGTAAAGACTATTGATATTCTATTATATGTTGTTCCGTTGCGATGTGAGATTTTGCGTTGTTTTAGTTCTTCTTCTTTCTTTCTTCTTCTCACCTTTCTCTTCCTTCCCTTGACTATCCGTCATTCCGTGCAATTTGGGTTGGACATGTGTGATTTATTGTCGACTCAAAAGGTACGGATTTGCGGTTCGTTGCAATTAATTACATCATTCCAAGTAGAATCTTAACGAATTTGAAAATATTCATATAATCCTTAAACATTATTCACCCTCCCTCTCTAGTGTTAATTTAGCCTTAAGATCCCTATTATGCTGACTCGCATTTGGTATCAGAGCATTGGTTTTCAATGTATTCATAACCAGATTTTTGAAAAGTTTCAATGATAATTTTTGATAATATTTTTGGCACTATTTTCGAAAAGATAATTTGCAAAATCATCATACTATCGTTTCATAAATTTGCATCTACTAATAAAAAGTCATGTGATCTTTTGAAAAGTGTCAATTGGAGGAACAAATGTATTACATGGCTTTTGATGAACAGATACCTAATGATCAAATTCTATAGATCAAAAAGGACAAATGAATACTAGATAATGGATGCTCAAGACTGGAAATTCAGAGATTTTGAAAGATATAGTTTACAAAGATGGTGGATCAGTAAATTTTGGAGAAAACTCTAAAGGATATGTGATTGGCATAAGCAATGTCGGTAATTCCAAAACTCATACTATTTCTAATGTTTTGTTAGTTAGGAATTTAAATCATAATCTATTGAGTGTTAGTCAATTATGTGATAATGGTTTTATAATTAAATTTGTAAAAGATAACTGTCATATTGAAGATAATGAATTAAACATTATCTTTGAAGGTATTACGAAATGAAATATCTATATATTAAGTATGAAAATCTCAAATAATAATTTATTCTTTTGGCTGAATCAAGTGATCCTTTGATTTAGCATATAAGATTTTGTCATTTGAATTTCAAACCAATATCTAAAATTGCTAAAAATGATATAGTTGGAAGTCTTCCTAAAATGAATTTTAAAGTTAATAATTTATGTGATGCGTGTCAATTAGGAAAACGTAGAAAATCTTTTAAATCAAAAGATATGATTTCTACCTCTCAACTCCTTGAACTTTCACTTAGATCTTTTATGTCCTTCACAGATACAATCTATAAATCACAGTAGTATGTATTTGTAACCGTAAATGATTATTCTAGGTTTACCTAGTTGAATTTTTACAGCTTAAAAGTGATGCTTTTGAAATGTTTAAGATCTTTGTTAAAAAATTCAAAAGCAAATGAATAATAAGATTAAAACTATTCAGAGTAATCATGGTAGAGAATTCGAAAATGAAAATTTGGAGAATTTCTGTAATAAGAAAGGTATAACTCATATTTTTTTCATTTCCAAGAACACTGCAACAAAATGAAGTGGTAGAACGTAAAAATAGGACAATTCAAGAGTCCGCTAGAACTATGCTAAATGATAGTAATTTACCTAAAAAAATCGAGCAGAAATAGTTGGTATTGCATGTTATATATTAAATAGAATTTTAATAAGACCATTAACTAAGAAAAGACCATATGAATTATTCTATAATAAAAAGCCTAAAGTATCATACTTTAGAGTTTTTGGTACTAAATGTTTTGTCTCAAATACTAAAGGTAATTTTGATAAATTTGATTCTAAATCAGATAAAGGAATCTTTATTGGATATTCAAATAGAAGTAAAGCTTATAGAGTTTTCAATACTAGAACTAATACTATTGAAGATACATTACATGTCTCATTTGATGAAAATTTTAAATTTATAACCCAAATATTGATGAAGAAGAAAACATTGATAACCTAAACGAAATTAGTAATAATGAGAATGGAAACAATAATAATTCAGAAAATTCACATCCAAATAAAAGAACAGGATACTTGAAATATCATCCTGTAGAAAATATATTTGGAAATGTTTAATCTGTTGTTAAAACCAGAAATCAACTAAATAAAATGAGTAATGTTGCTTTTATTTCAACTATTTAACCTAAAAATCCTAAGGAGGCACCAACTGATGATTCATGGATTCTTGCTATGCAAGAGGAATTGAAACAATTTACAAGAAATGATGTATGGGAATTACTCCGACGACCTGAGGATAAATCCGTCATAGGAACTAAATGGGTATATAGAAATAAAATGAATGAACAAGGAGAGATTGTGAGAAATAAAGCTCGATTAGTTGCATAAAGGTTATTGTCAAGAAGAAGGAATAGATTTTGGTGAAACCTTCACCCGTAGTAAGATTAGAAGCTATACGAATTTTACTTGCTTTCGGCAATCATAATAATTTTAAGTTATATCTAATGGATGTTAAAAGTGCATTTTTAAATGATTTTATTAAAAAAGTTGTATATGTAGAACAACCCCCACTTTTTAAAGATGAAAACTACCTAATCATGTTTAAAAATTAAATATGGCTTTGTATGGTTTGAAACAGGCTCCTAGAGCTTGGTATGACAGACTTAAATCCTATCTATTACAATCAAATTTTGAAATAGGCAAAGTATATAGTACACTTTTTAATAAAAGAGATAAAAATGATATTCAGATAATACAAATACATGTAGGTGATAACATTTTTGGATCTACCAATGATAAACTAAATAAGGAATTTTCAAAAATAATGACCAAGGAATTTGAAATGAGTCATTTCGGAGAACTAAATTATTATCTAGGATTACAAATAAAACAACTATGTAATGGAATTTTTATTAGTCAAGAAAAATATGCTAAAGCTTTAGTTAAGAAATTTGGTATGTTAAATACCAGTGTTAAACCAACTTCCATGGCAACTAATGAAAATTTAAATAAAGAATAAAATTCAAAAGATATAGATCAAAAACTATATAGAGGAATGATTGGATCACTAGTCTATATAACTGATGCATAGAGTTTGTCCCTGTGCAAGATATTAATCACAACTTGAAGAAACTCATTTAAAATCCGTAAAATGAGTTTTGAGATATGTAAACAACACATTAGACTGTGGGCTCTTTTACCCAAAAGAAGACTCCTTTGAATTAATTTCATATAGTGAGGCTGACAATGCTGGTTGCAAATCAGACCGAAAAAGTACAAGTGGAACTTGTCTCTTTTTGGGACACTCTCTGATTTCCTGGTATAGTAAGAAGCAAAACTCTGTATCTCTGTCTACGACAGAAGAAAAATATATTTCAGCAGCATTAGCATGTTCATAAGTTATCTATATGCAACAAACATTAAAAGTTGTTGGTTTAAATTTTACTAAATCACCAATATACTGTGATAATACAAGTGCGATCAATCTATCTAAAAATCCAAATCATCGTGATAGAACTAAACGTATTGATATAACACACCATTTTCTAAGGGATAATGTAAACAAAGAAATAATATCACTTGAATTTATAAACATTGAAAATCAAATAGCTGATAGATTAATGAAAGCATTGAATCAAACATCTTTTAGTAAGTTAAGAAGAGAGTTAGCAATTTGTTCTCTATCGGAAATATAAAAAGAATTAAGTAAAAATTACAAAATATAAGGAAAAAACAAAATAATCAAAATAATACTATATGTCGACATACCCTTTTCTGTTTTTTAAATTTCCCTCTAAAATTCAAATTGGTGGTTATATAATAACCAAAATTTGACTTTCTTCTTTAATTTTTTGTACTCTCTTTGTTTTAAACTTCTAAAACAAATAAACCATGACCTCCTCTAATCCCAAACGTTCTAGAGAAGAGAATTCACCATTTTCCTTCCTGTCTCCTACCCAAGGCCCCTTCCAAAATACTGCTATGGTCAAGATTACTAAAACGGAGGATGAAAAGAAGAATATTCTAAAAATATTCACTTAAATTCCAGTGGTGCAACTTCATATGGCCAAAGAACAAAAGTAACAAAGCAGAATTCTTCACAATTTGCAAAAATATCTATCGGATAATCCTACGAATCAATAGTTATTGAAGAAGATTCAGAAATTTTGGCTATTCATAATCCCATTCAAGGCATCGATGATGAGGAAGAAGATAAAGAAGAAGAAGAGTAAGAACACAAGGAGGAAGATGACGAAGTCCGATGCGTCGGAGAAGTATGTTTAATCGAGATGGAAATCTCGTCGAAAAAAGCGAACTTTTGCCTTCATTATCCTTATTATCTCTTCACAAATTGTAAAGACCCATATTATTGATAATTAAAAATATTAAATTTAATAAAATTTTGAAATTAAATATTGTGAGAAATTAAAATTTATGATTTATTAATGAGAAAAATAATTTGAATATGATTTAATAATATTGTTTGAATGTTATTAACAATTATTTTAATGTAATTTCAATTAATTGAAATAATTGTAAAGTTAAATTGGTTATAATTGTAAATAAGGAATAAATTCAATGTTGTATTAAAAAGAGAAATTATATGTAATTAATTGAAATTGTTTATATAGAATGAATCAATATTTGGTAAGTAATTTATCAACCTTTGTTTGTAAACAATAGGTTAATAGAAGTAAATTATTAATGTATAACATTTAATTTATTATCATCTTGTTATTTAATCTGTTTGAAATTATTTGTAAGTCAATCGAAATTAATGTAATTTAAATATTGCATTTAATATGAGTTAAGATGATAACTATAGAATAAGAATGTAATAAAATGTAAATTAATGTTAATTATATTCATAAGGTAATAGTTGATTCAATAATAAGAGTGTAAATTGAAATAAAAGAATTTATTTGAATATAAAATATAATTAATTGGGGTTTTATTACAATTGTAATTGAATGTTAAAATTGATGTAATGTTTAAATCTTGAGATTAATATGGAATATTAAATTTTAAAAGATTATTAATTTCTACGTAATCAAGAATGATAAAATTGTTAACTTTTATATTTGAATTTAAAAGTGAATAAATCAATTTAATAATAATTTATTTAATTAACGTGAAAATTTGCCATTTTGTCCACTGTCTCGGATTTCGAAAAAACCAGTTTCATCGAATCCGTAACAGTGAGTTATTATTGGATTTTAAGTTTCGTAGCGATCAGACTTATCGTTTGATCGTGCGAGCTCGAAACGCGTAGAAATCAATTAAAAGAATTTAAATGAATATAATTGGATTTTGGAAGCTAACTTCTATATACAATGGAATTATGGTTTGAAACTAGTTCCATTGAGTTTAAAAATATTGAAAACCTATATTTTGATATATGGGATGACCTACTTTCGTTTCGGGGACGAAACGGCTTTTCGGGCCGTTGTTATCGTTTCGCCCATATTCGATATGTCCATTCGTTCGTATCCATCTCTGTCTATATAAATGGATATTTCCTAAAACCCTAGTTGTATATTCCCATTTCTGTACGTATCTATTCAATTATCTCCTCTTTCTTCCTAATGGCTGAAAACCATAATTTCAATTTCAATCAAAAAAAAAGAAAAAAAAGAAAAAAAAGAAATAAAAAAAACCCGCACAAATCAGATGGAGACCAAGAAATGAGCAAGAGAAAGTGTTGCAGGCCAAAAAAGGTGGATCTAGAGCAAAAACTCAAAGCAAGCACCAAGTATTTGAGGCGGCGGACCGAAGTAAAACTCGAGTCGACTCAGAGCCGCCATCCAGGTCTGGGTGATTGCAATGAGGTGGTTGTTAGGTAGGTCGAGGGTGCAGACTGTGATGTAGAGGAGGCCGAGGTAGAAGGGTAGGGTTGAATAAGGTAAAGCTAATTACGTTTTTGCCCTCGATTTATTTTAATTTTAAATTTAAATTTTAAATCTTCTAATCTTAATAACTTTTACATACGAACTCGAATTTGGACGCGGTTTCTTCCACTTTGATCGTATCGAAATTCCAAACAACATGGAACTAGTTTGGCTGCATTCTGAGACTGTTCAAATTTAGGCTTTATTTGGATTTTAAATCAACGAAAAATCAAAGGTGAGTGATTTAACCCACTCACAAATACTAAATCTTCTTATGGTAGTTAAATTAAATTTATGATGTGATAAGAATATTATTGGTTGTTGTTAGGTAGTTTAATTTGACAGTTAAATTGAAGATTGAATTTTTAAATTAACAGTCATTTAAATTAATATCGAATTTAAACTATTAGTTAAGTACCTGATAATGATAACCAGTTAATTGTTGTGATTTATTGGCTGATTTGGATGTTGATTGTGATGGATGTTTATTTGTTGACATTTTGGATGATTGGATGTTTATATCCTTGTTACCACTATGGGTTGAAATGATACATACCCGAATAATCGTATAGATTAGGAAAAATAGTTATGGATGGAAATGATAAACTCGACCGATTTTATTTATTTGGAAATTAATGATTCGGGATACGGGTCGAAATGATATATACCCAGAAAATTTAATATTTCGGGGTTAAAATGATACATACCCTATCACTTGACCATAGAGTAGAAAACTATTTACGGACACCGTTCTTCGATTTTAAATTATTTTCTAAATAGTAAAGTACGTTTGGTTTATAAATTTTATTTTTAAAATTTTATTTAATGATTTTATTTAAAATTTATTTTTGGAAATAATATATTTTGTATGTTTTAAAGTTTCAAATTATAAGTTAATATATGGTTCTAAATGTAAATTTAAAATTTTAACTTATGATTTTATTTAGTTTTAAAAATATTTTTTTTAAATATTTGAAAATTTAATTTAATAAAACATTCAATATAATTTTAATATATATATTTTAAATTTAATTTAATATAATAAATATAGTTTTGATTTAATATAATAAATATAGATTTTATAATAGTTTTAATAAGTAAAAATATAAGAGGTTTGTAAGGAATTTATAAAAGTTTTGTAAGAGATTTTATAATGGATTTTATAAAAGGATTCCTAAAAAGGATTTTTATAAAGGATTTTATAAAGGAGTTTATAATGATTTTAAAGGATTTTATAAAGGGTTTTATAAAAGAAACTTGTCTAAAAGGGAAGAGTTGTACACTGTTTTGGAATTTATAAATAGCTTTATAAATGGCTTAAGAGCATATAAATGGTTTAAGAGAGATTTATAAATTATTTTTGAAAATGATTGAAAGAAATCTTCCTCGGTATTTATGCATATATTTATACTTTTGGAATAAGTATATGGATATCTTAATATGAAAGTATAAACTATATTCTGGTTTTATTATTAAAAATGTTTATAAAATGACCATGTTGTAAAAAATATAACTATTGGTTGTTAAAGAGACCATGGCCGAATATTTCCATACTCTTTGCTAATTCAAAAACCACTTTAACAACTATGCACGTGGTGGAGAATCCAGAACGAAGTAGGATGGTTTGGCGAACGCTACTGTATGAGGTATGAACGCAGCCCTGACCCCTTGGGTTAGCTTGATATGACTAAAACCGGAACTATACCAGGCCAATTGAGGTCGCTCCTCCGATCAGACACATTTCTTTTATACCATATCTGTTATTTTGTGATTGATTTGGCGGCCACCTTCGATTTGATTATGGGAGTGTGTTCTGAGATGGGTGGTAGTAGCTGCTATGCATTACCACCACTACGGGAGTGCAAAACGGTAGAATCCTACCCTGGGCATTGCCTCACGTGCCTTGTCATACACCTGAACGAGCCCACTACGATTTTGGTTTGTGTCGTACCTATGGAGTGCTCCCTGATAGCCCACCGGTTTGGTGGAGTTACTTTATAGACTACGGCATTTATAAAAATGTGTTAAGAGTGATATGGTTAACGCCTTAACGCTATTTTAATACTTTACTTTACTGATAAACACTACATATATAGTGTATATTACTACATATAAATAGTTTAATGGATCCTTAGGAGATGGGAATCCCGAACATCTCTTAAGCTATTGCACGCACGTTATACACTGGATAGGAGATGTAAAATCCCGTAAACATCTCTGACGCCATTACACTCATTTTATTATTGTTTATTTAACTTATAGAAGATCTTTTAGTTCTGACTCGAGTGTTTTGTCTTTTCATCACGCTTGGGTCAGCTTGAGCATTTTAGTGTTGAAGACCATTTTATTTGGAGGAGGAAAACAGATATTAGTCTACTATTTATTATATTTATTCCACTGCATCACGTTGTTCCGCTGCATTACCTTATTATACCTATTGTATGTATAACTCAGATTGTATTGTAAAAGTGTAATCAAATGTTATTTGTAAAAATAGCTTCATGAACTGTTTATTTGATTATTATATTTTGTCGTTCCGTTGTGATATTATGTGTTTTGTTTTTCTTTCTTTTCTCTTATTTTCTTATTCACCCCATTAACAATCCTTTCTTTTGAATGGTTTGAGTAGACATGTGTGGTTTATTGTTGATTTAAACCATCCAAAAAGGTGGGTCATTACAGTTGGTATCAAAGCTTTGGTTTAGCGATAACCTTAGCTTAGTGGGTTTGATTCATTAGAGATAGTGCAGCAATGCCCTAGAATGAGTTGTTTGTGCGTATATATATGAGATAGCGTATTTGTTAGTGTTATAAAAATGTTTTTATATTGTGTTAATTTGTTATGTTTAGTATTTATAAATTCTGGTCGGTACATAGGATGTTATGGCATCGATAGGGATTTCTAAACACTTGATAAGGCAGACCGACACAATATTGTTTTTGAAATATAGGGAAATGAATTAATTTTACCTAGTATATATTTTGTATATAAAAGAATAATTTTTATAAATGGTTATAGTTGTATGTGATATGTTTGTCTTTTAGGAAGTGAAATTTTATAACTATTAGTTGCAAAATAGGATTTATAAATAAAGTGAATATAAATTGGAAATTTGAGAACTTAAGTTCCGGGTTTTTGAAATTATTTTTCAAAAGATTTTGGAATATAATATTAGTATTATTTGGAAGTATTTTCAGATATAAATATTTTCAATGTGTTTTGAAAGAAATGTTTTATAGGAATTTTAAAAGGAAATAAGTTCCGTACTCCACTCTTCTGTCGTTGGAAAATAATATCGGCGATGACGGCTGCACCATCGACATTCATTTTCGAGTTTCAAAGTGGGAAGACCACTATAGTAACTTTGCTACACATTCCTTCTAATTTTAATTTTAATTTCCTAGGTATGATTTGAGATACAAAATATATAAGTATATATATAAAATTTCAAAATGACTTGAAATGAAATCCGAAATTTAGTTCTTAAGTTTTCCATAAATTAGGGATTTCAGTTATTGTAATGAAATCTTGGCTATTTTAATAAGATTGGAAACATCCAAATTGAAATCTAAATTAAGAGATAATTGTTTAATGAAAATATAAGAAATTAGGGATTTGTAACCTGCAAATTAAAAGGTAATGAAAATTAAGAAGATGTAAATTATTGAACATTTTTGTTAACTAAAATGAATAAGATAAATTTTTATAACACTCAATTACATTCTAAAAGACATATATAAAACTTCCTAGAAATGTTAAGAAAGGTTTAAATGTTAATTATGAATATGTAATAGAATAATATACAAGTAAAAGCTTAATAACAAAAATGCTTCAAAATGAACGTATGTTTATAAATAAAAAAATTTTAAGATGTACAAGAAATATATATAATAAGTAAATGGTTGAAATGCTTGGTAACCAAATTTAATAGTAAAAGTGAATATCACATAAGTAAATGATTATAAACTTAGGTTTATGTTTTGAAGTGATTTATAATTAGATTGAATAGTAAAAAGTGAATGTTATCTAAGAAAATAATTATAAACTCTAAGAAATGCTAAAATAAGTCACCAATAAGTTTATTATTAAATGATATTGTATGTGAAGAAATGAATGTAAATTAATGGAAAAATGGCATTGAATGAATGAATGAGAATAAATATAAGAGTAAAAAGGAAACCGATTGAATAAACTTAAATAACATTTAAAATTATGTATTGTTTGGCTAATGGGAAGTTTGGGAGAGGATACTTCAAATTGTTTAAGGATGTATGAATAATCTATTAAGTAATTATCTAAGGCTATTGAGCGTATGATACACTTGATAGTTTATTTATCACCCTTGTACGATTAAAAGTTTCTGAACTAAACAAACCATTAGTTTTTGTTGCTATGGATGTATGATTGATTCCTTTGTTGCATATGATGGTCATGCTCTTGTTTGCAAATGACTATTGTTATGTTGTGTTGTTTGTATTACTAATTGAAACGACTAAATATTTCTCTTGTACATAATTCTCACTATTTTGGATTATATAAGTGAGATACAGGTTTATGAAAGAAATGGCTAGTGCTTTTGGTTTCATAAATAAAGTTGTTTTCCCAACAAATAGGTACGTTTTCAGATTACGGTTTTGCAATGATATTTTAATTGTTTTTTCCATGGATTGGGAGTTTATTATTGAAGTATGATATATATATATATATATAGAAATTATTGATATCATTATTTTTCTGGACCTAACCGCGCAAATGAGACTTTACCGAAATTTTTCATAAATTTAGGACTTAGAAATTTTTTGTGAAAGTGAAAATGTTTTCAAACTTTTATTAAACTTGAATATGAAAGATTTAATTGTTTGTAAATTGATATATCTTATTTCAAACTTAATTATGTAAGTTTAAAGTGTTTATAAATTGAATATTTTTAATAAAATTATATCAAGTTTCTTAATTCCTTCTTGTTCCTTTTCGAGGACGAAAAGTTCTAAGTGGGGGAGAGTGTAACGACCCGTATTTTTGATAATTAAAAATATTAAATTTAATAAGATTGTGAAATTAAATATTGTGAGAAATTATAATGTATGATTTATTAACGAGGGAAATAATTTGAATATGATTTAATAATGTTGTTTAAATGTTATTGACAATTATTTTAATGTAATTTCAATTAATTGAAATAATTGTAAAGTTAAATTGGTTATAATTGTAAATATGAAATAAATTCAATGTTGTATTAAAAAGAGAAATTATATGTAATTAATTGAAATTTGTTTATATTGAACGAATCAATATTTGGTAAGTAATTTATCAACCTTTGTTTTTAAACAATAGGTTAATAGAAGTAAATTATTAATGTATAACAACAGATTTATTATCATCTTTTTATTTAATCCGTTTGAAATTATTTGTAAATCAATTGAAATTAATTTAATTTAAATATTGCATTTAATATGAGTTAAGATGATAACTGTAGAATAAGAATGTAATAAAATGTAAACTAATGTTAATTATATTTATAAGGTAATAATTGATTCAAAAATAATAGTGTAAATCGAAATAAAAGAATTTATTTGAATATAAAATACAATTAACTTGAGTTTTATTACAGTTGTAATTGAACGTTAAAATTAATGTAATGTTTAAATCTTGAGATTAATATGGAATATTAAATTTTAAAAGATTATTAATTTCTATGTAATCAAGAATGATAAAATTGTTAACTTCTAAATTTGAATTTAAAAGTGTTGGCTATAATTGTAGAATAAGAATGTAATAAAATGTAAACTAATGTTAATTATATTTATAAGGTAATAGTTGATTCAAAAATAAAAGTGTAAATCGAAATAAAAGAATTTATTTGAATATAAAATACAATTAACTGGAGTTTTATTACAGTTGTAATTGAACGTTAAAATTAATGTAATGTTTAAATCTTGAGATTAATATGGAATATTAAATTTTAAAAGATTATTAATTTCTATGTAATCAAGAATGATAAAATTGTTAACTTCTAAATTTGAATTTTAAAAGATCACAGCCTATAAGTATTTAGGTGAAGAGAAAAATGATTTTGAAGGGTCTTAGAACCTGTTAGAAACAAGAACAGAGGCAATATATATGTATACAGGCATTTACATGCTTCCACACCCAAGCATACATACCCTTTTCTTCTAGGCAGCACATATTCAAAACCATTACTACTATTAAATCTTTACATAATCATGTTATAAAGAAGATTAGACTTTTGAAAAGAAGTTTACTCACTTTTTGATTTTGCTGTAGCTTGAACATTACTGGTTTTGCTTCTGCTTTGCTTCTTTCTTTTTTTCCTCCTTCTATCTTGATTCCTGTTTAATGGCAGATACTTATAATTGTGTATACGTATATTTTGTTTGTGAGGATGTTAAAACATGAAGCAACAAGGCAGCAATATAAATAGAAGATAATGGGTAGGAGCAGGCTGACCCTCATTTCCAGGCTTTGCATTTCTTTGTTTTGATAAAACGAAAAAAGGATATGTTTTGATGTGTGAACATGACCTGATTTTGTTCCATATAAAAAGTTTTGAGGTTGCCTTGATTTGATTTTCTCTTTTCCATATGATTATTTATATTTTGCCATTGATTTAAAGTTTTGTAAGCTTGAAAGGATAGGTTTTTAATGTTGTGTTCCCTAAGTTGACTACATGTATATATAGATATTCTCTTACATACCTATATTCTACATACAAACACTTATGAACATAGTTTGTCTTACTTTTTAAAACACTTGTTTACTTGCATATGTCTTACCAGCATATACCTACACACATTTTATATGTTTGTCATCATTTGTATATTTCCATTTTATCACTTTCACCATTTCATTTAACATATGAACATATATACTTGCTTATGTATATTTTACCATTACACATGTTTCCATTTATACCAATTTCCATATATATTATTCCATATGAGCCTACATTCATATACACGTATGTCTATATACTTATATCTATGTGTTTCCAATTACTGCATACATATTTATGTACACATATGTGTGTGTATATATATATGTATTTATATTGATCATCATCAACTTGTATATGCTACACATATATTTATGGATGTTTTACCTTAATTTAAACGGTGGAGTTTATATATATGCATATAATTTACTTTTAAAAGACATATCATATTCACATTCATACAAACTTTCCTATATTTTATTTCACATAGGCATATACATACATTTATATTCTTGTATATGTATATACTTATATATGTATATATTTTAAACATCACAAGATTTTATATTTTTACCTATACATATATTTAAGGATATTTTATCGTGATTTAAATGTTAGAGTTTACCTATACAAAAATTTATTTTCTTTTCTATAGGATTTACCATACCCGGAGATTTTAAAATTAGATATCTAATATAGTTTTTAAGCCAGTTATATATCCAATATTTTAATTATAAATTTTTTATTTATTTGACTAATTAAAACTAATATTCCGATAATTACATCAGTTAATCAATCAATATTTGATGGCCAAAATCCGGGTCGTTACATAATTGTTATGATTTATTGGCTGATTTGGATGTTGATTGTGATGGATGTTTATTTGTTGACATTTTGGATGATTGGACGTTTATATCCCTGTTATCACTATGGGCTGAAATGATACATACCCGAATGATCTTATAGATTAGGGAAAATCATTATGGGTTGAAATGATATACTCGAGTGATTTTATTGATTTGGAAATTATTGATTCGGGATACGGGTTGAAATGATATATACCAGGAAAATTTAACTATTTTGGGGTTGAAATGATACATACCCTATCACTTGACCATAGAGTAGAAAACTATATGCGGACACCGTTGGTCGATTTTAAATTATTTTCTAAATAGTAAAGCATGTTTGATTTATAAATTTTATTTTTAAAATTTTATTTAATGATTTTATTTAAAATTTATATTTGGAAAATAATTCATTTTATATGTTTTAAAGTTTTAAATTATAAGTTAATATATGGTTTTAAATGTAAATTTAAAATTTTAACTTATGATTTTATTTAGTTTTAAAAATATATATATTTTTAAATAGTTTAAAATTTAATTTAATAAAAGATTTAATATAATTTTAATATATATATGTTAAATTTAATTTAATATAATAAATATAGTTTTGATTTAATATAATAAATATAGATTTTATAATAGTTTTAATAAATAAAAATATAAGAGGTTTGTAAGGAATTTATAAAAGTTTTGTAAGAAATTTTATAATGTATTTTATAAAAGGATTCTTAAAAAGGATTTTTATAAAGGATTTTAAAGGATTTTATAAAGGGTTTTATAAAAGGAACTTGTTTAAAAGGGAAGAGTTGTACACTGTTTTGGAATTTTATAAATAGCTTTATAAATGGCTTTAGAGCATATAAATGGTTTATAAATGGTTTATAAATGGTTTAAGAGAGATTTATAAATTATTTTCGAAATTGATTGAAAGAAATCTTCCTCGGTATTTATGAATATATTTATACTTTTGGAATAGGTATATGGATATCTTAATACGAAAGTATGAACTGTTTTCTGGATTTATTATTAAAAATGTTTATAAAATGACCACGGTGTGAAAAATATAATGATTGGTTGTTAAAGAGATCGGGGTCGAATATTGTCATACTCTTTGCCAATTCCGAAACCACTTTAACAACTGTGCACTTGGTGGAGAATCCAGAATGAAGTATGATTGTTTGGCGAACGCTACTGTATGAGGTATGAACGTAGCCCTAACTCCCCTAGGTCACCTTGATATGACTAAAATAGGAGCTATACCCGGCCAAGTGAGGTCGCTCCTTCGATCGGGCACATTTCTTCGATACCATATTTGTTACTTTGTGATCGGGCACATTCCAAGCCCTAGTTTCCTTTTGCAAACTCAAATTCTTGCTCCAAAATCAAAGAGAAGCTTAGGTAAGCCTTCTTTTCACCTTCTCCATCTCAATCTCTCTCCAATTTCAGAAATTTCCTATAACCTAATTTAGGAAATTCTTGTTTTGATCTTAGATTGAAGCTCGTAGAGTAGAAGTGAAGAGTGGTTGATCTTTTCTTTTTGTTTGAGCTTCTCATCATTGTTTTTGAGTTAAAAGGTGAGTTTTTGAACTCACATCTAAGCCTATAGCTTTTGTTGTGGTTGGGTAAGAATTCCTAACATCTATTCATGTTCATTTGTTTTCGATTTGGATTGATTTGGTGAATTTTTTAATTTTTGGTTTTTGAAGACCGATTTTGTGAAAATCCAATCTTTGATGTTTGAACACGTTAGTGGGGTGTTTCGGAGGGCCATACAAGGCTGGGTTATCGCTTGGCGTAAATCCTTGGTCGTTGTTGCTCGCTCGTTCGCTTCCGTTCCGTGTATTGATTTTGCCCCATAAGGGGGCTAGGCTGATTCTGCTCTGGTAGCAGATTCAGTCGACTGAACCAGTAGGTCAGTCGACTGAACCAGGGGGAGAAAACATTATGTCCCTGTATCAGTCGACTAACAACCTGGGTCAGTCGACTGACCTGGAAACCGAAAGTTTCCAGGCATTGTGCCATTCGACTGACCTCCTGGTTCAGTCGATTGGCCTGCTTGTCTCAGCCCAATTTGTTTGTTTTGCTTGGGTTTCAAATTTTAATCGATTCGTGTCGATCCAATCAGTTGTTATCGCATTTTTGACTTTAATGATTCCTTTTTAGATTTCGTAAATGAGTTTTTATAAAATGATCTTTTTAAATTGTATTAAAAGCTCGTTTCTCCAACTTATAATTTCTATATAAAACACACACAATTTTGCACTTCGAGCGAAGAGGGAGGAGAATTAAATGATTAAATAAAACACGTGCTATAAACATGTGGGTTTATCTTTTCAGTTAATTCCTAATCTATTCGTTTGACCGTTTTGACCTTTGGGTTTGGTTTACCGACGAGATGAGCTGAACTTTGTACTGCTTTGAGTGTGAAATTGACTAACAGTTAGTAAACCGTTTAGTGCCAACGTGTGGTATGAGACTCACGTTAACATTTTTCGGGTTCCTTTCTGAGAGTTGTGACACATTCTACCAGTTAGTGGTTTCCAGTACTGGGTCTCCGGACCTTCGCCACTAATGTTTGTTGCCTTCGGGGTTTGTTGCCTTTGGGCTTGAGCCCTCGGGGTTTGTTGCCTTCGGGTTTAAGCCTTCGGGGTTTGTTACCTTCGGGTATGTTGCCTTCGGGCTTGTACCTTCGGGTTTGTGCCTTCGGGTTTGTTGCCCTATAGTATCGCTTTTGGAGTTGGTCATTCGTCACCGCTCGAGTGATATTTGGGTTTGTTGCCTTCGGATTTGTGGATCCTTGCTATATATTACTGAGCTCGAGCATCTTTTGTTTCTTTGACAATTATATTTCCCTAGTGTATCGCCCTTCGGTGTAGGTCCTTTGAACCACACGATATATAGCGATTACCTTGTGGAAACTTGTGTTCCTTTATTGGTATTTGTTATTTTCCTTTTGGCTTGTTTTGGGATATCCATATCCTTTGTTTATTTGAGTTGCCGATGATATGAGGCTTTTTATGATTCATCTTTTGTTAAAAGATCTGGTTATCTCTTTTGGAGATATTTGTGGTATTTTATGACCTTGTATGTTCATTATCATTTAGTTTATCTAACTGATTTGTTTAGCTAGACTGACCCGTGTATTTTATACTCGGTTCAGACCGAGATTTTTCAGGTTAGGTACATTGGACTTAGCCTATTTTGCTTCCGCATGGACTATTCTGCTAGCTCGTTTTTGTTATATCTTTTTGTGTAGTCCTTTTTGGCTGTAACTCTGATATGTATTCTTTTGACTCGCCTGTAAATTGTGGTTTCATTTACCACTTGTAACGACCCAGAATTTTGGACCATTCGCATCCATTATAAGTGTATAGGTAGACACTCATGCCGAAGTTGAATTGCTCAAAATACCGCGTTTTTAATTTAAATTTGGCAAAACTGAACATATACAGTAAATAAATAATCACAGAACACAGACATAGAGTAATAATTTGCAGCGGAAATAAAAGAGATAGTAGTTCATGAAGCTACTATATAAATGTATAAGTTACATCAGAGTTAACCAGATACAACGGAAGAGTAATATGATACATCAGATACAAATCAGAATACATCACTGGAATCATCGAATACTGAAAGCAGAATAGATGGCTGGATCTTCAAGCAAAGCTCCAACTCCAAAGGTGAGTCTCGAATACTGGTACACTCAGTCTGACCCGAGCGTAAAGCAAAACACAAAACACTCGAGTCATGATTAACATTCTTATATAAATAAATCCAACTCAAGTGAAATAGCAATTGAAATACAAGTAACTCAAAGGATGTTTGGAATAACCATCCTTTAAGGATCCGTTAAACTATCTACTAGGTAGTAATGTACGCTAAGTAGATAATGTCTATCAGTAATATAAAAGATATCAAAATAGCGTTAAGTCATGGCCCATTCCACCCTTAACACATTTTTATTCCCAAAAGCATATACAAGACCGTAGTTTCCCCAAAACCGGAAGTCACCAGAGGGCAATCCATATACTAAAGGTACAAAACAAATTCGTAGTGGTCGTGAATAAATGGAATACAAGTATGACAAGGCACATGAGGCTATACCCAAGGTAGTGATACTACCGTTCGCCTGATCCGGACTGGTGAGAACGCAACGCCGCAGCGCCCGCCACACCGTGAAACACACACCCAAAATCAAGGGTGCACCAATCGACAACAAGTAATAAGTAGTTCGAAGAAGTGTGTCCACTTGAGGTAGCTAATCCTCCATTGGCCCGGCACAGCTCCTGTTTTAGTCATTTCCAATTTGACACAAGTGTCAAGGCTATCCATTATCATTCTCTTTCTTCAGTCATCACGTACATCATTACAACCACTTCATTCTGGATCATCACTCCACGTATAGTTATTAAAGTGGTTTCGGTTCAGATAGAGAGTATATCCATTACCGATCCCGGTCTCTTTAATAACTTTCGTAATTATTACACCGATTGGTCGTTTGTATATTTCAAAAACCAAATCAATTTCAATTCAATTTGAATTCGTAAATCAATGTAACAACCCGCATATTTATCGATTTTATATTTAAATATTTTATTTAAATATTTCATCGTTCGTCGGATTGTAGTCCGAGAAGCTACTTTTTGCAAACAGTCGAATTGGGACTCGAGACCACTTTCATTGAGTCCAAAATGCCGTTTGCGACCTTTTTGAGTATAAACTTTGATATGTTTGGAGCTAGTCAAAAATTTGACCATTTGCACTTTGGGTTTGGTTTTGGGTTCAGCCCCTTTGCCAACTTGACCTCCAAACTGAACCATCCCTCCCCATTCATCCTCACTTCCTCCTCTTTTCAGTTTCAAAGCAAAAATGGTGGGAGAGATTGGAAATTAAAACTCCATGCCTTAGTTCCTCTTGCAAATTCTTGTTCTTGCTCCAAATTCAAAGAGAACCCATTGGTAAGCCTCCTCTTCATCTTCTCCAACTCATTCTCTTATCAATTTCAATTTATTCCTAAACCTAACTTTGGGAATGTCCTTCTTTAAAGCTTCGATTCAAGCTTGTTGAGTTGGAATTGAAGAGTGATTGCCATTGCCATTGCTTTCAAGCTTCTTCTTCATTGATTTGGGTTCAAAGGTGAGATTTTTATCTCACATCTAAGTCAATAATTATCTTCTATTGTTAGGTATGAATTCCTAACACTTATCCTTGTGCAATTCCTGAGTCGTTGTGGCTCGACCGATCGTTATCGATGTCGTTTGGCCATTTTTTGGCCTAGGTTCAGGGAATGCCCTGAATAACAGTTTCAGCCGTCTGAACGTATGGTTCAGACGTCTGAATGGAATACTGGGAATTTTCTTCTCCCAGCATTCAGACGTCTGAATCAAAATTTCAGACGTCTTAATTGGTTCGTTTTGAACCAGAAATGGAATAGGCTAAAAAGTGCCTATTTCAGACGTCTGAAATCTAGGATTCAGACGTCTGAATTCTGTTCTGGAAAATAGTTTATTTTCCAGATTCAGACGTCTGAATTCTTGATCTCAGACGTCTGAATCTGCTGTGTTTTGCCTAGTTGTTTTTTTAGCTTGAATATCCAACTCTAATCAAATCGGGTTGATTCCCTTTTTGTTGTTATCATTTATTATCGGCCACTTTGTTAAGTCGCCCGCCTTTTTTAAACTTAGGTCGAACCCCGAATAACTCTGCGTAGGCAATCTTATCCGAAAACCATTCAACGGAACTTCTTACTTTGATGGTTTTGGGAATTGATTTCTTTGGATTTTATTCACGTCTTCGAATGTGAACTTTTATAATTGATTGTTTCTACAATCACTTCTATGACTTGTCACTTTAAAAATATAAAGGTTTCAATACTAGTAGTAAATATCAAAACTCTATCATCAAAACGATTTCAACTCTATTTTCAATATCAAACTCGTTTATAAAACTGTATTCCAATCTACTAGTATATACAAACCTTACCTCATTCGTATGAGAAAATATAATTAAACGGCTTAGCAAAACAAGTGGTATGAAACGCTTGCGTTTACTTCGTCGGTTAATTTATGGACCTGTTCGATTGAATCTCTTGTGACAGTTTTCTAGTGCAGATCTACAATTTGTTCGTAAATCTTTGAGTTAAGCAAGTGGTTATGGGACATGAAGCTAAACTCTTATATTTACTAGCTTAGTGTAATCGACACTTCCTTATGATCATGATGATCATTTTTATGATTTAGACTAGCAATTGTGTGATGTCTCTTTGTCCGTATGAAGGACTGTACTTCATTTTATTGAGCTTCGTCTCATTTCTTTGTGGACTGGCAACCCAAGTACTTTTTATGTGTTTCGATTCATCTGATGTACCGTTTGTACTACGTCGATGTCTCTGTCTTTCTAATTCATTGGACGTACCGTTTGCACTGCGTCATTGTTCAATTCATTGGACGTACCGTTTGCACTGCGTCAATGTTCGATTCATCTGATGTACCGTTTGTACTACATCGATGTCTCTGTCCTTTCAATTCATTGGACGTACCGTTTGCACTGCGTCAATGTTCGATTCATCTGATGTACCGTTTGTACTACATCGATGTCTCTGTCTTTCCAATTCATTGGACGTACCGTTTGCACTGCGTCAATGTTCGATTCATCTGATGTACCGTTTGTACTACATCGATGTCTCTGTCTTTCCGATTCATTGGACGTACCATTTGCACTGCGTCAATGTACCAGCTTTCATGCTCCTGTTTGGGATTGGCCATCCTTTTCTTGTGATTTCTGGATTTCTCGTTGTGATTTCTGGAATTTTATGTTTCACCACCTTTTCAGTTGGCATTGTTATGTATGTCATTTATTGTGGCTTGGTGAATTAAATAAAGAATATGACATTCTATTTATGCTATGAGATTCTTGAGATTTTGTATGACTTTCGTGATTTTATAATGTATACTTATCACAGTATGACTTTATTATTATCATACGTTTTATTATCATATCTCATATTCTATCTCATTTTATCTGATAATTATAGCTAGACTGATCCGTTTATTATTTTCTTCTTAAATAATACTCGGGTCAGACTGAGATTTTACAGGTGCTTCCTCATGACTTCCTATCTGGAGCCATCTTCTGACTTTTGGCTAACTACTCTAGTTTAGTAGTTTTTGTTGTATGCATTTGAGATTAGACTCCTTGATGTATACATATTCTATTATCTTGCACTTGTATCTATTCATTTGTGTTATTGTGGATCTAATTTGTCCACTATTCTGATGTACACTTTCATGTGTTATATTCATATCTATTTCCGCCTTTGTGATATGAATTGTCTGTGACTGATTTGTGTTACGTTTATTTCTATATTTGTTTCCGAAGATTATATATAGCCACCGTGTGATAGCTTTGAGTTTGTATCGGTATGTCGGATTTCCTCCTTAAATGATATGCATTCTATACTATCTGACATATCGGTGCTCGCACAAAGAAGTTACATGGATGGTCGCTCCTCAACAGCCTTATTCTCCGCGCTAGTTGACAGCATTACTCCCTAGTGTTCTTGGCTAGCGTGGGTATAGAGGTGGGGCGTCACAATCAACATT
This sequence comes from Allium fistulosum, assembly GCA_030737815.1. Classification (NCBI taxonomy): domain Eukaryota; kingdom Viridiplantae; phylum Streptophyta; class Magnoliopsida; order Asparagales; family Amaryllidaceae; genus Allium; species Allium fistulosum. The sequence continues at coordinate 1,437,307,711 of CM060903.1, forward strand.
TCATTTGCCTTTCAAAACCAATTTCCAATAATTTACGTTTCAAAACATTCAATTTACCATTTCAAAATCTTATAATTCAATTTTCAATTTCTTTCAAAACAATTCAAATATTGATTCAAGTTCGTATATAAGATTCATTCCGAAATCATTTAAATTAATTTAATTTAACATTCAAATCAATTTAAATTCATTTATCGATTTCATTCAATATTCGTTAAGTAAATTTGTTATTCAAAACAATTCCTATTCAATTTCCAATTCATTAAATCCATTATTTAAATTCAACTTCATTCTATCAAAGCTTACAAATTTAATTAAATTAAATTCATCAAATCAAATTCTTTAAATTTCAGTCTTATATTAATTTCAATAAATCACATTTTATTTCTTGTTAAAGAAATTCAATTTTACTTATTTACTTTCTTAAATAATTTTCCAAAACTTACTTAATAAAGAAAACTCAATTTCAATTATTTACGAAGTAAATTCACTTATTCAAAAGTTCAATTTTACTTATTAAAGAATTCAATTCAATTAATCATTAAATAATTCAATCTTATTTAATTATTAAATAATTCATAACTTAATTATTAAATAATTTCAAAGTTTAATAATTTCAAACTTAATTATAATTTCAACTTAATTATTAAATCATTTCAAAGTTTAATAATTTCAAACTTAATTATAATTCAAACTTGATAATTAAATCATTTCAAACTTAATTCAATCATTTCTCAAATTAAACAATATTCTTCATCAATTACATTGTTAATATTTTGTTTCAGATTATTAAATATTAACATTTTCCTTTCATAAAATTTAAATTTCAACTTCATTTCAAAACCGTATTTTTATTCAAATAAAATCTTCAATTTATTTTTAAATCAAATTATTGACCAATCGGGTTTTATTTAATTCTCTATCCTAGGTCAAAGTTCAATTTGGGTATTTATCATTTCAACCCGATTCCAATTCAATTCAAAATCAAAACATAACAAAAGGGAACTTGCAGTGTGATAACTGGGATGGTGTCAAAGTAAATAACAAGCAATAACAACAATCAATATCAATCCAATAATCAATTCAAATAATCCCGAAATAACCGTATTAATTCGCATTGTTATTTGTACGAATTAATATAATTATTTCTAGAATCTACACTATCATTTCATGTAGATTAAAGATTATTACATTAAGGTTTCTCACTTGTCATCTATTTACAATTTTATACTACAACAATTAATCCAATATACGTCGATGGTTCAAAGTGTAATTTTCGCTATTCTACAGGTCAATTAATTTAACAATTAAAAGGGGTCATATTCAACTAATCAAATTTAACATATAAGTCAGTTTTCAAATTGTTAACTATCTTATATCAAATTCAATTGCATACTATTTATCACTTTATCATTTACAATTAACGTCCAATATAAACATCAACAATCAATCAATTATCAGCCAAACTGTATTATCATCGCATAAATAATTAACAGATAATGGTGTCAGATCTCATAGATGAACAGATACAGGTAATAGCATATATAACAGTGTAAATAACTAACAGCAGCATATTTCAATTGTCATTTCAATTGAAATCAGATCTAATAAATAAAAGAACGTTATTCGTGAGTGATTGCTCACCTTTCGAGGCTAGAGATTCAACGATGGAACGAGTTACAAATCCAAGTGTAAATTCCAAAGCAAAGCTAGATTGGCATGGTTCGACGATCAAAGCTGATAGATAAGAATAGACGGAGTCAAATCAAGACTGGGTCGATGACGCTGATTGGTATCAGGGAAATTTTTTTTAATAACCATATATATTAAATCATATATTTCATTAAATACATATATAGCTCGAAATCATTATTTTAAAATAAATTCATGTATTAAAGTCAAATATATATATAAATATATATACACCCACACACAATTACACTTCCACCATTATTATATACAACTAGTACCCATATATCTATAGATGCAGACTCATCACTACAACTAGCCTATATTATTCACATCTGTACGCCACTAAAATTTAGAACTGACGTATATGCACCTTCAAAAATGTTCATATAACGCAAATATAACATATTTATAATCATAAACTTACCAAGATGCCAACGACACTGCTGAACTATTGTAGTCTAACATGTAACCAACATCTCTTTATATATGTACACGTTTCTTTTATAAACCCATCATAAACACATAAAACAAAATAATTCACATAAATTTAAAACACACAATATAAATGCCCGCATGCTATAATCTATATATTTTACAGTGTATGCACTATAGTTCTTCACCGCTATATTACGACATATATATATAGCGAATATAAATATATATACAGACCTATATTATATGCAAACGATATTACATGTATAATATTCCTTGAAAATGTTATGTATATACGATACATTCATAATATAATATACTGCAATATACATGCATAACTATTTATTTATATAACTGCAATATACTCAACAACTCATATAACTATCCTTTCAGCAAATATAAATGCACAAATAAACATCACCTATATATAGTACAGTCAAAACATGTTTTCAAGCTTTGGTACAATATATATTATAACTTAATATTTACTATTCTTATAATCTGACACGTTTCCTTTTGTTTGGAACTTTGCAAATGAATTTATATTAGTAAGATATAGCTTGTATATATGAGTAACTTACAATTTCCAATGAAGGAGAGTAAGCTGGGTGAAAAAGAAAAACACACGGCAGAGGTAAAACATGCATTACACTAACATTTTCACACCTAAAACATTTTATACTCAAATATACTTATACATATATATATAAAGTAATACTCTAAACATGACTGTCATTTTGAAGCTAACGTACATACCGCAGGTTATATAATTGTATACAAGCCCATATAAATATATACATATAGAATAGGATGCAAAGATGAGAAAAATAAAATGATGCTCACTTGGATCGGCTGGCTACTCGAAGCTGCATAGTGCGAAGGGAGAGCGAGCTCGGCGAAACGTGGCACGACTTGCTAGATCGGCTGGTACCGCTCGACATCGACATAGATGGGTGCAAGTTGATGCGTGCGGTGTGACGACCGCCCATGACCCCTGCACCGAATCTAGAGAAAGAGCGCTGTAAAGTGTGCCAGGCGACCATGGACGATTGTCAAGGTAAGATTTAAAACAACAGAATCTATCGTATTACTCACAGCGCATGGGCAAAATACAATAGAACATATGTATAGTGAAGCTTTACAGAACAAAATGACATCATATAAAACTCCATAATAGTTGAATACAAGGATCCACATAGTCAATACATCCAGCCTCACTACATATCTCTTAGAGAATACAAAACAGCGGAATATCCAGTACATATAATAAGAAGATAATATGCAACCCTCTAGCTCGTCTTCGATATCAGCATCGTGAGAAGAGAACAGCACCTGTCACCTGCTACCTAGTCTGCCCGTCCCAAAATGGACGAACAGCCCAAGGCAATAAGAATTAAAACATAAAGCCTTGAGTCAGACAACAGTCTTAGTGAGCAATAAATTAACTAACAACATACCAAAAGAGCATAAAGGAAAAGGAATAGGAATACAACCCTCCCACTCCAACCTCATTCTACAGTTATAGCCCCCAGACACACACTAAGCAGAAGCAAACATAGCAGAGCATACAATTTAAGATAAAACTACTATCACTCGAGTCAAGGGCGATGTTTTCCAAGTACCAAGGCCTAAATCAGATAAGCACCCAGAAAATACCGCTCTTGAGTCCAAATGACGATACAACCAAACATCCATGACTCTGGCTATCACTGTTATCATTGCTTCGATATCACCGTTAATTGAATGACCGGCACATTCTTTCAGCCGTCCGTCAAGGGCTAATGGAAACCCCGGTTCTAGACATAACTCCCGCACGTCGTCGCAGCCCGTGCCTAGGACTATCGAATCTGCCCAGAGTACTCGACCATCAACAGTTGGCCGTTGGGACTATCGAATCTGCCCAAACGTATTCTTGCTTAGAGCATGCTAGAACCTTCAACAACGATGCTATCCAAGCCTCCTAGTCATCCTCCTCGACGACTATTCTCATATCCATTCATTATCCTCAACTCGAATCATATCACCGAGTTATCAACATGCTTGGAATGATCCCGTCTGGATTAGACCAAGTCTTCATCACATGATTGCCTCGCTTCATTACATCCTCGCAAAGCCTCATCTCATCATCACATCATCAAATCTATGCATAAGAGCTTCATCATCCTGCTACATATGCCACGAGCAGCTTTCCCAATTCAAGAGCCTTTCCCTTAGCTTTTGAATCGTCTTCGGTCTAAATCTAATCATCAATCATCTAGTTCATAACAATCAATCAAATCAAACATCAATCCAACCAATCAAGCATTCAAATATGATCTAAGTAGACAATTATAACAATAATGGCATTTTCGTAATTAAAGAGTTGAAAGTCCAATAAGCATGAAAACGTGGATTATATCTCTACAAACTTGATGAATGAACTTGCATAGGTTAACATATGATAAAATGGATGTAACATCATCATGAACAATGGATCTACATGGATCTACACTTAGGATGAAGAAAATGCATGGAAATCACTATTTTAACACCAAATCGGGCCAACAATCCGATATACTCCTTTGGATCCGTGTGAGAGATAATCACCACTCACCAAATCACCTAAACAAACCCAAATCAACACGCTTCAGATCTGGACAGCGAAGGATGAAGCTTGATCTATCACGAATCCGCTTCAAACGAAGAAATCTCTCTTGAAAAGATGAAGATCTTCAATCTAAGCTCTTGAATCTTCAATCTTGATCTTCGATTTGGATGGATGGAAGCACAAGATTAGAGTGGAGAAAAGAAGTGAAGAAGTGTAGAAGTCGAGCTCTCAAAATGGCAGCACTTCGTCGCTTCAAAATCCGGATCCCAAAATTGAAGAGAAGCTCTCCTATTTATAGTAGAAAATATCCTAAGTCGTAACTCGGCTATCTCCTTAAGTCGCTGCCGACTTAACACTATGCCGACCTACGACCTAAAGCTATGCCATCCTACGACTTAAGGCAACGCTATCTCCTTAACTCGGCTACGACTCAACCAGGTTACGGCCTCACTGGGTCTCCGACCTACGACTTACGAAAGGAGTACGACTTACGACTTAACTCTTTAAGTCATCTACGACTTAACACTTAACTGGGTTACGACTTAACCCCATACGACTTAAACAACTGCCGACTCAAAAACTCACTTGTCTAACTTCTAACTCGGTCACGACTTAACACAGCAGCTTTGCCGATCTATCAGGATAAGACTCAATCTCCTAAGTCGGTCATTCCTATAGGTCGGTCATTCCACTGAGTCACCCCACCGACCTAAACTCCACACAAGCTAACTCTAGGTCGTCCCTTCCTATGAGTCATCAACTCTTAAGTCGGCTGACTACTTTAACTCGGCCACACTGTTAAGTCGGTCCTCCCTTAACACGCTCACCTTCTTAGGTCGCTCACAACATTTCCTTAGGTCGTTGCCGACCTAACTCTACCCCAGAATACTTAGGTCGCCTACTCCTCTTAAGTCGCAGACCTTCTCTAAGTCGCTCACGACTTATCTCCTAAGTCGCCAATCAACATTTAGTTCTCTAGGTTGCGTACGACCTAGGACTTAGGCAATTTCAACCAAAATCTGAAACAACTAGAAAATGCTGAAAATCCCAGATTGACAAACTTTTCGATCCGTAAAATACAGGTCGTTACATTCTCTCCCCCTTAGGAATTTCGCCCCCGAAATTCCAAGCAATCATAGCAATCAAAGACTATTCTGTACGCCTACCATCCATAACAATCAACAAACCATGCATCCAATTCTAGCTTAGCGTACAGAATTCTAAGACTTAGAACAAGTTACAATATCGCGAGATGAGACGACACCTTAGGGCCATACCTTGAAGAGTTCAGGATGAGCTGCCTTCATCCTCTCTTCCACCTCCCACGTACAGTCGTTATCATCATCACTCCATTGTATCTTGAGCAACTTAACTACCTTCCTCCTAAGCTGTTTCGTGTCAGTTTCAACAACATGAAACGGCTTACGAGGTCTTCTATCGACTGGATCAACTTCTAAGTCTTCACAGCTATCAGCAGAAACTACCGTACTCGAGTCGTGCACATACTTCCGTAGATATGATACATGAAAAACATTGTGCACACTCGACATCTTCTCTGGTAACTCCAATCTGTAAGCGAGCTTTCCAATTCGCTCGATAATCGGAAATGGTCCAACAAATCTCGGAGTTAATTTTCCTTTCTTCCCGAATCGAATAACATTCTTCAGTGGAGAAATCTTCACAAAAACCATATCTCCTACGTCGAATTCCAAATCCTTTCGACGCTTATCGGCATAACTCTTCTGACGGTCTTGGGCTACCTTCATTCGTTGCCGAATGATCTTTATGCAATCCGAAGTCTGTCGAATCATCTCTGGCCCAAGCATCGGCTTTTCTCCTGTTTCCAACCAACATGTCGGAGAGTTACACGGTCTTCCATACAATGCCTCATACGGTGCCATACCAATGCTTGACTGGTAACTGTTGTTGTACGCAAACTCCACCAAATGAAGGTGATCTTCCCATGATCCTCCGAAGTCCAAAACACAAGCTCTGAGGAGATCTTCCAAAACTCGGTTGACTCTCTCTGTCTGACCATCTGTTTGAGGGTGATAAGGTGTACTCAAACACAACTCGGTTCCCAAAACTTCCTGGAAGCTTTTCCAAAATCCATTAGTGAACAACGGATCCCGATCGCTCACTATACTCTTCGGAATACCATGGAATCGAACTATCCACTTAACATACAACTCAGCCAACTTTGATGCAGTCCTAGTCGATCGAACAGGAATGAATCGTGCACTCTTAGTCAGACGATCCACAATGACCCAAATACCTTCATTTCCCGTTCTTGTTCTAGGTAGTCCATCAATAAAATCCATCGACACTTGTTCCCACTTCCATGTAGGAACTTCTAATGGCTGAAGCAATCCACTTGGCTTCTTCTGTTCGGCTTTTACCAACTGGCAGTTCATACATTTGGAAATAAAATTTCCAACATCCTTCTTCATACCTTCCCAGTAGTAGGTTCTCTTCATATCCCGATACATCTTATTTCCACCTGGATGAATTGTCAACTTCGAGTGATGACTTTCCTTCAAAACTTCACTCCTCAATTCATCTATATCGGGAACAACTAGTCGTCCTTGCTTTCAAAGCCAACCCTCTCGATCAACCTCGAATCCTTTATCCTTTTCTGGATCCACCCCAGATTCCAAATCACGGATAACCTTGACAAGCTTATCATCTCGCTTTTGGCTCTCACCAATCCTTTCCACAAGAGTGGGTCTTATTGATAAGTTTGCCAACATCTCAGGTTCCAATTCACATTTAGGCCTGAAGTCAAATCCAGCTAAATACTCGAGACTCTTCCATTCTGAAAACATGGCTCCCAATCCTGCATGTCTTCGACTTAACGCATCTGCCACTGCGTTACCTTTTCCCGGAGTATAAGCTATACCAAAATCATATGATGCTAAAAACTCTAGCCAACGTTGCTGCCAAAGATTCAAATCCTTTTGGGAGAAAAGATACTTCAACGACTTGTGATCCGTAAATAACTCGAATCGAACTCCCAACAGATAATGTCTCCACATCTTCAGAGCAAATACAATCGCCGCTAACTCCAAATCATGAGTCGGGTAATTCCTTTCATGCGGCTTTAGTTGTCGACTGGCATACGCAACAACTTTATCCTTCTGCATCAGCACTGCTCCAAGTCCAGTACCACATGCGTCGGTGTAAACCACCATCTCATCATTCCCACTTGGAATAGTCAAAACAGGAGCACTCGTCAATCTCTCTTTCAAGATTCCGAAAGCTTGCTCACACTTAGCATCCCAACTGAACACTTGATTCTTCTTCGTCAATCCTGTTAACGGTGCAGCTACCTTGGAGAAGTCTTTGATAAACCGTCGATAATATCCTGCTAATCCAAGAAAACTTCTCACATCTGATGCATTCTTAGGTCTAACCCAATCCTGGATTGCTGCCACCTTAGCGGGATCAACTGCTATTCCATTTCCAGAAATCACATGGCCTAAGAACCTCACTTCACTCTTCCAGAAGTGACACTTCGAAAACTTAGCCTTCAGCTGATGTTTCCGCAAGATTTCCAAAACAATACGCAAGTGCGTCTTGTGCTCTTCTTCAGTTCTGGAATAAATCAGAATATCATCCACGAACACAAGTACGAACTTGTTCAACTGATCTCTGAACACTCTATTCATAAGATCCACAAAATATGCTGGCGCGTTAGTCAATCCAAACGGCATTACCAGCCACTCAAAGAAACCGGATGGTGTCCTAAAAGCAGTCTTCGGCACACTATCCTTAGCTACTCTCAACTGGTGAAATCCCGTTGCCAAATCCATCTGAGAAAACACCTTTGCTTCGTGAAGCTGATCAAACAAGTCATCTATCCTCGGCAATGGATACTTGTTCTTCTTAGTCACCTTATTCAGCTCACGATAATCCACACACAATCTCAACGACCCATCTGCCTTGGTTGCAAACACAACTGGTGCACCCCACTCGGACACACTACGCCGAATGAATCCTTTCTGTAAAAGGTCATCAACTTGCACCCTCAACTCTTGCTGTTCCCTAGGCGCCATCCGCCTAAGAGGCATCACAACAGGTCTGGCTCCTTCAACTAGATCTATACGAAACTTGATCTCTCTATGCGGCGGCAACCCTTTGACTTCGTCAAAGACATCCTCGAATCCATTAGCGATCGGCACTGATGACAGTCCATCCCGTGGAACAACTAGCGAATACATGAAGCTCATGAAGACGCCTTCCTCATGCTTACATCGTATCACAACCTTTCGCCCCTCCACATTCTCGACTGTCACTTCCAGCCTTTCGCAATCAACCTTTGCCGCATACCTCCTAAGCCAGTCCATACCCAAGATAATTCCGAACCCCGCAAAGTTCAGAACAAAACAATCACAAACAAAAGAGCAACCATGACTAGATATAACTAGACCACGGCATAACATACACAAACAAGACGAACCCCCAACTGGATTAGTCACAACCAATGGCCTATCAACAATATCCGGTTCCAAACCTAACCGGCCTACTAGTTCATTACAAACAAACGAATGCGATTCTCTAGTATCAAACAAAACTCTAACTGGAATACCACATAGGAAAAGAGTACCTTGAACAACCACACTCTTTCCTTTCTCTTCAGTAGTAGGAGCTTTCGAAGATGACGGAACAGCTCCTAAAGCATAGGCTTGCACAATCTGCCTGTCCTTCCTTGGTTCTGGACAATTCTTCCTGAAATGCCCCGGCTTGTCACAGTTGTGACACTTCATCTGCACCTTAGGATTCTTACAATCCTTCGAGAAATGGCCCTTCTGCTGACAATTGTAGCAAGTCACCTCGCCTTTCGGCTTCTTCTGGCCATCCTTACCCTTTTGCTGCTGCTGCTTCCTCTTCTTGTGACCACCCTGCTGGGGTTTAGACTCTTCCCTGGTCACAGCAACAACAGATCCTTCCTTAGAAAACAGACTCTCATGCCTAAGAGCTTTCTCCACAAGCTTCTCAAATGAATCGTCCAAATGATCCACCAACTGTCTCCCAAGATAACTGTCCAAGCCTGTCACAAACTTCTCATTCTTCTGATAAGCAGACTCAATATATGACCGGGCATATTTGGACAAAGCTTCAAACTCAGAAACATACTCAAGAACAGATCTCCCACCCTGCTTGAGTTCTACAAACTTCTTGAACAGAACAGACTTCTGAGCTGTAGAAATGAACTTAGCTTCAAATCTAGCTTGGAATTGCTCCCAAGTAATCTCTTCCTCCGCAGTATTGATGGTAATAGAGTTCCACCAATCAGAGGCTCTCCCTTGAAGCTGCCTTGATGCCAACTTCCTCTTAGTTGCATCATCAATTCCCAAATCACCAAAGATCCTTCTACAAGCATCTATCCACCTCTGGACCTCAATGGTAGATTCTGTTCCCAAGAAAACTTTCCCTCCAAGAGCAGTATAATCCTTGCACAGCTTAGCAAAATCCACTGGTTTCGGAGTTTGGACTTGAACTCCAACATCAACTGCTGCCCCCGGAACGGGTATCCTTCTCATGATCGAAGTCATCATAGCTTCGAACATGGCTGCATAATCAGCAGTCTCTTCAGTAGCACGGCCTTCCCTAGCAGCTGGTCTCCCTCTTCGACTCATTCTCAATATCTATAAAAAGGAATGATTAGAACATCTAGAGAAACAACTGCATAGAGGACTCAAACCCTACTAAGCTACTATATTATATATAGTATTCATCCATCAAAATACAATTACATCTCTCATACGTAGTTACGACGGCGAGCGTTGGGTAAAATCGATTAACCAATGCTCTGATACCAAATGTGACGACCGCCCATGACCCCTGCACCGAATCTAGAGAAAGAGCGCTGTAAAGTGTGCCAGGCGACCATGGACGATTGTCAAGGTAAGATTTAAAACAACAGAATCTATCGTATTACTCACAGCGCATGGGCAAAATACAATAGAACATATGTATAGTGAAGCTTTACAGAACAAAATGACATCATATAAAACTCCATAATAGTTGAATACAAGGATCCACATAGTCAATACATCCAGCCTCACTACATATCTCTCAGAGAATACAAAACAGCGGAATATCCAGTACATATAATAAGAAGATAATATGCAACCCTCTAGCTCGTCTTCGATATCAGCATCGTGAGAAGAGAACAGCACCTGTCACCTGCTACCTAGTCTGCCCGTCCCAAAATGGACGAACAGCCCAAGGCAATAAGAATTAAAACATAAAGCCTTGAGTCAGACAACAGTCTTAGTGAGCAATAAATTAACTAACAACATACCAAAAGAGCATAAAGGAAAAGGAATAGGAATACAACCCTCCCACTCCAACCTCATTCTACAGTGATAGCCCCCAGACACACACTAAGCAGAAGCAAACATAGCAGAGCATACAATTTAAGATAAAACTACTATCACTCGAGTCAAGGGCGATGTTTTCCAAGTACCAAGGCCTAAATCAGATAAGCACCCAGAAAATACCGCTCTTGAGTCCGAATGACGATACAACCAAACATCCATGACTCTGGCTATCACTGTTATCATTGCTTCGATATCACCGTTAATTGAATGACCGGCACATTCTTTCAGCCGTCCGTCAAGGGCTAATGGAAACCCCGGTTCTAGACATAACTCCCGCACGTCGTCGCAGCCCGTGCCTAGGACTATCGAATCTGCCCAGAGTACTCGACCATCAACAGTTGGCCGTTGGGACTATCGAATCTGCCCAAACGTACTCTTGCTTAGAGCATGCTAGAACCTTCAACAACGATGCTATCCAAGCCTCCTAGTCATCCTCCTCGACGACTATTCTCATATCCATTCATTATCCTCAACTCGAATCATATCACCGAGTTATCAACATGCTTGGAATGATCCCGTCTGGATTAGACCAAGTCTTCATCACATGATTGCCTCGCTTCATTACATCCTCGCAAAGCCTCATCTCATCATCACATCATCAAATCTATGCATAAGAGCTTCATCATCCTGCTACATATGCCACGAGCAGCTTTCCCAATTCAAGAGCCTTTCCCTTAACTTTTGAATCGTCTTCGGTCTAAATCTAATCATCAATCATCTAGTTCATAACAATTAATCAAATCAAACATCAATCCAAACAATCAAGCATTCAAATATGATCTAAGTAGACAATTATAACAATAATGGCATTTTCGTAATTAAAGAGTTGAAAGTCCAATAAGCATGAAAACATGGATTATATCTCTACAAACTTGATGAATGAACTTGCATAGGTTAACATATGATAAAATGGATGTAACATCATCATGAACAATGGATCTACATGGATCTACACTTAGGATGAAGAAAATGCATGGAAATCACTATTTTAACACCAAATCGGGCCAACAATCCGATATACTCCTTTGGATCCGTGTGAGAGATAATCACCACTCACCAAATCACCTAAACAAACCCAAATCAACACGCTTCAGATCTGGACAGCGAAGGATGAAGCTTGATCTATCACGAATCCGCTTCAAACGAAGAAATCTCTCTTGAAAAGAAGAAGATCTTCAATCTAAGCTCTTGAATCTTCAATCTTGATCTTCGATTTGGATGGATGGAAGCACAAGATTAGAGTGGAGAAAAGAAGTGAAGAAGTGTAGAAGTCGAGCTCTCAAAATGGCAGCACTTCGTCGCTTCAAAATCCGGATCCCAAAAATGAAGCGAAGCTCTCCTATTTATAGCAGAAAATATCCTAAGTCGTAACTCGGCTATCTCCTTAAGTCGCTGCCGACTTAACACTATGCCGACCTACGACCTAAAGCTATGCCATCCTACGACTTAAGGCAATGCTATCTCCTTAACTCGGCTACGACTCAACCAGGTTACGGCCTCACTGGGTCTCCGACCTACGACTTACGAAAGGAGTACGACTTACGACTTAACTCTTTAAGTCATCTACGACTTAACACTTAACTGGGTTACGACTTAACCCCATACGACTTAAACAACTGCCGACTCAAAAACTCACTTGTCTAACTTCTAACTCGGTCACGACTTAACACAGCAGCTTTGCCGATCTATCAGGATAAGACTCAATCTCCTAAGTCGGTCATTCCTATAGGTCGGTCATTCCACTGAGTCACCCCACCGACCTAAACTCCACACAAGCTAACTCTAGGTCGTCCCTTCCTATGAGTCATCAACTCTTAAGTCGGCTGACTACTTTAACTCGGCCACACTGTTAAGTCGGTCCTCCCTTAACACGCTCACCTTCTTAGGTCGCTCACAACATTTCCTTAGGTCGTTGCCGACCTAACTCTACCCCAGAATACTTAGGTCGCCTACTCCTCTTAAGTCGCAGACCTTCTCTAAGCGCTCACGACTTATCTCCTAAGTCGCCAATCAACATTTAGTTCTCTAGGTTGCGTACGACCTAGGACTTAGGCAATTTCAACCAAAATCTGAAACAACTAGAAAATGCTGAAAATCCCAGATTGACAAACTTTTCGATCCGTAAAATACGGGTCGTTACATGCGGCGAAGGGTTGTCAGGTGTAAAAGGGTCGGGTGGTGGGAAGGAAAGTCGGAGACGGAAGTGGGGTGCCCGTTTGGGTGGTCGGTTGTTGAGGTAGTGGCGAGCGAAGGTAGAGAAGGTGGAGTTTGGTACAAGAGCAATGACATGGGCTGGAAGGCGTAGGGGATGGCTGCTCTTTCATATACAAATGCAAACGTATATTATACTTTATTTATATTACATATTTTTATAAGAAGCAAGGGAAACGATAGAGAGGGGAGCGGCTGTTGGTATTTGCGTGGAGGAGGGCTGTTTGTTGTGGAATGGCCGTGGCTAACAGGGCAGGCAGTGCTCGCGTGCAGGCTGAGGTGAATGGAGGCTTCAGTGGTAGCTGTTGATGGGGATGGACGTGTGGTGGAGCTCGGTCATTTGTGCTCGCATGGAGAATATGGAATAAGAAACGTGAGACATTGAAATGGCCTCAAATGAAAAGGCACAAATGGGTTTGAATTCACAGAGGATGAATATGAACGTGTACACATTTTTGGAAGTGTAAACTAATAAATGACATTGAAACTATGTGAACATCCAATGGTCAAATGGATTGAATCCAGAAATATTACAAAAAAAAACAGCTGGCTGCATGGGTTTCAAATGGTGGAAATTTAATAGTCACGGGAAGTCAAAAGACAAACTGCGGAACCGATACAGAAATCATTTCCGTAGATTTTGCCGTCTTCCGAACTCCGAAACACACAAACGAATATGCTGCGGAGATCAGCACGACGAGACGATCAAAACGGTATAAAGATATCAGTGGTAAGATTTGAATTATAAAAATTCGAATTTTCTAATAACGGAAAATGCGAGAAAAACGCTGAAAAATAAGATCGACGGAGCCAAAGATGTCCGAATTTGGAAAAACGACAAACTGACATCTTGCTCAGAAGATGGTTTAGAATTTTTCTATGTAAATATATTTAAGTTCCGGAAATATTTTATTTTCATCGCTTTTTAACTGATTAAATTGAAGTGAATTTTACGCGCGAAATAAACTTTCGTATTTTCGGACGAAAATTTACCAGTTGCTATGTTTAACTAGACGTATTCCAAATATTAAATTTTATATCAAAATTTTATCGTTTAAAATTTCACAAAATTTCAACTAATTACGTTTATTAAAACAGTTGAAATTTACGGGTCGTTACACTCTCCCCCACTAAAACTTTTCGTCCCCGAAAAGGAACGGAGTAGGAGAATAGAAACAACCAGAAAGAAAAATAGATTTGAAATACAAAATAACAATTAATTTAAACCATATAAATTCAAATTTAAATTAATTGATTTAATCCATTTATTTCACTAAAATCAATCTCAACTATTTCTAAACTCATTATCTTATTATCCCATTTCTTCAATTTACAATTTTTAAAACCATAAATTTGAATAGTCTTTTATTATAATCATATTTTCTTCAACAATTTTAAATTCTTTTTTATTCCAAATTACTGTCAAATTTATTCTACTTAATATATCTACTCACATATATTTAACTCATATTAATAAAAAGTTTCGATTTTAATTAATTTACATCTATTAATTTCTTTTAAATTCAAGGTATTTTCATATGTTGATCAAATTTCAATTTATTAATTCTTTCAAAACAAATTTATTAATTCTTTCAAAACAAATTTATTTCATTATTAACTGAGTGTACTTATCCTATCTAACTCTATTAACATCTTTATAATCAAAATTTAGTGTATAACATTTATTATAAACACTCAAATTTTATTTATAAATTCAATTTATATTATATATTATCCAATTACATATTCAAGTATGAATGATTTAGGTAAGTTGTATTAGAATGTAGTTGAACAATATACAAATAAAATTTTTCCCAATTCAATTATTCAAGTTTTAGATATTTATTCCAAATTTTGGTTTTATTTAAAATTAAAATCATCGTTTAACAAAATTTAAGAATTTGATTTCCGATTAACTTTAAACAATTTAGAGATATGTATAATATATTTATATCAAATCAAATTAAATTTTAAAATAAGATACTTATATATATATAAATCAAATTATACTGAAGAAATTTAAATCAAAATATTTTTCAAAACAAACCGTAACAAAGCTACAGAATAGTATCTCCACTTCGAAACTCGAAAATGAACGTCGATGATGCGGCCGCCATCACCGAAATTATTTTCCAGCGACAAAGAGAAGAGCACTGATTTCAATATTTAAAATTCTTTGAAAATCATTTATATTCGAAAATACTTTAAATTATACACCTTTAAAACTTTAAAACCAAAGTTTGAAATCATCGGAAATTAAATTCTCAAATTTTTGATTTAAATTCATTAAAATTCTCAAATAAATTATAACCAAGTTTCATAAATTCATTTGTTTATATTATGCAATAATCAATGGTTTACAAAACAATAAATGAAAATCAAATATTATTCATTTCTAACAACAAATTCATTAACAATTTTAATTTCAGAAAACTTTATACTTGTATATATAATATAATCATTCAAAAATTTATCTTTGTTTACCTTATTTTGAAAACAATATTGTGTCGGTTTGTTCTGTTCAAGTGTTTTGGAAATCCTATCGATAGCGTTGATCAGACGAATCGATCGGAAACCCAAATCAACATCAACAACTCAAACAACACAGCATATTAAAACATTTATATATTAGTTTACAAATACACTTCTTTGCTCGACGATACAGGAATGAATTTTCAAAATAAGGATAGGGATTCAAATTTTTGTTGACTCAAATCAAAGAGAATTTCGATTCGAAGATAGGTTTGAACAAAGACGAGATAATTAAATAACAAAATAAGGCGATGGATAAGTTTATATAAATCGCGGGCAACTTTAACCGGGTCGACCGTGACTACAAAAATAAGATCGGTGTAGAATTCCGAGGTAAATCGACATCCAATCTCGAGAAATAGAATTCAGGTATAGTAGGAGATAGATAGCATCGTAAACCGAGGATACAGAAATCTCCGGTAAATCGATGTCAATTATAAAGGAGTTTTACTCCTTTACGAATCATTTGAAGATTGGCGAGACCGCCGATCTATTATAGATGTCATTCAAAATGGAGTTATGGGGTGCTCCCGAATTGAAAGAAGACGAATAGTGAGGGACACGAATGAAATTTGGAACCGTAGGGAACATTCCAAAATTCAAAGGAATCGAGTCAAAGGAAGAGATTGAAACTCGAATGAGAGTGATTCTGTAAATATATTTACCCTATATGCTGAGTTTTGCCTAGAGCTACCAAAGCTCTGATACCAACTGTAACGGACCGCGTCAGTGGGGAAACGCTCACCGTAGCATACAGCAGTACCTGTGTTCTGCCTTTACAGCCAGCCTCTCGACTGCACCAACCCCGCAGGGACATGTAGGAGTAAGAGTCATCCGCTCGCTACCAAACCAAATGCGAGAACCCCCTATCATGCTGCACCCTCCAAGTGCATATGCAGACACACATGTCGGAGTTGAATTGCTCAAAATACCGCGTTGTTAATTTAAATTTGGCAAAACTAAACATATACAGTAAATAAATAATCACAGAACACAGACACAGAGTAATAATTTGCAGCGGAAATAAAAGAGATAGTAGTTCATGAAGCTACTATATAAATGTATAAGTTACATCAGAGTTAACCAGATACAACGGAAGAGTAATATGATACATCAGATACAAATCAGAATACATCACTGGAATCATCGAATACTGAAAGCAGAATAGATGGCTTGATCTTCAAGCAAAGCTCCAACTCCAAAGGTGAGTCTCGAATACTGGTACACTCAGTCTGACCCGAGCGTAAAGCAAAACACAAAACACTTGAGTCAGGATTAACATTCTTATATAAATAAATCCAACTCAAGTGAAATAGCAATTGAAATACAAGTAACTCAAAGGATGTTTGGAATAACCATCCTTAGGGATCCGTTAAACTATCTACTAGGTTGTAATGTACGCTAAGTAGATAATGTCTATCAGTAATATAAAAGATATCAAAATAGCATTAAGTCATGGCCCATTCCACCCTTAACACATTTTTATTCCCAAAAGCATATACAAGACCGTAGTTTCCCCAAAACCGGAAGTCACCAGAGGGCAATCCATATACTAAAGGTACAAAACAAATTCGTAGTGGTCGCGAATAAATGGAATACAAGTATGACAAGGCACATGAGGCTATACCCAAGGTAGTGATACTACCGTTCGCCTGATCCGGACTGGTGAGAACGCAACGCCGCAGCGCCCGCAACACCGTGAAACACACTCCCAAAATCAAGGGTGCACCAATCGACAACAAGTAATAAGTAGTTCGAAGAAGTGTGTCCACTTGAGGTAGCTAATCCTCCATTGGCCCGGCACAGCTCCTGTTTTAGTCATTTCCAATTTGACACAAGTGTCAAGGCTATCCATTATCGTTCTCTTTCTTCAGTCATCACGTACATCATTCCAACCACTTCATTCTGGATCATCACTCCACGTATAGTTATTAAAGTGGTTTCGGTTCAGATAGAGAGTATATCCATTACCGATCCCGGTCTCTTTAATAACTTTCTTAATTATTACACCGATTGGTCGTTTGTATATTTCAAAAACCAAATCAATTTCAATTCAATTTGAATTCGTAAATCAACATTTCATTTGCCTTTCAAAACCAATTTCCAATAATTTACGTTTCAAAACATTCAATTTACCATTTCAAAATCTTATAATTCAATTTTCAATTTCTTTCAAAACAATTCAAATATTGATTCAAGTTCGTATATAAGATTCATTCCGAAATCATTTAAATTAATTTAATTTAACATTCAAATCAATTTAAATTCATTTATCGATTTCATTCAATATTCGTTAAGTAAATTTGTTATTCAAAACAATTCCTATTCAATTTCCAATTCATTAAATCCATTATTTAAATTCAACTTCATTCTATCAAAGCTTACAAATTTAATTAAATTAAATTCATCAAATCAAATTCTTTAAATTTCAGTCTTATATTAATTTCAATAAATCACATTTTATTTCTTGTTAAAGAAATTCAATTTTACTTATTTACTTTCTTAAATAATTTTCCAAAACTTACTTAATAAAGAAAACTCAATTTCAATTATTTACGAAGTAAATTCACTTATTCAAAAGTTCAATTTTACTTATTAAAGAATTCAATTCAATTAATCATTAAATAATTCAATCTTATTTAATTATTAAATAATTCATAACTTAATTATTAAATAATTTCAAAGTTTAATAATTTCAAACTTAATTATAATTTCAACTTAATTATTAAATCATTTCAAAGTTTAATAATTTCAAACTTAATTATAATTCAAACTTGATAATTAAATCATTTCAAACTTAATTCAATCATTTCTCAAATTAAACAATATTCTTCATCAATTACATTGTTAATATTTTGTTTCAGATTATTAAATATTAACATTTTCCTTTCATAAAATTTAAATTTCAACTTCATTTCAAAACCGTATTTTTATTCAAATAAAATCTTCAATTTATTTTTAAATCAAATTATTGACCAATCGGGTTTTATTTAATTCTCTATCCTAGGTCAAAGTTCAATTTGGGTATTTATCATTTCAACCCGATTCCAATTCAATTCAAAATCAAAACATAACAAAAGGGAACTTGCAGTGTGATAACTGGGATGGTGTCAAAGTAAATAACAAGCAATAACAACAATCAATATCAATCCAATAATCAATTCAAATAATCCCGAAATAACCGTATTAATTCGCATTGTTATTTGTACGAATTAATATAATTATTTCTAGAATCTACACTATCATTTCATGTAGATTAAAGATTATTACATTAAGGTTTCTCACTTGTCATCTATTTACAATTTTATACTACAACAATTAATCCAATATACGTCGATGGTTCAAAGTGTAATTTTCGCTATTCTACAGGTCAATTAATTTAACAATTAAAAGGGGTCATATTCAACTAATCAAATTTAACATATAAGTCAGTTTTCAAATTGTTAACTATCGTATATCAAATTCAATTGCATACTATTTATCACTTTAACATTTACAATTAACGTCCAATATAAACATCAACAATCAATCAATTATCAGCCAAACTGTATTATCATCGCATAAATAATTAACAGATAATGGTGTCAGATCTCATAGATGAACAAATACAGGTAATAGCATATATAATAGTGTAAATAACTAACAGCAGCATATTTCAATTGTCATTTCAATTGAAATCAGATCTAATAAATAAAAGAACGTTATTCGTGAGTGATTGCTCACCTTTCGAGGCTAGAGATTCAACGATGGAACGAGTTACAAATCCAAGTGTAAATTCCAAAGCAAATCTAGATTGGCATGGTTCGACGATCAAAGCTGATAGATAAGAATAGACGGAGTCAAATCAAGACTGGGTCGATGACGCTGATTGGTATCAGGGAAATTTTTTTTAATAACCATATATATTAAATCATATATTTCATTAAATACATATATAGCTCGAAATCATTATTTTAAAATAAATTCATGTATTAAAGTCAAATATATATATAAATATATATACACCCACACACAATTACACTTCCACCATTATTATATACAACTAGTACCCATATATCTATAGATGCAGACTCATCACTACAACTAGCCTATATTATTCACATCTGTAAGCCACTAAAATTTAGAACTGACGTATATGTACCTTCAAAAATGTTCATATAACGCAAATATAACATATTTATAATCATAAACTTACCAAGATGCCAACGACACTGCTGAACTAATGTAGTCTAACATGTAACCAACATCTCTTTATATATGTACACGTTTCTTTTATAAACCCATCATAAACACATAAAACAAAATAATTCACATAAATTTAAAACACACAATATAAATGCCCGCATGCTATAATCTATATATTTTACAGTGTATGCACTATAGTTCTTCACCGCTATATTACGACATATATATATATAGCAAATATAAAAATATATGCAGACCTATATTATATGCAAACGATATTACATGTATAATATTCCTTGAAAATGTTATGTATATACGATACATTCATAATATAATATACTACAATATACATACATAACTATTTATTTATATAACTGCAATGTACTCAACAACTCATATAACTATCCTTTCAGCAAATATAAATGCACAAATAAACAGCACCTATATATAGTACAGTCAAAACATGTTTTCAAGCTTTGGTACAATATATATTATAACTTAATATTTACTATTCTTATAATCTGACACGTTTCCTTTTGTTTGGAACTTTGCAAATGAATTTATATTAGTAAGATATAGCTTGTATATATGAGTAACTTACAATTTCCAATGAAGGAGAGTAAGCTGGGTGAAAAAGAAAAACACACGGCAGAGGTAAAACATGCATTACACTAACATTTTCACACCTAAAACATTTTATACTCAAATATACTTATACATATATATAAAGTAATACTCTAAACATGACTGTCATTTCGAAGCTAACGTACATACCGCAGGTTATATAATTGTATACAAGCCCATATAAATATATACATATAGAATAGGATGCAAAGATGAGAAAAATAAAATGATGCTCACTTGGATCGGCTGGCTACTCGAAGCTGCGTAGTGCGAAGGGAGAGCGAGCTCGGCGAAACGTGGCACGACTTGCTAGATCGACTGGTATCGCTCGACATCGACATAGATGGGTGCAAGTTGATGCGTGCGGCGAAGGGTTGTCAGGTGGAAAAGGGTCGGGTGGTGGGAAGGAAAGTCGGAGACGGAAGTGGGGTGCCCGTTTGGGTGGTCGGTTGTTAAGGTAGTGGCGAGCGAAGGTAGAGAAGGTGGAGTTTGGTACAAGAGCAATGACATGGGCTGGAAGGCGTAGGGGATGGCTGCTCTTTCATATACAAATGCAAACGTATATTATACTTTATTTATATTACATATTTTTTATAAGAAGCAAGGGAAACGATAGAGAGGGGAGCGGCTGTTGGTATTTGCGTGGAGGAGGGCTGTTTGTTGTGGAATGGCCGTGGCTAACAGGGCAGGCAGTGCTCGCGTGCAGGCTGAGGTGAATGGAGGCTTTAGGGGTAGCTGTTGACGGGGATGGACGTGTGGTGGAGCTCGGTAATTTGTGCTTGCATGGAGAATATGGAATAAGAAACGTGAGACATTGAAATGGCCTCAAATGAAAAGGCACAAATGGGTTTGAATTCACAGAGGATGTGTAATATCCCAGAAATTTTGACAATATCAATTTAATAATCTGTTGAATAATTAAATTGATATGGATAATCTTTGATAATAAGATTTGAATTTAATTTAATAATCTGATTAAATTAGTATTAATTGATGATTTTATCTTTTAAAAGTTAATAAGATATTTCTATTTGGATATATATATATATATATTTATTTATATATATTGTAAATAGAAGCTTTGGTAAAGTGAAAATTTATATTTAATTTAATCTGGACTTTTCAAAGATATTTAAATAAGTAATTTTATAGTTTTAAAATACTTTAAGAAAATATTTAATTGGTTTAAGATATTTTTTTTTACTTAAGCTTAAATATAAATAAGATTTACAAAATTGGTTTGTTTTATTTCTTTTTAAATATTTCTTGATAATATAATCTCTTGTTTAAATTATAAAATATGTTATTTTCAAATAACAAGTATAATGTATTATTTTTAATATGTATGAATTTTAATGCTAAAAGGAATTGTTATTTTTAAATTGAATAAATAGTGTATGTAAATATATATAACTTAACTTTTAAATTGAATCTTAGGATTTAATTTTATTTAAATTTGAATTTAAGTTTTGAAATTCAAAAGAATATATATTTAAATTGTTTTGGATTTTATAATATTTGTATAAACTTTTATTTATAAATGTAATTAGCTTTTGTTTCTCTTTAATATATATAGATAAGTGTTTAAATAAATAAGAAAAAGGCTTTTTAAATAACTTTTAAAATAAATAGAAATATGAGTAATTACTTATAAGACATGTGTCTTTATCTAATGCCTTGTTTTAACATGTGTTAAGTAATGAATTAATCTATGTGACAAGTGTCTTTTTATTTTCTTTTTCTTTTATTTTTATAAATCATAAATATACATGTATATAAACATTTTATCTCTTTACTTCATTTTCTTTCTAATCTTCATTTTCAAAACAAGAAAAACTCAGTCTTTCCTCTAATTAAAATCTGAAACAAATCAGAGAATCAAATACCTCAATCCAAAAACAAAAGCATGAAAATCTTCTTCAACCAGAAAATCAAACCCCTGTAATTCTTTTCCAAATCAAAGAACAATACCCTGAAACCATTTTTAAATCTGAAGCATGTAATAAAGTCTTCAGCCTGATTTCTATTCAAATCTGAAATCAAAAAGGTCTGCATTCTTTCTTTTCATCACTGGAAGGAATTTCTTACTGTCTGCATTCATTTTTCAACCTGGAATCAACTATAAAAATCAAAGAGCCTGCTTGCATTCTTTCTTCAATCTGGAAGCCAGCATGCATGTGGTTCAAAGCAGTTTTAAGCTCAACAACTCAAGTTTTTAAATCAATGAGGCATGCAAGTTTTAAGTTCAAAAGCTTTTCAAAATAAAGTAGGATCTATCATCTTTAAACAGGTGAGTAACAGTTTTTATTTATAACTATCTTAAGTAAGTTTAGTTGCTTGAATTCTTCATGTGATAATCATGTTTGCAGTAAATAAATGTGATGAAATTCCCTGTATTATGTTTGGTTTCAAATGCATGTTGGGTTTGGTATATATGGATGTATTGTATGCCTGTATGAATATGATCTCTGTTCTGTTCCGTTTGCCCAGACTCAAGAATTCTCTTTTAAATCTCTTACTACCTGATCTAGTTCTTGTTAGGACTAAACTTATAAACAAAAGTTGTTGATTTATCACAGAAGAATGTTTTAAAATTTTAATTAAGTCAAATTTAAGTTCGAATGTCTCTGTAAACCTAAATTAACAAGTGCATGTATATAAAAGTAAAAACTCAAATATTATAAATTGCTATTCCAGGATTATAAATGGAATACATAAACTATAACATGATTTTTAGCATAAAAATTATAATTTTTAGTTTCGAATTAAAGATGCAGTTCTGGTTTTAGCTATAAATGAATATGTGAGTAATTCTGTTGATCTCGATAGTTTGGGATGTTGAAATCTTCAGTAGTGATGGAGGAATGATCGAGGATATAGGGAAAATTACTGGAAATCGAATTAAAACATTGAGGAAGAAATGATTTAGGATCTAAGATTTTAACCCTAGTTTCTTTAGTCGATAATAATTTGATCACTGTGAACTCTATGAATGATCGAGTTCAACCGAACTCTGGGTAATGGTAGATAGGGCATAGGCGAGGTCGTGACTGGAGTTTCAGCAACTCCGGTGGTCGGAATCTCGAGCACGAGGGGTTGTTGCCAGGTTTTGGAAGTGTAGTCTGTGTTCCAGTTTTGGTTTTTAGGCTCGATTTCGATTTCGCGTTTTAAACGAAGAGGTGATGGTCGTAGTTTGGTCTGTGGTCGTTCGTCGTCATGTGGGGATACTCGGTGATGATCGGAGCTCTGGCAGTGGGGCGTGCACGTGCACGAGATCGTGAATATCTGGGTGAAGTCTGGGTTTAAAGCAGGGGAAGGCTACTCGAGTTTCTCGAATTTTGTTCGTGTGAGACTCGAAGTATTTAGGATTCGACTCGGAGTGTTTTTGAGTGGTCTCGGGTAATTGTGTTGCCAGGTTTTTAAAAAGCCTGTCAGTTTAAATTTAAACTGAATTTAAATTATGAAGAAATATTAAGACAGGATTTGAATTCAAAGTTTTTAATATATGAATTCAAGTTTGGTTTTGAATTTTAGATTGGAAATAAATAAGTTTTATAAATTTAAATATGAATTTGTTTAGAACCCTTTAAATTTCTTTATTGAATGAGTATTTCTTTAACTTGTAAAATAAAAGAGTTTTAGAAATGTTGTTTAAAACGTTGTTAAAGATAATTTGTTTTCATTTTAAATCTTTAAATTTAAAATGAAATTTTGAAGGTAAAATTAAAGTAAATTGATTTAAAATACTTTGTAAGTGATAACTTGATTATTAATAAGAACAAAGTTTTATCTTAAAGTAAATTAGAATTTAAAGATTTGTGTTCATTAAATTTATAAGGAAATTTAATAGATAATTAATTTAATTTGATTAATTAATCATTTGGATTAATTAAATAGGTAATTAAAGGTTTAAACTAATTTATTTATGATTAAGATTAATTAATTAGGAATAATTAATTTGTAATTAAGGATTGTAAATTAGAGTATTAATTAATGATTAAGAATTAATTAATAGTGTAATTAAATATTAATTAAGTTATGGTTATGTAACGACCCATAAATTTTGATTGGTTTTGATAACGTAGTTAATTGAAATTTTGTAAAATTTTAAATAATAAAATTTGAAAATAAAATTTGAAAATAAAAATTTATTATTTAGAATACGTTTATTTTAATATAGCAACTGGAAAATTTTCATTTGATAATATTGAAGTTTGTTTTCCAGTGAAATTTCATTTCAAATCAAACCGGTTAATAAAAGTGAATTTAAAAGTTTTCCGAAACCAAAATATGTCAACAAGAGAAAATTTATTCAGATCATTCTGAAACAGACTGCGAAATTCGTTTTTCCAAATTTGGACTTCTACTGCTCCGTTTATCTTAATTCTGGCAAAATAGCAGCATTTTCGGTACCGATTATCGACTTTTGGTCGGATGGTCGTACCACTAATATCTGTATACCGTTTTGATCCTCTCATCGTGTTGATCTCAATGGTATATTTATTTCAGTATTTTAGGGTCCGGTACGCGACGGAAGTGATAAACGGTTCGTTGTAACGGTACCATAAATTTCTGACTTTACTCATGAATTCAGTTCAAATTTCTAAACGTGCTCTTCATACCATAATTAATTGTTTTAATTAATTTGCTGAATTAGAGGGTGACCATTTCCATCCCATGACCATTTCAAAAATCAGCGTGTAAATTTGTATACGTTATTCATTTTGAACGGTTCATCTACTACTTCTGTCCATATCTTTATTTCTCTTTCTTCTCTTTACCTTTTCATTTTCTTCCAGATCGAGAGTTCTCATGCAACTATCTCCTGCTCTTGTATGTTTTTCCTGGCCTCACTTTTCATTTTCTCCCCACGCAAGCAGTAGATCACCGAAGCCAAGCACGACTTCTCCCTCACTTGACACAACCACCCATACCCTTCACAATTCCGCCCTCTCTCTCCCTCTCGCCTCTCTTGTTTTTCCACCTGAGCACCTCCTCATCACCATAAACTCAAGCCATCTCCTCCTCACGCGAGCCAACCACAGCCCAAACCCCGCAAGCGCCAACAGCCTCTCCGCCTCTGCTCCCCTTTGTGCCACCCCTCCGAGCTCCCCACCACCCAGACCTCACGCCTCAGTCCAAACTCCAACCCGTTCTCCCCTCCGCCACCTCCCCGTGAATAGCGCCCACTACCCATCTCCTACGCCACCTCAGCCTCAACCAACAGCCACCGCCTCACCACCTGACTTTCCTCCTCCCCTCGGCAGCCTCTGGCCACCACCCTTCGAGCTTTGCCTCCTCTTTGTTAGCCGAGTACAGGTTTTTTTTTTGGTATTGGGTATATATAAATATAGTTTACGTAACATATATATTAACTTAAATTAGTTTTCTTTATAATATAAATTATAGTTTGCGTATATTTCTGCATATGTAGGGAAGACGCATAGTTTATAGTTAGTTTATATTCGAAGCATACAAGATTTCCTTCATATGTGTCTACTTGTTTAGTTATAAAAAAAAAGTTCTGTACGTATTACATAGATCTGTTAATAATATGTATATAGGCATGCCTGTATTGATTTATCGTGCACCATGTTGTAAGGCTACATGCCCGTATATATACATGGCTTTTATTTGTTTAAAAAGATTTTAAGATTTGTTTATATATATAAGGCTATATAGGTGGCATAGATTTATTTGTATAAGTTGATTTCATAAATTTGTTTACTAAATCATAGTTTTGTTTTATGTGTTGCGTGTATTGTAGAATATGTGTGAGTTCATTTTTTTTTATAAAATATATCTAACATACATTTGTTGCCTAGCTAGTATAGATATATAGGTTTCAGCTAGTTATATATAATTGTATATATGAGTTATAAAGCTTTGTTGTAGTTTTATTGATTTCGATAAGGTATTGACTTTATAATTTTATTTGATTTATTTATGTGTTTTGATTTAAACAATGTATTTTGAAATAAATATATATTTAAAATTTTAATATGTGGTTGAATATAGGATATGTATATCGTTATATATAGTTATATAAGTTCACTTATATCCATTATCTTCATCGATTTCGTTCTGATTTGACTTCGTAAATTTCTATTTATCAGCTTTGTCTGTCGTGCTCGTTTTCTTCGTCAAATTTGTGCCTACCTCACTCTGTGCTTGGAATCGTAACTCGGTTCATCGGTCAAACCTATCTAGCCTCGAAAGGTGAGTAATCACTCACGATTAACACTCTTTTATTTATTAAATTTGATTTCAATTGAAACGACAATTGAAATATGCTGCTGTAGTCATTTACCTTGTTATATATATGCTATTATCCATAACTGTTCACCTGTGACATCTGACACCCGTATCTGTTATTTATTGATGATATATGCCTGTTGTTTTATTTTATATTATCTGTTATCACTCTGCAAGTTCCCTGTTAGTATAGAATTCACTATGGGTTGAAATGATACATACCCGAACGGACTTTAGAATAGGAGAAAATCGTTATGGGTTGAAATGATAAACCCAAGCGATTTTCAATTGAATTGAAATTGGGATTACGGGTCGAAATGATATCTACCCGTATATATTTAAATTTCGGATTGAAATGATAAATATCTGTATCACTTAACCATATGATGTATATATACAGACACCGTTGGTCCATATATATAAATATTTCGAAAATGAATTCTATGGTTCGGAAAGAAATATATGGTTTTATAAATGTTTGAGCCTTAAATTATTTAATTTAAATTAGGATGGATTAATACTTATGAGATGTTTAAGAAAAATTTATATTTTCAAAATAGATTTTGGTAATAATTTGAATAAGTTAAGGTTGGAAAGATAATTTATTAATTAAACCAATTTGAAACTTATTGAAATTAAGTTTTAAGATATGATTTATAACTTGGGTTTATTTAAATAATTTAATGAAAAATTCTTGCTTAGATAAATTTAAGAAAATAATTAGTAAAAATGAAATGTAAGGTTAGTTAGATGATATTGAGTTTATTAAGTGAATATTCCCTGATTAAATAATAATGAAGTTAAATCAAGAGCTATATGAAACTGTTAAATCTAACTTTGGAAAATGTTGAGTATTAAAGCTTTGAAATATATATTGAAAATTTAAATGGTATATTTAGAACTGAATTAAATTGATGAATTGAGCTTTGAATAAATTTAAATCTTGAATTTGAAGTTGATTTGAATCGATTTGCCAAACTTGAGGAAATTAAATACTTTGATTTAAATTATTTAACCTATATATATATATATATACTATTTTGGAAAATAGATATATTTGAAATGAAATGATATTTTGGTTTTGAAGTATAAATTAATTTGGAATGACCACGGTGTTATAGTGTATATTTCCACCTCGTAGATAGTTCTGAAGATCCTTAGAGGATGGTTATCCCAAACATCCTTTAAGTTACTTGTATTTCAGTTGATATTTCACTTGGGTTGGATTTATTGATATAAGAATCTTAATCCTGACTCGAGTGTTTTGTGTTTTGCTTTACGCTCGGGTCAGACCGAGTGATACAGCATTTGAGACTCACCCTTGGAGTTTGGAGCTTCCTTTGGAGATCCAACTATCGCCTCAGCTTTCAGCTCTTCTAGTTGATTCGTTCGGAGAAGTCATCTATTCGTACTGGAGACTTCACTACATTTGAGATATTCTGTTGTATTTTATTTTAACTCTGATGTTTATATAGTAGCTTCATGAACTACTATTTTATCTATTCCGCTGCGCATTATTGTATTACTCTGTGTCTGTGATCTGTGATTGATTTATTTACTGTATATGCTGAGTTTTGCCAAATTTAAATTAACAATTCGGTATTTTGAATTATTCAAGTCCGACATGTGTGGATTATTGTCGATTTGAATGGTCCAATATAGCGGGTCGTTACAGTTGGTATCGGAGCGAGGTTCTAGGCGAAACTTAGCATATATTGTAAATTTATTTACAGAATCACTTTCGTTCGGGCCTATCTTCGAATCAGAATTCTTGTTGATTAGAGTTCCTATAATTTGAATTGCTATCTTTGTTCTGAAATTCGTCTTGGCCCATCCCTATTTATATTCTTATATGAGTATCCGTCTTCTTTTTGAATATTAATTATCTCATCTTGGTGCGAGTCCTTTCCTTTTTATTTTGAAATTTCCTTTGATTTAAATTTCCTCGTAAATTTTTGAACTTCTATCTTGTTGATTTTGGACTCATTGAATGATAGGAAAATATTTTGGTAAATGGCAAAATCTGAAGAGCAGAAAGCAGCCCGTCGGGCACGAAGAGCACTGGCCCGTAAGGAACGGGAGGAAGCAATTGAGGAACAAGAGAGGCTGTGGAGAGAAAGGGCAGAACCGGGTCCTTATGACCATGTCATTTGTTATCGGTGTCAGGAAAAGGGGCATTATGCAGCCATGTGCGGAAAGAGATGGAAAGGGAAAAAGAAGGAGGGCAAGCGCTTTCGATCCGAGATTTTCTGTTTTAAGTGTCGTAAGAAGGGACACTTCCCAAGTCGCTGCCTGGAAGTGAAGAAAGTGAAATCGGCACTCACGACATCTACTGACCAGTCAACCATTTGCTACCACTGTAGACAGACTGGACATTTAGCCAGAGATTGTTCCGAGAGACAGCGCGGAAGGCAAGCTGTGTTACGTCCTGCTCGAGCTGCTGCCTTCCCAAAGTTCATTAGGGAAGATGGGAGAATAGTGTACTCATGCAAGAAATGTCATAGTTGGGGGCACCTTGATGTGGAGTGTACTGGACCCGTTGAAGCACCACCCGGTAGGATTAATACCGATGCATTATTCTTGTAGAAGTATGGATCAGTGAAATCTCTTTGTATTAGTGGTTTAAGTTAAGTCGTATTAAGTAAACTCTGTTATATCCTTTGCCTAGTAAAAGTCGATGTGTCGAACTTAAGATTTATAATGATGCTTTACCATTTCATTTGATGAGAATTTGTTGTTTTTTCTTTCGCTAATGGAATAAATTCCTTTGAATTGACATAGGTTAATATACCTCGGAATCTTGGTTAGGATTCTCATTAAGTAGGATCCCTTTTGAATTTGACTTCAACTTCTATCACGTTCCGAGATTCATTCTGGAATCATCCTTTGAAATCGGGTTTGTTTGTATTTTAGAAAGTGTTTTATATATCGAAATTATTATCTTTATAAGTATGATTATATTCCAAATATAAAAGTAAAATGTTTTCGATAAAGATTATATACCCTTTTTAAAAAAAATGAGAATTTGAGGTTTAGGAAGGATTTGCAATTTTGAAAAAAAGAAAAAAAAAAGAAGTTGATTTATCTAAAAAAAAAATTGATTTATAACTGAAGGATTTTAAAGTTGAAATTCGAGAATTGAACTCCGGTATTTTGAAATTGGTTTTTAAGATTTTGAAATATATAATAATAGTATGATTTAAAAGTATTTTCCCAATAAGAAATGTTTCCAATAAATTTAATGAGTTCGAATGATTTTGAAGAAATCTCAAAAGAAGTTTGAGAAAATAGAAGTCCAGAACTCACTTATGTCGCTGGAAAATAATTTCGGTGATGAGTGCACGCATCATCGACATTGATTTTCGAGTTTCAGAGTGAGAGATAGGCCACTTTAATAGCTTTGCTATGCGAGTGATTTTGCGAAACCAATTTTGATTTCAAATTCCGAAGTAAGATTTGATATGCGAAGGATATATGTATATATATTTGAAATGATTTGAAGTAAACCGGTGTTTAGTCCTCGAGTTTTAGATTTGATTTGAGATAACCCTATTTTGGAATTGATTTACTGATTTAATTGTGATTTCCAACTCTTGGATTGAAATATGATTTCTTCGACTATTTTGAAGGTTCGAGCACTTCCAAATCAAGGTTAACTTTTCAAAAGCTAAGAATTTTGAAGTAAAACATATAAGTTTGATATGTATGTTTAAAATATGTAATAATATGATTTAAATAAGCTGAAACTGTTTTGTTAATTTACAAATAAGGCAATTTTAAAATTTTCTAATATGAAATTTAGATTGAAACGTTTTGAAAAGAATTTGATCTTCAAATTATTTTGAATAAAGTTTAGTTAAATGTTTTAACTTAGTAACATCTTTATGAAACTAATATAGTTGTACGTATGCTGGTTGATTCGCATAGTTAATTTGATCCAAGTTTGAGTACACAAGTTCGAGGTGGATTACACCATTTCGTATTAGGATTTTTCATTCGATTCTTGACGGCGAATATTGGATAGGGATTTTGGACTTGATTCTAGAATTCTCTATCATAGCATATGGCTATGCAAGGAGACTGATGGCTTCTAGTCGAGAAACCATATCGAATTTCGCATTTAGGGAAGTCGAATGGACAATACTAGTTCGAAAGCGAACTTGCGTGATCGAGCGAGCGATCAAATGTGATTCTGCGAAATAATGACGTATGTACATCTTATATCATTGATATATTTTGACGCTGAAATTGAAAGCTGTCGGGTTAGAATATCTTTACTTACTAAAATAAAGTTTCCAATTTAAATTACAAAGATATATAACCCATAAAAGCAAATATATTCAATCCCATATGGCTCTTCATACAGCGAAATTTATTTTGAAAAAATTGATCCTTATATAAGATAGACCTTACGTAAGTATAAGATGATTTTGAAAATATTTGATTTGGAAATGAAATGGTTGACTTAAATTATATTGATTTGGAAATTTGGATTTATTTTCTAAATCTATTATTCTTGAAACTTAGAAATTAGAGATAATGAATTTGAGAAGAAATAATTTGGTGAAATTGTATATGATTTTGAAATTTAACTGATATTGAAACAAATTGAAATTTGAGAACCTTATGTTACTAAACACTTGATCTGGGAGTTGTCGAACTTATATAAATTTGATTTGTATGAGTATGAAATTGATTCGAAAACTATAGATTTGGAAGGCACTCAATTTGAAAGTGAAATCTTATATAATTGAAGTCTATAAGTATGATTTGATATACTATTGATTTTGGAAAGTATTTGATTTGAAATTTTAAATCTTATATATAATGGATTTTATATAAGTACGATATTTGAAAGAGATTTGAAAAGGGTACTATATGATACATATTTCGAAGTAAAGATATGGAAAGTGCCTTCTGCTTGATATCCGATTTGTGGCCACATCTTGGATTCATTCTATCGATATTATTCTCTCTGATTTTGGTTTTCCGGATATGATACTCGAGTGTCCTTCGAATTCCATGGCGTTACCCATGGTCTTACGAACTCGACTGCATAGCGTAATTCGCAAGGCAGTGAATGCTTAAAGGGTACGGATGTTTCCTGGGGGATCCAGGCGTAACCATTGTGTATCTGCGATCTATGGTCGTGTTAGTGGCGTAATCCGCAAGGCAGAGATTGCTTACGGGGTATGGATGTTTCCTGGGGGATCCAGGCGTAACCATTTTTATGTATCCTGCGGTCCACCGTTTTGTTGCATGGCGAAATTCGCAAGGCAGTGAATGCTTAAAGGGTACGGATGTTTCCTGGGGGACCCAGGCGTAACCATTGTGTATCTACGATCCATGATTTGATTCGTTTTTGATTGGATTGTACTTTCCATATCTGTTCTTAAAAGTTTTTCCAGTATTTTCACTGGGTGTTGAAACAAGTCTACTAAGTATCTGGAGAATTCTAGTTTTGCGCCTGATCAACGCACTACCAGAGTCTACAGGAACAAGGATAAACTTGTTGAAACACCGAGTTATAAAAGTATTTTCGAAAGAAAATTTGTTTCATTATAAAGGTATTTTATAATAAAAGTATTTCCAACAAAGAAAATTTTGTATCGATATTTGGAATCAAAACCCTTATGGTTCTAAATTTACTATTCATGCCCGATACTATTCCTTGAATCTACCTTATCTGCTCAGCTTGATTTATTCACCTATATTCTGTTTTTCCAAGTCGTGCTTCTTTTCCTTGTTGACTATATCCTTTTCAAATATTGTTTATTTATTTATACCTCATGGTTTAATAGAAAATTTTAGTGTTATAAAAATTTTAGAAGTTATTAATTAAATAAAACATATTTAAAGTACATGATCATTGATTATTAATAATGTTGAAAAGTATCTTGAGATAAAAATTAATAAATTTATGAATTTTGGATTTAAATGTTTTCAATAGCTTCTTTGAAAAAAATATGTAATAATGTAAATAATTGTTTTTCAAACAGCTTACATATATTTATAAAGGTGTTATTTAAAACATATAAATGGTATTTATAAAGAAAACAAGAAACTTTACAAATGAGTTTTGAAAAAAAATAAGGTATTAAAAATAATTGAATTGTAAATGAAGATATCAAATGAATATTTCAAGTAAAATTTATATAGTTAAATTGATTGTTTATCCTTGTCTTTTAATCTATCTTTTCTGTCTGGTTGTTTCTATTCTCCTACCTCCTTCCTTTTCGGGGACGAAAAGTTTTGAGTGGGGGAGAGTGTAACGACCCATAAATTTTGATTGGTTTTGATAACGTAGTTAATTGAAATTTTGTAAAATTTTAAATAATAAAATTTGAAAATAAAATTTGAAAATAAAAATTTATTATTTAGAATACGTTTATTTTAATATAGCAACTGGAAAATTTTCATTTGATAATATTGAAGTTTGTTTTCCAGTGAAATTTCATTTCAAATCAAACCGGTTAATAAAAGTGAATTTAAAAGTTTTCTGAAACCAAAATATGTCAACAAGAGAAAATTTATTCAGATCATTCTGAAACAGACTGCGAAATTCGTTTTTCCAAATTTGGACTTCTACTGCTCCGTTTATCTTAATTCTGGCAAAATAGCAGCATTTTCGGTACCGATTATCGACTTTTGGTCGGATGGTCGTACCACTAATATCTGTATACCGTTTTGATCCTCTCATCGTGTTGATCTCAATGGTATATTTATTTCAGTATTTTAGGGTCCGGTACGCGACGGAAGTGATAAACGGTTCGTTGTAACGGTACCATAAATTTCTGACTTTACTCATGAATTCAGTTCAAATTTCTAAACGTGCTCTTCATACCATAATTAATTGTTTTAATTAATTTGCTGAATTAGAGGGTGACCATTTCCATCCCATGACCATTTCAAAAATCAGCGTGTAAATTTGTATACGTTATTCATTTTGAACGGTTCATCTACTACTTCTGTCCATATCTTTATTTCTCTTTCTTCTCTTTACCTTTTCATTTTCTTCCAGATCGAGAGTTCTCACGCAACTATCTCCTGCTCTTGTATGTTTTGCCTGGCCTCACTTTTCATTTTCTCCCCACGCAAGCAGTAGATCACCGAAGCCAAGCACGACTTCTCCCTCACTTGACACAACCACCCATACCCTTCACAATTCCGCCCTCTCTCTCCCTCTCGCCTCTCTTGTTTTTCCACCTGAGCACCTCCTCATCACCATAAACTCAAGCCATCTCCTCCTCACGCGAGCCAACCACAGCCCAAACCCCGCAAGCGCCAACAGCCTCTCCGCCTCTGCTCCCCTTTGTGCCACCCCTCCGAGCTCCCCACCACCCAGACCTCACGCCTCAGTCCAAACTCCAACCCGTTCTCCCCTCCGCCACCTCCCCGTGAATAGCGCCCACTACCCATCTCCTACGCCACCTCAGCCTCAACCAACAGCCACCGCCTCACCACCTGACTTTCCTCCTCCCCTCGGCAGCCTCTGGCCACCACCCTTCGAGCTTTGCCTCCTCTTTGTTAGCCGAGTACAGGTTTTTTTTTTGGTATTGGGTATATATAAATATAGTTTACGTAACATATATATTAACTTAAATTAGTTTTCTTTATAATATAAATTATAGTTTGCGTATATTTCTGCATATGTAGGGAAGACGCATAGTTTATAGTTAGTTTATATTCGAAGCATACAAGATTTCCTTCATATGTGTCTACTTGTTTAGTTATAAAAAAAAAGTTCTGTACGTATTACATAGATCTGTTAATAATATGTATATAGGCATGCCTGTATTGATTTATCGCGCACCATGTTGTAAGGCTACATGCCCGTATATATACATGGCTTTTATTTGTTTAAAAAGATTTTAAGATTTGTTTATATATATAAGGCTATATAGGTGGCATAGATTTATTTGTATAAGTTGATTTCATAAATTTGTTTACTAAATCATAGTTTTGTTTTATGTGTTGCGTGTATTGTAGAATATGTGTGAGTTCATTTTTTTTATAAAATATATCTAACATACATTTGTTGCCTAGCTAGTATAGATATATAGGTTTCAGCTAGTTATATATAATTGTATATATGAGTTATAAAGCTTTGTTGTAGTTTTATTGATTTCGATAAGGTATTGACTTTATAATTTTATTTGATTTATTTATGTGTTTTGATTTAAACAATGTATTTTGAAATAAATATATATTTAAAATTTTAATATGTGGTTGAATATAGGATATGTATATCGTTATATATAGTTATATAAGTTCACTTATATCCATTATCTTCATCGATTTCGTTCTGATTTGACTTCGTAAATTTCTATTTATCAGCTTTGTCTGTCGTGCTCGTTTTCTTCGTCAAATTTGTGCCTACCTCACTCTGTGCTTGGAATCGTAACTCGGTTCATCGGTCAAACCTATCTAGCCTCGAAAGGTGAGTAATCACTCACGATTAACACTCTTTTATTTATTAAATTTGATTTCAATTGAAACGACAATTGAAATATGCTGCTGTAGTCATTTACCTTGTTATATATATGCTATTATCCATAACTGTTCACCTGTGACATCTGACACCCGTATCTGTTATTTATTGATGATATATGCCTGTTGTTTTATTTTATATTATCTGTTATCACTCTGCAAGTTCCCTGTTAGTATAGAATTCACTATGGGTTGAAATGATACATACCCGAACGGACTTTAGAATAGGAGAAAATCGTTATGGGTTGAAATGATAAACCCAAGCGATTTTCAATTGAATTGAAATTGGGATTACGGGTCGAAATGATATCTACCCGTATATATTTAAATTTCGGATTGAAATGATAAATATCCGTATCACTTAACCATATGATGTATATATACAGACACCGTTGGTCCATATATATAAATATTTCGAAAATGAATTCTATGGTTCGGAAAGAAATATATGGTTTTATAAATGTTTGAGCCTTAAATTATTTAATTTAAATTAGGATGGATTAATACTTATGAGATGTTTAAGAAAAATTTATATTTTCAAAATAGATTTTGGTAATAATTTGAATAAGTTAAGGTTGGAAAGATAATTTATTAATTAAACCAATTTGAAACTTATTGAAATTGAGTTTTAAGATATGATTTATAACTTGGGTTTATTTAAATAATTTAATGAAAAATTCTTGCTTAGATAAATTTAAGAAAATAATTAGTAAAAATGAAATGTAAGGTTAGTTAGATGATATTGAGTTTATTAAGTGAATATTCCCTGATTAAATAATAATGAAGTTAAATCAAGAGCTATATGAAACTGTTAAATCTAACTTTGGAAAATGTTGAGTATTAAAGCTTTGAAATATATATTGAAAATTTAAATGGTATATTTAGAACTGAATTAAATTGATGAATTGAGCTTTGAATAAATTTAAATCTAGAATTTGAAGTTGATTTGAATCGATTTGCCAAACTTGAGGAAATTAAATACTTTGATTTAAATTATTTAACCTATATATATATACTATTTTGGAAAATAGATATATTTGAAATGAAATGATATTTTGGTTTTGAAGTATAAATTAATTTGGAATGACCACGGTGTTATAGTGTATATTTCCACCTCGTAGATAGTTCTGAAGATCCTTAGAGGATGGTTATCCCAAACATCCTTTAAGTTACTTGTATTTCAGTTGATATTTCACTTGGGTTGGATTTATTGATATAAGAATCTTAATCCTGACTCGAGTGTTTTGTGTTTTGCTTTACGCTCGGGTCAGACCGAGTGATACAGCATTTGAGACTCACCCTTGGAGTTTGGAGCTTCCTTTGGAGATCCAACTATCGCCTCAGCTTTCAGCTCTTCTAGTTGATTCGTTCGGAGAAGTCATCTATTCGTACTGGAGACTTCACTACATTTGAGATATTCTGTTGTATTTTATTTTAACTCTGATGTTTATATAGTAGCTTCATGAACTACTATTTTAACTATTCCGCTGCGCATTATTGTATTACTCTGTGTCTGTGATCTGTGATTGATTTATTTACTGTATATGCTGAGTTTTGCCAAATTTAAATTAACAATTCGGTATTTTGAATTATTCAAGTCCGACATGTGTGGATTATTGTCGATTTGAATGGTCCAATATAGCGGGTCGTTACAGGTTAACACTTAATTAATTTAGTAATTAGAGATTAATAAATTGGTTATTAAGATTTATTAATTTAGAATTAATAATATTAATATAAGTTAATTACTTAAGGAAAGTAATTTAAATAATAGTTAATGAAGTCATTAACTATGGATTATTAAATAATTAATTAATAGGATTAATTTTGATAATTAATTAGTTTAATTAATTTAAGAATAATCATTTATGAAATTGTTTAAATGTAATTACTTATTGGAAGTAATTAAGAATTAATTACTTATTAATTGAAGTTAATTTGATTTAGTTAAATTAATTAATTAAGTTTAATTAATTTAGAATAATCAAGAGATGATTTGATAATAATTACTTAATGTAATTATTAAGATAAGATTATTTAGGGAAGTCAATAATAAGATAATTACTGGAAGTAATTAGTTGAATAAATGATTTTATTAATAGAAGTAATTTGAGTTAATTACTTTGAATAATTAATCAAGGGATTAATTAAGAAATTAATTAAGGAGTAATTAATTTTGTTAATGAAAGTAATTAAGGGTAATTAATTACTGATTGAAGATTAATCAAGGTGATTAATAAATGTTGTTTAATTAAAGATTAATTACTTAATGTAATTAATTTAATTGAGTAATTAATAATTAAGTTGTAATTAAGGATCATTAATTAATATAATTAATGATGTAATTAAGATTGGTTAATTAAGTAATAATTAATAAATGAAGTAATTAATCAATGTAATTAATTAAGGATTAATGTAATTAATTATAGTTGATTAAGTTAATTAATTTTAGTTAATTAATTAATGAAGTAATTAAAGGTTAATTACTATAAGTGGTTAAGGATAATTAATTTGAGAAATTAATTAAGGATAAATTACTTGGATGTAATTAAAAGATAATTAATCAAAGATGATTAATTGAAATGAAATATTAGAAGATAATTAATTAATTAAATTGTAATTAATTAATGGTTAAGTAAGCAGGATTTATAAAATAAAGTAATTAATTTAATTCACTTTAAATTAATTAGAGATGATATAAATCATTACTTATGAATGAGTGATAGTATTGAATACTTGGCATTGATTGATATCTCTGATGAGATATATGCTGTATGGTATGGATGTTAGTTGAATTGTATGGATTATCTGATAATGTTGATTATCTGTTGGGAATTATCTTTCTTTGTGTATAAAGAAAATGAATTGAAATTGTTTTAACCTTTAAAACAACTTGGCCTTAAAAGATACGCTTTGGATTTCGATGAGATCGGGATCGGGTTTCCGTATACCGGATTTCCAGGTCTGGAGACCCGAATACCACATCGATCCAAATTAACGATAGGTCGTGAATCAAGTGAAGATGAAGATTCAGAGTGCAAGGGTTATTGTCGTTAACTCTGAGGGTGATTCCAAAACGAGTGTAACGAGATAATGCCTTCGGTTTCGTTTGAACCCGGAACGAACTTGTATGGATTGAATGCTTTCAGCACATCGTCAGGTGGACGATGAGCATTCTAAGATAGATGTGTTCTTTTTAAAGGTAATCGTGACCTCAAGCCTCACAAACCGGGAATGGCTAAAACAGGTGACGCAGCGGATAATTCAAAACAATGTAGATCTGTGAAAGTAGCAGTCGATGGATTGATGAATGTTGAATTGCCCGAATTCGTTGATCCGAAGATGCCGAACTCTAGCTATCTCGAACTCGTTGATCGCGCACGATACCGGGTTCAAAGATCTTCAATTCTTCAAGCGTTGATCAAGCGCACTTGATTCCGCGAATCGGCTTCTACAATCGTTGAATCGAGCGCACTCGATTAACCGAAAGAGGAGATAGGAGATTACACTCAACTACCAATTTGAATGAAAGCACAAAGCAATCAAAAGAGAATTTTATTCAAAAATCAACAACCTTTTCAAAATGACCATACACGCCTATTTATAGGCTACAACTCAACACAGCAGAAAAAGTTTCAAAATATTACAAGTACTTAGGTCGAAAACGACCTTCGACCTTGAATGTTGCGACCTAGTACAGACGCGTCCTAACAAACATGTTAAAAGACAAACAACTCACTTAGGTCGGTAACGACCTAATTACATTATTCCACGACTTAACAAATGAACGGCATCTGATAAGCGGCATAACAATCTACGGCTACAATCTTCCGCGACTTAAGATCACACAGCATTCCAGAACGGCGAGTTAGGGAAATCAATGGCCTCCAGAGCTTTGCGACCTAAGAATGAACGGCATCCCTTCGTTTGCGACCTAACAGAAGCGGCTTCAGAAATTGTTTGCGACCTAAGCCTTCGCGACCTAAGCCTTTGCGACCTAAGACTTTGCGACCTTAGCCTTCGCGACCTAAGACTTTGCGACCTTAAGCCTTTGCGACCTAACTTAGCTCGCAACTCGTTAGGTCGAATCACCTTTCCCTTCAGACTGTTAGGTCGGAGCACCCCGCTAGCTCGTTCCAGCACCTTCTTCCCTATCTTGTTAGGTCGTATGCGACCTAAAGGTATGTTAGGTCGTTCCAGCGACCTATCTCCTTGTTTTAGCTCGCCATCCACTAACCCGTTAGGTCGTAGCTCCGTACTTGGTGTTATGTTAGGTCGTTCACCATGTTGCACTGCACAGTTAGGTCGTACGCGACCTAAGAACATGTTAGGTCGTTTCAGCACCTCGTTTCTGTTAGGTCGTAGCTCCAACTTAAAAGCCTTGTTAGGTCGTATGCGACCTAACACTTCACCGAATTGGACTTTCTTCTCGGTATCACTCACTCCCCCCTTTAACTCCTTAGGTCGTGAGCGACCTACACACTCCTTAGGTCGTGAGCGACCTAGACCCTTAGCTTTCTGCACTGCATCATCCTCCCCTGGTTGAGAGAAATTCGACCTCGAATTCGCACACTCTTCATCCCCAACAAACTCTTCCCCATGATATGGTACAAGATGTTTAACATTGAATACGTCAGATGTATACACATCATCTGGCAGCTTCAGTTTATAAGCATTTTCATTGATTCGTTTCACAACTTCCACCGGACCAATTTTCCTGGCTTTCAACTTGTTGTACGCGCCCACTGGAAAACGATCTTTTGTTAACACTGCATAAACCATATCTCCTTCATTAAACTCAACTTTTCGTCGTTTCAAATCTGCAGCTTGTTTATATTTCTCATTTGCTTTCTCTAATCGTTCTTGAACGATTTTATGACACTCCGTCAGCCCTTCAACAAAATCAGCAGCTTTCTTAATTGTCCCCTTCGAGTGTGGTATCATCGTTAAATCTAACGGTCCCTTCGGTAAACTTGAATAAACAATCTGGAACGGACTGAACCCCGTACTTCGATTCACAGCATGATTATGGGCAAATTCTGCCTGACATAACTTCACATCCCAACTCTTCAGATTATCTTGAACAAGACACCTCAACAAGTTTCCCAACGATCGATTAACCACCTCAGTCTGTCCATCCGTTTGCGGGTGATAAGCACTACTAAATTTCAGCTTCGTTCCCACCATTTTCCACAAACTCAACCAAAAATGACTCAGAAATCGAGTATCTCTATCCGACACAATAGATTCTGGCAATCCATGAAGTCTATAGATCTCCCTGAAAAACAACTGAGCAACATGAACCGCATCTGCCGTCTTCTTGCAAGCAATGAAATGTGCCATTTTTGAAAATCTGTCAACCACCACATATATGGAATCGTTACCACGCTGTGTCCTTGGTAATCCCAACACGAAGTCCATACTCACATCAACCCATGGTTTAGTTGGTACAGGTAATGGCATATATAAACCAGCATTAGTCGCAGTTCCTTTCGAAACTTGACAAATATGACAACGCTCCACAAACCTCTCCACTTCTTTCCTCATCGATGGCCAAAAGTAGGATTGTGAAATTAACTGTAAGGTACGGTCTCTTCCAACATGCCCTTCTTCGTGTAACTCCTTGATAATCTTCATTCTCAGACTACCCTCCGGTATGCACAATCGACTTCCTTTAAAAAGAAAACCATCTACCATCAAGAACTCATCCGTCTTTCCCTCCTTAACTTTATCAACAAACTTCATGAAGTAAGGATCTTCAACAAATAATTCCGGAAACATTTCAAACCCCATCACTTCAACTTTCAGTGTAGTCAACAAATGACTCCTCCTACTCAAAGCATCAGCCACTCGATTTGTCACCCCTGACTTGTGTTTCACAACAAAAGTAAACTGTTGCAGATATGCAATCCACGATGCATGTCTCGCTGAAATCTTGTCTTGCCCTTGCAAATGCTTCAATGCTTCATGATCAGTATACAGAACAAACTCTTTCTGAAACAGATAGTGTCTCCAGTGCTTAATAGATTGTACAACAGCATAGAACTCCACATCATACGTACTGTATCGCATCTTCGCTCCTGACAACTTCTCACTGAAATAGGCAATTGGACGTCCCTTCTGACTCAACACCCCTCCAATCCCAACCTTGGATGCATCAGTATGTAGTTCAAATACCAACTGAAAATCAGGTAATACTAGAATTGGTGCAGTCGTCAGCAATTCCTTGATCTTCACAAAAGCAACTCCTGCTTCTTCTGACCATGAAAACTGTTTGCCTTTCATACAATCTGTAACAGGTGCCATCACACTACTAAAGTGTGGAATGAACCTTCGATAGAATGAAGCCAACCCATGAAAACTACGAACTTCCGTTATCGTCTTGGGTTGCGGCCAATTTCTGATCGCCTCGACTTTACTTTGGTCAACCTGTATTCCTTTCTCTGAAACAACATACCCCAGAAATAAAACACTGTGCGTCATGAACACGCACTTCTTTGTAGCAGCATAAAATTGTTCTTGTCTCAGTACCATCAGTACTTCTCTAAGATGATTCAGATGTTCCTCTGAACTCCCACTGTAAATAAGAATATCATCGAAATACACCACCACGAATTTTCCAATGAATGGTCGAAAAATCTGATTCATCACCCTCATGAACGTACTTGGTGCATTGGATAAACCAAATGGCATGACCAACCACTCGTATAGACCCTCCCTGGTTTTAAAAGCAGTCTTCCATTCATCGCCTGGTCTGATACGAATTTGATGATATCCGCTCT
Organism: Allium fistulosum; assembly: GCA_030737815.1. NCBI lineage: Eukaryota > Viridiplantae > Streptophyta > Magnoliopsida > Asparagales > Amaryllidaceae > Allium > Allium fistulosum. The sequence goes on from CM060903.1 coordinate 1,437,349,887, forward strand.
TCAAATCAATCTTCGAAAAGATAATAGCTCCACTTATTTGATCTAACAAGTCATCCAACCTCGGCATCGGAAATCTATATCTCACAGTAATCTTGTTCAATGCTCGGCTGTCAGTGCACATCCTCCACGTCCCATCCTTCTTGGGTACCAATAAAGCTGGTACAGCACAAGGACTCAGACTCTCCTGCACACGCCCCTGCTCAAGCAATTCCTCTACCTGCCTCCGCAATTCTTCATGTTCCTTCGGACTCATTCGATAATGTGGTCTGTGTGGCAACACAGCACCTGGAACAAGATCTATCTGATGTTGTATATCCCTCAACGGTGGCAACTCCGTTGGTAACTCCTTTGGAAATACATCGTCAAATTCTTTCAAGATTGGTTTAACTTCTTCAGGAATTTCAACTTCTTCACTACTCTCACGTCCAATCAACAAGAATACTTCCGGTTCTTCTTCAACTTCTTTAACAAACTCCTTCAAAGTCAATAAAGTTTTCAGCTCTTCGATTTCTTCGGACTTACTTTCTTCTTGTGATCTCTTCTTTGGAACTAATATAATCTTCGTGCCTTTAAACATAAAACTGTAGCTATTGGTCCGACCGTCATGTTGTACTGCTCGATCATACTGCCATGGTCTTCCCAATAATAAATGACAAACATCCATCTCTACTACATCACACCATATTTCATCTTTGTATTTCTTCCCAATAGAGAATGGTACACGAACTCGTCTATCCACTTTCACTTCTCCTCCTTTTCTCAACCATGCTAACTTGTATGGACTCGGATGTTTCTCTGTCTTCAATTTCAGCTTCGTCACAGCTTCGGTTGAAATAATATTATCACAGCTTCCTGCGTCGATCACAAACTTACACACCTTCCCCAGAATAGTACATGTTGACTGAAAGATATTACTCCTCAACCAACTAGCTTCCTCCTGCTTTGGTGTTAAACACGATCTCCTCAGCATTAGGTTACAACCTTCGTCCCCTGACGCAATATCCTGCTCATCCTCCTCAGCTGGATTAGAACAATCTCCATCAACATCCTCATCATCAACTTCCACAATCATGGTTCTCTTCTTTGGCTTTGGACACTCACTGCTTTTATGACCCATTTCTTGACAATTGTAACATTTGAAACCATTGTTAACTTTCGCCTTCTCAGCCTCTTTCAGCACTGGTCTACTGATAGTTTTAGAAACATTAGAACTTCCTCCAACACCCTTCGCTTGATTGTTAGAATTAGAAAACACACCACTTCCTCGTCTCCCTTGTTTTTCCCAAGCCAACGCTTTCTGATGTGCTTCTGCTACAGATCTTGGATCGAACATATTCACCATATCCTGAATCTGCATTCTCAATCCTCCAATGAACCTAGATGTCAGCTGCTCTTCTGTTTCCATAATATCGTTCCTTGCAATGAGTTGATAAAATTCATCAGCATATTCATTAACTGTCTTCGTGCCCTGCCTCAAGTTCTGCAAACGTTGATACATCAAAGATTGATAATTGTATGGTAAGAACGTTGCTTTCATCAATTTCTTCATCTTCTCCCAAGATTCAATCTTTGACTTCCCCATTCGTTCACGTGTAAGCTTGGTTTGCTGCCACCATGCCAAAGCTCTACCCCTCAGCCTCGTAGCAACCAACTTCACTCTACGATGTTCTGGTACTTCTTTGAAATCAAAAATCTCCTCTACATTAGCCACCCAATCTAGAAACTCCTCTGCTTGCATACCACCTTTGAATTCAGGAATTTCAGTCTTCATCCCCGACTCCCACTTGTGATCATACTCAGAGTAATTTCTTCCTTGACCTCTTCCTTGAACACTACCACCATCATACTCCTCTTCAAAATCAGATGCATAACGATGTCGATTCTGACCACCAACATCTCTACTAGCATTACGCCTTCCACCTTCATCCCTTCTATCGACATTCCTCCGTTCACGACCATTCACGTTCCTCCCACGCCCTTGGTCATTTTCAACACTTCGGTCTCGATTGGAATGTGGTGAGACTCTACTACCTCCATGATTAGATTCTGGTGAAACCCTTCTCCGATTTTGATTCATCTCTGTCATAAGCCTCTCTAACCGGCCAATTCCTTCGTTAAGCTTTTCACTAAAATTCTCATTGATTCTTTGCTCCATCTCATCAGCTTCTTCTCTTCGATATAAAGCTTCTACGTTTTGGTGGCGATTAGCTCTTCTTGGCGGCATACTTGAAAACTTCACAAATCTTCAAATTCAAACACTTTTCGGATTTTGATCCAAAATGAAACGGATCGAAAACTTCCACTTTGTAGCAAATCGCGATGAACACGATGGACAAAGTTTCGGTCTCCCACTACAAATTCGATCAAACAATCTTCAATGCAAGGTCGAACAACTTCACTTGCTCACGGCTCACACCTCAAGCTCTCGGCTATCACTTCAAACTTCAAATCTCTTCAAATGATTAGGCTCCAAGTCTCGATCTAGCTATGATTGGCTAGAACAAGCTCTGATACCAAAAACTGACGCAGCGGATAATTCAAAACAATGTAGATCTGTGAAAGTAGCAGTCGATGGATTGATGAATGTTGAATTGCCCGAATTCGTTGATCCGAAGATGCCGAACTCTAGCTATCTCGAACTCGTTGATCGCGCACGATACCGGGTTCAAAGATCTTCAATTCTTCAAGCGTTGATCAAGCGCACTTGATTCCGCGAATCGGCTTCTACAATCGTTGAATCGAGCGCACTCGATTAACCGAAAGAGGAGATAGGAGATTACACTCAACTACCAATTTGAATGAAAGCACAAAGCAATCAAAAGAGAATTTTATTCAAAAATCAACAACCTTTTCAAAATGACCATACACGCCTATTTATAGGCTACAACTCAACACAGCAGAAAAAGTTTCAAAATATTACAAGTACTTAGGTCGAAAACGACCTTCGACCTTGAATGTTGCGACCTAGTACAGACGCGTCCTAACAAACATGTTAAAAGACAAACAACTCACTTAGGTCGGTAACGACCTAATTACATTATTCCACGACTTAACAAATGAACGGCATCTGATAAGCGGCATAACAATCTACGGCTACAATCTTCCGCGACTTAAGATCACACAGCATTCCAGAACGGCGAGTTAGGGAAATCAATGGCCTCCAGAGCTTTGCGACCTAAGAATGAACGGCATCCCTTCGTTTGCGACCTAACAGAAGCGGCTTCAGAAATTGTTTGCGACCTAAGCCTTCGCGACCTAAGCCTTTGCGACCTAAGACTTTGCGACCTTAGCCTTCGCGACCTAAGACTTTGCGACCTTAAGCCTTTGCGACCTAACTTAGCTCGCAACTCGTTAGGTCGAATCACCTTTCCCTTCAGACTGTTAGGTCGGAGCACCCCGCTAGCTCGTTCCAGCACCTTCTTCCCTATCTTGTTAGGTCGTATGCGACCTAAAGGTATGTTAGGTCGTTCCAGCGACCTATCTCCTTGTTTTAGCTCGCCATCCACTAACCCGTTAGGTCGTAGCTCCGTACTTGGTGTTATGTTAGGTCGTTCACCATGTTGCACTGCACAGTTAGGTCGTACGCGACCTAAGAACATGTTAGGTCGTTTCAGCACCTCGTTTCTGTTAGGTCGTAGCTCCAACTTAAAAGCCTTGTTAGGTCGTATGCGACCTAACACTTCACCGAATTGGACTTTCTTCTCGGTATCACTCACTCCCCCCTTTAACTCCTTAGGTCGTGAGCGACCTACACACTCCTTAGGTCGTGAGCGACCTAGACCCTTAGCTTTCTGCACTGCATCAACAGGGGAGGTGCAGCAAGGTTAGTGGGTAGCACCCAAGTAGGACAAGATTACCTCTGTCTAGATGTCCCTTTCTATTTTCGACTTAGTGGTGCGGTTGCTGATCACAACCGTGAGGTATCTTGTGCGGGAATTATCCAGTAAGGGATGTTCCGGCCTTGTGTTGCAGGGTATTGGGAGTGATCCTCGGTACGGTGATCTAGGCCACGTACTGTGATGGGCGGTACTCTGGTAGCCCTGCCATTGTATGGAATCCAAAATCCAATAAGTGCCAACGGACTTGATTGTATAACCCACTTTGTGGCTAGTATGCTGGAATTTAATAATGTAACAATTTCGGCTATTTCATATTTACTTGAAAACCCTAGACCCTATTATAATACAATCGAATTTCCTATCAAATGTTTTGGTTAGCGTAAGGTAAAAACTTACCCATGTTTATTTGTGGGAAGTCTTACGTGATACCTTTTCTTTCAAAAGGTTTTGAAGTTAAACAAGTTTAACCTGTTACTCACACCAGACCCATGTCTGACCCAAGTTGTTTATTTCTGTTTTATAAACTCTTGGGTACTCAAATTTTTACGAGTAGCCAAGGGATTCAGGTTAGCCTTGACGAATTGTGGAGGAGCAATGGAGAAGGAGGCTTCGGCGTTCGTAGATAGAGTATTCCGCTGTGTTGATATCTGTGTTAGAGTCTTGTATTGTATTTGAGTTGTAATATCTAGACAGATGTTTATAACTGTCTAGTATGTGTTGTATAGTTGTGTAAACTCTGATAAGTGTTGTATACTATGTAATAGTTTATGTTATTAATATAATTTATTCGTTCCGCTATGAGATCGTTGTTGTTGTTTCTTTCTTTCTTTTCTTCTTTTCTATTTTCTACCCCTTTCTTTCTTATTAATGAAGCGTCATTCTGTGGAATGAGTGGCGGGTCATTACAGTGGTATCAGAGCACTAGGTTGAGTGAATACCTAGGTTCGGAAGGATTGTTCATTAGAGATAGGATCTGTAGCAACCTATTTGAGTCTAAGTATATCTATATACGAGAGCGCGTATTTGTTAGTTATATAAAATGGTTTTATATTGTGTTAATTGATCGATTGAGTGGTATATGGATTCTGGTCAATACGAGTAGCTAACGTTATTGATAGGGATCTCTAAACACTTGACCAGGCCAACGGACACAATATTGTTTTAAAAAGGTAAATGAAATAATTTTACCCAGATATAATTTCTATATAAAAAAGTATCATTTTAAATGTATATGGTATTTGTGATGATTGGTTGAGATGATAATAATTTATCATCTAGGATTAGGAGTCTGAGTGTTGAGGTTGGAAGTGTATTTGTCGAGACTGTAGACCTAATACCGTCTCGAGTGAACTTTGCAATTGTAAGGATTTCACAATCTCTGAAGAAAAACCTGTTAAGGTTCAGAGTTTATCTTTGGAGTTGGATGAGTAAAGTTGGATCTGTCGGTTGAACAGAAGTGAGTGATGGTACCTTGATACCTCAGGTAATAGTAGCTGTATGATGAGATACAGTGACGATGGATGTTCCCGAAGATGTTTTCTTTGGAACAAGCTTAAGGAAGTGTATCTGCTTCGGTGTTGTGGCTGAGTTCAGCATGGTGTTTCTGTTTTGTTTGAGGTTCGAGTTTCTCGAAGAGCTTTGATTTGGGAATCTTTGGCATATGTGGCAGCAGTGCAACTCGGAGTATTCTGCGCGTTGGCAGGAAAGTTTTCTGGCTGAGCAGTTTTTCTGGAAGTGAAGATCAGAAGCAGCAGAGTGGATCCATTTCTTCGATAAATTGGATAAATAAGTGTAAGCTGTTCTGATTGGTAAAGAGAGAACAGTCTGTTTGGAATTAGGATGGGTTGATCGCAAAAGTGACTTGCGATTGCTGAGTGTTCTCTTGGGTTGTCAGAGTTTTTCTGGATGTCTTCAGAGAAGTCAGAAGTTTGTCCGCATCTGAAGGTTGAGTTTTCTTATCGACTGGATTCCAGGAGTGATACCGGTGGTTCAGTCTACTGGAAGGATGTTTCCTAGAGATGGATTTGGTGAAGCAGCTCAAGTTTTGCTGGAGTATCTGAGTTTTATTTATGGATCAGTGAACCTTATTTCTGGAATGAGTTGTCCAGTCTGTGCTTGTGTTCTACCTCAGATCAGAGTTGAGCAACGAAAGCAGTTTGGAGTGTATCTCTGGATAGGAGGATTAAGTTTGGAATCTACGGATGTTGTGAAGTAGAGTTATGTTTGGATCTCGTCTGTGTTCTGATTTGGATAAGAGCTTGGTCTACAAGATTGAATGGTCAGTTTGGATAATTGGAATTCATTGTGTTTTACGTATCTCTGAAGGAGTACGTATTTGATCTATCTCTGGTTTTAGAATCAGCAGTTCTGGAAGTTGGGTAGTTGAGTCAGACTCGTCTGTAGTCTGATATTCTGTTTAGTTCTGTAGATCTAGATGAGTAGGAGATCTATAGCTTAGTAGTTTAGATTGTTTGTAGAGCGAGTATTCCGGTATATATATATACTTGGGGAAACTCGAGGTATTTTATCTAGAATTTAGTCTAGATAGTTAGAATTGATTGATTGGATGATTTGGTTGCTATGGTTGCTAGCATATGGATGATAGTAGATGCTTGTGTTTTAAATTAAAATCTTTAATAAGATTATTAAATTACCTTTGTTTAAATTTCGGGGACGAAATTATTTAAGGGGGGAGGAATGTAATATCCCAGAAATTTTGACAATATCAATTTAATAATCTGTTGAATAATTAAATTGATATGGATAATCTTTGATAATAAGATTTGAATTTAATTTAATAATCTGATTAAATTAGTATTAATTGATGATTTTATCTTTTAAAAGTTAATAAGATATTTCTATTTTGATATATATATATATATATTTATTTATATATATTGTAAATAGAAGCTTTGGTAAAGTGAAAATTTATATTTAATTTAATCTGGACTTTTCAAAGATATTTAAATAAGTAATTTTATAGTTTTAAAATACTTTAAGAAAATATTTAATTGGTTTAAGATATTTTTTTTACTTAAGCTTAAATATAAATAAGATTTACAAAATTGGTTTGTTTTATTTCTTTTTAAATATTTCTTGATAATATAATCTCTTGTTTAAATTATAAAATATGTTATTTTCAAATAACAAGTATAATGTATTATTTTTAATATGTATGAATTTTAATGCTAAAAGGAATTGTTATTTTTAAATTGAATAAATAGTGTATGTAAATATATATAACTTAACTTTTAAATTGAATCTTAGGATTTAATTTTATTTAAATTTGAATTTATGTTTTGAAATTCAAAAGAATATATATTTAAATTGTTTTGGATTTTATAATATTTGTATAAACTTTTATTTATAAATGTAATTAGCTTTTGTTTCTCTTTAATATATATAGATAAGTGTTTAAATAAATAAGAAAAAGGCTTTTTAAATAACTTTTAAAATAAATAGAAATATGAGTAATTACTTATAAGACATGTGTCTTTATCTAATGCCTTGTTTTAACATGTGTTAAGTAATGAATTAATCTATGTGACAAGTGTCTTTTTATTTTCTTTTTCTTTTATTTTTATAAATCATAAATATACATGTATATAAACATTTTATCTCTTTACTTCATTTTCTTTCTAATCTTCATTTTCAAAACAAGAAAAACTCAGTCTTTCCTCTAATTAAAATCTGAAACAAATCAGAGAATCAAATACCTCAATCCAAAAACAAAAGCATGAAAATCTTCTTCAACCAGAAAATCAAACCCCTGTAATTCTTTTCCAAATCAAAGAACAATACCCTGAAACCATTTTTAAATCTGAAGCATGTAATAAAGTCTTCAGCCTGATTTCTATTCAAATCTGAAATCAAAAAGGTCTGCATTCTTTCTTTTCATCTCTGGAAGGAATTTCTTACTGTCTGCATTCATTTTTCAACCTGGAATCAACTATAAAAATCAAAGAGCCTGCTTGCATTCTTTCTTCAATCTGGAAGCCAGCATGCATGTGGTTCAAAGCAGTTTTAAGCTCAACAACTCAAGTTTTTAAATCAATGAGGCATGCAAGTTTTAAGTTCAAAAGCTTTTCAAAATAAAGTAGGATCTGTCATCTTTAAACAGGTGAGTAACAGTTTTTATTTATAACTATCTTAAGTAAGTTTAGTTGCTTGAATTCTTCATGTGATAATCATGTTTGCAGTAAATAAATGTGATGAAATTCCCTGTATTATGTTTGGTTTCAAATGCATGTTGGGTTTGGTATATATGGATGTATTGTATGCCTGTATGAATATGATCTCTGTTCTGTTCTGTTTGCCCAGACTCAAGAATTCTCTTTTAAATCTCTTACTACCTGATCTAGTTCTTGTTAGGACTAAACTTATAAACAAAAGTTGTTGATTTATCATAGAAGAATGTTTTAAAATTTTAATTAAGTCAAATTGAAGTTCGAATGTCTCTGTAAACCTAAATTAACAAGTGCATGTATATAAAAGTAAAAACTCAAATATTATAAATTGCTATTCCAGGATTATAAATGGAATACATAAACTATAGCATGATTTTTAGCATAAAAATTATAATTTTTAGTTTCGAATTAAAGATGCAGTTCTGGTTTTAGCTATAAATGAATATGTGAGTAATTCTGTTGATCTCGATAGTTTGGGATGTTGAAATCTTCAGTAGTGATGGAGGAATGATCGAGGATATAGGGAAAATTACTGGAAATCGAATTAAAACATTGAGGAAGAAATGATTTAGGATCTAAGATTTTAACCCTAGTTTCTTTAGTCGATAATAATTTGATCACTGTGAACTCTATGAATGATCGAGTTCAACCGAACTCTGGGTAATGGTAGATAGGGCATAGGCGAGGTCGTGACTGGAGTTTCAGCAACTCCGGTGGTCGGAATCTCGAGCACGAGGGGTTGTTGCCAGGTTTTGGAAGTGTAGTCTGTGTTCCAGTTTTGGTTTTTAGGCTCGATTTCGATTTCGCGTTTTAAACGAAGAGGTGATGGTCGTAGTTTGGTCTGTGGTCGTTCGTCGTCATGTGGGGATACTCGGTGATGATCGGAGCTCTGGCAGTGGGGCGTGCACGTGCACGAGATCGTGAATATCTGGGTGAAGTCTGGGTTTAAAGCAGGGGAAGGCTACTCGAGTTTCTCGAATTTTGTTCGTGTGAGACTCGAAGTATTTAGGATTCGACTCGGAGTGTTTTTGAGTGGTCTCGGGTAATTGTGTTGCCAGGTTTTTAAAAAGCCTGTCAGTTTAAATTTAAACTGAATTTAAATTATGAAGAAATATTAAGACAGGATTTGAATTCAAAGTTTTTAATATATGAATTCAAGTTTGGTTTTGAATTTTAGATTGGAAATAAATAAGTTTTATAAATTTAAATATGAATTTGTTTAGAACCCTTTAAATTTCTTTATTGAATGAGTATTTCTTTAACTTGTAAAATAAAAGAGTTTTAGAAATGTTGTTTAAAACGTTGTTAAAGATAATTTGTTTTCATTTTAAATCTTTAAATTTAAAATGAAATTTTGAAGGTAAAATTAAAGTAAATTGATTTAAAATACTTTGTAAGTGATAACTTGATTATTAATAAGAACAAAGTTTTATCTTAAAGTAAATTAGAATTTAAAGATTTGTGTTCATTAAATTTATAAGGAAATTTAATAGATAATTAATTTAATTTGATTAATTAATCATTTGGATTAATTAAATAGGTAATTATAGGTTTAAACTAATTTATTTATGATTAAGATTAATTAATTAGGAATAATTAATTTGTAATTAAGGATTGTAAATTAGAGTATTAATTAATGATTAAGAATTAATTAATAGTGTAATTAAATATTAATTAAGTTATGGTTAACACTTAATTAATTTAGTAATTAGAGATTAATAAATTGGTTATTAAGATTTATTAATTTAGAATTAATAATATTAATATAAGTTAATTACTTAAGGAAAGTAATTTAAATAATAGTTAATGAAGTCATTAACTATGGATTATTAAATAATTAATTAATAGGATTAATTTTGATAATTAATTAGTTTAATTAATTTAAGAATAATCATTTATGAAATTGTTTAAATGTAATTACTTATTGGAAGTAATTAAGAATTAATTACTTATTAATTGAAGTTAATTTGATTTAGTTAAATTAATTAATTAAGTTTAATTAATTTAGAATAATCAAGAGATGATTTGATAATAATTACTTAATGTAATTATTAAGATAAGATTATTTAGGGAAGTCAATAATAAGATAATTACTGGAAGTAATTAGTTGAATAAATGATTTTATTAATAGAAGTAATTTGAGTTAATTACTTTGAATAATTAATCAAGGGATTAATTAAGAAATTAATTAAGGAGTAATTAATTTAGTTAATGAAAGTAATTAAGGGTAATTAATTACTGATTGAAGATTAATCAAGGTGATTAATAAATGTTGTTTAATTAAAGATTAATTACTTAATGTAATTAATTTAATTGAGTAATTAATAATTAAGTTGTAATTAAGGATCATTAATTAATATAATTAATGATGTAATTAAGATTGGTTAATTAAGTAATAATTAATAAATGAAGTAATTAATCAATGTAATTAATTAAGGATTAATGTAATTAATTATAGTTGATTAAGTTAATTAATTTTAGTTAATTAATTAATGAAGTAATTAAAGGTTAATTACTATAAGTGGTTAAGGATAATTAATTTGAGAAATTAATTAAGGATAAATTACTTGGATGTAATTAAAAGATAATTAATCAAAGATGATTAATTGAAATGAAATATTAGAAGATAATTAATTAATTAAATTGTAATTAATTAATGGTTAAGTAAGCAGGATTTATAAAATAAAGTAATTAATTTAATTCACTTTAAATTAATTAGAGATGATATAAATCATTACTTATGAATGAGTGATAGTATTGAATACTTGGCATTGATTGATATCTCTGATGAGATATATGCTGTATGGTATGGATGTTAGTTGAATTGTATGGATTATCTGATAATGTTGATTATCTGTTGGGAATTATCTTTCTTTGTGTATAAAGATAATGAATTGAAATTGTTTTAACCTTTAAAACAACTTGGCCTTAAAAGATACGCTTTGGATTTCGATGAGACCGGGATCGGGTTTCCGTATACCGGATTTCCAGGTCTGGAGACCCGAATACCACATCGATCCAAATTAACGATAGGTCGTGAATCAAGTGAAGATGAAGATTCAGAGTGCAAGGGTTATTGTCGTTAACTCTGAGGGTGATTCCAAAACGAGTGTAACGAGATAATGCCTTCGGTTTCGTTCGAACCCGGAACGAACTTGTATGGATTGAATGCTTTCAGCACATCGTCAGGTGGACGATGAGCATTCTAAGATAGATGTGTTCTTTTTAAAGGTAATCGTGACCTCAAGCCTCACAAACCAGGAATGGCTAAAACAGGGGAGGTGCAGCAAGGTTAGTGGGTAGCACCCAAGTAGGACAAGATTACCTCTGTCTAGATGTCCCTTTCTATTTTCGACTTAGTGGTGCGGTTGCTGATCACAACCGTGAGGTATCTTGTGCGGGAATTATCCAGTAAGGGATGTTCCGGCCTTGTGTTGCAGGGGATTGGGAGTGATCCTCGGTATGGTGATCTAGGCCACGTACTGTGATGGGCGGTACTCCGGCAGCCCTGCCATTGTATGGAATCCAAAATCCAATAAGTGCCAACGGACTTGATTGTATAACCCACTTTGTGGCTAGTATGCTGGAATTTAATAATGTAACAATTTTGGCTATTTCATATTTACTTGAAAACCCTAGACCCTATTATAATACAATCGAATTTCCTATCAAATGTTTTGGTTAGCGTAAGGTAAAAACTTACCCATGTTTATTTGTGGGAAGTCTTACGTGATACCTTTTCTTTCAAAAGGTTTTGAAGTTAAACAAGTTTAACCTGTTACTCACACCAGACCCATGTCTGACCCAAGTTGTTTATTTCTGTTTTATAAACTCTTGGGTACTCAAATTTTTACGAGTAGCCAAGGGATTCAGGTTAGCCTTGACGAATTGTGGAGGAGCAATGGAGCAGGAGGCTTCGGCGTTCGTAGATAGAGTATTCCACTGTGTTGATATCTGTGTTAGAGTCTTGTATTGTATTTGAGTTGTAATATCTAGACAGATGTTTATAACTGTCTAGTATGTGTTGTATAGTTGTGTAAACTCTGATAAGTGTTGTATACTATGTAATAGTTTATGTTATTAATATAATTTATTCGTTCCGCTGTGAGATCGTTGTTGTTGTTTCTTTCTTTCTTTTCTTCTTTTCTATTTTCTACCCCTTTCTTTCTTATTAATGAAGCGTCATTCTGTGGAATGAGTGGCGGGTCATTATGTGACGCCCCACCTCTATACCCAAGCTAACCAAGAACACTACGATGTAGTGCTGTCAATTAGCGCGGAGAATAAGGCTGTGGAGGAGCGACCATCCATGTAACTTCTTTGTGCGAGCACCGATACGTCAGATAGAATAGAATGCATATCTTTTAAGGAGGAAATCCGACATACCGATACAAACACAAAGCTATCACACGGTGGCTATATATAATCTTCGGAAACAAACATAGAAATAATCATAACATAAATCAGTCACAGACATCCATATCACAAAGGCGGAAGAAGATATGAATAAATATATAACACATGAAAGTGTACATCAGAGTAGTGGTCAGAAAGATCCACGATAATACAAAAGAATAGCATCACGTGCTATACAAAAGAATAAGTACACAACATAGAGTCTATATCTCAAAGGTGTACATCCAAAAACTACTAATCTAAGTAGTTAGCCAAAAGTCAGAATAATCCTGAAGAGAAGTCAAGCAGAAGCACCTGTAACATCTCGGTCTGACCCGAGTATTATTTATAAGAAAATAATAAACGGATCAGTCTAACTATAAATATCAGATGATATGGTATACAGTAAAAGGCATGACATGAACATGTAATAACCATAGCGACATACTACTATAAGTATGTAAATGATAATCAACAAAAGATTAATCAATATCACAAGAATCTTCTCAAAGATCCAAACACATAAAAAGGTAATGACACACGAATTCACCAATACACAAAAACCTGATATCATATCAGTGAAAATCACAAAAGTTGGTGAAGCACTAAATCCAGAAATCAACACACGAAATCCAGAACAAATCCCAGAAATCAACACACGAAATCCAGAAATCACAAAAAGGGGGAAGTCCGACACACGGACGAGAAGTTATCTCATGGAAGCTATCCATTTAAATTTTCCGAACACACGGATGGCCCGAAGGCAAGTCCGACACACGGACGAAGAGACATCGCACATTGCTAGTCTAAATCACAAAAATGATCGTCATGATCATAAGGAAGTGTCAATCACACCAAGCCAGTAAATATATGAGTTTAGCTTCATGTCCCATAACCACTTGCTTAACTTAAATATTTACGAACAAGCTGTAAATCTTCACTAGGAAATTGTCACAAAAAGGGTTCAATCGAACAAGTCCAAGAGCTAACCGACGAAGTGAACGCAAGCGTTTCATACCACTCGTTTTACTAAGTCGTTTAAGTCGATTTCTCATTCGAGTGAAGTAAAGGCTTGTATATACTAGTAGATTGAAAATCGGTTTGAGAAAACGAACTTTTGATACTTAAAATAGTGTTGAAATCGCTTTGATGAAAGAGTTTTGATATTTACTATTAGTATTGAAACCTTCATATATCTTTAAAGTGACAAGTCATAAAACGATGGTAGAACAAATCAATTCACGTTCGAAGACGTGAGTAAAGTGCAAAGAAGTCAATCCCAAAACCATCAAAGTAGAAATTCTGATAAACGTTTTTCAGAAGAGATTGCCTACGCAGAGTAATACGGGGTTCGACCTGCCCGGTCAGGTCGCGGGGGTCCAGGGGGCAGCGCCCACGGCGGGGTGCGGGGCAGCGCCCCGTCACGGTACGACTTAGTGAAGGCAAGCTGGTCCAGCGACCTAAGGAAAAGTAGGTCATACGACCTAAGAGTTCACGCGACCTAACAAGGCTAAGGATAAGGTCGGAGACGACCTACGACTTAACAAAGTCCTGCGACCAAAGGAAAATCGCGACCTAAAAAGACCAAGTGTAAGGTCGGCGACGACCTACGACTTACGACTTAAGGGGGCAAGCGACTTACGACTTAAGGGATAAGGTCATACGACCTAAGTGGAGAATGCCACGCGAGCTGGCAGAAGAACAGGTCAAACGACCAAGTACTAACTCGCGAACGACTTAACGACTTAAGCCCTGAACGACTTAGTGGAACGAACGACTTAACGACTTAAAAGCCAACGACCTAGGACTTAAGAGCCATACGAGCTACGAGCTAACTGCAAACGACTTAAGGCCAAACGACCTACGACTTAACTCGAGGCGAACGAGCTAACTGCAAACGACTTAAGGCCAAACGACCTACGACTTAACTCGAGGCGAACGAGCTAACTGCAAACGACTTAAGCCTTTAACTCGTGAACGACTCGTGCCTTTAACTCGTGAACGACTCATGCCTTTAACTCGTGAACGACTCAGGCCAGGCAGAAACGACTTAACACTTTAACTCGAGAACGACTCAGGCCTTAACTCGTGAACGACTCAGGCCAGACGAACAGAAATACACGCGCGCGACCTAAGCCCTTAGCTCGTGAACGACTCACGACTTAGGCTTAACTCGTGGACGACTCAGCGAAGGCCAGAAACGACTTAAGGCCAGGAAAATCACCAAAACGCTGAAAATTGAAGTTTTTCGCCAATCCAATCCAAACCAAATGCAAATATTGATGCAAATACAATAGGGGATCATTCCCAACAGTCCAAGATAGATATAGGCAAGATGTGAGATCAAAAATCTCACCTTTTCACGGAATTTGATGAAGATGGAGATTTGAGAGCAAAGCAAGAACACCAACAAGCTTGAATCAATGGTCTAAACGTGAATTTGATGTTGAATCTCGGATTTGCAATGGAATTTGTGTTTGGGAGTTTTAATTTCTCTTTCCCTCCACCATTTTTGAAGAAGCTTGAAGTGATGAAGAGAAGAGGGGGTGGGCTGAGTTAAGAAGGTGCAGTCCAATCCAAAGTCTCAAGCGGGAAAAGTGACGAAAATTTTACTATCTCCAAACATATCGAAGTTTACACTCAAAAAGATCGCAAACGTCATTTTGAACTCAATGGGGGTGGTCTCGAGTCCTAATTTGACCGTATGCAAAAAGTAGCTTTTCGGACTAACATCCGACTAACGATAAAATATTTAAATAAAATATTTAAATATAGAATTGATAGATATGCGGGTTGTTACACATTACAGGATGAATATGAACGTGTACACATTTTTGGAAGTGTAAACTAATAAATGACATTGAAACTATTTGAACACCCAATGGTCAAATGGATTGAATCCAGAAATATTACAAAAAAAAACAGCTGGCTGCATGGGTTTCAAATGGTGGAAATTTAATAGTCACGGGAAGTCAAAAGACAAACTGCGGAACCGATACAGAAATCATTTCCGTAGATTTTGCCGTCATACGAACTCCGAAACACACAAACGATTATGCTGCGGAGATTAGCACGACGAGACGATCAAAATGGTATAAAGATATCAGTGGTAAGATTTGAATTATAAAAATTCGAATTTTCTAATAACGGAAAATGCGAGAAAAACGCTGAAAAATAAGATCGACGGAGCCAAAGATGTCCGAATTTGGAAAAACGACAAACTGACATCTTGCTTAGAAGATGGTTTAGAATTTTTCTTTGTAAAAATATTTAAGTTCCGGAAATATTTTATTTTCATCGCTTTTTAACTGATTAAATTGAAGTGAATTTTACGCGCGAAATAAACTTTCGTATTTTCGGGCGAAAATTTACCAGTTGCTATGTTTAACTAGACGTATTCCAAATATTAAATTTTTATATCAAAATTTTATCGTTTAAAATTTCACAAAATTTCAACTAATTACGTTTATTAAAACAGTTGAAATTTACGGGTCGTTACACCACTTGACATATATCATTTTGTATACTCTGTAATGTATCTATATATGTGTAAATGTATGTGATGATCCACTGTTCTATGATGTGTATTACATTTGAGTTGTTATATTTTATTCTGATAGATCCTTCAGCCACATATGGCTTTGTATTAAGTATTTATTGGATATGTCGATCCATTTAAGAAAGAAAAAAAATGTATGGCAATTGTCGGCGTATTCAATAGATAATTAAGACAAGGCTATAGATGGTCGCTCCTATCCAGCTCTATTCTCCGTATTAGCAGACGGTGTTACCTAGTAATACTCTTTGCTAATGTGGGTCTCGGAGTGGGGCGTCACATGTAACCTGCAAATTAAAAGATATTGATAATTAAGAAGATGTAAATTATTAAATAATTTTGTTACCTAAAATGAATAAGATAAATTTGTATAACACTCAATTACATTCTAAATGACAAATAAAAAACTTACCAGAAACGTTAAGAAAAGTTGAAATGTTAATTATGAATATGTAATAGAATATTACACAAGTAAAAGCTTAATAACAAAAAAGCTACAAAATGAACGTATGTTTATAAATGAAAATTTTTTAAGATGTACAAGAAATATATATATACTTAAGTAAATGGTTGAAATGCTTAATAACCAAATTGAATAGTAAAAGTGAATATCACTTCAGTAAATGATTATAAACTTAGGTTTATGTTTTGAAGTGATTTATAATTAGATTGAATAGTAAAAATTGAATGTTATCTG
This sequence comes from Allium fistulosum, assembly GCA_030737815.1. Lineage (NCBI taxonomy): Eukaryota > Viridiplantae > Streptophyta > Magnoliopsida > Asparagales > Amaryllidaceae > Allium > Allium fistulosum. The sequence goes on from CM060903.1 coordinate 1,437,366,561, forward strand.
AGAAAATAATTATAAACTCTAAGAAATGCTAAAATAAGTCACTAATAAGTTTATTATTAAATGATAATGTATGTGAAGAAATGAATGTAAATTAATGTAAAAATGACATTGTATGAATGAATGAGAATAAATATAAGAGTAAAAAGGAAACCGATTAAATAAACTTAAATAACATTTAAAATTCTGTATTGTTTGGCTAATGGGAAGTTTAGGAGAGGATACTTCAAATTGTTTAAGGATGTATGAATAATCTATTAAGTAATTATCTAAGGCTATTGAGCGTATGATACACTTGATAGTTTATTTATCACCCTTGTACGATTAAAAGTTTCTGAACTAAACAAACCATTAGTTTTGGTTGCTATGGATGTATGATTGATTCCTTTTTTGCATATGATGGTCATGCTCTTGTTTCCAAATGACTATTGTAATGTTGTGTTGTTTGTATTACTAATTGAAATGACAAAATATTTCTCTTCTACATAATTCTCACTATTTTGGATTATATAAGTGTGATACAGGTTTATGGAAGCAATAGCTAGTGCTTTTGGTTTCATAAATAAAGTTGTTTTCCCGACAAATAGGTACTTTTTCGGATTACGGTTTTGACACGATATTTTAATTGTTTTTCCATGGATTGGGATGTTTATTATTGAAGTCTGATATATATGTATATATAGAAATTACTGATATCATTATTTTTCTGGACCTAACCGCGCAAATGAGACTCTATCGAAATTTTTCATAAATTTAGGACTTGGAAAATTTTTGTGAAAGTGAAAATGTTTTCAAACTTTTATTAAACTTGAATATGAAAGATTTAATTGTTTGTAAATTGATATATCTTATTTCAAACTTAATTATGTAAGTTTAAAGTGTTTATAAATTGAATATTTTTAATAAAATTATATTAAGTTTCTTAATTCCTTCTTGTTCCTTTTCGAGGACGAAAAGTTCTAAGTGGGGGAGAGTGTAACGACCCATATTTTTGATAATTAAAAATATTAAATTTAATAAGATTTTGAAATTAAATATTGTGAGAAATTAAAATGTATGATTTATTAACGAGGAAAATAATTTGAATATGATTTAATAATGCTGTTTGAATGTTATTGAAAATTATTTTAATGTAATTTCAATTAATTGAAATAATTGTAAATAAATTGGTTATAATTGCAAATAAGAAATAAATTCAATGTTGTATTAAAAAGAGAAATTATATGTAATTAATTGAAATTTGTTTATATTGAACGAATCAATATTTGGTAAGTAATTTATCTACCTTTGTTTTTAAACAATAGGTTAATAGAAGTAAATTATTAATGTTTAACCTCTGATTTATTATCATCTTGTTATTTAATCCGTTTGAAATTATTTGTAAATCAACTGAAATTAATGTAATTTAAATATTGCATTTAATATGAATTAAGATGATAACTGTAGGATAAGAATGTAATAAAATGTAAACTAATGTTAATTATATTCATAAGGTAATAGTTGATTCAATAATAAGAGTGTAAATCGAAATAAAAGAATTTATTTGAATATAAAATATAATTAACTGGGGTTTTATTACAGTTGTAATTGAACGTTAAAATTAATGTAATGTTTAAATCTTGAGATTAATATGGAATATTAAATTTTAAAACATTATTAATTTCTATTCATTCAAGAATGATAAAATTTTTGACTTTTAAATTTGAATTTAAAAGTGATTAAATCAATTTAATAATAATTTATTTAATTAACGTGAAAATTAGCCATTTTGGCCACTGTATCGGAATTCGACAAAACCAGTGTCATCGGATCCGTAACAGTGAATTATTATAGGACTTCAGGTTTCACGGAGATCGGACTTATCGTTATTCGTGTGATCTCGAAACGCCAAGAAATCAATTAAAAGAATTTAAATGAATATAATTGGATTTTGAAAGCTAACTTCTATATACGATGGAATTAGGTTTTGAAACTAGTTCCATTGAGTTTAAAAATATGGAAAACCTATATTTTGATATATGGGATGACCTACTTTCGTTTCGGGGACGAAACAGGCTTTTTGGGCCGTTTTTATCGTTTCGACACAATTCGATATGTCCATTCATTCTTATCCATCTCTATCTATATAAATGGATATTTCCTAAAACCCTAGTTGTCTATTCCCATTTCTATACGTATCTGTTCAATTATCTCCTATTTCTTCCCAATGGCTGAAAACCATAATTTCAATTTCAATCAATAAAAAGAAAAAAAAAGAAAAAAAAAAGAAAACAAACCCGCACAAATCAGATCGAGACCATGACATGAGCAAAAGATAGAGTTCCAAGCCAAAAATGGTGGATCTAGGGCAGTATCGGGTCGCGCTTCGGGTTCAAGAGGCGAAAACCTTGCAGCGACTTCGGGTCAGGAACCAAATGATTCGGGTATCGGGTCGTTTTAGCAAAAATCAAAGCAAGCACCGGGTATTTGAGGCGGCGGACCGAAGTAAAACTTGAGTCAACTCAGAGCCACCATCCAGGTTTGGGTGAGTGCAATGAGGTGGTTGTTGGGTAGGTCGAAGGTGCAGGTTGTGATGTAGAGGAGGCCGAGGTAGAAGGGTAGGGTTATATAAGGTAAAGCTAATTACGTTTTTGCCCTCGATTTATTTTAATTTTAAATTTTAATTTTAAATCTTCTAATGTTAATAACTTTTTCATACGAACTCGAATTTGGACGCGGTTTCTTATGCTGTGAGTATCGAAATTATGGACAACATGGAACATGTTTGGCTGCATTCTGAGACTGTTCAAATTTTGGGCTTTATTTGGATTTTAAATCGAAGAAAAATTAAAGGTGAGTGATTTAACCCACTTACAAATACTAAATCTTCTTATGATAGTTAAATTAAATTTATGATGTGATAAGAATATTATTGGTTGATGTTTGGTAGTTTGATTTGACAATTAAATTGAAAATTGAATTTTTGAATTAATAATCATATAAATTAATATCGAATTTAAACTGTAAGTTAAATAGCTGATAATGATAACCAGTTAATTATTGTGATTTATTGGCTGATTTGGATGTTGATTGTGATGGATGTTTATTTGTTGACATTTTGGGTGATTGGATGTTTATATCCGTGTTATCACTATAGGTTGAAATGATACATACCCGAATGATCTTATAAATTAGGGAAAATTGTTATGGGTTGAAATGATAAACCCGAGCGATTTTATTGATTTGGAAATTATTGATTCAAAGATACGGGTTGAAATGATATATACTCGGAAAATTTAAATATTTTGGGGTTGAAACGATACATGCCCAATCACTTGACCATAAGGTAGAAAACTATATACGGACACCGTTGGTCGGTTTTAAATTATTTTCTAAATAGTAAAGTATGTTTGATTTATAAATTTTATTTTTAAAATTTTATTTAATGAATTTATTTAAAATTTATATATGGAAAATAATTTATTTTATATGTCTTAAAGTTCAAAATTATAAGTTAATATATGGTTTTAAATGTAAATTTAAAATTTTAACTTATGATTTTATTCAGTTTTAAAAAAAAAATAGTTTAAATATTAATTTAATAAAATATTTAATATAATTCTAATATATATATATATTCTAAATTTAATATAATAAGTGTAGTTTTAATTTAATATAATAAATATAGATTTTATAATAATTTTAATAAATAAAAATGTAAGAGGTTTGTAAGGAATTTATAAAAGTTTTGTATGAGATTTTATAATGGATTTTATAAAAGGATTCTTAAAAAGGATTTTTATAAAGGATTTTATAAAGGAGTTTATAAAAGTTCTAAAGGATTTTATAAAGGGTTTTATAAAAGGAACTTGTTTAAAAGGGAAGAGTTGTACACTGTTTTGGAATTTATAAATGGCTTTATAAATGGCTTTAGAGCATATAAATGGTTTATAAATGGTTTAAGAGAGATTTTTAAGTTATTTTCGAAATTGTTGAAAGAAATCTTCCTCGGTATTTATGAATGTATTTATACTTTTGGAATAAGTATATGGATATCTTGATATAAAAGCATAAACTATTTTTTGGATTTATTATTAAAAATGTTTATAAAATAACCACGGTGTGAAAAATATAACGATTGGTTGTTAAAGAGACCAGGGTCGGATATTGCCATACTATCTGCCAATTCTAAAACCACTTTAACAACTATGCACGTAGTGTAGTGTATCGACCTGCCTTTTTGGATGGTTTAAATCGACACACATGCCAACTCAAACCATTCAAAGGGGCAAATTGTTATGGGGTAAATAAGAAAAAGTAGAGAAAGAAAGAAAACAAACACAGAATCTCACAACAGAATGACAAAATATAATAATCAAATAAACAGTTCATGAAGTTGTTTTACAAATAACATTTGATTACACATTTACATTACAAAATCAGAGTTACATTCAACTTAAAGGAATAACAAATGCAGCGGAATAACATGATGCAGCGGAAAATTAAAACTAATAATATAGTAAATAGTAATAGTATTAAATCTTCGTCTTCGTCCTCTTGAAAGCAGTCTTCAATAAATTGAAAAGCTCAAACTGACCCGAGCGTAATGAAAAGACAAAACACTCGAGTCAGAACTAAAAGATCTTATGTAAGTTAAATCAACAGTAAATAAATATGAGTGTAACAACGTCTAAGATGCTTACGGGGTTTGGCATCTCCTATCCAATGTCTAACGTGAGTGCAATAACTTAAGAGATGTTCTGTGACGCCCGACCTCTATACTCACACTAGCCAAGGACACTACGGGGTAATGCCATCGACTAGCATGAAGAATAAGGCTATTGAGGAGCGCCATCTGTGTAATTGCTTTGTGCGAGTACCGATATGTTAGATAATATGACTTGCATTTCATTTCAAGAGGAAATCCGACATATCAAATACAAACTCAAAGCTACTACACAGTGGCTATGTTGGCTTCGAAAACAAATATAGAAATACGCATAACACAAATCAGTCACATATATTCATATCACAAAGGCGGAAATATATATGAATATAACACATAAAAGTGTACATCAAAATAGTGGTCATACAAGATCCACTACAACACAAAGGAATAGGTACAAGTGTTAGATAAAAGAATATGTATACATCAAGGAGTCTCTATCTCGAATGTATAATAACAAAAACTACTAAGCTAAAGTAGTTAGCGAAAAGTCAAATGACGGACCCTGATAAGAAGTCAAGCCGAAGTGTAACATTCCCCCTTTTGACCGCCTCCAGTCGGTAATTAAACCAACTCGAAATGTTCAAAAAGACGAATTGTTATTTAGTTTATAAGGTTTAAACAGAATCAGCCACAGAAACACAGAATAATAACAATGAATTTAAACAAATGAATCTTTATTTCATTACTATAAATCTTTTTATATACATCAGAGTTTATACAATTTAATACTGATACAGTGGAATTTCTAAAAATACAATTTTCTTCTGAAAACTAAAGTGATTCTTTACTCTCTCTCTCTAACTTCGCTGCTCGAAAATCTTCAAGCTGTAGAAATACTCGGTCTGACCCGAGTATTATATTCAAATGAAAATAATACACAGGTCAGTCTAATTCAAACCAGTTATTAGTGCATATAAGCAGTAATAATTTAAATAGACGACAGTCACGATAATTCCCGTCTATCCAATCCTTTTAACAAAGAAATCGGATAACGAAAATATAACACTAAACAGTGTTAAACAATAAATCAGCAGATTTAAAACATCAACAGAGATAAATAAACAATTTATCAATCGACTAAGTCAATTCAAAACAATTAAAATTGTCACTTTAAAACCATCAAAACTCGATTGGCTGCCGTACACGCACACGTGTACGGCCTCGCCAATACAGTATAAAAGATCAATGCATCACGACGCAAAGAAATATCAATTCAAACTGTCGAGTTTGGGTTGCTGCAGTGCACGCTAACGTGTACACTGCCTCGCCAGTACAGCATTAAATACATAAAAGATCATCAAAAATCCACAGACAAGCACAAGGTCAAACCCAAGAAAAAGTCGGGTTCAATACAACTGCAAATTGAAATGAAATGGTCGAGACATAAAATCAAGTCTCGACCCAAAATCAGTGACTCAGTGCAAATGCAACAACAAATACACCAGCTGAAACTTCAGAAGAACCAGGTTGAACAACTACCAGTACAGGTACAATATAATGCAGACCTACACATGTATACAGACATGAATGTATGTATACATATGATCAGAACCTCAACCAGACAGTACAAACTCAAGGCAAAATGATTGCAGTGCAAACTTGAACTAGTTCACAATGACCAGGTACAAAGTGCACCAGAGGGAACACGATGCAACAGTAAATTTGCAAGAGGCAACAACAGGGTAATGACCAAACTTATATGCATCAAGTATGCCACATTCAAGAACAAGCTCAAGTGCACTTAATCAAGTACAATATCATAAAATCAAAATGAAGTACCGGACTTAAGACAGAGGACAGGGAAGTAATAACAGCAAATGTCAAGCACAAGGTAAAGATATGAACACTGCAAGTGAGACTAGGGTACTACATCTCATAGCAGCAACTAAAAATAGTGCAACAGGTTGAGGCAGAAACATTCATACCAACATAAATGCAACTGAATGACTCAAGTGAACATATCAGCATGTGATCAGTGGCATGCCTACAATTATACAATGGAAATAGAACTTGCCGAATGGAACACATGGATCAAAATCATGGATAAAAGCATGCAGAATGGAACAACAATGAAGCATATTTAGGTATGCAATTAAGTGATACTTGCCGAATTCCAAACTGCTCCTAAAACAGTTGCTCGAAACGACAATGCAGGCTCAAATGAATCTTCAGTGGAATGCAGACTACAACATCAAATTTCAGTGAATAAATGCAACAATGAACTTACTCAAGGGTCAGAAGTAAATACAGTGTGCACATGACAAAGAGCTCGAGGCCAAGACTAAAGCAACCTGACTGTGATACAAACAATGACCAGAACACAAATACAGTAACAAGGCAAAGCAGGTTACGCATTTAAACAAATTCAATGTCAAAGTCAACAGACCAGAGTCATTATGAAACTAAAATATAAGGACTGCAGTATATTCACTTAAACAGGGCCCAAATATCATTGTTGAAGATGAGAATAATCGAGTGCAGACAGCACATTCTAAACGAATTATTACTGGAGCATAAAAAAAAATATAAACATGACATGGTGATATAGCTATTTAAAGTGGATATGCAAGTGCAAACTCAAGTGGTGCCTGATATTTGGTTAGCTGTGCTACGGGTGGCTAGTGCATACTACTGAAATGCACGCACGAATTAGCAGTGCTACTGGAGGGCGGTACATACACATGGAGACAAAGAACGAGATAAACACACATGAACTGATAGAGGAGGCAAGTGGCTTCAGGAAGAACAAAGCTCAAAATTTCACTTTAGCATGAAATTACAACTTGCAGTGATTTCAAGTGAGTGACCACAAAACTATTCCATACGGAGATGAACACTGATAATCATCAAATACATACCCAAATGCTCAGATGACAAAGTTTACGAAAGAAATCAACAATAGCAAGTTCAACCACAAAAGTCAAAATCACCACACAAAAAAAAATTACTGAAGGTCAAATAAAAATCAACTCGAAGTCCAGAAAATTCAAAGCAGCAGTTTCCAACAAATATCAGAATCATGGAAATAAAAACAAAAGATCGTATGACTTTAAATTAGATGTGAGTAATAGAATTACTCACCTTGTTCGAGGCGTGAATTGGAGCAACGGTGAGCAGAGCGAAGATTCGCCGATCGAAAACGAAACCCTAGTTGCAAGCAAAGCAAAGGTCGAGAGCGGCCGATATCTTCTCCAGAGGCAATCAAGCAATAAGAGCCTCGATCGTCAAATTTCTCGGAACCCTAATTTTTTTTCCGAAGAGGAACGAACGATTTTAGGCCGCCATTTTTATTCTTCGATTGCTTTAGGTTTACGAATGAAATGAGAGGAGGGTTTCGTGTTTTATCAGAGATAAAGGGGAAAAATCGTGGGTTAGGCTATGGGCCGGTATGATATAGGGTGTGGGCTGGAGTATTATTTATTTATTTTTCTTCTTTTATTTTATTTTCATTTTTCTTTTAAATTTATAACTTATGTTATTTGTTTTTATAAATAAAATTCACTTAATTTTTAAAACCATCATCTATATTATTTTCATTTGCTTCTATCTTATCAATTTCAAAAATGTAGTGTTTTTATTTTTATTAAATAAGATAATTTTGATTTTCTTTAAATCCAAAAGCAGATTTTCTTTACATTCATTTATAAATCCTGATTCAAATTATTATTAAATTTTCAGTAGATTAAATTCTAAAATTTAATCGCAAAATTTATTCTGAAAAGTTGAAATTCGAATCAATTCATCGTTCAAATATTTAAAATTCATTAAATATTTTCAATTTGAATTTTTGAAATTTCAGGGTCGTTACACGAAGCACCTGAAATACCTCGGTCTGACTCGAGTATTATTTAAGAAGAAAATAATAAACGGATCAGTCTAGCTTGAAATATCATATAAAACGAGATAGGATAAGAGATATGACAAAAACGTATGATAACAATAATGCCATACCATGACAAGTATACATCAGATAACGACAAAAATCATACAATATCTCAAATCTCTTCAAATATCCAAAAAGAATATCACATCCTTTAGCTTATTCACCAAAGCCCAAATATTGAAAAAATATATCAATGTCAATCGCAAAAATTAGTGAAACACAAATTCTAGAGATCATTAATAAGAAATCCAGAAATCACAAAGGGGGAGGCCTATCAAAAATGGGAGCATGAAAACTCACCAACACGTGTATCACAAACGGGTCGCTATCCCATGGTCGCTAACCATAGAGCCGGTGCAACGACATAGTACAATAACGGTACGCCCGAGGAACCTGATACTCATGTAATTCGGAACAACGACGTAGTACAATAACGTTACGCCCGATGAACCTGATAAGCTAGAACAACGATGTAGTACAATAACGGTACGCCCGATGAACCGAACTCCATAAAACCATAGGTCGCTAGCCTATAAAAAATGAGCCAAAGCTCCATAAAATCATAGGTCGCTAGCCTATAAAAATGAGACGAAGCTCCATAAAACCATAGGTCACTCGCCTATAAAAGATGAGACGAAGCTCCATAAAACCATAGGTCGCTAGCCTATAAAAATGAGACGAAGCTCCATAAAACGAGGTACAGTCCCCCACGTGGACAAAGAGATATCGCATATCGCTAGTCTAAACCATAAAATGATCACCATTGATCAATAAAAAGTGTAGATTACACTAAGCCAGTAAATAAATGAGTTTAGCTTCATGTCCCATGACAACTGGCTTAACTTAAATATTTACGAACAAATTGTAGATTTCCACTCGAAAATTGTCGCAATATTTCAATCGAACAAGTCTAAGAATTAACCGACGAAGTAAACGCAAGCATTTCATACCACTTGTTTTGCTAAGTCGTTTAATTGGATTTCTCGTACGAATGAGGTAAAGGTTTGTATATACTAATAGATTGGAAAACGGTTTTAAAAACGAGCTTTATATTTAAAACTAGTGTTGAAATCATTTAGTTGAAAAAGTTTGAGTATTTACTACTAGTATAGAAACCTTTATATTTTAAAGTGACAAATCACAGAAATGATTGTAAAAACAATCAATCACCAAAAATTCACATTCGATGACGTGAATCAAAACCATAGAAATTGATATCAAATCCATCAAATGGATACTCCAAAAATCCAAAAAGGAAGTCATCAAAGTCGATAAAAGTGATAACAACTAATCGGATCAACCAAAAAACGATTAAAACGGAAATCCACCCAAAATAGGCAATTTGGCTGAAATAAGCAGCTCCAGACGTCTAGTAGACTTCCCAGACGTCTGAGCTGAAAGACTGGAAATTTTATTCCAGTTTACCCAAACGTCTGGGAAGTAAGCTCAGACGTCTGAGCTGAAATACTGGAATTTTATTCCTGTAGCATTAGACGTCTGAGCTTATTACCAAACGTCTAAGCTGAAGCTCAAGCAATTTTTTGCTAAGGCCATTGATGGCCAAATCAAATTCGAAACAAACGAATGAGCGACGATGGCTAGAGATCGATGTCAAGCGACAACCCAACCTTATAAACACATCAGTACACTCCAAATAACATGTCCAAACATCCATATAAGGATTTTCATAGATTTTGACTTGAAAATACAAAAAATTGGAAAAATTCACCAATCCAATTCAATTCAAAAGCAAATGAACATGAAATGGGTGTTAGGAATTCATACCTAACAACTATCAAAGGTATAGACATAGATGTGATTTCAAAAACTCACCTTTAAACCCCAAAAACAACGAATGAGAAGCTCTAAAAGAAAGCAAGACCAATTCCTCTTCAATTTCAACTCAAGAAGCTCCAATCTAAGCTTATAAGCAAATATTTCCTAAGTTAGGGTATAGGAATATTTCTGAAAATTGAAGAGAGATTGAGATGGAGAAGATGAAGAGGATGCTTACCTAAGCTTCTCTTTGATTTTGGAGCTTGAATTTAAAATTTCCTAGTAATATAGGGTTTAGGAATTCTAATTTCCCTTTCTTTCCCCCAATTTTCTTTTAGCTTGAAAGTGTTAGGAAATGAAAATGAATGAAGAGGAGCTGGAGGAGGAGTTAGGGTATTATGTTGGGTTAGTGGTCTGAAATCCAAACCCAAAGCCCAAAATAGAAAAATACCAAAATTCTACTCAACTCCAAACATTTCGATGATTATACTCAAAAAGTTCGCAAATGCCATTTTGGACTCAATGGAAGGGGTCTCGAGTCCTAATTTGACTGTTTACAAAAGTAACATTTCGAACTTTAATCCGACTTAACGATGCTATATTTAAATAAATCATTTAAATATATAATCGTAAAATATGCGGGTTGTTATAGACTCCGCTCCTTAAAAAAATTGCGTCCTTGCAATACTTAAGAAGAAAATAAAAAGTAACAACCATACTAAGGCATAATAACACAAAAGAAGAAATTTTGAAATGAGAAGTTCACCTTAAAGAGCACGAGAGAGTAAGTCCGGATGTGTTCGCTCGATGAATTCTCTAGATTCCCAAGAGCAATCCATAGAATTTAAGGACCATTGAACTTTCATAAAAGGAACATCTTTATTTCGAAGGCGTTTAACCTCTGTAGCAATGATACGAATAGGATGTTTCTCATAAATCAAATTAGGTGAAACTTCGATTTCTTCAATAACACCGGGCTCAAGAATAGAATCAGAATCTCTAAGGAATTTCCGTAGTTGAGAGACGTGGAATACATCATGAATAGCAGAAAATTGATCCGGTAACAAAAGGTGATAAGCCACGAAACCAATGTGTTCGGTAATGGGAAATGGACCAATATATCGTGGTTCTAATTTTCCCGATCGACTAAAACGCACAACACCCTTCATAGGTGAAACACGAAGGAACATTAAATCTCCCACAGAAAATTCTAAATTCCTTCTTCGGTTATCGACATAGGATTTTTTGTCTACTATGAGCTTCTTTCATCATATGACGAATTAGGTCAATCTTTTCTGTAGCATCACGAATAAAATCTGGACCTAAAACCAGCTTCTCACGGGCTTCAAGCCAACATGAAGGAGATCGGCATGACCTTCCGTATTGTGCCTCGAAAGGAGCCATACCAATACTAGATTAGAAGCTATTATTATAAGAAAACTCAACAAAAGAAATATGATCCTCCCAGCTTCCACCAAAATCAAGAACACATGCACGAAGGAGATCTTCAAGAGTTTGATTCACACGCTCCGTTTGTCCATCAGACCGAGGATGATAAGCGGTGCTAAAATTAAGCTTCGTTCCCAAAGCTTTTTGAAGACCCTTCCAAAATCCACTAGTAAATAATGGATCATGATCACTAACAATAGAAGTTGGTACTTCATGCAATTTAACAATTTCTTTGACATAGAGTTTAGCCAAAAGAGGTATGGTCTGATTGGACCGAACGGGAAGAAAATGAGAGGATTTTGTAAGTCTATCTACTATCAACCATAGGCTATCATGACCCAAACGAGAACGGGGAAGACCGTTAATAAACTCCATGGAAATTTGATCCCACTTTCATATGGGAATGTCTAAAGGTTGCAATAACCCACCGGGCCTTTGATGCTCGGCCTTCACGAGTTGGCAATTCATGCAACGCTTAATGAAGTTAGCAATATCAGATTTCATTCCATCCTAATAATAAAGTCGCTTCATGTCCGCGTACATTTTACTACTACCGGGATGAATGGTAAATTCAGAACGATGAGAATCTTTTAAAATGTCTTTACGAAGATCACAAATGTTTGGCACGATAAGTCTACCAAACTTCTGAATACCTCCACGAGCATCAATATCAAAGTCTTTCAAACCATCAACCTTATTTTGATCCGTACAACTTTGGCTAAGAAGAGCCAATTCGGGATCTTGCTTTTGAGTTTCAAGGATGCGGTCTAAAAGAGAAAGATGAGGCTCAAGGCTACATAAAACAAGAGATGAACATGAATCGGATTCATGATCTCGAATCTCACAAGTGGATAAAGTCTTGAGATCATTCCATTCAGATATCATCATGGAAACAACCGTTTGTCGCTTATGACTAAGGGCATCGGCAACACGATTGCCCTTTCCGGAAGTATAGTGAATATCAAGATCATAAGATGCAAGGAACTCGAGCCAACGTTTTTGACGCAAATTAAGTTCCTTTTGAGAAAATAAATACTTCAAAGATTTATGATCGGTGTAGAGAACAAATTTCTCTCCCAAAAGATAATGACGCCAAATTCTAAGGGCGAAAACAATGGCCGCGAGCTCTAAATCATGAGTGGCATATCTAGTCTCGGCAGGCTTTAATTGTCTAGAAGCATAAGCGATAACACATTCTCTTTGCATGAGAACGGCACCCAAACCAACACGACTAGCATCGGTATAAACAATAAAGTCTTGGTTCCCTTCGGGAATCACAAGAATAGGAGCATCGAAAAGGAGGTCTTTTAATTTCTGAAAAGCAGCTTCACATTTGTCTGACCAAATGTACTTAACTCCCTTCTTTGTCAAACTAGTAAGAGGTACATAAATTTTAGAAAAGTCTTTTATGAACCGACAGTAATAACCCGCCAATCCAAGAAAACTACGGATTTCCATCACACTCTCCTATCTCTTCCAATTTTGAATCGCTTCAATCTTTGAAGGATCCACGGAAATTCCGGATTCAGAAATAATATGTCCTAAAAAATTCACACGAGATTGCCAAAAGTGGCACTTAGAAAACTTTGCTTTCAATTGATTACTCCTAAGAGTTTCCAAAACAATCCGAAGTTGTTTTTCATGCTCCTCCTCGGTTTTAGAATAAACAAGAATATCATCTATAAAGATGAGAACAAATCGATCGAGGAAGTCTTTGAAAACTCGATTCATAAGGTCAACGAAATAAGCCGGAGCATTTGTTAAACCAAATGGCATAACAAGCCATTCATAAGATCCATAGCGAGTATGGAACGATGTCAAAGGAATGTTATCCTCTACAATACGAAGCTGATGAAAACCGGTTGCTAAGTCTAACTATGAAAAGACTCTAGAACTACTAAGTTGATCGAATAGATCATCAATCCGAGGTAAGGGATATTTATTCTTTATGGTGAGATCATTAAGCTTGCGGTAGTCAACGCAAAGTCTAAGTGTACCATCGGATTTCTTCACAAAAATAGCTGAAGCTCCCCGTGGAGAGGAACTAGAACGAATAAACTGTTTTCCTCCAATTTGGATAACTGTTTACGCATCTCCTCAATTTTCCTTATTGGACATACGATAAGGAGGACGAGTAATAGGTAGAGCTCCAAGGATTAGATTAATTCTGAACTCAATTTCTCGCTTAGGTGGTAATCCTAAAATGGGCTCAAATATGTCAGGGAATTCACGAACAACGTAAATGAGGGAAATTACATCTTCCTCATCATCATTATCGTCATCATACGGATATAGAGAATATAAGGATGCTTCCAAATTCGAATCTGAATCTTTAAGACCAATGGAAATCTGCTTAACAGATTGGGAATGTCGAAGATGGATAGTCCTCACGGGACATAGGATATGGGCTTCATAACGATTAAGCTAATCCATTCCCAAAATCATTCCGAAACCTAAGTAGCGCATAACATGCAAATCGGCTCTGAAAGAATAATCACATAAAATAATTTCGACATATTTACAAAATAAACTGAGTGTTGTGGATCTACCAACCGGATTCGCAATTCTCAGTGAAGTCATCAAGCCCATAACATTTAAAGACAAAGCATCAACAAGTTCTTTTGATATAAAAGAGTGAGATGCACCCGTATCAAAAAGAACTCAAATAGGAAGATCACGAAATATAATAATACCATCAAGGACAGAATGAGAAATACCTTGACCAAGAGAAGTGTTACTAGGGGCTTGCACAACATTTATCTTTCCCTCTTTCTTGTATGGAAGTTTAGGGCATGAAGATAAAAGATGAACCGAACATTTGCAATAACGACAAAAAAGAGGTTTTGGGCACCTATTAGCATAATGGTCCTTAGAACCACAATTGTAGCATTGCCCACCTTAGAACCTTTCTTGTTGGGATTAGGTTTGAACTTAATAGGTCTCTTCTTGTTGTTGTTGAAGTTTTGTTTGGCACCCACAACTTCAACATCACTTTCTTTATCGGCTTCTTCAAGTCGAAGAGCGATATCAACAAGCTGATCAAAAGAAACTTCTAGTTTCAGGCGTAAAGGTTTTTGAGGTTCTTATTCAACCCATAGACAAACCTTTGATTTTTCTTTAATGGGTATTAATATGCTCGACCCCATATTTAGAGAGAGATTCAAAAGATGCGACGTAGTCCGTCACAGAAGATTTAGCTTGAACAAGGTCAATAAAGCATCGTGCCAAAGTTGCTTTTTCAGCTTCCGGCACAAACTTTAACTCGAACCTTTCTCAGAATTGCTCCCAAGTAAGATCTGCTTCAATAATTTCCGAGATCAGAACCTCGTACCAATCTAATGCTCTCTCTTAGAGCATGCTAGAAGCCACTTGAACTCGATATAGATTATAACAACCCTATATTTTTGCAATAATTTTTAAATTATTTTAAATTAAATTTTATTTCAAATAATTTTATTTTTAAAACATTTTTAGAAGTATAGTTATAATTTTCAAAAGTGTAGTTATAATTTTCTAGAGTTAATTGTATTTTGTTTGCAATTTTTAATCCTAGTTTCAATATAATAAACTATTTTCTGTATTTACTTTTTATTTTTCCTAAGAATAATTATTTATTTTCATTTTCACTTTATTTTTGTTTGTCTTTTATTTTTATTTACTGATTTTTATTTGTCTATATTGAATTAAAAAGAATTGGAAATTCAAGAGGCTAAGTCCTTTCATTTGCTTGACTTTTCATTTGCTAGTCCTTTCATTTTCTTTGGCCATTCAAAACTCTATTGTAGCCGTATATTCTTTACTTCATTTTCACGTGAAAAATCCTTCTCATTTCCATCACAAAGTTCGGCCATCTTCATTTTTGAAAATTCTAGGTAATGGCTTTTTCATTTTCTACTTTTTTTCTCTTCACTTTTTCCCTTGTTTGCTTGATTCCTCTATACATGTGCTCGGCCTATACCCTCCACCATCTCCTCCAACGACCACCACATCATCTTCCCATCATCGTCCATGGCCTAAAAATCATCTCCTCTGACCAGCAAGTGTCGTGACCATCATATGATGCAAACTCCACAAAACAATGTCAAACTCTCCAAAATTGCATAGCCGAGCCTTGTCTTCATCATCGGCATCATTTTTGACCACGGCCACCCCTTTAGCCACCACCACCAACTAGTTTACCACCTTTGAACATCACCTTCCCCTCTGTCCAGACCTGTACCTGACCTGGCCAAGCCCATAGACGCTATGGCCGAGCCTAATTGTTGAACCAAACTCTACTTTTTGCCTTGTCCCTTTGTATTCTATGCATGGTAACTCCTTCCTCTTCATATTCTTGACTTAGCCATGCCATATTGAGCCCAAACCAGATCCATTTCAACCTAAAAGACCATCATGGCCGAGCCTATAACATGTTATGGTCGAGCAAATGTTGAGTATTGGTCAAGAAAAATTGATTTAAAGCTTGGTGATGTCATTTGTCTAATTCTATTTCCATTTGTTTCAATTTAATCTTTGTATTATAAATATATATTTATTTTGCTTTGTTTTATTGATGAATACAAGATTAACATCTTGGCCCTCTCTCCACTCGAATCAAGTCGTGCTATCGTGCTTTCTGGATTTTTGTTTGTGTGTTTAATCTGCTAACTACAGCGTAAAAAGGTGAGTATTCACACATGACATTTATACTTATATAATTGTGAAGTGACAACAAGTGAATGTGTAAGAAACTATTATATCATGTTATACCTGCCGGTGATGTAAATTATATGATGTTGAACTCTGTTATAAACTTGTCACATCATCTGCTATGTTATATTTTATTTTACTGTTTATTTATTTCTGTTGATCACACTGCAAGTTCCCTGTAGAATAGAATCACTATGGGTTGAAATGATACATATCCGAATGAACTTTAGAATAGGGTAAGATCATTATGGGCTGAAATGATAAGCCTGAGCGATTTTTATTTATTTTTATTTACTTGGGATTGCGGGTTTGAAATGATAAAACCCGGATTTTCTTTGTAAATTACGGATTGAAATGATATATTATCCGTTTCACTTGACTTAGGCTAGAAAATATTATACAGACCCGTGGTTATTTTATATTTTTTTCTGGAAAATTTTAAGTATTTTAAATGTAAAAATATGATAATTTGATTTAAATTGAATTTAAAATGATTTAATAAAGTGATAATGATTTTTCTATGTATTAAAAATGTTAAATAAATGAATGGAAAATTGTGATTTAAAAACATAACTTAATTAGGAAATTTATGATTTGATTTTTAATGGAAGTTCAAGTTAATTAAGTAAAGGTGGAAATTAAGTTTTATTTTTGAAATGGAAATTAAAATTTAAGTGTTAAAGTAAATTGTTAAAAATGAAATGAATGGGAAAATGGTACACTTGAATTTAATAAGTGAAATTATGGGAAAATTGGATTTTTATTGTAAAAATTTACTTTATAAAAATCATATGTTAACAGGTATTTAAAATGACTATTTTTGAAGTAGGAAAATGTGATTTTTATAAGTTAAAAATGATTTAAATTGAAGTTTATTTGTGGTTGGAATTCAAATTTAAAATCTGGAAATTCTTTTAGTAACACTTCAGAAATGCTATCGTTTCTGAAAATGAACTAAAAACTGAACTAATAGAATCTGCAGCACTTTGTAAGTGATGTAGTTGCAGAAGTGAACTAAAAGGCTGAAATTAACTAAGGGCTATGACAACACTTTGTAAGTGCTGTGGTTGCTGAATTAAAACTAAAATCTGAAACTAATTAAAGGGCTACAGTAGCACTTGAAAGAGTGTTGTCTTTGCTGAATTGAACTAATTTCCCAAATTGAACACTGAACTACTACAGCAGTTTTGAAATGCTGTCTTTTCTGAATTTAACTTGTTTTCAAATGAAACTGAACTACTACATCAGTTTAAAAATGCTGTCTTTGCTGAATTGAATCGTTTTCAAATATAACTTACCGCAGCACTTTCTAAATGCTGTGAAAGCTAGAATTTTAATGTTTTAATGTATTTAAGTGAATAAATGAACTCAGGAAAGGCTAAATTTTTGGGAATTGAATATTTGATTTAAAGGTATAATGACTTTACTTTTAAATGGTTTAAATGAAGTATTGATTTGAAATATAAACTATTTTTGAAAATTATAACCATGGGTTATAATAACGATTGGTTGTTAAAGAGACCGGGATCGGATATGGACATACTCTCTGTCGATACCGAAAACCACTTTAACAACTATGTACGCGGTGGAATTTCCAGAATGAAGTAGGATGGTGGCGACGATCCTAAAGCTATATTTACATGGACCCAACTCCCATGAGTTGGCATAAGGTGGCTAAAACATGAGCGATTGACGGGCCAATGAGGTAGCACCTCTGATCGACCACACTTCTTCGATACCATTCTATTACTTTTGTTATTGATTGGGTGCACCTCTTGATTTGGGAGTGTGGCTCGAGGTGGGTGGTAGTGGCTGCTATGCGTTTCCACCAGTCCGGATGCGTAGTTGGTATATCTACCCTGGCATTGCCTAGTTGTGCCGTGTCACCTACCATAGCGAGCTTTACTACGAGTTTGGATTTCTCCCATAGCCTGTGGAGTATTGAGGGTAGCCCCCGAATTGGGAGTATGCTAGTACTGGATAGACTACTGGGACTATTACGTGTTAAGGGCTATATGGGTAACCCCTTGATGCTATTAAAAAGTATGTTTATTTTATAACTAGACATTATTATAATAGCGAATATTACTACATAGTAGATAGTTTAAATGATCCTTAAAGAATGGGCTATCCCAAGCATTCTTTAAGTTAATTGTACCTTTATTACAGTTCACTTGAGTTGGTTTACATTGTATAAGTATGCATGTCCTGACTCGAGTGTTTGTGTTTTATTTACGCTCGGGTCAGCCTGAGTATCAACTTTGGATCTTACCTTCTGGAGCTAGGACTGCTGGAGATCATCTTTTATCTAATTGCTATCTATTTCCATTCAGTATTTCTTTGTCAGCTTTGTATTAGAGACATATGTATTTGGGATTTCTACTATACTTGTTTCAGACTTCTGTTGTATCTGTTTTTCAGACTATGTATTTTGGATCTGTTTTGAGACTTTGTATTGTAGTGGCTTCATGAACCACTATTTATTTTATTTTTCGCTGCGAGTTATTCTGATATTTCTGTGTTTGTGATTCTGTGAATGATTTTATTTGCTCCAAATTTTATTACAATCTGTTATTTTGCATTATTCAAGTCTGACATGTGTTGATTATTGTCGATTTGAATGGTCCAAAATAATGGGTCGTTACATTGGCAAACCTTAGCCTAAGGAGCAAAAACTCATTAGAGATAGGGTAGAAATACCCTAGAATGAGTGAAACAACCTCAGAATCATTTCTTTGTGAGAGAACATATTTTCAAAGTATAAAATGATTTTAAATGATTTTTCAAAAGGATTTTTCAAAGATTATTTTGATATAAAATTTTCTTGTTTAAAAGCAAATTTTCTAAACTTCCTTCTTTTCGTATCTACCTTGTTAGGAATTTTCTTTTAATTAGAATATTCATCCATGTGATTTTATCTTGTCTTATCTTATCTTTGTCTTCTTTGTACCTTTGTCCTAAAAATTCATTCTTGATATTTTTCAGGATGAATTGTGGAAATGCCAGAGGTAGGGGTCGTGGTACTGCCCCAGCTCCTCAACCTGCTGCACCTGTTAGGTTTACTGTTCTCTATAAGGAATTCTCTCAACTTGGTGGAACCAAGTTTACCGGTTCAGAGAGCATTATCGAAGCCCAGCAATGGTTACGGAGTTTAGAGAGGATCTTAACCGGTCTCGAGATTTCTGATGCCCAGAAGCGTCAATTAGCAGCTTGGCAGCTGCAAGAGTCATCCTTGGATTGGTGGGAGTCTGTTACAGCTCACAGTAATGAGGGTGATATTTCATGGTAGCAGTTTAGGTATCCTTTGTGTTATCTTGAATGTTGTTACCCTTTCCTTTCTTCTTGAATCTACCTTAAGTTTTGTTTCTCTATCTTCTTTCCAAGGAGGCTTTTGTGGAAAAATGGATGCCCGAAGCCGGGAAATTTCAGCTTTATCGTGAATTCATGGATCTTAGGCAGGGTACCATGTCCTTTTCTGAGTAAGAACGGAAGTTCAAGGAACTTTCCAAGTTTGGTCCTGGCCTTATTGACACCCAACTTAAGAAGAATGAGAAGTTCATAGCTGGAGCTCGCCCAGAGTTCTACGATCGTCTCATTTCTCATGTTCATGGCACTTTCACTGAGCTTATGGATATGGCTATTCGTTATGAGAACCCTACTTCCAAGGGTCCTGCTGTTGCTAGTGCTCCTACATCTCAGTCTTTCTCTGCTAACTCTAAGAAGAGAAAGCCCAATTTCCACCAGTAGAAGAAGAATTGGCTCAAGAATCCAGGTTTGGGATCTTCATCATCTTCTCCTTCTCAGAGGCACCCTATCGACCTATCTACCATTACCTGCTTCAAGTGTGATCAGAAGGGGCACTATGCTAATAGTTGCCCTACCTCAGTTGGTGCTGATGTTCCTCCACCTTAGGGTACCAGGAACAGTCTCTGTCATGTCTGTCTTTAGCCTGGTCATTTCAAGAATGATTGTCCTTTATATCACAAGGGCAAGCCATCTGGTATTTTTGCTGTTACCTCTGCTTCTTCTCCTGCTGCACCTGCTCCTGCTCCTAGTGATGACCAAGGTACTCTTCAGGGCACCTTTTCTTTATTTAATCATCTTGTTTGTGTTTTATTTGATACTGGAGCTTCGCATAGTTTTATTTCTGTGGACCTTTGTGATAAGTTTGAGCAACTTCTTTCTCCTGTGTTTGCTGTTGAATCTTTGTGTGTTAAAAATCCTATTGGTGGTCCCGCGAATCTTAATAGGATTTGTAAGCAAGTGAGACTCTACTATTCTAGCCATAAATTTTCTGGTGATTTCTATGTTCTTGGTTTCGATGCTTTCAATTTGTTGCTCGGAGGTGATTGGCTTAAGAGACATGATGCTCATATATCTTGTAAATCCAAAATTGTTTCTCTTGAGGATGATCGGGGTAATTCTTTGGTTATTCAGTGTCGTATGCCTCATGATTATGCTGGCAGCTTTATTTATTCTCTGGATCCTTCTCCTGTTGACCTTCAGCCGACTCGTATGGCCAAACTTTATCTCGATGTATTTGGTGAAGTTACTGCTTTACCTCCTAAGTGGGAAATTGATTTCCGTATTGATCTTATTCCTAGAGCTCGACCTCTAGTTCTTCCTCCTAGAAGAATGGCACCCCGCGAGAAGGTTGAGTTAGGAAAACAAATTGAGGACTTGTTCTCCAAATGTCTGATCAGACCTAGCTTTTCAAAATGGGGAGCAGCGGTGGTTTTCGTCACTAAGTCCGATGGTTCTCTCCGGATGTGTGTTGATTATAGGGAGCTGAACAAGCTCACTATGAAAAACAGATATCCAATGCCTCGCATCAATGATATGTTTGATCAGCTTTATGGTGCCACTGTTTTATCTTAGCTTCATCTTGCCACAAGTTTCCACCAAATCAGAGTTGTCGAGGAAAGTATTCCTAAGACTGCTTTCCGTACTGAGAATGGATTCTTTGAATGGTTAGTCATGCCTTTTGGTTTGACTAATGCTCCTGTTTTCTTTGTTGATTTGATGAATTGTGTTTTTCGTGATGTGCTTAATAAATTTGTTCTAGTCTTTGTTGATGATATTCTCATTTTCTCTAAGTCTGAGGAAGAGCATGAGTCGCATTTGAAATATGTTCTTGAAACTCTTAGAGATCATCAGTTGAAGGCTAAATTTTCTAAATGCCATTTCTGGAAGGATGAAGTCCGATTCTTCGGGCATATTGTTTCTGGTAATGGAGTTTCTGTTGATCCAGTCAAGATCCATGCGATCAATGTAAGTCTTTCTTTCCTTCCCTTTCCTTATTTCATTCAATTTATTATATCTTTTCGGTTGTCCTTATTTATCCATATTCTATGCAGGATTGGGAAACTCCTAGGACTCCAACTGATATTCATAGTTTTCTGGGCCTTGCCGGTTATTACCGGAGATTCATTGAGAATTTTGCTCGGATTGCTACACCTCTCACCGCTTTGACTCGAAAGAATGCTAAGTTTATTTGGAGTGATGAGTGTAAAGATGCATTCAGTGCGTTAAAGCACAAGCTTACTTCCGCACCAGTTCTTACCGTTCCAAATGGAAATGAGGGATTAACGGTATACACTGATGCTTGCCGTGAAGGTTTGGGAGCTGTTCTGATGCAGGATGGGAATGTCATTGCTTATGCTAGTCGTCAGTCGAAGACTCATGAAGCCAATTATGCTGCCCATGATTTAGAGTTGCTTGCTGTTGTTTTTGCTTTGAAGCTTTGGAGACATCATCTTTTGGGTACTAAGTTTGAGCTTTTCACTGATCATCAGTCTTTGAGATATATTTTCACTCAGAAGGATTTGAATCAGAGACAAGTTAGGTGGTTAGAGTTTCTTACTTCTTATGACCTCGACATCAACTATACCCCTGGGAAAGCTAATGTTGTGGCAGATGCTTTAAGTTAGAAGAAGGCTATGTTGTGTCAACTGGTTGTTTCTTCTTCTCTTTTGGATCGTATCATGTCTAAGCAGGATGAGGATGAGATGCTTAGATTGATGAAGGAGAGTGTTCGTAGTAGAGTTGGAGGTAGTAGTCTTGATGGCAGTGGAGCTCAGATCGATGATAAAGGTATTTTGAGGATTAATAATAGGATTTGTGTCCCGAATATTGATGGATTGAAACAGGAGTTGATTTGGGAGAATCATCGATCCAGACTTTCTATTCATCCGGGAGTGACCAAGATGTATCAGGATATGAAGAAGTTGTATTGGTGGAAGGGTATGAAGAGAGATATCTCCATTTTTGTTAGTAGGTGTGCGACTTGTCAGCAAGTCAAGGCAGATCATCAGAAGACACCTGGTTTGTTGCAGCCTCTTGAGGTTCCCAATTGGAAGTAGGAACAAGTTTCTATGGATTTCATTGATGGATTGTCGAGGACTAGGAAGGGTAATGAGAGTATCTGGGTTATTGTGGATAGACTGACCAAATCAGCTCATTTCATTCCGATCAAGTCTACCCGTTCTGCTTCTAGCTTGTTTGAGATCTACATGAGGGAGATTGTTCGTCTCCATGGTGTTCCTCTCAGTATTGTTTGTGATCGTGATCCTATCTTTACTAGTCAGTTTTGGAAGGCTTTTCAGGTATCTTTAGGTACTCATCTGAATCTGAGCACTGCTTACCATCCACAGACCGACGGTCAAACGGAAAGGGTGAACCAGATTCTCGAAGATCTTCTTCATGCTTGTGTGCTTGATTATGGAGGATCTTGGGAAGATCATCTCCATCTTGTCGAATTCACCTATAACAATAGTTATCAGGTATAATCTAATCTTCTGTTTTAATCTTATCTTAATCCTTTATCTATCTCATTTCTATCTTTGAATTCGGGTCAGCATTAAGACGTCTCCGTTTGCTGCTCTTTACGGACGATCTTGTAGATCTCCATCTTGCTGGATTGAATCCGGCAATCGTTTTGTTCTTGATCCTAAGATGATTTTAGAGGCTTCTGAGAGAGTTGAGGAGATTAGGAGGAAGATGAGGATTGCTCAGGATAGGCAGTATAAGTATGCTGATAGGCGTAGGCGGAGTTTGGATTTTGCTGTTGGTGATTTGGTTTTCCTTAAGGTCTCTCCCTTAAGGAATGTCGTTCGATTTGGTCGTAGAGGGAAGCTTTCTCCTAGGTTCATTGGTCCTTTCCGCATTATGGAAAGAGTTGGTTCTTTGGCTTATCGTTTGGATTTGCCCGAGAAGTTCTCTGGAGTGCATAATGTATTCCACGTTTCGCATCTTCGTCACTATCTGCATGATCCATCTCTTATTGTTCAGCCTTCTGCTCTCGATTGTTTGGATATTGAGCCCAATCTGACTGTCGAGAGGAAGCCACTTTGTCTTGTCGACAGAGGTACGAAGCAGCTAAGAAGGAAATCTGTTAGTCTGGTCAAAGTACGATGGAGTACTGATGACCGAGATTGTACCTGGGAGACGGAGGAGAGCATTTGTGCTTCGAATCTGGAATTGTTTATTTCAGGTACTATTTTCTTTTCTATCTTGTTTTTCTTTGTTTTCCTTGTTTCGTTCTTTTCGAGGACGAAAAGATTTGAGTGGGGAAGAGTGTAACAACCCTATATTTTTGCAATTATTTTTAAATTATTTTTAAATTATTTTAAATTAAATTTTATTTCAAATATTTTTATTTCTAAAACATTTTTAGAAGTATAGTTATAATTGTCAAAAGTGTAGTTATAATTTTCCAAAGTTAATTGTATTTTGTTTGCAATTTTTAATCCTAGTTTCAATATAATAAACTATTTTCTGTATTTACTTTTTATTTTTCCTAAGAATAATTATTTATTTTCATTTTCACTTTATTTTTGTTTGTCTTTTATTTTCATTTACCGATTTTTATTTGTCTATTTTGAATTAAAAAGAATTGGAAATTCAAGAGGCTAAGTCCTTTCATTTGCTTGACTTTTCATTTGCTAGTCCTTTCATTTTCTTTGGCCGTTCAAAACTCTATTGTAGCTGTATATTCTTTACTTCATTTTCACGTGAAAACGTCTTCTCATTTCCATCACAAAGTTCGGCCATCTTCATTTCTGAAAATTCTAGGTATGGCTTCTTCATTTTTCTAATTTTTTCTCTTCACTTTTTCCCTTGTTTGCTTGATTCCTCTACACATGTGCTCGGCCTAAACCCTTCGCCATCTCCTCCACCGATCACCACATCATCTTCCCATCATCATCCATGGCCTAACAATCATCTCTCTGACCAGCAAGTGTCGTGACCTTCATATGATGCAAACTCCACAAAACAATGTCAAACTCTCCAAAAATTGCATAGCCGAGCCTTGTCTTCATCATCCCCTTCATTTTAGACCACAGCCACCCCTTTAGCCGCCACCACCACCTGCTAGTTTACCACCTCTGAACATCACCTTCCCCTCTGTACAGACCTGTACCTGACCTGGCCGAGCCCATAGACGCTATGGACGAGCCTAATTGTTGAACCAAACTCCACTTTTTGTATTGTCCCTTTGTATTATATGCTTGTTAACTCCTTCCGCTTCATATTCTTGACTTAGCCGTGCCATATTGAGCCCAAAACAGATCCATTTCAACCGATAAGACCATCATGGCCGAGCCTATAACATGTTATGGTCGAGCAAATGTTGAGTATTGGTCAAGAAAAATTGATTTAAAGCTTGGTGATGTCATTTGTCTAATTCTATTTCCATTTGTTTCAATTTAATCTTTGTATTATAAATATATATTTATTTTGCTTTGTTTTGTTGATGAATACAAGATTAACATCTTGGCTCTCTCTCCAATCGAATCAAGTCGTGCTATCGTGCTTTCTGGATTTTTGTTTGTGTGTTTGATTTGCTAACTCCAGCTTAAAAAGGTGAGTATTCACACATGACATTTATACTTATATAATTGTGAAGTGACAACAAGTGAATGTGTAAGAAACTATTATATCATGTTATACCTGCCTGTGATGTAAATTATATGATGTTAAACTCTGTTATAAACTTGTCACATCATCTGCTATGTTATATTTTATTTTACGGTTTATTTATTTCTGTTGATCACACTGCAAGTTCCCTGTAGAATAGAATCACTATGGGTTGAAATGATACATATCCGAACGGACTTAAGAATAGGGTAAGATCGTTATGGGTTGAAATGATAAGCCTGAGCGATTTTTATTTATTTTTATTTACTTGGGATTGCGGGTTTGAAATGATAAAACCTGAATTTTCTTTGTAAATTACAGATTGAAATGATATATTATCCATATCACTTGACTTAGGCTAGAAAATATTATACAGACCCGTGGTTATTTTATATATTTTTCTGGAAAATGTTAAGTATTTTAAATGTAAAAATATGATAATTTGATTTAAATTGAATTTAAAATGATTTAATAAAGTGATAATGATTTTTCTATGTATTAAAAATGTTAAATAAATGAATGGAAAATTGTGATTTAAAAACATAACTTAATTTGGAAATTTGTGATTTGATTTTTAATGGAAGTTTAAGTTAATTAAATAAAGGTGGAAATTAAGTTTTATTTTTGAAATGGAAATTTAATTTTAAGTGTTAAAGTAAATTATTAAAAATGAAATGAATGGGAAAATGGTACACTTGAACTTAATAAGTGAAATTATGGGAAAATTGGATTTTTATTGTAAAAAATTACTTTATAAAAATCATATGTTAACGGGTATTTAAAATGACTATTTTTGAAGTAGGAAAATGTGATTTTTATAAGTTAAAAATGATTTAAATTAAAGTTTATTTGTGGCTGGAATTCTATTTAAAATCTGGAAATTCTTTTAGTAACACTTCAGAAATGCTATCGTTTCTGAAAATGAAATAAAAACTGAACTAATGGAATCTGCAGCACTTTGTAAGTGCTGTAGTTTGTAGAAGTGAATTAAAAGGCTAAAATTAACTAAGGGCTATGACAGCACTTTGTAAGTGCTGTGGTTGCTGAATTAAAACTAAAATTTGAAACAAATTAAAGGGCTACAGTAGCACTTGAAAGAGTGTTGTCTTTGCTGAATTGAACTAATTTCCCAAATTGAACCCTGAACTACTACAGCAGTTTTGAAATGCTGTCTTTTCTGAATTTAACTTGTTTTCAAATGAAACTGAACTACTACAGCAGTTTAAAAATGCTGTCTTTGCTGAATTGAATCGTTTTCAAATATAACTTACCGCAGCACTTTCTAAATGCTGTGAAAGCTGGAATTTTAATTTTTTAATGTATTTAAGTGAATAAATGAACTCAGAAAAGGCTAAATTTTTGGGAATTGAATATTTGATTTAAAGGTATAATGACTTTACATTTAAATGGTTTAAATGAAGTATTGATTTGAAATATAAACTATTTTTGAAACTTATAACCACGGGTTATAATAACGATTGGTTGTTAAAGTGACCGGGATCGGATATGGACATACTCTCTATCGATACCGAAAACCACTTTAACAACTGTGTACGCGGTGGAGTTTCCAAAATGAAGTAGAATGGTGGCGACGATCCTAAAGGTATATTTACGTGGACCCAACTCCCGTGAGTTGGCATAAGGTGGCTAAAACATGAGCGATTGAGGGGCCAATGAGGTAGCACCTCTGATCGGACACACTTCTTCGATACCATTATATTACTTTGGTGATTGATTGGGTGCACCCCTTGATTTGGGAGTGTGGCTCGAGGTGGGCGGTATTGGAAGCCATCCGTTTCCACCAGCCCGGATGCGTAATTGGTATATCTACCCTGGCATTGCATAGTTGTGCCATGTCACCTACCATAGCGAGCTTTACTACGAGTTTGGATTTCTCTCGTAGCCTGTGGAGTA
Organism: Allium fistulosum; assembly: GCA_030737815.1. Classification (NCBI taxonomy): domain Eukaryota; kingdom Viridiplantae; phylum Streptophyta; class Magnoliopsida; order Asparagales; family Amaryllidaceae; genus Allium; species Allium fistulosum. The sequence continues at coordinate 1,437,393,896 of CM060903.1, forward strand.
TTGAGGGTAGCCCCCGATTTGGGAGTATGCTAATACTGGATAGACTACTAGGACTATTACGTGTTAAGGGCCATATGGGTAACCCCTTGACGCTATTAAAAAGTATGTTTATTTTATAACTAGACGTTATTATAATAGCGAATATAACTACATAGTAGATAGTTTAAATGATCCTTAAAGAATGGGCGATCCCAAGCATTCTTTAAGTTAATTGTACCTTTATTACAGTTCACTTGAGTTGGTTTACATTGTATAAGTATGTATGTCCTGACTCGAGTGTTTGTGTTTTATTTACGCTCGGGTCAGCCTGTGTATCAGCTTTGGATCTCACCTTCTGGAGCTAGGACTGCCGGAGATCATCTTTTATCTAGTTGCTATCTATTTCCATTCAGTATTTCTTTGTCAGCTTTGTATTAGAGACATATGTATTTTGGATTTCTACTCTACTTGTTTCAGACTTCTGTTGTATCTATTTTTCAGACTATGTATTTTGAATCTGTTTTGAGACTTTGTATTGTAGTGGCTTCACGAACCACTATTTATTTTATTTTCCGCTGCGAGTTATTCTGATATTTATGTATCTGTAGTTCTGTTAATGATTTTATTTGCTCCAAATTTTATTGCAATTTGTTATTTTGCATTATTCAAGTCTGACATGTGTGGATTATTGTCGATTTGAATGGTCCAAAATAGTGGGTCATTACATAGATCCACAAGATTCATGCGAGAAAAGATGTGATCGCATGTTCTAAGCCAAGCTTGGACTTCAATAACGCTTTTGGAACCCTTGAATGGCCTTCCACCCAAATTGGTATAATCATTGCACAAGCGTTAAAACCTGGATTTAGGATGAGTAGGCTCTGGAATGGGTCCGGCAGCTTGGGCATTCTTTACAAGATCCAAAAGCTGTTGGGCAGACATGAATACTCCATCCTGAGGGGTAGCACTGGATTGACCGGCGCTGGGATGGCCAGGTCTAATCATTTCTCTTCTTTAAGAAAGAAAGAAAGAAGAGGAAAATGGTTATTCTCAGAATGAATATCAAACAAACTTGATTGATAAAACAAGGCATCATAAAAGAAAATAGGATAGAACGGGTCCAATGACTCGAATTAAATCCTAAGGCACGATTCCTAAGAAAGACTTAGGACAATGATCCTTGCTAGATTATTCTACATTGTTCCGAAGTTTGGCTCTGATACCAAGCTGTGATGCCCCACCTCTATACTCACACTAGCCAAGGACACTAAGGGGTAATGTCGTCGACTAACATGAAGAATAAGGCTGTTGAGGAGCGACCATCTATGTAATTGCTTTGTGCGAGTACCGATATGTCAGATAATATGACTTGCATTTCATTTCAAGAGGAAATCCGACATATCAAATACAAACTCAAAGCTACTACACAGTGGCTATATGGGCTTCGGAAACAAATATATAAATAAGCATAACACAAATCAGTCATAGATATTCATATCACAAAGGCGGAAAAAGATATGAATATAACACATAAAAGTGTACATCAAAATAGTGGTAATACAAGATCCACTACAACACAAAGGAGTAGGTACAAGTGCTAGACAAAAGAATATGTATACATCAAGGAGTCTCTATCTCGAATGTATTATAACAAAAACTACTGAGCTAAAGTAGTTAGCGAAAAGTCAGATGACGGACCCTGATTAGAAGTCAAGCAGAAGCACCTGAAATACCTCGGTCTGACTCGAGTATTATTTAAGAAGAAAATAATAAACGGATTAGTCTAGCTATAAATATCATATAAAATAAGATAGGATAAGAGATATGACAAAAACGTATGATAACAATAATTCCATACCGTGACAAGTATACATCAGATAACAACAAAAATCATACAATATCTCAAATCTCTTTAAATATCCAAAAAGAATATCACATCCTTTAGCTTATTCACCAAACCCCAAATATTGACAAAACATATCAATATCAATCGCAAAAATTGGTGAAACACAAATTCTAGAAATCATCAATTAGAAATCCAGAAATCACAAAGAGGGAGGCCTATCAAAAATGGGAGCATGAAAACTCACCAACACGTGTATCACAAACGGGTCGCTATCCCATGGTCGCTAACCATAGAGCCGGTGCAACGACGTAGTACAATAACGGTACGCCCGAGGAACCTGATACTCAAGTAATTCGGAACAACGACGTAGTACAATAACGTTACGCCCGATGAACCTGATAAGCTAGAACAACGACGTAGTACAATAACGGTACGCCCGATGAACCGAACTCCATAAAACCATAGGTCGCTAGCCTATAAAAAATGAGTCAAAGCTCCATAAAACCATATGTCGCTATCCTATAAAAATGAGGCGAAGCTCCATAAAACCATATGTCACTAGCCTATAAAAGATGAGACGAAGCTCCATAAAACCATAGGTTGCTAGCCTATAAAAATGAGACGAAGGTCCATAAAACCATAGGTCGCTAGCCTATAAAAATGAGACGAAGCTCCATAAAACGAGGTACAGTCCCGCACGTGGACAAAGAGATATCGCATATCGCTAGTCTAAACCATAAAATGATCACCATTGATCAATAAAAAGTGTAGATTACACTAAGCCAGTAAATAAATGAGTTTAGCTTCATGTCCCATAACCACTAGCTTAACTTAAATATTTACGAACAAATTGTAGATTTCCACTCGAAAATTGTCACAAGATTTCAATCGAACAAGTCTAAGAATTAACCGACGAAGTAAACGCAAACGTTTCATACCACTTGTTTTGCTAAGTCGTTTAATTGGATTTCTCGTACGAATGAGATAAAGGTTTGTATATACTAATAGATTGGAAAATGGTTTTAAAAACGAGCTTTATATTTAAAAGTAGTGTTGAAATCATTTATTTGAAAGAGTTTGAGTATTTACTACTAGTATAGAAACTTTTATATTTTAAAGTGACAAATCACAGAAATGATTGTAAAAACAATTAATCACCAAAAATTCACATTCGTTGACGTGAATCAAAACCATAGAAATCGATATCAAATCCATCAAATGGATACTCCAAAAATCCAGAAAGGAAATCATCAAAGTCGATAAAAATGATAACAACTAATCGGATCAACCAAAAATCGATTAAAACAAAAATCCACCCAAAATAGGCAATTTGGCTGAAATAAGCAGCTCCAGACGTCTGGTAGACTTCCCAGACGTCTGAGCTGAATGACTGGAAATTTTATTTCAGTTTACCCAGACGTCTGAGAAGTAAGCTCACCCGTCTGAGTTGAAAGACTGGAATTTTATTCCCGTAGCATCAGAAGTCTAAGCTTATTACCAGACGTCTGAACTGAAGCTCAGGAAATTTTTTGCCAAGGCCATTGATGGCCAAATCAAATTCAAAAAAAACGAATGAGCGACGATGGCTAGAGATTGATGTCAAGCGACAACCCAACCCTATAAACACATCAATACACTCCAAATAACATGTCCAAACATCCATATAAGGATTTTCATAGATTTTGACTTCAAAATACCAAAAATTGGAGAAATTCACCAATCCAATTCAATTCAAAAGCAAATGAACATGAAATGAGTGTTTGGAATTCATACCTAACAACTATCAAAGGTATAGACATAGATGTGAGTTCAAAAACTCGCCTTTAAACCCAAAAACAATGAATGAGAAGCTCTAAAACAAAGCAAGACCAATTCCCCTTCAATTTCAACTTAAGAAGCTCCAATCTAAGCTTATAAGCAAATATTTCCTAAGTTAGGGTTTAGGATTTTTTTTTGAAAATTGAAGAGAGAATGAGATGGAGAAGATGAAGAGGATGCTTACCTAAGCTTCTCTTTGATTTTGGAGCTTGAATTTAGAATTCCATAGTAATCTAGGGTTTAGGAATTCTAATTTCCCTTTCTTTCATCCATTTTTCTTTTAGCTTGAAAGTGTTAGGAAATGAAAATGAATGAAGAGGAGTTGGAGGAGGAGTTAGGGTATTATGTTGGGTTAGTGGGCTGAAACCCAAACCCAAAGCCCAAAATAGAAAAATAGCAAAATTCTACTCAACTCCAAACATATCGATGTTTATACTCAAAAAGGTCGCAAATGCAATTTTGGACTCAATGGAAAAGGTCTCGAGTTCTAATTTGACTGTTTACAAAAAGTAGCATTTTAGACTTTAATCCGACTTAACGATGCTATATTTAAATAAATCATTTAAATATATAATCGTAAAATATGCGGGTTGTTACATGTTTGGGATTCCATCTCCTAAGGATCCGTTAATCTATCTACATACATAGTACAATACGCTATTATAATAGTATCTACAGTAAAGTAAAGTATTAAAATAGTGTTAAGGCGTTACCCATATCTCCCTTAACACATTTTATATAATGTCGTAGTCTATACAGATACTGTAAACTCCACCGTAAATTGGTGGGCTATCAGGGAGCACTCCATAGGTACGACACAAAACAAACTCGTAAAAGGCGCGATAGGGCATGTGAACACGGCAATCGAGGCAATGCCAGGGTATGATTCTACCAATTGCGGACCCAGACTGGTGGTAATGCATAGTAGCTACTACCGCCCACCTCGGAACACACTCCCATAATCAAAATCAAGTGGTGGCCACCAAATGTAACGGCCTGGTATTTCGAACCATTCGCATCCGTACATGTCAGACTTGAATTGCTCAAAACAACAGATTGTTAATTTATATTTGGCAAAACTTAGCATATACAGTAAATAAATCAATCATTGAATCACAGACATAGAGTAATGTAACAATAAGCAGCGGAATAGATAAATAGTAGTTCATGAAGCTACTATATAAACATCGGAGTTTAAAGAAAAATACAACAGAAATCTCGAAAACACGGATGTCTCAAAACATAGTCAAATGACAAAATCTGGATATAAACAACTGGAACAACTGAATAACTGAAAACTGAGTAGATAGATCTTCAAGCAAAGCTCCAATCTCCAAAGGTGAGTCTCAAATGATGTGTCACTCAGTCTGACCCGAGCATAAAGCAAAACACGAAACATTCGAGTCAGGATTAACATTCTTATATCAGTAAATTTAACTAAAGTGAAACATCAACCGAAATACAAGTAACTTAAAGGATGTTTGGGATTTCCATCCTCTAAGGATCCGTGGAACTATCTACTATATAGTAATGTACGCAATTATAATATGTCTATAGTAAAGTAAACTATTAAAGTAGCATAAAGGCGTTACCCATATCCCCCTTAACACATTTTTATATATTCTCATAGTCTATACAGTACCGTAATTCCTCCATAAACTGGAGGGCTATCAAAAGGCACTCCAAAGGTATGGTACAAACCAAACTTGTAGAAGGCGCAATAGGGCATGTGACAAGGCACGCGAGGCAATGTCATGGTAGATATACCGTTTGCGGATCCGGACTGGTGGTAACGCAAAGCAGCTACTACCGCCCACCGCGAGACACACTCCCAAATCAAAGGTGCACCCAATCAAATCACAAAGTAATAGAATGGTATCGAAGAAATTTGTCTGATAGGAGGAATGACCTCACTTGGCCCAACATGGCTCCTGTTTTAACCACATTAAGCTGACTCACGGGAGTCAGGGCTACATAAATAACATACAGAATCGTCACCAAACCATCCTACTTCGTTCTGGAATCTCCACCACATACACAGTTGTTAAAGTGGTTTCGGTATTGGCAGAGAGTATGACAATATCCGATCCTGGTCTCTTTAACAACCAAACGCTTATTTCACACCGTGGTCATTTTTATTTCAAACAATTCATACTTCATATCAAAAATATCATATTCATTTCGAAACCATATCAATTCGATATCATTATTCACTTTAAATAATATTCATTTCCAGAATCGTAACACTTTCAAAATTATAACACTTTCGAACCCATAACACTTTTGAAATCATAACACTTTGGAAATCATAACACTTTTGAAATCATAACACTTTCCACTTAAACAGTTTAGATATTGAAAATAGTATATATATTAAAATGGTTAAAAATTAGAATAGTTTATATATTAAAATAATTTATATAATAAAATTAGTTTCCTCCAATTTCGCAAATCGATTCAAATCAACTTAAATTTCAAAAATTCAATTTAAATCAATTCTAATTTAACCATTTAAATTTAAAGGTCAAAGATTCAATTTAAATTCTAAATAAACCATTTCAATTTATGTCGATTTCAAAATCCAGGTTTGAACTATCACTTCAATTCCAATAAGATTCAAAATTTAAACATTCAAACATTTTCATATAAGTTTCATTTATATTTCAATATTTCACTTTAATGTTATTCAAATTTGAAAATATTCACCTAATCATTTTTTATCAAATCATGTTATCAGTCATGTCTTTCAAAATCTCAAAATCAATAAGTACAAATCAATTCTTATTTAAATTCAACTATTAACCAATTTAAATTCCAAGTCAACATTAATTTTTCTTCCCAACCTTCATTATTAATGTTATAAAAATCTTTTTTTTAAATATTAATATAAATCTAAATAAATACTTAAACATATTATATACTAATTAAATTAAATTTCTATTAAATTAAATCTTATTATTAAATGTATTTTGTATTAAATCTTAATTTATATATTTAAAAAAATTATAAGAAAAATCTTAAAATTTATATTTTCAAAACAACTTATAAATTAAAATTTCCCAAAACATATTATTTTAAAATCTAAATTTTATACATATTAAAATAACATTTATATATTATATTTTTAAAAGTCAATATTCAATAAAACCCATATATTTCCTTTCAAACTTTGGAAATCATTTTTCAAATATAGACCAACGGTGTCCGTATATAATTTTCTATTCTATGGTCAAGTGATACCAATATTTATCATTTCAATCCGCAATTTAAATATCTACAGGTATATATCATTTTAACCCACAATCCCAAAATTCAAAATCAATGAAAATAGCTTGGGTTTATCATTTCAAACCATAATGATTTTCCCCTAATCAATAATATCGTTCGGGTATGTATCATTTCAACCCATAGGGATTTCAAAACTAACAGGGAACTTGGAGAGTGAGAACAGATATGATAAAAATATAATATATCAATGTGACGCCCCACCTCTGTGCTCATAATAACAAAGAGTATTAAAAGAAATACTGTCTGTTATTACGAAGAATAAGGCTGGATAGGAGCGGCCATCCGTAGTTGGGCCTTACACTAGTATTGGTTATCTCGATAGGAGTGATATATTTTTTTTTCATCTCTTTGTTTATTTACTCCCATCGACATATCCAATTCCAGTATAAAACAAACTACGATGGTTCATAATAGTTTAGGACACATATATAATAATAACACTAATAAACTAAATGCGGAACACAGATAATATAAAATCTTATATATATAACTGCAGTCAGTTACAATACATGTGATACAATACATATGATAAAACTACAACTGTCGACACTGGAAGTTACATATACAAGTACATTATTGTAAATAATATACATGAATACATATCATCCTATACTATGACAACGACTACTACAAAAGATATGAAGAGACTTCATAGCTCAAGCAGCAACCCAAAGCAAGATATCAACAACCTGAAATAACTCGGTCTGACCCGAGTATTAAATTCAAAAGAAAATAATACGCAGGTCAGTCTAATTCAAACTCAGTTATTAATGCACGGAAGCAATAATAATTAAATAACAAATAGACGACAGTCACAATAAATCTCGTATATCCAACCCTTCAATAAGAGAATCAAATAACGGTAGATATAACACGAAACAGCATAAAACAACAAATCAACAAATTCAAATCATCAACAAAGATAAATAAAAAGATTATCAATGAATGTAACGACCCGTATTTTTACGGATCGAAACATCGTAAAACAGTTGACATTTGGTCGCATTTGTGGTAAGTCGTTTTGAGTTTAAGTCCTAAGTCGTGACCGAGTTAAGGAATTCGACGAGTTAGGTGATAAGTTGTTTAAAAGTTAAGTCGTGGTAGCTTAGGTCGTAGGGTGTTGGAGCGACCTAAGGTAGTGGACGACCTAAGGGGTAGGTCGGCGACGACCTAAGGAAGCTGGGTTAGCAGTGGGACGACCTATAGAATTTGGCAACCTAAGATTAGTAAGCGACTTAGGAATTTGGGGTGACCCAAGAAAAAAGTTAAGTGTTAGGTCGGCTGGGCGAGTTAACGACCTAAGGAATTGACCGACTTAAGACATAGACGACTTAAGGAGTTAACGACCTAAGGGATTGAGCTAGTTAGGAAGTTAGGTCGTTTGAGCGACTTAAGGATTTTAGGTCGTAAGTTGTTATGTCGTGAGGCGATAGGTCGTAGGTCGAAGTTAACTCGGCAAGTGTTAAGTCGAGCATGAGTTTAGGTCATCTGTATTAAGTCGTAGAGTTGCTAAATCATTAAGGCGTAACTCTGTTGAGCTGTTAAGTCGGAGACCCTGTTAAGTCGTAGATCGTGGGTTTGAAGATCGGGTGGTCTGTTAGGTCGTGTAGTAGCTATGTCGCGTGCTTATGCTAAGTCGTTGGGTCGGTGGATGTTATGTCGCGCAGAGGGTTAGGTCGTGAGTTCTGTAGGTCGTAGGTCGGAGGGTCTTCGTTAAGTCGGCGACGACTTAAGGAGCGGACGACCTAAAAATCTGCCTATAAATACTCGTCTATTTCTTCATTTTTGGGATCCGGATTTCGAAGCGACGAAGTGCTGCCATTTTGAGAGCTCAACTTCTACACTTCTTCACTTCTTTTATCCTCTCTAATCTAGTGATTCCTTCCATCCATATTGAAGATCAAATCGAAGATCGAAGAGCTTAGATTGAAGATCTACATTCTTCGAAGAGAGATTTCATCGTTTGAAGCGGATTGGTGATAGATCAAGTTAGATCCTTCGCTGTCCAGATCTGAAGTTTGTTGCTTTTGGGTTGTTTAGGTGATTTGGTGAGTGGTGATTATCTCTCACACGGATCCAAAGGAGTATATCGGATCGTTGGCTTGATTTTGGTGTAAAGTAGGGATTTTCATGCATCTTTGTAAACTTAAGTATAGATCCATATAGATCCATTGTTTATGATGATTTGACAACCATTTTTCTACATGTTAACCTATGCAAGTTCATTCATCAAGATTATAGAGATATTGCTCATGTTTTCATGCTTGTTAGACTTTTGACTCTTTAATTACGAAATTTGCCATTATTGTTATAATTGTCCATTTAGCTCATATTTGAATGCTTGTTTACTTGGATTAATGTTTGATTTGATTGATTGTTATGAATTAGATGATTTATGATTTGATTTAGACCGAAGATGATTCAAAAGCTCAGAGAAAGGCTCTTGAATCGAGAAAGCTGCTCGTGGCATATGTAGCGGATGATGAAGCTCTTATGCATAGATTCGATAATGATGATGTTGAGATGAAGCTTTCCGAGGATGTGATGAAGCAAAGCATGATATGAGATAGTCTTGGTCTAATCCAGATGGGATCATTCCAAGCAGGTTGATAACTCGGTGATATGGTTCGAGTTTGAGGATAATGGATGCTCGAGAGGCGCTTGAGCTAGTATGGAAATAGTCGTCGAGGAGGATGACTAGAAGGCTGAGATCCCATCGTTGTTGAAGGTTCTAGCATGCTCAAAGCAAGAGTACGTTGGACAGATTCGATAGTCCCTGAAGGCTACGGATTGGTAGTCAAGTACTCTGGGCAGATTCGATAGTCCTAGGCACGAGTCACGATGACGTGCGAGAGTTATGTCTAGAACCGGGGTTTCCATTAGCCCTTGACGGACGGCTGAAAGAATGTGCTGGTCATTTAATTAATGGTTATATCGAAGCAATGATAACAGTGATAGCCAGAGTCATGGAGGTTTGGTTGTATCGTCGCTCGGTCTCAAGAGCAGTGTTTTCTGGGTGCTTATCTGATCTTGGTTTAGGCCTTGGGGGTTTGTACTTGGAAAACATCGCCCTTGACTCGAGTGATAATTGCTTTACCTTAAATTGAATGTTCTGCTATGTTTGCTTTTGCTTAGTGTGTGTCTGGGGGCTATCACTGTAGAAAGAGGTTGGAGTGGGAGGATTGTATTCTTATTCCTTTTCCTTTATGCTCTTTTGGTATGTTGTTAGTTAATTTACTGCTCACTAAGACTGTTGTGTGACTCAAGGCTTTATGTTTTTAATTCTTATTTCCTTGGGCTGTTCGTCCATTTTGGGACGGGCAGACTAGGTAGCAGGTGACAGGTGTTGTTCTTGCTTCTTACGATGTTGATATCGAAGACGAGCTGGAGGGTTGCATATTATCTTCTTATATGTACTGGATGTTCCGCTGTTTGTATATTCTCTGAGTGTTATGTAGTGAGGCTTGATGTACTGACTATTCTGATGATTGTATTCATCTATTATGAAGTTTTATATGATGATATTTTGTTCTGTAAAGCTTCACTATACATATGTTCTATTGTATTTTATCCATGCGCTGTGAGTAATACAATAGATTCTGTTGTTTTAATTTACCCTGCCAATCGTCCATGGTTGCCTGGCACACTTTACAACGCACTTTCTCTAGGTCCAGTGCAGGGGTCATGGGCGGTCGTCACATTTGGTATCAGAGCGTTGGTTAATCGATTTTACCCAACGCTCGCTGACGTAACTACGTATGAGAGACGTAATTGTATTTTGATGGATGATTACTATATATAATATAATAGCTTAGTAGAGTTTGAGTCCTTTATGCAGTTGTTTCTCTAGGTGTGCTAATCATTCCTTTTTATAGATATTGAGAATGAGTCGAAGAGGGAGACCAGCTGCTAGGGAAGGCCGTGCTACTGAAGGGGCTGCTGATTATGCAGCTATGTTCGAAGCTATGATGACTTCGATCATGAGAAGGATACCAGTTCCGGGGGCAGCAGTAGATGTTGGGGTTCAAGTTCAAACTCCAAAACCGGTGGATTTTGCTAAGCTGTGCAAAGATTATACTGCTCTTGGGGGGAAGGTTTTCTTGGGAACAGAATCAACTATTAAAGTCCAGAGGTGGATAGATGCTTGTAGAAGGATCTTTGGTGACTTGGGAATTGAGGATGCGACTAAGAGGAAGTTAGAATCAAGGCAGCTTCAAGGGAGAGCCTCTGATTGGTGGAACTCTATTACCATCAATACTCTGGAGGAAGAGATTACTTGGGAGCAATTCCAAGCTAGATTTGAAGCTAAGTTCATTTCTACAGCTCAGAAGTCTGTTCTGTTCAAGAAGTTTGTGGAGCTCAAGCAAGGTTGAAGACTAGTTCTTGAGTATGTTTCTGAGTTTGAGGCTTTGTCCAAGTATGCCCGGTCGTATATTGAATCTGCTTATCAGAAGAATGAGAAGTTTGTGACAGGCTTGGACAGCTATCTTGGGAGGCAGTTGGTGGATCATCTGGATGATTCATTTGAGAAGCTTGTGGAGAAAGCTCTCAGGTATGAGAGTCTGTTTCCTAAGGAAGGATCTGTTGTTGCTGTGACCAGGGAAGAGTCTAAACCCCAGCAGGGTGGAAACAAGAAGAGGAAGCAGCAGCAGCAGCAGAAGGGTAAGGATGGCCAGAAGAAGCCGAAGGGCGAAGTGACTTGCTACAATTGTCAGCAGAAGGGCCATTTCTCGAAGGATTGTAAGAATCCGAAGGTACCGATGAAGTGTCACAACTATGACAAGCCGGGGCATATCAGGAAGAATTGTCCAGAATCGAGGAAGGACAAGCAGATTGTGCAAGCTTATGCTTTGGGAGCTGTTCCGTCGTCTTCAAAAGCTCCTACCGCTGAAGAGAAAGGGAAGAGTGTGGTGGTTCAAGGTACTCTTTTCCTATGTGGTGTTCCAGTTAGAGTGTTGTTTGATACTAGGGCGTCGCATTCGTTTATTTGTAGCGAACTTGTAGGCCGGTTGGGTTTAGAACCGGATATCGTTGATAGGCCATTGGTAGTGACTAATCTAGTTGGGGGTTCGTCTTGTTTGTGTATGTTATGCCATGGTCTGATTGTATCGAGTCATGGTTGCTCTTTTGTTTGTGATTGTTTTGTTCTGAACTTTGCGAGGTTCGGAATTATTTTGGGTATGGACTGGTTTAGGAAATATGCGGCAAAGGTTGATTGTGAGAGGTTGGAGGTGACAGTCGAGAATGTGGAGGGGCGAAAGATTGTGATACGATGTAAGCATGAAGAAGGCGTCTTCATGAGCTTCATGTATTCGCTGGTTGTTCCACGGGATGGACTGTCGTCAGTACCGATCGCTAATGGATTTGAGGATGTCTTTGACGAGGTCAAAGTGTTACCGCCGCATAGGGAGATCGAGTTTCGTATAGATCTAGTTGAAGGAGCCAGACCTGTTGTGATGCCTCTTAGGCGAATGGCGCCTAGGGAACATCATGAGTTGAAGGTGCAAGTTGATGATCTTTTGCAGAAAGGATTCATTCGGCGTAGTGTGTCCGAATGGGGTGCACCAGTTGTGTTCGCAACCAAAGCAGATGGATCGTTGAGGTTGTGTGTGGATTATCGTGAGCTGAATAAGGTGACTAAGAAGAACAAGTATCCATTGCCGAGAATAGATGACTTGTTCGATAAGCTTCATGAAGCTAAGGTGTTTTCTCAGATGGATTTGGCAACGGGATTTCACCAGTTGAGAGTGGCTAAGGATAGTGTGCCGAAGACTGCTTTCAGGACACCGTCCGGTTTCTTTGAGTGGCTGGTAATGCCGTTTGGATTGACTAACGCGCTAGCATATTTTGTAGATCTTATGAATAGAGTGTTCAGAGATCAGTTGAACAAGTTCGTACTTGTGTTCGTGGATGATATTCTGATTTATTCCAGAACCGAAGAAGAGCACAAGACGCATTTGCGTATTGTTTTGGAAATCTTACGGGAACATCAGCTGAAGGCTAAGTTTTCGAAGTGTCACTTCTGGAAGAGTGAAGTGAGATTCTTAGGCCATGTTATTTCTGGAAATGGAATAGCGGTTGATCCCGCTAAGGTGGCGGCAATCCAGGATTGGGTTAGACCTAAGAATGCATCTGATGTGAGAAGTTTTCTTGGATTAGCAGGATATTATCGACGGTTTATCAAAGACTTCTCCAAGGTGGCTGCACCATTGACAGGATTGACGAAAAAGAACCAAGACTTCAGATGGGATGCTAAGTGTGAGCAAGCTTTCGGAATCCTGAAAGAACGACTGACAAGTGCTCCTGTTTTGACTATTCCAAGTGGGAATGATGAGATGGTGGTTTACACCGACGCATGTGGTACTGGACTTGGAGCAGTGCTGATGCATATGCAAGTCGACAACTGAAGCCGCATGAAAGGAATTACCCGACTCATGATTTGGAATTAGCGGCGATTGTTTTTGCTCTGAAGATGTGGAGACATTATCTACTGGGAGTTCGATTCGAGTTGTTTACGGATCATAAGTCATTGAAGTATCTTTTCTCCCAAAAGGATTTGAATCTTCGACAGCAACGGTGGCTAGAGTTTTTGGCATCATATGATTTTGGTATAGCTTATACTCCGGGAAAAGGTAACGCAGTGGCAGATGCGTTAAGTCGAAGACATGCAGGATTGGGAGGCATGTTTTCAGAATGGAAGAATCTCGAGTATTTAGCTGGATTTGACTTCAGGCCTAGATGCGAATTGGAACCTGAGATGTTGGCAAACTTATCAATAAGACCGACTCTTGTGGGAAGGATTGGTGAGAGTCAAAAGCGAGATGATAAGATTGTCAAGATTATCCGTGATTTGGAATCTGGATTGGAACCAGAGAAGGATAAAGGATTCGAGGTCGATCGTGAGGGTTGGCTTCGAAAGCAAGGACGACTAGTTGTTCTCGATATAGATGAATTGAGGAGTGAAGTTCTGAAGGAAAGTCATCACTCGAAGTTGACAATTCATCCAGGTGGAAATAAGATGTATCGGGATATGAAGAGAACCTACTACTGGGAAGGTATGAAGAAGGATGTTGGAAATTTTATTTCCAGGTGCATGAACTGCCAGTTGGTAAAAGCCGAACAGAAGAAGCCAAGTGGATTGCTTCAGCCATTAGAAGTTCCTACATAGAAGTGGGAGCAAGTGTCGATGGATTTTATTGATGGACTACCTAGAACCAGAACGGGAAATGAAGGGATTTGGGCCATCGTAGATCGTCTGACTAAGAGTGCAAGATTCATTCCTATTCGATCGACTAGGACTGCATCAAAGTTGGCTGAGTTGTATGTTAAGTGGATAGTTCGATTCCATGGTATTCCGAAGAGTATAGTGAGCGATCGAGATCCATTGTTCACTAGTGGATTTTGGAAGAGCTTCTAGGAAGTTTTGGGAACCGAGTTGTGTTTCAGTACAGCTTATCACCCTCAAACAGATGGTCAGACCGAGAGAGTCAACCGAGTTTTGGAAGATCTTCTTAGAGATTGTGTTTTGGATTTCGGAGGATCATGGGAAGATCATCTTCATTTGGTGGAATTTTTGTATAACAACAGTTACCAGTCAAGCATTGGTATGGCACCATATGAGGCATTGTATGGAAGACCGTGTAACTCTCCAACATGTTGGTTAGAGATAGGAGAAAAGCTGATGCTTGGGCTAGTGATGATTCGACAGACTTCGGATTGTATAGAGATCATTCGGCAACGAATGAAGGTAGCCCAAGATCGTCAGAAAAGTTATGCTGATAAGCGTCGTAAGGATTTGGAATTCGACGTAGGTGATATGGTTTTTGTGAAGATTTCTCCAGTGAAGAATGTTATTCGATTCGGGAAGAAAGGAAAACTGACTCCGAGATTTGTTGGACCATTCCCGATCATCGAGCGAATTGGAAAGCTCGCCTACAGATTAGAATTACCAGAGAAGATGTCGAGTGTGCACAATGTTTTTCATGTATCCTATCTACGGAAGTATGTGCACGACTCGAATACAGTGGTTTCTGCTGATAGCTGTGAAGACTTCGAAGTTGATCCAGTCGATAGGAGACCTCGTAAGCCGCTTCGTGTTGTGGAAACCGACACGAAACAGCTTAGGAGGAAGGTAGTTAAGTTGCTAAAGATACAATGGAGTGATGATGATAACGACTGTACGTGGGAGGTGGAAGAGAGGATGAAGGCAGCTCATCCTGAACTCTTCAAGGTATGGCCCTAAGGTGTCGTGTCATCTCACGATATTGTAACTTGTTCTAGTTTTAGAATTCTGCATGCTAAGCTAGAATTGGATGCATAGTTGTTGATTGCTATGGATGGTAGGCATGCAGAATAGTCTTTGATTGCCTTGTTTGTTTGGAATTTTGGGGGCAAAATTCCTAAGGGGGAGAGAATGTAACGACCCATATTTTTACGGATCGAAACATCGTAAAACAGTTGACATTTGGTCGCATTTGTGATAAGTCATCCTGAATTTAAGTCCTAAGTCGTGACCGAGTTAAGGAATTCAGCGAGTTAGGTGATTAGTCGTTTAAAAGTTAAGTCGTGGTAGCTTAGGTCGTAGGGTGTTGGAGCGACCTAAGGTAGTGGACGACCTAAGGGGAGGTCGGCGACGACCTAAGGAAGTTGGGTTAGCAGTGGGACGACCTATAGAATTTGGCAACCTAAAATTAGTAAGCGACTTAGGAATTTTGGGTGACCCAAGAAAAAAAGTTAAGTGTTAGGTCGGCTGGGCGAGTTAACGACCTAAGGAATTGACCGACTTAAGACATAGACGACTTAAGGAGTTAACGACCTAAGGGATTGAGCTAGTTAGGAAGTTAGGTCGTTTGAGCGACTTAAGGATTTTAGGTCGTAAATTGTTATGTTGTGAGGCGATAGGTCGTAGGTCGAAGTTAACTCGGCAAGTGTTAAGTCGAGCATGAGTTTAGGTCGTCTGTATTAAGTCGTAGAGTTGCTAAATCATTAAGGCGTAACTCTGTTGAGCTGTTAAGTCGGAGACCCTGTTAAGTCGTAGATCGTGGGTTTGAAGATCGGGTGGTCTGTTAGGTCGTGTAGTAGCTATGTCGCGTGCTTATGCTAAGTCGTTGGGTCGGTGGATGTTATGTCGCGCAGAGGGTTAGGTCATGAGTTCTGTAGGTCGTAGGTCGGAGGGTCTTTGTTAAGTCAGCGACGACTTAAGGGGCGGACGACCTAAAAATCTGCCTATAAATACTCGTCTATTTCTTCATTTTTGGGATCCGGGTTTCGAAGCGACGAAGTGCTGCCATTTTGAGAGCTCAACTTCTACACTTCTTCACTTCTTTTCTCCTCTCTAATCTAGTGATTCCTTCCATCCATATTGAAGATCAAATCGAAGATCGAAGAGCTTAGATTGAAGATCTACATTCTTCGAAGAGAGATTTCATCGTTTGAAGCGGATTGGTGATAGATCAAGTTAGATCCTTCGCTGTCCAGATCTGAAGTGTGTTGCTTTTGGGTTGTTTAGGTGATTTGGTGAGTGGTGATTATCTCTCACACGGATCCAAAGGAGTATATCAGATCGTTGGCTTGATTTTGGTGTAAAGTAGGGATTTTCATGCATCTTTGTAAAATTAAGTATAGATCCATATAGATCCATTGTTTATGATGATTTGACAACCATTTTTCTACATGTTAACCTATGCAAGTTCATTCATCAAGATTATAGAGATATTGCTCATGTTTTCATGCTTGTTAGACTTTTGACTCTTTAATTACGAAATTTGCCATTATTGTTATAATTGTCCATTTAGCTCATATTTGAATGCTTGTTTACTTGGATTAATGTTTGATTTGATTGATTGCTATGAATTAGATGATTTATGATTTGATTTAGACCGAAGATGATTCAAAAGCTAAGAGAAAGGCTCTTGAATCGAGAAAGTTGCTCATGGCATATGTAGCGGATGATGAAGCTCTTATGCATAGATTCGATAATGATGATGTTGAGATGAAGCTTTGCGAGGATGTGATGAAGTGAAGCATGATATGAGATAGTCTTGGTCTAATCCAGATGGGATCATTCCAAGCAGGTTGATAACTCGGTGATATGGTTCGAGTTTGAGGATAATGGATGCTCGAGAGGCGCTTGAGCTAGTATGGAAATAGTCGTCGAGGAGGATGACTAGAAGGCTGAGATCCCATCGTTGTTGAAGGTTCTAGCATGCTCAAAGCAAGAGTACGTTGGGCAGATTCGATAGTCCCTGAAGGCTACGGATTGGTAGTCAAGTACTCTGGGCAGATTCGATAGTCCTAGGCACGAGTCACGATGACGTGCGGGAGTTATGTCTAGAACCGGGGTTTCCATTAGCCCTTGACGGACGGCTGAAAGAATGTGCCGGTCATTCAATTAACGGTTATATCGAAGCAATGATAACAGTGATAGCCAGAGTCATGGATGTTTGGTTGTATCATCACTCGGTCTCAAGAGCAGTGTTTTCTAGGTGCTTATCTGATCTTGGTTTAGGCCTTGGGGGTTTGTACTTGGAAAACATCGCCCTTGACTCGAGTGATAATTGCTTTACCTTAAATTGTATGTTCTGCTATGTTTGCTTTTGCTTAGTGTGTGTGTGGGGGGTATCACTGTAGAAAGAGGTTGGAGTGGGAGGATTGTATTCCTTTTCCTTTATGCTCTTTTGGTATGTTGTTAGTTAATTTACTGCTCACTAAGACTGTTGTCTGACTCAAGGCTTTATGTTTTTAATTCTTATTTCCTTGGGCTGTTCGTCCAATTTGGGACGGGCAGACTAGGTAGCAGGTGACAGGTGCTGTTCTTGCTTCTTACGATGTTGATATCGAAGACGAGCTGGAGGGTTGCATATTATCTTCTTATATGTACTGGATGTTCCGCTGTTTGTATATTCTCTGAGTGTTATGTAGTGAGGCTTGATGTACTGACTATTCTGATGATTGTATTCAACTATTATGAAGTTTTATATGATGATATTTTGTTCTATAAAGCTTCACTATACATATGTTCTATTGTATTTTATCCATGCGCTGTGAGTAATACGATAGATTCTGTTGTTTTAATTTACCCTGACAATCGTCCATGGTTACCTGGCACACTTTACAGCGCACTTTCTCTAGGTCCAATGCAGGGGTCATGGGCGGTCGTCACAATGAAGATAATTTGAAAACAACAGAATTGACTAAACGGCAACTAACAGCAAGTGCCAAGTCAAAACCCAAGCCGGTGAACAGCAGAAACAACAAAATCTTATTATCGATATGATAATTAGAAAACACATAATCTAATTATCCAGTAGATAATTAGATAGCAACAAAATGATCAAATTAGACCAAATCAAAATACAATATCAAATTGAATTGAATTGAATTGGACACACGAAACAATTCAAGCAATTGAAATTATCAATTAAAAAGTCAATACTGTTTGGCTGCAGTACACGCTCACATGCACTACCTCGCCACTACAGTGATGAAATATGTAAAAGATCAATGAATTAGAAGCAAATGGCACCAACCCGAGATCAAGTTCGAGTTATACGACTCAAACTCAACTGGATAGTGCCATCACAAAAACAATAATGCACAAGTCCATATGCAGACATGATAAAGTCAGATAAAATGCAATGTGTATTGAGAAATTTTTCAAGACCAACAATGCAATTGAAATGAAGACTGCCTCAAAGAGTGATACCAGAGACTACAAAGAAATCAAGGCCAGACAGATTCAAGATACAATCATGTACAACAAAGACTGGAAACAAAGGCAGACTAACTCAATGCAACTACATGATGACTGGAAACACAATACATATATGCAGCCTCGACATGAAGTTCAAGAGACCCAGAAAATGATACAGATGGAACAGTGATGAAGCCTGTCCAACTAGATTAATATGGCAACACAACAACTCATATAAACCAGTGCCAACAGATCAGAGTCGAGCACAAAGGAATGCAACAGTGAATCACATACCTAGTGCGCCAAAGATACAACATGTATGCAACTAAAAATGATCAGACTTCAATTCAGGCAACGGCAAAGGCAAAGCAACCAATACACAAGTGCATATATGAAGTACACAAATGCATCACATATATGGTAGAAAAAACTGAGTCAATGATGAAGCACCAGACTTCGAATTATGAACAACAAGTCAAAATGACATCAAGTAATACCAATGAAGTCACCACAATGAAACTGCTGTTGCAAACAGTGGCAACATACATGAATGATGCAATGCAAACAGCAGATCGAAAATGCTCAGGGATGAACACAAAGATGGCCAGAGCCGAAGTACATAGGGTCCATAAAATCAAAGCCATAATTATCAGTGAAGCCAGAAATTCAGTGAACAAAATCAAGTCAAAATCGAACAAGTCCAGGTTGACACAAATGGTAACAACATGTACAGGACAGTGAAGAATCAAAGTCGAAGCCGACCAAAAATTCACGCAACAAGTCCAAGTCAAAGCCATAAATTCACGAAATCAAAAATGGGCAAAGTCAAAGGAAATCAACACCATGGAATTCAGGCACAAAAATATATTCGAGTTGAACAAATCAACGTCATCAACATCCATACGAAAACAGTGCCGTGATAACCAAGAAAACAAGAAATCGAACCAAGTCAAAATCAAGTCAGAAAACATCAACGACGAAACCAAATCGAACGCGAAGCATAACACTAATTTTGAATTTAAGATGTGAGTGTAAATCACTCACCTTATTCGAAGAATCCAAACCCAATTTCGCAGCCGAAATCAAAGATCGAACAATTCAGAGTCGAAGCCGTGGCACTCAAGAAATCAGAGAATACATCGCCGCTTCAAGTCAAGCCGTGGCGATTTAGGGATCGAGCGAAGACAAACCCTAGCAGCCATTTTTATTTTCTTTCGTTTGTTTTGTTTTAGGGTTGCGAAAAATAATGAAAAGGGGGAAAAGAACGGGTCTCTGCCTTATGATACAACACATCACCCATAAAAACTTGGACCAAGATAATTATAAAGTCCACATAACATTTAACCAATCTATAAATGAATTTCAACCCGGTTAAAACTCCCAACAGCAATCAACTATCACCATTAATCATTTAATGATGATTATAAATTGGTGTAAAACCCCGGGTTGTTACAGACTCCCCTCCTTATAAAAATTGCGTCCCCGCAATTTTCATAATTAAAGTCGTCAATAACAATTATTTTTCTAACATAAGCTGGTTAAGCTAGAAAAATAAAGGTCAAGAACACAACACCAAAGAAATCTTTAATTTCATAAAAAAAATTCACAAATCCTCAACAAAATCTAATTATCAAATAGATAATCAGAAAACAGCAAAACTGGATAAATACAATTATCAGCAATATTTAATTATCAATTAGATAATTAGAAAACAGAAATCACAAAACAGCAATATCTAATTATCGATACGATAATTAGAAAACAGCAAAATCTAATTACCAACAAAGACAATTAGAAAACACAAATCACAAATCGCAAAATCGCAAATATCTAGTTATCCAACAAATCACTAGAAAACACGAACTTCACAATCAGCAACTCTAACTATCAACAGAGATAGATAGAAAACAGCAATTCAATATAATCAACATAATCTAGAATTAATTAGAGACTAGAAAATCACATAATCAGCAAAAATAGCAAATATCCAATTATCAAAAACGATAATCAGAAATCTCAAATCAACAAATATCTAATTATCAAAAACGATAATCAGAAAACACAAATATCTAATTATCCAAAACGATAATCAGAAAATGTAACAACCCGCATATTTATCGATTTTATATTTAAATATTTTATTTAAATATTTCGTCGTTCGTCGGATTTTGGTCTGAAAAGCTACTTTTTGCAAACTATCGAATTGGGACTCGAGACCACTTCCGTTGAGTTCAAAACGTTGTTTGCGATCTTTTTGAGTGTAAGCTTCGATATGTTTGGAGCTAGTAAAAAATTTGACCTTTTTCACTTTGGGTTTGGGGTTGGGTTCAGCCCAATGTTCTAACTTTATACCCCAAACTGAAACCCCCCTCTTCATTCACTCCCTCTTACTCCTCTTTTCAGTCCTAAAGCAACAATGGTGGGAGAGAAGAGGAAATAGGAATTCAAAACCCTAGTTTCATTTGCAAATCATGTTCTAGCTCCAAATTCAAAGAGAACCCATTGGTAAGCATCTCCTTCTTCTTCTCCAACTCATTCTCTTATCAATTTCAGTTTATTCCTAAACCTAACTTTGGGAATGTCCTTCTTTAAAAGCTTTGATTCAAGCTTGTTGAGTGGGAATTGAAGAGTGATTGCCTTGCCATTGCTTTCGAGCTTCTTCTTCATTGATTTGGGTTCAAAGGTGAGATTTTTTTCTCACATCTTAGTCTTTAATTATCTTCGATTGTTAGGTATGAATTCCTAACACTTATTCTTGTGCAATTGATTTTGGTTTGGATTGCTTTGGTGTTCATTCCAATTTTTGGTGTTTTGAAATCAAAATCTATGAAAATCCTTTTATGGATATTTGGATATTGGTATTTGAGGCGTGTCGAAGAGCCGTTAAGGCTGGGCTGTCACTTGGCGTAAATCCTTAGTCGTTGTCGCTCGATCGGTCGCTTCCGGTATTCATTTGGCCATTTTTGGTCTAGGTTCAGGGAATGCCCTGAACCCCAGTTTCAGACGGCTGAAACGTTAGATTCAGCCGTCTGAATATTATATTGGGAAGATTTTTATTCCCAAATTCAGACGGCTGAATCTTTGGCTCCAGACGTC
The DNA here is from genome assembly GCA_030737815.1 of Allium fistulosum. Lineage (NCBI taxonomy): Eukaryota > Viridiplantae > Streptophyta > Magnoliopsida > Asparagales > Amaryllidaceae > Allium > Allium fistulosum. The sequence continues at coordinate 1,437,415,615 of CM060903.1, forward strand.
TGAATTGGCTCGATTTCAAACAGAAAGAAAATATGCTTAAATTGCCTATTTCAGAAGTCTGAAATATTTCGTTCAGACGTCTGAATCTGTGTTCTGGAAAATATTTATTTTTCCAGATTCAAACGGCTGAACCAATTATTTCAGACGTCTGAATCTGCTGTGTTTTGCCTATTTGTCTTTTTAGCTTGAATATCCAACTCTAATCAAGTCGTGTTGATTCCCTTTTCGTTGTGATCATTTATTATCGGCCACTTTGTTTAACTTTGTTAAGTCGCCCACCTCTGCGTAGGCAAATCTTATCTGAAAAACATTCATCAGAATTTCTACTTTGATGGATTTGATATCGATTCCTTTGGATTTTATTCACGTCTTCGAATGTGAATTTTTATGATTGATTGTTTCAACAATCTTTTTGTGATTTGTCACTTTAAAAATATAAAGGTTTTCTATACTAATATTAAATATCAAAACTCTTCATCAAAACGATTTCAACTTTATTTTAAATATCAAAGCTCGTTCCTCAAAACCGTTTTCCAATCTATTAGTATATACAAACCTTTACCTCATTCGTATGAGAAAATATAATTAAACGGCTTAGCAAAACAAGTGGTATGAAATGCTTGCGTTTACTTCGTCGGTTAATTGATGGACTTGTTCGATTGAAACCCTTGTGACAATTTTCTAGTGGAGATCTACAATTTGTTCATAAATATTTGAGTTAAGCAAGTGGTTATGGGACACGAAGCTAAACTCTTATATTTACTAGCTTAGCGTAATCAACACTTCTTGATGATCATGACGATCATTTTTGTGATTTAGACTAGCAACTGTGCGATGTCTCTTTGTTTGCGAGGTTAGACTAGACACCATTTGTGTGATTTCGATTCACACATATCTCTTTATCTTCAAGGTTAGTCTATACCTCATTGGTGTGATTTCGATTCACACCTATTGAAACTCTTGTGACAATTTCCTAGTGTAGATCTACAATCTATTCGTAAATATTTGAGTTAAGCAAATGGTTATGGGACATGAAGCTAAACTCTTATATTTACTTGCTTAGTGTAATCGACACTTCTTTATGATCGATGATGATCATTTTATGGTTTAGACTAGCAGTGTGCGATGTCTCTTTGTCCGTATGAAGGACTGTACCTCATTTTATTGAGCTTCGTCTCATTTATCGCATGGGTCGTATCTTTCTAGATACGTCGATGTTTATTTATGCATGGGGCGTATCTTTCTAGGTGCGTCAATGCTAGAACATGGGTCGTACCTATTTAGGTGCGTCGATGTTTATTTACTTCGTGGAGCAATCGGCTCAATAAGTCGGGGCATGGGGCGTATCTATTTAGGTGCGTCGATGTTCATCTATGCATGGGTCGTATCTTTCTAGGTGCGTCGATGTTCGACTTTGCATGGGGTGTATCTTTCTAGGTGCATCGATGTTAGACATTACATGGGGCGTATCTTCCTAGTTGCGTCGATGTCTATTTATGCATGGGGCGTATCTTTCTAGGTGCGTCGATGCTAGAGCATGGGTCGTATCTTTCTAGGTGCGTCGATGTTCGACTTTGCATGGGGTACGTCTTTCTAGGTGTATCGATGCTAGACTTTACATGGGGCGAACCTTTCTAGGTACGTCGATGTTCAGTTTATGGGATTGGCCATCCTCTTTCTTGTGATTTCTGGATTTCTAATTTATTGATTTCTGGGATTTATATTTCACCACCTTTTTTTAGTTGGCATTGATATGTGTGTCATTTACTGTGGCTTGGTGAATTAAATTAAGAATATGACATTCTTTTAATCTTTGAGAAGATTCTTGTGATATTGATTAATCTCTTGTTGATTATCATTTTCATACTTGTAGTAGTATGCTTTTATGGTTATTATATGTTTATGCCATATATCTTGTTCTATATCATCTTATCTGATAATTATAGCTAGACTGATTCGTTTATTATTTTCTTCTTAAATAATACTCGGGTCAGACTGAGATTTTACAGGTGCTTTCTCATGACTTCCTATCTGGAACCATCATCTGACTTTTGGCTAACGACTCTAGTTTAGTAGTGTTTGTTGTATACATTTGAGATTAGACTCCTTGATGTATACATATTCTATTGTCTTGCACTTGTATCTATTCTTTTGTGTTATTGTGGATCTTATTTGACCACTACTCTGATGTACAATTTCATGTGTTATATTCATATCTATTTCCGCCTTTGTGATATGAATTGCCTGTGACTGATTTGTGTTACGTTTATTTCTATATTTGTTTCCGAAGATTATATATAGCCACTGTGTGATAGCTTTGTGTTTGTATCGGTATGTCGGATTTCCTCCTTAAAAGATATGCATCCTATTCCATCTGACATATCGGTGCTCGCACAAAGAAGTTACACGGATGGTCGCTCCTCAACAGCCTTATTCTCCGTGCTAATTGACAGCACTACATCGTAGTGTTCTTGGTTAGCGTGGGTATAGAGGTGGGGCGTCACAGAAAACATCAAATATCTAATTATCAAAAACGATAATAAGAACTCAAATCAGCAAATATCTAATTACCCAAAACGATAATCAGAAAACAACAAATATGTAATTATCAAAAATGATAATCAGAAATCTCAAATCAACAAATATCTAATTATCAAAAACGATAATCAGAAAACACAAATATCTAATTATCCAAAACGATAATCAGAAAACAACAAATATCTAATTATCAAAAACGATAATCAGAAATCTCAAATCAACAAATATCTAATTATCAAAAACGATAATCAGAAAACACAAATATCTAATTATCCAAAATGATAGTCAGAAAACACAAATATCTAATTATCCAAAACGATAATCAGAAAACACAAATATCTAATTATCAAAACGATAATAAAAAAACATCAAATATCTAATTATCCAAAACGATAATCAGAAAACACAAATATATAATTATCCAAAACGATAATCAGAAAACACAAATATCTAATTATCCAAAACGATAATCAAAAAACACAAATATCTAATTATCCAAAACGATAATCAGAAAACACAAATATCTAATTATCAAAACGATAATCAGAAAACATCAATATCTAATTATCCAAAACGATAATCAGAAAACACAAATATCTAAGTATCAAAAATGATAATCAGAACTCAAATCAGCAAATATCTAATTATCAACAAAGATAATTAGAACTCAAATCAGCAAATATCTAATTATCAACAAAGATAATTAGAACTCAAATCAGCAAATATCTAATTATCAACAAAGATGATTAGAACTCATATCAGCAAATATCTAATTACCTGCAGATAATTAGAAACAACAAATATGTAGAATCTATTAAGATGACTAGAAAATCAACATTAAAAGTGGATCGATCCCAGCATATGGCGAGTCTAAGCTACGCCGCACGTGCAACAACATATGGCTGAAGCCTACCAAGTACCGTCATCATAATTTTGGCGCCCAACAAATGACCCGAAGGTCCAACATATGACCCGAAGGTCTGGTACTAGTATTGACCCGAAGGTCCATCATATGACCCGAAGGTCCAACATAGTGGCTCGAAAGCCCAACAAATTCATCAAAATCATCAAACAGCAGGGGATTCAATTAACGAGTCCGGAATTAACCAAAATAGCAAACACACATGTCCCATACCACGAGTTTTACTAAATCGTTTAATTCTCTTCATTGTTTCCTTAAAAGTGCAAAATTGTGTATTTTAAATAAACAACATTTTACGTTCTCAAACGGACAAGCCGGAATTAAGCGAATCAGTAAAAGTGAGGGTTCATAGTCCTCAATTTTGCTGAAGCGTTTAAATCGCTTCCTCATTCTTTTGAAAGCGCAAACTGTAAAGATTTTAAAACAATTTTATTTTAAAAACAATTTTCAGAACACGTGATTAAAACAACAACCTCTGTAGAAACTTCGATAAGGAAATTGCACTTCTTAAAACACCGAAAAAAACGGGTATCAAATCAGCACTGCGGAATAACCACTTGAAAATCCACTTTAAAATTTGACGGTTACTGAAGTCAAAGCGACAGTAATTTTTTATACGTCAAAATCTCATCAAAATAATACCAGTGAAAAATCCCGTTATGAAATAACGGCAACAGAATACGTCTTAAAACCAAACATCGGTTCAATGTAAAATCAATGCAGTTTGCACGCACAACAAAAGAGGAGCAAATAAATCACTCGATTATATCTTCAATGAAGATATATTAGAAATAGCAAAAATCTAATCAATATGTGCTTAGCATAAAAGAAAACCAGCAAAAATCTCAACAAAATCAAGACCACTGGTTAAACAACACAATGAAACTAATTTCATTTTCATATTCTGATTTTTAAATCAAAAAGGTTATCAGTTGTACTCGGCGAAGACAGTCACTGTTTCCGCTGCGCATTCTGATAAACAGAACACAAATTACTCAATCATCAAAACACAATTTCACTTTTATTTTTAAATAAGGATATTTAAAAATTTCATCATAATTTCAAAACTTTAGTTTTGACTCAAAGCACAAATAAAAACATCAACAAATAGTTGTAACACATGTTCCATCTAAGTTATGTTCTATATTATGTCCATAAACCCCTCGCTCTGATACCAATTGTGACGCCCCACCTCTATGCTCACTATAACAAAGAGTATTAAAAGAAATACTGTCTGTTATTACGAAGAATAAGGCTGGATAGGAGAGGCCATCCGTAGTTAGGCCTTACACTAGTATTGGTTATCTCGATAGGACTGATATTTTTTTTTTCATCTCTTTGTTTATTTACTCCCATCGACATATCCAATTCTAGTGTAAGGCCTAACTATGAATGGCCGCTCCTATCCAGCCTTATTCTTCGTAATAACAGACAGTATTTCTTTTAATACTCTTTGTTATTGTGAGCATAGAGGTGGGGCGTCACAGTTTGTATCAGAGCGAGGGGTTTATGGACATAATATAAAAACATCAACAAATAGTTGTAACACATGTTCCATCTAAGTTATGTTCTATATTATGTCCATAAACCCCTCGCTCTGATACCAACTGTGACGCCCCACCTCTATGCTCACAATAACAAAGAGTATTTGTGACGCCACACCTCTATACCCACGCTAGCCAAGAACACTACGGTGTAGTGCTATCAACTAGCACGGAGAATAAGGCTATTGAGGAGCGACCATCTATGTAATTGCTTTGTGCGAGCACCGATGTGTCAGATAGAATAACATGCATTCTTATTTCAGGAGGAAATCTGACGTACCGATACAAACTCAAAGCTACTACATAGTGGCTATAATAGTTTAGGACAATAGATATAAAAATAACACAAATAACATAAATGCGGAACACAGATGGAACAAAAAGTCTCATATATATAACAACCGATATCAGTTACAACATTTGACACAATACATATGATACAACTACAACTGTCGACTCTGGAAGTTATATATACAAGTACATTATCAACTAATATACATGAATACATATCATCCTATACAATGACACGACTTCTACAAAACGACGAAGACTACTTCAGAAGATATAAAAAGTCTTCATATCCCGAACAACAACTCAAAGCAGGAAATCTACAACCTGAAACAACTCGAGTCTGACCCGAGTATTAAATTCAAAAGAAAATAATACACGGGTCAGTCTAATTCAAACTCAGTTATTAATGCACAGGAGCAATAATAATCAATATTGAATAGATGACAGTCACAGAAATCTCGTATATCCATCTTCTCGATAAGAAAATCGGATAACGGCAAATATAACACTAAATAGTATTAAACAACAAATCAGCAAATACAAATCAGAATACAACTTCAAAATATTGAATTTACCAACGAAACAATTCAACAAATCGAAACATCAATTTAAAACTGTCAAATCTGATAGGGCTGCAGTACACGCACGCGTGTACTGCCTCGCCACTATCTCAGGAGATACACAAAAGCTCAGTGAAAGTCACAAATGATCACCAGGTCAAACCCGAAATCGGGTTCAACTCAAGTGAATTTGAAAACAGATCCAAATGCATTAATGCACTACAAAACGACAAGGACCAAAACTACATGTAAGACGAAACTGCAGTCACAAATGATTACAAGGGCAATCTGCAACAAGACTGCAGTCACCACAATGAAACAGCAGTGGCAAATACGAAGTGCACAACAGAGGCACAAAGCAACTGCGCCCAAAACCAATGCCACAGTAAGAAGGAATACTCAGAAATGTTCAATTCAACATGCAAATGAAACTGACCAAGGAACATACACCTGCCAGATGAATGCACAGGGAAATCAAATGCAACTACAAAAGATCAAGCTACAAGTATCATGTACAAGTCTGGATAACAAGAATGCCCAGACTCAACAAATATCACAAGTGAATCAGATCAAAACTGCAAATACAAGAGCAGTGACGACATACAATGATGACCAGGGTGGTAGAAGTTCGACATGGCCTGGGTCAGTGCAAAGGACAACAGAGATGAACAAAATGTCAAAGCACGGAGCAACCCAGTGTCAACAACAATACAACAACTTCAGAGACTAGGTGAATGTACAGGGAAATCGAAGCGATGCATCAAGACTACAACATCAATGTAAAACAAACAAGATTAACTACAAACAAGCCAGAGGAAATTCAAGGTTGCAGACATATGAAATCAAGATACATGAATAATGAAGACCACATATTAGAAACAGTGGTAACTATACAAAGTGCATGCAACAAAAAGATCTAGACAACAATGATCAAAGTGCACTGGAACTAAATGCACAATATCAACATGGATGCAAAACAAATGCAAACAGGTCAAGCATATATGGATATGCAGTGACAAAGTGGATCAAAACAAATACAAAATGAAGTAGTGCAATGCAGACACTTCAACAACAGTGCAACAAGTAAGGCCTCACAAAATCAAGGCAGAGGTGCAGACTACAAATATGAGTCAAGCAAATGTATACAGTTCAGACCAACAAGCCAGAGGTGGGCAACATGAACAAATGAAATCATATGGACAGTGCAATCAAAAGCACATATATGCAGTAGCTACAAACAAGTAGAGATGAAACAATAATCAGACAACAGTGACATGCACATGGAACAATTCAAACAGAAATGCATATGCACTGAAAGCCCAGTCAACATCAAACTTTAAGAATAAAATGCTCAAGTGAAGTTCAATTAAACCAACCAGAGAAGATGGCCAGAGACGAAGCTCACAGGGGCCGAAAAACTAAAGTCTTAATTCATAGTGAAGTCAACGAGGAAGTTCATGAAAACAAAATTTGACCGAGATCAAAATGTTAAACAAATCTCAAAGCCCAGTGATGCAAACAGTGAAGAGCATGGCAGTGTCGAATGCATCAGTAAAGCAAATGCCAACAGGGAAGTATTGAAATCATGGAAGTATACAAATGATTAAAATCAAGTGCGTATCTGTTATCTTTGAAATAGTCAAAGTAGAACAAAAGAGGAAAGTTCGTTGCCGTGGGACTCAAGAGAAAATCGAATGATACAAAAATCAAAACCGTGTTGATCAAAGTAAACATGTCAAGGCAAATAGGGAAATCAGTAATCAAGGCCGAAATAATTTCCAGCATTGAAGCCAACCAACACAACCACGAAACCAAAAATAGTCGAAGGCAAAGCAGTAAGCAATAGACAGAGAACGAAATCATCAATATCGAAACGAGTGAACAAACCAGAAATCATCCCCAATATTCAAACGAAATCGAATAGCCAAGGAAATCAAACATCTGAAGTATGAAATAGATGTGAGTAAACTCACCTTCATCCGGTCGAGAAGGCGAAGTCGCACTCGTTAAAACGAGAAGCAGCCAAAGCAAAGCTACACGAAGCAACCATCGACAGAGCGAAACGCGAATTCCTAACGATCGATCAAATAGGCGCAGCTTCGAGAGCCCTAATTTTGGAACGAAGAAAAGAGCGAGCAAGCCGCCATTATTTTGTTTATCTCGATTTTGGGCTTAGGGTTTACGAATGGAGGAAGGGGGGATTTGGGTGTTGAGTGATATCACGGCTTCAAACAATAGAACATGGGCCGAGATTATTATTTAAACCCAAACGACACTTAACAAATTTTTAAAGCTCGTTTAACATTTTTAACAAGATTGTAAAAGAATCACAACTGATTAAAACACTCGACGTTTAACATATAGTTTTAAAAAGAATTCCAACTGCTTTTAAAAAATTCCAAATAGCGATTAACAAAATTTTATCCCTGAATTTCAATTCGATTAAAATGCCAATAGCTATTAGCAACCAGATTAAATCGTCAAGAGACGATAATTAAATGGGTACGAAATACCGGGTTGTTACAAACTCCCCTCCTTAAAGAAATTGTGTCCTCGCAATCCTAAGGGATAAGTGGGAAAGAGGTAACAACCATAAGAACATAACAATGTCGAATGCATAAGCAAAGCAAAGGTCAACAAATATTTAATTATCAAAACGACAATTTGAATCTCAAATATCGAATTATCACAAGCGATAACCAGAAACAACACGATTATCAAAAATGATAATCAGAAATCACAAACATTCGATTATCAACAACGATAATCAGAAATCATAAATATTCGATTAATCAAATCGAAAAATATTTAATTATCTCAAACGATAATTAAATCGAAAAAATATTTAATTATCACAAATGATAATCAAATTTCACAAATATCTGATTATCAAAAACGATAATCAGAAACACAAATATTTAATTATCACAAAAGATAATTAAATTTCACAAATATCGGACTATCAAAAACGATAATCAGAAATCACAAATATCCGATTATCAACAACGATAATCAGAAATCACAAATATTCAATTATCACAAATGATAATCAAATCGAAAAATATTTAATTATCACAATTGATAATCAAATTTCACAAATATCTGATTATCAAAAACGATAATCAGAAACACAAATATTCGATTAATCAAATCGAAAAAATATTTAATTATCTCAAACGATAATTAAATCGAAAAATATTTAATTATCACAAATGATAATCAAATTTCACAAATATCTGATTATCAAAAACGATAATCAGAAACACAAATATTCGATTAATCAAATCGAAAAAATATTTAATTATATCAAACGATAATTAAATCAAAAAATATTTAATTATCACAAATGATAATCAAATTTCACGAATATCTGATTATCAAAAACGATAATCAGAAACACAAATATTTCAATTAACGAGTCCGGAATTAACCGAAATAGTAAAAGTATGGTTCCATACTCCGTACTTTTGCTAAATCGTTTAAATCTCTTTATCGTTTCCTTGAAAGTGCAAAATTGTGTATTCTAAAAATAACATTCCACATTCTCAAACGGACAAGTCCGGAATTAAGCGAACCAGTAAAAGAAAGGGGTCATAGTCCTCGATTTTGCTGAAACGTTTAAATCGCTTCCTCATTCTATTGAAAATGCAAACTGTAAAAATTTTGAAAACAATTTTAATTTATATTTTGAAACAACTTTTAAAAATAACGAATTTTGAAAACACGTGATTAAATTAGCAATATGAGTATTGCGGGAGAACCGCTTGTAAATCCATTTCAAAATTGACGGTTACTGAAGTTAATACGTCAAAATCTCATCAAAAAAACTGGCATCGAAATATAATACCAAATGAATTTTCATTCATCAAAAAAATGTCACAAGAATCTTCTCAAAGATAGAATAGGGTATCATACCCTAAACTTGTATTCATAACAAGTCAATAACACATGAATTCACCAATGCACCAGAAATTGATAAAACTTATCAATAGAAATCATGAAAATTGATGAAGCACAAATTCTAGAAATCATCACAAGAAATCCAGAAAACACAAGAAGAAGGGGGAAAGGCCTATCATAAAACGGGAGTATGAAAACTCCAAAACACTGGTATCACAAGAACGAGAAGCTATCTCAAGGTGGCTAATCATTAAATTTTCACACAGGAATGGCCCGAAGACCGTGCAACAAAGAAATATGTGTGAGGCGAAATCACACAAATGGTGTCTAGACAATCCTCAAAGCCCAAGAGATATGTGTGAGACGGAATCACACCGATGAGGCCTAGTCTAACCGTGCAATATGTGTGAGACGAAATCACACAAATGGTGTCTAGACAATCCTCAAAGCCCAAGAGATATGTGTGAGACAGAATCACACCGATGAGGCCTAGTCTAACCGTGCAATAAAGAAATATGTGTGAGACGAAATCACACAAATGGTGTCTAGACAATCCTCAAAGCCCAAGAGATATGTGTGAGACGGAATCACACCGATGAGGCCTAGTCTAACCATGCAATATGTGTGAGACGAAATCACACAAATGGTGTCTAGACAATCCTCAAAGCCCAAGAGATATGTGTGAGACGGAATCACACCGATGAGGCCTAGTCTAACCGTGCAATAAAGAAATATGTGTGAGACGGAATCACACAAATGGTGTCTAGACAATCCTCAAAGCCCAAGAGATATGTGTGAGATGGAATCACACCGATGAGGCCTAATCTAACCGTGCAATATGTGTGAGACGAAATCACACAAATGGTGTCTAGACAATCCTCAAAGACCAAGAGATATGTGTGAGACGGAATCACACCGATGAGGCCTAGTCTAACCATGCAATAAAGAAATATGTGTGAGACGGAATCACACAAATGGTGTCTAGACAATCCTCAAAGCCCAAGAGATATGTGTGAGACGGAATCACACCGATGAGGCCTAGTCTAACCGTGCAATATGTGTGAGACGAAATCACACAAATGGTGTCTAGACAATCTTCAAAGCCCAAGAGATATGTGTGAGACGGAATCACACCGATGAGGCCTAGTCTAACCGTGCAGAGAAAGAGACATCGCACATTTGCTAGTCTAAATCACAAAAATGATCGTCATGATCATTTAAAAGTGTCAATTACACTAAGTTAGTGAATATAAGAGTTAAGCTTCATGTCCCATAACCACTTGCTTAACTCAAATATTTACGAACAAACTGTAGATCTTCACTAGAAAATTGTCACGAAAGGTTCAATCGAACAAGTCCAGGAGTTAACCGATGAAGTAAACGCAAGCGTCTCATACCACTTGTTTTACTAAGCCGTTTAATTCAATTTCTCATACGAGTGAAATAAAGGCTTGTATATACTAATAGATTGGAAAACCATTTAAGAAAAAGAGTTTTATAATAAAATAGTTTTGAAATTGTTTGGAGAAAAGGATTTTAATATTTACTACTAGTATAGAAAACCTTTATATTTTTAAAGTGACAAATCACAAAAATGATTGTAGAAACAATCAATCACAAGAATTCACATACAAAGGTGTGAATAGAATCCAAAGAAATCGATACTGATTCCATCAAAACGTATTTTCACAAAAATCCCGAAGAAAATGTCATTAAAGTTGCTAACAAATGATAGCAACCAATCGGGGGAAATGATCACGAATCGATTAAATTTTGGAAATCAAATCATTTCACTAAAACTCACATTCGAAGACGTGAATAAAATCCAAAGAATTCGATTCCAAATTTATCAAGTGGAAATACCCAAAAATTCCAGAAATAGAAGTTATCAAAGTCGACAAAGGTGATAACAACTAATTAGAAAAGAAGAATCGATTATCAATTGGAAAAACAAAGCAAAACGAGCATAAATGCATAAATGGCTTCAACAAAAATTAAGAATCAAGTCAATGTCGAAGTCAACAATTAATGGCCACTGTCGAGTACAAAATGAATCAACATCATCGTCAAAGAATCCAATAGCAAACAAAGTCAGAGTCTTGCAAATCAAGAAATTAGCAATTTCTCAAAAACAAAATGACCAAAGTCGAATGAAATTCAAGCCGAGGAAAACACAAAAATCGAGTTCAAAATCACTGAGATTCGAACTAGATATGAGTGAAAATAAAAATCACTCAATTTGCAACAGGTCAAGCTATTTTTCATCACAGTGTAATAGGTACACAATGACACCCATAGCATAGCACAAAAGTGGAACAAAGTCCAAAAGTCAAAATAGCTTAAATTGGCCAAATTCAAACAAAATCAACATTGGCTAAATCAATTCAAAGCCGAAAACACAAGAACAAAATCCTCATCATCAAAAATCCAACTTGAGTTCGCAAAGCAAATGGAGGCAGAAGCCAAAATACTTTCACGAAATCAAAATCAAATGCACATGGATAAGCGTTAGGAATTCATACCTAACAATCAAAGATAATCATATGTAAAGATGATGTAACGACCCTGAAATTTAAATTTATTTAAATTAATAATTAAATGAATTTTTGAATTAAATTGAGTAATAAATAAATTTTTGAATAAAAATAGTAAAATCAATTGATAAATTGATAGCGAGTTTCCCCGAGTCTTGAATCACCTATGTATAAATCATTTATTTTTATAAATAAAGTAATTATTATATATATGTGAATATATATGTATGTAGAATTGATTTGAATTTAAATCTTAAAATAAATGGTTTAATAATAATAATTGATAATAATAATAATAATTAGAATTGATGGTTAATAATGGTTCGAGTTATAAAATGAGATAAACAAATATAACTACCTATTTACAAACAAATAAAATATAAATATGCTCAAAAGTGAACAAGTAAAAGAAAGCAAAGAAAGCAAAGATATGCATGTAAACTAAAATAGAAAAGATAAAACAACATTGTTATATGCATAAGTAAGAACAAGAATGTAAGCTGAAAACAAAGACAACAAAATGTAAATGTCTTGAGTTGCAAAGAAAGGATATGTAACGACCCAGAAATTTTGATAATTAAAATTCGAATATTTAATTGATTTTAAATATTAATAAGTGGAATTAATAAGTTGGATAATTTAAAATTCGAATATTGAGTTTAATTGGGTAATTAAATCGATAAATTAAATAGTGAAATTTCAGAAATAATTGAATATCGAGTTTAAATGATTGAAAATGATTTATAAAGTTATATTAAATCATATTGGGGTTATAGTGACGTTATAGAACTCTTAGAATCGAATTTGGAGTTAATCTGTGAAAATTGAATATTTTAATATTTAATTATCGACTGTGAAAATAGCCAATTTTCGGACAGTCTCAGAATTGAACGAGACCAGTTCCATTGGATCCGTAATAGTTAGTTATTATCGGATTTCAATTTTCGTATCCATCGGAGTTATCGTTTGATCGTGGCAGCTCGAAACGCACCGATATCATTTTAATTTTTAAATCGTCGAGTTAAAATAGTCATTTTTCAAACAGTGTCGGATTTCGACGAAACCAGTTTCATCGGATCCGTAATGTGATATTATTGTAAGATTTCAAATTTCGTAATTTTTGGATGTGCCGTTTGTCCGGGGCAAGCCAAAACGCCTCGAAATCGATTTAAATCGGTTTAATTTAAATTGATCGTTTTTCTCCGTATCTCGCACAGATGTCCGAATTAGCTCCCGAAACACGTTCCATTGCGTTCGGAACGCGGGGTAAACCTTAGAAACGTCAGCCGGCACGCTCAATTTCGAGTTCGAAAAATCCGGATGAATAGTAAATTGGAAATTTTTCTATAAAAACCCCTACATCTTTTCATTTGCAACAAAGAATACCCTAACCCTAAATTTTTCTCAGCCGCCACCTGCTGTTATCAATGGCCGAAAAACACTAAGCTTCCTCCTCGTTTTCCTTCCAATCCACACTTCAATTCGAAATACTTTCAACTAGCAAATGGAAGAGGGCAGTGAGTTCTATGAAATAAACGGTGGTGATCGTTTTTTGAGTTGTAAATTGATGGCAATCTCGACTTGAAGGCACCGCGTTCAACACGTCTTTCGAGGAAGCACACGCGACCGAGTCTGACCGGTCCTAGGCTGGTGGTGGCGCACGTGAAGGGGGAGCTGGCGGTGGTCCTTGATCGTTGAGGAAGTGGTCGGAATGGTTGCGTCGTCTAGGGTTTTGGAGGCGGCCTTTGGGTTTAGGGTGCGTGCGACTTGCCTGGGAGGGAAGAAAGACTACACGGCCGTGATTTCTCCAATTAAAACGAACGGTCCAGATGGGGTTTAGGTGAAAATAAATAAAAGAAATGTAATTTAAAATTGTAATTTAATTTATGTGATGTTTAAAATTTGATATCTTGTTCATACGAGGTTGAAAAATTACGAAACCAGTTGCGTTGGCTTCGTATAGACGAGCTCTACGTGATGAAACTGAATTGAAGCCATTTGGAGCTAGCGAAAATTTCGAGTAAAATTAAACGCGTGTTTAATTTTATTCGAAATAAAACGCTGGAACAGAATTAAAATCGAGGTGAGATCTTCTCACTCAGATTTAAAAATTGATTGCAGTTATTGATTGTTTGATTGACTGTTTGGATTGTGATATTAGATATTTTAGGATATATCTATATATATATAGCAATATATACATATTGGCATATGTATATATTGGATTGATTGATTTCCCGCCTCGTATAGCGGATGAGACCCTATTGCGCCGTTAGTAAGCGGATTTATAAAAACCTATATACCGCGATAATTCCGTACTGGAGCGGAATTGGTATTGTGCTAACGTCTTTGGATGCAGGGAAACAGGTTGGAGGGATCCGACTGGATTCCTCACCGTATTTATTATTTACAGATATTTTGATATATTCTGTTATCATATTGATATATGATATTGACTGTTGTGATGGACTGATTGGTGTTGTTGCATCATCGGATTCAGTTTTGAAATGTAAAAATATTGACTTTTATTTTAAAAAGATTTTAAAGTGATTTTCGAAAAAGTAGTTGTTTATCGAATTTTTGAATTTATTTATTTTAGAAAAATAAACGTCTAGAATTTTAAAGTTATAAAAGTTATAATTTTTAGTGAAATAAAATCGAAGTGTCGTTTTGAAATAAAAAGTCGATTTACTTATAAAATGGGTTAAGTTGGGATTTTTGAATAACTATATACGATTTGTATAGGAAGATTTATAAAATTGTTATTTTGTAAATCGAAATATTGGACTTATAAAACGAATTTTTATAAGTGTTAAAAAGAAGTATAAAAAGGATTTCATAAGTGAATGAAATAAATAGATTTATAACGTGAAGTTATAAAGTGAATAGATGTTGTAAAAATAAACGATTTATAAGTAATTTACTTATAAATTTGACTTTTGCACTTAGATGGGATATAAATAGAAATTGCAAAATGAAATGATTTTGTAAGTTGAAATCGTTATAAAGTACAAATGTGATTTATAAACGTTGTTTTATAAATCCGAAATCACTTATTCTTATAAGTGAATTTTTGAAGTTATTAAAATAAGATTTATAAACCGGAGTTGTTATAGAAAATAGAAAATGGAATTTATAAACGTTGTTTTATAAATTCGAAAACCAATCGAATGAATTTGATAAATTAAATATAGAAGATTATCAAAGGAGATATATTCGCGATTTTGGATAGCGAATTATTATTGAAATAAAATGTATAGAAAAGATTGAAATGTAATTATTGAAGTATATTCACGATTTTGGATAGTGAATATATTGTTAAGTAAAATGGATTTATTTTTGAAGAAGTGATATTAAAAATGAAGTTAAACATTTTAAAGAGGTTTTAAAATGTATTATGAATCGAAAGCATAGATTTCCGCAGTTCTTGTTGAAATAGACGTTTTCGAGAAATTTAAGGAAATGGTGGACTATAACACTGTTGTTATAGTAAATAATTTCCGAGAGGAAATGTTTTGATGTAGTATTGGGATTTACATATCTATTAAAATCCGAATCCCTATACTAGTGATTTTGAGTCGTCGTAACGATGTTTTACGTAACATTCGTTTTGACTCAAATAAATGTGTTTAAAGAGAATGATTTCCTTAAAGAATGAATATATACTTAATATTGATTTAAGTATATCGAATATGTTCAAATGTTGAAAATAAATGATTTGTGAATTACTTATTATTAAATAAGTATGGAATTGCTTTTCCAATATGAAATGAACTGTTTTGAGTTTTTATCTTTTAAAGATAAATTGAAATGTGGAAATTGATTTGAAATTGTTTTTCAAATGGTTAAGTGTGGAAATTTTATATCTAGTAAAAGATATTTTGGAAGATGAAATAATTTGGAAAATTATTTGGAATCTGATGATGTTGCGCATCTTTATTGATAGTTAAATAACCGACTATCAATAATTACCTTTAGATAGGTATTTGTTGTGATTGGATGAATTTGAATGCCACACTTATATTTTAAAATAAACGCTCACTATTCGGGTTAGCCGGGAAAGGACCATGGGGTCGTATAACCCATTCCGAATATGTGATACGTCGTTATGAATCGCATTTGAAGACCGGTGTTGAAGACCGGATATTTTTGAAAACGGAAGGATTACCGTCGAGTTACTCTACATCGGCTGATCTCCGGTTTAGAGGTTTTATCACCCTTAGTGACGGGAAGTCCTGACGTGATTGAATTTATCCGGAATTGCAAGGGCTTCGTGAGAAGTGCCTTCGGTTCTGTTCGATCCCGGAACAGACTTTTATGGATTGTGTGTCTGACGTTACAATTTGAGATATAAAGCTGATTTCTTTCAAATACATTTCTGTTGGTGGCGGAGAATTTATTCTCTTAGCTTAACACCCTTCTCTGAGACGTACGAGCTCAGAGGTTATGTAGTTGAAATTTATCAGCGATATATCCCAATTTGGTAACGTGGCATACTGAGTGTTGCTGTGAAATGATCAGTGTTTGGTCATTTGTGATATGATCATTTGTTTGATCTTATATCTTTGTGATCATAGGTTGATCATTTTGTTTGACCCGAAGCAGGGCTTTTTGAGAAAGCGTAGCTTTGTGGACGAGACTTCGTCGAGCCTCACACCCCGGAAATGGTCGAAACAGGAAGGATGCGGCAAGGTTCTAGGGAGTAGCGCCCCTTAGTGTATGTCATTCCTTCTGGATAAAGGTGGTATCATGGTATGGAGCCCAGATACTTAACCTCTGTGGTTACTGCATTATTATTATCTATGTGGTTTGTTGCGAATCGGGGATCCTCGGGAAGATCGGTGACGATCGGGGGATGGCATACGCGTGTCAGTAGTTACCTACTTTTGCAGAGGTAACCCGGCCTTGTGTTGGCAGAGATCTAACCGTAATGTTAGGTTATTTCTCGGGTCGTCTATTCCAGGGACGTACCCATCGTGGATAGGAAGTTCCTTAGCCTGACCATTTGTTGGAAATCCAAAGAAACAATACGTGACTTGTACGGTTTTAGTTGTAGAACCTGCCATCTAATATGGCAGCTATAGCAAGCATACTATAATGGTACCTATGCTGGCTAAGATTTATATTCTACTTTCGAAATGTTTTCTACACTATGCACTAATAATAATATCAAAAAGAATTTGATTTTCGCGTAGTAAGCATCTTTGACTATCATAAGAAGAAATCTCCTCCAAGTCTGCGTTTGCATTGTGTGTGTGGCGGGAGGTCTTATGGTAGTTTCATTTTCCAAAAGCATTTCGAATTTACCTTAAAAATTTTCTGTTGTTTATTTTAAAGGATAAATAACTGTTTTACGATCTCACACCAGTCACCATGACTGACTCGGAGTTTATTGTTCCCTTCTAAACTCTGGGTGCCCACAAATTTCCACACGGGCAGCCTAGAGTTATATTATCAGGATATTCTGGATATTCTGGAGCTTGGAGATAAGCTGGATGGCGAGACGTAGTATTTGTATCTGATAGTATTTATTCCGTTGTGTATTCTGTATGAGGACAAATTATATAACTGTCCATTGTTGTACTGAGTTGTATATTGACTCTGATGATTGATGTATATATAAACTGATATAGCTCTTTGTTTTAAAAGACTAGTGTTTAATTATTATATATTGTTCCGCTGCGATGTGTAAGATTCTGATATTGTTCTGTTTCTGTTGCTGTTCTGTTGTTCTTCTTTCTTTCCTTTCTTTTTCTTCTATCTTCTTCTTCTACTTTTTTTTCTTTTCCTTAAAACCATAACTTTTCGGGTTTCCGGCATTCGATGGCTCAGCAGTCGATAAAGTGAGTATCGATGTTGAATTTTCGAAAGTCGAAAATTTTCGGGATGTTACATTTGGTATCAGAGCATATGGTTAAGCGACAACCCTGCTCTGTTGGGTGTTACTCATTAGAGATAGAGTCAGTAGTACTCTAGAATGAGTTTGAGTGTAATAATAGATATGAGCGCGTATTTGTTATTTGAATATAAAATTGTTTTATATTGTGATGATTGGTTTGTTGAGTGGTATATGGATTCTGGTCGGTATTGTCCGTACAACTCTATCGATAGGGATCTCTAAACACTTGAATAGAACAATTCGGCACAGTATTGTTTTAAATAGGGTAAATGAAATAATTTTACCCAAATCTATTTTTGTATAGAAAAGAAATGATTTTCTGTAAATTATTACAGTATATGGTTGCATGGATGTTAGGAAAGTGATGATATTGAAATGTTATCACTACTATTGAAATTAAATGAGAAATTGAAATCGTAACTTCAAAGTTAAGAAAATTAATCCATATACGAATGAAATCTGAGAATGTAAATTATAAATGTGATTTGTAATTTGAGACGGAATTCCAGAGAAGTTTTTGGAAATGTTTGAAAAGAATTTGAAAATTTTGGAGATTTGAAAAGTTTAAATCTTTTTGATTTGAAAATGAATTTCAAAGGTTTTGAAAAGTATTTTGAAGAGATGAAAAGCTCTAAACTCTTTTCGGTCGCTGGAAAATAACTTCGGTAATGACTGCAGCATTACTGATGTTCATTTTCGGGTTTTCAAAAGAGGTATTGCTGCCAAATTGTTTTAAATGAAAGTTGTTTGAAAATTTGGATTTTGTTTTGGAAAATTCAAAGGATAAATTGAATTGTTTTCAACAATGGTTTTGAAAGGTTGAATATAAGTTGTATAACTTATAAAATGAGAAAATGTAAGTGAAATAAATGATGTTTAAATGGGAATATAACTTAAGAAATGATGAATGAATTTGATTTTGGTATCAAAATTTATTACTGAAATGAATATGAACTTGAGTTATATAAGTGAAATTCAACTTGAAATGTTAAGTGAACTAGCAATTGAATAAATAAATGTATTGGATGTTAATCAATCTAATGGAAGTAAATTGATATGGAAGAATGAATGTAAGTGTAAATTCATTAAAACTAATTTAAAGGTGTTGAACTGAATTGAATGGAAATCAAATAATAATGGTTATGTTGAATATGCATTGATTTTTTTGATGATTGTTAGTTGATTGTATATAAATTCATTAAGTGTTAATGAAGTTGAATTGATAAAATTTAAAGAAAAGTAAAATGAATTCGAATTGGAAATCCAGTTTAAATGACAGTAGATTTAACCAAAGGGTAAATTGAAATCAAAATTTGGAAATGAACAAAAGTGAATGAAACTGGAATTGAAATTGAATGTTGGAAGCAAATCTGAATTTGTTAGTAGATTAGAATTTGAAATGAATTAGTAATTAAAACTAATTTAAAAATGATATAAGCAGTTTATACTAGAAATTTTGTAATCGAATTTGCAAAATGTTTGAATATATGCAACTAGATATAATGGCTAGTAGGATATACAGGTGTATAAAGGAAATTGAAATTGATTTCACAGATAATTTGAATTGCTCGACAAAAGGTATGTATTTGAATTATAATATGAGTTTTTGATGATTTCTGGTCTAGCCGCTTGGCTTTTTCTTTTTCTTTTTGAAATCTGAGAGTCCGTAGGGACGTTTTGTAGTCGTACCGTATTAGCCGCGCAAAGGAGACGCTGGCGAAATTTTTCGAAAATTTCGAGTGTTAGAAAATTTTGAAGTTAAAATTTGAATTTGAATTCGAATTTGAATTGAGAAGTTAAACAATGATGTTTGAAACTTATAATTGAAGTTGGAAAACGAGTTGAATGATAACGAATCTTTAGTAGAAAGATTTGTTTTGATGAATTGATAAAACTATTTGAATTTGAGAAAATAGTAGACGAGTTAAGGACCTTTCTTCCTAACTTGTAATTTCGAGGACGAAATTCTTTTAAGGGGGGAAGTTTGTAACGACCCAGAAATTTTGATAATTAAAATTCGAATATTTAATTGATTTTAAATATTAATAAGTGGAATTAATAAGTTGGATAATTTAAAATTCGAATATTGAGTTTAATTGGGTAATTAAATCGATAAATTAAATAGTGAAATTTCAGAAATAATTGAATATCGAGTTTAAATGATTGAAAATGATTTATAAAGTTATATTAAATCATATTGGGGTTATAGTGACGTTATAGAACTCTTAGAATCGAATTTGGAGTTAATCTGTGAAAATTGAATATTTTAATATTTAATTATCGACTGTGAAAATAGCCAATTTTCGGACAGTCTCAGAATTGAACGAGACCAGTTCCATTGGATCCGTAATAGTTAGTTATTATCGGATTTCAATTTTCGTATCCATCGGAGTTATCGTTTGATCGTGGCAGCTCGAAACGCACCGATATCATTTTAATTTTTAAATCGTCGAGTTAAAATAGTCATTTTTCAAACAGTGTCGGATTTCGACGAAACCAGTTTCATCGGATCCGTAATGTGATATTATTGTAAGATTTCAAATTTCGTAATTTTTGGATGTGCCGTTTGTCCGGGGCAAGCCAAAACGCCTCGAAATCGATTTAAATCGGTTTAATTTAAATTGATCGTTTTTCTCCGTATCTCGCACAGATGTCCGAATTAGCTCCCGAAACACGTTCCATTGCGTTCGGAACGCGGGGTAAACCTTAGAAACGTCAGCCGGCACGCTCAATTTCGAGTTCGAAAAATCCGGATGAATAGTAAATTGGAAATTTTTCTATAAAAACCCCTACATCTTTTCATTTGCAACAAAGAATACCCTAACCCTAAATTTTTCTCAGCCGCCACCTGCTGTTATCAATGGCCGAAAAACACTAAGCTTCCTCCTCGTTTTCCTTCCAATCCACACTTCAATTCGAAATACTTTCAACTAGCAAATGGAAGAGGGCAGTGAGTTCTATGAAATAAACGGTGGTGATCGTTTTTTGAGTTGTAAATTGATGGCAATCTCGACTTGAAGGCACCGCGTTCAACACGTCTTTCGAGGAAGCACACGCGACCGAGTCTGACCGGTCCTAGGCTGGTGGTGGCGCACGTGAAGGGGGAGCTGGCGGTGGTCCTTGATCGTTGAGGAAGTGGTCGGAATGGTTGCGTCGTCTAGGGTTTTGGAGGCGGCCTTTGGGTTTAGGGTGCGTGCGACTTGCCTGGGAGGGAAGAAAGACTACACGGCCGTGATTTCTCCAATTAAAACGAACGGTCCAGATGGGGTTTAGGTGAAAATAAATAAAAGAAATGTAATTTAAAATTGTAATTTAATTTATGTGATGTTTAAAATTTGATATCTTGTTCATACGAGGTTGAAAAATTACGAAACCAGTTGCGTTGGCTTCGTATAGACGAGCTCTACGTGATGAAACTGAATTGAAGCCATTTGGAGCTAGCGAAAATTTCGAGTAAAATTAAACGCGTGTTTAATTTTATTCGAAATAAAACGCTGGAACAGAATTAAAATCGAGGTGAGATCTTCTCACTCAGATTTAAAAATTGATTGCAGTTATTGATTGTTTGATTGACTGTTTGGATTGTGATATTAGATATTTTAGGATATATCTATATATATATAGCAATATATACATATTGGCATATGTATATATTGGATTGATTGATTTCCCGCCTCGTATAGCGGATGAGACCCTATTGCGCCGTTAGTAAGCGGATTTATAAAAACCTATATACCGCGATAATTCCGTACTGGAGCGGAATTGGTATTGTGCTAACGTCTTTGGATGCAGGGAAACAGGTTGGAGGGATCCGACTGGATTCCTCACCGTATTTATTATTTACAGATATTTTGATATATTCTGTTATCATATTGATATATGATATTGACTGTTGTGATGGACTGATTGGTGTTGTTGCATCATCGGATTCAGTTTTGAAATGTAAAAATATTGACTTTTATTTTAAAAAGATTTTAAAGTGATTTTCGAAAAAGTAGACGTTTATCGAATTTTTGAATTTATTTATTTTAGAAAAATAAACGTCTAGAATTTTAAAGTTATAAAAGTTATAATTTTTAGTGAAATAAAATCGAAGTGTCGTTTTGAAATAAAAAGTCGATTTACTTATAAAATGGGTTAAGTTGGGATTTTTGAATAACTATATACGATTTGTATAGGAAGATTTATAAAATTGTTATTTTGTAAATCGAAATATTGGACTTATAAAACGAATTTTTATAAGTGTTAAAAAGAAGTATAAAAAGGATTTCATAAGTGAATGAAATAAATAGATTTATAACGTGAAGTTATAAAGTGAATAGATGTTGTAAAAATAAACGATTTATAAGTAATTTACTTATAAATTTGACTTTTGCACTTAGATGGGATATAAATAGAAATTGCAAAATGAAATGATTTTGTAAGTTGAAATCGTTATAAAGTACAAATGTGATTTATAAACGTTGTTTTATAAATCCGAAATCACTTATTCTTATAAGTGAATTTTTGAAGTTATTAAAATAAGATTTATAAACCGGAGTTGTTATAGAAAATAGAAAATGGAATTTATAAACGTTGTTTTATAAATTCGAAAACCAATCGAATGAATTTGATAAATTAAATATAGAAGATTATCAAAGGAGATATATTCGCGATTTTGGATAGCGAATTATTATTGAAATAAAATGTATAGAAAAGATTGAAATGTAATTATTGAAGTATATTCACGATTTTGGATAGTGAATATATTGTTAAGTAAAATGGATTTATTTTTGAAGAAGTGATATTAAAAATGAAGTTAAACATTTTAAAGAGGTTTTAAAATGTATTATGAATCGAAAGCATAGATTTCCGCAGTTCTTGTTGAAATAGACGTTTTCGAGAAATTTAAGGAAATGGTGGACTATAACACTGTTGTTATAGTAAATAATTTCCGAGAGGAAATTTTTTGATGTAGTATTGGGATTTACATATCTATTAAAATCCGAATCCCTATACTAGTGATTTTGAGTCGTCGTAACGATGTTTTACGTAACATTCGTTTTGACTCAAATAAATGTGTTTAAAGAGAATGATTTCCTTAAAGAATGAATATATACTTAATATTGATTTAAGTATATCGAATATGTTCAAATGTTGAAAATAAATGATTTGTGAATTACTTATTATTAAATAAGTATGGAATTGCTTTTCCAATATGAAATGAACTGTTTTGAGTTTTTATCTTTTAAAGATAAATTGAAATGTGGAAATTGATTTGAAATTGTTTTTCAAATGGTTAAGTGTGGAAATTTTATATCTAGTAAAAGATATTTTGGAAGATGAAATAATTTGGAAAATTATTTGGAATCTGATGATGTTGCGCATCTTTATTGATAGTTAAATAACCGACTATCAATAATTACCTTTAGATAGGTATTTGTTGTGATTGGATGAATTTGAATGCCACACTTATATTTTAAAATAAACGCTCACTATTCGGGTTAGCCGGGAAAGGACCATGGGGTCGTATAACCCATTCCGAATATGTGATACGTCGTTATGAATCGCATTTGAAGACCGGTGTTGAAGACCGGATATTTTTGAAAACGGAAGGATTACCGTCGAGTTACTCTACATCGGCTGATCTCCGGTTTAGAGGTTTTATCACCCTTAGTGACGGGAAGTCCTGACGTGATTGAATTTATCCGGAATTGCAAGGGCTTCGTGAGAAGTGCCTTCGGTTCTGTTCGATCCCGGAACAGACTTTTATGGATTGTGTGTCTGACGTTACAATTTGAGATATAAAGCTGATTTCTTTCAAATACATTTCTGTTGGTGGCGGAGAATTTATTCTCTTAGCTTAACACCCTTCTCTGAGACGTACGAGCTCAGAGGTTATGTAGTTGAAATTTATCAGCGATATATCCCAATTTGGTAACGTGGCATACTGAGTGTTGCTGTGAAATGATCAGTGTTTGGTCATTTGTGATATGATCATTTGTTTGATCTTATATCTTTGTGATCATAGGTTGATCATTTTGTTTGACCCGAAGCAGGGCTTTTTGAGAAAGCGTAGCTTTGTGGACGAGACTTCGTCGAGCCTCACACCCCGGAAATGGTCGAAACAGGAAGGATGCGGCAAGGTTCTAGGGAGTAGCGCCCCTTAGTGTATGTCATTCCTTCTGGATAAAGGTGGTATCATGGTATGGAGCCCAGATACTTAACCTCTGTGGTTACTGCATTATTATTATCTATGTGGTTTGTTGCGAATCGGGGATCCTCGGGAAGATCGGTGACGATCGGGGGATGGCATACGCGTGTCAGTAGTTACCTACTTTTGCAGAGGTAACCCGGCCTTGTGTTGGCAGAGATCTAACCGTAATGTTAGGTTATTTCTCGGGTCGTCTATTCCAGGGACGTACCCATCGTGGATAGGAAGTTCCTTAGCCTGACCATTTGTTGGAAATCCAAAGAAACAATACGTGACTTGTACGGTTTTAGTTGTAGAACCTGCCATCTAATATGGCAGCTATAGCAAGCATACTATAATGGTACCTATGCTGGCTAAGATTTATATTCTACTTTCGAAATGTTTTCTACACTATGCACTAATAATAATATCAAAAAGAATTTGATTTTCGCGTAGTAAGCATCTTTGACTATCATAAGAAGAAATCTCCTCCAAGTCTGCGTTTGCATTGTGTGTGTGGCGGGAGGTCTTATGGTAGTTTCATTTTCCAAAAGCATTTCGAATTTACCTTAAAAATTTTCTGTTGTTTATTTTAAAGGATAAATAACTGTTTTACGATCTCACACCAGTCACCATGACTGACTCGGAGTTTATTGTTCCCTTCTAAACTCTGGGTGCCCACAAATTTCCACACGGGCAGCCTAGAGTTATATTATCAGGATATTCTGGATATTCTGGAGCTTGGAGATAAGCTGGATGGCGAGACGTAGTATTTGTATCTGATAGTATTTATTCCGTTGTGTATTCTGTATGAGGACAAATTATATAACTGTCCATTGTTGTACTGAGTTGTATATTGACTCTGATGATTGATGTATATATAAACTGATATAGCTCTTTGTTTTAAAAGACTAGTGTTTAATTATTATATATTGTTCCGCTGCGATGTGTAAGATTCTGATATTGTTCTGTTTCTGTTGCTGTTCTGTTGTTCTTCTTTCTTTCCTTTCTTTTTCTTCTATCTTCTTCTTCTACTTTTTTTTCTTTTCCTTAAAACCATAACTTTTCGGGTTTCCGGCATTCGATGGCTCAGCAGTCGATAAAGTGAGTATCGATGTTGAATTTTCGAAAGTCGAAAATTTTCGGGATGTTACAGGATAAGAAATAGATATGTACATAAGGTAAATTAGAATGTAGAGTCAGTACATTAGTTCAAGCAAAACAAATACAAAGTGTCTTCAGCCGAGATTAAAAAATGCAGCCCCCATAACATTCTTGTATCAACCACCATACTCTATCACATCTCAGCCCATACATGTTGTACAAGTAGAATAATCCCTGTAAACTTCTTTTTCCTTTATATCAACTCTCTCTCTTCAGCTCATTCCATTCGAAACTGAAAAACATCATTTTGAAAACTTAAAACAAAATAAAATAAACAAGCAGCTCTGTTCTTCATTCCTTGAAATACAGTGAGCAACTTCAAGCTTCAACCTGACTTGATCCTCAGAAAAGCAACAAGTTTAGATCAACAACACAAATTTAAAAAGTAAGTCAGGATCAAATTTTCAAGTTCCAGGCTTTGCAGTCCTGTTCTCTGTCTTCTTCCCAAATCAGGTGAGCAACTTGACCCAGTGTTTTCTTCTTTAGATCAGTGAGCAAATAATCTTGTAACACTTAAGTATTACTTAATCTTTGCTTAGATAGATAGTGTTATGTGAGCATGAAGCTCTGTATATATGTATGTCTATATTTGACAGTATTGAAGTATTCATCTTCTTCACTGTTTTGGCTCACAGGGTAGAATAAATCAAATAAATTCAATTTCTTACCATCTAATTAGTATCAAGCTTTGGTTTCAAAAGCAAATATGTTTGGTTAAGTATCAGTTATTATTTAAAAATAGTTCTAAGAAGAATAAGAATATATAGTATGTGAAAAATTGGTTTTTACAGAGAAGAATACAAATGTTGATTAAATTCGAATATAACAATTTACAAATTCAATTATATAACTTGAATACTTACTTAAAAATAGGATTTTAAAAAAAAAGATAGTGATTTTTCATTAAGTTTTTGTTGAGATTTCTAAGATGATCAGAAAATCAAACTTTTGTCAAATTCCGGCAACCAAGACGATCGTAAGCCTCGTGATCGTCGTCGCAGCTAGGTGGAGGGCTCGACATCACCAGAAAAATGCAAGTTGGATTTTTAAAAATCTAGATTTCGTATTCGAGAGTATTTTAGGGTTTAAGGAGTTCTGGTATGGCCTGGGAACGCGATCGATTTGGAGATTGGGGACACGACCGAGTTCTTCGATTTTGGGTAGGAAGGAAGAGGAATGAATGTGCTTTCGATTGTGATAGGTGGCAGGTGAGGCAGTCGTCACGATCGTCGGCGGCGAGGCGTTTCAGTTGATTGGGTTGGAGTGCCTGGGGGATCGAACTGCTCGATTTCGAGTTCGAGTAATTTTTGGAGTTCTGGCGATCGAGAATCGATGCGTGGATCATCGTCGACTTGTTCAACGTTGTAGTGTCACCTGGAGTTGGTCAACGGCAGCGTGCACGTGCACGAATTCGTTTGCGTGTCAGTCGATTTTAGGCTTTTGGAAGAAGATGGATCTCGGGTAGGACGCGAGTTTTTCGCGAGAACAACTCGAAGTTTTTGGGTAGGGGACTCGAAGCAGTTTTGTGTAGACTCGGGTAAATTTCAGAAAAACAGGTTTAACCTAAACCTGTATGGATTTGTTTTGAAGTGTTGGAAGGTTTTAAAATTTTAAAGTGTTTTAAACAATTTGAAATGTTTAAAGTATAATTCAAATTGATTTGAAATTGAATATGAATTTGGTTGTATATCCTTTTAAACTTCTTTATTAAATGAGTATTTCTTTAACTTGTAAAATAAAAGAAGTTTAGAAATGTGTTTAAAACCTTGTTAAAGATAATTTGTATTCATTTTAAATCTTTAAATTTAAAATGAAGCTTTGAAGAAAAAATTTTTTTAATTAAGTGAGTTGTTTTAAATACTGTGTAAATGATAACTTGATTATTTATAGGAACGAAATTTTACTTAAAGTAAAATAAAATTTAAAGATTTGTAATTCCATAAATTTATAAGGAAGTTTAATAGATAATAAATTTATTTGATTTATTAAACATTTGGATTAATTAAATAAGTAATTAAAAGTTTAAATTAATTAATTAAGAGTTAAGATTTATTAATTAGGAATAATTAATTTAAAATCAAGGATTTTTAATTAGATTTTAAATTTATAATTAAGAATTAATAAATTAAGTAATTAAGTTACAGTTAACACTTAACTGATTAAATAATTGAAGGTTATTTAATTGGGTATTAAAGATTTATAAATTGGGAATTAATAAATGATTTTAAATAAATCAAAATAATTCGTAAATAAATGGTTTGTAATTAACAAGGATTAATAATAGATTCCTAAGAGATAAATCTGATTGAATTAATCAGATAATTTACCGACCTTACTTATGAATATTTGAATTCTATTGGATGACTTGATTGTTTGATATCCCTGATATATGATGCTTTGTGATATACCCTGATTTATGTCGTGATCTGTGATTTCGGTTTCTGTGATATATTGTTATATGAATATGAAACCTTTTGACCCATAAAACGACACTTGAATTTCGATGCGACAGGGAGTCGGATTCCAGTTGGTTATCCGAAACCCACATCGAATTGTAATAGTATATCTTTGTGGCTGATAAATTTATTTTATCTATGAATCTGTGAATGAAGATAAGCGTTATCGATTTTACCGCTTATCGATATATCTGTGATGATTGATGTTGCACTATTGTGTGTAAAACCCCTGGACTACACTGTTACACACACAAATATGGATTTCACGTGGAAATCGGTTAAGTCACAGATAAATTAAATTTGATGTTTTGAAATTGAAACTTTAATTTCAATTGATTTTGAAATTGGAAATTCGGGTTTAAAGTGAAAAGCTTTTGAAATGGAATTTCAAAGATGAAAGTTATTTTTGAGTAACTTGATTGAATTTGAAATTTAAATTATTTGATTTAAATTTAAATTCAATATTTGAAATAAAATCCTATAATTTTGGAATTAGGGATTAAAGATGTTATAACCGTTATATATGGGTTAAACCATTTTTAAAAGTATTGATTTTGGAAGGTGAATATAATTCAAGGACTTTAACCCGTGCAAATAAAATTGGATTTTTCTTAAACCAAAACTGTTTGTTTTCAAATGATAAAAGCTTTCGTATATATATAAGAAAATGAAATTCCAATTTAACGGAATTTCAAGTATGAATTGAAAGATGGTTTTCCAAGTTATAAATGAATTCTTTTTGAAAACTATGAATTGAAACTGTTTATTTTTAACAGATTTAGAATGATGTTTTGTTTAAACCATTCAAAATGAAATTGTTTTGAAAGCTATAAGTTGAATCTTTATTTTAAAGATTTAACGAGTTAATCCAATTGAAACAGAAATTGTTTTGGAAAAACTGTGAATGAATCTTTGTGAAAACGAAGTAAACTTTGTGAAATAAATCTTTTTTGTTTAAAAGATTTGAAATGGTAATTGGTTTAAACCATTTAGGAAGAAAGTTTGGAATTATTAAGTTGTGACTTAATCGAAATCTCAATATCCATATGTTTTTGAATATCACGCTCATTATTCGGGTTAGCCGGGAAAAGACATTTGTGTCATATAACCCATTCCGAATAGTGATACGTCGTATATGGATAGCATTTGAAGACCGGTGTTGAAGACCGGATATTTATGAAAACGAAAGGACAACTCGTCGAATGTCTCTGCACCGACTGGTCCCCGGTATAGAGATTTTATCACCCTTTGTGATGGGAAGTCCGGACGGGATTGTGAATACCCGGAATTGCAAGGGCTTCGTAAGAAGTGCCTTCGGTTCTGTTCGAACCCGGAACAGACTTGTATGGATACATGTCTGACATTACACTTTGAGATATAAAGCCGATTTCTTTCAAATACATTTCTGTTGGTGGCGGAGAATTTATTCTCTTAGCTTAACACCCTTCTCTGAGACGTACGAGCTCAGAGGTTATATAGTTGAAATTTATCAGCGATATATCCCAATTTGGTAATGTGACATGCTGAGTGTTGCTGTGTGATGATCAGTGTTTGATCATTTGCGATATGATCATTTATTTGATTTTATATCTTTGTGATCATAGGTTGATCATTTGTTTGACCCAAAGCATGGCTTTGTGAACAAAGCGTAGCTTTGTGGACGAGACTTCGTCGAGCCTCACACCCCGGAAATGGTCAAAACAGGAAAGATGCAGCAAGGTTCTAGGGAGTAGCGCCCCTTAGTGTATGTCATTCTTTCTGGATAGAGGTGGTATCATGGTATGGAGCCCAGATACTTAACCTATGTGGTTACTGCATTATTATTCTGATGTAGTTGTTGGAAATCGAGGATCCTCGGGAAGATCGGTTACGATCGGGGGATGGCATACGCGTGTCAGTAGTTACCTATTTTTGCAGAGGTAACCCGGCCTTGTGTTGGCAGAGATCCGGTTAGGTTCTCGGGACGTCATTCCAGAGGCGTTTCCATGTGGCAATGGGAAGTTCCTTGGCCTGACCATTTGTTGGAAATCCAAACTCCAATACGAACTTTGTACGGTTTTAGTTGTAGAACCTGCCATTTACGTACGGTGGTCACCACTGTTTAGATGGTAGCTATAGTAGGCATACGATACTGGTCGTATGTTGGCTAAGATTAATATTATACTTTCGAAATGATTTCTACACTATGCACTAATAATAATATCAAAAATGATTTGATTTTTGCGTAGTAAGCATCTTTGACTATCATAAGAAGAAATCTCCTCCAATTCTGCGTTTGCATTGTGTGTGTGGTGGGAGGTCTTATGGTAGTTTCATTTTCAAAAAGCATTGCGAATTGACTTTAAAATTCTCTGCTATTTGTTTTAAAGATAAACTGTTTTTGTTGCTCACACCAGTCCCATGACTGATCCGGAGTTTATTGTTTCTTTCCTAAACTCTGGATGCTCAAAATTTTTCTACACGAGCAGTCTAGAGTTTGGTTTTTCAGATATTCAGATTTAGTAGATTATCTGGAGCTAGTTCAGTCTTTGGATCGGACTGCACTTGCTTATTCTTGGTGTATCGTTATTGGGAGTTCGAGCTATTGCTGGAGTTCTCTTTTGAAGACTATCTTAGAGTTATTTGTTCCGCTGTTGATATTAGTTATCTATTTTTCTTTTCCGCTGCTATTTGTTGTATCATATCTCTGATGTATATAGATATTCATTGTATCATCATTGTATCTGGATATTGTATCAGATGTTGTATATCTATATTCTTTTTTTTCCGCTGTGTTATTTACTTAATGTTGTTATAAGCTCCGGAGAACCAGATTTGGCATTTGAATCTACGGCATTTTGAGTACAAGTGGAGTACGGGTGCCGATTTTCGAAGGCCAACTTTTGGGTCTTCACATTTGGTATC
This sequence comes from Allium fistulosum, assembly GCA_030737815.1. Lineage (NCBI taxonomy): Eukaryota > Viridiplantae > Streptophyta > Magnoliopsida > Asparagales > Amaryllidaceae > Allium > Allium fistulosum. The sequence goes on from CM060903.1 coordinate 1,437,446,499, forward strand.
AGAGCTAAGGTTGAACTTTAGCTCAGGAGTATAACACGTTAAGTAGCTCATTAGAGATAGAGTGAAGTAAACTCTAGAATGAGTAATTCTCAGATATCCGTCTGAATGTCTCAGTAAATTCTCTTACTATCCACTGATAGTGAGTATGAGTGCAAGAAGAAGACGAGATAGGGGACAAGGGAATACGACTATAAATGGTCAATACCCTGCAACAGTGGAAACAGCTGTCTCTATCAATTTTCTTTGATTCGTTTCCAAATTCTTTTGATTTCTTCGTGGCAGCTACAAGAAGAAGTGTAATATCCCGGAAATTTTAACAATATCAATTTAATAATCTGTTGAATAATTAAATTGATATGGATAATCTTTGATAATAAGATTTGAATTTAATTTAATAATCTGATTAAATTAGTATTTAATTGATGATTTTATCTTTTAAAAGTTAATAAGTATAATGTATTATTTCTATGAATGGATTTTTAAAGGCTATGGAATTGCTATTTTTAAATTGAATAAGTAGTTATATATGTATATATATATATAACTTAATTTTAAATTGAATCTTAGGATTTAATTTAATTTGAATTTGAATTTAAAGTTTTGAAATTCAAAAGAATAATTATTTAAATTATTTTGGATTTTAGAATATTTTTATAAGCTTTTATTTATAAATATAATTAGTTTTTGTTTCTCTTTAAAAAGTAATTTATATATAGATAAGTATTTAATAAATAAGAAAAGACTTTTATATACTTTTAAACTAAATAAAAATAAGATAAATTACTTAAAAGACATGTGTTATTTTCTAAAGCCCTTATTTTAACAAGTGTAAGTAAATGATGAACTCAAATGACAAGTGTCCTTTTATTTTTATTTTTTTATTTTTCTTTTAATTTCTAAATAAATCAATTACACTTATAAAAACATGCTTTCTTCATTTCCCATTCTTTTCTAATCTTCATTTTTTCAAAAGCCAAGATAAAAACAAATCAGTAATCTTTCCTCTAAACATCTGAAACAAATAAATCCCTATAATCTCATTTCCATTGCAAATATAAAATCCTCAGCCTTAATTCATTTATACACTTCAAAAGAGTATCAGTGAGCATCTTCCTCAAACCAAATCAAAGTCTGTAATCATTCCTCAAACATAAGACCTGTAACCAAGTTACAATCTGAAATCAAAGCCAGTCTGCATTCTTTCTTTTCATCCCTGGAATCATGTTCAAAGCAAAAAGGAGATGCTCTACATCACCTTCAAAAATCTGTCTGCCTGCATTTTTCAATCTGGAAACAACTCAGTTCAAAACTGTCTGCATTCTTTGATTCAACCTGAAAGCATGCATGTAGATTTAAAGAAATTTAAAGCCAACAACTCAAGTTTTTAAATCAATGAGGCATTCCAGTCTTAAGTCAATTCCAGTTTTCAAAAGCTAAACTACCCTGCTCTGTCTCTGTTTATGCCTGGTGAGTAAACATTAGATTTTAAAAACAGTTTTAAATTTTGATTTCACTTTGGTATGTGAATAAAAATCATGTGTTAGCCTTAATATTTGGATTGAAATGGATGCATGTGTATGTATGAATATTGAATGCCTGTGTAGACTTAAAATATGGGCTCTGTTGTTTTTAACAGTTTTAATTTCTCTATTTAATCCAATATCACATTTTTGAATCACTGTTAGTTATTGGGTTGCAAATGAAAAATGTTTGAAATCGTGAAACATCACTACTAAAATTCATCCTTGAAATTTATATTAAATATTTGACTAGAAATCTTATAAATAACATTAAAATATATGTTTGAGTCAAAAATGGATAGATTAGATTTTAAGTTTGGATTACATGATTGAACTAGTGATAGAAAATCATGATTTTTAATATGTATCTCATGATTTTTAATTTGAAAATTTGTGTGTATTCTCGAATTGTTCGTTTTGGATAAATTAATCGATTGCCATCGATCGGCGGCAAGAGGAGGCACGATATTTGAGCCGGAGGTGGCTGGGTTGTCAACGAGGGCAGGAAAATTGTCGTGGTGATTTTTCAATGGCCGTGATGGCCAGAAAGTGTCGAAGTAGGGTTTTGTTCCTGGTTTTGTTGTCGAGGTTTCAGAAGAAGATTGCGGCGTCGAGACGCGATCGGATTTGATCGCGAGGTGTGACGTAGGTGCTGGAAGGCGTGGCGGAGCTACAGTGAAGGTGGCGGAGCTTCTCAGGGCAAAGATCATCGGAGAGGTGGAAATTCCGATGAAGTATACGTTTCCAGGTTGTGGGTTCAAAGCTCGATTTCGTTTCTCGTTTGAATCGTGTAAGTTTGGATGGTCATACGTGAAGACGAGGTGGAAGCTGACTTGTCGGAGACCGGAGTAGAGTTCGTCGACGTCCAGTGGTGGTGTGCACGTGCACGAGCACGTTTGCGTGCATCTTGGAGTTGTGGTTTGGAGAAGAAGGGTGTGCTCGGGTTTTCGTTCGTGATTGTTCGAGTTTTACTCGAAGCAGGGGAAAGTGGGTTTGGTCTCGCGTTTGCATCGTGAATTCTAAGGGGTTTGCTCGAATTTTTTGGGTGAGGCAGATTTTAGTTGTTCAGGGTTTAAAAATTTAACTGCCACGTTTAAGTTTTAAAACAAAGTTAAAACAAGTTTTTACTTGTAAAATAAATTGCTTTCAAAATAAATGTTTTAATAAGTTTTAAATATGTTTTAAATAGAAAAGTTTTTAAAGAATAGGAAAGTGGATTTTTAAAATGTTATTTGTCTTTAAATTTATTTAATAACTTAGAAAGTTTCAAAGATTTAAAAGTCAAATTTGAATGTTTAAATTGTTTTAATTTTAATTGATTTCTAAAGTGTTTAATTTAAATAAAGTTTAATGATTAAGATTTGGTAATCAATTAAAATAAGGAGTTATCCTTAAAGTAATTAAGAGATTTTGATTTAATTAAAGATATTTAATATGTGAAATTAATAAGGGTAATTCAATTGTTGTAAATGATTTAAGAGTAGATAATAATTAAATTAAGATAATGATTTTTCTTAATTAAGATCTTTTAAGTATAAATAGTTAAGAAATTATTTAATTAAATTTAAATAATTAGTTAAATAATTAACTAAGTAATTAATTAGTGATTAATTAGAGATAATCACTTATAAATAAATTTAGTGTAATTACTTGATGAAGTAATTAAGGAATAATTGCTGGATGTAATTAAATAAAGGGAAATTATTTAATAAAGTAATTAGAGGATAATTATTTTATGAAGGTAATTAAATGGAAGTGATTAAGGGTTAATCACCTAGTGTTATTAATTAAATAATTTATTTAATAAAGTTAATTAAAGTATTAAGGTTAATTAATAAGATAATTAATTATTTGTTAAGGTAATCAATTAAAAAGTAATTAATTAATGGAAGTAATTAAGGGAAGTTAATTACTGGTTAAGATTAATCAAAGGTGATTAATAATTGTGGAATTAATTAAGGTTAATTACTTAATGTAATTAATTTAAATAAAATAAATAATTAAAGATGTAATTAGGGATCATTAGTTTATAATTAATTAATGATGTAATTAAGGGTTGTTAATTAAGATTACTTAAAAGAGATTATGGAATAACTAATTAATTGTAATTAATTAAGGATTAAAGTAATTGATTATAATTAATTAATTAATGAAGTAATTAAAGGTTAATTACTGTATTTGGTTAAGAATAATTAATTTGAGAAATTAATTAAAGATAATTACTTAAATGTAATTTAAGAATGATTAATCAAGGTGATTAATTAAAGTGAATAATTAAAGAATGATTAATTAATTTATTTGTAATTAATTAATGATTATATAAGTAAGATTTATAATGATGAAGTAATTAATTTATTTTAAATTAATTAGAAATGAAGTAATTAATTTAATTCACTTTAAATTAATTAGAGATGGTATAGATCATTGCTTATATATTAATGGATGATATTAATTGCCTTGAATGGTTTGAGATCTCAAATATGAGATAAGAAATGCTATGTGATATGGATGCTTTGGTTGCATTTTATGATAATATGGATTATCTATTTTGATAATAGTATGGATTATCGGTTTATGATGATAATATAGATTATCTGCTTATAATGATAATGTTGATTATCTATTGTGATATTGTGAAATATCTATCTGTGTGTATATAGATAATTTAATTGAATTGTTTTAACTTTAAAACAACTTGGCCTTAAAAGATACGCTTTGGATTTCGATGAGACCGGGATCGGGTTTCCGTATACCGGATTTCCAGGTCTGGAGACCCGAATACCACATCGATCCAAATTAACGATAGGTCGTGAATCAAGTGAAGATGAAGATTCAGAGTGCAAGGGTTATTGTCGTTAACTCTGAGGGTGATTCCAAAACGAGTGTAACGAGATAATGCCTTCGGTTTCGTTCGAACCCGGAACGAACTTGTATGGATTGAATGCTTTCAGCACATCGTCAGGTGGACGATGAGCATTCTAAGTGATGTGTTCTTTTCTAAGGTAATCGTGACCTCAAACCTCACAAACCGGGAATGGCTAAAACAGGGGAGGTGCAGCAAGGTTAGTGGGTAGCACCCAAGTAGGACAAGATTACCTCTGTCTAGATGTCCCTTTTTATTTCGGCTTAGTGGTGCGGTTGCTGATCCCAACCGTGAGGTATCTTGTACGGGAATTATCCAGTAAGGGATGTTCCGACCTTGTGTTGCAGGGGATTGGGAGTGATCCTCGGTACGGTGATCTAGGCCACGTACTGTGACGGGCGGTACCCCAGTAGCCCTGCCATTGTATGGAATCCAAACTCTAATAAGTGCCGTACGTATTAGTTGTGCCCAACTATGTTGGAATGTGAGATGTAAGCATTTCAGCTATTTCCGTATTTTACTTGAAAACCCTAGACCCTATTATAATATAACTGGATTTCCTATCAAATGTTTTGGTTAGCGTAAGGTAAAAACTTTTCCATGTTTATGTGTGGGAAGTCTTACGTGATACCTTTGTTTTCAAAAGGTTTTGAAGTTAAACAATTTTAACCCGTTTACTCACACCAGACCCATGTCTGACCCAAGTGTTTATTTTCTGTTTTATTAAACCTTGGGTACTCAATTTTTACGAGTAGCCAAGGGATTCAGGTTAGCTTTGACGAATCTATGGAGGAGATATGGAGCAGGAGGCTTCAGCATTCGTAGATATATAGTATTCCGCTGTGTTGGTTTCTCTGAGTCGTTTGTTTGAGTTGTATCTTGTGTTGTATAATAGACAGGTTTTATAACTGTCTATTTTGTGATGTATAAGTTGTGTACTCTGATTATGTAAAGACTATGTAATAGTTATGTGATATATTATATTTGTTTCGTTCCGTTGTGAGATTCTGATGTGTTGTTATTCTTTCTTTCTCTTCTTTTCTCTTTTCTATCCCTTTCTTTCTTAATAATGATGCGACTTTTTATGGAGAGAAAGTCGTGGTCGTTACAGTGGTATCAGAGCATAGGTTGAGCGAATGCCTAAGCTTTTGGTTAAGTGAATATCAGAACACTAGGTTGAGTGAATACCTAGGTTCGGAAGGGTTGTTCATTAGAGATAGGATCTGTAGCAACCTGTTTGAGTGTATATATATATACGAGAGCGCGTATTTGTTAGTTATATAAAATGATTTTATATTGTGTTAATTGATCGGTTGGGTGGTATATGGATTCTGGTCAATACGAGTAGCTAACGTTATTGATAGGGATCTCTAAACACTTTGACCAGGCCAACGGACACAATATTGTTTTAAAAAGGTAAATGAAATAATTTTACCCAGATATAATTTCTATATAAAAAAAGTATCATTTTAAATATATATATTTATGTATTTCTACCTATTTGTTGGGTTACCTGTTCGGGTTTTCCAATATAAGTTATAAAGGTAGATGGGGTAGTGGTGTGTGTAACACGACTACCAATAGTTAGAATTTGAGTGTTGAGGTTGGAAGTATATCTAACGAGACTGTAGACCCAATACCGTCTCGAGTAAGCTTTGCTGTGGTGAAGGATTTCATCGATCTCTGAAGGAAACCAGTAATGGTTCGGAGTTTATCTTTGAAGTGTGGATGAGTAGAGTTGGATCTGTCGGTTGAACAGAAGTGAGTGATGGTACCTTGATACCTCAGGTAATAGTAGCTGTATGATGAGATACAGTGACGATGGATGTTCCCGAAGATGTTTTCTTTGGAACAAGCTTAAGGAAGTGTATCTGCTTTGGTATTGTGGCTGAGTTCAGCATGGTGTTTCTGTTTGGTTTGGAGTTCGAGTTTCTCGAAGATCTTTGGAATAGGAAGTCCTTGGCATCAGTGTCAGCAGTGCAGCTCGGAGTATTCTGTGATGGCAGGAAGTTTTCTGGCTGAGCAGTTTTTCTGAAGGTGAAGTTCAGAAGCAGTAAGAGTGGGTCCATTTCTTCGATAAATTGGATAAATAAGTGTAAGCTGTTCTGATTGGGAAAGAGAGAACAGTCTGTTTGGAATTAGAATGGGTTGATCGCAAAAGTGACTTGCGATTGCTGAGTGTTCTCTTGGGTTGTCAGAATTTTCTGGATGTCTTCAGAGAAGTCAGAAGTTTGTCTGCATCTGAAGGTTGAGTTTTCTTATCGACTGGATTCCATGAGTGATACCGGTGGTTCAGTCTAGTGGAAGGATGTTTTCCTAGAGATGGAGTTGGTGAAGCAGCTCAAGTTTTGCTGGAGTATCCGAGTTTTCTTTATGGATCAGTGAACCTTATTTCTAGAAGTGAGTTGTCCAGTCTGTGCTTGTGTTCTACCTCAGATCAGAGTTGAGCAGCAAAAGCAGTTTGGAGTGTATCTCTGGATGGGAGAAGTAAGTTTGGATTCTACTGATATTGTGAAGTAGAGTTATGTTTGGATCTCGTCTGTGTTCTGATTTGGATAGGTAATTGGTCTACTTGGTTGAATTGTCAGTTTGGATAACTGGAATTCATTGAGTTTTACGTATCTCTGAGGGAGTATGTATTTGATCTATCTCTGGTTTTAGAATCTGCAGTTTGGGAAGTTTGGTAGTTGAGTCAGACTCGTCTGTAGTCTGATATTCTGTTTAGTTCTATAAATCTAGATGAGTAGGAGATCTATAGCTTAGTAGTTTAGATTGTTTGTAGAGCGAGTATCCCGGTATATATATATACTTGGGGAAACTCGAGGAATTTTATCTAGAATTTAGTCTAGATAGTTAGAATTGTTTGATTGGATGATTTGGTTGCTATGGTTGCTAGCATATAGATGATAGTATATGCTTGTGTTTTAAATTAAAATCTTTAATAAGATTATTAAATTACCTTTGTTTAAATTTCGGGGACGAAATTATTTTAAGGGGGAGGAATGTAATATCCCGGAAATTTTAACAATATCAATTTAATAATATGTTGAATAATTAAATTGATATGGATAATCTTTGATAATAAGATTTGAATTTAATTTAATAATCTGATTAAATTAGTATTTAATTGATGATTTTATCTTTTAAAAGTTAATAAGTATAATGTATTATTTCTATGAATGGATTTTTAAAGGCTATGGAATTGCTATTTTTAAATTGAATAAGTAGTTATATATGTATATATATATATAACTTAATTTTAAATTGAATCTTAGGATTTAATTTAATTTGAATTTGAATTTAAAGTTTTGAAATTCAAAAGAATAATTATTTAAATTATTTTGGATTTTAGAATATTTGTATAAGCTTTTATTTATAAATATAATTAGTTTTTGTTTCTCTTTAAAAAGTAATTTATATATAGATAAGTATTTAATAAATAAGAAAAGACTTTTATATACTTTTAAACTAAATAAAAATAAGATAAATTACTTAAAAGACATGTGTTATTTTCTAAAGCCCTTATTTTAACAAGTGTAAGTAAATGATGAACTCAAATGACAAGTGTCCTTTTATTTTTATTTTTTTATTTTTCTTTTAATTTCTAAATAAATCAATTACACTTATAAAAACATGCTTTCTTCATTTCCCATTCTTTTCTAATCTTCATTTTTTCAAAAGCCAAGATAAAAACAAATCAGTAATCTTTCCTCTAAACATCTGAAACAAATAAATCCCTATAATCTCATTTCCATTGCAAATATAAAATCCTCAGCCTTAATTCATTTATACACTTCAAAAGAGTATCAGTGAGCATCTTCCTCAAACCAAATCAAAGTCTGTAATCATTCCTCAAACATAAGACCTGTAACCAAGTTACAATCTGAAATCAAAGCCAGTCTGCATTCTTTCTTTTCATCCCTGGAATCATGTTCAAAGCAAAAAGGAGATGCTCTACATCACCTTCAAAAATCTGTCTGCCTGCATTTTTCAATCTGGAAACAACTCAGTTCAAAACTGTCTGCATTCTTTGATTCAACCTGAAAGCATGCATGTAGATTTAAAGCAATTTAAAGCCAACAACTCAAGTTTTTAAATCAATGAGGCATTCCAGTCTTAAGTCAATTCCAGTTTTCAAAAGCTAAACTACCCTGCTCTGTCTCTGTTTATGCCTGGTGAGTAAACATTAGATTTTAAAAACAGTTTTAAATTTTGATTTCACTTTCGTATGTGAATAAAAATCATGTGTTAGCCTTAATATTTGGATTGAAATGGATGCATGTGTATGTATGAATATTGAATGCCTGTGTAGACTTAAAATATGGGCTCTGTTGTTTTTAACAGTTTTAATTTCTCTATTTAATCCAATATCACATTTTTGAATCACTGTTAGTTATTGGGTTGCAAATGAAAAATGTTTGAAATCGTGAAACATCACTACTAAAATTCATCCTTGAAATTTATATTAAATATTTGACTAGAAATCTTATAAATAACATTAAAATATATGTTTGAGTCAAAAATGGATAGATTAGATTTTAAGTTTGGATTACATGATTGAACTAGTGATAGAAAATCATGATTTTTAATATGTATCTCATGATTTTTAATTTGAAAATTTGTGTGTATTCTCGAATTGTTCGTTTTGGATAAATTAATCGATTGCCATCGATCGGCGGCAAGAGGAGGCACGATATTTGAGCCGGAGGTGGCTGGGTTGTCAACGAGGGCAGGAAAATTGTCGTGGTGATTTTTCAATGGCCGTGATGGCCAGAAAGTGTCGAAGTAGGGTTTTGTTCCTGGTTTTGTTGTCGAGGTTTCAGAAGAAGATTGCGGCGTCGAGACGCGATCGGATTTGATCGCGAGGTGTGACGTAGGTGCTGGAAGGCGTGGCGGAGCTACAGTGAAGGTGGCGGAGCTTCTCAGGGCAAAGATCATCGGAGAGGTGGAAATTCCGATGAAGTGTACGTTTCCAGGTTGTGGGTTCAAAGCTCGATTTCGTTTCTCGTTTGAATCGTGTAAGTTTGGATGGTCATACGTGAAGACGAGGTGGAAGCTGACTTGTCGGAGACCGGAGTAGAGTTCGTCGACGTCCAGTGGTGGTGTGCACGTGCACGAGCACGTTTGCGTGCATCTTGGAGTTGTGGTTGGGAGAAGAAGGGTGTGCTCGGGTTTTCGTTCGTGATTGTTCGAGTTTTACTCGAAGCAGGGGAAAGTGGGTTTGGTCTCGCGTTTGCATCGTGAATTCTAAGGGGTTTGCTCGAATTTTTTGGGTGAGGCAGATTTTAGTTGTTCATGGTTTAAAAATTTAACTGCCACGTTTAAGTTTTAAAACAAAGTTAAAACAAGTTTTTACTTGTAAAATAAATTGCTTTCAAAATAAATGTTTTAATAAGTTTTAAATATGTTTTAAATAGAAAAGTTTTTAAAGAATAGGAAAGTGGATTTTTAAAATGTTATTTGTCTTTAAATTTATTTAATAACTTAGAAAGTTTCAAAGATTTAAAAGTCAAATTTGAATGTTTAAATTGTTTTAATTTTAATTGATTTCTAAAGTGTTTAATTTAAATAAAGTTTAATGATTAAGATTTGGTAATCAATTAAAATAAGGAGTTATCCTTAAAGTAATTAAGAGATTTTGATTTAATTAAAGATATTTAATATGTGAAATTAATAAGGGTAATTCAATTGTTGTAAATGATTTAAGAGTAGATAATAATTAAATTAAGATAATGATTTTTCTTAATTAAGATCTTTTAAGTATAAATAGTTAAGAAATTATTTAATTAAATTTAAATAATTAGTTAAATAATTAACTAAGTAATTAATTAGTGATTAATTAGAGATAATCACTTATAAATAAATTTAGTGTAATTACTTGATGAAGTAATTAAGGAATAATTGCTGGATGTAATTAAATAAAGGGAAATTATTTAATAAAGTAATTAGAGGATAATTATTTTATGAAGGTAATTAAATGGAAGTGATTAAGGGTTAATCACCTAGTGTTATTAATTAAATAATTTATTTAATAAAGTTAATTAAAGTATTAAGGTTAATTAATAAGATAATTAATTATTTGTTAAGGTAATCAATTAAAAAGTAATTAATTAATGGAAGTAATTAAGGGAAGTTAATTACTGGTTAAGATTAATCAAAGGTGATTAATAATTGTGGAATTAATTAAGGTTAATTACTTAATGTAATTAATTTAAATAAAATAAATAATTAAAGATGTAATTAGGGATCATTAGTTTATAATTAATTAATGATGTAATTAAGGGTTGTTAATTAAGATTAATTAAAAGAGATTATGGAATAACTAATTAATTGTAATTAATTAAGGATTAAAGTAATTGATTATAATTAATTAATTAATGAAGTAATTAAAGGTTAATTACTGTATTTGGTTAAGAATAATTAATTTGAGAAATTAATTAAAGATAATTACTTAAATGTAATTTAAGAATGATTAATCAAGGTGATTAATTAAAGTGAATAATTAAAGAATGATTAATTAATTTATTTGTAATTAATTAATGATTATATAAGTAAGATTTATAATGATGAAGTAATTAATTTATTTTAAATTAATTAGAAATGAAGTAATTAATTTAATTCACTTTAAATTAATTAGAGATGGTATAGATCATTGCTTATATATGAATGGATGATATTAATTGCCTTGAATGGTTTGAGATCTCAAATATGAGATAAGAAATGCTATGTGATATGGATGCTTTGGTTGCATTTTATGATAATATGGATTATCTATTTTGATAATAGTATGGATTATCGGTTTATGATGATAATATGGATTATCTGCTTATAATGATAATGTTGATTATCTATTGTGATATTGTGAAATACCTATCTGTGTGTATATAGATAATTTAATTGAATTGTTTTAACTTTAAAACAACTTGGCCTTAAAAGATACGCTTTGGATTTCGATGAGACCGGGATCGGGTTTCCGTATACCGGATTTCCAGGTCTGGAGACCCGAATACCACATCGATCCAAATTAACGATAGGTCGTGAATCAAGTGAAGATGAAGATTCAGAGTGCAAGGGTTATTGTCGTTAACTCTGAGGGTGATTCCAAAACGAGTGTAACGAGATAATGCCTTCGGTTTCGTTCGAACCCGGAACGAACTTGTATGGATTGAATGCTTTCAGCACATCGTCAGGTGGACGATGAGCATTCTAAGTGATGTGTTCTTTTCTAAGGTAATCGTGACCTCAAACCTCACAAACCGGGAATGGCTAAAACAGGGGAGGTGCAGCAAGGTTAGTGGGTAGCACCCAAGTAGGACAAGATTACCTCTGTCTAGATGTCCCTTTTTATTTCGGCTTAGTGGTGCGGTTGCTGATCCCAACCGTGAGGTATCTTGTGCGGGAATTATCCAGTAAGGGATGTTCCGACCTTGTGTTGCAGGGGATTGGGAGTGATCCTCGGTACGGTGATCTAGGCCACGTACTGTGATGGGCGGTACCCCAGTAGCCCTGCCATTGTATGGAATCCAAACTCCAATAAGTGCCGTACGTATTAGTTGTGCCCAACTATGTTGGAATGTGAGATGTAAGCATTTCAGCTATTTCCGTATTTTACTTGAAAACCCTAGACCCTATTATAATATAACTGGATTTCCTATCAAATGTTTTGGTTAGCGTAAGGTAAAAACTTTTCCATGTTTATGTGTGGGAAGTCTTACGTGATACCTTTGTTTTCAAAAGGTTTTGAAGTTAAACAATTTTAACCCGTTTACTCACACCAGACCCATGTCTGACCCAAGTGTTTATTTTCTGTTTTATTAAACCTTGGGTACTCAATTTTTACGAGTAGCCAAGGGATTCAGGTTAGCTTTGACGAATCTATGGAGGAGATATGGAGCAGGAGGCTTCAGCATTCGTAGATATATAGTATTCCGCTGTGTTGGTTTCTCTGAGTCGTTTGTTTGAGTTGTATCTTGTGTTGTATAATAGACAGGTTTTATAACTGTCTATTTTGTGATGTATAAGTTGTGTACTCTGATTATGTAAAGACTATGTAATAGTTATGTGATATATTATATTTGTTTCGTTCCGTTGTGAGATTCTGATGTGTTGTTATTCTTTCTTTCTCTTCTTTTCTCTTTTCTATCCCTTTCTTTCTTAATAATGATGCGACTTTCTATGGAGAGAAAGTCGTGGTCGTTACAAGAAGTTTCGGTATGATGATGGCCCTACGAACCGTTGTAGAAATCCTTACTTCGTATTTTCATCGGTTTCTTATCAGCTTTTTGATTTAAACCTTAATGAATTTGAAATTGGAAATTTTAAATTGAGTTAAATTGATTAATAGAATATAAAGGATAAAATTGAATTGAATCAATAAAACGATTTCGTTTGAAACCCAAATTTGAAATTTTATTCAAATTTCTTGTGAATACCAAAGTCCGAAAAGGGACAAATTGGTACGTGTTCTGAGATATTCCGACTTGAGTTTGGAATTCATATCGTAAGTTGAGGAAATATAGCAGTTCGAATCTGTCTATCTTTGTCTTTGTTTCGTGCCTGCGAATTTCGAGGACGAAATTCTTTTAAGGGGGGAAGTTTGTAACGACCCTGAAATTTAAATTTATTTAAATTAATAATTAAATGAATTTTTGAATTAAATTGAGTAATAAATAAATTTTTGAATAAAAATAGTAAAATCAATTGATAAATTGATAGCGAGTTTCCCCGAGTCTTGAATAACCTATGTATAAATCATTTATTTTTATAAATAAAGTAATTATTATATATATGTGAATATATATGTATGTAGAATTGATTTGAATTTAAATCTTAAAATAAATGGTTTAATAATAATAATTGATAATAATAATAATAATTCGAATTGATGGTTAATAATGGTTCGAGTTATAAAATGAGATAAACAAATATAACTACCTATTTACAAACAAATAAAATATAAATATGCTCAAAAGTGAACAAGTAAAAGAAAGCAAAGAAAGCAAAGATATGCATGTAAACTAAAATAGAAAAGATAAAACAACATTGTTATATGCATAAGTAAGAACAAGAATGTAAGCTGAAAACAAAGACAACAAAATGTAAATGTCTTGAGTTGCAAAGAAAGGATAAGAAATAGATATGTACATAAGGTAAATTAGAATGTAGAGTCAGTACATTAGTTCAAGCAAAACAAATACAAAGTGTCTTCAGCCGAGATTTAAAAATGCAGCCCCCATAACATTCTTGTATCAACCACCATACTCTATCACATCTCAGCCCATACATGTTGTACAAGTAGAATAATCCCTGTAAACTTCTTTTTCCTTTATATCAACTCTCTCTCTTCAGCTCATTCCATTCGAAACTGAAAAACATCATTTTGAAACCTTAAAACAAAATAAAATAAACAAGCAGCTCTGTTCTTCATTCCTTGAAATACAGTGAGCAACTTCAAGCTTCAACCTGACTTGATCCTCAGAAAAGCAACAAGTTTAGATCAACAACACAAATTTAAAAAGTAAGTCAGGATCAAATTTTCAAGTTCCAGGCTTTGCAGTCCTGTTCTCTGTCTTCTTCCCAAATCAGGTGAGCAACTTGACCCAGTGTTTTCTTCTTTAGATCAATGAGCAAATAATCTTGTAACACTTAAGTATTACTTAATCTTTGCTTAGATAGATAGTGTTATGTGAGCATGAAGCTCTGTATATATGTATGTCTATATTTGACAGTATTGAAGTATTCATCTTCTTCGCTGTTTTGGCTCACAGGGTAGAATAAATCAAATAAATTCAATTTCTTACCATCTAATTAGTATCAAGCTTTGGTTTCAAAAGAAAATATGTTTGGTTAAGTATCAGTTATTATTTAAAAATAGTTCTAAGAAGAATAAGAATATATAGTATGTGAAAAATTGGTTTTTACAGAGAAGAATACAAATGTTGATTAAATTCAAATATAACAATTTACAAATTCAATTATATAACTTGAATACTTACTTAAAAATAGGATTTTTAAAACAAAGATAGTGATTTTTCATTAAGTTTTTGTTGAGATTTCTAAGATGATCAGAAAATCAAACTTTTGTCAAATTCCGGCAACCAAGATGATCGTAAGCCTCGTGATCGTCGTCGCAGCTAGGTGGAGGGCTCGACATCACCAGAAAAATGCAAGTTGGATTTTTAAAAATCTAGATTTCGTATTCGAGAGTATTTTAGGGTTTAAGGAGTTCTGGTATGGCCTGGGAACGCGATCGATTTGGAGATTGGGGACACGACCGAGTTCTTCGATTTTGGGTAGGAAGGAAGTGGAATGAATGTGCTTTCGATTGTGATAGGTGGCAGGTGAGGCAGTCGTCACGATCGTCGGCGGTGAGGCGTTTCAGTTGATTGGGTTGGAGTGCTTGGGGGATCGAACTGCTCGATTTCGAGTTCGAGTAATTTTTGGAGTTCTGGCGATCGAGAATCGATGCGTGGATCATCGTCGACTTGTTCAACGTTGTAGTGTCACCTGGAGTTGGTCAACGGCAGCGTGCACGTGCACGAATTCGTTTGCGTGTCAGTCGATTTTAGGCTTTTGGAAGAAGATGGATCTCGGGTAGGACGCGAGTTTTTCGCGAGAACAACTCGAAGTTTTTGGGTAGGGGACTCGAAGCAGTTTTGTGTAGACTCGGGTAAATTTCAGAAAAACAGGTTTAACCTAAACCTGTATGGATTTGTTTTGAAGTGTAGGAAGGTTTTAAAATTTTAAAGTGTTTTAAACAATTTGAAATGTTTAAAGTATAATTCAAATTGATTTGAAATTGAATATGAATTTGGTTGTATATCCTTTTAAACTTCTTTATTAAATGAGTATTTCTTTAACTTGTAAAATAAAAGAAGTTTAGAAATGTGTTTAAAACCTTGTTAAAGATAATTTGTATTCATTTTAAATCTTTAAATTTAAAATGAAGCTTTGAAGAAAAAAAAAATTTAATTAAGTGAGTTGTTTTAAATACTGTGTAAATGATAACTTGATTATTTATAGGAACGAAATTTTACTTAAAGTAAAATAAAATTTAAAGATTTGTAATTCCATAAATTTATAAGGAAGTTTAATAGATAATAAATTTATTTGATTTATTAAACATTTGGATTAATTAAATAAGTAATTAAAAGTTTAAACTAATTAATTAAGAGTTAAGATTTATTAATTAGGAATAATTAATTTAAAATCAAGGATTTTTAATTAGATTTTAAATTTATAATTAAGAATTAATAAATTAAGTAATTAAGTTACAGTTAACACTTAACTGATTAAATAATTGAAGGTTATTTAATTGGGTATTAAAGATTTATAAATTGGGAATTAATAAATGATTTAAAATAAATCAAAATAATTCGTAAATAAATGGTTTGTAATTAACAAGGATTAATAATAGATTCCTAAGAGATAAATCTGATTGAATTAATCAGATAATTTACCGACCTTACTTATGAATATTTGGATTCTATTGGATGACTTGATTGTTTGATATCCCTGATATATGATGCTTTGTGATATACCCTGATTTATGTCGTGATCTGTGATTTCGGTTTCTGTGATATATTGTTATATGAATATGAAACCTTTTGACCCATAAAACGACACTTGAATTTCGATGCGACAGGGAGTCGGATTCCAGTTGGTTATCCGAAACCCACATCGAATTGTAATAGTATATCTTTGTGGCTGATAAATTTATTTTATCTATGAATCTGTGAATGAAGATAAGCGTTATCGATTTTACCGCTTATCGATATATCTGTGATGATTGATGTTGCACTATTGTGTGTAAAACCACTGGACTACACTGTTACACACACAAATATGGATTTCACGTGGAAATCGGTTAAGTCACAGATAAATTAAATTTGATGTTTTGAAATTGAAACTTTAATTTCAATTGATTTTGAAATTGGAAATTCGGGTTTAAAGTGAAAAGCTTTTGAAATGGAATTTCAAAGATGAAAGTTATTTTTGAGTAACTTGATTGAATTTGAAATTTAAATTATTTGATTTAAATTTAAATTCAATATTTGAAATAAAATCCTATAATTTTGGAATTAGGGATTAAAGATGTTATAACCGTTATATATGGGTTAAACCATTTTTAAAAGTATTGATTTTGGAAGGTGAATATAATTCAAGGACTTTAACCCGTGCAAATAAAATTGGATTTTTCTTAAACCAAAACTGTTTGTTTTCAAATGATAAAAGATTTCGTATATATATAAGAAAATGAAATTCCAATTTAACGGAATTTCAAGTATGAATTGAAAGATGGTTTTCCAAGTTATAAATGAATTCTTTTTGAAAACTATGAATTGAAACTGTTTATTTTTAACAGATTTAGAATGATGTTTTGTTTAAACCATTCGAAATGAAATTGTTTTGAAAGCTATAAGTTGAATCTTTATTTTAAAGATTTAACGAGTTAATCCAATTGAAACAGAAATTGTTTTGGAAAAACTGTGAATGAATCTTTGTGAAAACGAAGTAAACTTTGTGAAATAAATCTTTTTTGTTTAAAAGATTTGAAATGGTAATTGGTTTAAACCATATAGGAAGAAAATTTGGAATTATTAAGTTGTGACTTAATCGAAATCTCAATATCCATATGTTTTTGAATATCACGCTCATTATTCGGGTTAGCCGGGAAAAGACATTTGTGTCATATAACCCATTCCGAATAGTGATACGTCGTATATGGATAGCATTTGAAGACCGGTGTTGAAGACCGGATATTTATGAAAACGAAAGGACAACTCGTCGAATGTCTCTGCACCGACTGGTCCCCGGTATAGAGATTTTATCACCCTTTGTGATGGGAAGTCCGGACGGGATTGTGAATACCCGGAATTGCAAGGGCTTCGTAAGAAGTGCCTTCGGTTCTGTTCGAACCCGGAACAGACTTGTATGGATACATGTCTGACATTACACTTTGAGATATAAAGCCGATTTCTTTCAAATACATTTCTGTTGGTGGCGGAGAATTTATTCTCTTAGCTTAACACCCTTCTCTGAGACGTACGAGCTCAGAGGTTATGTAGTTGAAATTTATCAGCGATATATCCCAATTTGGTAATGTGACATGCTGAGTGTTGCTGTGTGATGATCAGTGTTTGATCATTTGCGATATGATCATTTATTTGATTTTATATCTTTGTGATCATAGGTTGATCATTTGTTTGACCCGAAGCATGGCTTTGTGAACAAAGCGTAGCTTTGTGGACGAGACTTCGTCGAGCCTCACACCCCGGAAATGGTCAAAACAGGAAAGATGCAGCAAGGTTCTAGGGAGTAGCGCCCCTTAGTGTATGTCATTCTTTCTGGATAGAGGTGGTATCATGGTATGGAGCCCAGATACTTAACCTATGTGGTTACTGCATTATTATTCTGATGTAGTTGTTGAAAATCGAGGATCCTCGGGAAGATCGGTTACGATCGGGGGATGGCATACGCGTGTCAGTAGTTACCTATTTTTGCAGAGGTAACCCGGCCTTGTGTTGGCAGAGATCCGGTTAGGTTCTCGGGACGTCATTCCAGAGGCGTTTCCATGTGGCAATGGGAAGTTCCTTGGCCTGACCATTTGTTGGAAATCCAAACTCCAATACGAACTTTGTACGGTTTTAGTTGTAGAACCTGCCATTTACGTACGGTGGTCACCACTGTTTAGATGGTAGCTATAGTAGGCATACGATACTGGTCGTATGGTGGCTAAGATTAATATTATACTTTCGAAATGATTTCTACACTATGCACTAATAATAATATCAAAAATGATTTGATTTTTGCGTAGTAAGCATCTTTGACTATCATAAGAAGAAATCTCCTCCAATTCTGCGTTTGCATTGTGTGTGTGGTGGGAGGTCTTATGGTAGTTTCATTTTCAAAAAGCATTGCAAATTGACTTTAAAATTCTCTGCTATTTGTTTTAAAGATAAACTGTTTTTGTTGCTCACACCAGTCCCATGACTGATCCGGAGTTTATTGTTTCTTTCCTAAACTCTGGATGCTCAAAATTTTTCTACACGAGCAGTCTAGAGTTTGGTTTTTCAGATATTCAGATTTAGTAGATTATCTGGAGCTAGTTCAGTCTTTGGATCGGACTGCACTTGCTTATTCTTGGTGTATCGTTATTGGGAGTTCGAGCTATTGCTGGAGTTCTCTTTTGAAGACTATCTTAGAGTTATTTGTTCCGCTGCTGATATTAGTTATCTATTTTTCTTTTCCGCTGCTACTTGTTGTATCATATCTCTGATGTATATAGATATTCATTGTATCATCATTGTATCTGGATATTGTATCAGATGTTGTATATCTATATTCTTTTTTTTCCGCTGTGTTATTTACTTAATGTTGTTATAAGCTCCGGAGAACCAGATTTGGCATTTGAATCTACGGCATTTTGAGTACAAGTGGAGTACGGGTGCCGATTTTCGAAGGCCAACTTTTGGGTCTTCACAGATGAGAGATAAAACATCGACAAATAGTTGTAACACATGTTCCATCTAAGTTATATTTTATAATTGTCCTAAACCCCAAGCTCTGATACCAAGCTGTGACGCCCCACCTCTATACCCACGCTAGCCAAGAACACTACGGTGTAGTGCTGTCAACTAGCACGGAGAATAAGGCTGTTGAGGAGCGACCATCTATGTAATTGCTTTGTGCGAGCACCGATGTGTCAGATAGAATAACATGCATTCTTATTTCAGGAGGAAATCCGACGTACCGATACAAACTCAAACCTACTACACAGTGGCTATAATAGTTTAGGACAAAAGATATAAAAATAACACAGATAACATAAATGCGGAACACAGATGGAACAAAAAGTCTCATATATATAATAACTGATATCAATTACAATACATTTGACACAATACATATGATACAACTACAACTGTCGACTCTGGAAGTTATATATACAAGTACATTATCAACTAATATACATGAATACATATCATCCTATACAATGACACGACTTCTACAAAACGACGAAGACTACTTCAGAAGATATAAAAAGTCTTCATATCCCGAACAGCAACTCAAAGCAGGAAATCTACAACCTGAAACAACTCGAGTCTGACCCGAGTATTAAATTCAAAAGAAAATAATACACGGGTCAGTCTAATTCAAACTCAGTTATTAATGCACAGGAGCAATAATAATCAATATCGAATAGACGACAGTCATAGAAATCTCGTATATCCATCTTCTCGATAAGAGAATCGGATAACGGCAAATATAACACTAAATAGTGTTAAACAACAAATCAACAAATCCAAATCAGAATACAACTTCAAAATATTGAATTTATCAACGAAACAATTCAACAAATCGAAACATAAATTTAAAACTGTCAAATCTGATAGGGCTGCAGTACACGCACGCGTGTACTGCCTCGCCACTATCTCAGGAGACACAAAAAAGCTCAGTGAAAGTCACAAATGATGTAACGACCCACTATTTTGGACCATTCAAATCGACAATAATCCACACATGTCTGACTTGAATAATTCAAAATAACAGATTGTAAATAAGTTTGGAGCAAATGTAATCAAATACACAGAATCACAGACACAGAACATATCAGAATAACTCACAGCGGAAATAAAATACCATAGTAGTTCATGAAGCTACTATATACAAACTCTCAAAACATAATACATAATATCATTCTGAAAACATATACAATAGAAATCCCAAATACATAGAAGTTTATAAATACTAGAACTAGAATAGAACAACTGAACTGAAAGGAACAGATAACTAGACAAGCAGAATCTCCAGTGATTCCTAGCTCCAGAATGAGATCCAAAGCTAAGCTGTAAATACTCAGGCTGACCCGAGCGTAAAGTAAAACACAAAACACTCGAGTCAGGACAATATATACTTATATAATGTAAACCAACTCAAGTGAACTGTAGTAGAAATGCACAATAACTCAAAGGATGCTTGGGATCGCCCATCCTTTAAGGATCAGTTAAACTATAAATTAAATACACCCCGTGGTTAAAATTTCAAAATGGTATTTTATACTTCGAAATCAAATATCATTTCAAAATTCAATATCCTTCAAAAATCCATTTCAAAATATCAAAATATCATATTTCAAAATAGTTTATATTTCGAAACAAATTACTTTATTTTAAATCATAAAAATAAAGTTATTATTAATAATTAAATTATTAAATTTCCAAAATTTTAATCTTTCATTCGTTCACTTAAATTAATTAAAACAATGAAAATTCAACTTTTGCAGCATTTAGAAAATGCTATGGAAAGTCACATTTAAAACAGTTCAATTTAACAAAAGACAGCATTTAAAATGCTGTAATAGGGTTACATTAGTTTCAAATAAACTTAGTTAAATTCAACCATTATAACATTACAAAAATGCTATAATAGCCTTTAATTAAATTTAGCCATTTGGTTCATTATTATCAACTACAACATTTACAAATGTTGTATTATCATTTACATTAGAATTAATAGCATTTCAGAGATGCAGTTAATTAACTTCAAATATTCAGTATAATTTCACAAACAATTATATTTTTATATGAATCATTTTTAACTTATAAAATCATATATAATCATTCAAATACCCTTATATTCATGATTTTATAAAGTTAAACCTCCATTCAAAAATCAAAATTTAATAATAATTCACTTATTAAATTCCAATTTTAAATTATAAATTCATTAAATTAAATTAACTTAACACTTAATTTTAAATTTTCAAATATAACTTAATTCCATTTTTATTTACTTAACTTAAAATTCACTCTTAAGCCAAATTCACAAATTTCCAATTTTAGTTATATTTCAAAATTTCAACTTAAATATTCATTCATTTCACATTTTAACTTTATTCAAAATCATTAATATAATATAAAAATCATTTAAATTCACTTTAATCCAAATTATCATGAAGTTATCACATTTCATATTTAATTTAAATTCCAATTATCACCCAATTAAAATTTCCCAAAATAACTTACATTTCAAATTTTCTAGTTTTACCAATAATTTATTTCACTTATAAATTTTCAAAAGATCAATAATGCTTACATAAATCATTTTTTTATTTAGTTTAAATCAAATATTATAATATTTACATTTCAAAAATATTTTTAAGATTTTTATAAAAACATATTTTAACAACGGGTCTGTATTTCATTTCTAGTCTAGGTAAAGTGATACGAGTAATATATCATTTCAACCCGTAATTTACAAAGAAAACCCGGGTTTGATCATTTCAAACCCGCAATCCCAAGGAAATGAAAAATAATTGAAAATCATTCAGGCCTATCATTTCAGCCCATAATGATTTTCTCCTATTCTAAAGTCCGTTCGGGTATGTATCATTTCAACCCATAGTGATTCTAATCTAAAGGGAACTTGCAGTGTGATAAACTGATAAAAATAATAGAACAGCATAATATAACAGTAACATATAATATAATAGGTGTTTAAGCATGGGTGAACATCATAAAATCATAACATAGCAAGTGTAACATGATAATGCATTTTACAGATTCAAAAGGGGTCAATTCACTAGTTATATATGTACATATTGTCTGGTGAGAATAACTCACCTGTTAAGCTGGAGATTTGCCAACAAAGCTCACAACACAAAGATTATGAAGGCACGACAACTCTAATACAATTTGAGTGTAGAGAGCAAATCCAATGATATAGATCTTGTGTTACAACCCAAACAAAAATCAAAGCAAACCATAAATTTCAATACACTAGAAATGACATAACTTTTAAATAAAAAGAGATACGAATGCCAAATCTTTTGCCTTGCTTTCTCTATTCTTTTGTCATGGCCTAGGGATGTTTTTGGCTCTGGTTTGAACAAGTTTGGCTCAGGTTTGGTCATGTGTATGCATGGCCTAGGTAGTAGAATATGAGTAGAAAGTTTATACAAAGGAATATGAAGAGTTTAAGGCAAAATTGGTGGGTTTTGTTCACAAAAAATGGCTCGGCCATGGGCTTGTGTGGTCAGGTCAGAGAGGTATGGATCAGGTCAGTGGAAGGAAAGGTGTGTGGTGGTCTGGCCAGAGGTGGTGGAGGCGGCCTAAGGTGGTGGTGGTGGTGGAAAATGAAGTGGTGAACAAATAGTGGTCAAACAACATGTTTTTATGGCTTGTGTTGCAATTTTTATGGAGTTTTGGCATCATGGTGGCTCGGCCTTGGTCAAGACTAGAGGAGTAGCTGGTGGTGATGGCAGGGAAGAGATGTAGGGGGTGGTGGCTGTGGATATGGAGTGGAGGCCATTCAAAGAAGCAAAGAAAACAAGGCAAAATACATGAAAAATGAGAAGAAAAGTGTAAAAAGTAGCCATTACCCATAGATTTTTCTTGAAGCCATGAATGAATGAGAAGGTAAAATGTTTTTGGGTGAATGGAGGCTGAAAAATCATGGCTACAAACCAAAATTGCACAGCCAAGATAGTAATTGAGGAGTTATGGCAAATGAAAGGACAAAGGAGATGAAAGGACTTAAGGTAAATAAGCTTTTAAAACTCTTCATATTTCTTTATCTTTAAATTCAAATAAAACAAAAATAAAATCAGTAAATTGACTTTAAAACCGAAACAAAGTAATATAAAATAAAAATAATTAATTAATTTTAAAGAAAATGGAAAAAGAATATAAGAAATTGCTTAAAAATTGAAAACAGGGTCCAGAAATTACAAATAAATCACTATTGACTTTGGAAAATTAAAAACTTCATTTTAAAAATATTTTAAAAAAAATGTGAAGTAAAATAATTCATTTATATTTTAAAAATGAAATAATTAATTAAATTTAGAGAAATTATAAAAAGAACTAAAGAAATTGTTTAAAAATTCAAAACAGGACTTAAAATTTACAAATAGAATATCACTAGTTTTAGAAAATTTCTATTTCACTTTAAAACAAATAAAAGGTCAAATAAATAAAATAAATGAGGAACAAAATAAAGTGGAAATGAGAATAAAATAAGATTTTAAGAAAAAAAATAGAAAAATAAATAAAGAATTACTTTAATTAATTGAAACTGGAAATTAGAAATTGTAAGCAAAAATACAACTGACACTGGAAAATGTCAATTATACTTTTAAAAATGTTTTAAAACCAAAATATATGCATAACATGTTATTTTACCCATATAAATATAAATTAGAACATTACATGACCAAATAAAATATTATTTATACAATTTAAAATAAACAATTTGTTAAATACAACAAATTACACACAATATTGAAAAAGGCATAACATTCACATTATAAATCAGATTTCAACGAAACGAAAAGCATTATTCTTAAAATTTTATTTACTTTCATAATAAAAGATAAAATTCAAATTTTCAAACTTTCAAAATTCTAAATTAAAAGTCAAAGTTTGACTATATTGACCAAAATTCACTTTTCTGGAAAATATTCTTTTTAGTCATGTTTGGAATTCTAATTCACATCAAAATCAAAATTTATATTTAAAATAACAAAATTTATTCATTTTAATAAATAAAATAAAGTTTTTAAATCAGGAAATTAAATTAAAGAAATTAATATATATATAATTAAAATAATCACAAAATACAGGGTCGTTACAAATGATCACCAGGTCAAACACCGAAATCGGGTTCAACTCAAGTGAATTTGAAAACAGATCCAAATGCATTAATGCACTGCACAACGACAAGGACCAAAACTGCATGTAAGACGAAACTACAGTCACAAATGATTACAAGGGCAATCTGCAACAAGACTGCAGTCACCACAATGAAACAGCAGTGGCAAATACGAAGTGCACAACAGAGGCACAAAGCAACTGCGCCCAAAACCAATGCCACAGTAAAAAGGAATACTCAGAAATGTTCAATTCAACATGCAAATGAAACTGACCAAGGAACATACACCTGCCAGATGAATGCATAGGGAAATCAAATGCAATTACAAAAGATCAAGCTACAAGTATCATGTACAAGTCTGGATAATAAGAATGCCCAGACTCAACAAATATCACAAGTGAATCAGTTCAAAACTGCAAATACAAGAGCAATGACGACATATAATGATGACCAGGGTAGTACAAGTTCGACATGGCCTGGGTCAGTGCAAAGGACAACAGAGATGAACACAATGTCAAAGCACGGAGCAACCCAGTGTCAACAACAATACAACAACTTCAGAGACTAGGTGAATGTATAGGGAAATCGAAGCGATGCATCAAGACTACAACATCAATGTAAAATAAACAAGATCAACTACAAACAAGCCAGAGGAAATTCAAGGTTGCAGACATATGAAATCAAGATACATGAATAATGAAGACCACATACTAGAAACAGTGGTAACTATACAAAGTGCATGCAACAAAAAGATCTAGACAACAATGATCAAAGTGCACTGGAACTAAATGCACAATATCAACATGGATGCAAAACAAATGCAAACAGTCAAGCATATATGGATATGCAGTGACAAAGTGGATCAAAACAAATACAAAATGAAGTAGTGCAATGCAGACACTTCAACAACAGTGCAACAAGTAAGGCCTCACAAAATCAAGGCAGAGGTGCAGACTAAAATATGAGTCAAGCAAATGTATACAGTTCAGACTAACAAGCCAGAGGTGGGCAACATGAACAAATGAACTCATATGGACAGTGCAATCAAAAGCACATATATGCAGCAGCTACAAACAAGTAGAGATGAAACAATAATCAGACAACAGTGACATGCACATGGAACAATTCAAACAGAAATGCATATGCACTGAAAGCCCAGTCAACATCAAACTTTAAGAATAAAATGCTCAAGTGAAGTTCAGTTAAACCAACCAGAGAAGATAGCCAGAGACGAAGCTCACAGGGGCCGAAAAACTAAAGTCTTAATTCACAGTGAAGTCAACGAGGAAGTTCATGAAAACAAAATTTGACCGAGATCAAAATGTTAAACAAATCTCGAAGCCTAGTGATGCAAACAGTGAAGAGCATGGCAGTGTCGAATGCATCAGTAAAGCAAATGCCAACAGGGAAGTATTGAAATCATGGAAGTATACAAATGATTAAAATCAAGTGCGTATCTGTTATCTTTGAAATAGTCAAAGTAGAACAAAAGAGGAAAGTTCGTTGCCGTGGGACTCATGATAAAATCGAATGATACAAAAATCAAAACCGTGTTGATCAAAGTAAACATGTCAAGGCAAATAGGGAAATCAGTAATCACGGCCGAAATAATTTCCAACATTGAAGCCAACCA
Organism: Allium fistulosum; assembly: GCA_030737815.1. Classification (NCBI taxonomy): domain Eukaryota; kingdom Viridiplantae; phylum Streptophyta; class Magnoliopsida; order Asparagales; family Amaryllidaceae; genus Allium; species Allium fistulosum. The sequence continues at coordinate 1,437,472,168 of CM060903.1, forward strand.
ACACAACCACGAAACCAAAAATAGTCGAAGGCAAAGCAGTAAGCAATAGACAGAGAACGAAATCATCAATATCGAAACGAGTGAACAAACCAGAAATCAACCCCAATATTCAAACGAAATCGAATAGCCAAGGAAATCAAACATCTGAAGTATGAAATAGATGTGAGTAAACTCACCTTCATCCGGTCGAGAAGGCGAAGTCGCACTCGTTCAAACGAGAAGAAGCCAAAGCAAAGCTACACGAAGCAACCATCGACAGAGCGAAACGCGAATTCCTAACGATCGATCAAATAGGCGCAGCTTCGAGAGCCCTAATTTTGGAACGAAGAAAAGAGCGAGCAAGCTGCCATTATTTTGTTTATCTCGATTTTGGGCTTAGGGTTTACGAATGGAGGAAGGGGGGATTTGGGTGTTGAGTGATATCACGGCTTCAAACAATAGAACATGGGCCGAGATTATTATTTAAACCCAAACGACACTTAACAAATTTTTAAAGCTCGTTTAACATTTTCAACAAGATTGTAAAAGAGTCACAACTGATTAAAACACTCGACGTTTAACATATAGTTTTAAAAAGAATTCCAACTGCTTTTAAAAAATTCCAAATAGTGATTAACAAAATTTTATCCCTGAATTTCAATTCGATTAAAATTCCAATAGCTATTAGCAACCAGATTAAATCGTCAAGAGACGATAATTAAATGGGTACGAAATACCGGGTTGTTACAGTATTAAAAGGAATACTATCTATTATTATGAAGAATAAGGCTGGATAGGAGCGGCCATCCGTAGTTAGGCCTTACACTAGTATTGGTTATCTCAATAGGAGTGATATATATATATTTTTCATATCTTTGTTTATTTACTCCCATCGACATATCCAATTCCAGTATAAAACGAACTACGATGGTTCATAATAGTTTAGGACACATATATAATAATAACACAGATAAACTAAATGTGGAACACAGATAATATAAAATCTCATATATATATATATATAACTGAAGTCAGTTACAATACATGTGTGTAACGACCCGATATTTTGGACCATTCGCATCCATTATAAGTGTATAGGTAGACACTCATGCCGGAGTTGAATTGCTCAAAATACCGTGTTGTTAATATAAATTTGGCAAAACTGAACATATACAGTAAATAAATAATCACAGATCACAGACACAGAGTAATAAATGCAGCGAAAATAAAAGAGATGGTAGTTCATGAAGCTACTATATAAATGTATAAGTTACATTAGAGTTAGAACAGATACAATCGAAGAGTAATACGATACATCAGATACAAATCAGAATGAATCACTGGAATCATCGAATATTGAAAGCAGAATAGATGGCTGGATCTTCAAGCAAGCTCCAACTTCAAAGGTGAGTCTCGAATACTGGTACACTCAGTCTGACCCGAGCATAAAGCAAAACACAAAACACTCGAGCCAGGATTAACATTCTTATATCAATAAATCCAACTCAAGTGAAATAGCAATTTAAATACAAGTAACTCAAAGGATGTTGGAATAACCATCCTTTAAGGATCCGTTAAACTATCTACTATGTAGTAGTGTACGATAAGTAGATAATGCATATCAATAATATAAGATATCAAAATAGTGTTAAGTCATGGCCCATTCCACCCTTAACACATTTTTATTCCCAAGAGCATATACAAGACCGTAGTTTCCCCAAAACCGGAAGTCACTAGAGGGCAATCCATATACTAAAGGTACAAAACAAATCGTAGTGGTCGCGTATAGGGATACAAGTATGACAAGGCACATGAGGCAATACCCAAGGTAGTGAAACTACCGTTCGCCTGATTCGGACTGGTGAGAACGCATCGCCGCAGCGACCGCAACACCGCAAAACAACACTCCCAAAATCAAGGGTGCACCAATCGACAACAAGTAATGAGTAGTTTTCGAAGAAGTGTGTTCGCTTGAGGTAGCTGACCTCCATTGGCCCGGCACGGCTCTTGTTTTAGTCATTTCCAATTTGAAACAAGTGTCAAGGCTATCCATTATCGTTCTCTTTCTTCAGTCATCACGTACATCATTCCAACCACTTCATTCTGGATCACACTCCGCGTATAGTTATTAAAGTGGTTTTTGGTTTAGACAGAGAGTATGTCCATAACCGATTCTGGTCTCTTTAATAACTTCCGTAATTATTTCACCGATTGGTCGTTTATATATTTCAAAACCAAATCAATTTCAATTTCAATTAGAATTTGTAAATCAACACTTCATTTGTCTTTCTACATCAATTTCCAAAATTTACGTTTCAAAACTTCCACATTACCATTTCAAAACTTATAATACAATTTCACTTTCTATTTAAAACAATTCAATATTGATTCCAGTTTGTATATAAGTTTTATTCCGAAATCATTTAAATTAATTAAATTTAACATTTAAATCAATTTAAATTCATTTATCGATTTCATTCAATATTCATTAAGTAAATTTGCCATTCAAAACAATTCCTATTAAATTTCCAATTCATTAAATCCATTATTTAAATTCAACTTCATTATATCAAAACTTACAAATTGAATTAAATTAAATTCATCAAACCAAATTCTTTAAATTTCAAGTCTTATATTAATTTCAATAAATCACATTTATTTCTTGTTAAAGAAATTCAATTTCACTTATTTACTTACTTAAATAATTTTCAAAACTTAATTAATAAAGAAACTCAATTTCAATTATTTACGAAGTAAAATTCACTTATTCAAAAATTCAATTTCACTTATTAAAGAATTCAATTCAATTTAATCATTAAATAATTCAATCTTATTTAATTATTAAATAATTCAAAACTTAATTATTAAATAATTTCAAAGTTTAATAATTTCAAACTTAATTATAATTTCAAACTTGATTATTAAATCATTTCAGACTTAATTAAATCATTTCTCAAATTAGACAACATTCTTCCATTAATTACATTGTTAACATTTTGTTTCAGATTATTAAATATTAACATTTTCCTTTCATTAAAAATTCAAATTTCAACTTCATTTCACAACTATATTATTTATTCAAATAAAATCTTTATTAAATTTTAAATCAAATTATTGACCAATCGGGTTTTATTAAATTCTCTATCCTAAGTCAAGTTCATTTGGGTTTTTATCATTTCAACCCGATTCCAATTTAATTCAAAATCAAAACATAGCAAAAGGGAACTTGCATTGTGATAACTGGGATGGTGTCAAAGTAAATAAACAAGCAATAACAACAATCAAATAATCAATTCAAATAATCCCGAAATAATCGTATTAATTCACATTGTTATTTGTGTAAATTAATAAAATTATTTCTAGAATCTACACTATCATTTCAAGTAGATTAAAGATTATTACCCTAATATTTATACGGTTCTTCCATTGTCATTCGATTTCAATTTTAACACTACAACAATTAATCAAATATATGTTCAATGGTTCACAGTGTAACTATCACTATTATACATGTCAATTAATTTAACAATTAAAAGGGGTCATATTCAACTAAATCAAATTCAACATATGTGTCGATTCAAATTTTAATTATCCTACTTCAAATTTATTTGCATAATATTTATCACTTTATACATTACAATTTTAACGTCCAAATCAAACAATCAATCATTTAACAACCAAACTGGATTATCATTGCATATATAACAGATAATGGTGTCAGATGTCAAAGGTTAACTGATATAGTTAATAGCATAAATAACAGTAGCATATTTCAATTGTCGTTTCAATTGAAATCAAATTTAATAAATAAAAGAACGTTAATCGTGAGTGGTTGCTCACCTTTCGAGGCTAGAGAGATTTGACACCCAGACAAGATACGAATTGAATCGTGAACCAGCCGATCGACCAATCCAACGGCAAATCTCAAAGCGAAACAAATGTAATCGAGATCGATGAGACGAAGCTGAGAATTTGAAATCGAAGAAAACAAATCAAAAATCAGTTGGATATAACTGAACGAGATGCAAATATATAAAAACATAACATAACATATTTTTAAACATAACATATTAACGAACCATGTATACATATTATATTACATAGTCATTATGTAATTTAAAGTACATGAAATTTAAAATCAAACATATACGTATAAACAAGGCGGCATAAAACAATCCCTATGACTCCCTTAAATTAAAATATAAATACGCAATCATTTGTATTATAAAATCAAGTGAATAAGTTATATATATAGACAGACCTATATATGTATGCAAACTACTTTATATACTGCCATATATATCATTGTAAAATACAAAGTACTTATATGCTATCATATTATATAACTAGCATACCTATGTAGAACAACTTATTAAAATATACTATCTGTTATAATTTAAAACTGTAGGCTATGAAACAAAGAAATAAAGCAACCTGTAGAAATATATATAGCTTACATAAAATATACTTCTTCTTCTTCGAATATTTTGATAGCAGTTTCATAAACAATACTTTGAACATGAATCTATAAAATGCTATAATATTATAAACTATAACAACTCAACTTTATAATAATACATAAAAAAACGAAATGTTTTATATATATAAACATTGAAAATAGATTTTTGAACATAACACATTTGCTAAACACATATATCCCCACTGACGTACTGCCTATACCAATAAGTTTATATATCAACTAACCTATATAACTTTATATATGTACTAGAAAATATACAAATATATCCCACCAACATAATATAGTATACCTCACTGCATTTTCGATAAAGCCAAGCACATAGGCCAGCTCGATGGACAGCAGGCGAGGGGAGAAAAGGATCGCCAGCTTGGAGATTTGGAGGGGTTCGGCCGAGCAGTGGAGACGAGGGAAAGATGGTTCTCGTGCTTGGGTTTGGACGAAGGAAGAATGGCGGTAGACAAGGAGGCAGTCAGGGGAAGCCGCGGGTTGTCGGTTTGATGGTGTAGGCTCGGCGAGGCTGGTAGGCGAGGTAGTGGAAGATCTCGGCAATAAAGGGAAAGCTGAGGGGAAAGGAGTGGCGATGTGACATGCCAGAGAGGATAAGGCGGTTGAGGAGGTAGTGGTTCGCGTGGCCAGGCGGCTATGGGAAAAAGAGAAGGACGAGGCGGATCTGCGTCAGGGAAGGCGATGGTCGCGGGTCGGGGGAACAAGGCCACGGGCTGTAGGCCGATGGTGGTGGAAGGCGTGGGCGGACTGGTTGGTCGTGGCCAGAGGACGGTGGCCTTCGGTGAGGTTGGAGTTGCTAGGCACGTGGCAGAGACATGGGAAATCATGGGTAAAAGAAAAATGAGGAGAATGAGGAGAAGAGAAGCGTGACAGCCTTTAACATATTTACTCTAATTTCAAAATTGAAAGGGCAGAGTACATTTGTAAAGGCATGTACGTTTATATTAATAAAGGTTATAGGTTATTTATTCTCACTGGAAAGTAAATGGACACGGGAAGCTAAAATGAATGGTCATGACAAATTTTTTTCGAGAATATGAAATGTTAATGGTTATACAGTTTTCGATAGATACCCAATGGTTACAAGTAAACCAGAAAGCACGGAACCGGTAATGATACGGTCCGCAGATTCCGCTGCGTACCGGACGCCGAAACACAGAAGTAAATATACCATGAGAATCAGAACGACGAGACGATCAAAATGATATATAGATATCAGTTGCACGATTGACTTATAAAAATTCGAATTTTCTACTGACGGAAAATGCAGCAAAACGCAGAAAATTAAGATCGACGGAACTAAAGATGTCCGAATTTAGAAAAACGACAAACTGACATCTTGCTCAGAAGATGGTTTAGAATTTTTCTATGTAAAAATATTTAGGTTCCGAAAACATTTTATTTTCATCAATTTCTAACTGATTAAATTGAAGTAAATTTACGCGCGAAATAAACTTTCGTATTTTCGGACGAAAATTTACCAGTTGCTATGTTTAACTAGACGCATTCCAAATATCAATTTATATTTCAAAATTTTATCGTTTAAAATTTCGCAAAATTTCAATTAATACGTTATTACAACTAGTTAAATTTACGGGTCGTTACACTCTCCCCTACTCAAAACTTTTCGTCCCCGAAAAGGAACGAGGTAGGAGAATAGAAACAACCAGGAAGAAAATAGATTTGAAATACAAAATAACAATTAATTTAAACCATATAAATTCAAATTTAAATTAATTGATATTCAATAATTGATTTAATCCATTTGATTTCACTAAAATCAATCTCAACTATTTCTAAATTCGTTATCTTATTATCCAATTATCTTCAATTTACAATTTCTAAAACCATAAATTTCGAATAGTCTTTTATTATAATCATATTTTTTTCAGCAATTTAAATTCTTTATTCCAAATTATTGTTCAATTTATTCTACTTAATATATCTAATCACATATATTTAACCCGTATAAATTAATTTAAACCATAAAAGTTTCAATTTAAATTAATTTATATTTACTAATTTTCTTTTATATTCAAGGTTTTTTCATAAGTTGATCAAATTTCAATTTATTAATTTCTTTCAAAACAAATTTATTAATTCTTTCAAAACAAATTTATTTCATTATTAACTGAGTTTTACTTATTATCCTATCTAACTCTATTAACATCTTTATAATCAAAATTTAGTGTATAACATTTATTATAAACACTCAAATTTTATTTATAAAGAATTTTTTTATTGTATATTATCCAATTACATTTTAACTTCTGAATAATTTAGGTAAGTTATATTGAAATGCAATTTAGCACTATACAAATAAAATTTCAAATTCAATTATTTCAAGTTTACATATTTATCCAAAATTTAACTTTTTTTTATAATTGAAAACATCCTTTAACATAATGTTAAGAATTAAATTTCCGTTTAATTTCAAACCCTTTAGAGATAATTATGTATATACTATATATATTAAATCAAATTAAATTTAAAATAATATACCCATGTATATATATAAATCAAGTCATACTGAAGAAATTCAAATCAAAAATATTTTTCCAAAACAAAACCGTAGTAAAGCTACATAATGGTTTCTTCACTTCGAAACTCGAAAATGAATGTCGATGATGCGGCCGCCATTACAGAAATTATTTTCCAGCGACAAAGAGAAGAGCACTGATTTCAACATTTTAAAATTCTTTGAAAACGTTTCCTATTTGAAAATACTTTAAATAATATACATTAAAATTCGTTGGAAACAAATTATAGTCAAAATACCTTTAAATGATGTGCATTTTAAACCCTTAAAACCATAGTTCGAAATCATTGGAAATTAAATTCTCAAATTCTTAATTTAATTTCATTTCAAACTCTAAATCAGTTTATAAACCAAGTTTATAAATTCATTTATCGAACAATAGATGATAATCAAATATTTATAATATAATCATACAAACTTATTTCATTTACCAAATTTGAAAACAATATTGTGTCAGTTTGCTCTGCGCAAGTGTTTTGGAAATCCTATCGATAGCATTGATCAGACGAATCGATCGGAAACCCAAATCAACATCAACAACTCAAACAACACAATATAAATTAAAACATTTATATATTAGTTTACAAATACATTTCTTTGCTCGACGATACAGGAATGAATTTTCAAAATAAGGATAGGGTTTCAAATTTGACGGACTTAAATCACAGAGAAATTTGATTCGAAGATAAGTTCGAAACAAGATATGATGATTAATAGCAAAGTACGAAGATTGATAAGTTTATATAAATCGCGGGCAACCTTAACCGGGTCGACCGTGACTTTAAGAATAAGATCGTTGTAGAATTCCGAGGTAAATCGACATTCGATCTCAAGAAATAGAATTCAGGTATATCAGAAGATAGATAGCATCGTAAACCGAGGATTCAGAAATCTCCGATAAATCGATGCATATTATAAAGGAGTTGTGATATCCCAGGTTTTTGGGCAATATAAATTTAATAATCTGTATTAATAATTTAATTAATTTGATAAATTTTCTTTATAATTTTAGTTTAAATTGGTAATTTAATCTTTAAAGGATAATCAATATTTAATCTGGCAATATTTAATTTAGTAATATTTATTTATATCATTTCTAACAATTTAAAATGGATAAAATTTATCTTTCAAAGCTAATAAAAATAGATTCTATTTATAATGTATATATTGATATATATTGTGAATAGAGAATCTTTCTTTTAAATAAAAGATGTATTTTCAAATTGTAATATATATGTATGTATATGTTATAATTTGATATTTTTGATAATTGATGTATGAATGGATATTGTAATTTTAAAAGCTTTGTTTTAAATTTAATATCTTTCAAAAGTTAAAGATTAATTCATTTGTTTCAAAATATAAGATAATTGCTTATTTTAAAAAAATGATAGTTTAAATAAGATTTAATAAAAGATTTATTTTTATCTTGTTTCCTTTTAATAAGTACTTAATCTAAAATGATTAAATATATATAGTTTTAAATAAGCTTTCTTTTTAATATCTCTTTAAGTTAAATGGTTTGTAAAAAAATAAATAATATAACATAAGTTAATAAAATTCACATTTTCATAAATAAAATGTTGATACTTAAAGTAAAATAGTTTACATATAAATAAAACATGAATTAATATAAATCCATATTTACATAAATATAAGAAAATCATAAATACTTTTTATCAATAAGGATTTAAACATAATACTCTAAGCTTTTAACACTTGTAAACTTTTAGAACAAACATGGACATTTGTCTAATTTTTAAAGTTAACAAGTGGCCTTCATTTAATTCATTTAAAAATTTAGAAAACTAAATTATCTTAAATAACATATGTATAGAGAAAACTGAACATTTGATTTCAGTTCAAAACTTATTTTCTCAGTTCGAAATCTTCTTCCTCCATCTTCTTTTCTTTCCATCTTTTCTAAATTCAAAAGAAAAATCAAAAAACTATAACAAAAATCAAACTCAACAAGTAAATCAAACTGTTTCAACCTGAGATCATGGAAGCAACTAAATCAAATCTGCAATTTCAAACCTGCATTTCAAAGGAAGATCAGCAGCAGTTTAAATCATCAAAATTAACAAGCATGCAAGAATTCAGATTTCAACAACATAGCAATTTAAATTAGCAGTTTCCAGATCAAAGCCTGGAAGTAACAAAACAGTGCTCTGCTTTGTTCTTTGTTCTTATTATAAGGTGAGTAAACTAAAAAAAATGTTTTTTTTTTTGTTTATATGCTTGTGATAAATGCTAGATTTAAAATTGTGATCTATGGTTGAAAATTTTGCATGCATATTATTTTAAAGTAGATATATGTTTATATAGACAGAGATACTGTGAGATACTCCCTGTATAGCTTCCAGTTTTGAAAACTTCTCAGGTTTTCTTTGTTTAAAGTGAGTAAACATTTAATTTAAAAAGGTTAAGTAATTAAATATCCGTTGCATGTTAAATTATGTGATGAAGATTATGTTGCATGTATATATATATATAGTGAGATCTCTGTATATATGTTTGGATTGAACTATGCATGTTTGAGTTGGTTTGATGCTTCTCTGTTTCAAATTTACAAAGTGAAAATAAATAAAAATTCAAAATTTCATTAACCAATCTCTGGTAGGTTTTGAGTTGCAAATAAAAGTTGTTTGTTTAAACACAATTTAGTTTTTAAAATTTTTTTTTTAATTATTTGAGGTAAGTCTGAAATTCTCTGGAAAATGGAAAACAACTGTGAAAACTTTGAATTGGGTTAAAAATCAAGTATTATAATTTGTTGTTTCAATTATATAATTCGAATCAGCTCTGGATAATATGATTTTTAAGATGAAAATCATGAATTTTAGTTTAGGATTGAATGTGCATTTTAGTGATGACCAGAGAATGAGTTTGAGGAATTTCTGATGGTCGGAGGTTCTATGGTCGTCGAGGTTTCGACTGGAGATGGTGGAAGGGTCGGCGAGGTCAGGAAAAATAGCGAAGGTGGAAATCGATTGACGTGGTGTCGGGGTTGGTCGAAACTAGGGTTTAAGGTCGAGGTCGGAATTTTGATCTCTGCATCGTCTCTGGTGATGCGAGTTTCTCGAGGCTTTGGGAAATGGCAGTGTGGAAGGTCGGCAAGGTGTGGCCCGAGTTGTAGCGTCACCGGTGGTTGGCATGAGTGGTTCGAGAGCGTTTTCTGGTGATGTACGTTTTGGAGCTGATGGGTTCTTTGCTCGATTTCGATTCTCGTACGAATCGAGGATATCAGGGTAGTCGATCGTGATGACGTAACGATATCTGACTTGTCGGAGGCCTGGTCGTAGTTCGTCGTCGACCAGAATAGATGTGCACGTGCACGAGAACGACTGTGTGCATCTGGGATTTTGGGAAGAAAGCGTGACCTCGGGTTTTCATTCGGGAATGTCTGGGTTTGTCTCGAAGAAGGTAAAGTGGGTTCTGATGCGTAAGTTGCTTCGGGGATTTTAAGTGTTTACTCGAGTTTTTGGGTAAGGTAAATTTTCAGTGGTTCAGATTTTAGAATTTAACAGGAATGTTTAAATTTTTAAAACAAGTTAAAACAAGTTTATACTTGTAAAATAAATGGTTTTCAAATTTAATGTTTTTAACAAGTTTTAAATACTTAAATAAATAAGTTTTAAAGTTAGGAAAGTAGATTTTCAAAATGTTTAGTATTAAAATTTAAATTTAACAACTTAGAAAAAATTTAAAGATTTAAAAGTCAAATTTGAATATCTAAATTATTTTAAATTATAATTAAATTCTAAAGTATTTTATTAATGATTAAGATTTGGAAAATCAATTAAAATAGGATTTATCTTAAGTAATTAAGAGTTTAATTAATTAAAGATAATTTATATGGGGAGATAATTAAATTGTTGGTCAATTTAATTAACTTAATTAAGATAATGGTTTTCTTAATTAATATTTTAAATATAAATAGTTAAGAAATTATTTAATTAAATTTAAATAATTAGTTAAATAATTAACTAAGTAATTAATCAGTGATTAATTAGGGATAATCTCTTATAAATTAATTAAGTGTAATTACTGATGAGGTAATTAAGGAATGATTTCTAGATGTAATTAAGTAAAGGAAAATTATTTAATAAAGTAAATAAAAGGGTAATTATTTTATGAAAGTAATTAAATAGAAGTGATTAAGAGTTAATTACTTAGTGTCATTAATTAAATAATTTATTTAATAAAGTTAATTAAAAGATTAAGATTAATTAATAAAGTAATTAATTAATTGTTAAGATAATTAATTAAAAAGTAATTAATTAAAAGGAAGTAATTAAAGGAAGTTAATTACTGATAAGATTAATCAAGGTGATTAATAATTGTGGTTTAATTAAGGTTAATTACTTAATGTAATTAATAAAATAATTAAAGATTGTAATTAGGGATCATTAGTTTATAATTAATTAATGATGTAATTAAGAGTTGATTAATTAAGATTAATTAATCAAATGATAAATGATTATAAATAATTAATTGTAATTAATTAAGGATTAAAGTAATTAATTTATAATTAATTAATTAATGAAGTAATTAAAGGTTAATTACTATATTTGGTTAAGAATAATTAATTTATGAAATTAATTAAGGTTAATTACTTAAATGTAATTAAAGTATAATTAATCAAGGTGATTAATTAAGTGGATAATTAGAGAATGATTAATTAATTTATTTGTAATTAATTAACGATTATATAAGTAAGATTTATAATGAAGTAATTAATTTAATTTATTTTAAATTAATTAAGAAATGAAGTAATTAATTTAATTCACTTTAAATTAATTAAAGATAGAGATAGTTAATTTAATTCATTTTAAAATTAATTATCTTATGATTAAGTAAATCATTGCTTATATAAGAATGAATGACATTGATTGTCTTGAATGGATGTAATCTCAGAAATGAGATAAGTAATGTTGTATGGTATGAATGCTTGGTTGCATTATGATGGTAATATAGATTAACTATTGTGATGTTGATATGGATTACCTATTTGGTTATGAATCATCTGTTTAAATGATAATGTGATTATCAATTGTGATTTGTGAATTATCTATCTGAATGAATATAGATAAGTTAAATTGTTTAAACCTTTAAACAACTTGGCCTTAAAAGATACGTTTTGGATTTCGATGAGACCGGGATCGGGTTTCCGTATACCGGTATTCCAGGTCTGGAGACCCGAATACCACATCGATCCAAATTAACGATAGGTCGTGAATCTCAAGTGAAGATGAAGATTCAGAGTGCAAGGGTTATTGTCGTTAACTCTGAGGGTGATTCCAAAACGAGTGTAACGAGATAATGCCTTCGGTTTCGTTCGAACCCGGAACGAACTTGTATGGATTGAATGCTTTCAGCACATCGTCAGGCGGACGATGAGCATTCTAAGTGATATGTTCTGATTAAAGGTAATCGTAACCTCAAGCCTCATCAACCGGGAATGGCTAAAACAGGGGAGGTGCAGCAAGGCTTCGTGGGTAGCACCCACTGAGAGCAAGATAGATCCCTGTCTAGAGGTCCCTTTTCTTTTATTCGGCTTAGTGTGTGGTTGGTCGCGCCAACTACGGGATTGTCTTGTTCGGAATTATCCAGTAAGGGATGGTTCCGGCTTTGTGTTGCAGGGGAGCGGGCGTACTCCTCGGTACGGTGATCTAGGCCACGTACTGTGACGGGCGGTACCCCAGTAGCCCTGCCATTGTATGGAATCCAAACTCCAATAAGTGCCGTACGTATTAGTTGTGCCCAACTATGTTGGAATGTGAGATGTAAGCATTTCAGCTATTTCTGTATTTTACTTGGAAACTCTAGACCCTATTATAATATAACTGGATTTCCTATCAAATGTTTTAGTTAGCGTAAGGTAAAAACTTACCCATGTTTATGTGTGGGGAGTCTTACGTGATACTTTTGTTTTCAAAGGTTTTCAAAGTTAAGCAATTTAAACCGTTTACTCACACCAGACCCATGTCTGACCCAAGTGTTTATTTTCTGTTTTATTAAACTCTTGGGTACTCAATATTGTATTGAGTAGTCGAGGGATTCAGGTTAGTCTTGACGAATACTGGAGGAGCTGAGGAGTAGGAGGCTTCAGCGTGTAGATATATAGAGTTTCCGCTGTGTATGTTGTATTGTACTGATGTACTTGTGTTGTATAATAGACAGAAGTTTACAACTGTCTATTCTGTGATGTATAAATTGTGTACTCTGATGTATATGATACTATGTAATATCTTATGTGATATAATATATTTCTCGTTCCGCTGTGAGATTTCTGATGTATTGTTGTTCTTTCTTCTTTTCTTTTCTTCTTTTATCCCTTTCTTTCTTAATTCATGATACGTCTTTCTGGTGGTAGAAAGCCGGGTCGTGACAGGAGTTTTGCTCCTTTACGAATCATTCGAAGATTGGCGAGACCGCCGATCTATTATAGATATCATTCAAAATGGAGTTATGAGGTGCTCCAGAATTGAAAGAAGACGAATAGTGAAGGACACGAATGAATTCCAGAACCGAGGGGGAACGTTTCAAAATTCAAAGGAATTGAGTCAAAGGCAGAGATTGAAACTCGAATGAGAGTGATTCTGTAGATACATTTACCCTATATGCTGAGTTTTGCCAAGAGCTACCAAAGCTCTGATACCAACTGTAACTGTAACAACCCGCATATTTGTCGATTTTATATTTAAATATTTTATCGTTAGTCGGATGTTAGTCCGAAAAGCTACTTTTTGGATACGGCCAAATTAGGACTCGAGACCACTCCTGTAACGACCCGTAAATTTCAACCGTTTTAATAACGTAATTAGTTGAAATTTTGCGAAATTTTTAACGATAAAATTTTTAAATAAAATTTAATATTTGGAATACGTCTAGTTAAACATAGCAACTGGTAAATTTTCGTCCGAAAATATGAAAGTTTATTTCGCGCGAAAATTCACTTCAATTTAATCAGTTAAAAAGCGATGAAAATAAAATGTTTCCGAAACCTAAATATTTTTACATAGAAAAATTCTAAACCATCTTCTGAGCAAGATGTCAGTTTGTCGTTTTTCCAAATTCGGACATCTTTGGCTCCGTCGATCTTAATTTTCAGCGTTTTTCTTGCATTTTCCACTATTAGAAAATTCGAAATTTTATAATTCAATCGTACCACTGACATCTATATACTGTTTTGATCGTCTCGCCATGCTAATATCTACAATATATTTCAATGCTGTGTTTTGAAGACCGATTCGCAGTGAAATCCACAGTATCGGTTAATCGTATCGGTACGACTTTCCGTTTCTTTTGACCTTTCAATATCCCACCGTGTAAATTCCAATGGACACCAGCTTTTATTGTCTCCTTGAATTCAGTTCGAGTGGCCTTTGCTTTTCATTTTGGCTGGCAGTTCCAAAAAAATAATATTTATAATTACTTACCCACGTTATTTTCAAAACCATTCACCTCTTATTCCTCTCTTCAGACTTTGCCAACCAATGGCCGCAAACCACAATCCCTCACCACCTCCTCATATTTTCGGCCTCACCTCCTCCTCTTCATTTCCGGCCACTTGAAACTTATCCCCACTTCCAACGCACTGAGCCTCATCTCCACGCCTACATCCCAGACCCAAGCTACCCAACCGACCCACCACCCTCATCCCATCGGCAACCACAACCCACGTCCCGCCCCATTTCTTCATCCACCTCGGCTGCCGTTCACCAGCCCATCCCCACCTCCAACTGCACGCCTCCACACGCATCCCATCCACTCCACAACATCGGCCATACAACCATCTCCGCACCCTGCCGTGGCACCACCCAGCCGAGCCTAGAACCCCTGTCGCCCCGCCTTCATCCTCTCACGATCACCATCATGGACCCTACTGCCTGCACGTCCACCACCATCCGCAGTCCAGGACCGCCTCCGTCATGCTCGCGATACTCCTAACCGGCCGTGCTCATTTGCCTAGCTGTAGCCTACCTCCCCTTCCACTTACACTACCAAACCTAGCACCACTCTCTGCCACCCTCCGGCGAACTTACTTCGCCCTAACCACGTGCGGCCCCACCTGTGGCACCGTTTGCCTCAGCTCATCCATCAACTCAACCTCTGCCAGCCCCGACTTCAATCTCATTTTCCTATGTGGAGGTATATTTGCAAATACTTGTTAAATTTTTTTTTATCTACTAGTCCATCTTACTATTTTATGTGTATATATTTTCGTACATATAATATGCATAGGTTATAGCAGCTAAGTGATGATTTGGTTTTAAAAGGTACATATATAATTTGTATATATAGATCTGGTGATTGAAAGGAGATGGGTTATAAGTAATTATTTGCAGAGTATTATATTATAAAAGTAATATATACTTTATTTCAAAGAGCATAGTTTGTTTTCTTTTTTTTTTCTTTTTTTTGTGGTTGCTATAGTCTTCGGTTATGCATACAATAAAAGTTTATATATATTGTTTATGGTCTATACATTGGCATAAGTTATTGTATATATGTATATAGGTTATGAATATATTTAAACTTCTGTTATTACTTTAATATAGATTCATTTTACTGTAATATATATATATATATATATATTTTAAGTATAATTTTAAGGGTATTTTGTCATATATAGTGTCTGCATACATTTTTTTTTTCATACACATATTCTGTCCAACTGTTATATACTAAAGTATGAGAACAATCTAAGTTGTTTAAAGTGTAAGGCATATAAGTTGTATGCATATAATGTTGTTATAAAGCAAGTTTATTAAATAATGTGTTCTAAGGGTATAAACATATCACTTTATATATATTTGTTTAACATCAACTCTTACCTGACCTGCTCTGTTTTATTTTATTTTATTTTTTATTTTTTTTGTCCTGGCACTCTATGTTATACAAATGTCGTATCTAGTTTACAAAAAAATTGTTTAAAGGTGTGTACAGTCTTCATATGTGGTTGAGTAGCCTTATGTATATGGCTGCATATATTTTATTTGTGGTATAGTCGCATGCATATATATTCAGTGTATATTTCATATGGGGTCTGCATATATATATATATATATATATATATATATGTGTGTGTGTGTGTGTGTGTGTGTGTGTGTGTGTTTACATATCAAGTAGGTATATAGATATACCGGTCTGCATAGATTATATAAATTCTGGAAGATTGTATATTTGTTATTTATACCTATGATATATATTGGTTTTGTAGATAGGTAGATGTGAGTTTGGTTTCCACATATGTGTGTGTGTCTATATATATATATATGTTTAAAACTGATTTTGAAAATATATATATGTATACAAACCATATTTCGTTTCTATCAAGCAAAATTGATTTGATCCATTCTCGTCGATTACTTATCTATCAGCTTGTCCGACGAATCCGTGTCCATTGTGCTTTGCTTTGCAATTCGTGCTTGGATTCGTAGCTCATTTCTTCGTCAAATCTATCTAGCCTCGAAAGGTGAGCAATCACTCACGAATAACGTTCTTTTATTTATTAGATCTGATTTCAATTGAAATGACAATTGAAATATGCTGCTGTTAGTTATTTACACTTTTATATATGCTATTACCTGTATCTGTTCATCTATGACATCTGACACCATTATTTGTTAATTATTTATGCGATGATAATACAGTTTGGCTGATAATTGATTGATTGTTGATGTTTATATTGGACGTTAAATTGTTAATGTTAAAATGATAAATAGTATGCAATTGAAATTGATATAGGATAGTTAAATGTTAAATTTGATTAAATGACATTTGTATAATATGACCCCCTTTAACTGTTAACTTTATTGACACGTAGGATTTGTTTAATTACACTTTGAACCACTGAATGTATGTTGTTAAATTGATGATGGATGAAGTTGTAATAGATGACAAGTGAAAACCGTAATGTAATAATCTTTAATCTACATGAAATGATAGTGTAGATTCTAGAAATAATTATATTAATTCGTACAAATAACAATGCGAATTAATATGGTTATTTCGGGATTATTTGAATTGATTATTGGATTGTTATTGATTGTTGTTATTGCTTGTTTATTTACTTTGACACCATCCCAGTTATCACACTGCAAGTTCCCTTTGTTATGTTTTGATTTTTGTATTGAATTGGAATCGGGTTGAAATGATAAATACCCAAAAATTGAACTTTGACCTTGGATATAGAGAATTAAATAAAACCTGATTGGTCAAATAATTTGATTTAAAAATAAAATGAAGATTTTATTCGAATAAATAATATGGTTTTGAAATGAAGTTGAAATTTGAATTTTAATGAAAGGAAAATGTTAACGTTTAATAATCTGAAAAAAAAAATTAACAAATGAAATTGATGAAAGAACGATGTTTAATTTGAGAAATGATATAATTAAGTTTGAAATTATAATTAAGTTTGAAATTATTAAGTTTGAAATGAATTAATAATTAAGTTTGAAATTATAATTAAGTTTGAAATTATTAAGTTTGAAATGAATTAATAATTAAGTTTGAAATTATAATTAAGTTTGAAATTATTAAACTTTGAAATTATTTAATAATTAAGTTTTGAATTATTTAGCAATTAAATAAGGTTGAATTATTTAATGATTAAATTGAATTGGATTTTTAATTAAGACACTTTAGAATAAGTAAATTTTACTTCGTAAATAATTGAAATTGAGTTTTCTTTATTAAGTAAGTTTTGGAAAACTATTTAAGTAAGTAAATAAGTGAGATTGAATTTCTTTAACAAGAAATGAAAATGTGATATTTTTGGAATTAATGTAAGACTTGTAATTGAAAGAATTTGATTTGACGAATTTAATTTAATTCAATTTGTAAGTTTTGATATAATGAAGTTGAACTTAAGAAGTTGATTTAATGATTTGGAAATTTAATAGAAATTATTTTGAATGATAAATTTACTTAACGAATATTAAATGAAATCGATAAATGAATTTAAATTGATTGAAATGTTAAATTAAATTAATTTAAATGATTTCGGAATGAAACTTATATACGAACTTGAATCAATATTTGAATTGTTTAAATAGAAATTGAAATTGTATTATAAGATTTTGAAATGGTAATTTGGAAGTTTTGAAACGTAAAGTATGGAAATTAGTTTTGAAAGACAAATGAAATGTTGATTTACGAATTCTATTTGAAATTGAAATTGATTTGGTTTTGAAATAAATAAACGACCAATCGGTGAAATAATTTCGAAGGTTATTAAAAAGACCGGAATTCGGTTATAAATAAAATTTGAGTGTTTATAATAAATGTTATACACTAAATTTTGATTATAAAGATGTTAATAGAGTTAGATAGGATAAGTAAACTCAGTTAATAATGAAATAAATTTGTTTTGAAAGAATTAATAAATTTGTTTTGAAAGAATTAATAAATTGAAATTTGATCAACATATGAAAATACCTTGAATTTAAAAGAAATTAATAGATGTAAATTAATTAAAATCGAAACTTTTTATTAATATGAGTTAAATATATGTGAGTAGATATATTAAGTAGAATAAATTTGACAGTAATTTGGAATAAAAAAGAATTTAAAATTGTTGAAGAAAATATGATTATAATAAAAGACTATTCAAATTTATGGTTTTAAAAATTGTAAATTGAAGAAATGGGATAATTAGATAATGAGTTTAGAAATAGTTGAGATTGATTTTAGTGAAATAAATGGATTAAATCAATTAATTTAAATTTGAATTTATATGGTTTAAATTAATTGTTATTTTGTATTTCAAATCTGTTTTTCTTTCTGGTTGTTTCTATTCTCCTACTTCGTTCCTTTTCGGGGACGAAAAGTTTTGAGTGGGGGAGAGTGTAACGACCCGTAAATTTAAACTGTTTTAATAAACGTAATTAGTTGAAATTTTGTGAAATTTTAAACGATAAAATTTTGATATAAAAATTTAATATTTGGAATACGTCTAGTTAAACATAGCAACTGGTAAATTTTCGCCCGAAAATACGAAAGTTTATTTCGCGCGTAAAATTCACTTCAATTTAATCAGTTAAAAAGCGATGAAAATAAAATATTTCCGGAACTTAAATATTTTTACATAGAAAAATTCTAAACCATCTTCTGAGCAAGATGTCAGTTTGTCGTTTTTCCAAATTCGGACATCTTTGGCTCCGTCGATCTTATTTTTCAGCGTTTTTCTCGCATTTTCCGTTATTAGAAAATTTGAATTTTTATAATTCAAATCTTACCACTGATATCTTTATACCGTTTTGATCGTCTCGTCGTGCTGATCTCCGCAGCATATTCGTTTGTGTGTTTCGGAGTTCGAAAGACGGCAAAATCTACGGAAATGATTTCTGTATCGGTTCCGCAGTTTGTCTTTTGACTTCCCGTGACTATTAAATTTCCACCATTTGAAACCCATGCAGCCAGCTGTTTTTTTTTGTAATATTTCTGGATTCAATCCATTTGACCATTGGATGTTCACATAGTTTCAATGTCATTTATTAGTTTACACTTCCAAAAATGTGTACACGTTCATATTCATCCTCTGTGAATTCAAACCCATTTGTGCCTTTTCATTTGAGGCCATTTCAATGTCTCACGTTTCTTATTCCATATTCTCCATGCGAGCACAAATGACCGAGCTCCACCACACGTCCATCCCCGTCAACAGCTACCCCTGAAGCCTCTATTCACCTCAGCCTGCACGCGAGCACTGCCTGCCCTGTTAGCCACGGCCATTCCACAACAAACAGCCCTCCTCCACGCAAATACCAACAGCCGCTCCCCTCTCTATCGTTTCCCTTGCTTCTTATAAAAAATATGTAATATAAATAAAGTATAATATACGTTTGCATTTGTATATGAAAGAGCAGCCATCCCCTACGCCTTCCAGCCCATGTCATTGCTCTTGTACCAAACTCCACCTTCTCTACCTTCGCTCGCCACTACCTCAACAACCGACCACCCAAACGGGCACCCCACTTCCGTCTCCGACTTTCCTTCCCACCACCCGACCCTTTTCCACCTGACAACCCTTCGCCGCACGCATCAACTTGCACCCATCTATGTCGATGTCGAGCGGTACCAGCCGATCTAGCAAGTCGTGCCACGTTTCGCCGAGCTCGCTCTCCCTTCACACTACGCAGCTTCGAGTAGCCAGCCGATCCAAGTGAGCATCATTTTATTTTTCTCATCTTTGCATCCTATTCTATATGTATATATTTATATGGGCTTGTATACAATTATATAACCTGCGGTATGTACGTTAGCTTCGAAATGACAGTCATGTTTAGAGTATTACTTTATATATATGTATAAGTATATTTGAGTATAAAATGTTTTAGGTGTGAAAATGTTAGTGTAATGCATGTTTTACCTCTGCCGTGTGTTTTTCTTTTTCACCCAGCTTACTCTCCTTCATTGGAAATTGTAAGTTACTCATATATACAAGCTATATCTTACTAATATAAATTCATTTGCAAAGTTCCAAACAAAAGGAAACGTGTCAGATTATAAGAATAGTAAATATTAAGTTATAATATATATTGTACCAAAGCTTGAAAACATGTTTTGACTGTACTATATATAGGTGCTGTTTATTTGTGCATTTATATTTGCTGAAAGGATAGTTATATGAGTTGTTGAGTATATTGCAGTTATATAAATAAATAGTTATGTATGTATATTGCAGTATATTATATTATGAATGTATCGTATATACATAACATTTTCAAGGAATATTATACATGTAATATCGTTTGCATATAATATAGGTCTGCATATATATTTATATTCGCTATATATATATATGTCGTAATATAGCGGTGAAGAACTATAGTGCATACACTGTAAAATATATAGATTATAGCATGCGGGCATTTATATTGTGTGTTTTAAATTTATGTGAATTATTTTGTTTTATGTGTTTATGATGGGTTTATAAAAGAAACGTGTACATATATAAAGAGATGTTGGTTACATGTTAGACTACATTAGTTCAGCAGTGTCATTGGCATCTTGGTAAGTTTATGATTATAAATATGTTATATTTGCGTTATATGAACATTTTTGAAGGTGCATATACGTCAGTTCTAAATTTTAGTGGCGTACAGATGTGAATAATATAGGCTAGTTGTAGTGATGAGTCTGCATCTATAGATATATGGGTACTAGTTGTATATAATAATGGTGGAAGTGTAATTGTGTGTGGGTGTATATATATTTATATATATTTTTGACTTTAATACATGAATTTATTTTAAAATAATGATTTCGAGCTATATATGTATTTAATGAAATATATGATTTAATATATATGGTTATTAAAAAAAAATTCCCTGATACCAATCAGCGTCATCGACCCAGTCTTGATTTGACTCCGTCTATTCTTATCTATCAGCATTTGTGATATCCCGGAAATTTGGCAATATCAATTTAATAATCTTTATTAATAATTAAATTGATTTGTTGATTTATTTTATAAATTGACAAGTTTATTCATTTTAAAAGGTTAATAACATTTTAATTGGCAAGTTTATTTCTTTAAAAACTAATAACATTTTAATTTGGGAATATCTTTTCTAACAATTTTAAATTGGGAAGAATTATCTTTCTAAAACTTATATATAAATGTTTTATATTTATAATGTATATATATATAGGTATATATATTATAAATAGGGAGTCTTTTAAAACTATGTTTTCAAATTATAATATATATGTATATATATATATTGTGATTTGGAGTTATGTATTAAATTCAATATAGTAATTATCAAAGCTAATGTTAAAAGTATTTCCATTTAGAATATATATAATTGTATATATTGAAATGGAAAGAACATTGAATTTGAATTTAATAAAGTATTTTCAAACTTTAATATTTATATAATTTGTAATTTGGAAATTTGTAATTTAACTTAATACTTTTGAAAATGATATTTATGATTTAAATAACAAGAATAATTTCTTATTTATTATAAGCATATATTTTAAGTTTTTATTTTAGTTAAGATTTAAATTAAGAAATTCATTTGTTTTAATATTCTTTTCTTTTTAAAAAAATTCAAACATAAGTCAAATTTGATTTGTAAATATATATATAGAGTTAAATTCAATTTCTCAAGCATATAAAAATATGTTATAAATAATTGATCAAAGCATAAGTTATTTAAATAATAATTTTTCACATTTGTATATTTATTAAAACCTAAAGCTTAAATTATAAAAGGATAAATACATTTTTATATACATATAGATATTTTATAAATACATAAAAATGACTTAAATAAATCAATAAAGAAAAGAATTTACACTTGTTAACTTTTTAAATATATGTTAAGACATTTGTAAACTTAGGAGCATATGTGTAAGATAACTAAAACATCTTTGGGACAAATGTCAAATTCTCATAATAATTAAGTTTCAGATTTTAATTGTAAAATAAAGAGGAGTTATTTTCTTCAGCTCTAAACTTTCTTCACTTCTTTCTTAACTAAAAACAATTCGAAACTAAAATTCAAAGCAAAAGAAATGATCTGGAAATTCAGAGGAAAGAAAGAAAGGCAAATTCAATTAGAAGTTTCAAATTTTCTCAAATTCAAATAGCAGTTTTAAAATCTTCAAACAACCTGAAGATCATGGGAAAAAGAAATCTATCAACAAATTTCAAAGATCAACAGCAAGATTAAAATCATCAAGGCAAATAGAAATTCAAAAATCAAACATGCAAAGCCTGGAAACAAATTGGTCCTCTGTTCTCTGTTTCAAAATGATTGGTGAGTAAACGAATTTTAAAAACAGTTTTAAAATCTTGAATTTCATTATGATGTGTGAATGAAAACCATGCTGTTACCTAAATGCTTGGATTAAAATGGATGCATGTATATATATGATTATTAAATGCCTGTGTGTATATTGTTATGGTCTCTGTTGTTTTTGTCAGAACATTGAAATTCTTTTTAAATCAAATTGCTCATCATATATCCACTGATAGCCTTTGGGTTGTGAATGAAAGATGTTCAAAAACTTGTAGTATAACTCATAAAAATAAGATCTGGGATTTTTATAAAGTATTTGTCTCGAAATTTTATCATCAACAGTAAAATGTAAATTTGGACAAAAATTTATTGACTCAATTTTAAGTTGTGATTATATAATTGAATTCGTAGTTGAAAACCATGAATTTTAGTATATATATCAAGATTTTTAGATTGGAAATTGAAGGTGATTTTGAGTTTATCTGATTTGGGCATTTCGACCAATTGGAGATGAACGGCGACGATCTGGGAGTCGTAGCTGGGCACGAAGGTGGAGTAGGAGGTGAGGATCATAGGAAAAATCATTTTGGAATTTATTAATGAAAGTGATGGTCGGAAATCGATGGGTTAGGGTTTTATCACTTGGTCTGGACGTGGATGTTCAGAAGGAATTCGCGACGTCGTGATGAAGTCGGAGTCGATCGCGAGGTGTTTGATGGGTGCTGGTAGACGAGGCGAAGCAATGGTGAGGATCGCGTGGAGTCTCGAGGTAGGGATCACCGGCGATGGTCGCTTTTCTGGTGATGGGTTTTCGAACAGTTGGGTTCGATGATCTTTTTTTTGAATTCTCGATCGAACAAGTTTCCTGGGTCGCGCGTATGGTTGTAGGGGTTGAGAGTGACTTGTCGGAGGCAAGCGTGGAGTTCACCGTTGAACGGCGGTGATGTGCACGTTTGCGTGCACGTTGCCGTGTATCAGAAGTTGGGTTTGGGGAAGAGGGAAGCATTGGCTCGGGTTTTGCTTTGGGAAAATTCGAGTTTTACTCGAAGCTGGGTGAGGGGTGTTGGTCGCTTCGAGTTTCTGATGGTTTTACTCGAGGGTTGCCTCGGGGTTTCTAACGATTTACTCGAGTATAGGAAAACTGGCTTAAAGTTTTTAAAGGAAAATGTTTTAAGTTTTTAAAACAAAGATAAAACAAGTTTTTCTGTAAAACTAAATTGTTTTTCAAAAATATAAGTTTAAATAAGTTTTTATATTAAATAGATAAGTTAAAAAGGTTGAATAAGTGGGTATTAATAAATGGGGTTTGTTTAAATATTTATTAATAACTTTGAAAAGTTTATTTAAGATTTTAAAGGTTAAATTAGAATGTTTAAATTGTTTAGTTATAATTGATTTCTTAAGTATTTTATTTTAAATAAAGATTAAAGATTTAGATTTGGAAAATCTATTATAATAAGAATTATCTTAAGTAATTAAGAGATTTAATTAATTAAAGATAATCACTTATAAAGTATAATTATTTGATGAAGTAATTAAGAAATAATTACTGGATGTAATTTAGTAAAGGTAAATTATTTAATAAAGTAATTAGAGGATAATTATTTTATGAAGGTAATTAAAAGAAAGTGATTAAAAGTTAATTACCTAGTGTTATTAATTTAAATAATTTAGTTAATAAAGTTAATTAAAGGATTTAAGTTAATTAATAAGGTAATTAATTAATTGTTAAGATAATTAATTAAAAAGTAATTAATTAAAGGAAGTAATTAAAGGAAGTTAATTACTGGATTAGATTAATCAAGGTGATTAATAATTATGGATTAATTAAGAATAAATACTTAATGTAATTAGTAAAATAATTAAAGATTGTAATTAGGGATCATTAGTTTATAATTAATTAATGATTGATTAATCAAGATTAATTAATCAAATGATAAATGATTATAAGTAATTAATTATAATTAATTAAGGATTAAAGTAATTGATTATAATTAATTAATAAATGAAGTAATTAAATGTTAATTACTGTATTTGGTTAAGAATAATTAATTTGTGAAATTAATTAAGATAATTACTTAAATGTAATTAAAGTATAATTAATCAAAGGTGATTAATTAAAATAGATAATTATAGAAAGATTAATTAATTTATTTGTAATTAATTAATGATTATATAAGTAAGGTTTATAATGAAGTAATTAATTTAATTTATTTTAAATTAATTAAGAGATGAAGTAATTAATTTAATTCACTTTAAATTAATTAAAGATAGAGATAGTTAATTTAATTCATTTTAAATTAATTATGTTGTGATTAAGTAAATCATTGCTTATATAAGAATGGATGACATTGATTGTCTTGAATGGATGTAATCTCAGAAATGAGATAAGAAATGTTGTGTAGTATGAATGCTTGGTTGCATTATGATGGTAATATAGATTAACTATTGTGATGTTGATATGGATTACCTATTTGGTTATAGATCATTTGTTTATTTGATAATGTGATTATCAATTGTGATTTGTGAATTATCTATCTGTATGAATATAGATAAGCTAAATTGTTTAAACCTTTAAACAACTTGGCCTTAAAAGATATGTTTTGGATTTCGATGAGACCGGGATCGGGTTTCCGTATACCGGTATTCCAGGTCTGGAGACCCGAATACCACATCGATCCAAATTAACGATAGGTCGTGAATCTCAAGTGAAGATGAAGATTTAGAGTGCAAGGGTTATTTTCGTTAACTCTGAGGGTGATTCCAAAACGAGTGTAACGAGATAATGCCTTCGGTTTCGTTCGAACCCGGAACGAACTTGTATGGATTGAATGCTTTCAGCACATCGTCAGGCGGACGATGAGCATTCTAAGTGATATGTTCTGATTAAAGGTAATCGTAACCTCAAGCCTCATCAACCGAGAATGGCTAAAACAGGGGAGGTGCAGCAAGGCTTCGTGGGTAGCACCCACTGAGAGCAAGATAGATCCCTGTCTAGAGGTCCCTTTTTGTTTTATTCGGCTTAGTGTGTGGTTGGTCGCGCCAACTACGGGATTGTCTTGTTCGGAATTATCCAGTAAGGGATGGTTCCGGCTTTGTGTTGCAGGGGAGCGGGCGTACTCCTCGGTACGGTGATCTAGGCCACGTACTGTGACGGGCGGTACCCCAGTAGCCCTGCCATTGTATGGAATCCAAACTCCAATAAGTGCCGTACGTATTAGTTGTGCCCAACTATGTTGAAATGTGAGATGCAAGCATTTCAGCTATTTCTGTATTTTACTTGGAAACCCTAGACCCTATTATAATATAACTGGATTTCCTATCAAATGTTTTGGTTAGCGTAAGGTAAAAACTTTTCCATGTTTATGTGTGGGAAGTCTTACGTGATACCTTTGTTTTCAAAAGGTTTTGAAGTTAAACAATTTTAACCCGTTTACTCACACCAGACCCATGTCTGACCCAAGTGTTTATTTCTGTTTTATAAACTCTTGGGTACTCAAATTTTTACGAGTAGCCAAGGGATTCAGGTTTAGCTTTGACGAATATTCTGGAGGAGCAATGGAGCAGGAGGCTTCGGCATTCGTAGATATAGTATTCCGCTGTGTTGATATAGGTGATAGTGTCTTGTCTTGTATTTGAGTTGTAATGTCTAGACAGATGTTTATAACTGTCTAGTAAGTGATGTATATGCTGTGTAACTCTGTAAATTGTTGTATACTATGTAATAGTTTATGTTATTAATATAATTTATTCGTTCCGCTGTGAGATCGTTGTTGTTGTTTCTTTCTTTCTTCTCTTCTTTTCTTTCTTTTCTTCTTCTATCCCTTTCTTTCTTAATTAACGATGCGACTTTCTGTGGAGAAAAAGTCGGGTTGTTACATTTGGTATCAGAGCAAGGTTGAGCGAATGCCTAAGCTTTTGGTTAAGTGAATATCAGAGCAGTAGGTTGAGTGAATACCTAGGCTCTGAAGTGGTGTCTATCTTGAGAGCGCGTAATTGTTAATTATATAAAAATGGTTTTATATTGTGTTAATTGATCGGTTGAGTGGTATATGGATTCAGGTCAATACGAGTAGCTAACGTTATTGATAGGGATCTCTAAACACTTGAACCAGGCCAACGGACACAATATTATTTTAAAGAGGTAGATGAAATAATTCTACCCAGAAATAATTTCTATATAAAAAGTATCATTTTAAATATATATATTTATATATTTCTACCTATTTGTTGGGTTACCTGTTCGGGTTTTCCAATATAAGTTATAAAAGTAGATAAGGTGGTAGTGTGAGTAACACGACTACCAATAGTTAGAATTTGAATGTTGAGGTTGGAAGTATATCTGACGAGACTGTAGACCTAATACCGTCTCGAGTAAACTTTGTTGTGGTGTAAAGATTTCACAGATCTTTGAAGGAAACCAGTTATGGTTTAGAGTTTATCTTTGAAGTTGGATGAATAGAGTAGATCTATTGGATGAGCTGAAGAGAGTGATGGTATCTTGGCAACTTCAGGAAGTAGTAGCTGTGTGGTGAGACGCGGTGGCTATGGACGTTTCTGAAGATGTTTCTTCTGGAACAAGTTTGAAGAAGTGAGTCTGTTCCGGTGTTGTGGCTGAGTCCAGCAGGGTGTTTCTGTTGCTTTGAAGTCCGAATTTCTCGAGGAGTTTAGGATAAGAAGTCTTTGGCATCTATGGCAGCAGTACAGCTCGGAGTGTTCTGTGTGTTAGCAGGAAGTTTCTGGCTGAGCAGTTTTTCTAAAGGTAAAGTCCAGAAGCAACAGAGTGAATCCATTTCTTCGATGAATTGGATGGTTAAGTGTAAGCTGTTCTAATTAGTGAAGAGAGAACAGTTATCTTTGGAAATTAGGCCGGGCTGATCGCAAAAGTGACTTGCGATGGTTTGAGTGTTCTCTTGGGTTATTGGAGATTGAGATTCCGTATCGACTTGATTCGTGGAGTTACCGGAAGTTCAGCTTAGTAGAAGGATGTCTCCGAGAGAAGAATTTGGTGAAGCAGCTCAGAATTCTTTGGAGAGGGATTGATCACACCTAGTTTTCTACAGAAGTTTCTGCGAGATATTTCTGACCAAATGGAATGAGGTCGCTAAGATTTTATGGTCTGATGAACTGTGGATGATCAAGTTTGTGCTCGAGTTTTTCCGACGGCATTCTCATCTGTTCAAGATCAGAGTTGTGCAGCGAAAGCAAGATACCAGCTATTCTAGAGTGGGAGCAACCGGGAGTTGTGATTTTATTGGAGTAGAGGATTTCTATAGGAAATTCAAGTGTATCTCTAAGTATGAAGGATTTTCAGGATTTGGAGGTAAGGTTGTCAAGTGCAACTGTTTGGCTATTCCAGAAAGGAGAAGTAGTTCGAAATGCTCTAATGTTGTGGAGTA
Source organism: Allium fistulosum (assembly GCA_030737815.1). NCBI lineage: Eukaryota > Viridiplantae > Streptophyta > Magnoliopsida > Asparagales > Amaryllidaceae > Allium > Allium fistulosum. The sequence goes on from CM060903.1 coordinate 1,437,500,338, forward strand.
GAGTTGTGTTCTGGATTTCGGTGATTTTGGGGAACCATTTTGTTGAGTAGGATCCAGAAATTGATTTGATGTTGGTCTAGATTATTTCAAGAGGCATCAGCAAGAGTTAAGCTGATCAGGAAGGATGAAGTGACTCAGGATCGTCAAAAGAGTTAAACAATTAAGAATGGATGGAATTTGGAATTTGAAGTTGAAATTTGGATATTGTTTAAGTTTTATCCGATCAAAGGAGATATAAGATTTGGTAAAATTGGAAAGTAAACTCCGAAAGTATTATGAGATTTTTCTGTGTTCTCTGGAGATTAGATTTTGATCCCCAGAATTGAATGGCCAGTTCGGATAACTGGAATTCATTTTATTTCACATATCTCTGAGGAATATGTGTATGATTCATCGAGGGATGGAATCAGCAATTCAGAAGGATTTGGTAGTTGAGATGGTTTTGAGTTTAGTCTGATATTTTGTTCAGATTGTAATCTAGATGGGAAGGAGTTCTAGACTATTGTAGATAGTTAGTTAAGATCCTGTAGAACGAGTATCCCGGTATATATATATACTTGGGGAAAACTCGAGGAAATTCTATCCAGAATTTGTCTGGATAGTTAAATTTGTTTGATTAAATTGTTTGCTATGATTGTTAGAATATGATTGATATGTATGGTTGCTGTTTGAAATTAAAATTAAAATTTTGCTGGGTTATTAAATTATCTTTGCTTTTAAATTTCGGGGACGAAATTATTTTAAGGGGGGAGGAATGTGATATCCCGGAAATTTGGCAATATCAATTTAATAATCTTTATTAATAATTAAATTGATTTGTTGATTTATTTTATAAATTGACAAGTTTATTCATTTTAAAAGGTTAATAACATTTTAATTGGCAAGTTTATTTCTTTAAAAACTAATAACATTTTAATTTGGGAATATCTTTTCTAACAATTTTAAATTGGGAAGATTTATCTTTCTAAAACTTATATATAAATGTTTTATATTTATAATGTATATATATATAGGTATATATATTATAAATAGGGAGTCTTTTAAAACTATGTTTTCAAATTATAATATATATGTATATATATATATTGTGATTTGGAGTTATGTATTAAATTCAATATAGTAATTATCAAAGCTAATGTTAAAAGTATTTCCATTTAGAATATATATAATTGTATATATTGAAATGGAAAGAACATTGAATTTGAATTTAATAAAGTATTTTCAAACTTTAATATTTATATAATTTGTAATTTGGAAATTTGTAATTTAACTTAATACTTTTGAAAATGATATTTATGATTTAAATAACAAGAATAATTTCTTATTTATTATAAGCATATATTTTAAGTTTTTATTTTAGTTAAGATTTAAATTAAGAAATTCATTTGTTTTAATATTCTTTTCTTTTTAAAAAAATTCAAACATAAGTCAAATTTGATTTGTAAATATATATATAGAGTTAAATTCAATTTCTCAAGCATATAAAAATATGTTATAAATAATTGATCAAAGCATAAGTTATTTAAATAATAATTTTTCACATTTGTATATTTATTAAAACCTAAAGCTTAAATTATAAAAGGATAAATACATTTTTATATACATATAGATATTTTATAAATACATAAAAATGACTTAAATAAATCAATAAAGAAAAGAATTTACACTTGTTAACTTTTTAAATATATGTTAAGACATTTGTAAACTTAGGAGCATATGTGTAAGATAACTAAAACATCTTTGGGACAAATGTCAAATTCTCATAATAATTAAGTTTCAGATTTTAATTGTAAAATAAAGAGGAGTTATTTTCTTCAGCTCTAAACTTTCTTCACTTCTTTCTTAACTAAAAACAATTCGAAACTAAAATTCAAAGCAAAAGAAATGATCTGGAAATTCAGAGGAAAGAAAGAAAGGCAAATTCAATTAGAAGTTTCAAATTTTCTCAAATTCAAATAGCAGTTTTAAAATCTTCAAACAACCTGAAGATCATGGGAAAAAGAAATCTATCAACAAATTTCAAAGATCAACAGCAAGATTAAAATCATCAAGGCAAATAGAAATTCAAAAATCAAACATGCAAAGCCTGGAAACAAATTGGTCCTCTGTTCTCTGTTTCAAAATGATTGGTGAGTAAACGAATTTTAAAAACAGTTTTAAAATCTTGAATTTCATTATGATGTGTGAATGAAAACCATGCTGTTACCTAAATGCTTGGATTAAAATGGATGCATGTATATATATGATTATTAAATGCCTGTGTGTATATTGTTATGGTCTCTGTTGTTTTTGTCAGAACATTGAAATTCTTTTTAAATCAAATTGCTCATCATATATCCACTGATAGCCTTTGGGTTGTGAATGAAAGATGTTCAAAAACTTGTAGTATAACTCATAAAAATAAGATCTGGGATTTTTATAAAGTATTTGTCTCGAAATTTTATCATCAACAGTAAAATGTAAATTTGGACAAAAATTTATTGACTCAATTTTAAGTTGTGATTATATAATTGAATTCGTAGTTGAAAACCATGAATTTTAGTATATATATCAAGATTTTTAGATTGGAAATTGAAGGTGATTTTGAGTTTATCTGATTTGGGCATTTCGACCAATTGGAGATGAACGGCGACGATCTGGGAGTCGTAGCTGGGCACGAAGGTGGAGTAGGAGGTGAGGATCATAGGAAAAATCATTTTGGAATTTATTAATGAAAGTGATGGTCGGAAATCGATGGGTTAGGGTTTTATCACTTGGTCTGGACGTGGATGTTCAGAAGGAATTCGCGACGTCGTGATGAAGTCGGAGTCGATCGCGAGGTGTTTGATGGGTGCTGGTAGACGAGGCGAAGCAATGGTGAGGATCGCGTGGAGTCTCGAGGTAGGGATCACCGGCGATGGTCGCTTTTCTGGTGATGGGTTTTCGAACAGTTGGGTTCGATGATCTTTTTTTTGAATTCTCGATCGAACAAGTTTCCTGGGTCGCGCGTATGGTTGTAGGGGTTGAGAGTGACTTGTCGGAGGCAAGCGTGGAGTTCACCGTTGAACGGCGGTGATGTGCACGTTTGCGTGCACGTTGCCGTGTATCAGAAGTTGGGTTTGGGGAAGAGGGAAGCATTGGCTCGGGTTTTGCTTTGGGAAAATTCGAGTTTTACTCGAAGCTGGGTGAGGGGTGTTGGTCGCTTCGAGTTTCTGATGGTTTTACTCGAGGGTTGCCTCGGGGTTTCTAACGATTTACTCGAGTATAGGAAAACTGGCTTAAAGTTTTTAAAGGAAAATGTTTTAAGTTTTTAAAACAAAGATAAAACAAGTTTTTCTGTAAAACTAAATTGTTTTTCAAAAATATAAGTTTAAATAAGTTTTTATATTAAATAGATAAGTTAAAAAGGTTGAATAAGTGGGTATTAATAAATGGGGTTTGTTTAAATATTTATTAATAACTTTGAAAAGTTTATTTAAGATTTTAAAGGTTAAATTAGAATGTTTAAATTGTTTAGTTATAATTGATTTCTTAAGTATTTTATTTTAAATAAAGATTAAAGATTTAGATTTGGAAAATCTATTATAATAAGAATTATCTTAAGTAATTAAGAGATTTAATTAATTAAAGATAATCACTTATAAAGTATAATTATTTGATGAAGTAATTAAGAAATAATTACTGGATGTAATTTAGTAAAGGTAAATTATTTAATAAAGTAATTAGAGGATAATTATTTTATGAAGGTAATTAAAAGAAAGTGATTAAAAGTTAATTACCTAGTGTTATTAATTTAAATAATTTAGTTAATAAAGTTAATTAAAGGATTTAAGTTAATTAATAAGGTAATTAATTAATTGTTAAGATAATTAATTAAAAAGTAATTAATTAAAGGAAGTAATTAAAGGAAGTTAATTACTGGATTAGATTAATCAAGGTGATTAATAATTATGGATTAATTAAGAATAAATACTTAATGTAATTAGTAAAATAATTAAAGATTGTAATTAGGGATCATTAGTTTATAATTAATTAATGATTGATTAATCAAGATTAATTAATCAAATGATAAATGATTATAAGTAATTAATTATAATTAATTAAGGATTAAAGTAATTGATTATAATTAATTAATAAATGAAGTAATTAAATGTTAATTACTGTATTTGGTTAAGAATAATTAATTTGTGAAATTAATTAAGATAATTACTTAAATGTAATTAAAGTATAATTAATCAAAGGTGATTAATTAAAATAGATAATTATAGAAAGATTAATTAATTTATTTGTAATTAATTAATGATTATATAAGTAAGGTTTATAATGAAGTAATTAATTTAATTTATTTTAAATTAATTAAGAGATGAAGTAATTAATTTAATTCACTTTAAATTAATTAAAGATAGAGATAGTTAATTTAATTCATTTTAAATTAATTATGTTGTGATTAAGTAAATCATTGCTTATATAAGAATGGATGACATTGATTGTCTTGAATGGATGTAATCTCAGAAATGAGATAAGAAATGTTGTGTAGTATGAATGCTTGGTTGCATTATGATGGTAATATAGATTAACTATTGTGATGTTGATATGGATTACCTATTTGGTTATAGATCATTTGTTTATTTGATAATGTGATTATCAATTGTGATTTGTGAATTATCTATCTGTATGAATATAGATAAGCTAAATTGTTTAAACCTTTAAACAACTTGGCCTTAAAAGATACGTTTTGGATTTCGATGAGACCGGGATCGGGTTTCCGTATACCGGTATTCCAGGTCTGGAGACCCGAATACCACATCGATCCAAATTAACGATAGGTCGTGAATCTCAAGTGAAGATGAAGATTTAGAGTGCAAGGGTTATTTTCGTTAACTCTGAGGGTGATTCCAAAACGAGTGTAACGAGATAATGCCTTCGGTTTCGTTCGAACCCGGAACGAACTTGTATGGATTGAATGCTTTCAGCACATCGTCAGGCGGACGATGAGCATTCTAAGTGATATGTTCTGATTAAAGGTAATCGTAACCTCAAGCCTCATCAACCGAGAATGGCTAAAACAGGGGAGGTGCAGCAAGGCTTCGTGGGTAGCACCCACTGAGAGCAAGATAGATCCCTGTCTAGAGGTCCCTTTTTGTTTTATTCGGCTTAGTGTGTGGTTGGTCGCGCCAACTACGGGATTGTCTTGTTCGGAATTATCCAGTAAGGGATGGTTCCGGCTTTGTGTTGCAGGGGAGCGGGCGTACTCCTCGGTACGGTGATCTAGGCCACGTACTGTGACGGGCGGTACCCCAGTAGCCCTGCCATTGTATGGAATCCAAACTCCAATAAGTGCCGTACGTATTAGTTGTGCCCAACTATGTTGAAATGTGAGATGCAAGCATTTCAGCTATTTCTGTATTTTACTTGGAAACCCTAGACCCTATTATAATATAACTGGATTTCCTATCAAATGTTTTGGTTAGCGTAAGGTAAAAACTTTTCCATGTTTATGTGTGGGAAGTCTTACGTGATACCTTTGTTTTCAAAAGGTTTTGAAGTTAAACAATTTTAACCCGTTTACTCACACCAGACCCATGTCTGACCCAAGTGTTTATTTCTGTTTTATAAACTCTTGGGTACTCAAATTTTTACGAGTAGCCAAGGGATTCAGGTTTAGCTTTGACGAATATTCTGGAGGAGCAATGGAGCAGGAGGCTTCGGCATTCGTAGATATAGTATTCCGCTGTGTTGATATAGGTGATAGTGTCTTGTCTTGTATTTGAGTTGTAATGTCTAGACAGATGTTTATAACTGTCTAGTAAGTGATGTATATGCTGTGTAACTCTGTAAATTGTTGTATACTATGTAATAGTTTATGTTATTAATATAATTTATTCGTTCCGCTGTGAGATCGTTGTTGTTGTTTCTTTCTTTCTTCTCTTCTTTTCTTTCTTTTCTTCTTCTATCCCTTTCTTTCTTAATTAACGATGCGACTTTCTGTGGAGAAAAAGTCGGGTTGTTACAGCATTGATCGTCGAACCATGCCAATCTAGCTTTGCTTTGGAATTTACACTTGGATTTGTAACTCGTTCCATCGTTGAATCTCTAGCCTCGAAAGGTGAGCAATCACTCACGAATAACGTTCTTTTATTTATTAGATCTGATTTCAATTGAAATGACAATTGAAATATGCTGCAGTTAGTTATTTACACTGTTATATATGCTATTACATGTATCTGTTCATCTATGACATCTAACATCATTATCTGTTAATTATTTATGCGATGATAATACAATTTGGCTGATAATTGATTGATTGTTGATGTTTATATTGGATGTTAAATTGTTAATGTTAAAATGATAAATAGTATGCAATTGAAATTGATATAGGATAGTTAAATGTTAAATTTGATTAAATGACATTTGTATAATATCTGTTAACTTTATTGACACGTAGGATTTGTTTAATTACACTTTGAACCACTGAATGTATGTTGTTAAATTGATGATGGATGAAGTTGTAATAGATGCCAAGTGAAAACCGTAATGTAATAATCTTTAATCTACATGAAATGATAGTGTAGATTCTAGAAATAATTATATTAATTCGTACAAATAACAATGCGAATTAATATGGTTATTTCGGGATTATTTGAATTGATTATTGGATTGTTATTGATTGTTGTTATTGCTTGTTTATTTACTTTGACACCATCCCAGTTATCACACTGCAAGTTCCCTTTGTTATGTTTTGATTTTTGTATTGAATTGGAATCGGGTTGAAATGATAAATACCCAAAAATTGAACTTTGACCTTGGATATAGAGAATTAAATAAAACCCGATTGGTCAAATAATTTGATTTAAAAATAAAATGAAGATTTTATTCGAATAAATAATATGGTTTTGAAATGAAGTTGAAATTTGAATTTTAATGAAAGGAAAATGTTAACGTTTAATAATCTGAAACAAAAAAAAATTAACAAATGAAATTGATGAAAGAACGATGTTTAATTTGAGAAATGATATAATTAAGTTTGAAATTATAATTAAGTTTGAAATTATTGAGTTTGAAATGAATTAATAATTAAGTTTGAAATTATAATTAAGTTTGAAATTATTAAACTTTGAAATTATTTAATAATTAAGTTTTGAATTATTTAGCAATTAAATAAGGTTGAATTATTTAATGATTAAATTGAATTGGATTTTTAATTAAGACACTTTTGAATAAGTAAATTTTACTTCGTAAATAATTGAAATTGAGTTTTCTTTATTAAGTAAGTTTTGGAAAACTATTTAAGTAAGTAAATAAGTGAGATTGAATTTCTTTAACAAGAAATGAAAATGTGATATTTTTGGAATTAATGTAAGACTTGTAATTGAAAGAATTTGATTTGACGAATTTAATTTAATTCAATTTATAAGTTTTGATATAATGAAGTTGAACTTAAGAAGTTGATTTAATGATTTGGAAATTTAATAGAAATTGTTTTGAATGATAAATTTACTTAACGAATATTAAATGAAATCGATAAATGAATTTAAATTGATTGAAATGTTAAATTAAATTAATTTAAATGATTTCGGAATGAAACTTATATACGAACTTGAATCAATATTTGAATTGTTTAAATAGAAATTGAAATTGTATTATAAGATTTTGAAATGGTAATTTGGAAGTTTTGAAACGTAAAGTATGGAAATTAGTTTTGAAAGACAAATGAAATGTTGATTTACGAATTCTATTTGAAATTGAAATTGATTTGGTTTTGAAATAAATAAACGACCAATCGGTAAAATAATTTCGAAGGTTATTAAAGAGACCGGAATTCGGTTATGGATATACTCTCTATCTAAACCGAAAACCACTTTAATAACTATATGCGGAGTGATGATCCAGAATGAAGTGGTTGGAATGATGTACGTGTTGACTGAAGAAAGAGAACGATAATGGATAGCCTTGACACTTGTGTCAAATTGGAAATGACTAAAACAGGAGCTGTGCCGGGCCAATGGAGGATTAGCTACCTCAAGTGGACACACTTCTTCGAACTACTTATACTTGTTGTCGATTGGTGCACCCTTGATTTTGGGAGTGTTGTTTCACGGTGTTGCGGGCGCTGCGGCGTTGCGTTCTCACCAGTCCGGATCTGGCGAACGGTAGTATCACTACCTTGGGTATTGCCTCATGTGCCTTGTCATACTTGTATTCCATTTATGCGCGACCACTACGATTTTGATTTGTACCTTTAGTATATGGATTGCCCTCTGGTGACTTCCGGTTTTGGGGAAACTACGGTCTTGTATATGCTTTTGGGAATAAAAATGTATTAAGGGTGGAATGGGCCATGACTTAACGCTATTTTGATATCATTTTATATTACTGATAGACATTATCTACTTATCGTACACTATTACATAGTAGATAGTTTAACGGATCCTTAAAGGATGGTTATTCCAAACATCCTTTGAGTTACTTGTATTTCAATTGCTATTTCACTTGAGTTGGATTTATTAATATAAGAATGTTAATCCTGACTCGAGTGTCTTGTGTTTTTGCTTTACGCTCGGGTCAGACTGAGTGTACCAGTATTCGAGACTCACCTTTGGAGTTGGAGCTTTGCTTGAAGATCCAGCCATCTATTCTGCTTTCAGTATTCGATGATTCCAGTGATGTATTCTGATTTGTATCTGATGTATCGTATTACTCTTCTGTTGTAAACTCTGATGTATTTTATATATTCATATAGTAGCTTCATGAACTACTATGTCTTTTATTTCCGCTGCACTTATTACTCTGTGTCTGTGATCTGTGATTATTTTATTTATTGTATATGTTCAGTTTTGCCAATTTAAATTAACAACACGGTATTTTGAGCAATTCAATTCCAGCATGAGTGTCTACCTATACACTTATAATGGATGCGAATGGTCCAAAATGGCGGGTCGTTACAGTTGGTATCAGAGCTTTGGTAGCTCTAGGCAAAACTTATCATATAGGGTAAATGTATTTACAGAATCACTCTCATTCGAGTTTCAATCTCTTCCTTTGACTCAATTCCTTTGAATTGTGGAACGTTCCCCTCGGTTACGAAATTCATTCGTGTCCTTCACTATTCGTCTTCTTTCAATCATGGAGCACCCCATAACTCCATTCTGAATGTTATCTATAATAGATCGGCGGTCTCGCCAATCTTAGAATGATTCGTAAAGGAGTGAACTCCTTTATAATAGGCATCGATTTACCAGAGATTCCTGTATCCTCGGTTTGCGATGTTATCTATCTCCTATGCCTGAAATCTATCTCTTGAGATCGAATGTCGATTTACCTCGGAATTCTACACCGATCTTATTCTTGAAGTCACGGTTGACCCGGCTAAGGTTGCCCGCGATTTATATAAATTTATCAATCTTCCTACTTTGTTATTAATCATCATATCTTTGTTTCGAACTTATCTTCAAATCAGAATTTCTCTTTGATTTAAGTCCATCAAATTTGAAACCCTATCCTTATTTTGAAAATTCATTCCTGTATCGTCGAGCAAAGAAGTGTATTTGTAAATAAATTTTAAAACGTTTTATATTGTGTTGTTTGAGTTGTTGATGTTGATTTAGGTTTTCGATCGATTCGTGTGATCAACGCTATCGATAGGATTTCCAAAACACTTGAACAGAGCAAACTGACACAATATCATTTTCAAATTTGATAAATAAAGTAGAAGTTTTGTATGATTATCTTATATATAAATATAAGTTTTCTGAAATTAAATTGTTAATGAATAATTGATTTTCATTTATTGTTTTGTAAACCATTGACTATTGCATAATATAAATAAATGAATTTATAAACTTGGTTATAAATTGATTTGAATTTGAAATGAATCTAATTCAGAAATTTGAGAATTTATTAGTTTCCGGTGATTTCGAACTTTGGTTTTTAAATTTTAAAGTATATGTTATTGAAAGTATTTTCGAATAGGAATCGTTTTCAAAGAATTTTAAAACGTTGAAATCTGTGCTCTTCTCTTTGTCGCTGGAAAATAATTTCGGTGATGGCGGCCGCATCATCGACATTCATTTTCGAGTTTCGAAGTGGAGATACTATTCTGTAGCTTTGCTACGGTTTTGTTTTGAAAAATATTTTGATTTGAATTTCTTCAGTATAATTGGATTTATATATATATATAAGTACCTTATTTTGAAATTTAATTTGATTTGATATAAATATATTATATATATCTCTACATTGTTTGAAGTTAATCGGAAATCTAATTCTTAAATTTTGCTAAAGGATGATTTTAATTATAAATAAAACCAAAATTTGGAATTAATATTTGAACTTGAATAATTGAATTGGGAAAATTTTATTTGTATATTGTTCAACTGCATTCTAATACAACTTACCTAAATCATTCAGAAGTTGAATATGTAATTGGATAATACATAAGATAAATTGAATTTATAAATAAATTTGAGTGTTTATAATAAATGTTATCACTAAATTTTGATTATAAAAATGTTAATAGAATTAGATAGGATAATAAGTAAAACTCAGTTGATAATGAAATAAATTTGTTTTGAAAGAATTAATAAATTTGTTTTGAAAGAATTAATAAATTGAAATTTGATCAATATATGAAAATACCTTGAATTTAAAAGCAATAAGTAGATGTAAATTAATTTAAATCGAAACTTGTATGGTTTAAATTAATTTATATGGGTTAAATATATGTAATAAGATATATTAAGTGAAATAAACTTAACAATAATTTGGAATAAAGAAGAATTTAAATTGTTGGAAAAATATGATTATAATAAAAGACTATTCAAATTTATGATTTTGAAACTGTTAATTAAAGATGATTGGATAATAAGGAAATCAATCTAGAAATAGTTAAAGCTTGATTTAATTTAAGAAAATCAAATGGATTAAATCAAATTATTGAATATAAATCAATTTAAAATTTGAAACTGTATGGTTTAAATTAATTATTTTATTTGTTTTCCAATCTATTTTCTTTCTGGTTGTTTTATTCTCCTACCTCGTTCCTTTTCGGGGACGAAAAGTTTTGAGTGGGGGAGAGTGTAACGACCCGTAAATTTCAACCGTTTTAATAACGTAATTAGTTGAAATTTTGCGAAATTTTTAACGATAAAATTTTTAAATAAAATTTAATATTTGGAATACGTCTAGTTAAACATAGCAACTGGTAAATTTTCGTCCGAAAATATGAAAGTTTATTTCGCGCGAAAATTCACTTCAATTTAATCAGTTAAAAAGCGATGAAAATAAAATGTTTTCGAAACCTAAATATTTTTACATAGAAAAATTCTAAACCATCTTCTGAGCAAGATGTCAGTTTGTCGTTTTTCCAAATTCGGATATCTTTGGCTCCGTCGATCTTAATTTTCAGCGTTTTTCTTGCATTTTCCGCTATTAGAAAATACGAAAATTTATAATTCAATCGTACCACTGGCATCTATATACCGTTTTGATCGTCTCGCCATGCTAATCTCTACAATATATTTCAATGCTGTGTTTTGAAGACCGGTTCGCAGTGAATTCCACAGTATCGGTTAATCGTATCGGTACGACTTTTCGTTTCTTTTGACCTTTCAATATCCCACCGTGTAAATTCCAATGGACACCAGCTTTTATTGTCTCCTTGAATTCAGTTCGAGTGTCCTTTGCTTTTCCTTTTGGCCGGCAGTTCCAAAAAAAATATTTACAATTACTTACCCACGTTATTTTCAAAACCGTTCACCTCTTATTCCTCTCTTCAGACATTGCCAACCAATGGCCGCAAACCACAATCCCTCACCACCTCCTCATATTTTCGGCCTCACCTCCTCCTCTTCATTTCCGGCCGCAAACCACAATCCCTCACCTCCTCCTCTTCATCTCCACGCCTACATCCCAGACCCAAGCTACGCAACCGCCCACCACCCTCATCCCATCGGCAACCACAACCCACGTCCCGCCCTATTTCTTCATCCACCCCGGCTGCCGTTCACCAGCCCATCCCCACCTCGAACTGCACGCCTCCACACGCATCCCATCCACTCCATAACATCGGCCATACAACCATCTCCGCACCCTGCCGTGGCACCACCCAGCCGAGCCTAGAACCCCTGTCGCCCCGCCTTCATCCTCTCACGATCACCATCATGGACCCTACTTGTAACGACCCGGAAATTTCGATCCCGAAAATTCCGGATAGTTAAGGAAAAGAAGAAAAGATAGAAGAAGAATAGAAAGAAGAAAGAAAACACAACATCTCACATTCGCAGCGGATTAAATATAATAACAAATAATAGCATTTACACAAAGAAAAGCTGTAATTGTTACTTTACATTCAATACATCAGAATTACAACATATACACAAATAGACTAGACAGTTATCAACCTGTTCTAGACTACTATCAATAAGCTCTCAAATACACAGCGGTAAACTCCATACGTTCCTGTCATCCAACTCGCCTCCTGAGCTCCAGAACGTCCTTACCTGGAAATCTGTAATACTCGGTCTGACCCGAGCATTACCACAAAGTAACACCCGGGTCAGGCTGGAAACCAGCGTGAGTAAACTCATCTAACATGAAATTTCAATTCATAGAACTTATTTAAACCCGGGGTAACTCGTACTTTACCATAAGTAAACAACTTATATAGTCAACACTTATTTTCACAAAACAATATCTAAGTATCCAACTTAGTTTAATGGTACATATTATCCAACCCGGCCTATTGATTTCACATATCAAACTATAACGAATTATAGAAGATTTCAAATCGAAGTGGTTTCGGATATTAACTAATACCCGACTCCTGTCTCTTCGAATCCAATGTCATCTTAACCCAAGTTATTCAAATGAAATACAATTCAAACTTAAAATACAGGGTGTCACCTTTACACAGTAATTCATGATAGATACCCACATTGTCACAGTTTAAACCAAACATCACAGATTAACATACTATAAATATTAATCAATCCAAACATTCCATTCAATTAATCATCCATAAGCAAGATTAATTAGTACATTTATAATTAATTTAATTAACCACCAATGAATTTAAATTAATTACTTTAATTATTCTTGAATCCTACTTTCTTAGCTTTTAATTAATTTCAAACCAATTAATCAATTTCTAATCATCCATCCTAATTTATCATCTTAATTAATCACATTAATAAATTAATTATTAATCACTTACCTTTAATTAATTAAACCCTAAATTAATTAATTAATTAATTAATTAATTAATTAATCTTACTAAGTAATTCCTCCTTAATTACTTTTATTAATTAATCTCAAATCATTTCCATTAAGTAATTATCCACAAATTACTTTCATTAATTAATCACTAATTACTCCCACTTAAGTAATTATCTCTTAAATGAATCACCTTTATTAATTACCCATTAATTAATCACATTCATTTATTAATTAACCTCCAATTAATTATTTAAGTAATTAATCCTTAATTACTTACCATTTAATTATCTCAAATTAATTAATTATTCCTTAATCACTAGTTAATGATCTCAGCATTAATTATCCGTTTATTTCTTATACTAAGTAATTATCCTTTAATTAATCATTAATTAATTACACCAATTAATATTATCAAGTGATTAATCTTTTAATTATTTTAATTAATTACCCTAAATTAATCACAACTTTAATTAATTTTAAAAGATAAATTCTTTACCTTTCTTAAATTCTTAAACTTTTAAAAGTTGTTTGCAAACATTTTACTAGCTTAGATTCAAAATTCACTTCACATTTAAAGACTTGAATATGTTTTATTTTAAATTTTTAAACCTGATTCTTACGAATATAAACAAACTCGAGTCAGAAACACAAATACCCGAGCAAACCCTCAAACACCCCGCGTCTTCCCCGAGTTTCTCTCGAACACTCAACTGCTTCGTGTCGCCTACTCACTCACACGAGAACAACTCCGAGTCTACTCTCTCTTCTCCAAAACTCAAACTGCAACCAAACCCAGACTATACCAAATGTGCACGTGCACGTGCACATTCACTCTGGCCACCGTCGATCACTGCCGCTAGCCTTCCCAAGTCGACGACCATCCTCTCCGATGACCAGACCACCCAGTTCGTCGATATATCCAACAGAACAAAATCGAGCCTTCTCCTCAAAACTGGAACAAACACAGACGACCAAATTCCTTTGTCGTCGATGAACTCCTCCACCAGAACTCAAACTCCTCTGACCAAAGCATCGTCACAGATCCACACTACAATCTCACCCCTCGCGAACCACTCCGACCTTCCCACGGTGCTGAAACCACCTCGAACGAAATCTCGATCAAAACTGCCTCCAAAACCCTACTCCATCCAAATTCCAACGCCACGACGCTCGATCACCACCTGCGCCATTTTTCCTGACCTTTCCAGTCGACAACTAAGCTCCGAAAAAAAACCCCAACGTCCAAGTGTTCGTCGATTGCCAGTAACAACCCAAAAGTCAAAATCTGATCATCTACGAACTGCACCATTGATACTCCACTAAAATTCGAGATTTCTGTTTTAAAAATCCTAATTTGTTTAGGGGATTCAGATTATATACTTGAATTTACAAATCATTGGGTTTGAATTCAATCCATTTCTAAGTTTTCATTGTTATTATCCATTTTCCAGAAAGATTCCTAACTTAATTGATATAATTAAAATTTTAAAAACTTAATTATATTTAAACAAACAACTTTTGTATGAATCCTCAATCTAATGGAGATTTCACAAAGATAAATTAAATTTATTATTTTTGTTCAATACTGGCCTGTTAGAAAATAAACAGAGCAGATTTCCCACATGCATTCCAATATACATTTATATAGACATGATTTCAGTTTTTCTTTTTATCAGACATGCATACATAAATTAAAACATGCATCACAAGATTTATATTAAACACTTCACATACATCAATTTAAACCTGATTTATGGTTTGAGTTTACTCACCTTCCTGGAAGGATCAGAGAAGTCTGGGTCTTCTCTGTACTTGAATTTGCTTCTTGATCTAGATTTTAAACTGCTGCTTTTAATTTAAAAACTGAATTGATCTTTGTTTTGCTTCAATTTGCCCCGTTCTTGCTTGATTAAATCTAGTTGAAAAATTGTTGCTTGATATTGATCTTGATACTTTGATTTCTGAGTTGAAATCTGGAGCTTTATTATTGATGAAGTTGAATTTTTTTGAAATAGTTTGCCTTGCTTTGATATTGAGATGGTCTATATCTTTCAGGTTTTAAATGAATCCATGTTTATTTCTTTCTGGTTTTTACTTAACTTGCTGGTTCAAAGAAAAAAAATGAGAAAGGTAGGAGATGTAGTGTTTATGTAGTCTTGAATTTATTTTTTTATTAATTATCTCAAAAGTAAAAATAAAAGTGACACTTGTTAAATTCCATACTAGAATTATTACACTTGTATTTTAAAAGACTAATAAGCTAACACTTGTAATTATACATGAATATATAAATTTTTAAATGGTTATAAAGCTATTTATATTCATTATTTAATAAATATTATTTCTTAGTATATATATATAAATTCTTTAAAAGAAAATTATAAAATAACTATATTCAAAATAAAATCATATATAATATATTTTAAATCCAAATTAAAAGATATATATACCCTTTTTTAATTCCAATTCAAATCCAAGAATTTAAATTCAAATTTTAATTTAAAATCTATTTATATCTATATATAAACAGCATATTATTATCATTTTTTTTCCAATTTAAATAATTATACTAGAAAAATTATCAACCCAATACTTATTCAAATATATACTTCCATTACCAGAATTATTTATTTAACTTATAAATCAGTATTTCTACAAATCAAATTCAGTTAATTTATCCATTACAGATATTCTAAAATCCGGGTTATCACACTACTGCCTGCGCGTCCACCACCATCCGCAGTCCAGGACCGCCTCCGTCATGCTCGAGACACTCCTAACCGGCCGTGCTCATTTGCCTAGCTGTAGCCTACCTCCCCTTCCACTTACACTACCAAACCTAGCACCACTCTCTGCCACCCTCCGGCGAACTTACTTCGCCCTAACCACGTGCGGCCCCACCTGTAGCACCGTTTGCCTCAGCTCATCCATCAACTCAACCTCTGCCAGCCCCGACTTCAATCTCATTTTCCTATGTGGAGTTATATTTGTAAATACATGTTAATTTTTTTTATCTACAAGTCCATCTTACTATTTTATGTGTATATATTTTCGTACATATAATATGCATAGGTTATAGCAGCTAAGTGATGATTTGGTTTTAAAAGGTACATATATAATTTGTATATATAGATCTGGTGATTGAAAGGAGATGGGTTATAAGTAATTGTTTGTAGAGTATTATATTATAAAAGTAATATATACTTTATTTCAAAGAGCATAGTCTGTTTTCTTCTTTTTTTTTCTTTTTTTTGTGGTTGCTATAGTCTTCGGTTATGCATACAATAACAGTTTATATATATTGTTTATGGTCTGTACATTGGCATAAGTTATTGTATATATGTATATAGGTTATGAATATATTTAAACTTCTGTTATTACTTTAATATAGATTCATTTTACTGTTATATATATATATATATTTTAAGTATAATTTTAAGGGTATTTTGTCATATATAGTGTCTGCATACATTTTTTTTCATACACATATTCTGTCCAATTGTTATATACTAAAGTATGAGAACAATCTAAGTTGTTTAAAGTGTAAGGCATATAAGTTGTATGCATATAATGTTGTTATAAAGCAAGTTTATTAAATAATGTGTTCTAACGGTATAAACATATCACTTTATATATATTTGTTTAACATCAACTCTTACCTGACCTGCTCTGTTTTATTTTATTTTTATTTTTTTTGTCCTGGCACTCTATGTTATACAAATGTCGTATCTAGTTTACAAAAAAATTGTTTAAAGGTGTGTACAGTCTTTATATGTGGTTGAGTAGCCTTATGTATATGGCTGCATATATTTTATTTGTGGTATAGTCGCATGCATATATATTCAGTGTATATTTCATATGGGGTCTGCATATATATATATATATATATATATATGTGTGTGTGTGTGTGTGTGTGTTTACATATCAAGTAGGTATATAGATATACCGGTCTGCATAGATTATATAAATTCTGGAAGATTGTATATTTGTTATTTATACCTATGATATATATTGGTTTTGTAGATAGGTAGATGTGAGTTTGGTTTCCACATATGTGTGTGTGTCTATATATATATATATGTTTAAAACTGATTTTGAAAATATATATATGTATACAAACCATATTTCGTTTCTATCAAGCAAAATTGATTTGATCCATTCTCGTCGATTCCTTATCTATCAGCTTGTCCGACGAATCCGTGTCCATTGTGCTTTGCTTTGCAATTCGTGCTTGGATTCGTAGCTCATTTCTTCGTCAAATCTATCTAGCCTCGAAAGGTGAGCACTCACTCACGATTAACGTTCTTTTATTTAATAAATTTGATTTTCAATTGAAACGACAATTGAAATATACTGTTGTTAGTTAATTACACTGTTATATATGCTATTACCTCTATCAGTTCACCTGTGACATCTGACACTATTATCTGTTAATTATTTATGCGATGATAATACAGTTTGGCTGATAATTGATTGATTGTTGATGTTTATATTGGACGTTAAATTGTTAATGTTAAAATGATAAATAGTATGCAATTGAAATTGATATAGGATAGTTAAATGTTAAATTTGATTAAATGACATTTGTATAATATGACCCCCTTTAACTGTTAACTTTATTGACACATAGGATTTGTTTAATTACACTTTGAACCACTGAATGTATGTTGTTAAATTGATGATAGATGAAGTTGTAATAGATGACAAGTGAAAACCGTATTAATCTACATGAAATGATAGTGTAGATTCTAGAAATAATTATATTAATTCGTACAAATAACAATGCGAATTAATATAGTTATTTCGGGATTATTTGAATTGATTATTGGATTGTTATTGATTGTTGTTATTGCTTGTTTATTTACTTTGACACCATCCCAGTTATCACACTGCAAGTTCCCTTTGTTATGTTTTGAGTTTTGTATTGAATTGGAATCGGGTTGAAATGATAAATACCCAAAAATTGAACTTTGACCTTGGATATAGAGAATTAAATAAAACCCGATTGGTCAAATAATTTGATTTAAAAATAAAATGAAGATTTTATTCGAATAAATAATATGGTTTTGAAATGAAGTTGAAATTTGAATTTTAATGAAAGGAAAATGTTAACGTTTAATAATCTGAAACAAAAAAAAATTAATAAATGAAATTGATGAAAGAACGATGTTTAATTTGAGAAATGATATAATTAAGTTTGAAATTATAATTAAGTTTGAAATTATTAAGTTTGAAATGAATTAATAATTAAGTTTGAAATTATAATTAAGTTTGAAATTATTAAGTTTGAAATGAATTAATAATTAAGTTTGAAATTATAATTAAGTTTGAAATTATTAAACTTTGAAATTATTTAATAATTAAGTTTTGAATTATTTAGCAATTAAATAAGGTTGAATTATTTAATGATTAAATTGAATTGGATTTTTAATTAAGAAAATTGAACTTTTGAATAAGTAAATTTTACTTCGTAAATAATTGAAATTGAGTTTTCTTTATTAAGTACGTTTTGGAAAACTATTTAAGTAAGTAAATAAGTGAGATTGAATTTCTTTAACAAGAAATGAAAATGTGATATTTTTGGAATTAATGTAAGACTTGTAATTGAAAGAATTTGATTTGACGAATTTAATTTAATTCAATTTGTAAGTTTTGATATAATGAAGTTGAACTTAAGAAGTTGATTTAATGATTTGGAAATTTAATAGAAATTGTTTTGAATGATAAATTTACTTAACGAATATTAAATGAAATCGATAAATGAATTTAAATTGATTGAAATGTTAAATTAAATTAATTTAAATGATTTCGGAATGAAACTTATATACGAACTTGAATCAATATTTGAATTGTTTAAATATAAATTGAAATTGTATTATAAGATTTTGAAATGGTAATTTGGAAGTTTTGAAACGTAAAGTATGGAAATTGGTTTTGAAAGACAAATGAAATGTTGATTTACGAATTCTATTTGAAATTGAAATTGATTTGCTTTTGAAATAAATAAACGACCAATCGGTGAAATAATTTCGAAGGTTATTAAAGAGACCGGAATTCGGTTATGGATATACTCTCTATCTAAACCGAAAACCACTTTAATAACTATACGCGGAGTGATGATCCAGAATGAAGTGGTTGGAATGATGTACGTGTTGACTGAAGAAAGAGAACGATAATGGATAGCCTTGACACTTGTGTCAAATTGGAAATGACTAAAACAGGAGCTGTGCCGGGCCAATGGAGGATTAGCTACCTCAAGTGGACACACTTCTTCGAACTACTTATACTTGTTGTCGATTGGTGCACCCTTGATTTTGGGAGTGTTGTTTCACGGTGTTGCGGACGCTGCGGCGTTGCGTTCTCACCAGTCCGGATCAGGCGAACGGTAGTATCACTACCTTGGGTATTGCCTCATGTGCCTTGTCATACTTGTATTCCATTTATGCGCGACCACTACGATTTTGATTTGTACCTTTAGTATATGGATTGCCCTCTGGTGACTTCCGGTTTTGGGGAAACTACAGTCTTGTATATGCTTTTGGGAATAAAAATGTGTTAAGGGTGGAATGGGCCATGACTTAACGCTATTTTGATATCTTTTTATATTACTGATAGACATTATCTACTTATCGTACACTACTACATAGTAGATAGTTTAACGGATCCTTAAAGGATGGTTATTCCAAACATCCTTTGAGTTACTTGTATTTCAATTGCTATTTCACTTGAGTTGGATTTATTAATATAAGAATGTTAATCCTGACTCGAGTGTCTTGTGTTTTTGCTTTATGCTCGGGTCAGACTGAGTGTACCAGTATTCGAGACTCACCTTTGGAGTTGGAGCTTTGCTTGAAGATCCAGCCATCTATTCTGTTTTCAGTATTCGATGATTCCAGTGATGTATTCTGATTTGTATCTGATGTATCGTATTACTCTTCTGTTGTAAACTCTGGTGTATTTTATATATTCATATAGTAGCTTCATGAACTACTATCTCTTTTATTTCCGCTGCACTTATTACTATGTGTCTGTGATCTGTGATTATTTTATTTACTGTATATGTTCAGTTTTGCCAATTTAAATTAACAACACGGTATTTTTAGCAATTCAATTCCGGCATGAGTGTCTACCTATACACTTATAATGGATGCGAATGGTCCAAAATGGCGGGTCGTTACAACTCCCATTGAGTTCAAAATGACGTTTGCGATCTTTTTGAGTGTAAACTTCGATATGTTTGGAGATAGTGAAATTTTCGACACTTTTTCCCGCCTTTAACTTTGGTTTGGACTGCACCCCTTTAGTTCAGCCCAACCCTCTTCCTCACTCTATCAAAACACTTCAAGCTTTGTCAAAGATGGTGGTGGGAAGTGGAAATTAAAAATCCAAACACAAATTCTATTGCAAATCCGAGATTCAACATCAAATTCAAGTAGAAGATAGTGGATTCAAGCTTTGGATTGCTTCCCCTTGCTTTCAATCTCCATCTTCATCCATTTTAGTGAAAAGGTGAGATTTTTAATCTCACATCTCGCCTATAACTGTCATTGGGTTGTTGGAAATGACTTCCTATCACTTTAGCATTAATGTTTGCAACTGGTTTGGATTGAATTGGTGAGAAACTCAAGTTTCAGTGCTGTTTGCAAAATCTGGCCCTAGGTCGTTCTGCCCTGGTTAGGTCATCCAGGCTGCTAGCTCGCGTGTTGAAAAGTCTCCACTTTCTTAGGTCGTTCACGAGTTAAGACTTAGGTCGCTTGCGTGCTTAGGTCGTTCTGGCTTAGGTCGCAGGGAAATAGGTCGTAGGTCGAAACAACTTTAGGTTATAGGTCGTTACCGACCTAAAATTCCTAGGCAAACCACTAAGTCGCTCGACTTTTGTTAAGTCGTAGGTCGTTGCCGACCTATAATCCCCAGGAAAAATGTTAGGTCGTTCGCCCTTAAGTCGTAGGTCATTGCCGACCTATAATCCCCCAGGCAAACTTTAGGTCGCAAGCTTTAAGTCGCGAGTCTTAGGTCGCGAACCACGTTAGGTCGCGTACCCTTAGGTCGCGAATCACCTTAAGTCGCGTAACTCTGTTAGGTCGTAAGGCCTTAGGTCGCGCCTCACTGTTAGGTCGCGCACTTCTTTAGGTCGCGCCTCACTGTTAGGTCGCGCACTTCGTTAGGTCGCTCGCGAGTTAGCACTTAGGTCGTTTGACCTGTTTTCCCTAGGTCGTTCGACCTGTTCTTCTGCTAGGTCACATGGCATTCTTCCCTTAGGTGTTTGGCTTCTCGAGGCCTCTTGCCTTCACTAGGTCGTACCGTATTACTCTGCGTTGGGGATCTTATCTGAAAAACACTTATCAGAATTTCTACTTTGATGGTTTTGGGATTGACTTCTTTGGACTTTACTCACGTCTTCGAACATGAATTGATGTGATTTGATTTGTTTCTACAATCGATTTATGACTTGTCACTTTAAAGATATATGAAGGTTTCAATACTAGTACTAAATATCAAAACTCTTTCATCAAAGCAATTTCAACACTATTTTAAATATCAAAAGTTCGTTTTCTCAAACCAATTTCCAATCTACTAGTATATACAAGCCTTTACTTCACTCGAATGAGAAATCGACTTAAACGACTTAGTAAAACGAGTGGTATGAAACGCTTGCGTTCACTTCGTCGGTTAGCTCTTGGACTTGTTCGATTGAACCCTTTTTGTGACAATTTCCTGGTGAAGATTTACAGCTTGTTTGTAAATATTTAAGTTAAGCAAGTGGTTATGGGACATGAAGCTAAACTCATATATTTAATAGCTTGGTGTGATTGACACTTCTCGTTGATCATGACGATCATTTTATGATTTAGACTAGCAATTGTGCGATGTCTCTTTGTTTGCAAGGTTAGACTAGACCGCATTGGTGTGATTCCGACTCACACATATCTCTTTGTCCGCAAGGTTAGTCTAGACACCACTTGTGTGATTCCATTCACACATACCTTTTTGTTTGCGAGGTTAGGCTAGACACCACTTGTGTGATTCCACTCACACATACCTTTTTGCTTTTTGGTTAGCCTAGACCTCAATCTGTGTGATTCCGTCTCACGCATATGGGGTAGCTGTGACAACCTGGAGTTTTATAACGATTTATTTTCGTCCAATGATGAAAAAAAAATTTGTTGTTAATCGCTGTTTGGAATTTTATCCGGTTTAAATTCTTTTAAAAAAAAGAACAAATTAGTTTAATAGTTCGTGGGCTTTGAATCTTGGCCTATGTTTTATCTTTTGTGCCGTGATAAATCCAAACCCGTTTCCCTTTACCCATTCATTCAAAAACCCTAGAAACGAAATAACGAAAAGAAAATAAATGGCGGCCACAAAAATTTCTTGCTCGTTCGTTCCTCTTTGCAACTGAGTTAGGGCTTGTGGAAAATTTGGGGCTTCGATTGTCGAAAGCGCCAGCGAATGAAAAACAGCCTCGTCAATGAGAGCTTATGCAAATCCTTCGATCTTTGCTTTTGACCACGGTTTGGATTTGAATTCGTCGAATCAAAGGTGAGTGACCCCCCCTCACTCACATCTAATTCATACCTCTAGCGTATTAGTATTTGAATCCTGTGATTTTTCGTTCGTTTCTGTTTCATGGCTGTAGTGGTTTCGATTTTGTTGTTCGATTTTTCTGATTGTCCAATTTTGTTTATGTGGATTTTGTTCGAACCCTTATATTCTCGAGAAGATGGGTTTCACAGTTTGGTTTCGTGGATTTCTGGTGACTTCGATTTGAACTGCAGTTGTTATGCTTGCCACTATGTTCATTTAAGTAGCATTTCTCTGCACCCTGTTGCATTATTTCTGTGCACATAAGATGTATTATGTTGTCTTGAGTCAAATTCCATTAACTTAATGTCATCATGCTGTTATTCTTGAGTCATGTACATTTGGGTTTGCATTAGTATTTAGTTGAAGTTCATGTAGAACGGACTGCATCGTTACTGCCTTTGTTGGGGTGCGAATACATATGAGTTTGGTCTACTACATTCACGGCTAAAGTCTGCATTCATGTGGTCTGGTGTTGTGTCAGATATTGATGCACTTGAGTCTACACTTAGATTTATAAGCTTGCCTTTCATTTGTCAGTGATATTGCCTTTTTGTGGTGATATTCACACTGCGGCATTGAGTTGGAATTGATGCATCACTAGTTGATTTCGGCATACCTAAATTTACACTACAATTATCTTAGTTCAAAGCTGATAATTATTGTTGGCATCTATTATGGTGTTTGTTAAACCAGTGGGTATCTTTCTTACCCTGGTTGTTTCGAGTTTCACTGTAATTGCATTGAGAATTTTGTTTGTTCATTTACATGTACACCACGTCGACAACAATTTGGGGTCTGGTCATTCCTGTAACTAGTCTGCACCTATATACTTTAAGGTGAGATTGCCACTGCCTATTTCAAATTGCATTTTGTTGTTCACTGCACTTTGACGGCTGATCATTTGTATACATACATTCTTGTATGTATATATGTGTGTGGCCACTGCATTCTGAAATCCTGTATTTGGGTTTGACATGTGTATTTCATTTTGTCTCTGGTCTTATTTATATTGAACTCGTATTTGGCCTTGCTGTGCCTTTCTTGTATTTGTTATGATTTGTGGCTGTGTTACTTTATCTTGAGTACACATGCTATTATCCTTAGTTGCCTTGTTCTAGATTAAGAAATTTATACTGTCCAGTTACAGTATTAAATATAAATGTACAATTAGTACATTCATGCTTTGGAAACTGTTTGCACCCAGTTGCATTCTAGTCTTCATACATATATATGCGGTGACGTATGTATATACATTAATTGATATGTATATATGTATGTTCGAATTGCATTTTCTTTTCTCTTGGAATGATTGACTTTGTTTTGGAAACGATTCATTTTACTTGTATCAGTATATGCTAGAACCTTACCATTCTGGCTCATGTATTCACTGTGCATTCATTGTTTGCCAAATTAGTTCACTGCATCTCCATATACCTGTTACACTTGTTGTAGTGTACCATGTTGATTCCCATAGTAGATTTATGTCTGCACTTGAACATAGTCCTGTATTTCTTCACTTGTAGTCTGTGATATTTGTTGAGTCTTCACTTTGCAGTTTCATTGTAGCTGTGCATTCATGTTGAAACTGGACCATTTATCTGAGTTGTTGCATTGGTTATCCACCGGATTTGGGTTTTGTTTACAAGTCCAGTTTCTTTTGGGCTTTGTTGTTCACTAACTCACCTACAGTCGAGTTGAGATGTACTACGGCCTTTGGTCGTGAGTAAGATAGTTGCACTATCCAGTTTACAGTGCATATATATTTTATCTTTGTTTGTATCACTCCTTTGGTTTGTGATTTCATTGTGACCTTGACTCTGCATATACTCATTAATGAAGTCACTGCACTCTTGTATATCATGTAGTTTAATTGGGTGGGCCATGTTGCATCTGCAGTGGGGTCTCATCGAGTTTGGTCATTCATTACAGTTGTCTTGACCATTTGAGACAGTTTGCATACCATTTACACTGAGTAACCTTATCCACTGCTGCATTTGTTTTTCTTACACTTGAGTTGAACCCGATTTTTTTGGGTTTGACCTTTGCAATTTCTACGCACTGTAGTGGCGAGGCAGTGCACGCGTGCGTGCACTGCAGCCACCCAGAATTGACAGTTTTGAATTGATTTAGTCGATTTGATAAATTGTTTATTTATCCCTGTTGATGATTTAAATCTGCTGATTTATTGTTTAACACTGTTTGGTGTTAAAATTTTCGTTATCCGATTTCTTTGTTAAAAGGATTGGATATACGAGATTTCTGTGATTGTCGTCTATTTGATTATCTGATTATTATTACTGCTATGCACTAATGACTGAGTTTGAATTAGACTGACCCGTGTATTATTTTCTTTCGAATTTAATACTCGGGTCAGACCCGAGTTATTTCAGGTTGTAGATTTCCTTCTTTAAGTTGCTGTTTGAGCTATGAAGACTTTTCACATCTTTTGGAGTAATCGTGTCATAGTATTGGTTGATATGTATTCATGTATATTAGTTTATAATGTACGTGTATATATAACTTCCAGAGTCGACAATTGTAGTTGTATCATATGTATTGTATTAACTGTATTGTAACTGACATAAGTTATATATATATATATATATGAGACTTATGTTTTTATCTGTGTTCCGCATCCTTTGCGTATCTGTGTTGTTTTTATATATATTGTCCTAAACCATTATGAACCATTGTAGTTCGTTTTATACTGGAATTGGATATGTCGATGGGAGTGAATAAATAAGAGATAAAAAATTTAAATATATATACCACTCCTAACGAGGTAACCAATACTAGTGTAAGGCCAACTACGGATGGCCGTTCCTACCCAGCCTTATTCTTCATAATAATAGACAGTATTTCTTTTAATACTCTTTGTTATTGTGAGTATAGAGGTGGGGCGTCACAGTTGGTATCAGAGCTTGGGGTTTATGGACATAATATAAAACATAACTTAGATGGAACATATGTTACAACTATTTGTCGATGTTTTCTTTGTGTTTTGAGTCAAAACTAAAGTTTTGAAATTATGATGAAATTTTTAAATATCTTTATTTAAAAATAAAAGTGAAACTGGCTTCGCTGAGTACAACTGATAATCTTTTTGATTTAAAAAAAATCAAAATATGAAATTGAAATAAATTTCATTTGCTGTTTACATAGCTGTGTTTATTTTGTTTCATTGAGAATTTCGAATCCGAATTGAGGATTCGAAACGATTGCAGTTATGTGATTCTTGTTGAGATTTTTGCTGATTTTCTTTTATGCTAATCACAGGATGATCAGATTTTTGCTGTTTTGGATTATCTTCATTGAAGATATATTCGAATGATTTCTTTGTTCATTTTGTAGTACGTGCAAATTTGAGTTGCACGTTACTGCATTAATTTTACGTTGAACCGATGCTTGGTTATGAAACGTATTTTATTGCCGTTACCTTTATAACGGGATTTTTACAGTAGTGCTATGTTTTGAAGCATGGAGTTTAGTTGAAAATTTTTATGAATGAAAATTCATTGGTGTTACATTGTGGTGTAAATTATTTTGATGAGATTTTGACGTTTAAAAATTATTGTCGCTTTGGCTTCAGTAACCGTCAAATTTTAAAAGTGGATTTTCAAGCGGTTATACCGCAATGCAGATTTGTGACCCGTTTTTACAATATTTTGAGAAGTACAATTTCCTTATCGAAATTGTTACTAATATTGCTGCTTTAATCACGTAATTGGGAAATCGTTTTAAAATGAAAATTGTTTTATAAAATTTCTAACAGTTTGCACTTTCAAAAGAAGAGGAAAGTAAGTGATAATCACTTATGAGATTTATGGCATTAAGACCCAAGTAAGGGCAGCCAATTATTTTATATGAAAATCATATTATGATTTATGTTAATCTTTATTTCTCTGAATAAATATATGATGATCAAGAATGACATTTTGATTGAATTTTTGGTTGCTGTTTTAATTTGTTTTTGGCTAATTTTGTTTTGAGAATTGTTTAATCAATCATATAACCTGATTACAGAAATGAGTTTATGACTCAGTTTTTATAAGAAAATAATTTGATTAATTTACTGAGAAATATGGTATTGAATAATAATAATGGATTAGGCAGTATGAACAAAGAGGTTTATGCTCATGTCTAGTTCATTTAAAAATTGATATGAACAAAGCAATATTGAAAAAAAAATTGTGATCAAGCAGAAATGACTTTGAAATGGGTTGTAAAATTTGGCATGAATGTTGGTATGTTTAGATATGATTTTTAAAGAAATTAAATTCCCTACTTATGAAATGAAGAAAGGACTACAAGAGTATTTCTGGAGTTAAAAAGGAAAAATTCCTTAAATGAATAAATATGTATGGTCTCTAAATTACCAAGTAATTTAGGGGAGTTGCCTTGATCTACTCATCATCAGGTGGATGATGGGTATGTGCATGACTTGTTCAAGTCCTGAAGGCCTCTGTGCAAAGGTTAACAGAATTGAGTCCTTTGCAATGCATACTTTGTGTTCAAAGGCAAGAGTTTGGACCATATAAAAATGTAAAATGGAACTGGAAAATAAGCTAGGCAGTGTGAACAAATGAGGTTCATGCTTATGTCTAGATTGTTTTAAATTGGAGATGAACAATGCAATAAATTATTTATGTGCTGATTTGTTCAGATCTAAAGCTAAAATGTTTTATAGGTTTTTCTCTAAAACCTTACCCTATGTTCACAATAGGATTGAGTATAAGAATTTTTATAGAATTCTACTGGATTTGTTTAAGAGATCATGACATTCTTGAATATAGGAGATATGCAAGTGATAAAACAAATTTTGAAAGAGACAACTGGAGAAATGAAATAAAACATTATTTTCATGAATGAAAGTATGGACAGTTGAGATTTTCTGAAATAAGAAATGAGATTGGTCACTAGATTATAAAACTAATCTAGGAGAGAAGCCTTGATCTATTCATCATAAGGACTATGATGGGTATGTGCATGACTTGTTTAAGTCCTATAGGCCTTTGTGCAAGGGTAAACAGAATTGAGTCCCTTGCAATGCACACATGGTGTTCAATGGCAAAGAGATATGACCAAATTAAATTGATAAATCAAGATTTAGAGCTGAGCTATGGAATTAAAATGAGTTAATTCCATAAGAGTATGTGTACATGTATACTGTATTGAACAATTGAATAATTGTTGATTTGAGATTCGATTATCAATTTTGATAATTGAATATTTGTTGATTTGAGATTCGATTATCGTTTTTGATAATTGAATATTTGTTGATTTGAGATTCGATTATCGTTTTTGATAATTGAATATTTGTTGATTTGAGATTCGATTATCGTTCTTGATAATTGAATATTTGTTGATTTGAGATTCGATTATCGTTTTTGATAATTGAATATTTGTTGATTTGAGAATCGATTATTGTTTTGATAATTGAATAATTGTTGATTTGGGATTTCTGATTATCGTTTTGATAATTTGGCAATTGCTAATTTTGCTGATTGTAAGATTTTCTAGTCTCTAATTGATTCTAGATTATGTTGATTATATTAAACTGTTGTTTTCTATCTATCTCTCTTGATAGTTATAGTTTGCTGATTATGAAGTTCGTGTTTTCTATTTATCTGTTGGATAACTAGATATTTGCAGATTTGCGATTTGCAAATTTTGTTTTCTAATATCTTTGTTGATAATTAGATATTGCTGTTTTGTGATTTCTGTATTCTAATTATCTAATTGGTCATTGAATATTGTGGATTTGGACTGAGTTTGAGTATTGAGTTGCCTGGTCCTTGCATTTCCAATGTACGATCTCGTAGTTTCTTTGATATTGCAGTCTTCATGATTCGTAGACTTGAGTTTTACCTATCAAGTTCACTTGAATTTTGATACATTGTTTTATACAATGATGGTTACTTTCGCACTGGGCCTGGTGTCACGTCACTGACCTGATGCACTTGAGCCCTTGCCTACCTTATACATACTCTGTTTCACTTGATAGTTGTAGTGATGTATTCCATAGAGTAACTGAACTGACTTGAGTCTGGTTCACTCGTGTTGCCTTCCTTGATTTACACTGAACTTGTATACATTCATTTGGTCATTTGGGGAGTTGGTTCTGCATTTTGTTGTACCTGTACCTGTAGTTGTCCAAACCGATTCTTCTGAAGTTTCAGCTTGTAGATCTGTTGTTCGTATGTTGCATACATTGTTGTTGAGTCGCTTTGTTACATCACTTGATATTTATGGTATTTGCAGTTATATCACCTCGAGCTGCATGTTTAGTTGTTTATAGGTTGGCAACTGGTATCTGTAGTTCATGTTTCATTAAGTTTGATGTGCTCGTGATCACTGTAGTCTGTCCCTGCAGTCTATCTGGTCACTGTAGTTGCATTCCATTCATTTGCAGATATCAGTGCTCGTCCCTTAGTTGTTCATCTTGTAGTTCATTATGAGTTTGTGGATGACCTGAGAACTTTTGTTCATTTTGTTCTGATTGCACTCTGCTGTCAGTATCACTGCATTGTTTTAGGTTTCAGATATAGTTGCTTGGACCCTCATATTGTTTCAGGTGTACTCTGTATCACTTTTGATGTAGTTTGCATTTCAGTGTATCCTAGTGGTTACTGTTTCGACCTGAATTTGATCATTTAAGCGTCCCAATCTCTAGTGCTCGAACTCTGTCCATACTTGCACACTGATTCACTATTCTCTGTACAGTATCTAGACCTTATTATATGCACACTTGGTTCGTGACCTTTGTGCTCGAGCTTGATCTTGCAATTTCCAGTTTCATAATTGCTTCATGTAATTGGGTAGTTTGGTCTTCATTTTGCTAGTGGTATTGCTCCATGTAAATAGGGTGTGTTTGTTTCACTTGTCTGGTTGGTCGTGAGACTATAGCATGCATTATTCATGTCAATTAAATTGGCGTTTGTATTTCCGACCTTTATTTTTCTAGCTTTACCAATTTATGTTATAAAATTTATTGTTAGTGATGACCTTAATTATGAAAATTACGGGGACGCAATTTCTATAAGGAGGGGAGTCTGTGACAACCTGGAGTTTTATAACGATTTATTTTCGTCCAATGATAAAAAAAATTTGTTGTTAATCGCTGTTTGGAATTTTATCCGGTTTAAATTCTTTTAAAAAAAAGAACAAATTAGTTTAATAGTTCGTGGGCTTTGAATCTTGGCCTATGTTTTATCTTTTGTGCCGTGATAAATCCAAACCCGTTTCCCTTTACCCATTCATTCAAAAACCCTAGAAATGAAATAACGAAAAGAAAATAAATGGCGGCCACAAAAATTTCTTGCTCGTTCGTTCCTCTTTGCAACTGAGTTAGGGCTTGTGGAAAATTTGGGGCTTCGATTGTCGAAAGCGCCAGCGAATGAAAAACAGCCTCGTCAATGAGAGCTTATGCAAATCCTTCGATCTTTGCTTTTGACCACGGTTTGGATTTGAATTCGTCGAATCAAAGGTGAGTGACCCCCCCTCACTCACATCTAATTCATACCTCTAGCGTATTAGTATTTGAATCCTGTGATTTTTCGTTCGTTTCTGTTTCATGGCTGTAGTGGTTTCGATTTTGTTGTTCGATTTTTCTGATTGTCCAATTTTGTTTATGTGGATTTTGTTCGAACCCTTATATTCTCGAGAAGATGGGTTTCACAGTTTGGTTTCGTGGATTTCTGGTGACTTCGATTTGAACTGCAGTTGTTATGCTTGCCACTGTGTTCATTTAAGTAGCATTTCTCTGCACCCTGTTGCATTATTTCTGTGCACATAAGATGTATTATGTTGTCTTGAGTCAAATTCCATTAACTTAATGTCATCATGCTGTTATTCTTGAGTCATGTACATTTGGGTTTGCATTAGTATTTAGTTGAAGTTCATGTAGAACGGACTGCATCGTTACTGCCTTTGTTGGGGTGCGAATACATATGAGTTTGGTCTACTACATTCACGGCTAAAGTCTGCATTCATGTGGTCTGGTGTTGTGTCAGATATTGATGCACTTGAGTCTACACTTAGATTTATAAGCTTGCCTTTCATTTGTCAGTGATATTGCCTTTTTGTGGTGATATTCACACTACGGCATTGAGTTGGAATTGATGCATCACTAGTTGATTTCGGCATACCTAAATTTACACTACAATTATCTTAGTTCAAAGCTGATAATTATTGTTGGCATCTATTATGGTGTTTGTTAAACCAGTGGGTATCTTTCTTACCCTGGTTGTTTCGAGTTTCACTGTAATTGCATTGAGAATTTTGTTTGTTCATTTACATGTACACCACGTCGACAACAATTTGGGGTCTGGTCATTCCTGTAACTAGTCTGCACCTATATACTTTAAGGTGAGATTGCCACTGCCTATTTCAAATTGCATTTTGTTGTTCACTGCACTTTGACGGCTGATCATTTGTATACATACATTCTTGTATGTATATATGTGTGTGGCCACTGCATTCTGAAATCCTGTATTTGGGTTTGACATGTGTATTTCATTTTGTCTCTGGTCTTTTTTATATTGAACTCGTATTTAGCCTTGCTGTGCCTTTCTTGTATTTGTGATGATTTGTGGCTGTGTTACTTTATCTTGAGTA
Source organism: Allium fistulosum (assembly GCA_030737815.1). Taxonomy (NCBI): domain Eukaryota; kingdom Viridiplantae; phylum Streptophyta; class Magnoliopsida; order Asparagales; family Amaryllidaceae; genus Allium; species Allium fistulosum. The sequence goes on from CM060903.1 coordinate 1,437,531,730, forward strand.
CACATGCTATTATCCTTAGTTGCCTTGTTCTAGATTAAGAAATTTATACTGTCCAGTTACAGTATTAAATATAAATGTACAATTAGTACATTCATGCTTTGGAAACTGTTTGCACCCAGTTGCATTCTAGTCTTCATACATATATATGCGGTGACGTATGTATATACATTAATTGATATGTATATATGTATGTTCGAATTGCATTTTCTTTTCTCTTGGAATGATTGACTTTGTTTTGGAAACGATTCATTTTACTTGTATCAGTATATGCTAGAACCTTACCATTCTGGCTCATGTATTCACTGTGCATTCATTGTTTGCCAAATTAGTTCACTGCATCTCCATATACCTGTTACACTTGTTGTAGTGTACCATGTTGATTCCCATAGTAGATTTATGTCTGCACTTGAACATAGTCCTGTATTTCTTCACTTGTAGTCTGTGATATTTGTTGAGTCTTCACTTTGCAGTTTCATTGTAGCTGTGCATTCATGTTGAAACTGGACCATTTATCTGAGTTGTTGCATTGGTTATCCACCGGATTTGGGTTTTGTTTACAAGTCCAGTTTCTTTTGGGCTTTGTTGTTCACTAACTCACCTACAGTCGAGTTGAGATGTACTACGGCCTTTGGTCGTGAGTAAGATAGTTGCACTATCCAGTTTACAGTGCATATATATTTTATCTTTGTTTGTATCACTCCTTTGGTTTGTGATTTCATTGTGACCTTGACTCTGCATATACTCATTAATGTAGTCACTGCACTCTTGTATATCATGTAGTTTAATTGGGTGGGCCATGTTGCATCTGCAGTGGGGTCTCATCGAGTTTGGTCATTCATTATAGTTGTCTTGACCTTTTGAGACAGTTTGCATACCATTTACACTGAGTAACCTTATCCACTGCTGCATTTGTTTTTCTTACACTTGAGTTGAACCCATTTTTTTGGGTTTGACCTTTGCAATTTCTACGCACTGTAGTGGCGAGGCAGTGCACGCGTGCGTGCACTGCAGCCACCCAGAATTGACAGTTTTGAATTGATTTAGTCGATTTGATAAATTGTTTATTTATCCCTGTTGATGATTTAAATCTGCTGATTTATTGTTTAACACTGTTTGGTGTTAAAATTTTCGTTATCCGATTTCTTTGTTAAAAGGATTGGATATACGAGATTTCTGTGATTGTCGTCTATTTGATTATCTGATTATTATTACTGCTATGCACTAATGACTGAGTTTGAATTAGACTGACCCGTGTATTATTTTCTTTCGAATTTAATACTCGGGTCAGACCCGAGTTATTTCAGGTTGTAGATTTCCTTCTTTAAGTTGCTGTTTGAGCTATGAAGACTTTTCACATCTTTTGGAGTAATCGTGTCATAGTATAGGTTGATATGTATTCATGTATATTAGTTTATAATGTACGTGTATATATAACTTCCAGAGTCGACAATTGTAGTTGTATCATATGTATTGTATTAACTGTATTGTAACTGACATCAGTTATATATATATATATGAGACTTTTGTTTTTATCTGTGTTCCGCATCCTTTGCGTATCTGTGTTGTTTTTATATATATTGTCCTAAACCATTATGAACCATCGTAGTTCGTTTTATACTGGAATTGGATATGTCGATGAGAGTGAATAAATAAGAGATGAAAAATTTAAATATATATACCACTCCTAACGAGGTAACCAATACTAGTGTAAGGCCAACTACGGATGGCCGCTCCTACCCAGCCTTATTCTTCATAATAATAGACAGTATTTCTTTTAATACTCTTTGTTATTGTGAGTATAGAGGTGGGGCGTCACAGTAGCTCCCCATGGTCTTCGGACCATCATGTGATAGGCCTCTTTCTCTTTTTATGATTTCTGGATTTCTTGTTTTGATTTCTGGATTTTTATGTCATTGACTTGTTATGAGTACAAGTTTAGGGTATGATGCCCTCTTTGGATCTTTGAGAAGATTCTTGTGATATTGATCATTTCTCATCGGTTGATCTCCTGTTGATCATCATTTACATACTTATAGTAGTATGTCAGTATGGATATTTTATGTTTATGCCATATCTTTTATTTTATATCATGTCATCTGATATTTATAGTTAGACTGATCCGTTTATTATTTTCTTAAATAATACTCGGGTCAGACCGAGATGTTACAGGTGCTTCTACTTGACTTCCTCCCGGGATTTGCTACTCTGAATTTTGGCTAACTATTTAGTTTAGCAGTTTTTGTTGTATACACTTGAGATATGGACTTATAGTTGTATTCTTTTGGTATAGCACATGTTGCTATTCTTTTGTATTATTGTGGATCTTTTTGACCACTACTCTGATGTACACTTTCATGTGTTAGTTATATATTCATATCTTCTTCCGCCTTTGTGATATGGATGTCTGTGACTGATTTATGTTATGTTTATTTCTATGTTTGTTTCCGAAGATTATTTTATAGCCACCGTGCGATAAGCAATTACATGGATGGTCGCTCCTCAACAGCCTTATTCTCCGTGCTAGTTGATAGCACTACATCGTAGTGTCCTTGGCTAGCGTGGGTATTGAGGTGGGGCGTTACAGTAATGACCCAATATTTTGGACCATTCGTGTAACGACCCTGAATTTCGAACAAATTAAATTGAGAATATTTCATTAATTTTAAATATTTGAACGATGATTTAATTTGAATCCCCGATCTAAGTTTGAAATTGGCGATTAAATTATAAAATTTAATCTAGTGAATGCTGAATAAAAATTTGAATCTTCAATTTTTAGGCTGAAGAAAATTATTTCAAAAGCTTTTAAAATTCGTATTGATATTACTGAAGATAACAGAAGCTTCAGAATCGAATTTAAAACTGTTTTGTTCAGTTTTGAGAATTAAATCGTTCGAATCGGATTTAAAAATAGCCGTCCGAGGCACAGTCTCGGAATTCGACGAAACCAGTTCCATTGGGTCCGTAACGTTAAATTATCGGCGGATTTCAAATTTCGTATTGATCAGAGTTGTTATGTAACCGTACGATGAATAAACGCGTTAAAATTTTAAGACGAATTCAAATTTAAAATTTATATTTATATAAATTAATATTACACGTTATCTTCCCTATAAACACGCAAAATATCACGGAGCTAAAACGTGCAAACCATACTTCATCAGATTTTTAAAATCCCTCTCTCGTTCAAGATCAATCTGAGAAAAGATGTAACAACCCTGTATTTTACAAATATTTTTAAATTGATTTTTCTAGATTCAAAATCTTTATTTATGAAAAAGAATAAATTTTGTTATTTTAAATATAAACTTTGATTTTGATGTGGATTAGAATTCCAAATATGACTAGATTTAATATTTCCAGAAATTGTGAATTTTGGTCAATAGTCAAACTTTGACTTTTAAATTTAAATTTTAAATATTTGAAATTATAAATTTTATCTTTTATTATGAAAATAGATGTAGTAACTTGAATACTGCTTTTCGTTTCACTGAAAATGGAGTTAAACTGTAAAAGTTATGTACATTTCAACTTTGAGTATAATTTGTTTATTTAACAATTTTGTCTATTTTAAATGATATAAATTTTATTTTTCTTTGTTATGTTTTATTTTAATTGGGTTAATACTTTATTTTGAGTATATTTTTATCTTTTAATATGTTTAAAAATGATCATATAATTTTTCTAAAGTACACTTGAATTTATTCAAATTTATAAAGCCTGATTATGTATTTATTGCCATTTTCTTTATTTAAATTCTATTTAATTTAAAATTTAATTATTTATTTACTTGAAAATGTTTTAAAAATCATTTTTATTTCAAATTTTGGTTTAGAATATTTTTAAAGTAAATCAAATAATTTTTCAAAGCCATTGGTTATTTTTCTGTAATTTCTAAACACTGTTTGCAATTTTTGAGCAATTTTTGTAATTCTTTTTCCATTTCTTTTGAATTTAAATATTTATTTTTATTTCCTACTACTTTGTTCAGTTGTAAATAACATTTCTGAGTTTATTTTGTTTATTTAAAATAAAAGAGAAAAAGAAAAGGAAATGCCAAAGGTTTTAAAAATTGCAAAAACTTAAGGCTTTTCATCTCCTGGTCTCTTCATTTTCTTTTGGCTTTTCCTCTCCTTTCTTTTGGCCGTACACTTCTTACCTCTAGCCATGTATTCTCTCCAGCAATTCACGTGAAAAATCTATCTCTCCACTCCAAAACTCACGGCTATATCAAATTTGAGAAAAAAAATGCAATTCTAATGGCTTCTCTTTTCTATTTTTTCCTCTTCTTTTATTGATTTTGTCTTTGCTCCTCTTATGCTTTGCTCAGCTATAACCCACCTTCATCTCCACCATCCTCTCCACCATCACCAGCCACAACAATCATCCCCCTCCTCTGACCTGAAGTGGCCATGACCTCCTCATGAACACAACACCATAAAAAGTTGCAAAATTTCCATGAAAACCATGCTAGCCGACCAATACTTCAACACCACTTCCATATTTTGCCTTGGCCACCTCCTTAGCCTCTACCACCATCATGACCTGACCCCAAACCATCAGCCTCTCCTCTGACCTGACCTGAACCATGCATGACCGAGCCCATAGGATGACCAAGCCGAGCCAAAAATTGAACCAAACCTCACCTATTTGCCTTGATCTTTTGTATACTTCACTTGCAACTCACCTACCTCTTCACACTTATGTAGCCGTGAGTTTTGATGCCATACCTGACCCAAACCTGAGCTATATCACATCATGGCCGAGCTAAAGAGTCCCTAGACCAAGCATTTGAGTGGCTAAGGCAAGGTCCAATCATATCTTCTCTTTGTTGCTTTTATTTTTTCAATTTGTTTCAATGTTAGTTTGGGTTGAATGTTATGTTTATATTGTCTTGTTATTTGTTGTTACAAGATAAATATCAAGGCTCACTATTCATTCAAATCAAAAGTCGTGATGTATCGTGCTTGTCGTGCTTTCTGGAATCTATTCTGTGTGTTTTGATCGCTAACTCCAGCGTAAAAGGTGAGTTATTCTCACCAGACAATATGTGCCTATATAACTAGTAAATTGACACCCTGTGAATCTGTAGAAATATGTTATCATGTTATATATGCCTATATTATTATCATATGATGTTCACACCTGTTATTACACCTGTTATATCATATGTTACTGTTATTTAATGTTATTCTGTTATTTATATCTGTTATCACCATTGCAAGTTCCCTGTAGACTAGAATCACTATGGGTTGAAATGATACATACCCGAACGGACTTTAGAATAGGGAAAAATCGTTATGGGCTGAAATGATAGGCCTGAATGGTTTTTATTTAATTTATTTTAACTTGGGATTGCGGGTTTGAAATGATAGAACCCGGATTTTTCTTTTTTAACTGCGGATTGAAATGATACATATCCGTATCACTTGACCTAGGTTAGAAAATTATATACAGGCCCGTGGTTATTTTATAAAGTGTTTTGAATATTTTTAAGTATTTTAAAAATATAAATTTATGAAATTTGATTTAAATAGATTTTGAAATGTTTAAAATAAAGAAATTATGATTTTTCTATGTGTTAAAAATGCAATTAATGAATGGTTTAACTGGATTTTTGAAATATAACTTAAGTTGGAAATTTGGAATTTGGTTAAAAATGATATTTAAGTTATATAAATAAAATGGATATTAAATTTTATTTGGAAATGGTAAATATGATAATTTGATTAAATGTGAATTTAAGTGATTTATTAAAGTATTATTGATTTTTTCTATGAATTTAAGTGGTTAAATAAATGAATGTTTAAAAGTGATCTTTTAAAATATAACTTGACTTGGAAATGTGAAATTTGGTTTTAATTAAAGGTTTTAGTTAATTAAATAAAATTGGAAATTTAGTTAAATTTGTGAAATGGTAATTTAAATTTGAAGTGTTAAGTTATTGTTGAAATGTGAAGAATTGGAAACTTTTACACTTAAATTTATTAAGTAAATTGTTGAAAATTGGATTTAATTATAAGAAATTTATTGTGAAAAAGATACATGTTAAATGATATGTAAATAAACATTTTAAATGTTAAATTATGATTTTTAAAATGTTTAAAGAGTTTAAAACGAAGTTATTTAATTGCTGGAAATACACTAAAAAGCTGGAAATCACTTTTAATAGCATTCAGAAATGCTATGGTTCTGAATTACACTAAAATTTGAATAAAAGGGCTACTACAGCATTTCTGAAATGCTGCAGTTGCTGCAGTTGAACTTATAGGCTAATATTGAACCCAGGTCTATTATAGCATTCTCTGGAAATGCTATAATGGTCTGCAGTCTTTGCTGAAACCAAATTTAACCCTTGTTTTGAAATCTGAACTACCGCAGCACTTCTGAATTGCTGTCTTTTCTGTTTTGAACTATAATTCAACTAAAACTGAGTTTTAACAGCAGTTTTAAGTGCTGTCTTTGCTGAATTAAAAATGTTTTCAAATATAACTTATAGCAGTTGTTTTTAAATGCTGTGAAATGCTGAAATTTTAATAATTAGGGTTTTTGACTTAGTAAACGAACTCAGAATGGTTTGAAACTTTGGAAATTGAATACTTGATTTGAAAATATAATAATTACACTTTTAAAAGGTTTAAATGAATTATTTTGATTGGAATATAAACTATTTAAAGGTGATTTGAAATGATAGTAAATGAACGATATCTTTGAATTTAAAAGGTATTTAAAGTTGAATATTGGATTTGAACTGATAGGATATTTTATTTTATTAAAATGATTTGAAATGAAGTTTTGTAAGGATATGATATTTTATTATATTAAAATGATTTGAAATGAAGTTTTGAAATTATATGAAAATTTAAATATATGGAAATGGTTTGGAATTGATTTAATCTTTATTTTGATAAAGATATGGTTTGAAATGATATTTTATTTTGAAGAAAAGTATTGTTTTTAAAAGTTATAACCACGGGTTATAATAACGTTGGGTTGTTAAAGAGACCGGGATCGGATATGGACATACTCTCTGTCTTACCGAAAACCACTTTGGCAACCGTGTACGCGGTGGAGATTCCAGAATGAAGTAGGATGGTGGCGACGATCCTAAGGTATATACGTGGACCCAACTCCCGTGAGTTGGCATAAGGTGGCTAAAACAGGAGCGATTGACGGACCAATGAGGTAGCACCTCTGATCGGACACACTTCTTCGATACCATTCTATTACTTGTGATTGATTTGGTGCGCACCCTTGATTGGGAGTGTTGTTCGAGGTGGGCGGTAGTGGCTGCTATGCGTCACCACCAGTCCGGATGCGTAATTGGTATATCTACCCTGGCATTGCCTAGTTGTGCCGTGTCACCTACCATATCGAGCTTTACTACGATTATGATTTTAAGATCCGACCGCGTTAAGGTTCTCCATCCCCTTAACGCTATTTTCCGATATGATTATACTTTACTTATTTAGACACTATTATAATATCGAATATTACTACATAGTAGATAGTTTAACGGATCCTTAGAGGATGGGCGGTCCCAAGCATCTTCTAAGTTACTTGTACCTTTATTACAGTTCACTTGAGTTGGTTTACATTATATAAGTATATATTTTCCTGACTCGAGTGTTTTGTGTTTTGCTTTACGCTCGGGTCAGCCTGAGTTATTCACAGATTTGGATTTCCACTCTCTTGGAGATTTGAATCGCTGGAGATTATCTGCTTGCATGTCCTATCTATTTCAGTTCCGTTGTTCTACTCAGCTTGTACTTGGTTATTTTATTGAGACTTTTGTTGTACTCTATTTCTTCTGTTGTATCTTATGTAACTCTGATATATTTATATAGTAGCTTCATGAACTACTATTTCTTTTACTTCCGCTGCATTATTTTACTCTGTGTCTGTGATCTGTGATTATATTTATTTACTGTATATTCTGAGATTTGCCAAATTTTATTTACAACGCGGTATTTTGAGCAATTCAACTCCGGCATGAGTGTCTACCTATACACTTATAATGGATGCGAATGGTCCAAAATATCGGGTCGTTACAGTTGGTATCAGAGCTTTGGTTTTGAGGCAAAACTTAGAATGTATGGTAAATTTATTTACAGAATCACTTTCGTTCGAGTTTGAATCTCTTCCTTTGATTCGTTTTCCTTTGAATTTTGGAACGTTCCCTGCGGTTCCGAAATTCATTCGTGTCCCTCACTATTCATCATCTTTTGATTCTGGAGTATCCCATGACTCCACTTCCAATGATCTTTATAGTGAATTGGCGGTCTCGCCAATATTCTAATTTTCTTGTAAAAGGGTGAAAATTCTTTATAATCAGCATCGATTCACCAGAGATTTATATTTATCCTTGGTTTAGATGCTAATATCTTTTATTATTCCAAACTCTATCTCTTGAGATTGAAGGTAGATTTACCCCAGAAAATCCACATTTGATCTTATCCATTGAGTCACGGTTGACCCGGTTAAGGTTGTCCGCGATTTATCTAAGCTTACCCATCTCTCTACTCTGTTTAATCATCTTGTCTTTTGTTCCAATCTATCTTCCAAACATTTTGAACTGTACTTGTAAATTAATGTTTTGTTTTATATTGTGTTGTTTGAGTTGTTAATGTTGATTTGGGTTTCCGATCGATTCGTCTGATCAACGCTATCGATAGGATTTCTAAAACACTTTGACAGAACAAACTGACACAATATTATTTTAAAATTTGGTTTATGAAATAAATTTGGATATATAATTTTATGGAACTTAATAAATTGATTTAAATTGATAATTTGAAATGATAATACTTGATTTATCATTTATTGTTCTACAAATGAATTTATAAATAGTTGTTTATAAATTTATTTGGGAACTGAAATGAATTTAAAACAAGAAAGTTAAAGAATTTAATTTCCGATGGTTTCAAACCTTGTGTTTAAAATTTTTAAAAGGATATTATTTAAAGTATTTTGAATAAAAATTTGTCTCTAAAGAATTTTAAAGTTTAAAAATTTAGTGCTCTTCTCTTTGTCGCTGGAAAATAATTTCGGTGATGACTGCAGCATCATCGACGTTCATTTTCGAGTTTCGAAGTGAAGAAACCATTCTGTAGTCTTGCTACAGCTTTGTTTTGGAAAATCTGATTGATTTGAATTTCTAAAATATGACTGGATTATAATATATATAAAGATATATGATTTAAATTTGATTTAACATATTATGTATATATAATTACTTATCTCCAAATGGTTTGAAGATGTTCGAAGATTCAAATTCTTAAATTTTTCTTAAAGAATAATTTCAATTATAAAAAGAAAAATCAAAATTTTGGATAAATGATTCAAACTTGAGATAATTGAATTGGATAGTTTTATTTGTATATTACAATTGCATTCAAATATAACTTACCTTAAATTTTTTTTGAAGTTAACAATGTAATTGGATAATATACAATATAAAAAGGATTTTTATACACTTAAATATTAGTTATAAAAGATTAACAGAGGTAAATAGTGAAAAAGGAATTTAAAGAGATTTTATTTAAATAACTTAATAATCAAATTGATTTAATATGGAACCTTAAGTCTAACCTAGGAATTTTAATAAAGGTTATTTCCTGAAATGAATATGTTGTATAATAAATAATGTATCTTTGAATAGATAAAATAAAATACATTTGAATTGGACTTTTGGTAATAAAGTTTATTTAACTTGAATTCATAGTTTAATTGATGTCTAAATGAATAAATGTGTAAAGAAATTTGATTGTTATATTTGCTATGATAAATATTTTATTTATGAAATTGATATGTCTTGAAAAATTAATAATTATGATTTAAATAGTTAAAATGTATTTTAACATCACTAAAACTTGATAATTGAGAATTTGGTTTTCAAATGGAAATTTTAAGTGTAACTTATTAAAGGAATATCTATTTATGAAATGGGTATTTTAAATAAAGTGTTAGGTTATGTGTTAAATTAAGAGCTAACTAAAATAGTGAACTTTTAACTTAATAAATGAAGTATAGTTTGATTTGAATATTCCATTCATAAAAGTTTGTTTTAATAAGTCATAAGTTAAATGATATCCAAATGAATATTTCTGATATTAAACTGATTTGAAATATTAATATATCTACTGTAGCATTTTATAAGTGTTGCTGTTTTGAAAATACAATGTTTTGGAAATTTTTATAATTGAATGAACTTAGAAATGTTACAACTTTAAAATGAATATTGTTTGATCTTGGATTAAAATGGTTTAAATGAAGATTATTTTTAAAAAGGTGTTATGATTTTCTAAGTGTTATGGTTTTTTAGGATAACATTTCCAAAGTGTTATGATTTTAGTAGTATGATTTCCAAATGATAAACATCCCTAAATTGTTATGATTTCAAAGCATTATGGTTTCAAATTTATTATCTTATTTTGTTTTTTTTTTTCAAACTATCTTTTCGTTGTCCTTATTTCTCTTATCTTGTTACAGAATGGGAAGGCTATTGCTTATACCAGTCTGTTTAGAAATCTTTCTATAATCTTTGTTACTCATCTGGATCTGAACACTGTTTTTCCATTCATAGACCATCGGTCAAGTGAAAAGGGAGATTCAGACTCTAGGGGATCTTTTTTGTGCTTATATTCTTTATTTGATCACCTCCATCTTGTTAAACTTACCTATAACAATAGTTATCAAGTGTAATTCCAATCTTCTTATCATCTTGTCTTAATTCTATTTCATTCTATCTTTTTCTGTGCTTTCCCGTACCTCGTTCCTTTTCGGGGACGAAAAGTTTTGAGTGGGGGAGAGTGTAACAACCCTGTATTTTACAAATATTTTTAAATTGATTTTTCTAGATTCAAAATCTTTATTTATGAAAAAGAATAAATTTTGTTATTTTAAATATAAACTTTGATTTTGATGTGGATTAGAATTCCAAATATGACTAGATTTAATATTTCCAGAAATTGTGAATTTTGGTCAATAGTCAAACTTTGACTTTTAAATTTAAATTTTAAATATTTGAAATTATAAATTTTATCTTTTATTATGAAAATAGATGTAGTAACTTGAATACTGCTTTTCGTTTCACTGAAAATGGAGTTAAACTGTAAAAGTTATGTACATTTCAACTTTGAGTATAATTTGTTTATTTAACAATTTTGTCTATTTTAAATGATATAAATTTTATTTTTCTTTGTTATGTTTTATTTTAATTGGGTTAATACTTTATTTTGAGTATATTTTTATCTTTTAATATGTTTAAAAATGATCATATAATTTTTCTAAAGTACACTTGAATTTATTCAAATTTATAAAGCCTGATTATGTATTTATTGCCATTTTCTTTATTTAAATTCTATTTAATTTAAAATTTAATTATTTATTTACTTGAAAATGTTTTAAAAATCATTTTTATTTCAAATTTTGGTTTAGAATATTTTTAAAGTAAATCAAATAATTTTTCAAAGCCATTGGTTATTTTTCTGTAATTTCTAAACACTGTTTGCAATTTTTGAGCAATTTTTGTAATTCTTTTTCCATTTCTTTTGAATTTAAATATTTATTTTTATTTCCTACTACTTTGTTCAGTTGTAAATAACATTTCTGAGTTTATTTTGTTTATTTAAAATAAAAGAGAAAAAGAAAAGGAAATGCCAAAGGTTTTAAAAATTGCAAAAACTTAAGGCTTTTCATCTCCTGGTCTCTTCATTTTCTTTTGGCTTTTCCTCTCCTTTCTTTTGGCCGTACACTTCTTACCTCTAGCCATGTATTCTCTCCAGCAATTCACGTGAAAAATCTATCTCTCCACTCCAAAACTCACGGCTATATCAAATTTGAGAAAAAAAATGCAATTCTAATGGCTTCTCTTTTCTATTTTTTCCTCTTCTTTTATTGATTTTGTCTTTGCTCCTCTTATGCTTTGCTCAGCTATAACCCACCTTCATCTCCACCATCCTCTCCACCATCACCAGCCACAACAATCATCCCCCTCCTCTGACCTGAAGTGGCCATGACCTCCTCATGAACACAACACCATAAAAAGTTGCAAAATTTCCATGAAAACCATGCTAGCCGACCAATACTTCAACACCACTTCCATATTTTGCCTTGGCCACCTCCTTAGCCTCTACCACCATCATGACCTGACCCCAAACCATCAGCCTCTCCTCTGACCTGACCTGAACCATGCATGACCGAGCCCATAGGATGACCAAGCCGAGCCAAAAATTGAACCAAACCTCACCTATTTGCCTTGATCTTTTGTATACTTCACTTGCAACTCACCTACCTCTTCACACTTATGTAGCCGTGAGTTTTGATGCCATACCTGACCCAAACCTGAGCTATATCACATCATGGCCGAGCTAAAGAGTCCCTAGACCAAGCATTTGAGTGGCTAAGGCAAGGTCCAATCATATCTTCTCTTTGTTGCTTTTATTTTTTCAATTTGTTTCAATGTTAGTTTGGGTTGAATGTTATGTTTATATTGTCTTGTTATTTGTTGTTACAAGATAAATATCAAGGCTCACTATTCATTCAAATCAAAAGTCGTGATGTATCGTGCTTGTCGTGCTTTCTGGAATCTATTCTGTGTGTTTTGATCGCTAACTCCAGCGTAAAAGGTGAGTTATTCTCACCAGACAATATGTGCCTATATAACTAGTAAATTGACACCCTGTGAATCTGTAGAAATATGTTATCATGTTATATATGCCTATATTATTATCATATGATGTTCACACCTGTTATTACACCTGTTATATCATATGTTACTGTTATTTAATGTTATTCTGTTATTTATATCTGTTATCACCATTGCAAGTTCCCTGTAGACTAGAATCACTATGGGTTGAAATGATACATACCCGAACGGACTTTAGAATAGGGAAAAATCGTTATGGGCTGAAATGATAGGCCTGAATGGTTTTTATTTAATTTATTTTAACTTGGGATTGCGGGTTTGAAATGATAGAACCCGGATTTTTCTTTTTTAACTGCGGATTGAAATGATACATATCCGTATCACTTGACCTAGGTTAGAAAATTATATACAGGCCCGTGGTTATTTTATAAAGTGTTTTGAATATTTTTAAGTATTTTAAAAATATAAATTTATGAAATTTGATTTAAATAGATTTTGAAATGTTTAAAATAAAGAAATTATGATTTTTCTATGTGTTAAAAATGCAATTAATGAATGGTTTAACTGGATTTTTGAAATATAACTTAAGTTGGAAATTTGGAATTTGGTTAAAAATGATATTTAAGTTATATAAATAAAATGGATATTAAATTTTATTTGGAAATGGTAAATATGATAATTTGATTAAATGTGAATTTAAGTGATTTATTAAAGTATTATTGATTTTTTCTATGAATTTAAGTGGTTAAATAAATGAATGTTTAAAAGTGATCTTTTAAAATATAACTTGACTTGGAAATGTGAAATTTGGTTTTAATTAAAGGTTTTAGTTAATTAAATAAAATTGGAAATTTAGTTAAATTTGTGAAATGGTAATTTAAATTTGAAGTGTTAAGTTATTGTTGAAATGTGAAGAATTGGAAACTTTTACACTTAAATTTATTAAGTAAATTGTTGAAAATTGGATTTAATTATAAGAAATTTATTGTGAAAAAGATACATGTTAAATGATATGTAAATAAACATTTTAAATGTTAAATTATGATTTTTAAAATGTTTAAAGAGTTTAAAACGAAGTTATTTAATTGCTGGAAATACACTAAAAAGCTGGAAATCACTTTTAATAGCATTCAGAAATGCTATGGTTCTGAATTACACTAAAATTTGAATAAAAGGGCTACTACAGCATTTCTGAAATGCTGCAGTTGCTGCAGTTGAACTTATAGGCTAATATTGAACCCAGGTCTATTATAGCATTCTCTGGAAATGCTATAATGGTCTGCAGTCTTTGCTGAAACCAAATTTAACCCTTGTTTTGAAATCTGAACTACCGCAGCACTTCTGAATTGCTGTCTTTTCTGTTTTGAACTATAATTCAACTAAAACTGAGTTTTAACAGCAGTTTTAAGTGCTGTCTTTGCTGAATTAAAAATGTTTTCAAATATAACTTATAGCAGTTGTTTTTAAATGCTGTGAAATGCTGAAATTTTAATAATTAGGGTTTTTGACTTAGTAAACGAACTCAGAATGGTTTGAAACTTTGGAAATTGAATACTTGATTTGAAAATATAATAATTACACTTTTAAAAGGTTTAAATGAATTATTTTGATTGGAATATAAACTATTTAAAGGTGATTTGAAATGATAGTAAATGAACGATATCTTTGAATTTAAAAGGTATTTAAAGTTGAATATTGGATTTGAACTGATAGGATATTTTATTTTATTAAAATGATTTGAAATGAAGTTTTGTAAGGATATGATATTTTATTATATTAAAATGATTTGAAATGAAGTTTTGAAATTATATGAAAATTTAAATATATGGAAATGGTTTGGAATTGATTTAATCTTTATTTTGATAAAGATATGGTTTGAAATGATATTTTATTTTGAAGAAAAGTATTGTTTTTAAAAGTTATAACCACGGGTTATAATAACGTTGGGTTGTTAAAGAGACCGGGATCGGATATGGACATACTCTCTGTCTTACCGAAAACCACTTTGGCAACCGTGTACGCGGTGGAGATTCCAGAATGAAGTAGGATGGTGGCGACGATCCTAAGGTATATACGTGGACCCAACTCCCGTGAGTTGGCATAAGGTGGCTAAAACAGGAGCGATTGACGGACCAATGAGGTAGCACCTCTGATCGGACACACTTCTTCGATACCATTCTATTACTTGTGATTGATTTGGTGCGCACCCTTGATTGGGAGTGTTGTTCGAGGTGGGCGGTAGTGGCTGCTATGCGTCACCACCAGTCCGGATGCGTAATTGGTATATCTACCCTGGCATTGCCTAGTTGTGCCGTGTCACCTACCATATCGAGCTTTACTACGATTATGATTTTAAGATCCGACCGCGTTAAGGTTCTCCATCCCCTTAACGCTATTTTCCGATATGATTATACTTTACTTATTTAGACACTATTATAATATCGAATATTACTACATAGTAGATAGTTTAACGGATCCTTAGAGGATGGGCGGTCCCAAGCATCTTCTAAGTTACTTGTACCTTTATTACAGTTCACTTGAGTTGGTTTACATTATATAAGTATATATTTTCCTGACTCGAGTGTTTTGTGTTTTGCTTTACGCTCGGGTCAGCCTGAGTTATTCACAGATTTGGATTTCCACTCTCTTGGAGATTTGAATCGCTGGAGATTATCTGCTTGCATGTCCTATCTATTTCAGTTCCGTTGTTCTACTCAGCTTGTACTTGGTTATTTTATTGAGACTTTTGTTGTACTCTATTTCTTCTGTTGTATCTTATGTAACTCTGATATATTTATATAGTAGCTTCATGAACTACTATTTCTTTTACTTCCGCTGCATTATTTTACTCTGTGTCTGTGATCTGTGATTATATTTATTTACTGTATATTCTGAGATTTGCCAAATTTTATTTACAACGCGGTATTTTGAGCAATTCAACTCCGGCATGAGTGTCTACCTATACACTTATAATGGATGCGAATGGTCCAAAATATCGGGTCGTTACAAAAGAAAAAAAAGAAAACAAAACCTCTCGACCAAATCAAATTAAAATGGCCGCTCCCTCAAACTCGCGAATCATCGCGACTTTCAATCGAATCAAAGCGGAGACGAGGCAGCGACTAGGGCTCGTGTGGGGGTTCGTCGCGAACTGAAGCTAGGGCGCGCGAACGCGGCGGCAGCATTGATCACGTGTCGCGATTGGATTTGTGGTCGCGTGGGCCATGCGAGGCATCGACAGAGGCGCGGGCATGAGGTTGTTGGGTGGCGACGAATTTGGGGAGACTCGATCGAATCTGGTTCGCGACTCGAGTTCGCGTGTAGGCGATTGCTGGTGATGTGCAGGCAATGTCGATTTGGAGTCTAGAGGCTTCGATCGAATGCTGGGAAGGTGAAGCATTCCTGGGCGATGTCAAATCGATGGCGAAGGAGGATAAGGCTTGGGCCTGCGATGGTGCTCGAGGCAGTGGCATTGGTTTTCGTTCGCGTGGGCAGGCGATGGCGAGGCCGCGATTTCGACCTGGGTTCGTTCGAGTTGTCAGTGAGGTAATCGATATTTGTCTTCCTCAATTTTTTCTTGCTGGTACATCATATTCAAATTTAAATTTAAATTTATTTTAGGACAGTGTAATTTAATAAATAAGAGATGTTTGGTATGTATAGGCAGTTTGGGATAAAAATAAATAAGTATATGATATTTTGAAAACTACCGAAGTTTATAATTTTTACAGAGAAATTTATATAAGCAAAATGTTTGATAAGTTTATTTAAATTCGTTTAGTTGTTAAGAAAATGATAATAATTTAATTTGTCGTTATAGTAAAATAATTTACTAAAGAATATATATATATAGGAAATTTAGTTTTAAAAAAATAAACTTTTGAGTTAAAATGAATTTAGTTTTAGTTTTAAAATTTTATTAAATAAATTATTAAAAAGGATTAAGTTAAAATCAATTGTATTTAATTTGTTAAAAGAAGATTTGTTTAATTTAATTGTTTTAGAAATGGTTAGAGAATATTAGGTTAAAACTGGGATGTTGGTTAAATAAATCTATTTATAAAGAAATTGGTTTAGAATAAATTATTCGATTGATTCGAATATTTACAAATTGTGTAAAATATTTATACCAGGTTAAAAATCGAGAAAACAAAACTGAAATGGAAACGGATTGCAATTAAAAGCTAAGGTGAGATTTTCTCACTCGAAGGAAATTTGATTTTACAGTTATTATTGACTGTTTGATTGCTATTGATTGTTATATTAGATATAGTAGGATATATCTATATATATAGCAATATATACATATTGGCATATGTATATATTGGATTGATGATTTCCCGCCTCGTATAGCGGATGAGACCCTATTGCGCCGTTAGTAAGCGGATTTATAAAAACCCATATACCGCGATAATTCCGTACTGGAGCGGAATTGGTATTGTGCTAACGTCTTTGGATGCAGGGAAACAGGTTGGAGGGATCCAACTGGATTCCTCAACTGTATTTATTTATTTACAGATGTTGATATATATTCTGTTATCATGTGATGATATATGATGTTTGATGTTGTGATGGACTAATTGATGCGTTGCATCATTGGATTCAAATTTTGGAATTTAAAAATAACGATGTTGATTTTAAAAGTGAAATTTTAAAAGTGATCTTTGAAAATATACGTTTATTTAAATTGTTGAATTGATTTACTTTAAATAGATAAACGTTAAAACTTTAAAGTTATAAAAGTTAAGGTTTTGTGAATTTTAACAAAAAGGTAATTTCTTTTGAAATAAAGAGTTAAGAAATTTATAAAATGGTTTAAGTTGAGATTTTTTGAATTATTAAACCAATGTATATAAAAGATGTATAGAATTGATATTTATCAATTAAAATTTTTGGAATTTAAACGAGTTTTTTTATAAATTGTGGAGATAGAAAATTTATAAATTTATAAGTTGTAAAGATATGAAATTTATAGATTTATAAATTGTGAAGTTGTAAAGATATGAAATTTATAGATTTATAAATTGTGAAGTTAAAATGAATGAAATTGTAGAATGGAAGGTTTATAAGAAATTAACTTATAAATTGGGTTTTTGCCTTCAAATGAAATATGGATCGAATTTGTTAATAAAGGAGATTTACAAATCGAAGTTGTTATAGGATAGAAAATAGAATTTATGAAAGTTGTTTTATAAATTCGAAATCAATTGGATTTGATAAATTAAATATAGAAGATTTTTAAAGAAGATATATTCGCGATTTTGAATAGCGAATTTTTATTGAAATAAAATGTGTAGAAAAGACTGAAATGTGGTTAGTGAAGTATATTCACGATTTTGGACAGTGAATATATTTTTAAGTAAAATGGATAGGGTTTTGGGAATGCGATATTATGAAATGAAGTTAATTGTTTTAAAAGATGTTTTAAAACGTGTGAACTATCGAAATCATAGATTTCAACATTTATTGTTGAAATAGACGTTTTCGAAAAATAAGGAAATGGTAGACTGTAACACTGTTGTTATAGTAAATGATTTCCAAAAGGAAATGTTTTTAATGTAGTATTGGGATTTATATATATCTATCTAAATCCGAATCCCTATACTAGTGGATTTGAGTCATTGTAACGATGTTTTACGTAACATTCGTTTTTGACTCAAATTGATGTTGTTATAGAAAATAGATTTCCTTAAAGAATGAAATATATACTTAATTTGATTTAAGTATATCGAATATTTTCCAAGTGTTGAAAATAAATGATTTGTGAAATACTTATTTTTAAATAAGTATGAAATTTCTTTTCCAAAATGAAATGAACGTTTTGAGAATTTATCTTTGTAAAGATAAATTGAAATTGAATATTGAAATCGATTTGAAAATCGTATATCTGTAGATATTTGAAAAAATATGGAATTTATAAAAGGGAGACTATTTAAAAATAAATATCGATTTATTTTAGAAGTGTGGAAATAATATATCTAGTAAAGATATTTTTGAAGATGAAATAATTTGGAAAATTATTTGGAATCTGATGATGTTGCGCATCTTTATTGATAGTTAAATAACCGACTATCAATAATTACCTTAAATAGGTATTTGTTGTGATTTGGATGAAATTGAATGCCACACTTATTTTTGAATAATCGCTCACTATTCGGGTTAGCCGGGAAAGGACCATGGGGTCGTATAACCCATTCCGAATATGTGATACGTCGATATGAATTGCATTTGAAGACCGGTGTTGAAGACCGGATATTTTTGAAAACGGAAGGATTACCGTCGAGTTACTCTACATCGACTGATTTTCGATTTAGAGGTTTTATCACCCTTAGTGACGGGAAGTCCTGACGTGATTGAAAATTATCCGGAAATGCAAGGGCTTCGTGAGAAGTGCCTTCGGTTCTGTTCGATCCCGGAACAGACTTGTATGGATTGTGTGTCTGACGTTACAATTTGAGATATAAAGCTGATTTCTTTCAAATACATTTCTGTTGGTGGCGGAGAATTTATTCTCTTAGCTTAACACCCTTCTCTGAGACGTACGAGCTCAGAGGTTATGTAGTTGAAATTTATCAGCGATATATCCCAATTTGGTAACGTGGCATACTGAGTGTTGCTGTGAAATGATCAGTGTTTGATCATTCGCGATATGATCATTTATTTGATCTTATATCTTTGTGATCATAGGTTGATCATTTTGTTTGACCCGAAGTAGGGCTTTTTTTTGAGAAAGCGTAGCTTTGTGGACGAGACTTCGTCGAGCCTCACACCCCGGAAATGGTCGAAACAGGACGAATGCAGCAAGGTTCTAGGGAGTAGCGCCCCTTAGTGTATGTCATTCCTTCTGGATAAAGGTGGTATCATGGTATGGAGCCCAGATACTTAACCTCTGTGGTTACTGCATTATTATTATCTATGTGGTTTGTTGGAAATCGGGGATCCTCGGGAAGATCGGTGACGATCGGGGGATGGCATACGCGTGTCAGTAGTTACCTATTTTTGCAGAGGTAACCCGGCCTTGTGTTGGCAGAGATCCGGTTAGGTTCTCGGGTCGTCTATTCCAGGGACGTACCCATCGTGGATAGGAAGTTCCTTAGCCTGGCCATTTGTTGGAAATCCATTTCCCAATACGGAACTTGTACGGTATTAGTTGTAGAACCTGCCATTTACGTACGGTGGTCACCACTGTTTAGATGGTAGCTATAGTAGGCATACGATACTGGTCGTATGTTGGCTAAGATTAATATTATACTTTCGAAATGTTTCTACACTATGCACTAATAATAATATCAAAAAGAATTTGATTTTTGCGTAGTAAGCATCTTTGACTATCATAAGAAGACATCTCCTCCAAGTCTGCGTTT
The DNA here is from genome assembly GCA_030737815.1 of Allium fistulosum. Lineage (NCBI taxonomy): Eukaryota > Viridiplantae > Streptophyta > Magnoliopsida > Asparagales > Amaryllidaceae > Allium > Allium fistulosum. The sequence continues at coordinate 1,437,551,743 of CM060903.1, forward strand.
GCATTGTGTGTGTGGTGGGAGGTCTTATGGTAGTTTCATTTTCCAAAAGCATTTCGAATTGACTTTAAAAATATTCCTCTGTTTATTTTAAAGATAACTGTTTTACGATCTCACACCAGTCACCATGACTGACTCGGAGTTTATTGTTTCCCTTCTAAACTCTGGGTGCCCACCAATTTCCACACGGGCAGTCTAGAGTTAGATTATCAGGATATTCTGGATATTCTGGAGCTTTGGAGATAAGCTGGATGGCGAGACGTAGTATTTGTATCTGATATTATTTATTCCGCTGTGTATTCTGTATGAGGACAAGTTTATATAACTGTCCATTGTTGTATATTGACTCTGATGATTGATGTATGTATAAAATGATATAGTTCTTTGTTTTAAAAGACTAGTAATTATCTATTGTATATTGTTCCGCTGCGATGTGTAAGATTCTGATATTGTTTTCTGTTCTGATGTGTTTTCTGTTGTTCTTCTTCTTTCTTTCTTCTCTTTTTCTTCTATCTTCTTCTTCTTCTACTTTTTCTTTTTCTTAAAAACCCTCACTATTGGAGTTTCCGGCACTCGATTGCTCGGCAGTCGATAAAGTGTGTATCGATGTCGAATTTTCGAAAGTCGAAAATTTCGGGATGTGACAAGTGGTATCAGAGCATATGGTTAAGCGACAACCCTGCTCTGTTGGGTGTTACTCATTAGAGATAGAGTCAGTAGTACTCTAGAATGAGTTGAGTGTAATAATAGATATGAGCGCGTATTTGTTATTTGAATATAAAATTTTGTTTGTATTGTGATGATTGGTTTATTGAGTGGTATATGAACCTTCGTCGGCACAGTCTTGCAAAACTGTATCGAAGGGGTTTCTAAACACTTGAATAGAACAGTTCGGCACAATATTGTTTTAAAATTGGGTGAATGAAATAATTTTGCCCAAAACTATTTCTGTATAGAAAAGAAATTATTTTCTGTAAATTATAATAGTATATGGTTGCATGGTTGCTAGAAGTAATAATATTAAATTATTCTCATTGAAATTAAATAAGAAATTGAAATCGTTACTCCAAAGTTAAGAAATTAATTCACAGACAAGTGAAATTTGAGAATGTAAATTATAAATGTGAATTGTAAATTAAAACGGGATTCCAGAGAAGTATTTGGAAATGTTTTGAATGAAATTTGAAAAATTTTGGAGATTTGGGAAGTTTAAATCTTTTTGGAGTTGAAAATGAATTTCGAAGGTTTTGAAAAGTATTTTGGAGAAATGAAAAGCTCTAAACTCTTTTCGGTCGCTGGAAAATAACTTCGGTAATGACTGCAGCATCACAGATGTTCATTTTCGGGTTTCCAAAGGAGGAATTGCTGCCAAATTGTTTAAATGGAAGTTGTCTTGAGAATTTGGATTTTTGTTTTAGAAAATTCAAAAGATAATTCGAATTGTTTTCAAAATGATTTTGAAATGTTGCTAAGACTCTGGAATACTATGAAATATAACTAAGTAGATAACTTATACAATTTGAATTCTGATCGAATAAATTTAACTTAAGGAATGAAGTTAAATCAAAGTAAGTATAAGTGAATCAATTAAATGAAGAGTGAAATTCTTTAAGTGAAACTTGATATTTAAATTATTCTAAGTTGATAATTGAACAAAAGAATAAAATTGGGATTCGAATTGAAAATGAAAGAATGTGAGAACAAACAAATAAAATTGCAATTGTAAGTGCAAGAGAATAAAATTGAAATGTTAAGATTCATTTTGAATTTGTAAGAATGTAAGACTGAATTTGAATTGGATTGTGAAGTATTAAACTAAAATTAGTAAGTGAAGCTAATTGAATGAAGATAAAACTGGAATTGAAACTGAATGTTGAAAACAGATTTGAATTTGTAAGTGGATTAGAATTAGAAATGAATTAGTAATTGAAACTAATCGATAAAATTCAATATTCAGGAGATAAATAGAATCCAAATTGAATTGAATTGAAATGGTAAAGTAAATTCAAATGAAGTTTGAAATGTAAAGATTGAACAAAATTGAATAGGTGTAACTTCAATAGTGAAGTAATGATGATATAAGCAGTTATATTGAAAATTTTGTAACAGAATTTGCAAAATGATTTGAATATATGTAACTAGATATAATGGCTAGTAGGATATACAGGTGTATAAAGGGATTGGAAAATTTATTTCACAGATAAATTTGAATTGCTCGACAAAAGGTACGTATTTGAATTATAATATGAGTTTTGATGATTTCTGGTCTAGCCGCTTGGCTTTTTCTTTTTCTTTTTGAAATCTGAGAGTCCGTAGGGACGTTTTGTAGTCGTACCGTATTAGCCGCGCAAAGGAGACGCTGGCGAAATTTTTCGGAAATTTAGGGCGTTAGAAAATTTTTGAGAAATTTTGAAAGTTTAAATTTGAAATTTGAATTTAAATTTGAATTGAAGTCAAGCAATGTTGTTGAAACTTATAATGGGAGTTGGAAAGTTAGTTGAATTGATAACGAATCTTTAGTAGAGAGATTTGTTTTGATGAATTGATAAAACTATTGAATTGTTGAAAAATAGTAGACGAGTTAAGGACCACTTTTCCTAACTTGTAATTTCGAGGACGAAATTCTTTTAAGGGGGGAAGTCTGTAAAAACCCTGAATTTCGAACAAATTAAATTGAGAATATTTCATTAATTTTAAATATTTGAACGATGATTTAATTTGAATCCCCGATCTAAGTTTGAAATTGGCGATTAAATTATAAAATTTAATCTAGTGAATGCTGAATAAAAATTTGAATCTTCAATTTTTAGGCTGAAGAAAAATATTTCAAAAGCTTTTAAAATTCGTATTGATATTACTGAAGATAACAGAAGCTTCAGAATCGAATTTAAAACTGTTTTGTTCAGTTTTGAGAATTAAATCGTTCGAATCGAATTTAAAAATAGCCGTCCGAGGCACAGTCTTGGAATTCGACGAAACCAGTTCCATTGGGTCCGTAACGTTAAATTATCGGCGGATTTCAAATTTCGTATTGATCAGAGTTGTTATGTAACCGTACGATGAATAAACGCGTTAAAATTTTAAGACGAATTCAAATTTAAAATTTATATTTATATAAATTAATATTACACGTTATCTTCCCTATAAACACGCCAAATATCACGGAGCTAAAACGTGCAAACCATACTTCATCAGATTTTTAAAATCCCTCTCTCGTTCAAGATCAATCTGAGAAAAGAAAAAAAAGAAAACAAAACCTCTCGACCAAATCAAATTAAAATGGCCGCTCCCTCAAACTCGCGAATCATCGCGACTTTCAATCGAATCAAAGCGGAGACGAGGCAGCGACTAGGGCTCGCGTGGGGGTTCGTCGCGAACTGAAGCTAGGGCGCGCGAACGCGGCGGCAGCATTGATTACGTGTCGCGATTGGATTTGTGGTCGCGTGGGCCATGCGAGGCATCGACAGAGGCGCGAGCACGAGGTTGTTGGGTGGCGACGAATTTGGGGAGACTCGATCGAATCTGGTTCGCGACTCGAGTTCGCGTGTAGGCGATTGCTGGTGATGTGCAGGCAATGTCGATTTGGAGTCTAGAGGCTTCGATCGAATGCTGGGAAGGTGAAGCATTCCTGGGCGATGTCAAATCGATGGCGAAGGAGGATAAGGCTTGGGCCTGCGATGGTGCTCGAGGCAGTGGCATTGGTTTTCGTTCGCGTGGGCAGGCGATGGCGAGGCCGCGATTTCGACCTGGGTTCGTTCGAGTTGTCAGTGAGGTAATCGATATTTGTCTTCCTCAATTTTTTCTTGCTGGTACATCATATTCAAATTTAAATTTAAATTTATTTTAGGACAGTGTAATTTAATAAATGAGAGATGTTTGGTATGTATAGGCAGTTTGGGATAAAAATAAATAAGTATATGATATTTTGAAAACTACCGAAGTTCATAATTTTTACAGAGAAATTTATATAAGCAAAATGTTTGATAAGTTTATTTAAATTCGTTTAGTTGTTAAGAAAATGATAATAATTTAATTTGTCGTTATAGTAAAATAATTTACTAAAGAATATATATATAGGAAATTTAGTTTTAAAAAAATAAACTTTTGAGTTAAAATGAATTTAGTTTTAGTTTTAAAATTTTATTAAATAAATTATTAAAAAGGATTAAGTTAAAATCAATTGTATTTAATTTGTTAAAAGAAGATTTGTTTAATTTAATTGTTTTAGAAATGGTTAGAGAATATTAGGTTGAAACTGGGATGTTGGTTAAATAAATCTATTTATAAAGAAATTGGTTTAGAATAAATTATTCGATTGATTCGAATATTTACAAATTGTGTAAAATATTTATACCAGGTTAAAAATCGAGAAAACAAAACTGAAATGGAAACGGATTGCAATTAAAAGCTAAGGTGAGATTTTCTCACTCGAAGGAAATTTGATTTTACAGTTATTATTGACTGTTTGATTGCTGTTGATTGTTATATTAGATATAGTAGGATATATCTATATATATAGCAATATATACATATTGGCATATGTATATATTGGATTGATGATTTCCCGCCTCGTATAGCGGATGAGACCCTATTGCGCCGTTAGTAAGCGGATTTATAAAAACCCATATACCGCGATAATTCCGTACTGGAGCGGAATTGGTATTGTGCTAACGTCTTTGGATGCAGGGAAACAGGTTGGAGGGATCCAACTGGATTCCTCAACTGTATTTATTTATTTACAGATGTTGATATATATTCTGTTATCATGTGATGATATATGATGTTTGATGTTGTGATGGACTAATTGATGCGTTGCATCATTGGATTCAAATTTTGGAATTTAAAAATAACGATGTTGATTTTAAAAGTGAAATTTTAAAAGTGATCTTTGAAAATATACGTTTATTTAAATTGTTGAATTGATTTACTTTAAATAGATAAACGTTAAAACTTTAAAGTTATAAAAGTTAAGGTTTTGTGAATTTTAACAAAAAGGTAATTTCTTTTGAAATAAAGAGTTAAGAAATTTATAAAATGGTTTAAGTTGAGATTTTTTGAATTATTAAACCAATGTATATAAAAGATGTATAGAATTGATATTTATCAATTAAAATTTTTGGAATTTAAACGAGTTTTTTTATAAATTGTGGAGATAGAAAATTTATAAATTTATAAGTTGTAAAGATATGAAATTTATAGATTTATAAATTGTGAAGTTGTAAAGATATGAAATTTATAGATTTATAAATTGTGAAGTTAAAATGAATGAAATTGTAGAATGGAAGGTTTATAAGAAATTAACTTATAAATTGGGTTTTTGCCTTCAAATGAAATATGGATCGAATTTGTTAATAAAGGAGATTTACAAATCGAAGTTGTTATAGGATAGAAAATAGAATTTATGAAAGTTGTTTTATAAATTCGAAATCAATTGGATTTGATAAATTAAATATAGAAGATTTTTAAAGAAGATATATTCGTGATTTTGAATAGCGAATTTTTATTGAAATAAAATGTGTAGAAAAGACTGAAATGTGGTTAGTGAAGTATATTCACGATTTTGCACAGTGAATATATTTTTAAGTAAAATGGATAGGGTTTTGGGAATGCGATATTATGAAATGAAGTTAATTGTTTTAAAAGATGTTTTAAAACGTGTGAACTATCGAAATCATAGATTTCAACATTTATTGTTGAAATAGACGTTTTCGAAAAATAAGGAAATGGTAGACTGTAACACTGTTGTTATAGTAAATGATTTCCAAAAGGAAATGTTTTTAATGTAGTATTGGGATTTATATATATCTATCTAAATCCGAATCCCTATACTAGTGGATTTGAGTCGTCGTAACGATGTTTTACGTAACATTCGTTTTTGACTCAAATTGATGTTGTTATAGAAAATAGATTTCCTTAAAGAATGAAATATATACTTAATTTGATTTAAGTATATCGAATATTTTCCAAGTGTTGAAAATAAATGATTTGTGAAATACTTATTTTTAAATAAGTATGAAATTTCTTTTCCAAAATGAAATGAACGTTTTGAGAATTTATCTTTGTAAAGATAAATTGAAATTGAATATTGAAATCGATTTGAAAATCGTATATCTGTAGATATTTGAAAAAATATGGAATTTATAAAAGGGAGACTATTTAAAAATAAATATCGATTTATTTTAGAAGTGTGGAAATAATATATCTAGTAAAGATATTTTTGAAGATGAAATAATTTGGAAAATTATTTGGAATCTGATGATGTTGCGCATCTTTATTGATAGTTAAATAACCGACTATCAATAATTACCTTAAATAGGTATTTGTTGTGATTTGGATGAAATTGAATGCCACACTTATTTTTGAATAATCGCTCACTATTCGGGTTAGCCGGGAAAGGACCATGGGGTCGTATAACCCATTCCGAATATGTGATACGTCGATATGAATTGCATTTGAAGACCGGTGTTGAAGACCGGATATTTTTGAAAACGGAAGGATTACCGTCGAGTTACTCTACATCGACTGATCTTCGATTTAGAGGTTTTATCACCCTTAGTGACGGGAAGTCCTGACGTGATTGAAAATTATCCGGAAATGCAAGGGCTTCGTGAGAAGTGCCTTCGGTTCTGTTCGATCCCGGAACAGACTTGTATGGATTGTGTGTCTGACGTTACAATTTGAGATATAAAGCTGATTTCTTTCAAATACATTTCTGTTGGTGGCGGAGAATTTATTCTCTTAGCTTAACACCCTTCTCTGAGACGTACGAGCTCAGAGGTTATGTAGTTGAAATTTATCAGCGATATATCCCAATTTGGTAACGTGGCATACTGAGTGTTGCTGTGAAATGATCAGTGTTTGATCATTCGCGATATGATCATTTATTTGATCTTATATCTTTGTGATCATAGGTTGATCATTTTGTTTGACCCGAAGCAGGGCTTTTTTTTGAGAAAGCGTAGCTTTGTGGACGAGACTTCGTCGAGCCTCACACCCTGGAAATGGTCGAAACAGGACGAATGCAGCAAGGTTCTAGGGAGTAGCGCCCCTTAGTGTATGTCATTCCTTCTGGATAAAGGTGGTATCATGGTATGGAGCCCAGATACTTAACCTCTGTGGTTACTGCATTATTATTATCTATGTGGTTTGTTGGAAATCGGGGATCCTCGGGAAGATCGGTGACGATCGGGGGATGGCATACGCGTGTCAGTAGTTACCTATTTTTGCAGAGGTAACCCGGCCTTGTGTTGGCAGAGATCCGGTTAGGTTCTCGGGTCGTCTATTCCAGGGACGTACCCATCGTGGTGTAACAACCCGGAAGTTTGGACCATTCGCATCCATTATAAGTTTATAGGTAGACACTCATGCCGGAATTGAATAGCTCAAAATACCGCGTTGTTAATTTAAATTTGGCAAAACTGAACATATACAGTAAATAAATGATCACAGATCACAGACACAGAGTAATAAGTGCAGCGGAAATAAAAGAGATAGTAGTTCATGAAGCTACTATATAAATGTATAAGTTACATCAGAGTTTACAACAGAAGAGTAATACGATACATCAGATACAAATCAGGATACATCAGTGGAATCATCGAATACTGAAAGCAGAATAGATGGCTGGATCTTCAAGCAAAGCTCCAACTTCAAAGGTGAGTCTCGAATACTGGTACACTCAGTCTGACCCGAGCGTAAAGCAAAACACAAAACACTCGAGTCAGGATTAACATTCTTATATTAATAAATCCAACTCAAGTGAAATAGCAGTTGAAATACAAGTAACTTAAAGGATGTTTGGAATAACCATCCTTTAAGGATCCGTCAAACTATCTACTATGTAGTAGTGTACGATAAGTAGATAATGTCTATCAGTAATAATAAGATATCAAAATAGTGTTAAGTCATGGCCCATTCCACCCTTAACACATTTTTATTCCCAAAAGCATATACAAGACCGTAGTTTCCCCAAAACCGGAAGTCACCAGAGGGCAATCCATATACTAAAGGTACAAATCAAAATCGTAGTGGTCGCGAATAAATGGAATACAAGTATGACAAGGCACATGAGGCAATACCCAAGGTAGTGATACTACCGTTCGCCTGATCCGGACTGGTGAGAACGCAACGCCGCAGCGTCCGCAACACCGTGAAACAACACTCCCAAAATCAAGGGTGCACCAATCGACAACAAGTATAAGTAGTTCGAAGAAGTGTGTCCACTTGAGGTAGCTAATCCTCCATTGGCCCGGCACAGCTCCTGTTTTAGTCATTTCCAATTTGACACAAGTGTCAAGGCTATCCATCATCGTTCTCTTTCTTCAGTCATCACGTACATCATTCCAACCACTTCATTCTGGATCATCACTCCGCGTATAGTTATTAAAGTGGTTTTTGGTTTAGATAGAGAGTATATCCATAACCGATTCCGGTCTCTTTAATAACTTCCGTAATTATTTCACCGATTGGTCGTTTATACATTTCAAAACCAAATCAAATTCAATTTCAATTAGAATTTGTAAATCAACATTTCATTTGTCTTTCGAAATCAATTTCCAAAATTTCGTTTCAAAACTTCCAAATTACCATTTCAAAATCTTATAATTCAATTTCAATTCCTTTTCAAACAATTCAAGTCTTCATTTGAATTCGTATATAAGTTCCTTTTCGAAATCATTAAATAAATTTAACATTCAAAACGATTTAAACTCAATTATCGATTTCATTCAAAATTCATTAAGAAAATTTGTCATTCAAAACCATTCCTATTAAATTTCCAATTCATTAAATCAATTATTTAAGTTCAACTTCATTAAATCAAAACTTACAAATTTAATTTAATTAAATTAAATTCATCAACTCAATTTCTTTAAATTTCAAGTCTTACATTAATTTCAATAAATCACATTTTTATTTCTTGTTAAAGAAATTCAATTTCACTTATTTACTTACTTAAATAATTTTCAAAAAACTTAATTAATAAAGAAAGGTCAATTTCAATTATTTACGAAGAAAATTCACTTATTCAAAAGTTCAATTTTACTTATTAAAGAATTCAATTTAATCGTTAAATAATTCAATCTTATTTAATTATTAAATAATTCAAAACGTAATTATTAAATAATTTCAGAGTTTAATAATTTCAAACTTAATTATAATTTCAAACTTTATTATTAAATCATTTCAAAGTTTAATAATTTCAAACTAAATTATAATTTCCATCTTAATTATAATCTCAAACTTAATTATTAAATCATTTCAAAGTTTAATAATTTCAAACTTAATTATAATTTCAAACTTAATTCAATCATTTCTCAAATTTAAACAATATTCATTCATCAATTACATTGTTAATATTCTGTTTCACATTATTAAATATTAACATTTTCCTTCCATTAAAAATTCAAATTTCAACTTCATTTCAAAACCATATTATTTATTCAAATAAAATCTTCGTTTTATTTTAAAACAAATTATTGACCAATCGGGTTTTATTTAATTTCCTATCCTAGGTCCAAGTTCAATTTGGGTATTTATCATTTCAACCCGATTCCAATTCAATTCAAAATCAAAGAAAAGTAAAGGGAACTTGCAGTGTGATAACTGGGATGGTGTCAAAGTAAATAAACAAACAATAACAACAACCAATATCAATCCAATAATCAATTCAAATAATCCCGAAATAACCGTATCAATTCGCATTGTTATTTGTACGAATTAATATAATTATTTCTAGAATCTACACTATCATTTCATGTAGATTAAAGATTGTTACATTACGGTTTTCACTTGTCATTCAATTTCAAATTTTACACTACAACAATTAATCCAATATACGTCGATGGTTCAAAGTGTAATTATCGCTATTCTATATGTCAATTAATTTAACAATTAAAAGGGGCCATATTATGCAAATGTCATCAAATCAAATTTAACACATATATCAAATTTAACTATCCTACGTCGATTTCAATTTCAAATTATTTATCACTTTCAACATTAACAATTTAACGTTCAATGTCAACATCAACAATCAATCAATTAACAACCAAACTGGATTATCATTACATATATAACAGATAATGGTGTTAGATGTCATAGGTGAACTGATACTGGTAATAACAGTGTAAATATCTAACAGCAGCATATTTCAATTGTCATTTCAATTGAAATCAAATTTAATAAATAAAAGAACGTTAATCGTGAGTGATTGCTCACCTTTCGAGGCTAGAGGAATTTGATAACGAAGTAAAGTACAAATCCAGGCGCGAATTCCAAAGTAAAGTGAAATGGGCACGAATTGACGATCAAAACAAAGCTGGAAGTTGGAATTGACGAAAACAAATCAACACAAGTTTAATATAGACAAATCAAAATATACGCTAAATATAAACTTTTCTCCTAAATCAAATTTAAAACATAAATAAAATAAGTTGTATATATTTTTTCTTCTATTTTACAGATATAACTTGGACTAAGTAACACATTTTAAACGTCTTATTTCTACACAAATTATATAATGATGACATAATTTACATACCCCTAAATATGTATACTTAAACAAACGTACTACAATTATTATGAAATACAGGAAACAACAAATCCATTCGAAAGTCATATAAAAGAAGTATACTATGAACCGTAAAATTGTAAAAGAAGAACAACCAAAAGTCTTCAAAAGGTCGTAGCCCATAAGATTTACAGCCCGTATATATTCAAGCAAAAGTATATAACATATAAAACTAATATAACTTATACTTATCAAACAGCATACTCAATATATTTATTCTTCTTCTTATTCAAACTTGCTCACATATAATATATGTACTTTAACTTATCATATAAACAGCAACTGACAAAAGAATTTTTTCTTACAATTTATAACTACAATATAAATGGATAGGCAACTATACAAACAAACATAATTAATAGACTTTATACAGTATACTTATAAATTACTAGCCTACCTTATACACATTGTATGTACTGTATACATATATGCATTATAACGAGTTCACCTATAACCAGATTCACATAACATCACCTAACAGACTATAATATAAACTGTATATATAATTTCAGTAAACAATTTCATTTAAACACTAAACTTGTAAACCTGTATATATACGAATATATTTATATTTTTATAAAATCACAAAACAACTTAATATATGTAAACAAACAAACAAACAAACTCTATACAACCTAATGCTTTTATATATAACAGGTCCTATACTCAGGTATATATGCATACCCTGTACCGTTTACAAAATTTATAAAATTTAACATATTAGATATATAGGCCGAAACATCTAGGAGTATAAAGTATGACTACAGCAAACAAAATATACTTCTGACAAAATTTCGTATATATATAAGGACTTATATATACTAGTACTAACATAACCCAAACCGAGACAGCATTCTTTACATCAATGTATAATATAAAGTAAACACATCTTATATTATAATAATATTCTCAATATAATATATAAAGTGAACCAACAGACCTTGCGTGGAGGAGGGGGACTGGGAGGCACAAGGTGGACGCTTCAGGGATGAAGGCGGAGGTGGCGTGGGTGACTCTCAGGTGGCCTCGGTCTGGGTAGCCAGGGAATGAGGTGAGGCAATCGGTTGGGCTGGGTTGCTGTGGGCGTAGAGAAATTGTGGGCCGGAGGCTGACGTGGCGGGGAAGATGGATGGGGCGGGTCTGGGTGTCAGGTCGGCATGGGTGGCTTCGGGTTTGTCAAGTGGAGATGCAAGGAATGAGATGGATAGGTTTGGTGCACACGTGAAGCACATGGAGGAAGCTTCAAAATGCAAATGTCTGGGAGGCTTTAGACTTAGCTTTTTAATTTTTTTTATATCGACATGGAAAGAAACAAGAAGGAGAAAGGTCGGGGAAGTGGAGAACTGCAAAAAGAAGGAGGACGTAACAAAATGAAACCAGGCTTATAAAATTTGCCTAACTTTGTAAATATTATTTACTTTCTCCAGTCTTGAACAACTAAACGGAACCAGGAAAAATGCAAGAACTGACGTAAAATTGAATATGGTGAGAATATCAAAAAATCATATACGTTGAAAATTTCAGAGAGTAATAATTGCTAAAAGGCTGTTGGTTTCCTACCAGGACAAATCGAAAGGACATCGGACTCAAAAAAAAAGCACGAAACGGGCACCGATATGGTTATGTTTTACAGATTTCGCCGTCCACTGGACGTCGAAATACACAAAAGAATATACTGCGGAGATCAGCATGATGAGACGGTCCAAACGACATACAGATATTAGTGTTATGATTGGATTATAAAAATTTGAATTTTCTACCAGCGAAAAATGCAAGAAAAATGCTGAAAAATAAGATCGACGGAGCCAAAGATGTCCGAATTTGGAAAAACGACAAACTGACATCTTGCTCAGAAGATAGTTTAGAATTTTTCTATGTAAAAATATTTTGGTTTTGAAAACGTTTTATTTTCAACGCTTTTTAACTGATTAAATTGAAGTGAATTTACGCGCGAAATAAACTTTCATATTTTCGGACAAAAATTTACCAGTTGTTATGTTTAATTAGACGTATTTCAAATATAAAATTTTATTTCAAAATTTTATCGTTTAAAATTTCACAAAATTTCAACAAATTACGTTATTAAAACAGTTGAAATTTACGGGTCGTTACACTCTCCCCCACTCAAAACTTTTCGTCCCCGTAAAGGAACGAGGTAGGAGAATAGAAACAACCAGAAAGAAAACAGATTTGAAATATAATTAATTTAAACCATATAAATTCAAATTTAAATTAATTGATATTCAACAATTGATTTAATCCATTTGATTTCACTAAAATCAATCTCAACTATTTCTAAATTCATTATCTTATTATCCAATTTATCTCAAATTTACAATTTCTAAAACTATAAATTTGAATAGTCTTTTATTATAATCATATTTTTCTTCAACAATTTAAATTCTTTTTATTCCAAATTATTGTTAAATTTATTCTACTTAATATATCTAATCACATATATTTAACCCATATAAATTAATTTAAACCATAAAAGTTTCAATTTAAATTAATTTACATCTATTAATTTCTTTTAAATTCAAGATATTTTCATAAATTGATCAAATTTCAATTTATTAAATTTTTCAGAACAAATTTATTTCATTATTAACCGAGTTTTACTTATTATCCTATCTAACTCTATTAACATCTTTATAATCAAAATTTAGTGTATAACATTTATTATAAACACTCCAATTTTATTCATAAATTCAATTTATCTTATATATTATCCAATTACATATTCAACTTCTGTATGATTTAGGTAAGTTGTATTAGAATGCAGTTGAACAATATACAAATAAAATTTTCCAAATCAATTATTCGAGTTTAAATATTTATTCCAAATTTTGGTTTTATTTATAATTAAAATCATCCTTTAACAAAATTTAAGAATTAGATTTCCAATTAACTTTAAACAATTTAGAGATATATATAATATATTTATATCAAATCAAATTAAATTTTAAAATAAGATACCTATATATATGTAAATCAAAATATACTGAAAGATTCAAATAAAAAAAAATAAATTTCAAAACAAAACCGTAGCAAAGCTACAGAATAGTATCTCCACTTCGAAACTCGAAAATGAATGTCGATGATGCGGCCGCCATCACCGAAATTATTTTCCAGCGACAAAGAGAAGAGCACTGATTTCAACATTTTAAAATTCTTTGGAAACGATTTCTATTCGAAAATACTTCCAATAATATATACTTAAAATTTTAAAACCAAAGTTCGAAATCACCGGAAATTAAATTCTTAAATTTCTGAATTAAATTCATTTCAAATTCCAAATCAATTAATAAACCATAATTATAAATTTGTTTAGAACAATAAATGATAATCAAATATTATCATTTCAAACAAACAATTTAATTAACCTATTAAATTCCAGAAAATTTTACTTATATTTTCACAATATAATCAAACAAATTTATTTCATTTACAAAAAAATTAAAAATAATATTTTAAATATTAGTTTACATATACATTTCTTTGCTCGATGATACAGGAATGAATTTTCAAAATAAGGGTAGGGATTCAAAATTTTTTTTTGGACTCAAATCAAAGAGAATTTTGATTCGAAAATAAGTTTGAAACAGAAGATAAGATAATTCAATTACCACAATCGGGAGATGGATGAGTTTATTTAATTCACGGGCAACCTTAACCGGGTCATCCGTAACTTGAAAATAGGATTGGTGTAGAATTCCGAGGTAAATCGATATTCGATCTCAAGAATTAGAATTCAGGTATAGCAGGAGATAGATAGCATTGTAAACCGAGGATACAGAAATCTCCGGTAAATCGATGCCTATTATAAAGGAGTTTACTCCTTTACGAATCATTCTAAGATTGACGAGACCGCCGATCTATTATAGATAACATTCAGAATGGAGTTATGGGGTGCTCCAGAATTGAAAGAAGACGAATAGTGAGGGACACGAATGAATTTCGGAACCGAGGGGAACGTTCCAAAATTCAAAGGAATTGAGTCAAAGGAAGAGATTGAAACTCGAATGAGAGTGATTCTGCAAATATATTTACCCTATATGTTAAGTTTTGCCTAGAGCTACCAAAGCTCTGATACCAACTGTAACAACCCGGAAGTTTGGACCATTCGCATCCATTATAAGTTTATAGGTAGACACTCATGCCGGAATTGAATAGCTCAAAATACCGCGTTGTTAATTTAAATTTGGCAAAACTGAACATATACAGTAAATAAATGATCACAGATCACAGACACAGAGTAATAAGTGCAGCGGAAATAAAAGAGATAGTAGTTCATGAAGCTACTATATAAATGTATAAGTTACATCAGAGTTTACAACAGAAGAGTAATACGATACATCAGATACAAATCAGGATACATCAGTGGAATCATCGAATACTGAAAGCAGAATAGATGGCTGGATCTTCAAGCAAAGCTCCAACTTCAAAGGTGAGTCTCGAATACTGGTACACTCAGTCTGACCCGAGCGTAAAGCAAAACACAAAACACTCGAGTCAGGATTAACATTCTTATATTAATAAATCCAACTCAAGTGAAATAGCAGTTGAAATACAAGTAACTTAAAGGATGTTTGGAATAACCATCCTTTAAGGATCCGTCAAACTATCTACTATGTAGTAGTGTACGATAAGTAGATAATGTCTATCAGTAATAATAAGATATCAAAATAGTGTTAAGTCATGGCCCATTCCACCCTTAACACATTTTTATTCCCAAAAGCATATACAAGACCGTAGTTTCCCCAAAACCGGAAGTCACCAGAGGGCAATCCATATACTAAAGGTACAAATCAAAATCGTAGTGGTCGCGAATAAATGGAATACAAGTATGACAAGGCACATGAGGCAATACCCAAGGTAGTGATACTACCGTTCGCCTGATCCGGACTGGTGAGAACGCAACGCCGCAGCGTCCGCAACACCGTGAAACAACACTCCCAAAATCAAGGGTGCACCAATCGACAACAAGTATAAGTAGTTCGAAGAAGTGTGTCCACTTGAGGTAGCTAATCCTCCATTGGCCCGGCACAGCTCCTGTTTTAGTCATTTCCAATTTGACACAAGTGTCAAGGCTATCCATCATCGTTCTCTTTCTTCAGTCATCACGTACATCATTCCAACCACTTCATTCTGGATCATCACTCCGCGTATAGTTATTAAAGTGGTTTTTGGTTTAGATAGAGAGTATATCCATAACCGATTCCGGTCTCTTTAATAACTTCCGTAATTATTTCACCGATTGGTCGTTTATACATTTCAAAACCAAATCAAATTCAATTTCAATTAGAATTTGTAAATCAACATTTCATTTGTCTTTCGAAATCAATTTCCAAAATTTCGTTTCAAAACTTCCAAATTACCATTTCAAAATCTTATAATTCAATTTCAATTCCTTTTCAAACAATTCAAGTCTTCATTTGAATTCGTATATAAGTTCCTTTTCGAAATCATTAAATAAATTTAACATTCAAAACGATTTAAACTCAATTATCGATTTCATTCAAAATTCATTAAGAAAATTTGTCATTCAAAACCATTCCTATTAAATTTCCAATTCATTAAATCAATTATTTAAGTTCAACTTCATTAAATCAAAACTTACAAATTTAATTTAATTAAATTAAATTCATCAACTCAATTTCTTTAAATTTCAAGTCTTACATTAATTTCAATAAATCACATTTTTATTTCTTGTTAAAGAAATTCAATTTCACTTATTTACTTACTTAAATAATTTTCAAAAAACTTAATTAATAAAGAAAGGTCAATTTCAATTATTTACGAAGAAAATTCACTTATTCAAAAGTTCAATTTTACTTATTAAAGAATTCAATTTAATCGTTAAATAATTCAATCTTATTTAATTATTAAATAATTCAAAACGTAATTATTAAATAATTTCAGAGTTTAATAATTTCAAACTTAATTATAATTTCAAACTTTATTATTAAATCATTTCAAAGTTTAATAATTTCAAACTAAATTATAATTTCCATCTTAATTATAATCTCAAACTTAATTATTAAATCATTTCAAAGTTTAATAATTTCAAACTTAATTATAATTTCAAACTTAATTCAATCATTTCTCAAATTTAAACAATATTCATTCATCAATTACATTGTTAATATTCTGTTTCACATTATTAAATATTAACATTTTCCTTCCATTAAAAATTCAAATTTCAACTTCATTTCAAAACCATATTATTTATTCAAATAAAATCTTCGTTTTATTTTAAAACAAATTATTGACCAATCGGGTTTTATTTAATTTCCTATCCTAGGTCCAAGTTCAATTTGGGTATTTATCATTTCAACCCGATTCCAATTCAATTCAAAATCAAAGAAAAGTAAAGGGAACTTGCAGTGTGATAACTGGGATGGTGTCAAAGTAAATAAACAAACAATAACAACAACCAATATCAATCCAATAATCAATTCAAATAATCCCGAAATAACCGTATCAATTCGCATTGTTATTTGTACGAATTAATATAATTATTTCTAGAATCTACACTATCATTTCATGTAGATTAAAGATTGTTACATTACGGTTTTCACTTGTCATTCAATTTCAAATTTTACACTACAACAATTAATCCAATATACGTCGATGGTTCAAAGTGTAATTATCGCTATTCTATATGTCAATTAATTTAACAATTAAAAGGGGCCATATTATGCAAATGTCATCAAATCAAATTTAACACATATATCAAATTTAACTATCCTACGTCGATTTCAATTTCAAATTATTTATCACTTTCAACATTAACAATTTAACGTTCAATGTCAACATCAACAATCAATCAATTAACAACCAAACTGGATTATCATTACATATATAACAGATAATGGTGTTAGATGTCATAGGTGAACTGATACTGGTAATAACAGTGTAAATATCTAACAGCAGCATATTTCAATTGTCATTTCAATTGAAATCAAATTTAATAAATAAAAGAACGTTAATCGTGAGTGATTGCTCACCTTTCGAGGCTAGAGGAATTTGATAACGAAGTAAAGTACAAATCCAGGCGCGAATTCCAAAGTAAAGTGAAATGGGCACGAATTGACGATCAAAACAAAGCTGGAAGTTGGAATTGACGAAAACAAATCAACACAAGTTTAATATAGACAAATCAAAATATACGCTAAATATAAACTTTTCTCCTAAATCAAATTTAAAACATAAATAAAATAAGTTGTATATATTTTTTCTTCTATTTTACAGATATAACTTGGACTAAGTAACACATTTTAAACGTCTTATTTCTACACAAATTATATAATGATGACATAATTTACATACCCCTAAATATGTATACTTAAACAAACGTACTACAATTATTATGAAATACAGGAAACAACAAATCCATTCGAAAGTCATATAAAAGAAGTATACTATGAACCGTAAAATTGTAAAAGAAGAACAACCAAAAGTCTTCAAAAGGTCGTAGCCCATAAGATTTACAGCCCGTATATATTCAAGCAAAAGTATATAACATATAAAACTAATATAACTTATACTTATCAAACAGCATACTCAATATATTTATTCTTCTTCTTATTCAAACTTGCTCACATATAATATATGTACTTTAACTTATCATATAAACAGCAACTGACAAAAGAATTTTTTCTTACAATTTATAACTACAATATAAATGGATAGGCAACTATACAAACAAACATAATTAATAGACTTTATACAGTATACTTATAAATTACTAGCCTACCTTATACACATTGTATGTACTGTATACATATATGCATTATAACGAGTTCACCTATAACCAGATTCACATAACATCACCTAACAGACTATAATATAAACTGTATATATAATTTCAGTAAACAATTTCATTTAAACACTAAACTTGTAAACCTGTATATATACGAATATATTTATATTTTTATAAAATCACAAAACAACTTAATATATGTAAACAAACAAACAAACAAACTCTATACAACCTAATGCTTTTATATATAACAGGTCCTATACTCAGGTATATATGCATACCCTGTACCGTTTACAAAATTTATAAAATTTAACATATTAGATATATAGGCCGAAACATCTAGGAGTATAAAGTATGACTACAGCAAACAAAATATACTTCTGACAAAATTTCGTATATATATAAGGACTTATATATACTAGTACTAACATAACCCAAACCGAGACAGCATTCTTTACATCAATGTATAATATAAAGTAAACACATCTTATATTATAATAATATTCTCAATATAATATATAAAGTGAACCAACAGACCTTGCGTGGAGGAGGGGGACTGGGAGGCACAAGGTGGACGCTTCAGGGATGAAGGCGGAGGTGGCGTGGGTGACTCTCAGGTGGCCTCGGTCTGGGTAGCCAGGGAATGAGGTGAGGCAATCGGTTGGGCTGGGTTGCTGTGGGCGTAGAGAAATTGTGGGCCGGAGGCTGACGTGGCGGGGAAGATGGATGGGGCGGGTCTGGGTGTCAGGTCGGCATGGGTGGCTTCGGGTTTGTCAAGTGGAGATGCAAGGAATGAGATGGATAGGTTTGGTGCACACGTGAAGCACATGGAGGAAGCTTCAAAATGCAAATGTCTGGGAGGCTTTAGACTTAGCTTTTTAATTTTTTTTATATCGACATGGAAAGAAACAAGAAGGAGAAAGGTCGGGGAAGTGGAGAACTGCAAAAGAGAAGGAGGACGTAACAAAATGAAACCAGGCTTATAAAATTTGCCTAACTTTGTAAATATTATTTACTTTCTCCAGTCTTGAACAACTAAACGGAACCAGGAAAAATGCAAGAACTGACGTAAAATTGAATATGGTGAGAATATCAAAAAATCATATACGTTGAAAATTTCAGAGAGTAATAATTGCTAAAAGGCTGTTGGTTTCCTACCAGGACAAATCGAAAGGACATCGGACTCAAAAAAAAAGCACGAAACGGGCACCGATATGGTTATGTTTTACAGATTTCGCCGTCCACTGGACGTCGAAATACACAAAAGAATATACTGCGGAGATCAGCATGATGAGACGGTCCAAACGACATACAGATATTAGTGTTATGATTGGATTATAAAAATTTGAATTTTCTACCAGCGAAAAATGCAAGAAAAATGCTGAAAAATAAGATCGACGGAGCCAAAGATGTCCGAATTTGGAAAAACGACAAACTGACATCTTGCTCAGAAGATAGTTTAGAATTTTTCTATGTAAAAATATTTTGGTTTTGAAAACGTTTTATTTTCAACGCTTTTTAACTGATTAAATTGAAGTGAATTTACGCGCGAAATAAACTTTCATATTTTCGGACAAAAATTTACCAGTTGTTATGTTTAATTAGACGTATTTCAAATATAAAATTTTATTTCAAAATTTTATCGTTTAAAATTTCACAAAATTTCAACAAATTACGTTATTAAAACAGTTGAAATTTACGGGTCGTTACACGTGGATAGGAAGTTCCTTAGCCTGGCCATTTGTTGGAAATCCATTTCCCAATACGGAACTTGTACGGTATTAGTTGTAGAACCTGCCATTTACGTACGGTGGTCACCACTGTTTAGATGGTAGCTATAGTAGGCATACGATACTGGTCGTATGTTGGCTAAGATTAATATTATACTTTCGAAATGTTTCTACACTATGCACTAATAATAATATAAAAAAGAATTTGATTTTTGCGTAGTAAGCATCTTTGACTATCATAAGAAGACATCTCCTCCAAGTCTGCGTTTGCATTGTGTGTGTGGTGGGAGGTCTTATGGTAGTTTCATTTTCCAAAAGCATTTCGAATTGACTTTAAAAATATTCCTCTGTTTATTTTAAAGATAACTGTTTTACGATCTCACACCAGTCACCATGACTGACTCGGAGTTTATTGTTTCCCTTCTAAACTCTGGGTGCCCACCAATTTCCACACGGGCAGTCTAGAGTTAGATTATCAGGATATTCTGGATATTCTGGAGCTTTGGAGATAAGCTGGATGGCGAGACGTAGTATTTGTATCTGATATTATTTATTCCGCTGTGTATTCTGTATGAGGACAAGTTTATATAACTGTCCATTGTTGTATATTGACTCTGATGATTGATGTATGTATAAAATGATATAGTTCTTTGTTTTAAAAGACTAGTAATTATCTATTGTATATTGTTCCGCTGCGATGTGTAAGATTCTGATATTGTTTTCTGTTCTGATGTGTTTTCTGTTGTTCTTCTTCTTTCTTTCTTCTCTTTTTCTTCTATCTTCTTCTTCTTCTACTTTTTCTTTTTCTTAAAAACCCTCACTATTGGAGTTTCCGGCACTCGATTGCTCGGCAGTCGATAAAGTGTGTATCGATGTCGAATTTTCGAAAGTCGAAAATTTCGGGATGTGACAATTCGCATCCATTATAAGTGTATAGGTAGACACTCATGCCGGAGTTGAATTGCTCAAAATACCGCGTTGTTAATTTAAATTTGGAAAAACTGAACATATACAATAAATAAATAATCACAGACACAGAGTAATAAATGCAGCGGAAATAAAAGAGATAGTAGTTCATGAAGCTACTATATAAATGTATAAGTTACATCAGAGTTAGAACAGATACAATGGAAGAGTAATACGATACATCAGATACAAATCAGAATACATCACTGGAATCATCGAATACTGAAAGCATAATAGATGGCTGGATCTTCAAGCAAGCTCCAACTTTGTAACGACCCAGTATTTTGGACCATTCGCATCCATTATAAGTGTATAGGTAGACACTCATGCCGGAATTGAATTGCTCAAAATACCGCGTTGTTAATTTAAATTTGGCAAAACTGAACATATATAGTAAATAAAATAATCACAGATCACAAACACAGAGTAATAAGTGCAGCGGAAATAAAAGAGATAGTAGTACATGAAGCTACTATATAAATGTATAAGTTACATCAGAGTTAAACCAGATATAACGGAAGAGTAATACGATACATCAGATACAAATCAGAATACATCACTGGAATCATCGAATACTGAAAGCAGAATAGATGGCTGGATCTTCAAGCAAAGCTCCAACTTCAAAGGTGAGTCTCGAATACTGGTACACTCAGTCTGACTCGAGCGTAAAGCAAAATACAAAACACTCGAGTCAGGATTAACATTCTTATATTAATAAATCCAACTCAAGTGAAATAGCAATTGAAATACAAGTAACTCAAAGGATGTTTGGAATAACCATCCTTTAAGGATCCGTTAAACTATCTACTAGGTAGTAATATACGCTAAGTAGATAATGTCTATCAGTAATATAAGGTATTAAAATAGTGTTAAGTCATGGCCCATTCCACCCTTAACACATTTTTATTCCCAAAAGCATATACAAGACCGTAGTTTCCCCAAAACCGGAAGTCACCAGAGGGCAATCCATATACTAAAGGTACAAACCAAAATCGTAGTGGTCGCGAATAAAGGGATACAAGTATGACAAGGCACATGAGGCAATACCCAAGGTAGTGATACTACCATTTGCTTGATCCGGACTGGTGAGAACGCAACGCCGCAGCGCCCGCAACACCGTGAAACAACACTCCCAAAATCAAGGGTGCACCAATCGACAACAAGTAATGAGTAGTTCGAAGAAGTGTGTTCACTTGAGTTAGCTGACCTCCATTGGCCCGGCACGGCTCCTGTTTTAGTCATTTCCAATTTGACACAAGTGTCAAGGCTATCCATTATCATTCTCTTTCTTCAGTCATCACGTACATCATTCCAACCACTTCATTCTGGATCATCACTCCGTGTATAGTTATTAAAGTGGTTTTCGGTTTAGACAGAGAGTATGTCCATAACCGATTCCGGTCTCTTTAATAACTTCCGTAATTATTACACCAATTGGTCATTTAATATATTTCAAAACCAAATCAATTTCCATTTTAATCAGAGTTTATAAATCAACATTTCATTTGTCTTTCTAAACCAATTTCCAATATTTACGTTTCAAAACTTCCAAATTCACAATTTCACAATCTTATAATTCAATTTCAATTTCTATTTACAGCAATTCAAATATTGATTCAAATTCGTATATAAGTTTCATTCTGAAATTATTTAAATAAATTTTATTTAACATTCAAATCAATTTAAACTCATTTATCGATTTCATTCAATATTCGTTAAGTTACTTTATTATTCAAAACAATTTCTATTAAATTTCCAATTCATTAAATCAATTATTCAATTCAACTTCATTATATCAAAACTTACAAATTTAATTAAATTAAATTAAATTCATCAAACCAAATTCTTTAAATTTCAAGTCTTACATTAATTTCAATAAATCACATTTTATTTCTTGTTAAAGAAATTCAATTTCATACTTACTTAAATAATTTTCCAAAACTAAATTTGTAAAGAAACTAAATTTCAATTATTTACGAAGTAAAATTCCCTTATTCAAAATTCAATTTTTTTATTAAAGAATTCAATTCAATTTAATCATTAAATAATTCAATCTTATTTAATTTTTAAATAATTCAAAACTTAATTTTTAAATAATTTCAAAGTTTAATAATTTCAAACTTAATTATTAAATCATTTCAAAGTTTAATAATTTCAAACTTAATTATAATTTCAAACTTAATTCAATCATTTCTCAAATTTAACAACCTTCTTTCATCAATTACATTGTTAATATTTTGTTTCAGATTTTTAAATATTAACATTTTCCTTTCATCAAAATTCAAATTTCGACTTCATTTCAAAACCATATTATTTATTCAAATAAAATCTTCGTTTTATTTAAAACAAATTATTGACCAATCGGTTTTATTTAATTTCCTATCCTAGGTCAAGTTTAATTGGGTATTTATCATTTCAACCCGATTCCAATTCAATTCAAAATCAAAACATAGCAAAGGGAACTTGTAGTGTGATAACTAGGATGGTGTCAAAGTAAATAAACAAGCAATAACAACAATCAATATCAATCCAATAATCAGTTCAAATAATCCCGAAATAACCGTATCAATTCGCATTGTTGTTTGTGCGAATTAATATAATTATTTCTAGAATCTACACTATCATTTCATGTAGATTAAAGATTATTACATTACGGTTTTTCACTTGTCATTCAATTTCAATTTATACTACAACAATTAATCCAATATACGTCGATGGTTCAAAGTGTAATTATCACTATTCTACATGTCAATTAATTTAATAATTAAAAGGGGGGGTCATATTCAACTAATCAAATTTAACATATAAATCAGTTTTCAAATTGTTAACTATCTTATATCAAATTCAATTTCATACTATTATCACTTTAACATTTTATATTTAACGTCTAATATAAACAACAAACAATCAATCAATTATCAATCAAACAGGATTATCATCGTATAATTAACAAATAATGGTGTCAGATGTCACAGGTGAACTGATCCAGGTGATAGCATATATAACAGTGTAAATAACTAACAGCAGCATATTTCAATTGTCTTTTCAATTGAAATCAAATTTAATAAATAAAAGAACATTAATCGTGAGTGATTGCTCACCTTTCGAGGCTAGAAGAGATGATTCGACAATGGAACGAGCTCCGAATCCAAGCACAAATTGCAAAGTAAAGGCAGGATTGGCACGATTTCGATGAACATGGCTGATAACAAGGAATTGATGAAATAAATCAGAATTGATGAGATCAAATCTAAATAAGTCTTGATATAAACTGAAAATAAAATATTCTTATTTCTTATTAAATCAATATTCCATTGTTTTGTATTAAACACATATATAAATAACTTCATCAAAATCGTTATATATATATATATATAAAATTAAAATGACAATTGAGAATAATTCATTATAGAACTAACGTAAATTTATATTCAAACAAGATAGTGCAACAAGCTTTTTAATATACAAGTAAACCAAAGGTTTGAATAAGAGACACGTTTTAAAACACACATATTGAGATTTTAAAGTACATATATATAAACTTTACACACATGCTATACTTTAAAATTTAATATGGTTTAACATACTTTATTTCTTTTTTTTTCTCTTCAAAACTATACCACGGTAAGTTACACGCTACAGACCTGAACATACACATACATACCCTAAAATCTTTATATTATATATATAAACTAACCCCCTATTTATATGCACTCCCACCATAGTTACAGCTAGTAGCGAGGACCATAAAACAAACCCAACTGTAAACATCTTATATTGTATACTAGTTTAAACAAAAAGGCTGCTGTAGGCAATTCCTTGAAACATTTTTTTTTGGTCAAAAGGGAACTGCATGTATTATGTAAAACTGTACTTTCTATATTTAGAAAAAATAAACATTCAAAATTCTTAAAAGAGTGCAACTATTTGTGGCAGTACTAAGACTGAGTAGCTAAGTAACTTATTCAAAATACTAAATAACTTGGAACAAATTATTCACGATATCTATCTTAATGTAGTTATAAAACTTTGCTTCACGCGTATGCAGTTCTTGTGGCAGTAAGGAGAAACAATATCAACCAAAAACAGTCATAACTTCTCAGTCAGAAGCATTGTATGTTTCTCTAGTTTCCTCGCTTCTTTCAAATAACCATTCTTTCTACTTGTAAACATGCATGTATAGTGTACAGAAGAAAGGTCAAGCTATTATAATTAACTTACATATATACAAAATAACGTCAACATGCACCTACTATGACTACTAGATATATAGCTTAAATATAACACGTAAACTAGCAATATTTATAATATTATATACCTGTTACACTTGTAACAAAATTCAGAAAACAATATATACAACAGTACTTATAAAATATACGAAGCACGCAAATAACTAACAATCTGTACAACTCTTTATATATAACAAAACTTATATAATAAACAAAAATTTTAAAACTAATATATAGATAAAGACTTATCACATTAGCAGAGAAGAGAGGCACGTCCCGGAGTAGGTCACTGGCCATTGTCAGGGAGTCGGAGGCCTAGCGGGTCTTTGGGCTGGAGGTGGGTGCGGGTTGGATCTGAGATGGAGGAGACTTCGGTTGTGGATGGGAGGAAAATGTGAGGCTGGCGGGTGTGGTGAACGAGAGAAGTGATGGGTTTGGTCTAGTGTGGAGGGCTTGATGCACGGTCGGGGAAAAGAGGTTTTAGCATGGTGGAGATGTGAAGGCTGTTTGCGTGGAGGAAAAAGTTAGCAGCTGACGTGGCATGGAGGACAGGCAGCTGTAGGTGATGGTGGATGGGGAAGCACGGTGCTCGGCTTTGAAGGGGCAATGGGTTAAGCAATGAGCATGGTCGGAGATGAGTTGGTGGTAGGAGTTTGGTCGGCGAGGCGGGGTTGAGATGGTGGAAGTGAAACAATTGGTGGTGCTCGGTTGATACTTGTGGGGAGAATGGAGGCTACAGGCATGTGAAATGGGATAGGAAGAAGATAGAGTATGAGTAGTTACAACTTTCTAGGCAAAATATAAAGAGACAGCAAGATGCAACCAATAGCAATACAATTTAATTTATATTTATATTATATAAAAAAAATCTAAGTGGCCAGAGAACAAAATGGAACCGAAACAATAATTATTTTAGTAACAATCGGAAATAGGAGTAGTAATAGTCAAACACTTCTTTTGGGAATATAAAAAGGTAGTGATCTTTGGATTACCGAGCTAAATGAATAGTCACCTGAAATTCAAAAGGCATGAAACCGGTACCGATACGGTAACCGTTTCTGTGGTCTCTGCTGTGAACGGAGCTTTAAACACAGAATTTAACATACTGTAGAGATCAGCACAACGAGACGATCAAAACGGCATATAGATATCAGTGGTATGATTGAATTATAAAAATTCGAATTTTCAAATAGCGGAAAATGCAAGAAAAACGCTGGAAAATAAGATCGACGGAGCCAAAGATGTCCGAATTTAGAAAAACGACAAACTGACACCTTGCTCAGAAGATGGTTTAGAATTTTTCTATGTAAAATATTTAGGTTCCGGACACATTTTATTTTCATCGCTTTTTAACTGATTAAATTAAAGTAAATTTACGCGCGAAATAAACTTTCATATTTTCGGACGAAAATTTACCAATTGCTATGTTTAACTAAACGCATTCCAAATATCAAATTTATATTTCAAAATTTTATCGTTTAAAATTTCACAAAATTTTAACTAATTACGTTATTAAAGCAGTTAAAATTTACGGGTCGTTACACTCTCCCCCACTCAAAACTTTTCGTCCCCGAAAAGGAACGAGGTAGGAGAGTAGAATCAACCAGAAAGAAACAGACTTGAAATACAAAATAACGATTAATTTAAACCATATAAATTCAAATTTAAATTGATTGATATTCAATAATTGATTTAATCCATTCGATTTTACTAAAATCAATCTCAACTATTTCTAAATTCATTATCTTATTATCCAATTATCTTAAATTTACAATTTCTAAAACCACAAATTTGAATAGTCTTTTATTATAATCATATTTTTTCAACAATTTGAATTCTTCTTTATTCCAAATTACTGTTAAATTTATTCTACTTAATATATCCACTCACCTATATTTAACCCATATAAATTAATTTAAAACATAAAAGTTTCGATTTAAATTAATTTACATCTACTAATTGCTTTCAAATTCAAGGTATTTTCATAAGTCGATCAAATTTTAATTTATTAATTAACCTTAAAATTTATTTTTCAATTATCTTATTATTCTATTTATCTATATTAACATTTTTTAATTAAAATTTAAGTGTATAACATTTGTTATATCCACTCAAATTTATTTATAAATTCAATTTATATTATATATATTATCCAATTACATATTCAACTCTGAACGATTTAGGTAAGTTGTATTAGAATGCAGTTGAACAATATACAAATAAAATTTTCCCAATTCAATTATTCAAGTTTAAATATTTATTCCAAATTTTGGTTTTGTTTATAATTAAAATCATCCTTTAACAAAATTTAAGAATTAGATTTCTGATTAATTTTAAACAATTTAGAGATATATATAATATATTTATATCAAATCAAATTAAATTTTAAAATAAGATACCTATATATATAAGTCAAATTATACAGAAGAAATTCGAATCAAAATATTTTTTTTCAAAAGAAAGCCGTAGCAAAACTACAGAATAGTATCTCCACTTCGAAACTCGAAAATGAATGTCGATGATGCGGCCGCCATCACCAAAATTATTTTCCAGCGACAAAGAGAAAAGCACTAATTTAAACATTTAAAATTTCTTTGAGATGATTTCTATTTGAAAATACTTTAAATAATAAACATTTGAAAACTTTAAAACCATAGTTCGAAATTTTCGGAAATTAAATTCTCAAATTTAAATTCACTTCAAATTCTAATCAATTTATACCCAAGTTTTATAAATTCATTTATTTATATTGCAATAGTAAATGGTTTACAAAACAATAAATGAAAATCAAATATTTTCATTTCTGACAACAAATTCATTAACCATTTAATTTCAGAAAACTTATATTTATATATAATATAATCATACAAAACTTTTATTTTATTTACCAAATTCGAAAACGGTATTGTGTCAGTTTGCTCTGCTCAAGTGTTTTGGAAATCCTATCGATAGCGTTGATCAGACGAATCGATCGGAAACCCAAATCAACATCAACAACTCAAACAACACAATATATTTTACATTTTTTTATATAAATTCACAAATACACTTCCTCGCTTGACGACACAAGAATGGATTTCAAAGCAAGGATAGAGATTCAAATTTGATGGACTCAAATCAAAGAGAATTTTGATTCGAAGACAAATTCGAAAGAAAAGATAAGATGGTTCAATAATAGAATCGGGAGATAGATAAGTTTATATAAATCGCGGGCAACCTTAACCGGGTCGATCGTTACTTCAAGAATAAGATCGACTCTGAATTCTGAGGTAAATCGACATTTGATCTCAAGAGATAGAACTCAGGTATAGCAGGGAATAGATAGCATCGTAAACCGAGGATACAGAAATCTCCGGTAAATCAATGCCTATTGTAATTGAGTTTTGCTCCTTGACGAATCATTCGAAGATTGGCGAGACCGCCGATCTATTATAGATATCATTCAAAATGGAGTTATGGGGTGCTCCAGAATTGAAAGAATACGAATAGTGCGGGACGCGAATGAATTTTTTTTGGAACTGCAGGGAACGTTCCAAAATTCAAAGGAATCGAGTCAAAAGGAAGAGATTGAAACTCGAATGAGAGTGATTTCGTAAATATATTTACCCTATATGTTAAGTTTTGCCTAGAGCTACCAAAGCTCTGATACCAACTGTAACGACCCAGTATTTTAGACCATTCGCATCCATTATAAGTGTATAGGTAGACACTCATGCCGGAATTGAATTGCTCAAAATACCGCGTTGTTAATTTAAATTTGGCAAAACTGAACATATACAGTAAATAAAATAATCACAGATCACAGACACAGAGTAATAAGTGCAGCGGAAATAAAAGAGATAGTAGTTCATGAAGCTACTATATAAATATATAAGTTACATCAGAGTTAAACCAGATACAACGGAAGAGTAATACGATACATCAGATACAAATCAGAATACATCACTGGAATCATCGAATACTGAAAGCAGAATAGATGGCTGGATCTTCAAGCAAAGCTCCAACTTCAAAGGTGAGTCTCGAATACTGGTACACTCAGTCTGACCCGAGCGTAAAGCAAAATACAAAACACTCGAGTCAGGATTAACATTCTTATATTAATAAATCCAACTCAAGTGAAATAGCAATTGAAATACAAGTAACTCAAAGGATGTTTGGAATAACCATCCTTTAAGGATCCGTTAAACTATCTACTAGGTAGTAATATACGCTAAGTAGATAATGTCTACCAGTAATATAAGGTATTAAAATAGTGTTAAGTCATGGCCCATTCCACCCTTAACACATTTTTATTTCCAAAAGCATATACAAGACCGTAGTTTCCCCAAAACCGGAAGTCACCAGAGTGCAATCCATATACTAAAGGTACAAACCAAAATCGTAGTGGTCGCGAATAAAGGGATACAAGTATGACAAGGCACATGAGGCAATACCCAAGGTAGTGATACTACCGTTTGCCTGATCCGGACTGGTGAGAACGCAACGCCGCAGCGCCCGCAACACCATGAAACAACACTCCCAAAATCAAGGGTGCACCAATCGACAACAAGTAATGAGTAGTTCGAAGAAGTGTGTTCACTTGAGGTAGATGACCTCCATTGGCCCGGCACGGCTCCTGTTTTAGTCATTTCCAATTTGACACAAGTGTCAAGGCTATCCATTATCGTTCTCTTTCTTCAGTCATCACGTACATCATTCCAACCACTTCATTCTGGATCATCACTCCGCGTATAGTTATTAAAGTGGTTTTCGGTTTAGACAGAGAGTATGTCCATAACCGATTCCGGTCTCTTTAATAACTTCCGTAATTATTACACCGATTGGTCATTTAATATATTTCAAAACAAAATCAATTTCCATTTTAATCAGAGTTTATAAATCAACATTTCATTTGTCTTTCTAAACCAATTTCCAATATTTACGTTTCAAAACTTCCAAATTCACAATTTCAAAATCTTATAATTCAATTTCAATTTCTATTTACAGCAATTCAAATATTGATTCAAATTCGTATATAAGTTTCATTCCGAAATTATTTAAATAAATTTTATTTAACATTCAAATCAATTTAAACTCATTTATCGATTTCATTCAATATTCGTTAAGTTACTTTATTATTCAAAACAATTTCTATTAAATTTCCAATTCATTAAATCAATTATTCAATTCAACTTCATTATATCTAAACTTATAAATTTAATTAAATTAAATTAAATTCATCAAACCAAATTCTTTAAATTTCAAGTCTTACATTAATTTCAATAAATCACATTTTATTTCTTGTTAAAGAAATTCAATTTCACTTATTTACTTACTTAAATAATTTTCCAAAACTAAATTTGTAAAGAAACTAAATTTCAATTATTTACGAAGTAAAATTCCCTTATTCAAAATTCAATTTTTCTTATTAAAGAATTCAATTCAATTTAATCATTAAATAATTCAATCTTATTTAATTTTTAAATAATTCAAAACTTAATTATTAAATAATTTCAAACTTAATTATTAAATCATTTCAAAGTTTAATAATTTCAAACTTAATTATAATTTCAAACTTAATTCAATCATTTCTCAAATTTAACAACCTTCTTTCATCAATTACATTGTTAATATTTTGTTTCAGATTTTTAAATATTAACATTTTCCTTTCATCAAAATTCAAATTTCGACTTCATTTCAAAACCATATTATTTATTCAAATAAAATCTTTGTTTTATTTAAAACAAATTATTGACCAATCGGTTTTATTTAATTTCCTATCCTAGGTCAAGTTTAATTTGGGTATTTATCATTTCAACCCGATTACAATTCAATTCAAAATCAAAACATAGCAAAGGGAACTTGTAGTGTGATAACTGGGATGGTGTCAAAGTAAATAAACAAGCAATAACAACAATCAATATCAATCCAATAATCAATTCAAATAATCCCGAAATAACCGTATCAATTCGCATTGTTGTTTGTGCCAATTAATATAATTATTTATAGAATCTACACTATCATTTCATGTAGATTAAAGATTATTACATTACGGTTTTTCACTTGTCATTAAATTTCAATTTATACTACACCAATTTATCCAATATACGTCGATGGTTCAAAGTGTAATTATCACTATTCTACATGTCAATTAATTTAACAATTAAAAGGGGGGTCATATTCAACTAATCAAATTTAACATATAAATCAGTTTTCAAATTGTTAACTATCTTATATCAAATTCAATTTCATACTATTATCACTTTAACATTTTATATTTAACGTCTAATATAAACAACAAACAATCAATCAATTATCAATCAAACAGGATTATCATCGTATAATTAACAAATAATGGTGTCAGATGTCACAGGTGAACTGATCCAGGTGATAGCATATATAACAGTGTAAATAACTAACAGCAGCATATTTCAATTGTCGTTTCAATTGAAATCAAATTTAATAAATAAAAGAACATTAATCGTGAGTGATTGCTCACCTTTCGAGGCTAGAAGAGATGATTCGACAATGGAACGAGCTCCGAATCCAAGCATGAATTGCAAAGTAAAGGTAGGATTGGCACGATTTCGATGAACATGGCTGATAACAAGGAATTGATGAAATAAATCAGAATTTGTAATATCCCGGAAATTTTAACAATATCAATTTAATAATCTGTTAATAATTAAATTGATATGGATAATCTTTGATAATAAGACTTGAATTTAATTTAATAATCTGATTAAATTAGTATTAATTGGTAATTTTATCTTTTAAAAAGTTAATAAGATATTTCTATTTGAATATATATATTTATTTATATATATTGTAAATAGAAGCTTTGGTAAATTAGGAATTTATATTTAATTGAATGAATAGTTATATATGTATATATATAACTTAACTTTTAAATTGAATCTTAGGATTTAATTTAAATTGAAATTGAAATTTAAGTTTTGAAATTCAAAAGAATAAATATTTAGAATTGTTTTGGATTTTAAAATATTTGTATAAACTTTTATTTATAAATATAATTAGCTTTTGTTTTTCTTTAAAAAGTAATTATATATATATAGATAAGTATTTAATAAATAAGAAAAAGGCATTTATTTACTTTTAAAATAAATAAAAATATGAATAATTACTTAAGAGACATATGTCATTTTTCTAAGGCTCCATTTTAACATGTGTAATGTAAGTAATCAATGTAATGACAAGTGTCTTTTTATTTTCTTTTTCTTTTATTTTTATAAATCACAATTTACTTAGATATAAACATTGGCACCTCTTTATTTCATTCTTTCTAATTTCCTTTTCAAAACAAGAGAAACTCAAATGTAAATTCTCTAGTAAAAGTCTGGAAATAGATCAGTAATCTAAACTCCTCTCAAAACCACAATTTCAATTCATTTTCAAAACCTCTTCTCTAGTACAATCCTCTAATCTAAAATCTGAAATCAAATATTCAGTAACTACCTCAAACCAAATCAAAAGTCTGTAAACAAATCTTCCTCAAAACATAAGATCTGTAACCAAGTTACAGATCTGAAATCAAAAACTGCTTGCATTCATTTTAAATCTGGAATCAACTCAAGAAAACCAGCCTGCAATTCTTTTTCAAAGCCTGCATGTTCTTTAGTCTGGAAGAAATTCTGGAATCTAAGCAACACACATCTCAACAAACAAAATGTTATCATGCATGCAAGATTCAGTAGCCAACAATTCAAGCTTTTAAATCAATGAGGCATTCCAGTTTAAGATTCCCAGTTTCAAGCTTTTCAAAATAAGGCTCTGCCTCTGTTTCATCTTTAATCTGGTGAGTAAACTTAAGTTTTAAAAACAGATTTAAATCTATAATAGATGTGATGATTTATTATCTGAAATGTTTGTAATGTATGCATGTTTGTATATTAGTGTTTGAAATGCATGTATAGTTAAATTTGAATGCCTGTACAGTTATATATTTAGCCTCTGTGAAGTGATAATAGTTTGATTTCTTAATAAAACCATTATATCATCATTTAATCCTTAATAGCCCTTGATTTATAAATGAAAGATGTGTGAAATCATATAATATCACTACTAAAAATAAGTTGTGGATTTTATATAAATTATTTGTCTGGGAAATTTATAAATAACAGTGGAAATATCATTTGGGTCAAAATTTATAAATTCAAATTTCTAGTTTTGATTTTATAATTGAATTACAATTGGGAAATGATGATTTTTAATGCTTGTATCATAGTTTTTAATTGGGGAATTTCTGAGATATCTGGGTTTCTTTGTTTTTGGCATTTTAGTCAAATAGTGGCGAACGACGGCGAGTTTGACGTCGACGTTGAGCATGATGATCGAGGGAGTGTCGATGATTGTGGGAAAAATGTCCTGGAATTTTATTACTGAGTGTGTTGGTCAGAATTGTTCGAATTAGGGTTTAATACTCTGTGTATGACGTGAACGTTCATATGGGTTTTGTGATTTCGTGACGTAACTGGAGTCGATCGCGAGTTGTTTTGGAGATGGGGATAGGCGAGGCGAAACTATGGGGAAGATGGCGAGGTTCCTCGAAGCTGGGATCATCGAAGACGAACGTTTCCTGGTGATGTGCGTTTTTAGAGCTGATGGGTTGAGAGCTCGAATTCGAATTTCGTTCGAATCGAGGAGAAGAGGGTGGTTGATCGAGGTGCCGTGGTCGAAGATGACTTGTCGGAGGTCGGAGAAGGGATCGTCGTCGATCGGGGTTGATGTGCACGTGTAGAAGCACGTTACGTATATCTGGAAAAGTAGAGTTGGGGAAGAAAGCTTATTCTCGGGTTTTACTTCGGGGAATAGTCGAGTTTGACTCGAAGTAAGGTAAAGTGGGTTTTGTCTCGAGAGTTGTTCGGGGATTCTACGAGTTTTACTCGGGTATGGGAAAAACAGACTTAAAGAATTTTACAGGAAATGTTTTTGAAGTTTTAAAAACCAAAGAAATTTATATGGTTGTGTTTCTAAGTTTTAAAACAAAAGTAAAACAAGTTTTTTCTGTAAAACTAAATTGTTTTCAAGAATATAAGTTTAAATAAGTTTTTATATTAAGTAGATAAGTTTTAAAAAGGTTGAATAAGTGGGTATTAATAAATGAGGTTTGTTTAAAAATTTATTAAATAACTTTGGAAAGTTTATTTAAGATTTTAAAGGTTAAATTAGAATGTTTAAAATTGTTTAGTTATAATTGATTTCTGAAGTATATTATTTTAAATAAAGTTTAAAGATTTAGATTGGGTAATCAATTAAAATAAGGAGTTATCTTAAGTAATTAAGATTTTGATTAATTAAAGATAATTAATATGGGGAGATAATAAGAGTAATTCAATTAGTGTTAATGACTTAAGAATAATTGATTAATGTAAATAATTAAATTAAGATAAATGATTTTTCTTAATTAAGGTCCTTAAGTATAAAGAGTTAAGAAATTATTTAATCGAAAAATTAAATAATTAGTTAAACAATTAACTAAGTAATTAATTAGTGATTAATTAAGATAATCACTTATAAATTAATTAAGTGTAATTACTTGAAGAAGTAATTAAGGAATAATTACTGCTGTAATTAAATAAAGAAAAATTATTAAATAAAGTAATTAGAGGATAATTATTTTATGAAAGTAATTAAATGAAAGTGATTAAGGGTTAATTACCTAGTGTTATTAATTAAATAATTTATTTAATAAAGTTAATTAAAGTATTAAGGATAATTAATAAGGTAATTAATTATTTGTTAAGATAATTAATTAAAAGTAATTAATTAATAGAAGTAATTAAGGGAAGTTAATTACTGGATTAGTTTAATCAAAGGTGATTAATAATTGTGGTTTAATTAAGATTAATTACTTAATGTAATTAATTTAAATAAAATAAATAATTAAAGATGTAATTAGGGATCATTAGTTTATAATTAATTAATGATTAAGAGTTGATTAATTAAGATTAATTAATAAATGATAAGTGATTATAGAATAACTAATTAATTATAATTAAGGATTAAAGTAATTAATTTATAATTAATTAATTAATGAAGTAATTAAAGGTTAATTACTGTATTTGGTTAAGGATAATTAATTTGTGAAATTAATTAAAGATAATTACTTAAATGTAATTAAAGAATAATTAATCAAGGTGATTAATTAAAATGGATAATTAGAGAATGATTAATTAATTTATTTGTAATTAATTAATGATTATATAAGTAAGATTTATAATGATAAAGTAATTAATTTAATTTATTTTAAATTAATTAAAAATGAAGTAATTAATTTAATTCACTTTAAATTAATTAGAGATGGTATAGATCATTGCTTATGTATGAATGGATGATTAATTACCTTGAATGGTTTGAGATCTCAGATATGAGATAAATGATGTTGTGTGATATGGATGCTTTGGTTATAGCATGATGATAATATGAATTATCTGTTTGTGATGATATATGATTATCTGTTGTTATTTTGTGAATTATCTACCTTTGTGTATATAGATAAATGAATAGAATTGTTTTAACTTTAAAACAACTTGGCCTTAAAAGATACGCTTTGGATTTCGATGAGACCGGGATCGGGTTTCCGTATACCGGATTTCCAGGTCTGGAGACCCGAATACCACATCGATCCAAATTAACGATAGGTCGTGAATCAAGTGAAGATGAAGATTCAGAGTGCAAGGGTTATTGTCGTTAACTCTGAGGGTGATTCCAAAACGAGTGTAACGAGATAATGCCTTCGGTTTCGTTCGAACCCGGAACGAACTTATATGGATTGAATGCTTTCAGCACATCGTCAGGCAGACGATGAGCAGTCTAAGTGATATGTTCTGATTAAAGGTAATCGTGACCTCAAGCCTCACAAACCGGGAATGGCTAAAACAGGGGAGGTGCAGCAAGGTTAGTGGGTAGCACCCAAGTAGGACAAGATTACCTCTGTCTAGAAGTCCCTTCTTATTTCGGCTTAGTGTGTGCGGTTGCTGATCCCAACCGTGAGGTATCTTGTGCGGGAATTATCCAGTAAGGGATGTTCCGACCTTGTGTTGCAGGGGATTGGGAGTGATCCTCGGTACGGTGATCTAGGCCACGTACTGTGACGGGAGGTACCCCAGTAGCCCTGCCATTGTATGGAATCCAAACTCCAATAAGTGCCGTACGTATTAGTTGTGCCCAACTATGTTGGAATGTGAGATGTAAGCATTTCAGCTATTTCTGTATTTTACTTGAAAACCCTAGACCCTATTATAATATAACTGGATTTCCTATCAAGTGTTTTGGTTAGCGTAAGGTAAAAACTTTTCCATGTTTATGTGTGGGAAGTCTTACGTGATACCTTTGTTTTCAAAAGGGTTTTGAAGTTAAACAATTTTAAACCGTTTACTCACACCAGACCCATGTCTGACCCAAGTTGTTTATTTCTGTTTTATAAACTCTTGGGTACTCAAATTTTTACGAGTAGCCAAGGGATTCAGGTTAGCCTTGACGAATTGTGGAGGAGCAATGGAGCAGGAGGCTTCAGCGTTGTAGATATAGATAGTAGTTTCCGCTGTGTTGATCTTGTTTAGATCTTTGTTTGTATTGAGATGTAATAACTAGACAGATGTTTATAACTGTCTAGTATATGATGTAATCTATGTAACTCTGATAAGTGTTGTATATGATACTATGAAATATTTATGTGATATAATATATTTTGTTCGTTTCCGCTGTGAGATTCTTTTGTGTTGTTGTTTCTTCTTTTCTATCCTTCTCTTTTCTACTTCTCACCCCTTTCTTTCTTATTAGCGATGCGACTTTCTATGGAGAGAAAGTCGTGGTCGTTACAGTGGTATCAGAGCATAGGTTGAGCGAATGCCTAAGCTTTTGGTTAAGTGAATATCAGAACACTAGGTTGAGTGAATACCTAGGTTCAGAAGGATTGTTCATTAGAGATAGGATCTGTAGCAACCTATTTGAGTCTGAGTATATATATATACGAGAGCGCGTATTTGTTAGTTATATAAAATGGTTTTATATTGTGTTAATTGATCGGTTGAGTGGTATATGGATTCTGGTCAATACGAGTAGCTAACGTTATTGATAGGGATCTCTAAACACTTGAACCAGGCCAACGGACACAATATTGTTTTAAAGAGGTAAATGAAATAATTTTACCTAGAAATAATTTCTATATAAAATGTATCATTTTAAATATATATATATATTTCTACCTATTTGTTGGGTTACCTGTTCGGGTTTTCCAATATAAGTTATAAAGGTAGATGGGGTAGTGGTGTGTGAAACACGACTACCAATGGTTGGAGTTTAAATGTTGAGGTTGGAAGTGTATTTGTCGAGACTGTAGACCCAATACCGTCTCGAGTAAGCTTTGCTATGGTAAAGGATTTCATCGATCTCTGAAGGAAACCTTTTAATGGTTCGGAGTTTATCTTTGAAGTGTGGATGAGTAAAGTTGGATCTGTCGGTTGAACAGAAGCGAGTGATGGTACCTTGATACCTCAGGTAATAGTAGCCGTATGATGAGATACAGTGACGATGGATGTTCCCGAAGATGTTTTCTTTGGAACAAGATTAAGGAAGTGTGAATGCTTCGGTGTTGTGGCTGAGTTCAGCATGAAGTTTCTGCTTTGGTTTGGAGTCCGAGTTTCTCGAAGAGCTTTGGATAAGAGCATCAGTGTCAGCAGTGCAGCTCGGAGTATTCCGTGATGGCAGAAAGTTTTCTGGATGAACAATTTTTCTGGAAGTGAAGTTCAGAAGCAGCAGAGTGAATCCATTTCTTAGATGGATTGGATAAATAAGTGTAAGCTGTTCTGATTTTTAATTTTTAAAAGAGAGAACAGTCTGTTGGAATTAGGATGGGTTGATCGCAAAAGTGACTTGCGATTGTCTAAGTATTCTCTTGGGTTGTCAGAGTTTTTCTGGATGTCTTCAGAGAAGTCAGGAGTTGTCCGCATCTGAAGGTTGAGTTTTCTTATCGACTTGGATTCCAGGAGTGATACCGGTGGTTCAGTCTAGTGGAAGGATGTTTCCTAGAGATGGAGTTGGCGAAGCAACTCAAGTTTTGCTGGAGTATCCGAGTTTTCTTTATGGATCAGTGAATCTTATTTCTGGAATGAGTTGTCCAGTCTGTGCTTGTGTCCTACCTTATATCAGAATTGAGCAGCGAAAGCAGTCTGGAGTATATCTCTGGATGGGAGAAGTAAGTTTGGAATCTACTGACATTGTGAAGTAGAGTTGTGTTTGGATCTCGTCTGTGTTCTGATTTGGATAAGTAATTGGTCTACTTGGTTGAATTGTCAATTTGGATGACTTGAATTCATTGAGTTTTACGTATCTCTAAGGGAATACGTATTTGATCTATCTCTGGTTGTAGAATCAGCAGTTCTGGAAGTTTGGTAGTTGAGTCAGACTCGTCTGTAGTCTGATATTCTGTTTAGTTCTGTAGATATAGATGAGTAGGAGCTTTATAGTTTAGTAGTATTGATTGTTTAGATTGTTTGTAGAGCGAGTATTCCGGTATATATATATACTTGGGGAAACTCGAGGAATTTTATCTAGAATTTAGTCTAGATAGTTAGAATTGTTTGATTGGATGATTTGGTTGCTATGGTTGCTAGCATATGGATGATAGTAGATGCTTGTGTTTTGAATTTAAATCTTTAATAAGATTATTAAATTACCTTTGTTTAAATTTCGGGGACGAAATTATTTTAAGGGGGGAGGAATGTAATATCCCGGAAATTTTAACAATATCAATTTAATAATCTGTTAATAATTAAATTGATATGGATAATCTTTGATAATAAGATTTGAATTTAATTTAATAATCTGATTAAATTAGTATTAATTGGTAATTTTATCTTTTAAAAAGTTAATAAGATATTTCTATTTGAATATATATATTTATTTATATATATTGTAAATAGAAGCTTTGGTAAATTGGGAATTTATATTTAATTGAATGAATAGTTATATATGTATATATATAACTTAACTTTTAAATTGAATCTTAGGATTTAATTTAAATTGAAATTGAAATTTAAGTTTTGAAATTCAAAAGAATAAATATTTAGAATTGTTTTGGATTTTAAAATATTTGTATAAACTTTTATTTATAAATATAATTAGCTTTTGTTTTTCTTTAAAAAGTAATTATATATATATAGATAAGTATTTAATAAATAAGAAAAAGGCATTTATTTACTTTTAAAATAAATAAAAATATGAATAATTACTTAAGAGACATATGTCATTTTTCTAAGGCTCCATTTTAACATGTGTAATGTAAGTAATCAATGTAATGACAAGTGTCTTTTTATTTTCTTTTTCTTTTATTTTTATAAATCACAATTTACTTAGATATAAACATTGGCACCTCTTTATTTCATTCTTTCTAATTTCCTTTTCAAAACAAGAGAAACTCAAATGTAAATTCTCTAGTAAAAGTCTGGAAATAGATCAGTAATCTAAACTCCTCTCAAAACCACAATTTCAATTCATTTTCAAAACCTCTTCTCTAGTACAATCCTCTAATCTAAAATCTGAAATCAAATATTCAGTAACTACCTCAAACCAAATCAAAAGTCTGTAAACAAATCTTCCTCAAAACATAAGATCTGTAACCAAGTTACAGATCTGAAATCAAAAACTGCTTGCATTCATTTTAAATCTGGAATCAACTCAAGAAAACCAGCCTGCAATTCTTTTTCAAAGCCTGCATGTTCTTTAGTCTGGAAGAAATTCTGGAATCTAAGCAACACACATCTCAACAAACAAGATGTTATCATGCATGCAAGATTCAGTAGCCAACAATTCAAGCTTTTAAATCAATGAGGCATTCCAGTTTAAGATTCCCAGTTTCAAGCTTTTCAAAATAAGGCTCTGCCTCTGTTTCATCTTTAATCTGGTGAGTAAACTTAAGTTTTAAAAACAGATTTAAATCTATAATAGATGTGATGATTTATTATCTGAAATGTTTGTAATGTATGCATGTTTGTATATTAGTGTTTGAAATGCATGTATAGTTAAATTTGAATGCCTGTACAGTTATATATTTAGCCTCTGTGAAGTGATAATAGTTTGATTTCTTAATAAAACCATTATATCATCATTTAATCCTTAATAGCCCTTGATTTATAAATGAAAGATGTGTGAAATCATATAATATCACTACTAAAAATAAGTTGTGGATTTTATATAAATTATTTGTCTGGGAAATTTATAAATAACAGTGGAAATATCATTTGGGTCAAAATTTATAAATTCAAATTTCTAGTTTTGATTTTATAATTGAATTACAATTGGGAAATGATGATTTTTAATGCTTGTATCATAATTTTTAATTGGGGAATTTCTGAGATATCTGGGTTTCTTTGTTTTTGGCATTTTAGTCAAATAGTGGCGAACGACGGCGAGTTTGACGTCGACGTTGAGCATGATGATCGAGGGAGTGTCGATGATTGTGGGAAAAATGTCCTGGAATTTTATTACTGAGTGTGTTGGTCAGAATTGTTCGAATTAGGGTTTAATACTCTGTGTATGACGTGAACGTTCATATGGGTTTTGCGATTTCGTGACGTAACTGGAGTCGATCGCGAGTTGTTTTGGAGATGGGGATAGGCGAGGCGAAACTATGGGGAAGATGGCGAGGTTCCTCGAAGCTGGGATCATCGAAGACGAATGTTTCCTGGTGATGTGCGTTTTTAGAGCTGATGGGTTGAGAGCTTGAATTCGAATTTCGTTCGAATCGAGGAGAAGAGGGTGGTCGATCGAGGTGCCGTGGTCGAAGATGACTTGTCGGAGGTCGGAGAAGGGATCGTCGTCGATCGGGGTTGATGTGCACGTGCACAAGCACGTTACGTATATCTGGAAAAGTAGAGTTGGGGAAGAAAGCTTATTCTCGGGTTTTACTTCGGGGAATAGTCGAGTTTGACTCGAAGTAAGGTAAAGTGGGTTTTGTCTCGAGAGTTGTTCGGGGATTCTACAGGAAATGTTTTTGAAGTTTTAAAAACCAAAGAAATTTATATGGTTGTGTTTCTAAGTTTTAAAACAAAAGTAAAACAAGTTTTTTCTGTAAAACTAAATTGTTTTCAAGAATATAAGTTTAAATAAGTTTTTATATTAAGTAGATAAGTTTTAAAAAGGTTGAATAAGTGGGTATTAATAAATGAGGTTTGTTTAAAAATTTATTAAATAACTTTGGAAAGTTTATTTAAGATTTTAAAGGTTAAATTAGAATGTTTAAAATTGTTTAGTTATAATTGATTTCTGAAGTATATTATTTTAAATAAAGTTTAAAGATTTAGATTGGGTAATCAATTAAAATAAGGAGTTATCTTAAGTAATTAAGATTTTGATTAATTAAAGATAATTAATATGGGGAGATAATAAGAGTAATTCAATTAGTGTTAATGACTTAAGAATAATTGATTAATGTAAATAATTAAATTAAGATAAATGATTTTTCTTAATTAAGGTCCTTAAGTATAAAGAGTTAAGAAATTATTTAATCGAATTTAAATAATTAGTTAAACAATTAACTAAGTAATTAATTAGTGATTAATTAAGATAATCACTTATAAATTAATTAAGTGTAATTACTTGAAGAAGTAATTAAGGAATAATTACTGCTGTAATTAAATAAAGAAAAATTATTAAATAAAGTAATTAGAGGATAATTATTTTATGAAAGTAATTAAATGAAAGTGATTAAGGGTTAATTACCTAGTGTTATTAATTAAATAATTTATTTAATAAAGTTAATTAAAGTATTAAGGTTAATTAATAAGGTAATTAATTATTTGTTAAGATAATTAATTAAAAGTAATTAATTAATAGAAGT
This sequence comes from Allium fistulosum, assembly GCA_030737815.1. Classification (NCBI taxonomy): domain Eukaryota; kingdom Viridiplantae; phylum Streptophyta; class Magnoliopsida; order Asparagales; family Amaryllidaceae; genus Allium; species Allium fistulosum. The sequence continues at coordinate 1,437,593,837 of CM060903.1, forward strand.
AATTAAGGGAAGTTAATTACTGGATTAGTTTAATCAAAGGTGATTAATAATTGTGGTTTAATTAAGATTAATTACTTAATGTAATTAATTTAAATAAAATAAATAATTAAAGATGTAATTAGGGATCATTAGTTTATAATTAATTAATGATTAAGAGTTGATTAATTAAGATTAATTAATAAATGATAAGTGATTATAGAATAACTAATTAATTATAATTAAGGATTAAAGTAATTAATTTATAATTAATTAATTAATGAAGTAATTAAAGGTTAATTACTGTATTTGGTTAAGGATAATTAATTTGTGAAATTAATTAAAGATAATTACTTAAATGTAATTAAAGAATAATTAATCAAGGTGATTAATTAAAATGGATAATTAGAGAATGATTAATTAATTTATTTGTAATTAATTAATGATTATGTAACGACCCGTAAATTTTAACTGTTAAATAACGTAATTAGTTAAATTTTGTGAAATTTTAAACGATAAAATTTTGAAATATAAATTTGATATTTGGAATGCGTCTAATTAAACATAACAACTGGTAAATTTTCGTCCGAAAATATGAAAATTTATTTCGCGCGTAAATTTACTTCAATTTAATCAGTTAAAAATAGGTGATAATAAAATGGTTTCCAAACCTGAATATTTTTACATAGAAAATTTGTAAATCATCTTCTGAGTGAGACGTCATCTTTCGTTTCGTCAAATTTGGACATCTATTGCTCCGTTTATCTTAATTCTGGCTGAATAACAGCATTTCTGGTACCGGTTATCGACTTTTGATCGGATGACCGTATCACTGATATGCATTTCTGGTACCGGTTATCGACTTTTGATCGGATGACCGTATCACTGATATCTGTGTACCGTTTTGATCATCTCGTTGTGCTGATCTCCACGGTATATTCAACTCTGCAATTTGAGATCCGGTACGTGTCGGAACGAATAAACTGTCCACCGTAACGGTACCAAAAATTTCTGACTTTACTCCTTCCTTCAGTTCAAATTCTAGCGTGCTCCTACATTTAAGCCTCTGAACAATTCAACCTATTTCTATTCCTACCCTACCGTTTCTCCTCAAATAAATTGCTGTACTTATTTGTTTTGAATCAATGTCTAGCCGTGCTTTTAATCTTTTCCAGGAATTTATATTTGCTGTTGCTTTCAAAATTTTGAACCTGTTCCAACTTTTCATTTATCCTTTCCCTAAAATCACGTTCGTTCCATTTCAAAATAAATTTGCAAATCTAAAATTTTTCCTCCTCCTTTCAATTGTTAGCCTTCCCTTTTACACTTCCTCTTCCCCACTGTATTTTCGTTTCCAATTCATATTGTTGCCCAGATCCTTCCCACGCCCGCAACCCAAGGCACGCCAGCAACCAACCACTTCCACATCTCCTCCACCTCTGCTCCATGCGCCCAGCCTCTGTCAGGCAACCGAGAGCCACCTCGGCAACCCGTAGCCTCCCGCGATCCACCCAGATCTGCCTCCAGCTCGTCTTCCCGCGTGCAGCCACCTACCAAAGTCGATCGTCGCCGTCACCCATCCGCCACCACCCTGCCACCCTACGCCCGGCCTGACCACCTCTCAGCCAAACGTCCCCAGGCCACCATGCCGAGAACCACCACGTGACAGCCCACGTCCACAGCCAACCCCTTCGCCGATCTACAACTCCTCCTCCCACCACGTCATCACACATCCCTCGAGCACCACCCAGCTTCTCCTCACGCATGCCTCAACATTTCCGTCTCTTGTCCCCTCTGCTACCAGCCTGCGAACAACTCCAAACACCCCTCCCCCTCACTTCACCTACCGCACCTCACGTGCCGAACCCCACTGCAACAAGCGTCCTCTGCCTCGTGTTTCGACCACAAGCCAACTCCCCTCTTCCTTCGCCTTAACCTGGCATCCTTTGTGAGGTATATGTATATATTATTGGTTATATATATGATGATATGTGGTTGTTTATATTGAACAGTGTATATATATAATTTATATAAGTAGTTATTTTTCATTTTATATATATATTAGTGCAGTCATATATAAGTTAGGAATATTTTAGTTATTTGAACTGCATATCTGTGTGCGTATATATATTTTATAATCTTTTATAGTATGGTTTTACATATATTATATATATATCAGTTTATAAATCTTCTGTTATGTATAAGTGGTTATTGTATAAGTCGTTATAATCTTCTGTTATAAATTGAATAATATTGTAAGAGTTGTATATAATGCGTTTTATATAGCAGCTATATATAGTATACTATGTTTGTTGGTATATCAACATATACACTGTTTATAACACACTTTGTTTTGTTTGGTATGGTAATTGCAGAAATATGGCCTGTAAAGGCTATAGTGTAGCACTTCCATTCTATTACAAGTATAATATAAGAATTATATTAGTAATATTGTATACAAGTATGGGGGTTTATAAGATATATTGTTCCTGTGAGTCATTTTATATATATATTATGTATGAATTATATTATTTGAATTATAGAAACCCAGATTTGATTTTGTATGATAGTTCTTTTCAGCCAAAAGAATAGTTTAGATATATATACATATTTATATATGTTATGTAAACTAGTTAGTTTATTTAGGGATTTACTGTCATATGTAAACAATAAAGTACAAGTTGTATAAGTTGTTTATTCTAGTCTGTATATATATAAAGTAGTTTACATACATTTGAAATGTTTGGGTTTTATGTATAGATTTGTAAAGTTATATATGTATTTCGTGACATGGGCTGTACAGTAATGTGTTTGCAGTATTTTATACTTTAAAGTACCATGCCTATATATATATATTATACTTTAAAAATGTGGGTTGTTGTTCTAATTGCTGTTATGTACTTTGGGTACACTATTTTTTTTATATACTTTGATTTAAAAATATTGTATGTTAGTAAGTGATGATATGGATATGTTGTTGTATATAATAGTGTACAGTTCATTTATATAATTATTTGTATATATATATTTTACAGTTTACTTTATATGACCTACAAATGTGTGTGTCTCTATATATATATATATTTAATTTAATATATTTTGAAATTTAGAATGTTATTTTATATATATTGTCATATATGGACATATATGAATTCACTTATACCATTTATCATCATCGATCCATTTCTGATTTGATTCGTCTATTTCTGTTATCAGCTTTATCCGTCAAATTTCGTACCAGTCTTGCTTTGCTTTGAAATTCATGCTTGGATCTGTAACTCTTATCATTCTCGTCCATCTCTAGCCTCGAAAGGTGAGCAATCACTCACGATTAATGTTTTTATATTTATTAAATTTGATTTCAATTGAAATGTCAATTGAAATATGCTGATGTTAGTTGTTTACATTGTTATATATGTCATCTTCTATATCTGTTCACCTGTGACACCTGACACCATTATCTGTATTTATTATTGTTGATATTTGCCTGTTACTGTTGTTATTTTATTTTCATATCTGTTATCACTCTGCAAGTTCCCTGTTAGTATAGAATCACTATGGGTTGAAATGATACATACCCGAACGATCTGTAGAATAGGAGAAAATCGTTATGGGTTGAAATGATAAACCCAAGCGATTTTTCATTAAACTGAATTTGGGATTTCGGGTTGAAAAGATATATACCCGAATATGTTTTAAATTGCGGATTGAAATGATAAATATCCGTATCACTTGACCATAGGATAGAAAATTATATACAGGCACCGTTGGTCTATATATAAACGTTTTGAAAATGATTTCTATGGTTTTGAAAGAAATATATGGTTTTGATAAATATTGATTTTTAAGATTTATTAAAGTTGATTTAATAAAGTTGATAAATAATATGTTAAGTATTTATTTAATTCTATATTTTCAAATATAGAATTTAAAAATGATTTGAAATTGATTGAAATTATAGTTATTTAAGAATTATACTTAAATAAGTTAGATTTGAAAGGTATTGAATTTGAAATTTAAAGAATTGATTTACAACTTGAAATTTGAAAAGGGTGACTTAAATGGATATTCCAAATGTATAAATATTTAAATGAGATATTTGTTTATTTAAATTGTAAATTGAAATTGAATTCAAATGTTATGGAAATGTTAAGTTAATATTTTAAAACTAAATAATTGTAATGTGAATCTGATATGTATATAAATTTAGTGAATTTAGTTTTGAAATGTTGAATATTTAAAGCCTTGAAATATATTCAAATTGAAATGACTTATTTTATGGTTCAGATATGTATTTGAAATCGATAAATTGAAATGGTATATTTAGAAGCTGAATCGAGTTGAAACTAATGATTTGAGATTTGATTAAATTAAATTTTTTGGAATTCGAGTTAATTTGAATCGATTTGTGAAATTTGAGGAAATTAATTTATTTTATAACGAAATTTTAATATCTAAACTGTTTAAAAGGAAAGTGTTATGATTTCCAAAATACTGTGATTTCCAGACTATGATTTCGAAAGCATTATAACTTTGGAAAGTAATATGATTTTGAAAATGGATATTTGAAGTGAAATGATATCGTATTAAATTGGGTTTTGAAATGATAATGATTTTGGTTTAAAGTATAAACTATTTTGAAACGACCACGGTGTTATAATAACGATTGGTTGGCAAAGAGACCGGGATCGGATATGGACATACTCTCTGTCGATACCGAAAACCACTTTGACAACCGTGTACGCGGTGGAGATTCCAGAATGAAGTAGGATGGTGGCGACGTCCTTAAGGTATTACGTGGACCCAACTCCCGTGAGTTGGCATAAGGTGGCTAAAACAGGAGCGATCTCGGACCAGTGAGGTAGCACCTCTTCTCGGACACATTTCTTCGATATTATACCCTTACTGTTTTGACTAGATGGCCATCCTCCGATTGGGAATGTTGTTCGAGGTGGAACGGTAGTGGCTGCTATGCGTATCCATCAGTCCGTGTGCGTAATTGGTATATCTACCCTGGCATTGCCTAGTTGTACCATGTCACCTACCATACCGAGCCTTTACTACGATTATGATTTTAAGATCCGACCGCGTTAAGGTTCTCCATCCCCTTAACGCTATTTTCCGATATGATTATACTTTACTTATTTAGACACTATTATAATAGCGAATATTACTACATAGTAAATAGTTTAACGGATCCTTAGGGGATGGTTATCCCAAACATCCTTTAAGTTACTTGTATTTTAATTGATATTTCACTTGAGTTGAATTTATTAATATAAGAATGTTAATCCTGACTCGAGTGTTTTGTGTTTTGCTTTACGCTCGGGTCAGACTGAGTGATACAGCATTTGAGACTCACCTTTGGAGTTGGAGCTTCGCTCGGAGATCCAGCTATCTATCGATCCTGCTTTCAGTTATTCCGTTGATTCCAGTGATGTATTCAGATCTGGTATTTGATTATTGTATTGAGACATCTATTGTATTCGAGACCTCTATTGTATCTTGTTTAACTCTGTTATATACATATAGTAGCTTCATGAACTACTATCCTTTTGTTTCCGCTGCATTATTGTTATATTACTCTGTGTCTGTGATCTGTAATTATTTTATTTACTGTATATACTGAGTTTTGCCAAATTTTATTTACAACGCAGTATTTTGAGCAATTCAACTCCGGCATGAGTGTTTACCTATACACTTATAATGGATGCGAATGGTTGAAAATACTGGGTCGTTACATGTGGTATCAGAGCTCTGGTTTTAGGCAAAACTCAGCATATGTAGTAAATTCGATTACAGAATCACTTTCGTTCGAGCTTGAATTCCTTCTTCTTTGACTCGATTCCTTTGAATTTTGGAACGTTCACTTCGGTTCCAAAGTCCATTCTTGTCTCCCCTATTCGTGTCTTCTTATTTCTGGAGTATCCCATAACTCCACTTCGAATGATCTCTATAATAAATCGGCGGTCTCGCCAATCTTCGAATAATTTGTACTGGGGTGAAACTCCTTTACAATCGGTATTGATTCACCGGAGATTTTTGTATCCTCGGTTTACGATGCTGCTATCTTATGCTATACCCGAATTCTACCTCTGGTAATCGAATGTCGATTTGCTTCAGAATTCTATATCGATCTTATCTATGAAGTCACGGTTGACCCGGTTAAGGTTTCCCACGATTTATACAACTTTATCCATCTTCCTGTTTGAAATGCAATCATCTAACCTTCGTTTCAAGCCAATCTATTTTAGATTAGAATTCTCTTTGATAAGAGTCCTTCTATATTTGGATCTCTATCCTTGTGTTGGAATCCAATTCTGTAATCATCGTGTGAGGGAGTGTATTTGAAATTAATATAAAATAGTTTATGTTTATAGTGTGTTGTTTGAGTTGTTGATGTTGGTTTGGATTTTCGATCGATTCGTCTGATCAACGCTATCGATAGAATTTCCAAAACACTTGAACAGAGCAAACGGACACAATATAATTTTCAAATTTGATAAATGAAATAAATTTGTATGATTACATTATAAATACATAAGAAAATTTTCTGGAATTAAAAGTTAAATAATTTGGTTGTTGAAAATGATAATATTTGATTTTGATGTTATTGTTTTGTAAGTCATTGACTATTGCAAAATGACTATTGGTTATAAATTTATTTGGAATTGAAATGAATTTAAATCGAAGATTTAAGAATTAAATTTCTGGTGATTTCAAACTTTGTTTTAAAGTCCTAAAATGTATATTATTTAAAGTATTTTCGAATAAAATGGTTTTCAAAGAATTTTAAATGTTTAAACCAGTGTTCTTCTCTTTGTCGCTGGAAAATAATTTCGGTGATGACGGCCGCATCATCGACATTCATTTTCGAGTTTCGAAGAGGAGAAACCTTTCTGTAGCTTTGCTACGGTTTTGTTTTGAAAAAAAAAAATATTTCGATTTGAATTTCTCCAGTATAATTTGATTATATATATATAGGTATCTTATTTTAAATTTTAATTTGATTTGATATAAAAATATTATATATATCTATAAATTGTTTGAAGTAAATCGGAGATTTAAATTCTTAAATTTTTGATTAAAAATGATTTCAATTATAAACTAAAGTCAAATTCTTGGATAAATAGTTAACTGGGAATAACTAAATTTGTAAAATCTTATTTGTATAATACTCAACTACATCTTAGCATAACTTACCTAAAAAAAAAAAAAAAATTTTAGAAGTTAAAAATGTAATTGGATAGTATACAATATAAAATGACTTGTATAAATAGGATTTGAGTGGATATAATAAAGGTTATACACTTAAATTTTAGTTATAAATATTAATCGAAATAAATAAATTAATAAGTTAATTGAATAATAAACGAGACAAATAAATTGTTTGAAGGAACTAATAAATTGAAACTTGTTTAAAGTATGGAAATACCTTGAAAAAGAAAAAATCAATTATTGAATATAAATTGATTTAAACTGAAATATATGGTTTAAATTAATTTATATAGTTTAAATATATGTAATAAGATATATATTAAGTGAAATAAACTTAATAATAATTTGGAATAAAAGAATTTAATTTGTCGAATAAAACATGAGTATAATAAATGATTATACAAATTGATTGATTTAGAAATTGTTAATTCAGGATGACTAGACATAAGGTAATGAATTCAGAAATAGATGAATTAATTTAACTTAAGTGAACTCAGTGGATTAAATCAAATTGTTAAATATTAATTAGTTTAATTTGAAATTATATGGTTTAAATTAATTGTCTTATCTAGTCTTTTAATCTATTTTTCTTTCTAGTTGTTTCTACTCTCTTACCTCCTTCCTTTTCGGGGACGAAAAGTTTTGAGTGGGGGAGAGTGTAACGACCCGTAAATTTTAACTGTTAAATAACGTAATTAGTTAAATTTTGTGAAATTTTAAACGATAAAATTTTGAAATATAAATTTGATATTTGGAATGCGTCTAATTAAACATAACAACTGGTAAATTTTCGTCCGAAAATATGAAAATTTATTTCGCGCGTAAATTTACTTCAATTTAATCAGTTAAAAATAGGTGATAATAAAATGGTTTCCAAACCTGAATATTTTTACATAGAAAATTTGTAAATCATCTTCTGAGTGAGACGTCATCTTTCGTTTCGTCAAATTTGGACATCTATTGCTCCGTTTATCTTAATTCTGGCTGAATAACAGCATTTCTGGTACCGGTTATCGACTTTTGATCGGATGACCGTATCACTGATATCTGTGTACCGTTTTGATCATCTCGTTGTGCTGATCTCCACGGTATATTCAACTCTGCAATTTGAGATCCGGTACGTGTCGGAACGAATAAACTGTCCACCGTAACGGTACCAAAAATTTCTGACTTTACTCCTTCCTTCAGTTCAAATTCTAGCGTGCTCCTACATTTAAGCCTCTGAACAATTCAACCTATTTCTATTCCTACCCTACCGTTTCTCCTCAAATAAATTGCTGTACTTATTTGTTTTGAATCAATGTCTAGCCGTGCTTTTAATCTTTTCCAGGAATTTATATTTGCTGTTGCTTTCAAAATTTTGAACCTGTTCCAACTTTTCATTTATCCTTTCCCTAAAATCACGTTCGTTCCATTTCAAAATAAATTTGCAAATCTAAAATTTTTCCTCCTCCTTTCAATTGTTAGCCTTCCCTTTTACACTTCCTCTTCCCCACTGTATTTTCGTTTCCAATTCATATTGTTGCCCAGATCCTTCCCACGCCCGCAACCCAAGGCACGCCAGCAACCAACCACTTCCACATCTCCTCCACCTCTGCTCCATGCGCCCAGCCTCTGTCAGGCAACCGAGAGCCACCTCGGCAACCCGTAGCCTCCCGCGATCCACCCAGATCTGCCTCCAGCTCGTCTTCCCGCGTGCAGCCACCTACCAAAGTCGATCGTCGCCGTCACCCATCCGCCACCACCCTGCCACCCTACGCCCGGCCTGACCACCTCTCAGCCAAACGTCCCCAGGCCACCATACCGAGAACCACCACGTGACAGCCCACGTCCACAGCCAACCCCTTCGCCGATCTACAACTCCTCCTCCCACCACGTCATCACACATCCCTCGAGCACCACCCAGCTTCTCCTCACGCATGCCTCAACATTTCCGTCTCTTGTCCCCTCTGCTACCAGCCTGCGAACAACTCCAAACACCCCTCCCCCTCACTTCACCTACCGCACCTCACGTGCCGAACCCCACTGCAACAAGCGTCCTCTGCCTCGTGTTTCGACCACAAGCCAACTCCCCTCTTCCTTCGCCTTAACCTGGCATCCTTTGTGAGGTATATGTATATATTATTGGTTATATATATGATGATATGTGGTTGTTTATATTGAACAGTGTATATATATAATTTATATAAGTAGTTATTTTTCATTTTATATATATATTAGTGCAGTCATATATAAGTTAGGAATATTTTAGTTATTTGAACTGCATATCTGTGTGCGTATATATATTTTATAATCTTTTATAGTATGGTTTTACATATATTATATATATATCAGTTTATAAATCTTCTGTTATGTATAAGTGGTTATTGTATAAGTGGTTATAATCTTCTGTTATAAATTGAATAATATTGTAAGAGTTGTATATAATGCGTTTTATATAGCAGCTATATATAGTATACTATGTTTGTTGGTATATCAACATATACACTGTTTATAACACACTTTGTTTTGTTTGGTATGGTAATTGCAGAAATATGGCCTGTAAAGGCTATAGTGTAGCACTTCCATTCTATTACAAGTATAATATAAGAATTATATTAGTAATATTGTATACAAGTATGGGGGTTTATAAGATATATTGTTCCTGTGAGTCATTTTATATATATATTATGTATGAATTATATTATTTGAATTATAGAAACCCAGATTTGATTTTGTATGATAGTTCTTTTCAGCCAAAAGAATAGTTTAGATATATATACATATTTATATATGTTATGTAAACTAGTTAGTTTATTTAGGGATTTACTGTCATATGTAAACAATAAAGTACAAGTTGTATAAGTTGTTTATTCTAGTCTGTATATATATAAAGTAGTTTACATACATTTGAAATGTTTGGGTTTTATGTATAGATTTGTAAAGTTATATATGTATTTCGTGACATGGGCTGTACAGTAATGTGTTTGCAGTATTTTATACTTTAAAGTACCATGCCTATATATATATATTATACTTTAAAAATGTGGGTTGTTGTTCTAATTGCTGTTATGTACTTTGGGTACACTATTTTTTTTATATACTTTGATTTAAAAATATTGTATGTTAGTAAGTGATGATATGGATATGTTGTTGTATATAATAGTGTACAGTTCATTTATATAATTATTTGTATATATATATTTTACAGTTTACTTTATATGACCTACAAATGTGTGTGTCTCTATATATATATATATATATATATATATTTAATTTAATTTAATATATTTTGAAATTTAGAATGTGATTTTATATATATTGTCATATATGGACATATATGAATTCACTTATACCATTTATCATCATCGATCCATTTCTGATTTGATTCGTCTATTTCTGTTATCAGCTTTATCCGTCAAATTTCGTACCAGTCTTGCTTTGCTTTGAAATTCATGCTTGGATCTGTAACTCTTATCATTCTCGTCCATCTCTAGCCTCGAAAGGTGAGCAATCACTCACGATTAATGTTTTTATATTTATTAAATTTGATTTCAATTGAAATGTCAATTGAAATATGCTGATGTTAGTTGTTTACATTGTTATATATGTCATCTTCTATATCTGTTCACCTGTGACACCTGAGACCATTATCTGTATTTATTATTGTTGATATTTGCCTGTTACTGTTGTTATTTTATTTTCATATCTGTTATCACTCTACAAGTTCCCTGTTAGTATAGAATCACTATGGGTTGAAATGATACATACCCGAACGATCTGTAGAATAGGAGAAAATCGTTATGGGTTGAAATGATAAACCCAAGCGATTTTTCATTAAACTGAATTTGGGATTTCGGGTTGAAAAGGTATATACCCGAATATGTTTTAAATTGCGGATTGAAATGATAAATATCCATATCACTTGACCATAGGATAGAAAATTATATACAGGCACCGTTGGTCTATATATAAACGTTTTGAAAATGATTTCTATGGTTTTGAAAGAAATATATGGTTTTGATAAATATTGATTTTTAAGATTTATTAAAGTTGATTTAATAAAGTTGATAAATAATATGTTAAGTATTTATTTAATTCTATATTTTCAAATATAGAATTTAAAAATGATTTGAAATTGATTGAAATTATAGTTATTTAAGAATTATACTTAAATAAGTTAGATTTGAAAGGTATTGAATTTGAAATTTAAAGAATTGATTTACAACTTGAAATTTGAAAAGGGTGACTTAAATGGATATTCCAAATGTATAAATATTTAAATGAGATATTTGTTTATTTAAATTGTAAATTGAAATTGAATTCAAATGTTATGGAAATGTTAAGTTAATATTTTAAAACTAAATAATTGTAATGTGAATCTGATATGTATATAAATTTAGTGAATTTAGTTTTGAAATGTTGAATATTTAAAGCCTTGAAATATATTCAAATTGAAATGACTTATTTTATGGTTCAGATATGTATTTGAAATCGATAAATTGAAATGGTATATTTAGAAGCTGAATCGAGTTGAAACTAATGATTTGAGATTTGATTAAATTAAATTTTTTGGAATTCGAGTTAATTTGAATCGATTTGTGAAATTTGAGGAAATTAATTTATTTTATAACGAAATTTTAATATCTAAACTGTTTAAAAGGAAAGTGTTATGATTTCCAAAATACTGTGATTTCCAGACTATGATTTCGAAAGCATTATAACTTTGGAAAGTAATATGATTTTGAAAATGGATATTTGAAGTGAAATGATATCGTATTAAATTGGGTTTTGAAATGATAATGATTTTGGTTTAAAGTATAAACTATTTTGAAACGACCACGGTGTTATAATAACGATTGGTTGGCAAAGAGACCGGGATCGGATATGGACATACTCTCTGTCGATACCGAAAACCACTTTGACAACCGTGTACGCGGTGGAGATTCCAGAATGAAGTAGGATGGTGGCGACGTCCTTAAGGTATTACGTGGACCCAACTCCCGTGAGTTGGCATAAGGTGGCTAAAACAGGAGCGATCTCGGACCAGTGAGGTAGCACCTCTTCTCGGACACATTTCTTCGATATTATACCCTTACTGTTTTGACTAGATGGCCATCCTCCGATTGGGAATGTTGTTCGAGGTGGAACGGTAGTGGCTGCTATGCGTATCCATCAGTCCGTGTGCGTAATTGGTATATCTACCCTGGCATTGCCTAGTTGTGCCGTGTCACCTACCATACCGAGCCTTTACTACGATTATGATTTTAAGATCCGACCGCGTTAAGGTTCTCCATCCCCTTAACGCTATTTTCCGATATGATTATACTTTACTTATTTAGACACTATTATAATAGCGAATATTACTACATAGTAAATAGTTTAACGGATCCTTATGGGATGGTTATCCCAAACATCCTTTAAATTACTTGTATTTTAATTGATATTTCACTTGAGTTGAATTTATTAATATAAGAATGTTAATCCTGACTCGAGTGTTTTGTGTTTTGCTTTACGCTCGGGTCAGACTGAGTGATACAGCATTTGAGACTCACCTTTGGAGTTGGAGCTTCGCTCGGAGATCCAGCTATCTATCGATCCTGCTTTCAGTTATTCCGTTGATTCCAGTGATGTATTCAGATCTGGTATTTGATTATTGTATTGAGACATCTATTGTATTCGAGACCTCTATTGTATCTTGTTTAACTCTGTTATATACATATAGTAGCTTCATGAACTACTATCCTTTTGTTTCCGCTGCATTATTGTTATATTACTCTGTGTCTGTGATCTGTAATTATTTTATTTACTGTATATACTGAGTTTTGCCAAATTTTATTTACAACGCAGTATTTTGAGCAATTCAACTCCGGCATGAGTGTTTACCTATACACTTATAATGGATGCGAATGGTTGAAAATACTGGGTCGTTACAGATTATATAAGTAAGATTTATAATGATAAAGTAATTAATTTAATTTATTTTAAATTAATTAAAAATGAAGTAATTAATTTAATTCACTTTAAATTAATTAGAGATGGTATAGATCATTGCTTATGTATGAATGGATGATTAATTACCTTGAATGGTTTGAGATCTCAGATATGAGATAAATGATGTTGTGTGATATGGATGCTTTGGTTATAGCATGATGATAATATGAATTATCTGTTTGTGATGATATATGATTATCTGTTGTTATTTTGTGAATTATCTACCTTTGTGTATATAGATAAATGAATAGAATTGTTTTAACTTTAAAACAACTTGGCCTTAAAAGATACGCTTTGGATTTCGATGAGACCGGGATCGGGTTTCCGTATACCGGATTTCCAGGTCTGGAGACCCGAATACCACATCGATCCAAATTAACGATAGGTCGTGAATCAAGTGAAGATGAAGATTCAGAGTGCAAGGGTTATTGTCGTTAACTCTGAGGGTGATTCCAAAACGAGTGTAACGAGATAATGCCTTCGGTTTCGTTCGAACCCGGAACGAACTTATATGGATTGAATGCTTTCAGCACATCGTCAGGCGGACGATGAGCATTCTAAGTGATATGTTCTGATTAAAGGTAATCGTGACCTCAAGCCTCACAAACCGGGAATGGCTAAAACAGGGGAGGTGCAGCAAGGTTAGTGGGTAGCACCCAAGTAGGACAAGATTACCTCTGTCTAGAAGTCCCTTCTTATTTCGGCTTAGTGTGTGCGGTTGCTGATCCCAACCGTGAGGTATCTTGTGCGGGAATTATCCAGTAAGGGATGTTCTGACCTTGTGTTGCAGGGGATTGGGAGTGATCCTCGGTACGGTGATCTAGGCCACGTACTGTGACGGGCGGTACCTCAGTAGCCCTGCCATTGTATGGAATCCAAACTCCAATAAGTGCCGTACGTATTAGTTGTGCCCAACTATGTTGGAATGTGAGATGTAAGCATTTCAGCTATTTCTGTATTTTACTTGAAAACCCTAGACCCTATTATAATATAACTGGATTTCCTATCAAGTGTTTTGGTTAGCGTAAGGTAAAAACTTTTCCATGTTTATGTGTGGGAAGTCTTACGTGATACCTTTGTTTTCAAAAGGGTTTTGAAGTTAAACAATTTTAAACCGTTTACTCACACCAGACCCATGTCTGACCCAAGTTGTTTATTTCTGTTTTATAAACTCTTGGGTACTCAAATTTTTACGAGTAGCCAAGGGATTCAGGTTAGCCTTGACGAATTGTGGAGGAGCAATGGAGCAGGAGGCTTCAGCGTTGTAGATATAGATAGTAGTTTCCGCTGTGTTGATCTTGTTTAGATCTTTGTTTGTATTGAGATGTAATAACTAGACAGATGTTTATAACTGTCTAGTATATGATGTAATCTATGTAACTCTGATAAGTGTTGTATATGATACTATGAAATATTTATGTGATATAATATATTTTGTTCGTTTCCGCTGTGAGATTCTTTTGTGTTGTTGTTTCTTCTTTTCTATCCTTTCTCTTTTCTACTTCTCACCCCTTTCTTTCTTATTAGCGATGCGACTTTCTATGGAGAGAAAGTCGTGGTCGTTACAGAATTGATGAGATCAAATCTAAATAAGTCTTGATATAAATTGAAAATAAAAAATTCTTATTTCTTATTAAATCAATATTCCATTGTTTTGTATTAAACGCATATATAAATAACTTCATCAAAATCGTTATATATATATATAATTAAAATGACAATTGAGAATAATTCATTATAGAACTAACGTAAATTTATATTCAAACAAGATAGTGCAACAAGCTTTTTAATATACAAGTAAACCAAAGCTTTGAATAAGAGACACGTTTTAAAACACACATATTGAGATTTTAAAGTACATATATATAAACTTTACACACATGCTATACTTTAAAATTTAATATGGTTTAACATACTTTTTTTCTTTTTTTTCTCTTCAAAACTATACCACGGTAAGTTACACGCTACAGACCTGAACATACACATACATACCCTAAAATCTTTATATTATATATATAAACTAACCCCCTATTTATATGCACTCCCACCATAGTTACAGCTAGTAGCGAGGACCATAAAACAAACCCAACTGTAAACATCTTATATTGTATACTAGTTTAAACGAAAAGGCTATTGTAGGCAATTCCTTGAAACATTTTTTTTGGTCAAAAGGGAACTGCATTGTGACGCCCCACCTCTATACTCACAAAAACAAAGAGTATTAAAAGAAATACTGTCTATTATTATAAAGAATAAGGCTGGGTAGGAGCGGCCATCCGTAGTTGGCCTTACACTAGTATTGGTTACCTCGATAGGAGTGGTATATATTTTAAATTTTTAATCTCTTATTTATTCACTCCCATCGACATACCTAATTCCAGTATAAAACGAACTACGATGGTTCATAATGGTTTAGGACAATATATATAAAAACAACACAGATACACAAAGAATGCGGAACACAGATAAAAACAGAAGTCTCATATATATATATAACTGATGTCAGTTACAATACAGTTGACATAATACATATGATACAACTACAATTGTCGACTCTGGAAGTTATATATACACGTATATTATAAACTAATATACATGAATACATATCAACCTATACTATGACACGATTACTCCAAAAGATGTGAAAAGTCTTCGTAGCTCAAACAGCAACTCAAAGCAGGAAATCTACAACCTGAAATAACTCGGGTCTGACCCAAGTATTACAGTCAAAAGAAAATAATACTCGGGTCAGTCTAATTCAAACTCAGTTATTAGTGCATAGCAGCAATAATAATCAGATAATCAAATAGACGACAATCACAGAAATCTCGTATATCCAACTCCTCGATAAAAGAATCGGATAACGGCAGATATAACACTAAACAGTGTTAAACAACAAATCAGCAATCCAAATCATCGACAAAGATAAATAAAAAGAATTATCAATGAAGATAATTTAGAAAACAACAAAATTATTAATTCTGATTGGCTGCAGTACCCGCTAACGGGTACTACCTCGCCAATACAGCATACTAAATACGCAACAAATCCATGAATCCGGAACAAAAGAAATATCAATTAAAATCTGTCAATTCTGTGGGGCTACAGTACACGCACGCGTGTACTGCCTCGCCACTACAAAACAACCCAAATCAATTTAGGACCTTGAGCAATGTAACAGCATGCACAAGTGAGACATGTGTAGCAGACACACATGAATACAGCTAGAATAAGCAGTGCCAACTAGATCAGAGACAACTAAATGAAATTGGGATGCAATCATATACCAAAGTATATAAAACAATGGCGGCGCATAATGCAAGACCAAACTCAAAGGTGCAGCTACATGAAGATATAGTGAAGCTAATATGGCAACAATGAATACCCAGATCAAATGCAAGTTCGACTAACAGACTGAATCAACGAAATGCACTCATGACCATTACATAAAACTCAAGACTGCGACATATAAAATGGATAGTCACAGTACATCTCAGAGACAGGTTCAAAAAGAACCAACAACAAATCTAGTACAAGTTAAGACAGTGGATTTAAATCCAATGCAACCAAGTTCGAATGCACTGCGACAAATATACCAGCTCAACCTACTATGAAGAGAAGGTAGCACACTCATAAGGACAGTGAAACAGGAATGTGCACCACAAAAAGGAAATGCACCAGTGAAATAACTTAGCAATGAACTAGTGCCAACTAGAACAAGTGACTCCAGACCCAATGCCTTAATGAAAAAGAAACAAACTAAATCCAAATACAAAATCCAGTGTCAACAATATTTGGAGCGAATGTAGACAGTGGTCGAGGCAAAACCAGAATGCAGTTTCAAAATATCAATGACTGAGCCGAAGTCAAAGCTCATAACCAAACAAAACTCATAACCAAGTCAATAACTCCAAGAGCAAAAATGCGAAGGACCTACCACTGACCTGAACCTTAGTTAAAATATGATATGCCTCAAAGTTCGACAGTGACAACTCAAATGCAAGCCAAATGCCACCTGTGAATATGATAACACTGCAACAACTACGCTGCAAGTACTACAGGCACATGGAGATGCAGTGAAGCCAAAATGGCAAACCATGATGAAGTATATAAGTGCAGATACAAATGCAGACTCAAATATCGAATGCCCAAAACACTGAAATGACTCAAGTGATACAAATCAGCATGTGATCAGTGGCATGCCTACAATTATACAATGGAAATAGAACTTGCCGAATGGAACACTTGGATCAAAATCATGGATAAAACAATGCAGTATGGAACAACAATGAAGCATATTTAGGTATGCAATTAAGTGATACTTGCCGAATTCCAAACTTCTCCTAAAACAGCTGCTCGAAACAACATTGCAGGCTCAAATGAATCTTCAGTGGAATGCAGACTACAACATCAAAGTTCAGTGAATAAATGCAACAACGAACTCGCTCAAAGGTCAGAAGTAAATACAGTGTGCACATGACAAAGAGCTCGAAGCCAAGACTAAAACAAAGATGGTCAGAGTAAAAGTCTACAATGAAACCAGAGTGAATATCAACATCAGGGACTTAGCCTAAATTCAAGAATATGCGCATACACACATACATATGTATGTATGCACATACACAGTCTTGAATAAACAGAAGTAAGGTATAACAAAATGGAACTGTGGACAGAACCATCAGACAAGTAATCAGACCAGGCTACAAATGGACCAGACTACAATAGTTAAGGGATGCATAAATAACTGATGTAAACTAACCATCACATGATATACAGGAAAAAAATGGTTGGACCCAATGCATATGGATACTATGCAAGACTGTAACCAAGATCAAAGGCAGACCAGTAAAAGGAACTACAAGTATACCTTTACGACAAACCAGGCAGTAATAAAGCAACTGCACATCTAACTAGAGCCAAGACTACAAGCACAAGGCATGGTGCACCATCAAGAAACCAAAAATCAAAATGTACAAATATAACTAAGATTGATGAATCCGGACAGTACAAGACTGACTCAATGCGACTCATGAGTACACAAACAAGTGCAGACGACCCGAGCTCATCACAACAATACGGTAATCCAGGACAGGTTGTACTAAGAATGGCCAGAGACATAATATGTAAATCCAGACTCAATCAAAAATGAACAATGCTCAGATAAGGTCAACAGTGGTGATGCAATGCTAACAACACTCAGATGAACACATGGCCAAGGTCAAGTAACAGATCAAACTCAAAACCAATAGCCAAGGATTCAACCTAGTAACATAAAAATACACGAGTGTGACAAAGTCAAATGTCACAAATTAAAGCCAAATCCAAGCCGTGGTCATCACGAAATGAGTCAATGCCGTGAATGTCAAGCAACCAAAATATATACGAATTGAAGAAGTTAGAATCAATATCAAACATCCCAACGAAACTCACGAATTAAAACAAGACAGAAACCATCTGAATTTAAATTAGATGTGAGTGAATATAACATCACTCACCTTGTCGACGAATTTAGAAGAAGCCGAGCACTCCAGCAATCGAGCGAAGCCAGAGTTTGAACTCGGTCGAGGATTGGGGCAGCCTCAACCATCCAAGCAATCGGGATGAAAGCGACCTAGTTAGCACGAAGCTCTACTTCGATCTCACGAAAATATTGTGGCCGCCATTGATTTGTGAAGCCCTAATTCTTTTGGAGGCGAACGAAAACGAATGAGGCCGCCACCATTATCTCGTATATTTTTGTTAGGGTTTTGAAAAATGAATCATCGGTAAAGGGAACCGGTTGTTTCTCATTACTATCTCGGCAAAATAAAGAGATATGGGCCATATTAAATTTCTAAAAGCCCATCAAAAATCAACAAATTATAAAAGAGGTTTAACTCTATAATTTCCACTTGCAATTTTAATTAACCGTTTTATCAAAGGATTCCAATCGATCAAAAACTCAATCGAGCAATTAACTAGCATTCTAATCGTTTAAGGACGATATTAAATTCTCACAAAGGCTCGGGTTGTTACAGACTCCCCTCCTTATAGAAATTGCGTCCCCGCAATTTTCATAATTAAGGTTGTCAATAACAATCATTTTTTTTTCTAACATAAACTGGTTAAGCTAGAAAAATAAAGATCGAGAACATCAACACCGAAGAAAACTTTTAATTCCATAAAAGAAATTCACAAATTCTCACAAAATCTAATCATCAAATAGATAATCAGAAAACAACAAAACTGAATAAATGCAATTATCAGCAATATTTAATTATCAACAAAGATAATTAGAAAACAAAATTCACAAATCGCAAAACTGCAAATATCTAGTTATCCAACAGATAAATAGAAAACACGAACTTCATAATCAGAAAACTATAACTATCAAGAGAGATAGATAGAAAACAGCAGTTTAATATAATCAACATAATCTAGAATCAATTTAAGACTAGAAAATCTTACAATCAGCAAAATTAGCAATTGCCTAATTATCAAAACGATAATCTTTAGTTATCAAAACGATAGTCAGAAATCCCAAATCAATAATTATTCAATTATCAAAACGATAATCGAATCTCAAATCAACAAATATTCAATTATCAAAAACGATAGTTGAATCTCCAATCAACAAATATTCAATTATCAAAAATGATAATCGAATCTCAAATCAACAAATATTCAATTATCAAAAACGATAATCGAATCTCAAATCAACAATATTCAATTATCAAAAACGATAATCGAATCTCAAATCAACAATATTCAATTATTCAATACAGTATACATGTACACATACTCTTATGGAATTAACTCATTTTAATTCCATAGTTCAGCTCTAAATCTCAATTTATCAATTTAATTTGGTCATATCTCTTTGCCATTGAACACCATGTGTGCATTGCAAGGGACTCAATTCTGTTAACCCTTGCACAAAGGCCTATAGGACTTAAACAAGTCATGCACTTACCCATCATACTCCTTATGATGAATAGATCAAGGCTTCTCTCCTAGATTAGTTTTATAATCTAGTGACCAATCTCATTTCTTATTTCAGAAAATCTCAACTGTCCATACTTTCATTCATGAAAATAATGTTTTATTTCATTTCTCCAGTTGTCTCTTTCAAAATTTGTTTTATCACTTGCATATCTCCTATATTCAAGAATGTCATGATCTCTTAAACAAATCCAGTAGAATTCTATAAAAATTCTTATACTCAATCCTATTGTGAACATAGGGTAAGGTTTTAGAGAAAAACCTATAAAACATTTTAGCTTTAGATCTGAACAAATCAGCACATAAATAATTTATTGCATTGTTCATCTCCAATTTAAAACAATCTAGACATAAGCATGAACCTCATTTGTTCACACTGCCTAGCTTATTTTCCAGTTCCATTTTACATTTTTATATGGTCCAAACTCTTGCCTTTGAACACAAAGTGTGCATTGCAAAGGGCTCAATTCTGTTAACCTTTGCACAGAGGCCTTCAGGACTTGAACAGGTCATGCACATACCCATCATCCACCTGATGATGAGTAGATCAAGGCACCTCCCCTAAATTACTTGGTAATTTAGAGACCATACATATTTATTCATTTAAGGAATTTTTCCTTTTTAACTCCAGAAATACTCTTGTAGTCCTTTCTTCATTTCATAAGTAGGGAATTTAATTTCTTTAAAATTCATATCTAAACATACCAACATTCATGCCAAATTTTACAACCCATTTCAAAGTCATTTCTGCTTGATCACATTTTTTTTTCAATATTGCTTTGTTCATATCAATTTTTAAATGAACTAGACATGAGCATAAACCTCTTTGTTCATACTGCCTAATCCATTATTATTATTCAATACCATATTTCTCAGTAAACTAATCAAATTATTTTCTTATAAAAACTGAGTCATAAACTCATTTCTGTAATCAGGTTATATGATTGATTAAACAATTCTCAAAACAAAATTAGCCAAAAACAAATTAAAACAACAACCAAAAATTCAATCAAAATGTCATTCATGATTATCATATATTTATTCAGAGAAATAAAGATTAGCAAAAATCATAATATGATTTTCATATAAAATAATTGGCTGCCCTTACTTGGGTCTTAATGCCATAAATCTCGTAAGTGATTATCACTTACTTTCCTCTTCTTTTGAAAGTGCAAACTGTTAGAAATTTTATAAAAAAAATTTCATTTTAAAACGATTTCCCAATTATGTGATTAAAGCAGCAATATTAGTAACAATTTCGATAAGGAAATTGTACCTCTCAAATACCGTAAGAACGGGTCACAAATCAGCATTACGGTATAACCGCTTGAAAGTCCACTTTTAAAATTTGACGGTTACTGAAGCCAAAGCGACAGTAATTTTTAAACGTCAAAATCTCATCAAAACAATTTACACCACAATGTAACACCAGTGAATTTTCATTCATAAAAATTTTCATCTAAACATCGTGCTTCAAAATATAGCACTAGTGTAAAAATCCCGTTATAAAGGTAACGGCAATAAAATACGTTTCATAACCAAGCATCGGTTCAACGTAAAATTAATGCAGTAACGTGCAACTCAAATTTGCACGTACTACAAAATGAACAAAGAAATCATTCGAATATATCTTCAATGAAGATAATCCAAAACAGCAAAAATCTGATCATCCTGTGATTAGCATAAAGGAAAATCAGCAAAAATCTCAACAAGAATCACATAACTGCAATCGTTTCGAATCCTCAATTCGGATTCGAAATTTCTCAAAGAAACAAAATAAACACAGCTATGTAAACAGCAAATGAAATTTATTTCAATTTCATATTTTGATTTTTTTTTTAAATCAAAAAGATTATCAGTTGTACTCAGCGAAGACAGTTTCACTTTTATTTTTAAATAAAGATATTTAAAAATTTCATCATAATTTCAAAACTTTAGTTTTGACTCAAAACACAAAGAAAACATCGACAAATAGTTGTAACATATGTTCCATCTAAGTTATGTTTTATATTATGTCCATAAACCCCAAGCTCTGATACCAACTGTGACGCCCCACCTCTACACTCATAATAACAAAGAGTATTAAAAGAAATACTGTCTATTATTATGAAGAATAAGGCTGGGTAGGAGCGGCCATCCGTAGTTGGCCTTACACTAGTATTGGTTACCTCGATAGGAGTGGTATATATTTTAAATTTTTAATCTCTTATTTATTCACTCCCATCGACATACCTAATTCCAGTATAAAACGAACTACGATGGTTCATAATGGTTTAGGACAATATATATAAAAACAACACAGATACACAAAGAATGCGGAACACAGATAAAAACAGAAGTCTCGTATATATATAACTGATGTCAGTTACAATACAGTTGACACAATACATATGATACAACTACAATTGTCGACTCTGGAAGTTATATATACACGTACATTATAAACTAATATACATGAATACATATCAACCTATACTATGACACGATTACTCCAAAAGATGTGAAAAGTCTTCGTAGCTCAAACAGCAACTCAAAGAAGGAAATCTACAACCTGAAATAACTCGGGTCTGACCCAAGTATTACAGTCAAAAGAAAATAATACTCGGGTCAGTCTAATTCAAACTCAGTTATTAGTGCATAGCAGCAATAATAATCAGATAATCAAATAGACGACAATCACAGAAATCTCGTATATCCAACTCCTCGATAAAAGAATCGGATAACGGCAGATATAACACTAAACAGTGTTAAACAACAAATCAGCAATCCAAATCATCGACAAAGATAAATAAAAAGAATTATCAATGAAGATAATTTAGAAAACAACAAAATTATTAATTCTGATTGGCTGCAGTACCCGCTAACGGGTACTACCTCGCCAATACAGCATACTAAATACGCAACAAATCCATGAATCCGGAACAAAAGAAATATCAATTAAAATCTGTCAATTCTGTGGGGCTGCAGTACACGCACGCGTGTACTGCCTCGCCACTACAAAACAACCCAAATCAATTTAGGACCTTGAGCAATGTAACAGCATGCACAAGTGAGACATGTGTAGCAGACACACGTGAATACAGCTAGAATAAGCAGTGCCAACTAGATCAGAGACAACTAAATGAAATTGGGATGCAATCAAACACCAAAGTATATAAAACAATGGCGGCGCATAATGCAAGACCAAACTCAAAGGTGCAGCTACATGAAGATATAGTGAAGCTAATATGGCAACAATGAATACCCAGATCAAATGCAAGCTCGACTAACAGACTGAATCAACGAAATGCACTCATGACCATTACATAAAACTCAAGACTGCGACATATAAAATGGATAGTCACAGTACATCTCAGAGACAGGTTCAAAAAGAACCAACAACAAATCTAGTACAAGTTAAGACAGTGGATTTAAATCCAATGCAACCAAGTTCGAATGCACTGCGACAAATATACCAGCTCAACCTACTATGAAGAGAAGGTAGCACACTCATAAGGACAGTGAAACAGGAATGTGCACCACAAAAAGGAAATGCACCAGTGAAATAACTTAGCAATGAACTAGTGCCAACTAGAACAAGTGACTCCAGACCCAATGCCTTAATGAAAAAGAAACAAACTGAATCCAAATACAAAATCCAGTGTCAACAATATTTGGAGCGAATGCAGACAGTGGTCGAGGCAAAACCAGAATGCAGTTTCAAAATATCAATGACTGAGCCGAAGTCAAAGCTCATAACCAAACAAAACTCATAACCAAGTCAATAACTCCAAGAGCAAAAATGCGAAGGACCTACAGCTGACCTGAACCTTAGTTAAAATATGATATGCCTCAAAGTTCGACAGTGACAACTCAAATGCAAGCCAAATGCCACCTGTGAATATGATAACACTGCAACAACTACGCTGCAAGTACTACAGGCACATGGAGATGCAGTGAAGCCAAAATGGCAAACCATGATGAAGTATATAAGTGTAGATACAAATGCAGACTCAAATATCGAATGCCCAAAACACTGAAATGACTCAAGTGATACAAATCAGCATGTGATCAGTGGCATGCCTACAATTATACAATGGAAATAGAAATTGCCGAATGGAACACTTGGATCAAAATCATGGATAAAAGCATGCAGTATGGAACAACAATGAAGCATATTTAGGTATGCAATTAAGTGATACTTGCCGAATTCCAAACTGCTCCTAAAACAGCTGCTCGAAACAACATTGCAGGCTCAAATGAATCTTCAGTGGAATGCAGACTACAACATCAAAGTTCAGTGAATAAATGCAACAACGAACTCGCTCAAAGGTCAGAAGTAAATACAGTGTGCACATGACAAAGAGCTCGAAGCCAAGACTAAAACAAAGATGGTCAGAGTAAAAGTCTACAATGAAACCAGAGTGAATATCAACATCAGGGACTTAGCCTAAATTCAAGAATATGCGCATACACACATACATATGTATGTATGCACATACACAGTCTTGAATAAACAGAAGTAAGGTATAACAAAATGGAACAGTGGACAGAACCATCAGACAAGTAATCAGACCAGGCTACAAATGGACCAGACTACAATAGTTAAGGGATGCATAAATAACTGATGTAAACTAACCATCACATGATATACAAGAACAAAATGGTTGGACCCAATGCGTATGGATACTATGCAAGACTGTAACCAAGATCAAAGGCAGACCAGTAAAAGGAACTACAAGTATACCTTTACGACAAACCAGGCAGTAATAAAGCAACTGCACATCTAACTAGAGCCAAGACTACAAGCACAAGGCATGGTGCACCATCAAGAAACCAAAAATCAAAATGTACAAATATAACTAAGATTGATGAATCCGGACAGTACAAGACTGACTCAATGCGACTCATGAGTACACAAACAAGTGCAGACGACCCGAGCTCATCACAACAATACGGTAATCCAGGACAGGTTGTACTAAGAATGGCCAGAGACATAATATGTAAATCCAGACTCAATCAAAAATGAACAATGCTCAGATAAGGTCAACAGTGGTGATGCAATGCTAACAACACTCAGATGAACACATGGCCAAGGTCAAGTAATAGATCAAAGTCAAAACCAATAGCCAAGGATTCAACCTAGTAACATAAAAATACACGAGTGTGACAAAGTCAAATGTCACAAATTAAAGCCAAATCCAAGCCGTGGTCATCACGAAATGAGTCAATGCCGTGAATGTCAAGCAACCAAAATATATACGAATTGAAGAAGTTAGAATCAATATCAAACATCCCAACGAAACTCACGAATTAAAACAAGACAGAAACCATCTGAATTTAAATTAGATGTGAGTGAATATAACATCACTCACCTTGTCGACGAATTTAGAAGAAGCCGAGCACTCCAGCAATCGAGCGAAGCCAGAGTTTGAACTCGGTCGAGGATTGGGGCAGCCTCAACCATCCAAGCAATCGGGATGAAAGCGACCTAGTTAGCACGAAGCTCTACTTCGATCTCACGAAAATATTGTGGCCGCCATTGATTTGTGAAGCCCTAATTCTTTTGGAGGCGAACGAAAACGAATGAGGCCGCCACCATTATCTCGTATATTTTTGTTAGGGTTTTGAAAAATGAATCATCGGTAAAGGGAACCGGTTGTTTCTCATTACTATCTCGGTAAAATAAAGAGATATGGGCCATATTAAATTTCTAAAAGCCCATCAAAAATCAACAAATTATAAAAGAGGTTTAACTCTATAATTTCCACTTGCAATTTTAATTAACCGTTTTATCAAAGGATTCCAATCGATCAAAAACTCAATCGAGCAATTAACTAGCATTCTAATCGTTTAAGGACGATATTAAATTCTCACAAAGGCTCGGGTTGTTACATGCATGTATTATGTAAAACTGTACTTTCTATATTTAGAAAAAATAAACATTCAAAATTCTTAAAAGAGTGCAACTATTTGTGGCAGTACTAAGACTGAGTAGCTAAGTAACTTATTCAAAATACTAAATAACTTGGAACAAATTATTCACGATATCTATCTTAATGTAGTTATAAAACTTTGCTTCACGCATATGCAGTTCTTGTGGCAGTAAGGAGAAACATTATCAACCAAAAACAGTCATAACTTCTCAGTCAGAAGCATTGTATGTTTCTCTAGTTTCCTCGCTTCTTTCAAATAACCATTCTTTCTACTTGTAAACATGCATGTATAGTGTACAGAAGAAAGGTCAAGCTATTATAATTAACTTACATATATACAAAATAACGTCAACATGCACCTACTATGACTACTAGATATATAGCTTAAATATAACATGTAAACTAGCAATATGTATAATATTATATACCTGTTAAACTTGTAACAAAATTCAGAAAACAATATATACAACAGTACTTATAAAATATATGAAGCATGCAAATAAATAACAATCTGTACAACTCTTTATATATAATAAAACTTATATAATAAACAAAAATTTTAAAACTAATATATAGATAAAGACTTATCACATTAGCAGAGAAGAGAGGCACGTCCCGGAGTAGGTCACTGGCCATTATCAGGGAGTCGGAGGCCTAGAGGGTCTTTGGGCTGGAGGTGGGTGCGGGTTGGATCTCAGATGGAGGAGACT